>CP032245.1:23920987-25255987 GCA_005610355.1 Gossypioides kirkii
ACGATTTGTAAATAAGCAAATCAAAAAATACTTTTTGGCTTCACAAGGATAGACTCTCATTCAAGAACGAGGTTTTGGACTGTCGATGATTCTTTGCAAAGAGGTATGGCCATTGGTACGATATCATAAATGGGAGCAATTCTGTGTTCTTCTAACAGGTAATGCCATAGTACCGGTAGTTCATGAATTCTATGCATAGTAATAGTTCGAGATTGTGAGGTTCACATGTCACTTAAGGATATATGCCAATACTACAATGTCCCTTACTAAGAAAAAGATTATATGCAGAGGGTAGATTTAAACACCTTTGAAAATATTGATATGGGGGAAATAGTTAAGTTCTTAACAGAAGGGCAAGGTGTGTGGAATGTTAGACCTGACACAGGTACATAATCTAATTTCAACCAAGCTATCATGTTCCCAGTAGCTAAAATGTGGATGCAATTCCTAGCTACACAACTTACACCTGCTCTAAATGTGTCTAACGTTAATTCTCTGTGAGCTTTTGTTATTGTATGGTATTTTACAGTGCAAATAGGTTTGTGTAGGCTCTTGGATATACGAGGAAATGAAGCGATGCACCCAGAGCCAAAAGAGTGGTCTTTTTTTCCTACACTTGATAACCACTTTATGCAAGAAGGTGGGAGTACCAATGAAAGATGATGAACAATTTCTAAAGCCGACTCGGAGCATCATTGGAGATTCCCTATACAATCAATATGTCGAACTACAAAGGAAACAAATCAAAGAGTATATCAGAGACGAAAAGAAAAGATGCATGTATCGACCTGGTTGAAAAGAAGGGAGAAGACCACAAAGAGCCAAGGAAGCATCGAAGCCAAGCTCAATAGGATGATAGCTTAGATGAAAGAAATTACCCCGGTGCTGAGAGTTTGCAAGGATACATGGGCTACCAACCCCAAACTACCCTCTAAACATGTTTGGGGACGAAGGAGATGAGGATGAACCCGAGTTGAGAGGAGCAAATGAGGAGAAAGATGAGCCCGACTGATGACTAGCATGAGGCAATGTTTCAGCCTCAATACTCAACTCCCAAAGGACTGATGATTCGTAGCCCAACACGACAACAAGGAGAAAGCTCCCAACAAAAATACACCGACAAAGGTAAGGCTCCAATGGATCCTCAACCCAAGGAGGAGCATGATGATTAAACTTTATTTTCTTAAAAAGACTTTGATTTATTTTAAGACTTGTAATTTTTGGATAATTTTTTTAGAGACTTATATAATTCATAGTAGTAGGATTAGGAATTATTTTTGTATGCTTTAATTCTTTTTGTAGGAACCCTACAGTTTGGAGACACAATAATTCTGAGCATTCACGCCAAAGGAAGAAGGACAACCACCATAAGAAGAAAAGGGGTTTCATAATCAATCAAATAACTTCTTTCCTTAACTACTTTTTAGGCTACACATTAAGGATAATGTGTTTTCTTAAGTGTGGGGGCTAACATAGGAATTTTTGCATATAGTTTTTTTTTTCTTTTTGATGTGTGATTAAGCTTGTAAAAATACAAGTGATTGGTTAGGAGTATGAATTGTTGATTGTGTTTTCTTGATAAATTTGGCATGATGATGAAGAACTCTACATTTTTAGCATGAAATTTTTGTTCTATAGGTTACACTAAATGATATGCTTAATATAAGGAAGCGAGCATGCTAGTATATATGATAGACAATAATCTTGATATTAGGTAATTAAATTGACATTTGTGCATATTGAGTTGTTTAGGGATGACCTAAAGTATTGTTTGACATAACTAGAGCTAAAAAGCCAAACCCTGTTATGAATTATCAATTAGTACCTCTTTTTTAGCCTTATGACACCTTCTTAATAAGCCACACTATAAGCCATCTAAGCCTCAAATAATAATTTGTGTATATCCTTTTCCTTGGTCCTATTTTACATGAAAATGGATGTATATATGTATTGTGGGTAGGTAAACACATTATGGTGCAGGTTGTAAAATAAAAGAGGGAAATCATGACAAATTATAAATTTTAGATCTATCCAAAGAAGAGGAAAACAAGTGAAAAGAACAAAAAGAAAATGAGTAAAAACCCAAAAAGGCAAGAGTAAGGAAAAGGGTGAAAAGTAAAAAAAATCAACAAAGTCACCGATAGAAAAAGAGAAAGCTTACTCGAAAAAGAAAATTGAATACTCATAGGCTAGCTAGAAGGAGTACTTTGGATTGATTTCCTAAAATGGAGAAATAAGGAAGGCTAGAGAAGGAGAAATAAGGAGGTGAGACAGAGTGGGACGTAAAGGGGGAAAATAAGGAACAATACAATGTGCCAAACTATTATCGTGCTATATAACCTTTTCTGTGCTTAACTATTCTTTGAAAATCATACCCGTCCTAAGCCTCAACACGTTACAAGCCGAAAAGCCCTATGTGACTTGATCGACTCTATGCATAGATGGATATAGACATTGCATAATCTCATTATATAATTGTTTGTATTACACTAGGATAATCAAAGTACTCATGTTAGGCATTGATAGAGTTATCTTGGTAGAACTTTGATATTTGTATCTTTTGTAACCCATTGAACTTCAATTATCTTTACTTTGAAATAGTGAGATTGCTCAACCATCATGTTAAGATTGTCAAAAGATACATGAAGCCTAGAATAAGTGTTGCAAGCCTATCTCTGCATGATACATTCTCAAGCTCACCTATTTTTCTTTTGCCGTTTTTATTTGCTTTGTTTACTTGTTTGCTTGAGGACAAACAAAAACATAAGTGTTGGGGAGTTTGATCTACAGGTTTCGTACCTAGTAGATTGAACTTATTTTCGCATTTGATGAGCTTGAAATCAAGTAATTTCCCTTATGTTTTATGAATTTTTAGTTTAATTTCAGTTTCTAATAAATTATGGTAAAAAGGTTGTATTATTGCTTTTAAGGCCAAATGAGGCCTAAAGATTAGCTAACCTACTTCGTGAGTGCACAAGAGACTAATAGCAGTTGAGCCATAATGATACTGACCGCTTCATCACGACATAGACAGTCCTATGTCGCAACAAAAGGGCTAGTGACAAGGAATCCAAGGACTGCCTGCTATGTCGCAACACGGGTCCTGGTGTGTCAAGACATCGACCCCAGACTGCAGATCTGCATCAAGCGAGGGGCATTCTCATTTTCACAATGCAACTTAAACACGAAGAACGGTAGCTAACCTAGAGTTTAGGAGAAAACGACCATCTAAAGTTATAAATAGGACCTTTAGTACTAAGGTTATAGACCATTACTTAGACTTTAATTTTCAGTTTTAGTTGTATTTATTTTTCGCTTTTGAAATGAGATTGTAGAAACTTGCGTAAACGATCGAGGAGTTTTTCTCGACAGATTGCTTAATACAATTTAGTTTCTTTTTCATTCTTTTTTGCATTTATATGTTTTCACACATTGTTTCATTGATGAATAAAGAAACCATGAGGAACAAATTCCATTTTAGGGAATTAGGGAGTGGAAGTATGAATAATTAATTGTTGTTTTATAGGGATTTTACCTTTCGGATCAGTTGTTTGGGAAAGGAAGAACATCAAACAAACACTAGGCCTAACAACCCTAGAAAGTCATCTAGGTGAGAATGAACCCAAAATTGGTATTGCCCATCCGTGAACACCTTTCCCTAAACCGATTTAGATTGTGACATCTAGCGATAAGTAATCTTTATTGACTTGCTATGCTGGCGGAAGATCAAGAGATCTAACTGGGGTAGTAAGTAGTTGATTGGAGGAAAATCCCCAAAATGCAACAATTAAAGAAATCATACAGAAATGACCTAATCTCCCCAAAGCCATTTATAAGGATTTCTACAACTCAAATTTACTTTATTTTATTTCAATCTTTTTATTTTATGTTTTCAAACCACTCTTTTATTTTCTGTCATACTATAAACCCTAGAATCAATACTAATTGATTTTATTCTTTGCAGGGATTTTATTTACTATAGCCTACGCCTCCTTTGGATACAATCCTCGGAATACTACCAAGTGTTCCGTTATAACACATTATATTTACTACCTGACCCGTATACTTGCGGAAAGCGAAATCTACGTCGAATAGGAGTACGTTCGGGGAGGTCAGTGAGCTTATAAATTTTATCTTTTAAGGATGGAGTACTTATCCCATGAACTTGTCTCATAAGTTCTGTAATTGGTTGAAATTGTTGGGAATTCACAACCATGGATGAAATTAATTCCCTTGATCTTTGATGAGTCATGTTAACAAGTGTCACTCCATTAGCGGCTTCAATCATCTTCATTTTTGTACAGAGTAACCTCTCATAGAAATATTGAAGAAGTGATTTTTCAGTTAGGTCATGCTATGGGCAGCTTTCACACAACTTCTTATACTGTTCGCAATAGTCATAGAGTGATTTGGTCTCCTTTTGTTGTATTCCGACAATATCTCTTCTTAATTCGATTGTCCAAGTTGCTAGAAAGAACCTATCAAGAAACAAATGATATATGTCAGACCATGTATTAACTGATCATCGAGATAAATAAAACAATCATTCTCTAGCAGAGTCGATGACCGCTCCCGAACATACTCTCGTTCGGTGTAGATTTTGGCTTCCGAAAGTATACAAGTCAGGTTGTAAATATAGTGTGTTTACAATGAAACACTTGGAAGTATTCCAAGGATCGTAGCCAAAGGAGGCTTGAGGCGATAGCAAATGGAATTCCTGCAAAGAATAAAAATAATTAGTACTAGTTTTAAGGTTTATAGTACGAGGGAAAATAAAAGAGTTTGTTGAAGGCATGAAAATAAAAAGATCAAAATAAAATAAAACAATGTAAATATGAGTTATAAAAATTCTTATAAACGTCTTTAGGGAGATTAGGTCGTTTCCATATGATTTCCTCAATTGTTGGATTTCAGGGGTTTTCCTCCAATCAACTAGTCACTACCCCAGTTGGATCTCTCGATCTTCCGTCGATTTAGTGATTCGATAGAGATTACTTATTGTTAGTGTCACAATCTAAATCGGTTTGGGGAAAAGGTGTTTGTTTGATACTCTTCCTTTCCCAAACAACTAATCCGAAAGGTAAAACCCCTATAAAATAATAATCAATTATTCATACGTCCAGTCCTTAATTCCCCAAAATGGAATTAGTTCCTCATGGTTTCTTTACTCATCAATAACATAATATATGAAAAAATGTAAATCAGAATTGATTGAAAAAGAAACTGATTTGTATTAAGCGATATGTCGAGAAAACTTCCTTGATCGTTTACGCGAGTATCTACAATCTCGTTTCAAAAGCTAAAAACAAAGAAACTAAAAACTGAAAATCAAAGACTATCTAAACCCTAGTGCTAAAGGTTCTATTTATAGCTTTACATGGTCGTTTTTCCTAAACCCTAGGTCAGTTTCCATTCCTCGTGCTTAAGTTGCATTGTGAAGACGAAAACGTCCCTCACAAGATGCAGATCTTGAGCTTGGGGTCGATGTAGTGACACACCAGACCTTGTGTCATGACGTAGCAGGCAGTCTTAGAATTCCTCGCTGCTGATCCCTTTGTTGCGACATAGAGCTGTCTATGTCATGACAAAGTGGTCAGTATCATATGGCTTGCTGCTACTAGTCTCCTGTGCACTCACGAAGTATGTTAGGCCTCAATTGGCCTTTAAAAGAAATAATACAACCTATTTAGCATATTTTATTAGAAAATGAAACTATACTAAAAATGAATAAAATATAAAGGAAATTACTTGGTTTCGAGCTCATCAAATGTGGAAATAAGTTCAATCTGCTAGGTGTGAACCCGACAGATCAATTGACTAGCGAGAAAGGAAAAGCCTAAAGTTTAATTTGATCTTCGGTTACTCCCTAAGGTTTCATAATTAGGCAAATCATGTGGAATTCTTTAAGATGAGTGTGGGGGTTCTCGTTTTGCAAACCGTGAAAAGTGGGCAATAAATGAATTAAGCTTGATTTTAATTCAAATGGTGTTCCTCCCGTCAGATAAGTTATGCAAAACGGTTGTTGCTCATCCGGTGCCACAGCAAACCTGTCAAATGGTTTGATTTGCCATTTCTTCTGGTTCACTAACTGTATCATCAATTTCTTCCGTGTAACACATTGTTTTGTATTCGGATTCTTTTACTTGCGGCTGTTTTCTACGTCGAATAGCTTCTCTTCACAGTGACCGAGCTAACTTCTCAATTTTCGGTTCAAATTCTAAAGTCTCCGATTTTGACCTGGTCATAAGTGAAAGAAATTAAAATTAGAATTATTTCAAGTCCTCAGCAACGACGCCAAAAGTTGATGCACATAGAAACCACCAAATATAAATTTCTTTCGTTCTAACTAAATTAAACAAAAGTATAGAGAAGTAGGGTCAATCCCATAAGGACTGGGACTCCTAATTTTCGTGTTTACATGACCAAGTTCCTGAGTCTAGGCAGCTATCGTGCCCACGACTTGTACATGCAGAGCTGAAAAAAATTGAAAAAGGATTTTAGTCGATAAAGAAAAAATAAAAATGAATAGAACATAATGATAACAGAATGATAATTGCAAAGTAAAGTTAAGTAATTTAAATTAAATTGGTAAATCAAATATGTGAATGCTTAGCCTTAGCCTCGATACACTTCAAACTCAAATCGATCCTTGAAATTGGATTTTTTTCTTCCAAACAATAAGATGATTATAATGACCAAGGACATCTCAACCGTCAACTCTTTATTGTGTAGTTGGTTCCGGTACGACCTGCAATCCAACGCTTACCAAATATCTAACCACGTAACACATGTCCGCAATTTAAGATCTCAGCAGCCTTGCAATCTAGAAGAGCCCAACTCGAATTAACGGTCTCAACCACACGGGTCGTTTAAATCCGATCACTATCTCCCTTGACAGACTCGAACTAGCTTTTTCCAACTAGACACGCCAATTTGTTCACGGGAACTCGAATATGACATACAAACTACTCGCTTTTCCAACTGTACGCCAAAACAATTCCCTCCCAACGTGCACTTTGAGCTTAAATTGGATTAACTTTGAAGGACGATGTGACTATACCTTATTTCAAAGAGATAATGAATAACGTGTTGTAGGTTTTAGTGCGGATTCATTTCTCACAATTCTCGACCGGAACAATGATTGGTTTAAAGCTAAATATGGATTAGTTGAGCATGAGATTAATCATGCTTTGTTGGATTATGAAAATGAATTTTAATGTAATGATGATAGGTGAAAAAGGAAAGGAATTTAAATAGCAATTGCACCAAAATAAAAAAAAGAAAGAAAGGAAATGACAATGTTTGACAAGCTACAAATGTAAGAAAGGAAAAAATTATTTGAATTCAAGTCTCAAGTTTATGTGTTTCCGTGCCACAATTACAATGCTTTTTGCTAATAGGAAGATTCATTCCATAAAAGGCCAAGTACAACAGAAGAGTTGGAAAAGCCCAGAAATAAACAATAATGAAAACAAGGGCTTAAAAGCCAGGGTGGAACTGCTGTGGCTAAAAATAACGGCAATGGATCTTCCCCTTTAACTTTACAAGAATCAAACAAGACCTAATTATGGGCAAAGTGATAAATTTGAAGTCATTCCATCCCAACAAAGCAAACAAATCTAAAATAAAATAAAACTGTACGATATTTACAAAAGAAGCTACAACGAAAGGATTAGGGCAGGATTACAAACTTCCAGATTCAAACTCTGGATCTCTTAAATGCCACCTCTTAATGATACTGCATGAAGAAACTCAAATTTTACTGGTTTATAAACTTCTAACATTAAAACTTTTGGAAGATGCTCAACTGAACGTAATTCAAAAACCCTATTTCAAACGAAAAGGCCTTTGTTAGTAATTTAAAACGCCCATCCCTCATTACCTATCAATAAGATTATCATAGTAAGGATTCGACACCACAGTGCCACACATATTCTAAGACAAAAGCATGTTGACTGAATAAACATCATAGGCACAAAAAGGAAACCAAAACACTATGCATGTTCCTTTGAATTTTTTTTTTTTTGGAAGGGATGACAGAGTTAAATTGTATATTTTTACGATAATAAAAATACAATTTCATCATTTTAATAACCTATATATTTATAATTTTTAAAAATTTAAATCAAATTTTTATCATTTTTTGAAAAGACCAAAATATAGTTTTACCATTATTAATTTAAAATTTTATAAATTATAAAGTGTCTAAATTAAAAATTTACCATTTCAAGGAGAATATATATATATATATATATATATAAGGAGAAATTACAAAATTCTTTAACTTTGAAAGCCTACTTATATTTTTGAGACAGTCATAATATATTTACAAAGAACTAAATTGAAAAAAAAAAAAAAAAAACTTTGAGGGGCATGGCCCCTACTTGGCTCCACCGTTGAGTGAACTTCTTCTATCTATAAACCAAAGGAGTTGAATTTTTCAGCTTCCAAAATGTTATATACAAACCTCTGTTTGCTTAGAGCAGCAGTTGGACGACCTGCAGTAATACATTGTACAAAAGAAAAAAAAAAGTTGTGATAGTTGAATACCAAATATTCTCACAAATAGCTAATGAAACATTACCAAGTTGAGAGAGAAGATTAAAATATGATCAGATTGACTACCTTGTAATAAAATGATTACAATAACCATGAGCATTCTTCAGTTAACAAGATGTGAAAAAATAAATGAACTTAGACGCAGTGCATATGTAGTTTCATCTAAAAATATGCAAGGATTTTCTTGCAGTTAAAATAAGATCACCAATTTTAGCAGTGAAGAATGAACTCGATCATTATATTAGAACACCAAATGCATTTAATTAAAGTTGAAGCGAGTGCATAAAAACCTATCAAAATGCTCATTAAACCATCTTTCTGTAACTTTACAGATGATACAGTAAAACATCAAGCAGAGAAAAAGAGGAGAACTACAGATAACTAACTAGATTTTCTATATGCCATTGTTAAATTCTAATAGTTGGAACAAACATTTAACTGGAAAAAAACCATCGGTCAAATCAAAGATTAATTCAAGTTGATTATTTTTATTATTTAATTGAATTTATTTTATATTTATAAATTTATATTTTACATTGTTTTTTCATATATTAAAAACATTTTATTAAATTCAAATTCATTCCAATATTATTTTTTAGTTACATCACTACCAAGTGAGTATTTTTTATTAAAAAAATGTGAGATCAACAAAATTAAAAAAAATTAACAATGTCAACAATTGGACTTGGTTTTCAAATTTGAAAAATAAAGGGACTAAATTTTTGACAATAAAAGTACAGAGACTAAATTACAAATTTTTGAAGAGTATATAGACTTATGACATATTTTAACATTTATACTACATATTTTAACATTTATACTACAAAATATTTATTATTAATATATTTATAATTGTAATAAATATTTATTATTAAAATATTAATATTGAATATTTTCAATAATATGTGAAGAATGTTATTTAAAATTATTATTTTTAAAATTTATTATTAAAATAAAATTAAAATATTAAATAATTTATTGAAATAATAAATTACATTAATTATATTAATAATTTATTATATGATTAAATATAAATAATTAAATATGTATGTTTAATAATATTGAATAATATAATATTTTATATTAATATTTTTATAATTTAAAATATTTTTAAAAATAAAAATAAAAATTATTATTAATATAATAATATTAACTTTCATTTAAGTTAATTTTTATATAAAAATAAAATTATATATAAGGGAGCTCTCTTTCGGAAATTGACTTACGCTTTTCAAAAGAGTAAGTCATTTTACAAGAAAAAAAACTTATTTTAAGTTAACCTGTAAATCATTTTCTGTTGACCAAGTTATTTTATGTAAAACAAAACACAAAAAAATACAAAAAATATTTTCCGTAAAATCTTTTACATCTAAACAAATGGAACTTAAATTCCAAACAGTTTCTAGCACAGCTGATAAGGAAAAAATAAACTAAACTAATATACTCTTTGTAAACCTGTACCATTGTTTTTGCAGAGCTACTGATTTGTATAACCATCAAAGCTTGATCCCTCTGATATGGTGTCCAACCTTGTGTTCTCTCCTATAATCCACAGAAAAAAAAATATCTTGCGCTTCGTAAATCACAGCTAACAAATCAACGAATAAAAGTTTGGGCGGGGAGACAGTGGAGAAAAGAATATCACCTTGATGTTCTCTTTCATGAGAATCCAGGAAATTTTCATTATCTGTTCCTAAAAAGAGAACTCGGGGGTAGCTTTCCAGTATACCTGAGAGAGATAATTAGATATCATTATTTGGATCACGTCTATATGAAAATAAATATATCTGAAATTATTAATAGACTATGCTTAAAATATTGTGATTTTCATGAATGAATTGACTAATGGTAACTGGGCCAAGTACTTGCTTATGAACTGGAGATATATTTTAGATAGGGAACACATAAAAGGCCTCCAAACTCGGCTAAATCCAGCATAATGACTAAAACAGACTCACAATGAAGACATGGATGCATGCGGAAAATATGTGCTACAGGGCAAATGCATGTGCCCATACAAATTGACAGAAAGAAACCTGAACTCTGAGAAAGGTCAACCGCGAGATGTGGAAGACTGATATTGAGAGAGAGTTGGCCTAAAAGTCCAAATGAAGAAATGTCAGCATCCAGAAGTGGTTCATTTAGTGATTGTGTGCTTGGTTCTGCATTATTGAAAGCTGTATCCCAAATTGTTGGACATGTCTCTAGAAGACTGCTCTCAGCACCAAACATGTAAGCAGAACTGCCTGAAAAACCAGCTGCTGATATTAGCATGTTCCCATTTATATCTTGCATCAAACCCATATTTGAAATCTGAGTTGAAAGCATGGTTGATGGTGCATCAATCCTCCTGGCATGGGTAGGAAGCTCAATAATAGCATGTGTTCCAGTGTACAAAGATGAACTACTATTGCTGAATACATTAGGCAAACTAGATCCCATGAGATGCTGCAAGCTGTCCTGCTTCAGAGCTTTTCCTGTGTTCTCTGGGGCACAGCAGGATGAGTTCTGGGGCACTATAAGATAAAGCCAAAGCTTGGCTTTCAGATTTTCAGAAACTAAACTTAGGGAAATACAATATTAGCAATAGTCACAACCAACTAACACCCATGGAAAACTATCAGATTATCAATATTACATACTCAAAAATCAATGGATAAACTGCAAGAAAGATAAAGGAATACTGAGAAAGTAAATAGACCAAAACAAGATGAGCAAAATAAGAAATTTTCATACAACTGGTCCCTTTTATCAGAAGTGGATATAGGAAATAAGTTTGTAATCACCTGATGTCCAAACCTGGCAATATCCAAATTCTACACAGTTACAAGTAAGAAGTAAAATGAAGTCTTCATGGTTTTTGTCAACAATCAGAGTTAAAGTATTAACTTAGACAAGCCTTCTTCTATCTTTATTCATCTTTACAGTTATATTAAAATAAAATGAGAATAAGAAACTACCCTCTCTGCTGCTAGATAAAAATGTGTAATGATTGTTTAGCCAAAAAGAGTCAATTCCACAAATTTGGAGTATTTGCGATTAAACAGAAATGAAAATAACATGCCCAACTAGGCAAAAAGCAATCTTACTCTGTGACAAGTGAGGTCCATTCAAATTATAGATTGAGGAAACTCCAGATGGGTGAATCCGACGCATGAGTTGCACCTGTTGATCAAGTAGCTTGTTGAATTCCATTATTTGTTTCTTTACCATCAATCTGAGATAATAAGCCTGGAAGAATTCTCGATTCTCTTCTTCAAGCTTTTGCCAAACTGATAAACATGAAACATTTAGTACAAGGAAATAATTTTTTTTTAAAAAGAAACATTATTTAGTGACTGTAAAATGTAGTCAGAATCCAGTGATTGACAACAATCAATGCACATTGCCTATAATCCCAACAATAAGTTAAAGCTTAGATAATAAATTAGGCAGTTTGCACTATACA
Organism: Gossypioides kirkii; assembly: GCA_005610355.1. Taxonomy (NCBI): domain Eukaryota; kingdom Viridiplantae; phylum Streptophyta; class Magnoliopsida; order Malvales; family Malvaceae; genus Gossypioides; species Gossypioides kirkii. The sequence continues at coordinate 23,932,995 of CP032245.1, forward strand.
GTATATAAGCTTTCCTTAAACAAGATTTTTACCAAAGGGCAAGCCAATCTATCTGAGAAACGGGTCCTGGACTGCAAACCTTGCTTCTACAAAGTGGGGCCTACTTTCTTTTTTGTTCTTATTCTTTTCATAAGGGTTGGCAGATATAGGGCAAAGCCATTACATGGATTTAGAGTATCTCTTCTTATAATAGGCCATAGCTATCAAGCTAGTGGGGTTTCAAATAAGGATGGGCAACCAAGAAGAAGCATGACTGTTATGAGAAGATAAAATACTTGGAACTTGTAGTTACCAAGTTGAGTAAAACCAGGCTCAATTTTGGCCTGAGCCAGCAGAGTTTCCACAACTTCCTTCTGCGTCATGTAGAGTTGAAGGCATCTTTCTATAAGGTTCTGAACCTGAATTCACACATTAGGGTAAAAACAACATTAGCCATCATAGACAACGTACCACCTCACAGAGAGCCTACATGCCAAACAAATCTAAGACAGTAGAAACAACTCAATGCACACAAACAAAAGTATGAACACCATTTGACCATGTAGAACAAATAGAACATCAGCATTCAGATATACATCAAAATTTTGCTTGGGGGAATAAAAACAGTTTTATACAATATTTTCTGTTTCTCCTTTCTCCGCTCCTCGTTCCTTAAGTATGAGACTAATACCATGTCAAGAATTTAATCCGGATATTCATCAGAAAGGTTAAATAGCAGGTAATAGTCTTCAGTTAAAATTATCATTTTCTGTTATCTAAACTTTTCGTAGTTAGCATATGAAGATGCATTCAACGCTGATTGCTAAGACGATCAGGAATGACAATATAAGCTTCCATACAGTCAAAAACTCAATGAAAAAGAATCCCAACAATAACCATATCTCTAGCATTCCCACAAGGTGGTTGATCCAACAACACAAAATTCAAAGACAAGATTTTATTTTGATATAAAACTAAAAGCCAAACACAATGAAAGTTAATAACGACTCACCAAGGACTTGTTTGTCTGTTTTTCCATGTCACCAAGGCTATTGGCAATTTAGATTCTAGGACAAGGTCTATGTTTCCTCTAAGATGTTGGTACTTGGATAGATCAAGTGAAATTAATCAGGAGGAGAATAGACCAAGGCTGAGATCAGAAATTGCTTGTGATTTCTATAGTGAATCTAGATGGATAACATAACTTGGGAAATATCAGCCAAGATCTCTACGTCAGCAAAATTCATAATTTTCCACATTAAGTGTCACTTTCCTTAAAAAGATCTCCACTACCCTCCATCTTTTGTATCTTTACACTTTATCGTATAAAGCAAGCAACTTTCCTTTACCTTTATCTTTGCACATATTATTTAGTAATACAAAACTTGTCACAGTTACAAATTATAAACAATCTATTGCTCTTGAGAAGGTTTTTTACTGGTATCTGAGCTGATCAAGAGCCAATTCCATAAATCAAAAGTAGATTCCAAAACTTCAATAATTTAGCCCATGCTTTTGCTTTTAAATTTGAACTCTTATAAACAAATATATCTGCAAAGCACTCAATCCACAGTAATTACACAACTCCACTCTGCCCAGCATAAAGTAATAATTTAGCAAGAAATCTAAGTTTTTATAAGGGAAAATGAAAACAACAAAATGAATATATAAATTTATTCCTACCACAGAATTAATACATAGGGATTCAGTTCACTATAGAAGATCATTCATTAAGTAAAAAGATCAAGGTCAAAATCTTACCAACTTTAAATCTTTACTAGAAACCCTTCTTACTGGTCCAGTCGGCATATCTTTTACCAAGTGTCTAACTAACTATACCGTAATTACAAATTGTCTTCCCAAGATTACCGAAAATGTGAATCAGACAATCTTGCAAGCAGCTAAGTACCTGAAAAGCGAACAATTTTACATCAAACACAGAAAGAAAATATTCAAGAAGAATATAAAATTCTCTATTGATAGATTTTTTATCAATAATTTAACAGCAACTTCTGTACGGAAAAAATCACAAGAACCAAAAGATGAATCCTTCAACAATAACAAGGGGAAAATAACTAGATTATTTGATCGTATAAACACAAGATTCCATTAAAAAGAATGTATCTAATTTCTTCTAACAGAAGAAGTTTGAAGCAGTTCAACATGAAAACAACAAAACTAGCCATTCTACAACGAGAATTCACGCCATGAGAACATAAAATAAGGAGAAAAAGTCGCAGCCGGAGGGAATGTAAAGAAGATAAAAGGAATTGAGAGTGAGATCCGTACTGAAGTGCAGAGAAAATATTGAGAAAAGCAGAGAATTTAAAGAGAAAATAGGAAATCATAAGAGATGGTAGTCTGTTCATTCATTTACCTTATTATAAACAAAGTGGTGAAAGATTCTTGTTTGCTTGAACGCTACCCTGCCCTTTAATTTCGGGTAAACTATAGTATAGTTCAGTAAGTTTCTTTTTAGAACACTAACTTAAAAAACAGAAGTTACAAAATCTATGAACTGTATGTAACTCTGAGACTAAGAGAGTACGTGATAGTAGTTCTAGTTCTAAACCTGATAACCTTTAAATTTGATGTAAACTACGATTTCTTTGCTTAGGGCAACAGGTTGTATATATTAAAGCTCTGGTTGAATCCCACACAACCTCTTTCTCCACTTCCAATTATGATTCTACGATTTATTTGCCTAGGCAACACAGGTTGTACTTGGTTCAATCCCAATCAACCTCTGTCTCCACTTTCAATTATAAAAAAGATATTCTAAATGTTTAAGAAGTTGATATTGGAGAAGGAAATGCCTAAAAAGAGTTGTAACGTGAAAATATGAAAAAAAATCAAATTGCAAAATTTGAAAAGTATGAGGATTAATATGCAATTTGATCAAAATGTGAAAATGGGGAGGGAAATACCTAAAAAGAGTTGTAAGGTGAAAGTATGACAAAAAAAAAACAAAGTGAAAATTTTGAAAAGTATGAGTATGAGGAGTAAAGTACAATTTGATCAAAATGTGAAAATGTAAGTTATTATTGATTAATTGAGATAAGAATAAGTTGAAATATGCATTGGTACGATGGAAATCAAATTTGGGACTCAAATGGAAAATTAGAAAGTACATGGACAATGCAATTTGACCAAAATGTGAAAATGTGAGATATTATTGATTTACTGACATAATAATAAGTTGAAATATGCATTAGTATGATGGAAATCAAATTTGAGACTAAATTGAAAAAAACAAAAAGTACAAGGATTGTATTGTAATTTTCCTATTTTCATCGGGGAAAGGGAAAACTAAACTTCTCACCACTCAAGAACTTATATTAAGAGTTAAATATGAATTAAGAATTTGGATCAGTCAAAGTGTCAAATTTTGAAATGAAATTATAAGAAAAAAGGGGAAAATGACAATTTTGCCATGAAGGGTAATTTGATCAATTCTCGATATTTCTATTATGGAAATAATATTTAAATGTGATATTTGATATTGAAAATTATTTTGAAACATCATATTAAAGAATCAGGACGCAATTTTGACAAAATTAGACTTGGAGAAAAACCCCCCACCAACCCTCATTTTCTTCTTCTCTAACCGATAGTAGCCTCCCTTTCCCATTTTCTTTGTTTTTTCTCCATTTTCTCTCCAAAGCCTCATCTTTCATCTTGAGATTTTGTCAAAATCTCCATGAAAACAACCTCTTAAGCTTAATTCATCCATCCATTTCCTCAACGACATCCTAGGGTTTATGGAGTTTTAGTGAAAGAAGTTGAAGCTAGAGTGAGAAAGCTTCATCAAGGTAAGAAATGGTTTCCTAGATCTCCACTAGCTCACCAAACCAACTAGCAAACTCCTTGTTGATACTCTTTTGGTGAACCCTCAGCTCGCTGAAGTACCGACAAACCCTTTAGTTCATCGAAACACTAGCGAACCCTCACTTGCGAGGCCAAAACTTTCAAGCCCGATTTCGGGATGTTACATTAATAGGTGTTTGATATGTTCAGAATGATGAATTTGCATTTGTGTTATTGCATATAATGTAATGAGTTGAGCTTTTAGGTCATTTAAACCAAATGGGATAAAAGCTTGGTAGCCTTGTAAGAAAATATGAAAATTTTGAGTAGACTGTCCCCATGGTCATGACTCTCCCTATTGAGTTCAAGACATCAAGTCCGTATCATCAAAGTCGCAACATTCCCCTACTGAATTTGCAATATTAAGCCCTCTTCCTTCAATGTTACAACATCGAGCTACTACCCTTAGTGTCGCAACACTCATTCTTTGATGTCACGACAACACCCCTATATTAGTTATTTTTATGTTTTAGTCCCTCATTTGTTATCAAAGTATCATAAGAGCTTTCGTAAGCTTACTTATAACTTAGAATTGAACAATTAATTAATAGAAGATTTAAAGGCTCAATCATTTGCATGTTGTGTTTTAAATATTGAAATGAAATCGTAGTTGCTCCGATAAAGAATGTGACATCTCATATCTCACCTTTGGAAATCGGGTCGAGTGTGAGGTGTTACATTTTGTAACTTAAGTTATTCATGTGTGATGTATATGTTTGAATGTTTGTGTATGTGTTGACTTGATTGATGTATGAACTACATAGAAGATGTATGTGCACTAGGTTGTTAGATGGCTTCGTTGATGAGTAAGCTAACATGATCGTTGGATTTGTATATTGTTGTGGCTTGTTTATGTCTAGCATTTTGAAAGTGTTTAGGTATGCACTTTAGGTTTTCCAAACTTGGTTTATATGCCTTATAGGTGTAAATTAACATAAGGCACATGTAGGTGTCAAAAAAAGGTAATTACAAGGCTGATTTTAGAATCCAGGGACCCAAGGTTCGATACCTTTGCTCTAGGTATTGATACCTAGCTTGCCAGAATGCAAATTTCTATAGCAATAGGGCTAGGTACCGATACCTAAGGCCACAAGTACTGATACTTAGGTCCTTGGCAAGGTCCTTGCACTGTTATGGTGCTTTTAAATCCTCTGAGACCTATACTTGGTCCCAAAAACCTTTGAACACTTAGAAATTGATTCTAATTAATTTCAATATAATTTTAAAGTCTTAAAAATAATTTTATCTACTTTCTATAATTCTTCCAAAACATTTTAAAACTTAACCCATTTACTTGATTAATGAACGAAGATAGTTTAAGTTGCTCTGGCAATGAGTGTGATGGCTCGTATTAGAATCCAACGACCGGGTCAATTGTGGGATGGCACATTATCAAGGAGCCATACTCTGTTGCAACCATAGTGCTTGGTCCAGGCCATTGCACTGTTTTGAGTTGTTTTCACTTTCCGAAGTTCGATTTGGATCTCGAACACCTTCAAACCACTTCAAAATGATTTTAAATTGTTTATAGTCTTTTGATTTTCCTAAACTTGGATTGGTGATTTTATAAAAATGTTTTGAATTTTAAATTCTTAAATTATTTCAAATTTTTTTCTTTACTCATGTTTCAGTTGCATCTCTCATTCGAACTAGTTGCTGGAATGAATGAAGGATGTTATAGCAATCTTAATTTTGTGTATATTAATAAGGTTGCAACTTGGTAAGTAAGTTGAACTTAAATTAGGTCTTGCACTATTTATTAATTGTCGATTACACTCTAGACAAGACCTCAAAGACGTGAGAATTTTTTCGAACTACATAATCAATTCTTGTGTTCATCTTTTTCCTTATTTTAATTCTTTTTATGTGTCTGATAAGTCTATTAACTTCTTACTTAATACAAATTTTTAGACAAAAAAGTAGATAAATAACTACTTATCACTTACTATTGAAAATGTCAAGTTGATTTTATATTTGAAATAGATGATGAATTTTTATGTAAAAATTAAAGTATTCAAATTATTATATTTAAGTTTTTTTATCCAAAACTATAGAAAATAAAATATTATATCAATAAAAATAAGTTTAAGAAATACATAATTTAACAGTAAAATTTATTTTTTAAAAACAACATAATTAGAGGAATTAATAGATGAATCATTCCCACCACACAAGCAATGGTCCCATTCAATTATATAATATCATGTAAGATTATTTTTACATGTCATTTGATGACTAAGAAATTAAAAATAAATTCGAAATTTTTGTTTTCTCCTTCAACTATTTTATCTCTAGAAAAGAAAAAAAAATTCATCCATGCACCCATTATTATTCTTACAATCTTTTTTATTAAAGTGAAATTTTGATTGAAAATTTTTTTTAATTTGTGATCGAAATTGAAAATGAAATAGAATCTCATTCTGTTATTTACTTATGTTGAAGCTAAATTCCAAATTTTTGAAATCTCTAGTTCCTAATTTATGTAAATTACTAAATCTAAAATCTCCAGTTATTTCCTAACCCTAAGCCTCAAATCTAACCCTTAATTTTTTTAATTTGCCTAATATCTAGAATTTTTATTCTTCAATCTTTTATATCAAAGGGAAAATCGAAGCAAGGAGAATTATTTTGAAATTGAATAGGACAATGATAAGTGAAGATGAAGGGAAAGTAAAATGTTTTATTTGGACAAAAGATCAATATTTTGGGTCTTAATCATGGTGTTTTTAGTTTTTGCTTCTTCTCATACTTTAAGATCTATAAATGAAAATAAAGAAAAAAAAAGAAAAAAAAAACTTTGATGATTCTCTAGAGTGTGATGTAGAATGGTTGAAGGTTGGAGAAAGTAGAATTTTTTGGACAATTTTTTTAATTTCTTAATCAGCAATGACATGTAAAAATAATCTTACATGACATTATATAATTGGATGAGACTATTACTGATGTGGTGGGAATGGTCCATCTAATAATTTTTCTCAAATTATAATTATATTCGATACTTAATTTTTATTAATTTATCAAACAACTTTTAATATAAATTCAGTAATTTTAAATTTTAGTAAAAAACAATACTTAAATTTTTTATTTTTCATACAACAGTACTTTAGCTAACAACAAATACGAAACTCGAAGTTTTTTTTTGTATGTGTAAGAAAACAAACAAATTTAGACAAAAAAATTTACAAAAAAGTACTCGGGGACAAATTATCCTCGCTTTATTTGCTTCTAAAATAACTTGGATCCCCATAAGAGAAACATCAAATAGACACTAATCTTCAACATTTGTAAAGGTCATTTTAATTAAAGCATTCGTTATCTAATTTTCCTCTCTAGAAATATCCTGTACGAACCATTTGTCTTCATTTCGTATTTTAAGAATTTTAATTGTTATCCATTCAATTACAAAGTGCAATTTAAAGCATGAGTTGTTTATGCATCAAATGCATTAATTCTATACTATGAAACCAAATCTATGCTTTGAAAAAGAATTAATTGGTGAATAAAGCAACTATACGGATGAATTATGGTATCTAAACTATAATTTTGCTGACAATATATCTTATTTGGAGCGTTTTTTCTCTACAAAATTCAATTTAACTCGTCAAAATTATTTCTTCAAAATCCCTAAATCCTAAAAAATTAAATAAAACACTACAACCCATAATTAATAAACACTTAAAAAATAATTAAAACCCTAAACCTAAACACTTACAAATTAAAAAACCCTAACCCTAATTTAGAATCCCCACAACCCTAATTTCATAAACCCTAAGCCCTAATTAGCAATTAAGCCACTCAAAAAACACGAGCAAAAACACGCTGACTTGGAAGTGCTTCAGTAAAGTGTTGAGCTGGACGCGCTTTTATGAATTTCCCTTGAAAATGACTCCAGCTCAATGCATTTTAGTGAAATCAGGCCATTCCCGTAAAAATTAGGTAAAATGGCCCATTTCTGTATTTTTTTTTGAAAATGGGCCTTTTCTGGTAAATTATTCTAAAATATTAATTGTTAAAAGGATATAGGCTTAAATATAAAATTCTTATTAAATTATATCTTTTTTTTTCATTTAAGTACTAATTTTTTAATCAAAAATAGTACCTAAGCTATAATTTTATTTCATTTAACCCAAAATTAAAATATCGTCCAATAAGAACGTGATACATATTATGCTTTTATTGGATGTCGTATACCTTATGAAATTGATAGATTAAATACCAATTTTACCAAAAAAAATTCAAATATTTAAATAAGAAAAAAAAGTATTATTTGGAGTGAATTTTGTAATTAAGCCAAAAGTATATAGTACAACAAATATAGATTTATATTTGCAAATTTAACCTTTTTTTTATGCTACGATATACTCTACAAGGTCACGTAAAGACGTGACATTGTCTTAATTGAATCCAATAAATAAACGAAGGCTGGAAAAATAATTCAAATACCAAGAATTGGTGCTAAATGTAGTTACAAGACACGTTGTTGATAACAATGGCTACAACAAAAATTGCGACATAAATCATTAAATCTAGCTCCATCCACACACTTAGGGAATATAAAAGATAAAATCTTTTAAGTATCTTCACAAAAAACTTTGAATATAAAGTCACGGAATCGCCTAGAATACTGTTTCGGATCCACAGCTGATATGGAAGTTGGATCATACTGAATCGATTTATATGCATGCTCAAGCCTCTTGGTAATATCATAATCTTGAAGTATGTCAATTATGCCAAAAAACATTATCACTTCATAACACTCCCCTGTTGCTTCTCCCACAAGACTAAATACCGATTTGGGTTTTCTTATAGTTCTTTCTACTTTTGCTGGCATGTTGGCACCCAACTTTATGATACCCCACCTGTTTTCATACAAATGCAACTTCATCTGTTTTCATAGTAATGAATGATTAATATGATATTTGTTTCTTTGGTAACCCTAAATTAGCTAGGACCAACTATGGCATTAGCTTAATCATACCATGATTGAGATCAGATCCGACTTTGGGGTCGTTTGGAGGTGCGGTCGCTCAGGGCCCAAGGTTGAAAATAGTCCAAAATATTGTTTTTCAATTTGTAAGGGACCAAAAAAAAATTTAATTTTTAAAAACCAAAAAAAAAATTTACCAACTTTTAAGTAACTTAAAACCCTATTTTATTGTTTTGCCTAGGGTCCAAAAATATCAAGAACAAGCTTGATTGAGACAGGAAAATTGGAATATATTATTCACCTTTTAGGGTCTAGAGTATGTTCCTCCATATCAAGAGGAGTTGATACCATGATTGAGATCAAGTCCGACCCTAAGGGTAGTCTGGAGGAGCGGCCGTCCAGAGTCCAAGGCTAAAAGGGATCTAAAATATTGTTTTTCAATTTTTAAGGAGGTCAAAAAAAAAATTTAGCTTTTAATGGTCCAAAATTTTTTTATCAATTTTTAAGGGACCTAACAAATTTTTTCTCTAATTTTTAAGGAACATAAAGCCCCATTTTATTGTCAAAAACAAGTCTGATTGAAACAAGAAAATTGGAATATATTATTTACCTTTTAGGGTCTAGAGTATGTTCTTCCATATCTGGTGGTGGTGGAGGAGTTGATTCATTCTCATTATTTCCTACAATAGAGAAATGAAACATATAAATCAAAAGAAAAGGTTGAGTGGAGAAGTATGCACTTAATTAAGCTAAAAGAAAAAAATAAAAGATAACCAGATGAACTTCGCCTTCCGCAAGGAACGAATTCTCCATTGGCTGATATTTCTTTAAAGTGAATGCCCACCAGAAGACTGTAGTCCATGGTCCTCTCCTGTTCAAGAAACTCACAATCCCTATCTATTTGCCTGTTAGTAAAAACATACAAATATTTAATGCAGTTGGTGGAGGAATACTTTAAAGCAATACTAAATTTGTTTTTTATTCATGGATGAAAGGAGTATTAGTAGGAGGTGTGTTGCCAGATCGGAAAGGTAAGTGGATCTCTGGTTATAATAGATGTTTAGGTCATTGTTTGGTTTTTTTATGCTGAATTATGTGAAATTCTGAATGGTTTAAATATTGTGAGGAGTAGAAATTTTGAGAATGTTTTGATTCAGTTTGATAGTATGAAAGCAACAAAAATTATTTATGATTGTTTCATGTCATTCTCGAATTTCGTATTGATCAGACGAATACGTAAATAAGAATAAGAATATTGATTGTATAGTTAAAATGACCTTTAATAAAGGAAAAAGCTTGAAAATTCTTGGAGATCCACATAAGGGAATTTTTAGTGTCTTGATGTAATGTAATCTCGATTTAAATTAAAGTAAAAAATCAGACTAGGTGCTACATAATTACTAAATATGCTTCGTTAGTGGAATAAATCACTTAGAAAACAAAAAGAAGAAATTGTACTTTACCAGCAAAACTCTTCAAACCAAGCTTTTTCAAGTTTGAATATGAAATTCAAATCAAGGTCCTTAAGTATTGTAGTACTGTCGATTTCAGACTCAGACTTATCTGTTATGCGTCCTAGAGAAGATCCTTTCAAGTCAAAGCGTTTATGAATTGTATATTCGGAGCGTAAAAGGTTTCCCATAATAATGAATCGTACCTGGATTGTCAGGCCTATCAATTGCATCCTTTAAAAAATTGTTATAATTCATTAAAAATGATTTCTTACAATAGTTACATCAATTTACGCAACTTTCTTTACTAAAATAAATTCCTTAAAAATTTATTATTTATTCACTAACCTTTCTTTGAATCGGGCCAGTTAACTTTACGCAGTGCAATCCATAATATTTAATGACCAAAGTGTTCTCAAAAGATCGAACATGATTATAATATGCATAAAGCATCCTTATAAACACCTGTAGAACAAAGCAATTAGCAATAATCAACATTACTTTCAAGCTATAATAGATGTGAAAGTACATAACTTACTTTCACTTCTGACTTCTTCATTGTTTTTATCATATATCGATCATCCTCTGTCAAGTAGAAAAAGCTCCCACTTTTACCAGGGGAAGATAGTTCTCTTAGTGCACCATTTCCACATATAGATATCATGTAATCTGCAGGGTCCACCTTGAACAACTTCCTCAAAGCCCTTTATACATATGATGATATGCAGTCATTTAGCATGCATGATCTTAAGGAATTTTAGATGAGATTCTGACATCAAGAAAGGTGGGTATTTCTTGTAAAAGATGATAATTTATAATTATTTGTTCACTTCTTTTTAAAAAAGTCTTAATATAACATTTGGTACATGAACTTGATACTTTTTTCTAAGTTGGTACTTAAACTTTTTTTTGATCCAATTTGGTACTTGAACTTGATACTTTTTCCTAATTTGGTACTAAACTTTTTTGGACTCAATTTGGTACCTGAACTTGACATTTTTTCCTAGTTTGGTACCTAAGCTTTTTTTAGATTCAATTTGGTACCTAAATTTATTAAATATTATAAAAATTACACAAAACAATAACAGTGTTGAAATTTTTTTTTGTTATGCTACACAAATATTGTCAGTTTTAGAATTCATGTTAAAATAGGTATTGAGCTATACTAAACGAATTAATATTAAAAAAGATTAGGTACCAAATTAAGAAAAAGAGTAAGTTTAGGTGCCAAATTAGACCCCAAAAAGTTTAAGTACCTAAACTTTTTTGATCCAATTTGGTACTTGAACTTGACACTTTTTTTAAATTTGGTACTTAAACTTTTTTGGACTCAATTTGATACCTAAACTTGGCATTTTTTTTTCTAATTTGGCACCTAAGCTTTTTTTTAGATTCAATTTGGTATCTAAATTTATTAAATATTATAAAAATTACGCAAAACAATAACGGTGCTAATTTCTTTTGTTATGCTACAAAAATATTTTCAGTTTTAAAAAAAATTCATGTTAAAAATAGGTATTGAGCTATGCTTAACAAATTAATATTAAAAAAAGATTAAGTACCAAATTAGGAAAAAGAGTCAAGTTCAGGAACTAAATTAGACACCAAAAAGTTTAAGTACCAACTTAAAAAAAAGTGTCAAGTTTAGATACCAAATTAGAAAAAATGTCAAGTTTACGTACCAAATGTTATATTAAGCCATTTAAAAATTATTTGCCAAATATGTATGCATTAAAAAGAATATCAAATGAATCTCATATAATGCCGTACCTAAAAACTACGGGACAGTAATCCTTCCATTTAAATTCACAAGATTGATGCGGTGGAGTGTACTTGCTGCCTTCTGTAGGAAATCTTGTCCAAATTTTCTCTTTGGGATCAAAAGCTGCCGTCTTTAGATCAAGAGATGTTGCTGGAGCAGGTCTTCCAACAGAATGCCTGTGTCATCTCTCCCGACAATGTTAATGTCACATGTAAGATTAGTACAAAAGAAAAATAAGGATGTTGTTCATATTGGTTTATCAAGCTTTATGTTAGAAATAGTAAACAATCTTTTACCAAAAACAACAGATAGATTATAGAGTATAAAATGTTTTTAGTATAATTTTTATTATCTGTAATTCTCATGGTATAACACAAATTTATTGGAGAATCTAATTGAAGAATCAGATTTATGGAATTATCATTAGAATGGCACCTGATTCCCAATTGTAGATTGAGCATAAGTTCATAGTTCTTGTGCCCTCTAGATATTGTTTCGCCTGGTCTTTTTCCCAGTTTCGGCACTTTCAATGGTAATTCCAGGTTGAACTTAGGGTTTGTATCATCATGTTGATGTTGAACTTGAGCGCATAATAACTCAGAATCCAAATCTCTCCTCACTTCTGCTAAATCAGTACTCTCATCATCACTCTCCCACATCTGCATTTTATCTGGCTTTTCTATGCCGACGCTTACCCTCCCATCAACCGACAACCTCCTTGGATTTTCCTCAGTCTTTGTTGAATACCATGCCAATACTTTCTGGGATGGCATGATCGAGACATTTTCGCTGGGGCAAATCTTACAATCAGCCAACTCAGTAAAGACAGTTTGAGGATCCCATTCAAGATTTGTAGCCTGGGAGGACTCTGAAGGGTAATATGTCCCATTTTGTTCATCTGGATCCTTACTCCAATTAGCCACATAAAAGCTTCCATCCGGCCAATAATAAGTCCCGTTTCCTTTCGGAATACCATCTTCCCAGTAGCCGTCGTATTTATTCCCATTGCTCCATACAAAAGTACCGTTTCCACAAATCACACCATTCTTCCACTCTCCTATATAATGGTTTTCATTTTGCCATTGATATTTCCCAAGTCCTTCTTGCATACCACGACGCCATTCCCCATCATACCAATCTCCATTCGGATAGAACCTTATGCCATGACCATGCTTAAAGTTCATCACCCATTGCCCCTTATATGTATCGCCACTAGGTCCAGTATATATACCAATCCCATCAATATATCCACTTTTGAACTCCCCTTCATAAGTAGCACCGGACGGCCAACTAAACCTCCCTTTGCCCATAGTTTTGCCTCTATGCCACTCTCCTAAGTACATGCAACCATCGGTCCATAAATATTTCCCTTGGCCCTCGGGAAAATTATCATACCACTGCCCGGTATAATAATCCCCGTTCGGTAGAATTTTCTCTACTAAGTATGGCTCCCCGGATATGTTATCACCTTTCTCATTACTATTTTCAAGATCATCATCCGTTGCATTTGCCATAGTTATTGTCCCGAAAATGCTGTTTGCACGCTTCTTTGCAGCATGTGTTTTGCGCACGGTGGCCTCCCATGCCTTCAGAACACCACTTTGCTCTTTGTTCATTGTGTGCTATACGTTACAGTCAACAAGATGCCTTTACACTGATAATTTGAGCCTTGTTATGATTGTATGCAAGAAAATCATGGCTACCCTGAAAGAAAATTGTCATACCAAAATGGCTTAAGGACGCAGAGAAGTAATTATAAAAAGGAAAATGATGCAGAGAACAATGTAATAAGCAAATTGTATGAACCTTACAATGTTCTTGTTTCAATGAAGGAATGAAAGAGTGATTGAACCAATGAATTATTTTCTTCTTAATCCCAACAGAATAATTTCCAAATTTTGTGGTTAGATTACTGAGAGTCACAAGTAGACCGTACAATTAGCGTAAATGTCACGAAATACTCCTGTGAATTGACAACATTTTGATATCTTGCCTAAAAAAAGACAGAACCGGAACCATAATTCTCTCCTATATTGTTTCTCTTTATGATTCAAAGGGTGACTTGTTCATCCCCGACAACCTCTAAAAGCCCTGACATCTGGAGGGACAAAGATGCAACTTATTTTTTTTTCTTTCAATTTTTGGAGTTACCTTACGTTCATGCAAATCGTATATAAGATCTCACTGAGGTAAACAGTCTTAACTTTTTATCGCCTAAACTATTTAATTTATTGACATATGAAATTTAATCTTTTAACAAAATATTAATTTAAAATATTGAAGATAGAGTTTCAAAACCAAACATTTAATCAAAGTTAAATCGTGAGAAAAAAAATAATTATTAATTTTAAATGAGGGTAAATTATTAAATAGTCACTTTTGTTTGCCTCAAGTTCAATTTAGTTATTTATGTTTGAAATGTTACGTTATTGTGTTGTAATATTTTAGTCACTGAACCGTTAATTGTCTTTAACAATGTAATGGTAAGCCGACGTAGCACGTTAAATCATCATTTCAAATGAAAATTTTAGGTTAAATTATATGATTAGTCCCTATATTTTTTTTGTTTTGAGCAATTAATTTTTTTCTTTTATGTTCTTTTAACTTTCTTTTCTTTTCATTCTCTTTTGCTTCTCCCTTTGTTTTCCTCCTTTTTCCATTTCTTTTAACGTAGTTTTTCTATGTTTTCTATATAATCAAAGTTATTTGACTTTAACAAATAAAAAAAAAGAAAAAGAAAAAAATTAAATTGTTCAAAAAATAAAAGTATAGGGATTAGTTTTAACAAATGGAAAACATAGAAAATTATGTTAAAAGAAATGGAGAAGGGAAGAAAATAGAGGGAGAAATAGAAGATAATGAAAAATAAAGAAAGAAAAAAAAGCTAAAAAATATAAAAGAAAAATTAAATTACTTAAACCGAAAAAATATAAGGACAAATTGTATAATTAACCTAAATTTTTTGTTTAAAATTATTATTTAACATGCTACTTTAGCTTACCGTTATACTGTTAACGATAATTAACGGTTCAGTGACTAAAATATTACAATACGATAATGTAAGTGACTAAAACATAACATTTTAAATATAAATGACTAAAATATAACTTGAGATAAACAAAAGTGACTATTTTGATAACTTACCCTTTAAATAATGTTGTTTTATTAGTTAACATATTAAACGTTTAGAACTACACAGTACTAAATATACATCATTAAAATATTTAAATATACTTCATCTGAAAAGTCATCTAAAAATTAAATATATATTTAATAAACATAATTTTTAAACAAATTTTTTTAAAAAAAATACATTTTTAATGAAATATTTTATAA
Organism: Gossypioides kirkii; assembly: GCA_005610355.1. Lineage (NCBI taxonomy): Eukaryota > Viridiplantae > Streptophyta > Magnoliopsida > Malvales > Malvaceae > Gossypioides > Gossypioides kirkii. The sequence continues at coordinate 23,948,317 of CP032245.1, forward strand.
AACAGATTTTTTTTCAAAAAATCTATTTTACAATAATAAAGTTGATTTATTTTTTTGTTACAAAAGAGGTATTAAATCAAACAAAAAAATAATTCCCTTCCATCTTAATCATTGTGCAATAACTGCAACACGTCATTCGGTGGTTGTATGTAAATATGCCACAACCTTTTTCTCTTCTCTGAACACATGTCTCATGCGATCCATTCAGATACGTTTGAGAAGGTCTTTGATATTACGTCCCATAATTGAATAAAATTATTTAACTTCATTTGCTTGGATCACTTCGATAGCTCCAATACTATCCATCTTAAGTATCACTTTCTCTAGAGTTCCACCAAAACCACATAACAACAATCAATATTTTTAGAAAAACCAACTACCCAAACCCCCTGGTGATCCCGTATTAAACCACCTGCTACATCAATCCCGGACAATTAGCAAACTGCACCATAGTATTCACTTTCAGCCGCCCATTATCTGGAAGAATCCATCTTGTCAAACATCGAGAGGTAGTGTTTATGTGACTCAAAGGAATCACCATTCTCTTAACTGCTGGCAAGAATCTTCCTCTCATCCGTCCAACTTTTCTAAAAAAAAAAATCAGATAAATTTAAGATATGTAAACATATATTATTAATCAACGCAATCTAATTTTGTTTAAACTTTTATGTTTTATTTTATTAAATTTAAAAATTACCAGAGCCATATATATTATTTATCTTACCATTTTTATTTTTAATTTTATCGTTCAAAACATTTAACTATTTGTGTTTAAAGATTGCAAACTTACAAAAAAATACCAATTTAGTCTCTTTTTTTGCATAAATTTTGTTTTTGTTATAAATATAAAGTACTCTTAAATTATTTTAAATTAATTAATATATTAGTTATTTAATTTAAATGAACCCAAATAATATATGATTCATCACCATTAAAAAATGGCTCTCTCTGTAGGCGAGTTCTCCATTGGCTCCCACCCTGACTTGCCCAAAGATGGCATTAGTTGAGTGACGAAGAAAGTTCGCCAACGGCCAGACGATTCGCTGGGCATGGAAGATCATATTGTGAATGAGAATGGTGTCAAAGTGAACATCGCTGATAGACAACAGATGTCCTTTAAGGACAAACTTATTGGGTCAGCTCCCAATACCCAAGCAACCAGAGAAGAAGAAGAAAACTTTGAACCCATGGATGGTGAAGTTATCATTGAGATCGTGGATGGTGTGCCTTGGATCAATTTTTCAGATCGAGTCAATCTATATATTGAGAAACGAATGACACTCTCAGTTTTCATTAAGTTGTTGGGATGCAAACTGAGTTTTACGACCTTAGCAAATAGAGTACAAGGGTTATGAAAAATAGTGAAACCCTTTCAAATGATGGATTTGGAAAATGACTATTATTTGATTAAATTCCAAGATGAAGAAGATTACTCTAATGCTTTAACAAAGGGTCCATGGACTATGTTTGGCTAATATCTTACTGTTCGTCCATGGTAACCTTCGTTCTCAACGGTGGAAGAGCATCCTCAAAAGCTGGTAGTATGGGTTCGTTTGCCTGGCTTGCCTGAAGGGTTATATAGTAAATGTTTACTTAAAGCAATTAGAGAGACTATCAGACCAGTCTTGAGAATTGATCACAATACAGATAATGAAGTTAGGGGAAGATTTGCTAGAATGGCTATGTGTGTGGATTTAAACAAACCCTTAATTTCAAAACTTAAGATTGTTGGGAAGATTCAAAGGGTTGAATATGAATCACTGCCTAACGTCTGCTTTGGCTATGGATGGTTTGGTCATACTAGAGATTTCTGTCCGCATTAGTCATCCAGTGAGTCAAAACAGGTTGGTTTGAAAGAGCAACCCAAATCCAAGGTTGAAGAATTAAAAAAAAAAGGTGGAAGAAGAATAACTTGGTCCATGGATGCTAGTTGAGAGAAGACAGCGAAGAACCACTAGAGTGACGATGCACAAGGAGTCGATGAACGTCGACAAGTTAGACAGTGGATCTAGGTTCGGAGTGTTGAGCGGAAATGAAGGCGAGATCATTGGAGAAGATGATTCACCTAACATGAATGGTGCCGAAAATGATGTTGCCAGGATGGAAAACAATCGCCCAAAATATGCTTCCTTTTATAACAAAGGAAAGTTGACTCAAAAAATCACATTAAAGACAAAAAATAATAAAGGGAAGGGAAAAGGAATAGTTGTTTCCAATGGAGCCAAACCAATTGTACGAACTATTAAATCACAAGGAATAGTAGGTGAGTCCTCAACAGGCCTGGGCTTGTCATTGCCCAATAAGAATGGTTTTAGCAGTGGGCCTAATTCTCTATTAAGTTTCCAAGTAGTCAAGTTTGATACAACTCTAAGTGGGGAAAAAATCGGGCAGTGAAAATGGTTGATGTAAGGAAGCAAAAAATCAGATGAAAGAAAATATTGAGCCTAATATTGCTATGCATAGGGTCAAGACGAATAAGGTCTATGGGCAGCGTCCTATAAAGTTGGATGCCATGGTTGTTGGGGAAAAACTAGAGGAAGCACAGACTGTTGGAGTTTCATAAGCAATCAAGGACATTGTTCACAATTTGGAATGAATTAGTAGGAATGCCATGGAGACGGATGGTGAAACTCACTGAATGGAGAACTTAGAGGATGAGATAGTAAAACTGGATGATACGATCGAGATGTAATCTGGTTTTGGTCCTTATTTCTTCTACATTTTATTTATGATTAGTGATATGTGTTTTCTATTTTGGAACTACCAGGGCTGTGTCCATCTTAGGTTCCATAATTTTATTAAGGAATACAGAAGGGAATTCCATCCCAACATCATTGCATTCTTGAAACTAGGATCAGTGGGCGGAAAGCGAATTTAGTCTTATCTAGAATTGGGATGCCCAATTCATTTTTGGTAAAGGTTGAAGGGTTCTCGGGAGGTATTTGGATTCTGTGGTCTGACAATGTAAGTGCGGTCATTCTTTTACCTCATCCGTAGTTTATTCATATGAGAATTAAGAACAATTCTGACATTGTGTCCTTTCTATGCACTGCAATTTATGCAAGTCCACATTCTATGAAACGTAGGAGTTTATGGGAATGCATGCATGCTCTAGTAGGTAGTATTGTTGAGCCATGGTTTTTTACTTAAGACTTTAATGCTATATTAAATGGTAATGAAAGAAAAGGATGATCACAAACTAGGGGGAATGATTTAGGTTGTTTAAATCTATATTAGAGGATAATAATTTGCAAGATATGAGGTTTCAAGGATCGATGTTTACTTGGAGCTGGGGTGACCTTTTCCAACGCCTTGTTAAAGCAATATGCAATGAGGAATAGGTTAATTTTGCTCCTAACACTTCTGTCTGGCATCTACACAAGTTAAAGTCGGATCATAGGCCGATTTTGTTGTCTAACAATACTTTAATTCCGCTCAAGGATAACAGGCCATTCCATTTCCTTGGAAGTTGGCTCCTTCACACTGAGTTTAATAATCTTGTTAGAGATGCTTGGAATGGGTCGTCGAATATGGTTACAAATATTAAAGGTTTTATGGAGTCGATTCAAGTATGGAACAAAAAGGTGTTTAGGAACATTTTTGCTCGAAAGAAAATACTGATGGGGAAATTAAGGAAGGTGCAAAAGTACCTTGAGACTCGCAATAAGCCAAGTCTTCGAGCTCAAGAAATTCATTTGAAAGCTGAAATTGAGGAAATGTTGGAGAAGGAAAAGCTGCTTTGGTGCCAAAAGTCCAAGAGTGAGTGGCTCGTCAAGCGAGACAAAAATACAAAGTTCTTTCATTCTCGCACTCTCTTTAGGCGAAAGCGGAATAGGATCGAAGCACTTAAGATTGAAGGAATAGGGGTGGTTGATAGTACTAGAAAGAACCATTGATTTCTCCCTACTTATTGTTTAAGTTGTTCCTATTTAGTCATCCTTAGCACATATTTTAGCATTTTTTATTTTAGTTTATTGTATTTTCTAACTCAATGGACCTTAGCTTAGTTGCTCTTAATTTTGTCATATTTTACTACTAATGTCGCTGTATGAGTCTATTCAGAATTGCGCCCAGAATTGTCACTGCATGATGATGTCCAGAATTGCGTCCAAAATTATCACTGCATGAGCATGCTCAGAATTGTCGCTGCAGGAGCTCATTCAAAATTATCGATGTGTGAATATGTCTAGAGTTGTCACTGTATAATCATGTCCAGAATTGCGCCCAGAACTGTCGTCGCATTTGACAACTGTCCGGATAAGAATAGAAATTGCATGAGCTGTCTAGTCTGGTATAACCAATTGGTACGACCATAGACAACTCAATTTTGTAGAAGAGACACCTGTACAATTTGGAGGGATATAAATACTCACAAGGAAAGAGAAAAATCTCTCCCTCCCTTACCCTCTCTCTTTTAGTCTCCTTTTGTGCATATTATTCTTCAACTAAGCTTTTGAAGCTTTTCGGCTAGGGGCCTTAAGTGAACCAACATGAAGGGATGCAAATCTACTCCTAACGAGGAGCCCTAAGTCCGACGCAAGAGGGAAGTAAGGGAACAAGTCGAGTAGCCTAGAAATAGTATTCTCCATTTTTTCTTTTACATTTCCTTTCTTAAACACTGGTGATTCATGTTCATTTCAAGTTTGTATGGAAGTACTCTTGATTGTTAGACTAAATGATATCTTATTCAAGCTTGCTTTTACTGTTAATTCTTTGGGTTTGATTGTTTTGACCACTGAAGTGTGATTGCAATCACTGTCACTAAAAGGTGCAGCAACAAATTAAATTAACAAGCAAGACAACGGAAGTTGCTTGGGGATTGAAGAAATTTAATCCACTTGTTCTTGAATGTGTTGCATTACCAGCACTGGAAGGTGTGGTTAGTGTGCATGTTTAAGTCTTAGATCTAATAGAGAAGCCAAGTTTGGTAAGACATTCATTGTGCTTATTTGCACTGTCAATCACCTAGTATTTTACACCTCTTGAGCCACACTTAGTATTCTTCTGACTATCCACATTGGGGACCCCATTTCATTATTATTGCATTTTATCTTAATTTTTACATTATTGCTCCTCCGACAACTATTATCACAATTTATCTTGTTTTATCTGTTCATTGCATTGACATTGACAACCATCCTCGTGGGATCGATATCCGATAGATTCACATCTTTCTACTGTAATTGCATCGACAGTATACGCTTCCACATATTTGTTGTGACGTTCATAGTGCGATCAAGTTTTGGCCCGTTACCGGGGATGGCGTTTGTTTGATGTTTATTTTTGTCTTTGCACTTTATTGTTATTATATAATATTTAGTTGCTACTAACTTGTTTTTTTTCTTTTTGTCGCTATTTTCACATTTTATTTCAGGTGTTTATTTTTTTTTTTATTATTTTTGTTCAAGTTTATTTTACATCTTTTTTTTTGTAGAATAATTAGGCATCATTATCATCGCACTTGAGCTTTATTGTCAATGCAATTCATACAGTTGTACTGCAAGTGCAGTTCGTATCCTGGATAATAAGGGCCCAATTAACGAAGCTTCTATTGAACGAATTACTTGTGGCAAAGATTCGCCGACAATGAAGGAGGCTAAAACAAGCAAGACGAGGAAAGACAAAGCCAAGGTAGAGAGCAAGGGAATGAACCCTAATGCATAGACAACCTTGCTACACAAAATGAAGGCTATTGAGAAGTTGGCCAATTCCATCAGCAATAGGCAGATCAGGCTGGTCGCTATAATAGAAGACATGGACAGAGCATCGAATTTATTCTATGCCTACACTAGGGCTTGGAATAGTACTGTTGTGACCACATTAAGGTGGACGAGCAAAGCCTTTCTCCCTAAATTCCCAGTATTCCCTCCAATTATCAGAGAGTATGAGCCCTAAATTGAGGAGGCTGACTCATGGGACAAAGACCAATCAGTGGCTTCCCCTCCAAAGGTACACATTTTTTATAATGAGAAGGAGGCAGAATCAAGGGAGGTGGAGGAATGTTTGCGAAATATTAAGAGCTTGTTTGAGGATGAGTTCACTACTGGTCAGGATGCACATGTTACTGAAGAGGAAACTCTTGCTGAAAAGGAGGAAACACAAGTTGAAGAAAAGGAAGAAAAAGATGCTGAGACAATTTTAGCAGAAGAATTTGTCCCTGCACCCGAGGTTGTGGGTACAACAACTACGGGTTTGGCGCCAACAGGAGTGAATCAGGCGAAGACTGTGACTGCAATTAATAAGGATCACAATCCTTTGGCTGTCGTGGTCTACACTGGACCACTCGAAGTGATCCATCCGACAGAAATCACAGCTGATGATGCCAGGGCAAAGTCGAATGTTACGGAGCAGTCCGAGGATCAGGCAAAGCCAAAAGAAAGAAAATGAAAGCGCTCCAAGGAAAAGAAGCGCAGATAGGAAGAAAAGAAGATAAGGAAGAAAAAGTACCATGCAGCCACATCGACGGTTGTGAAAAATTGAATTAGTTTTATTTCAGTTTTTAGTTGTAGTGTTCATGCATTGCATGTAGCTGTAGTTTTTATCTTGTTAGTAAGCATTGTTGTTGCATTTTCATTGTCATTGCATTTTAGTGTTAGTGCATTGGGAACAATGCAAACTTTAGGTTTGGGGGAATGCAATGGCATTTAGAGATGCAACCACTTTTCAAAAAAAAATTCTTTCTTTTTAAAGTTAATGAAGCATGCAAGGTTCTGAATGGATATTACAATTGTGTTTAATTTTTTTCTATATTCAATGTTTAATTGTTGAATCATGTGAGCTGTCAATGAATAAGTTGGATAAACTTGATTGATTGTTTTATCTTCAATTCTTTGATGAATGATTTAGATTGCATTAGTAATGGATGACTAGCATCATTCCTTGAATCTTGAATGAATCTGTCCTTTACGGCTGCTTATTATATATTACTGTACAATAAAAACTATATTGGTAGATGGAATTTAGGATTTGAGGTATGATGCTAGCTTTGATGAAGTTGCAGTCTTAGTTATTTATGCTTATGAATTGTCGGCGTAAAAATTTTGTCATTTGAATGTGATTCAATCATTGGGATTTTAGGTGATTCAAGTTGCTAGAATGATTATTGCCTTGATAAATTTTCGGTATAACCTTGTTAGTTTCTGTTTTACTTGAGGATAAGTAAAAACTCAAGTTTTTGGGTGTGATAGTACTAGAAAGAACCATTGATTTCTCCCTACGTATTGTTTAAGTTATTCCCATTTAGTCATCCTTAGCACATATTTTAGCATTTTTTAGTTTAATTTATTGCATTTTCTTACTCAATGGACCTTAGCTTAGTTGGTCTTAATTTTGTCATATTTTACTACTAATGTCGCTGCATGAGTCTATTCAGAATTGCGCCTAGAATTGTCACTGCATGATGATATCCAGAATTGCTTTCGAAATTGTCACTGCATGAGCATGCTTGATGGTACTAAAAAGAACATATGTTTTCTCCCTATTTTTTGGATAATTTGTTCCCATTTAGTTGTCCTTAGTACATATTATAGTATTTTTTAGTTTAGTACATTGCATTTTCTAACTCAGTGAACCTTGACCTAGTTTTCCTTAATTTTTCCATATTTTACTACTAATGTCGCTGCATGAGCACTTCTAGATTGCGCCCAAAACTGTCGCCGCATGAACACTTCTAGATTGCACCCAAAACTGTCACCGAAGGAATATTTCTTGAATGCACCCAAGATTATCGCTGCATAAATATTCTTCAAATTGCATCCAAAACTATCGCTGCATAAGTATTCTTCAATTGCACCCAGGAATGTCGCTGCATGAACATGTACAGAATTGTCGCTGCATGAACGTGTCCAAAATTATGCCTAGAATTATCGCTGCATCTAACAGCTGTCTGATAAGAACAGAAATGTGTGAGCTATCTAATCTGGTATAACCAACTTGTACAGCTCAATTTTGCATAATAGACACCTGTACAATTTGGGCTAAATGTAAACATTCATAAGAAAAGAGGAAGGTGTCTCTCTTTTCCTTAGTCTCCCATTTTGCAATATTATCTTCTTCAACCTAGCTTTTGAGCTTTTCGACTATGGAGGCTTGAGACCCCTTGGGTGAATCAACGTGAAGGCGATGCAGACCAGCTCTTGACGAGGAGTTCCTAAGTGTGACACAAGAGGAAACTAAGGGAGCAAGTTGAGTAGCCTAGGAATAGTATTCTCCATTTGTTCTTTTACATTTCCTTTCTTAAACGAAGGTAATTCATGTTATTTCAAGATTGTATGGAAGTACACTTGATATTTAGACTAATTAATATTTTATCCAAGCTTGCCTTTACTATTTAATCTTTGGGTTTGAATGATTTTTGCACGAAAGTGTTATTGCAGTCACAGTCACTAAAAGGTGCAGTGACAGTTTAAACTAACAAGCAATACAATGAAAGTTGCTTAGGGATTGAAGGAATTTGGTCCACTTGTTCTTAAGTGTGTTGCATTCCCAGCACTGGAAGGTGTGGTTAGTATGCATACTAAAGTCATAGATCTAATAGAAAAGCCAAGTTTGGTAAGATGTTCATTGCACTTCATTGCACCGACAAATTACCTGTTATTCTTAACCTTCTAAGCCACACTTAGTTTTCTGCTGACTATTCACGTTGTGGATCCCATTTTACCTTTATTACATTTTATCTTTATTTTCACATCATTGCTCCGACAACTATTCTCACAATTTATTCCATTTTACTTATTCAATGCATCGACAATTTTAGACAACAGACACCCATCCTCGTGGGATCGATATCCGACGGATTCACTTTTGTCTACTATACTTGCATCGACAATGTACGCTTGCATATTGCTGTGACGTTCATAGCGCGATCAAGTTTTGGCACCATTATCGAGGATGGCGTTTGTTTGATATCTATTTTTGTCTTTGCATTTATTCTTTATTATCTAAATTTTATTTGTCACTAACTTGTTTCCTTTTTGTTATTTACTTTTACATTTTTCTTCTAATGAAATATGGCTAGGAACGAGGTGTATAGACCCTTAAGATGTTGGACTAGCATAAGTGATGCTATAGAAATGAAACTTGATGCCATAATCGCCCAAGTATCTTTTTTGACTAATATGAGTAATTCAATGCAGAATGCTATAGCAATTGCAGAATGGAAATTTGCAGTGACAATTTACGATTACTGTGGAAGCAACCATGAGTTTGAACAATCAAATCCAGCAAATGTGTACCACATGGGGAATTTCGGTCGAAATGAAAATCCATATTCCAACACCTACATGCCAGAGTGGAAGCAACATCCAAATTTTTGGTGGAACAATCAAGACCCTAGAAGTATAAACAACGATGTTAGATCCAAATTTTGCTATGATGTTTATAACGCAATCAATGTTTAGAATTGTCGCTGCAGGAACTCATTCAAAATTATCATCGTGTGAATATGTCCAGAGTTGTCACTGTATAATAATGTCCAGAATTGCGCCCAGAACTGTCGTCGCTCCTGACAGCTGTCCAGATAAGAACAGAAATTGCATGAGCTATCTAATCTGGTATAACCATCTGGTACGACCATAAACAGCTCAATTATGCAGAAAAGACACCTGTACAATTTGGAGAGATATAAATACTCACAAGGAAAGAGAAAAAGCTCTCCCCCCCTCTCTCTCTCTCCTTTAGTCTCCTTTAGTGCATATTCTTCTTCAACCAAGCTTTTAAAGCTTTTCAGCTAGGGGGCTTGAGGCCCCCATGGGTGAACTAACATGAAGGGATGCAGATTTGCATCTGACGAGGATCCCTAAGTGCAACGCAAGAGGGAAGTAAGGGAACAAGTCGAGTTGCTAGTATTCTCCATTTGTTCTTTTACATTTCCTTTCTTAAACGCTGGTGATTCATGTTCATTTCAAGTTTGTATGGAAGTACTTTTGATTATTAGACTAAATGATATCTTTTCAAGCTTGCTTTTACTATTAATTCTTTGGGTTTGATTGTTTTGACCACAGAAGTGTGATTACAGTCATTGTCATTAGAAGGTGTAGCGACAAATTAAATTAACAAGCAAGACAACGGAAGTTGCTTGGGGATTGAAGGAATTTAATCCACTTTTTCTTGAATGTGTTGCATTACCAGCACTAGAAGGTGTGGTTAGTGTGCATGTTTAAGTCTTAGATCTAATAGAGAAGCCAAGTTTGGTAAGACATTCATTGTGCTTATTTGCTGCAACAATCACCTAGTATTTTACACCTTGTGAGCCTACAACTATTATCACAATTTATATTGTTTTACCTGTTCATTTCATTGACATTGATAAACAACAAACAGCCATTCTCATGGGATCGATATCAGATAGATTCACATCTTTCTACTATACTTGCATCGCTAGTGTATGCTTGCACATATTTGCTGTGATGTTCATAGCGCGATCAAGTTTTGGCGTCGTTGCCGGGGATGACGTTTGATTAATGTTTATTTTTGTCTTTGCACTTTATTTTTATCATATAATATTTAGTTGCTACTAACTTTTTTTTGTCGCTATTTTGACATTTTATTTCAGGTGTTTATTTTATTTTGTTTTTGTTTTTGTTCAAGTTTATTTTACGTCTTTTTTTTTTCTTTGCAAAATAATTAAGTATCATTGTCACCGCACTTGGGCTTTATTGTCAACGCAATTCTACAGCTGTACTGCAACTGTAGTTCGTATCCTGGATAATAAGGGCCCAATTAATGAAGTTTCTATTGAACAAATGACTTGTGGCAAAGATACACCGACAATGAAGGAGACTGAAATAAGCAAGACGAGGAAGGGCAAAGCCAACGTAGAGAGCAAGGGAATCAACCCTAATGCATAGACAACCTTGCTGCACAAAATGAAGGCTGTTGAGAAGTTGGCCAATTCCATCAGCAATAGGCAGATTAGGCTCATCGCTGCAATAGAAGACATGGACAGAGCATAGAATTTATTCTATGCCTACACTAGGGCTTGAAATAGTACTGTTGTGACCACATTAAGGTGGACGAACAAAGCCCTTCTCCCTGAATTCCCAGTATTCCCTCCAATTATCAGAGAGTATGAGCCTTAAATTGAGGAGGCTGACTCATGGGACAAAGACCAATCAGTGGCTTCCCCTCCAAAGGTACACATTTTTTATAATGAGAAGGAGGCAGAATCAAGGGAGGTGGAGGAATGTTTGCGAAATATTAAGAGCTTGTTTGAGGATGAGTTCACTACTGGTCAGGATGCACATGTTACTGTAGAGGAAACTCCTACTGAAAGGGAGGAAACACAAGTTGAAGAAGAGGAAGAAAAAGATGAAGAAAAAATTATGCTGAGACAAATTCAGCTGAAGAATTTGTCCCTGCACCCGAAGTTGTGGGTGTAACAACTGCGGATTTTGCGCAAACTAGAGCGAATTAGGTGGAGACTATGACTGCAATTAATAAGGATCACAAACCTTTGGCTATTATGGTCTACACTGGACCACTCGAAGTGACCCATCCAACAAAAGTCACAGCTGATGATGTAGGGGCAAAGCCGGATGTTGCGGTGCAGTCCGAGGATTGGGCAAAGCCAAAAGAATGAAAATGAAAGCGCTCCAAGGACAAGCAGCACAGAAAGGAAGAAAAAGCACCATGCAACCATATCGACGGCTGCAGAAAATTGAGTTAGTTTTATTTTAGTTTTTAGTTGTAGTGTTCATGCATTGCATGTAGCTGTAGTTTTTATTTTGTTAGTAAGCATTGCCATTTCATTTTCATTGTCATTGCATTTTAGTGTTAGTGCATTAGGGACAATGCAAACTTTAAGTTTGGCAGAATGCATATGGGGTTTGGAGATGCACCCACATTTCAAAAAAAAATTCTTTATTTTTGAGTTAATGAAGCATGCAAGGTTATGAATGGATATTGCAATTGTGTTTAAATTTTTTCTACATTCAATACTTAATTCTTGAATCATGTGAACTGTCAATGAATGAGTTGGATAAACTTGATTGAATGTTGTATCTTCAATTCTTTGATGAATGATTTAGATTGCATTAGTAATAGATGACTAGCATCACTCCTTGAATCTTGAATGAATCTGCCCTTTACAACTGCTTATATATATATATATAGTTATAAATAAGAGACACTCCAATGTGGGTGTATTGTGAACTGTTTAAGAGGGAACACTCTAATGCAAGTGTTAGGAAAATGAATCTAGCCAAAGGCTGTTGCTGTGAGAGTGTGTGTCCGCGCAATTACATACTCCCTAGGGGTTTATTGCACTCCATCGTTACTTCTCAGGAACAATGGTATAGTAATGCAATGACATCCCTCAGTCACATAAAAAAAAGAAAGAAAAAAAGGGAAAAGAAGGAAAAAAATATTTATATATTACTGTATAATAAATGTTGTATTGGTAGATGAATTTAGGATTTGAGCCATGATGCTAGCTTTGATGAAGTTGAGTCTTAGTTATTCATGCTTATGAATTGTCGGTGCAAAAATTCTGTCATTTGAATGTGATTCAATCATTGGGATTTTATGTGATTCAAGTTGCTAGAATGATTATTGCCTTGATAAATTTTTGGTATAACCTTGTTAGTTTCTGTTTTACTTGAGGACAAGTAAAAACTCAAGTTTGGGGGTGTGATAGTACTAGAAAGAACCATTGATTTCTCCTTACTTATTGTTTAAGTTGTTCCCATTTAGTCATCTGTAGCATATATTTTAGCATTTTTTTGGTTTAGTTTATTACATTTTCTAACTCAATAGACCTTAGCTTAGTTGCTCTTAATTTTGTCATATTTTACTATTAATGTCACTGCATGAGTCTATTCAGAATTGTGCCCAGAATTGTCACTGCATGACGATGTCAGAATTGCGCCCAAAATTGTCACTGCATGAGCATGCGCAAAATTGTCGCTGCAGGAACTTGTTCAAAATTATTGTTGTGTGGATATGTCCAGAATTTTCGCTGTATAATCATGTCCAGAATTGCGCCCAGAACTATCGCCGCACCTAACAGTTGTCCTGATAAGAACAAAAATTACATGAACTGTCTAATCTGGTATAACCAACTAGTACGATCATAGACAGCTCAATTCTGCAAAAGAGACATCTGTACAATTTGGAGGGATATAAATACTCATAAGGAAAGAGAAAAAGCTCTCTCTCTCTCTCCTTTAGTCTTCTTTGGTGCATATTCTTCTTCAACCAAGCTTTGCTTTTGAAGCTTTCGGCTAGGGGGCTTGAGGCCCCTATGGGTGAACTAATGTGAAGGGATGCAGATCTACTCCTGACAAGGAACCCTAAGTGCGATGTAAGAGGGAAGTAAGAGAACAAGTCGATATCCTAGGAATAGTATTCTCCATTTGTTCTTTGACATTTCCTTTTTTAAATGCTAGTGATTCATGTTCATTTCAAGTTTGTATGGAAGTACTCTTAATTGATAGACTAAATGATATCTTATTCAATCTTGCTTTTACTATTAATTCTTTGGGTTTGATTGTTTTGACCACGTCAGTGTGATTGCAGTCACTATCACTGAAAGGTGCAGCGACAAATTAAATTAACAAGCAAGACAACGGAAGTTGCTTGGGGATTGAAGGAATTTAATCCACTTGTTCTTGAATGTGTTGCATTACCAGCACTGGAAGGTGTGGTTAGTGTGCATGTTTAAGTCTTAGATCTAATAGAGAAGCCAAGTTCGGTAAGACATTCATTGTGCTTATTTGCAGCGACAATCACCTAGTATTTTACACCTTATGAGCCATACTTAGTATTCTGCTGACTATCCACATTGGGGACTCCATTTCATTATTATTGCTTTTTATCTTAATTTTACATTATTGCTCCGACAACTATTATCACAATTTATCTTGTTTTATCTGTTACATTGCCATTGATAAACAACAAACAACCATCCTCGTGAGATCGATATCCGACAGCTTCACATCTGTCTACTATACTTGCATCGATAGTGTACGCTTGCACATATTTGCTGTGACGCTCATAGTGTGATCAGTGGTGGTTTGATGAGTCCATATTGCAACAACATGCCATTGACTTTTATAAGAGATTATATTTGATGGATGAGAGGCCATATAGGGGTAATTTTTCCTGTCGAGGGAGATTTCCTCTGTTGAATAACGATTACATCATCTACCTTAGTTTGGAGGTATCTTCAGAAGAAATCCGAAAGGCGTTCTTTAGTATGGATCCTTACAAAGCATCGGGTTTGGATGGTCTTCATGTGAAATTTTACCAATCGCAATGGGAAGTGGTAGGTGAGAATATTGTACAATGTATTCAGAGAGTTATGAAGGGGTATCCGATGGATTCGAGTATCAATAAGACCTTTTTGGTGTTGATACTGAAAACGGAGGGTGCAAAATCACTAGCTCAGTATCGACCAATAAGCCTTTGTAATGTGCTTTACAAAGGCATCACCAAGACAATTGTAAACCGCCTTCGTTCAATGATGTAGAAGTTAGTGAGATAGAGCCAAGCTAGCTTACGGAGCATATCGGATAATGTTGTTGTTGCTCAGGAAGCTATCTAGTTGATGAAGACCATGAAAAGTAAAAAGGGTTGGATGGTCGTAAAAGTAGATCTTGAAAACGCGTATGAAAGATTACGTTGGGACTTTATTCAAGATACATTGGAAGATGCAAGTTTCCCAAATTCTCTGATCAATGTTATTATGTATTGCATTAATACGACTTCTATGCAAGTTCTCTGGAATGATGCAATGACGGAAACTTTCTTTCCGACTAGAGGGGTACGACAAGGAGATCCACTCTCTCCTTACCTGTTTGTTTTGACTATGGAGTGTCTTAGGTATCTCATTGATATGGTTGTTGAGAGAAAAAACTAGGAGCCTCTTTTATTCTCACGACGAGGACCGGGTCTCTGTAACACCTAAAACCCAAAAATCATCACTGGTTAGGATTTCGGTGCCTTGCTATTTATTTATTACTGTTCATCTTTAACATCATGTTATTTAGTCTTATTTTATTTAAAGAATTGCACTCCACACGTCATATATCGTCATTTGATTATAAACACAATTTAACAAGGGCAAAAAGGTCATTTTTGACATTTTTGAAGACTTTTACCGGTACTTATTGGACAAGTATCGGTAGTTGTCAGGTTAGTAAGCAGTTCAGGAATAGTTTAGATTTCTATCGATACAAGTGATAGTTCTATTGATACAAGTGACTCTTCTACCAAAACAAGTCTTACTTCTACCGATACTAAAAACTCTAGAGAGCTAAAAGTCTCACCCTGCAACTTTACTGATACAAGTATACAAATTACCGATACTTCTAAACACATAACTACCGATGTTTGCTATTCAACTATCGATACAATCCAAGTTAGTGAACAACCCTCTCCTACCCTGTACTTCTACCAATACATGGATGAGTTCTATTAAAACAAGTATGTAGAATCTCAAGAATCATGCCAAAACACAAGTTTATCAACACAAAACAATCATGACTTCAATATGCATTAAGCCAACACAAAATACATAGATTCCAAGTCATGACATAGTACTTTTAAGTCTATACTCCAACTTGCACAACATGCATTACTACATTCATCATTTTATCAACATAACAAGGTTTTCACAATCTCAATTACATAAAGCAAAAGATAATATCATCCTAGTACATGCCATAAGACCGAGTGATGTAAAAACTACCAACGAGCTCCGCGATAGTGTGACTTCTAAGAGATGATGATCCGATCTTCAACCAACAAAACAATCTACAAAACAACAACAACATCTTTGGTAAGTTTCATAGCTTAGTAAGTTCGATAGTTTTACAAAATTACTAAACATTTGTATAAAGTAGCTATAACTCAACCGAGCCAGGATAGTCCCATTGCTTCTTCGAGACAATTATAAACTTTCACTTTCCTATTTATAACTTTCTGCTACCAGTACCCGATCCTGCTCACACAAGCTATTGAGGACTCATAACATATGTGGTACCCCAACCATCAGTACGGTGTCTGTCTGTAAACCGTCCCCTAACGATGCTGCTTACACGAGCTGTAAGGACTATGCATATAGCATAAGTCCCAGGCATCGAAGGGTCTATAATTCATTTAGGATTCATATCTCTTTTTCGGATCACGATGCTGCTCACACGAGTTGTCGAGGACTCACAACATATGCGGTACCCTAACCATCGCGTGGGTACCTTTTCAACGACATAAAGCCTACTATCTCTTTCGTTTCATTTCTTTGATGTCTTCAATTCCAAGTGCTTCCAATTGTTAAATAATGATAATATACATACAATAAAGGTTAAGTAAAAATTTATATTACGAACTTACCAAACTAACATGCAGTTACGATTAGATATCTAGGACTACTTCGCTAATTTCTCTTTTTCGCGATCTAAAGCACGATCGTAGTCTATATCTACAAATCATCCAATTCTCACATTAAATCACATAATTGAGTCATTCAACACAATTTAGTCTTTTTTAGGAAAATTATAGTTTTACCCCTAATATTTTCCTTTTATTCAATCTAGTCCTTTCAACACAACATGCAAAGTAATCCTTCTCTTACACAATCAACCTTAGCCGAATGCTCTAGGGTGTTTATCCAACCCCTTCACACATTCATTTGCTCAACAATACATTTATTTTCATCATTTTCACATTTTAGTCCTTAAACCCTAATTTCATAAAAAAATTTCTTTACAAAAGGATCTAACCCAAGTATCAAGCATTCAAATCTATCAAAAGCTTTCAAGAACAAACATTTTCAACAATGGAAAGTTTCATAATATTTGACAGATTCACAAATTAGTCCTTGCATAAACTAAATTAAGCTGATACGGACTCAAAACACAAAAATTACTAAAAACGGTCAAGGTTTTCTTACCTAAATCAAAGCTCAAAGTTTGAGTATGGAAACCCTAACCCATTTTTCCTCTTCTAGTCGTGCAAGGTAGGAGATGAGTGAAAATGTTGGAAATTTTCACTTAATTCCCTTTTAATTTAATATATATACTAATGGTAATTTTGTAATTTTTAAGACTTCCATCATTAAGCTTTAATTAATCACTCTTAACCTTAATTAAACCTTTTTACACTTAATTTAAATCATGCTAATCCATACACTAACAATCCTTTAGTTAATTTACTCACTTAGTCCTTCTAACTATCCATCACTACTTTTGCACCTATTGCAATTTAATCCTTTCTACTTAATTCACTATCTAAACATTTAAAATTTCATTACCAACTTTTAATACGATACTAACAAAGTGATAAATGTTTAAATAAATAAATTAATGACTAGAGTCATCGGAGTCGTGATTTCGAAATCACTGTTTCCGATACCACTGAAAATCGGGCTGTTACAGTCTCTCCCATCTATTTTTTGCAGACGACTTGTTATTGTTTTGTAGAGTTGACTTACAAGGTGCAAACTGTGTTTCTGAATTGTTGAATTATTTTTGTGCTCATTCAAGACATAGAGTAAATAATAGAAAGACTCGAGTCTTTTTCTCGAACAACACACTAAAATATATTACAGTGCTTGTTAGTAATAAGCTTGGATTTGTTCGTGTAAATGACTTGGAGAAGTATTTTGGAATGCTATTGTTTCATAATCGAGTCTCAACTTCTACATTTCAGTTTGTTTTGGATAAAGTTAAGAGCAAGTTAAATAGTTGGGACTCTAGACGTCTTTCTCTAGCAGGTCGAATTACGTTGGCTAAGTCGGTTTTATTAACAATACCCAACTACTTCATGAATACTGCTCGTTTCCCGATTACGGTTTGTAAAGAAATCGAGAAAGTTGTGAGGAACTTTATTTGGGGCTCAAATAGTATGAATAAAAAACCTGCGTTAGTTAGTTGGAAGGAGGTTTGCCAACTAGTTGATAAAGGAGGGCTAGGCATTCGAAGGCTCTAAGATCAAAATAAAGTTTTTCTATTGAATTTGGGATTCAATATTCTGGTTAATACGAACGCTATGTGGGTTCGGTTGTTGCGAAGCAAATACAATGTCCATGGCATTCTTCCTGTTTCGATTGAACGAAGTAACTACTTGAACATTTGGTGCTATCTTTCTAGTCTATGGACTGAGGTAAGGGAAGGTGTTATTTGGTCTATTGGGGATAGCTGCCTTGTCAATTTTTGGAATGATAGTTGGGTGGCGGATGTCGGACCGTTAAAGTTACTGCATGTTGGACGAGAACATATGGATGAAACATTGCGAGTCTATGATGTTCTAACATGCACTGGGTGCTGGAATTTTGAATGGATGATAACTTAACTACCACATTCCATTCTAGACCAAATCACTGCAATTATGCCTCCATCACATGGCAATGGCCCTGATCGACTTGTATGGCATTAGATGTTGAATGGTAAGTTTTCTTTAGCTTCAACTTACAGGTATTTTTTCAGTGGAAGGGAGCTTATGCAATGGGAATACATTACAATTATATGGAAGAATAATGCGCCTCAAAGAGTCAAGACCTTTCTCTAATGACTTTTGAGAAACCGTCTTCTTATAAATGAAGTAAGAGTCAAGAGAAGAACGACTGATGAAGGGGGCTGCTCATGCTGTAATGATTTGGTGGAAACAGGACTACATGCAGTGCGTGATTGTCCATTTGCAGCCAACATTTGGAAGTCTTTGGTACAACAGTAGGACTGGTCTGGTTTCTTCTCCTCCACCTTGGAAAATTGGGTTGAAATGAACTTACTAAAATCTAACATATCCATAAACGATGGTGAACTGCCTACTTTATTTTCTATTGTTGCTTGGTTAATCTGGAAGCACAGGAATGATTTTATATTTAAAGGGAAAAGGTGTAGTAGTAGGGAACTAATCACGACTAGCATAGCTTAGGCTCGTAGTATATTCCGTTCATCTAGGTTGAAAGATAACAATGAAAGAGAGTACACCAAAGATCATTGGCAAGCACCGAATGAGGGATGGGTCAAAGTTAACATAGATGGTTGTGTATCACAATATACATCAGCTGTAATGGTGGAGAGTGTAATTCGTGATCATAAAGGGATTTGGTTAGTTGGATTTTGGCATGAGAATTGGCATAGTAAGTGTTTTCCAAACTAAAGTAAGGGCTCTCTATGAGGGACTTAATGTAGCTGGGCAAAAAGGATTCCGACAAGTTGAAATAGAAAGTGACATTGCTATATTAATCGAGGTAATTAACAATGAGACTACGACTGATAACAAGCTTTTAGAAATTCGTCTCATTCACTCTAAGATGTTGAAGGACTAGCATTTGAGGTTCCGACATGTTCCAAGAGAGCAAAATAAAGTTGCGGACAGCATAGCAAAGATGACAACTGAAGATTTAAACGTGAAGTACTATCTTGACGAGCCACCTAAGCATGTACGAGAGCTACTGAAGAATGACATTCAATGGCCTAGAATAAAAATAACTTCCTAGTAGAGCTGTGTAACTAAAAGCTTTTTTTCTATTATTATTCAACCAAAAAAAATTATTCATCCATGTATAGTTTATTAATTATTTTTGTAGACCTTATTATTTGAATTAAAATTCAAGTAATGTTAATCTTTATTAAGAAATAATTCAAAACAAAATAAAAAAAATCATATATGAATCACCTATAATAATTTACATCGTTTAATTATTTTTAGGCATAATGACAAAATTAGGCCTTAATGTTTGGGTGTTTGGTCACTTTGGCCCTCAAGATATTTTTGGTTTACTTTCATACATAATCTTTTTTTTGGTCAAATTGGTCATTTTTTTAACTTCTTGCTGATGTGGCTGTTAAGGGACTAATAGCCATGATGTGGCAAAATTTTTTTCCACCTAGGCAAATTCACGTATGCGACTGTTGATATGGCATATAAGACAAAAATATGTCACGTCAAAAAAAAAATTTAAACTTAAAAACATAATTAAAATTAAAAAACACTTTAAAACACTCTAACTAACATACACGGAGACAAAAGTAAAAAAAAAACTAACAACTCCCCTTTAAAGAACCCTAAATCCCAAATTCTCTCCTCCATTCAAATTCTTTAGAAATTGAAGCTTGAAATTTAGTGGGTTTCCATCTTCTTCGAATATGTTGTTTGAAAAAAACTGAATGGAAGTCATCAATGAAGAAGTTTTCTTATTCGAAGTTGGTTTAATCATCACTCATCAGTTGATGCAAAACCCAGGATTTCAGAGAGTTTGGTCTAGCATTTACATATAGTGCACGAATGTACTAAGAATTATATGAATGAAATGTAAGACCTTTTTTTTCTAAATTCTTCCATGCTCTCTGATCCTTTCTTTGTTCTTCTCATTTCCTAGAACATTTTACCTGCACAACAAATTCTGTGACAATTGATATTGATAGCTTGGTATGGCAAGAACCAAAAACAAGAAATAAATGGTAGAAAATACTAGGTTGAACTCATTACAAGAACAAATGCAAGCACTGCAAAATCCCCAAAATTTTGAAACCTACACCAAAATCCCCAAACCCAAGAACCTTAAAAATTAATCGAAAGTGAAAATTATAGAAACATACCCCAATTTTTTCCTTTCTTGGTTTAGGTTAGGGTTCTAAACTTTTGTTTTGATTCAAAACTTAGGGTTGTTTGATTGATTGTTTTTTGGTTAGAGTTTAGTGTTTAATTTTTTTTACTTTTGTTAATTGCTTTAATTTAGGGTAAATCCCAAATATTTTGTTTTGTTTTTTTAATTTTAATTATGTTTTTAAGTTTAAAATTTTTTTGTTGATGTGGCATATTTTTGTCTTATATGCCACGTTAGTAGTTGCATATGTGGAGTTGCCCAGGTGGAAGAAAATTTTTCCACGTCAGCGCTGTTAGTCCCTTAATGGCCACATCAGCAAGATTGTTAAAAAATAACCAATTTGACCAAAAAAAGATTATGTATGAAAGTGAGCCTAAAAAAACCTTAAGGGCCAAAGTGACCAAACACTCAAATGTTAGGGGCAAATTTTGTCATTATGCATTATTTTTATTTCACCGCTTTTAATTAAAGGAGGGTAATGCCCCTAACAACAACGCGATTGGAGCAATTCAAATATATACTATTAAGTTTTGGACAATGAACATCCTTGACTATCAGGCCAGCACACGGGATTCAGACTATATGTGTATTTAAAATTTTACATATCTTTACATCTAATATATACTATTAAGTTTTGGAGCAAAATTGATAAATTGCTTTGTTGGCATAGTTAATTAGGTGACATGTGGCAACTTGAAACTTTTTTTTGAGAAAGTAAGACTGGATTATTATTAAACTTGAGAATAGATACAAAGCAAAAGACAATAGTAAACAATGCCTAATCAGAAACAAATGGGCATATCACAACAGGCTTGAAAAAAACTAAATCCAGTCAAACATAATCCACTCCCTATGTGCAAACCAACATAGATCAATAAAAGAACAAGGGAGAAAAGATTGTAAAAAGGCGAAGAAGCTTCCTTAAAGATGAAATCATTCAAGCTTCTTCAAATAAAACCAAGAAAACAGTTCTAATCTGGTTCACACGTACTGCGACGGTCATTCCTCAACGAATTAGCAACATAAAATGGAACTCCCCCTAGCAGGTAAGTAGAAACCTCTCTTCTCAGACTCTCCTTGGCAAGAATATGATCACTGACATTTCCTGTTCTAGGAATAAATTGAAATCGAATACGTTGGAATTTACTCTTAAGTTTCTGGATTTCTCTGATATAAACCCCAATTTCTGACTTATCTTGATCCAATGATTGGCATTTTCTGATGACTGATAAAGAATCCCCCTCCACTTCCACATCAGAAAGCCCCAACGAGATCCCTAAACGAACAGCGTGAACATAGGCAACAGCTTCAGCAGCAAAGGGAGTTACCACTAGATTATCCACCACTGACATGGAAGCAATTATGAACCATAAGGCCAGCAGCCGATCGAAACAGCGAAGGGTTGAAAGTTGCATCAAAATTTATTCGACTGATACCCTCACCTGGAGGAATCCAAACCGTAGAAGGACCACGAAAAGAAGGTGACACTTTTTAAATTTTCAATCTCCTCAGTACTGACAATAATCTTTCTGGCAATGACTTCTCCTTTATTGAAAACACGATCATGAACCACTTTGTTTCTTTCATTCCACAAGGTCCAAATTGCAAAATAAACCAGGGCACATTACTTCGAAGAGGCAACAGAGAACAACCAGGTAATCCAGTTCCAATTGTCATCCCCTTGATGCATTAGAATCCAATTAAGATTTAATTCATTCCACACTTCTTGAGCCACAGGACAATAACTGAAAATATGTGCAGTTGTTTCAGCTCCTTGACCACATCTTGGACAGCTAATTGAAGAGCGAATTCCTCTATATTGTAAATTAGCAAGACTAAGAATGCAATCCCACGATAGTTTTCAAGCTGTAATTTTTTGTTTATTTGGAATAGGCAGATTCCACAATTTTCTGTAAAAAGATTTCATCACAGCCTGCTCTGCATTAATGTTAGGATCTGCAATGGGATCCATCAAAATACGATAAGAACTATGGACAGAGAAAATACCAGACGCTTCTCCTCACCAAACCAAAGAAAAGGTAGAAAAAACCACATTATCCTTCCATTTCCTCGTGTTGTGGTCTATCAATTCCGAAACCAGCATATTATTAGCAGTAGTTGATAGAGCGTTAACTCTATGGTCATATGTACCAGGGACCCAAGCATCAGACGTAACTTTTATGTTCTTTCCATTACCCACACGCCAACATAAGCCACTTTCAAGCAATCCACGAGCAGCATATATACTTCGCCAGGTAAGGGATGGTAAATTTCCTAACCGAGCATCCATAAAACTTGTATGTGGGAAATATTTCGATTTAAGAATACGCGTTAATAACAAATTAAGGAACTCCATCAAATGCTATCTCTGCTTCGCTAATAAAGCGGTGTTAAAAAAATTAGCCAAATTACAAAAGCCTAGACCACCTCTGTCTTTCATCTCACATAAATTCCGCCAAACACATCAGTTAATACCTTTTTTCCCATGCCCTTTCTGCCACAAAAAGTCCTAGGTAGCAAGAAACACGACATAGCATACATAGGCATTGCTTGAAGAACTGATTTGACATACACTTCACGACCCCTTGTGACAGAAAACGATAACTCCAACTGTCAATCTTCTGTTTGAGTCTATCTTTCATCAATTGAAAAGCCAATTTTTTATTGCGCCCAATCATATTAGGTAACCCCAAATATTTCTCAAGCTCATTAGAGTAGCGCACACCCAATTTATTTGACAAAACAACTCTATCCCTTTCGGCTATATTAGAAGTAAACATCACCGTAGATTTCTCCAAATTTATGCATTGTCCCGAGCAACCCTCGTACTCCTTAAGCACTAACTTCGAAGTATTAATATCTTTATCATTTGCTCCTCTAAATAACAAGCAGTCATCGGCAAATAACAAATGTCTAACACGCAGTCCTCCCCTATTAATTTGAACACCATAAAGATCCCCATCCTTCAACGCTTCAGACATTAACACTGACAAACCCTCACTGCAGCATAGCAGAAATAAAAAGGGACTTAATGGATCCCCCTGTCGTAAACCCCTATTCGGCCTAAACATATCTCCTTTCGAACCATTGAGAATAACCGAATAGCTCACAGAAGAAATACACCTCATGATTAAATCAGTCCACGATTCAACGAACCCCATCCCATCCATCATAGTACGCAAGAATGACCATTCAACACGGTCGTAGGCCTTACTCATGCCTACTTTCAAAGCCAATGACCCCTTCTTGCCATACCTTTTCTACTTAAAACAGTGTAAACTCTCATATGCCACAAGTATGTTATCAGTAATCATCCTATTAGGTACGAATGCACTTTGGGCAATATTAATACAATGATCCAAAACAACTTGAAATCTATTAGCAATAGTTTTAGAAACCAATTTGTACAACACGTTATAGAGACTAATTGGTCTAAAACTTTTAATACTAACCCGATTAGGCATCTTTGGTAGAAGTACAATACTTGTAGAGTTGATGTCATCAAGAGCCATGCCACCATTCAGAATCCGTAAGCAATAAGATGTGATCTCAGGGCCTACAATGTGCCAACAGTGCTGATAAAATAAAGCAGAAAAGTTGTCATCTCTAGAAGCTTTTGTCAGCCCATGCTTTTAAGTGCTTTATCAATTTCCTCACCAAAATAAACCTCCGTAAGCATTCTATTCTCATCTTCTGTAATCTGATAACTGATCCCCCTAACCAGCTTGTTCGATAAATACTCCCTTTCGAAGAAAACAACTCTTGAAAATATTCCCTGATATTTCTCTCCATCGCCTCATCATCAGAAATCATACTACCATCATCTCTCTGCAGCTCCCTAATTCTATTAATCCTCTTTCTCTGGGAAGCAAATTTAAGGTAAAAAGTAGTATTTTTATCTCATGCCCGTAACCAATTAACACGAGCCCATTGCTCCCAAAACATTTCAGCCTTGTCAATCTCCAAGTTCAAATCAACTTTCATATTTATTAATTCCTCCAAGGTGTAGTCATCTCTATCCTTATCAAGCAAAGCTTTCAATTTTTCCTTTAACTCGAGTTCTACCTTTTCATTCCGACCCCTAACTTTTCGAGCCCATTGTAATAAACCCATACCGACCCATTTCAACTTGGTAAGAACGTCACCAATTGTCGTATTCCATAAGCATCTCACCTCTTCCATAAATGATTTCTCAAGAGTCCACCAAGACTCAAAACTGAAGCGATTTTGATAAAACACACTCGGCTTCGTCAATTCCACAATAATAGGGCAATGGTCTGAATGTGAAAAAGGAATATGTTGTACCAAAATATCCAGAAACAATTGAACAAAGCTATCATTGGCAACCGCCCTATCCAACCGTTCTCGAATGTTGGTCTCAGGTAAGCTACCCCTCTCCCACGTGTAACAAGTCCTGGAGCATCCCAAATCATGAAGGTCGCAATCATTCAAGACCCCTCTGAAACTTTCCATTCTCTTATCATCTCTTGGAACTCCTCCAACTTTCTCATAGGAATAAAGAATCTCGCTGAAATTCCCACTCACCATCCAAGGATTTCCATTTTGATTATGAAGTGTTTTAAAGATTCACCAAGACTCTTTTCTCCCTCTAGCATAAGGAGCTCCATAAAACTCTGTTTATCACCATTGCAACTTGCTATCCTCATCCAAAATATCAACATCAATGTGATTAATATAATAACTGCAAAGAGAAACCACAAAGTTCCCTTTCCAAGCAAAACTCAGCCCACCCTTTGGCCCATCCACCGAAACATCGAAACCACTAGTAAATCCAAACTTATTGCGTAAATTCAACATAACTTTCTCATGCTTTTTCGTCTTCATCAAGAAGACAAAATAGGGATTGTTCAGCTTGATAAGATGCCGAATGCATCGCACAGCCCGCGAATTCCCCAGTCCGCGGACATTCCAACAGAAGAGCTTCGTTGCTTCTGGTCAGCATACTTATTGGTAGCCACCGATCCTAAAGAAAACGGAGCTGTAATAAACCCCGAAGAAGTCACCTCCACTCCCACAAAACCACTAACCTCAACCTCATCATTAACGTGTTTCCGTCTTTTAATAAAATTCCCATCATGGCTTGCAAAACTTCCAGCATTTTCATGTTCGAAATTGGCCTTTCTTTTCCCCAAATTGACATCAGCATCGCCACCCTCAAGATCATTCATTTGGTCACGAGCCTGTCGTTTCCATTTACTCCCACGCCCCAAATTCTACTTTTTGTCCCCACTTGGAAGCACAAAATTTGTAACTTCCAGATTATTATCTAAGGAATATTTCGTATCTTTAATTATTGCTTCAGAATTAGAAAAGTCAATCTGACAATAATTTCCTTTGATATCCTTACTAAAATTAACCACTGGCTCATGATTCTGATTAGCACTATCCCTTGAATTTAGGGAATTTAAATTATCAGAATAAAAATCCCCAACTTTCCTCCTTTCCAAAATTTCAGCCCCCAGCGTCTCCATCGTCTCTAATGTAACTTTTCTGGCAGCAGCACCTTTCTCTTCCAATTCTGGTTCCGGTTCCTCCGTATAATAGCATTCCCTCATTGATTTCTTCATCGAGAAACTAAATTTCAAACATATAGGTGATTCCGCACGCAACGCTACTGTATAAGGCATTTCTTCCACCATTTTTTCTTTATCATTAGATGAGATCTCATGACACTCACTGACCCCATGTCCCATTCTGCCACAGCCGAAGCAAAATGTAGGGAGACTTTCAAACTTAAAAGCAATCAAGTACTTATCATTCTCCCCTGACTTGACAAAAATCCCTCGACGCAGTGGCTTTCTAACATCCAACATTGTCTTAAGGCGACAAAATTCATCCTTTATATCAAAACTAAGAACCCCCCATAAGTGGAGCCGATCGCATGAAGGAGATCCTTCTTGTCGCACTCCGATGGACAAGGTCCAATTTTCATCCAGAAAGGGGAATGGACAAGCTTCAACTTCTCACGATCTGTTGATTCCATGATTCGATTAAAGATTATCAGTTGTCGACGAAACAACCATGTATTAATTCCAGATCTTCCTCACAACCAAACGATAACAAGAACAAATTCTGTCTACCGATTTGAATTTCAAATTTCATCTTAGTTTTCCATAAGCTTTTCATTTGTGCCCGAAAACTATCGGGATTGTAGGGTTTCTTTGACCAAACAGTACAGGCCAAAGTATGTTTTTCCGTGGGTACAATCTTCGAGTTCTGCACGGATAGTTGAATCAACTCTTCTTCAAGGAGAGAAATCTCATCACTCTCCATATTGCCGTTAACACGAAGCAAAGCCAACCAACAAAACCCCCCAAACCACCAGTCCCTCCACCGTCCCAACCACAGCCTAACTGTTTCTCTAGGACTACTCAGAGAGAGAAACTCTTGGTTGCTTTCGAGTTATTGAAAAGTTTTTATTTGGTAAGTTGAAAGTTAATTTGTTGAGTAACGTAGAAAAATTCTTTTTCAATTAAAACACCTAAAATCATGATAATAGATATCTTTTTTATTAATTACCATTAAATAGGTAACTAAAATGGATAATAGTTTATTTTTGAGATGTAATAATTATAGTATGATTATAAATATAAGTATGTAACTATTATGAATGGATTATTTAGTAATAATAAAATATAATAAAATTATTACAGTACAAATGAATTAAGAATTGATACAATTGAGATTAAGATCAACACATCGTGACTAATTGTACCAAAAATCCCACACATGCCTACATATATAATTACACATGATAAATCTCATATCCAAGAACTCAGAACTTGGATACATGATTTTGATGGTAAAATTAGGATCGATCCTGAGAGTTGTTTTGAAGTGCAACCTCCCAGGGCCCAAAGCTAAAAGGGCCTCAAAAACTATATATTCAGCTTTTAATGTGGGGAAAAAATCTTCAAACTAAAATATTAATTACATACCCAGGCCTTTCCATTCTTAGCGATAAATATTTCATCTTCAACTCCTTGACTACTCCAAACCTCCTATAATTCCCAAATCTCAACTCCTACCATTAAAGTTAAAAATAATTTCAATTTCCCCCAAAAAAAATCAATCGTTACTATCATTAAACCTTCTTTATTTTCCCATAATCATGGCAACGTGAGAAATTTTCTATAAATTAAATAAGAAAAATTTGATTTGAGTAATACATCATTCATTAGTTATTAGCATCAATCAATTGAATTTATTAATTTTTACTTTATATTTGAGAGATTGAGAGCCTCCCATCCGTGGCCTGTTGGATCTACCATTGTTGCAGATATAATTCTCCCTCCTTCCTCTTCTTTCTTGTAACCTTTTCCTTCTTAATTTGATGAAATTTTTGGGTTTTAACTAATAAAGTCATTAAGTCATTCTTATATTTAGCTTGTAAGCCTCAAACCTAGCCCTATCGTTATTGCTAAATTCAAAAAGCTATATTTGTCACTGGAATGGCCTAAAAAATTTTACGTAGTTTTTCAAACACACTTTTTAAACCATTTGTGTAAAAGCATTCAAAACTAGTTAAATCAAATATTTAACTTAATCTCGCAAAAATATGAGATTATAAAAATCAACAATTTTATTATAGAAATCAACATATTGATTTCAGAAATCAAATACCTTTAGAAATCTCATATGAAATCATTAGTAATTTTGAAAACGAAGTCTAATTTTATTAAAAACTCGTCTATTAGCATTGCAATAGAAAATTATAATATTGACATATTTTAATAAGAATCTCAACCAAAAATTTTACTAAAATCATATTTTGTTAAAAATTGATATTTTATGTATATTTAATAAATAATTTAATATCTCTAAAACCAAGTCGTATTTTTTTGTCTAAAACTCACTTCTCAGTTTCGAAGCGAAAAAGAGTGATTATGTCATGTTTTAAATAAAAACTGAGTTTCATGCATAATCTTTTCAAATACTAATTTATGTAGTTTTTAAAATTTAATGTCATGCAAGAAATTCATGCAAATCAAAATGAAAAATTCCCAAAGTAAAGTCCCATGCAACAGTCCATACTCAAACTTATTGCAAACCCAAAATATCAAAATAAAATTTAATTACTTTTATTTAAAAAGAATTATCAGTAACTCTTCCAAATGCCGTCATTGAATCCTAACCTCGGGGTTATCTGTAAAATCAGAAAACTAAAGTGAGATAAGCTATAAAGCTCAGTGTGAGATTAACATAAACACAATCACATACATATAAACATATACATTATATAATCATATAAGTTTCATATAACTCAATATTTCACACTTATACTATGCATGATCATGTCAATGCACATTTCGTAAAACGATGCAAATTTTAGGAAAACAGTCCTACTCATTTCTATTACACACCATTGTCGAGTTTCCCAAAACTCGTCCATCCAACACACTAAATTGTGAATAGTGTTACCAACATTCCAGATAAATTGCCAATAATCAATATCGTGGATAAGCCACGAAAATCGCAGATATACTGCCACATAATAAAAATCGTGAACAGTGTCACTTTAATGTAGATAAACTGCCACATACTTCCATCTTTCGCATATCCCACCCCATGCAAGTGATATGGCCAAAATACTCAAATCATATAGACATGTTTAACATGCAAATCACATATGTACACATGGTACCAAAATTTGACAATTTATTTTCATGTGAATATCACGTATGTCATATAATCACATAACATGAGAATGTGATGTACATATTTTTCAAATCAATAATAAGCATCAATATCACACAACATGCTTTTCACAACATATATGATTTGGGTAAATACTTGACAAAATCCAAATAAATGGTTTATCTCTCTTTATGGATACATAAAAGTATCCTTATCAATAACATTATTTAATTAAGCAAATCATCACTCTAAAGAAACACCCACACTCAGATCTAATTGATAGGTTACCTACTTATCAACAAAAGTGATCTTTCATCAAGGAGGTTATTTTTAAATGATTTTTAAGATACATCAATATAACAAAACTCTCATCCGCACTTACTCTATAATAATCAATCAAGGACTGATCTCGTTTCCAATGTTAAGGGTTTTCCGGAATAGTTTCGATCGATCCTTCATCAAAAGTAGAATACAATGCATTAATACTTAATGGAAAATACATTATAACCCCTTAAACACATTCGACCTGCAGGAAAAAGTAGGGAAGAAATAGTAGATTTCATTCCACTACCATACTTACTCTATCTCGATTAAAATGAGAGGGTCGAAGGATCACTGTGCTCTTGAATCAGAGAAGGATGAGAATTTGGAGAAAATGATCACTTAAAAAAATGAGTCTCTGGGTTCAATATTTTAAAACATAATATTTAAACTTATTGAAATAGGGCTTTAGAATTTTCATTTACTGTAAGGATGATAGTGGTTGGAAAATGTTAAAGAAAAAAGAAAGAATCACCAAAGCCGATGGAGGTGCGACGAAAATGATGGTGGAGGCAATGAAGGTTCGAGCTGCGAAGGTTCGATGACGGAGGCGATGACATTACAGTGAGGAGGAAGAAGAAAAGTGTTACGGTGCTAAATAGGAGAATGAGAAAAGAAAAAGAAAGAATATGAGTGGTAGTTGCAGTAGTGCATGGTTGTAGTCGCGGTGGTGGAGGGTGGCGCTAAGGGTGGTGATGGAACAAAAAAAAGAAGAGAAGAGGAGGAAGGGTGATGAAGTGGTGGTGTTTAGGTTGAATGGTGGTGACTAACGATGGAGGAAAGGAGGCCAAAATCAAAATAATGGTGGTTTAGGGTGATGCAAAATAAGGGTGGAGGAGAAAAGAGAGGAGCAAAGGAGGGGGATGACAAAAATGAATAGGAAAATAAAAGATGAACAACAAAAGGTGTCATTCATCTTGTCAAAATTCAATGTATGAGACACAAGGTAAGGGTGAAGAAAATAGGCATGTAGATGGGACAAAGGAGCAAAAAGGGGAGCATGAGAGAGAAAAAGGGGCTTAATGAGGGAAGGTTGACTCACACATAAGGAAAAAATCTTTCCCCATGCATGGCAACTAGCATGGACGGTTTTGGGGGGTGTTAACCACTAAAGTTGGCAAAAAAAATTAAATAAAAAGATGGAAAGTGTGGAGACTTAAATCTAAGACCTTTAGGAAACTAATTAAGCACTTAACCACTAGGCCAACTCACTTACTTGTTAACATTTTAAAAGAAAATATTTAAAAACATGGGATGACCTTTGCTAAGGGTTTGAAACAAATTTGCACCAAATACAAATTAGTGCGAGGGAAGAGATTCGAACACAAATCATCAATGACAACTCCACCACTACTTCATTACTATAATTGATTTTTATTTATCAAAAGCGCGAAGATAACCTTAAAAAAAATCAAGGCGTGACCACTCTCGTTTCATTTACTCAATTCCTACTAACCCGATTTTTGGGATATGAAAATTCTTCCCTCCTTAAAAAGAATTTCATCCTCGAAATTTTTGTTGTCATGCCAATTCACTTACCTATAAAATTCATAACTCTTCTTTCTAAACCAACTACCATGCTTCTGCTACGCACTCTGATTTCAATGTAGATCTAATTTCAATGTAAGTCATTCATTATTATTCGAAAAAAACATATTAATTTCAAAAATCAAATACCTTTAGAAATCTCATTTGTAATAATTAGTAATTTTGAAAATGAAATCTAATTTTATTAGAAACTCGTCTCTTAGCATTGCAACGGAAAACTGTAATATTGGCATATTTGTATAAGAATCTTAACCAAAATTTTTACTAAAACCATATTTTGTTAAAAATCTATATTTTATGTAAATTCAATAAACTATCAATAAACAATTTAAAATCTAAAAAACCAAGTCATATTTTTTTTTGTTTAAAACTCATTTTTCATTGTCGAAGTGGAAAAGAGTGATTATGTCAAGTTTGAAATAAAAACCGAGTTTCATGCATAATCTTATTATATACTAATTTTTAAAACTTAATGTCATGCAAGCAATTCATGCAAATAAGAATGAAAAATTCCCAAAGTAAAGTCCCATTCCACTGTCTATACTCAAACTTATTACAAACCCAAATTATCAAAATAAAATTTAATTACTTTAATTTAAAAAGAATTTTGAGAAACTCCTCTAAATACTGTCATCGAATCCTAACCTCGGGGTTATCTGTAAAATCAAAAAAATTAAAGGGGGTGAGCTATAAAGCTTGGTGTGAGATTAACATAAATACAATCACATACATATAAACATATACATTATACAATCATATCAGTTTCATATAACTCAATATTTCACACTTATACTATACATGATCATGTCAATGCACATTTCGTAAAACGATGCAGATTTTAGGAAAACGGTCCTACCCATTTTCGCTGCACGCCATGATCGAGTTCCCTAGAAATCGTCCATCCAACACACCAAATTGTGAACAATGTCACCAACATCGCAGATAAATTGCCAATAATCAATATCGTGGACAAGTCACCAACATCGCAAATAAATTGCTAATAATCAATATCGTGGACAAGTCACTAAAATCATATCAGTTTCATATAACTCAATATTTCACACTTATACTATGCATGATCATGTCAATGCACATTTCGTAAAACGATGCAGATTTTAGGAAAACGGTCCTACCCATTTTCGCTGCACGCCATGATCGAGTTCCCTAGAGATCGTCTATCCAACACAGTAAATTGTGAACAATGTCACCAATATCGTAGATAAATTGCCAATAATCAATATCGTGGACAAGTCACCAACATCGCAAATAAATTGCCGATAAACAATATCGTGGACAAGTCACCAAAATCGCAAATATACTGCCACATAATCAAAATCATGAATAGTATCACTTTAGTGTAGATAAACTGCCACATACTTCCATCTTTCACACATCCCACCCCATACATGTAATATGATCAAAATCAATAGACATGTTTAACATGCAAATCACATACGTACACATGGTACCAAAATTTCACAAATTATTTTCATGCGAATATCACGTATGCCAAATAATCACATAACATGAGAATCAGATGTACATATTTTTCAAATAAATAATAAGCATCAATATCACACAATGGTTTGGGGGAATACTTACTTGAAAAAACCCATATAGATGGTTTATCTCTCTTTATGGATACATAAAGTATCCTTATCAATATCATTATTTAATTAACAACATTTTTATCAATATAAAACAAAGAATTAATTTAGTTTAATGTTAAAATCCACACCTGATAGTAGATCCAACGTAAATCATCACTCTAAAGAAACACCCACACTCGGATCTAATCGATAGGTTACCTACTTATCAACAAAAGTGATCTTTCATTAGAGAGGTCGTTTTTAAACTATTTATAAGATACATCAATTTAACAAAAGTGATCTTTCATTTGTAAGTATCTTTTAAAAATTTACAAAAAAAATATTTTTTATAATATTCTCAAATTGTAATTATTTTTCTTATTTAATTGTTTTAACCATATTTTGAAAATATCGAAATTGTTACCGAGGAATAAATTTTTTTTAGAAGAGATGGGAAACAACGATTTTAAGTAATGATCGGTCTATGCATGCTAGAACCCTGTAGATCATCATGGAGGAGCTGAATTACTTTCATTTGGTGGTTATAAAAACTTATGCATATCTAAAGGTATTGAAAAGATGAACGTGACCAGGACATCAGCAATCTTAATACCCTCTCTATAAGCATGTAAAACTTTGACTATCCAATTTAGTCGCATCAAATTTTTTATGGCTTTTACGAGTGTGTTTTCTATGTATTTCGTCCCTTGCTTATTAACAAGTTTTGGTAGATGTTAACCCTACTCAATTTTTTAATATTATTTATTTTTATTATAATTTTTGAATTTATTTTATTACATTTATTATAATTTTCTCAAACGGACAATTTATATTTTATACATTTTAATACTAATCTTTATATTATTATACATTACAATATTTTTTAATCGTTAATTATAAATCTATATATTATTACAATTTTATATTTTCATTTTTGTTGGGGATCGACCCGTATAAACAACGAGATAGTAAAAGTGAAGAAGAATAAACATAAGTATTTTACGTGAAATACCCTTAAAAAGGAAAAAAATCACTAACAAAGGAGGTATCAACTTTGCACTAAATGAGTAAACAAACGAGAGTATAACATGGAGAAAATAAACCTAAATGTACTAAACATACAATACCAAATCTCGAAAACAAAGTCTAACTCGGGTACAAAATTCTCTCCATAGTTACCATGAAACTCTTACCAAAACTCATATGCGACTACATATTGTCGCGCTCAAGAAAAACCCTTGTTGATTGGCATATGAAAACAGAGATACAATAACCCTTTTAAATAGGTTTAGATTAGAGTTCTAATCATACTAAAATATCCCTAGAATAATTATAATCCAACTTGGAGAAGCAGTCTTGCTTGAAGTTTAAAACACAATTGCCAAATAGGAGAACACGTTGTGACGTCCCATGCATGCTCGTCACGATGTCGTTGCCACATTTGTTTGTTGCAGCTTTGTGATTGACTTCCATCTTTGGCTACTGTTGAAAATGTTGCAACTTCAAGTCTGGGATGTTGCGGCTCTAGGGTCCAATTTTGTGATCTCAGCCATAGTTTACTCACCTTGTCGATGTTAGTCGAAAATTCTTATAAGTGTTGGTGCAGCTTCAATGTCGCGACTTCAGGGTTTCTTTGTCGCTACATGCTAGCCAGTCTATTAACTCATTGGCTTACTTGGTTCAAGTTGTTTCGTGCACCACTACATAAACTCATTAAACTTCATTAGGCTCGAATTGGTCTAATTGCTCAATAAACATCATAAAATGGCTCATTTTATTCTCTTAAGTACTACTAGCATATAATTCATAAAACTACTTAAATGAAATAAAAATGATTGATTACAAGCGCCTTAAGTAACGAAAAAAACCTAATTTGCAATATTAAATTATGAAAGATCATTGTTCTATCCGTACAAGCACATAAAATAAAGGATATGTGAAACGAGAAAAGCTAAGATAAGTCTAAGAATTGAGATTTTGGCAAGCTTAGCATGGCAAGAACATTTTCATTGCCACTAACCAAGAAGACTAGAAACTTCCAAAGCCATTCTTCCACTCCTTTGAGAATCTCGAGGAGAGAAAGGCAAAGATAGAGTAATCAACGACCTAAAGCTATGTCAGTAGCTAGTGTAAGAAGTGTCCGGAATCCAAGTAGACTAGTTTGGGAGCACTGTGGGAAAAGTCATATGGGGAAGTGTTGGTTGAGGAAAGGAACTTGTTTCAGATAAAGCTCCACAGAACACTTCATGAAAGACTACTCGAAAAAGGCAGAATATAACATCGATCAGGCTACAAAGCCAATGTTAGCCTTGCAAAAAGGTAGAAAACCATGAATAAGTAGCAGTGCTGGAGGCAATAAGGGAGGAATAAGGGAGACTTCTTTGAGATCTAAGGCTCGTGCTTCTGCTAGAGCCTATGTGATTAGGGCTAGAGAGGAGAATGCTGCTCTTGATGTTATTATTGGTACATTTTCTTTATTTGACATACCTGTGCATGCATTAATCAACCCTGCGTTGACTCATTTATACATTTGCATATCATTAGTCACGGAAAGAAGTATATCAGTACAAACTATAGAGTTTGACGTGCGGGTGACTAAATCGTTGTGCCAGAATGTCATTGTTAATAAATTTTGTAGAGATTGTCCACTGAAAAATCAAGGCTCGTGAATTTTTGGCCAACTTGATGTTATTACCATTTGACGAATTCTATGTAATCCTGCATGGTTTCCTATTTTAACACTTGAGCTTTTTTATTGGTCAAAAGTAGTATCAAAACTAGTTTTTTTCCTAGATTGCTACTTCCATCAGTCAATTATAATCAATGATGATGTGACCCAATCACGTAAGAAGCCACATAAGCAATGTCATGTCATTATTTATATAAAAAATTAGAAAAAATATAAATTTTTATTGTTGAAGCCCAAATTTATCCGGGCCCAAATTCAAACCAAATTGGACCCAAACAATATTTAAATTTATTTTAAGTTTAAATTTATTTTAATTTTAAGTTTAAATTTATTTAAATTTACTAATGCCTAATTACAAAATTTTGAGCCCAATTACAAACCCCAAAATTTAACCCAATTACAGAACCTTAAAGCCCAATGATAGGAGCCCAACACCCACACAAACCCAAATGGCCCAAGTTCTAAAAATTTTCCAGAAACCCTAGTATACTAATGCTGTTGCCTCCCTCCCTTCCAACCAGAAGCCGCCATGTCAGCACCGCCACCAGCAAGTTGCCACTGCCACCATCACCACCATTGGTACCTGCAAAGGAGAAAAGACAGATTTTAATGGCAAAAAAAACAAAATATCATCATTGTATTTTTTGTTATAAAACCAAAATTGAAATCAGTTGCAAGGTTATGGACCAGCAATGTAAACACATACAAACAGAAGTTTTTAGAAATCAATACAGGCATGTTTTGAAATACAAAACAAATAGTGTTCAATTCAAAAAAGGCAGCAGTTGATACCAGACTTCGATCGGATTTAAGGGCCTTCTGATTTCAAGGTATAAATTAATACCCATTTATTACTTGTGTGTTTATTGCAGGAAACACGAAACGTTTAATATATATTAATTATGCATTATTCTTTTCATTATAATAATAGTAATAAAAGAAAGTTGAAAAGTCTCACCTTATTCCGATCGGTCACCACCGAAACCGTGAACGGAGCCTTTTCAAAACGCCGTCGACGTTGCAACATCTAACATTGCCATCCTCACAACCTTGAATCAAAAAGATCAAGACATATATAGATAATAAATAAAAAATAAATATATAAAAAAAACAAATAAAAAATAATGAACAAACAGACTTGAAAAATGGAAAAGCATTAAACCTTTAATCTTTTTGAAAGATCCAAACTCTACTTTGAAAGATCCGAGCCAGATCTTTGTTTTAAAACCAATAAAAAGGAAAAATCAAAATTTGTTTAAAAACAAACTCAGATCCAGTTTGTATTTTTTAAATAAAACTTTAAAGATAATTTTTTTTCTCGGCCTGGATTTGAAGCCCTCGAACTTGGATATAAGTTTTAAAAGAAAAAAGGGGAAGTTTTACCTGTTAACCGCCGTGGACGGTAGTACGTGCGACGTTTGGCCTTGGCCCAACCCCAGACCCGAATCCGACCCGCTCCGAAACTAGGTCCGCGTGTTTTTAACTTTTGGGTTATTTCTCTTTCAGTCCTTTCGCATTTTTTTATTGTTTCAATTTCGTCCTTAATGCCATTTTTAATTTATTATAAATTTACCCAGTAATTTTGAATCATTTTCAATTTAGTCCTTTAACTCTCTGGAAGCCTGAGAAGCTGCCACGTGTCTATAATGACCAGTTATTAATACACTGTTTTCAAGATAGTCTAACAGGATCTGCAGCCAAATGGTATAATCAGTTGAGTCGTGCCAAGATAAGCTCATGGAAGGATCTGGCACAAGCATTTATGAAGCAATACAGTCATGTAACTGACATGGCACCTGATAGACTGACCCTGTAGAGAATGGAGAAGAAGCCAAATGAGAGTTTCCGACAATACACTCAAAGATGGAGAGATGTAGTAACCCAAGTACAGCCACCGTTGTTGGAAAAGGAAACAACTATATTGTTCGTTAATACTTTGAAGGCCCCTTTTATTAACCATATGTTGGGAAGCGTTACCAAAAGTTTCTCTGACATGGTTATGTTAGGGGAAATAGTCGAGAACGTAATCCGAAGTGGAAAAATTGAGACGGGAGAAGGTGTCAAAAGAACAACTCCTAGAAAAAAGGAAAATGAGGTCAACAATGCAGACTCTTACAAGACAAGTTACTTAAAGCCAATGGTGATGGCATCGCTTAGAACCACAGAAGGAAACTATCAAAGAAATCCAAGGCAGAGGTTTGGTGCGAGACCAAAAATGGAATTCACTCCTATTCCTAAGACATATAGGGAATTTTATCCGAGATTGTACGAGGAACGTCTCATGGCACCAATCCATGTAAAGTCATTGCTATCACCATTCTCGAGCTGGTACGACGCGAACGCACGACGTGAATATCACGCAAGGATATCCAAACATTTAATTAAGAACTACGCGGCCCTAAAAAGGCATGTAGAGCAGCTCATCGATGCCGAGGTCCTGAGATTCGAAGTTTCGATGAATCTCAATGTATCAAGGGGTCCGCTACCCAAACATCTCGATCAAAGGGTGAATGCAATAGTCAGAGAAAAAGGAAGGAAGATCAAGACTCGCATTGAGGAAGTAAGATCACCCTTGAGATGGGTATGGCACGAAATGATAAAGGCGGGCTTAATTACCCAAGATTCAGGAAAGGCAGCGAGAAAAGGACGCTACTGTGAGTTCTATAATAATGGAATGTGACGAGTTCAAAACTGTGGTACAGGGATTGATGGACAATAAGGAGTTAGAATTTTTTAAGGAAAAAGAAGAAGTGGAAAAAGTGTGTGCCTCCAAAGAGGGCACAGCTAAGAAAGCTTTTGGGTTTAATAATCCAATGATAATTATCTCATGGCCAAGGAGTGATGAAACTAAAGCAAGAGTTGCTCCAACAATAATAATTCAAAAACCTGTAGCCTTCTCTTACAAGGATGACAAAAGGGCACCTTGGAATTACAACTGTAATGTAACGGTGTCAAGAGGGGAAAATTCCAAGGTTGAATTAGAAGGAGCTCAAGACGTGAGTCTCGTCACGCGTAGTGGAAAGACTATGGCCCTACAAGAATAGAAAATGAAACATTTGGAAAAAACCTAGAAGAACTGAAAAGAGGAAGTACTAGTGAACTGAAGTCACCAATTAACGAGCCCGTGACAGAAAAGGAGGCTAAGGAATTGTTGAAGTTCCTCAAGCATAGTGAATACAGCGTGGTGGAGCAATTACACAAGCAGCCGACTCATATATCCATTTTAACGTTGTTACAAAGCTCGGAAGCACATCG
Source organism: Gossypioides kirkii (assembly GCA_005610355.1). Classification (NCBI taxonomy): domain Eukaryota; kingdom Viridiplantae; phylum Streptophyta; class Magnoliopsida; order Malvales; family Malvaceae; genus Gossypioides; species Gossypioides kirkii. The sequence goes on from CP032245.1 coordinate 23,986,925, forward strand.
TAATACGCTAATGAAAGTATTAAATGAGACTTATATAGCCGAGGACATTTCAATGAACAAACTAGATCGCTTGGTCAATAATGTCAGCGCCGATAATTTCATCTTTTTTAATAATGACGAAATACCCCCGGGAGGTATGGGGTCAACAAAAGCGCTACATGTCACCACCCACTGTAAAGGTTACACACTGCCTGGTGTATTGATTGACAACAGTTCAACCTTGAACGTTATGCCATTGACAACGTTAAAGATGTTACCGATCGATAGTTCTCATATGAAGACATGCCACAATGTAGTGAGAGCGTTCGATAGAACAGAAAGGAAAGTTATGGGTCAGATCGAGATACTATTGTTAATCGGTCCAAACTCATACGAAGTAGACTTCTTAGTAATGGATATCAAACCAAGCTACAACTGCTTGCTTGGAAGACAATGGATCCATTCGACAAGAGTAGTGCCATTATCATTACACCAGAAGCTAAAATTGGTGATCGAAGGACGATTAGTCACAATCAATGCTGAGGAGGACTTTATTGATGTCAATAGAAAATGATGCGCCATACATTGGAGCAGATGAAGAAGCTTTGGAGTGTTCTTTTCGATCCTTGGAGTTCGTGAATGCAACCTTCATTGCCGAAGGAAGCAGAATCCCTATACCTGAAATATCAAAAATCACGAAGATGGCCTTAAAAATGACAATTGACAAAGGAGCCCTAACTGGAAAAGGACTAGGAAGGTTTCTCCAAGGGAGAATCAATGTGCCAATGTTGGGAGAAAAATAGGATCTCTTTGGCCTAGGGTATAAACCAGACGCGAAGGGAAAGAAACGGGAGCTGGAAAAGAAGCAGGAACGAAGGAGAGCTCAATTGGCTAGAGAGGAGATCTAATGGAAGCCAATGATTTTTCCCCATATATCAAAAACGTTCATATCAGAGGGAATAATCAATTTAAGGCCGAAAGTAGAAGAGAGAGAAGGAAGACTAATTGAAGCAATGGGGACAATGAAGGGTTTGAGCATCAACGCTATATCAGAGGAAGGAAATGAAGGAAGAAACTCATGCGAAATTCATCCTTTCGCCCCTGGATGTACTCTCGACAACTGGATTATTGAAGAACTCCCTGTAATCTTTAGGGCTTCTTCAGAGTAATGCTCAGAACACACTTATTGCTAGGCTCGAAAGTAATATGGATCTTTTTGTAAAAGGGCTCATGATCATTATCTAGTTATTTTGAATGAAAATGCATCTTCTATCTTATATGACTAATCTTTCGTTAATTATTCTTTCATTTTTAATACAACTTAACAAACCATTTGTACATACCCAATAAACAGAATTAATCATTCTTTAATATATACATTCTTGTCCAATTTGACAAACATACTCATACTCATACCATATAATCATTCTTTCGTAAATTTATTTTATTCTTTGGACCTCCTTTATTCCTTTGATAGGTCCTTGAATATCAATAGTATGAGTGACCCTGATGCTAACTTAGAGCCTCGTTTAGAGCAAGATATGTGTTTAGAAGAACTTCAAGACTTCGAAGATGATCAAGATTGTAATTTATCTTCTGATCTGTTAAGGATGATGGAAGAAGAAGAAAAACAAATCTTGCCTCATTCGGAATAAGTGGAAGTAATCAGTTTGGGAAACGAAGATGAAAAGAAAGAAGTGAAAATTGGGACTAGCATCTCCCTAGAAACCAGAAGAGATCTTATCAAGTTGCTTCAAGAGTTCCAAGATGTCTTCGCATTATCTTACCAAGACATGCCTGGCTTGAGTAATGACATCGTGGTACATAAACTCCCCATAAAGGAAGAATGCAGGCCTGTTCAGTAAAAGCTCCGAAGGATGAGACCTGATGTGTTATTGAAAATAAAATAGGAGGTCAGAAAGTAATTTGACGCTAGGTTTCTCCAAGTAGTTAAATACTCAGAATGGATAGCCAACATAGTCCCTATTCCTAAAAAAGATGGGAAAGTGCGTATGTGTATGAATTATCGGGATTTAAATAAAGTAAGCCCAAAGGATAACTTTCCACTACCTTACATCGACACCTTAATAGACAATACAGCAGGTCCCTCCTTATTTTCATTCAAGATGGTTTCTCCGAGTATAACCAGATAAGAATGGATCCTGAGGATATAGAGAAAACCACGTTTGTCACACTGTGGGAAACATTTTGTTACAAGGTAATGCCTTTTGGACTAAAAAATGCAGGGGTAACTTATCAAAGGGCCATGGTGACTTTGTTTCATGACATAATGCATAAAGAAATATAAGTTTATGTCGACGATATGATTGCGAAATCCCGAACAGAGGAAGAGCATGTAAGGATCTTGAGAAAGTTGTTTGGGAGGCTAAGAAAGTATCAACTAAAGCAAAACCCAGCAAAGTGCACTTTCGGAGCCACTTTGGGAAAGCTGTTAGGGTTTGTGATCAGTAAAAAGGGGATTGAAATTGATCCAGATAAAGTCAAAGTCATACAAGAGCTACCACCACCCAGTATGCAAAAAGAAGTTCGAGGGTTCTTAGGGAGATTGAATTACATTGCTCGTTTCATCTCACAACTGACTGAGAAATGTGATCCTATTTTCCGTTTGCTTAGAAAGCACAACCCAAGTGTATTGGATGATGAATGTCAAGAAACTTTTAACAAGGTCAAAGATTATTTGTCCAATGCTCCCATCTTGGTGCCTCCAATTCCTAATAAACCATTGATCCTGTACTTGACAGTCTTTGAAAATTATATAGGATGCGTACTAGGCCAGCACGATAAATCTGGAAAGAAGGAAAGGGTGATATATTATCTCAGCAAGAAATTCACCGATTGCGAGACTCGATACTCGCCAATTGAAAAATTATGTTGCGCTCTAGTTTGGACCACACGAAGATTAAGGCAATACATGTTGTACCATACCACTTGGTTAATATCAAAATTAGATCCTCTGAAGTACATGATGGAGTCGGCCGCATTGAATGGAAGATTGGCTAGGTGGCAGATTTTGTTTTCTAAATTCGACATAGTCTATGTCAATCAAAAGGCGGTAAAAGAGAGTGCGATAGCAGACTTCCTAACTAGCAGGGCTTTAGAGAACTATGAGCCAATGAACTTCGACTTCTCGAACGAGGATTTAATGTATGTTGTAACCACTGAAGAGGGAACCATAGTGGAACATCCTTGGAGATTGAATTTTGATGGAGCTTCAAACGCCACGGGTAATGGAGTTGGGGCAGTCTTGGTATCACCAGAAGGATACCACTATCCTTTCACCAGTAAACTCGATTTTGATTGCACAAATAACACGATAAAATACGAAGCATGTATCATGGGAATCCGTGCAGCCATTGAACAGGGAATTAAAGTTTTGGAAATATACGGAGACTCTACACTAGTAATCTACCAACTCAAAGACAATAGGAAACGAGAGATTCTAAGCTAATTGATTACCGAAAGTTGGTTCTTGAGTTAACCAAGGAGTTTGATGACGTCACATTCCATTATCTCTCACGGGAAGAAAACCAAATGGCTGATGCTCTTGCCACGTTGGCCTTGATGATTAAAGTAAATAGACCAGAAGATATGAAACCCATTCAAATGAGCATCTATGAGACTCTGACTCATTGTTATGATATTGAAGAAGAAGAAGAAGAAGAAGAAGAAGAAGAAGAAGAAGAAGAAGAAGAGGGATGACCGCCCATGCTACCAAGATATTCTCCAGTATGTAAGAGATCAAAAATACCCCGAGCAAGCTTCTGAAAATGAAAAGAGGACGTTGAGAAGGCTCACCAATGAATATGTTTTAGATGGGAAAATCTTGTATAAAAGGAGAAAAGATCAGGTGTTGCTAAGGTGTGTCGACGTAGTTGGAGTTAGAAAGATCTTAGAAGATGTTCATGAAGGCATTTGTGGGACACACGCCAATGGTTTCATAATGGCCAGGCAGATAATGAGATTTGGGTATTACTGGTCTACCATGGAAGGGGATTGCATCAATTATGCTAAGAGGTGCCATAAGTGCCAGATCTCTAGAGACAAGATTCATGTACCTCCATTACACCTTCATGTCATGACTTCTCCTTGGTCATTTTCTATGTAGGGCATGGATGTTATTGGGCCAATTTCTCCAAAGGCTTCTAATGGTCATAGATTTATCTTCGTGGTTATCGACTATTTCACCAAATGGGTAGAAGCAGCTTCTTACGCCAACGTCATGAAGTCTGTAGTTAGTAAGTTCTTGAAAAAGGAGATCATCTATCGATATGGGATGCCAGAGAGGATCATATCCGACAATGCCTTGAATTTGAACAATAGCACAATAGCGGAAGTTTGTGAGCAATTCAAAAGCATCACAATTCATCTCCCTATCACCCTAAGATGAATGGAGCTGTAGAGGCAGCTAACAAAAACATCAAGAAGATCATTGCGAAAATGACTGAGACCTACAAAGATTGGCACTGAAAACTACCATTTGCTCTCTTTGCTTACAGAACTTCAATCAGAACTTCTACTGGGGCAACACCATTCTTACTAGCGTATGGTATGGAAGCAGTCTTACTTATTGAGGTTGAAATACCTTCTCTCCGAGTCTTAATTGAGTTACAGTTAGATGAGGTAGAATGAATTTAGACCCGATATGATCAGTTGAATTTAATCGAAGAAAAGAGGTGAAAAGCTATTCGCCATGGTCAGATGTACCAGAAAAGAATGATGTGAGCTTATGACAAAAAGGTTCATCTTAAAGAATTTCATGAGGGAGATCTAGTTTTGAAAAAGATACTTCCCATATATAAAGACTTCCATGGGAAATGGATGCCCAACTAGGAAGGACCTTACGTGGTAAAGAAAGCTTTCTCAGGGGGAGCTCTCATTCTAACAGAAATGGACGGCAAAAATCTACAAAACCCCGTCAATTCAGACTCGGTGAAAAAATATTTTGCCTAAAGTTGAGATGAAAACCCGTAAAGGGCGTCTCAAAAAAAAGAGATCGAGATGAAAACCCACAAAGGGCATCTTGAAACAAAAGGAATTTTGAGTTGAAAACCCACAAAGGGTGGCTCAAATTCAAGAAAGGGTTCGAAGTGATTGTTTCTCCCTCAATTATAATAGGATGGAAGAAAATTACAGCTCGAAGCATCAACAAAGCACTCTAGGTCTTCTAGACACATATTTGGGCTTAGAATGATTCTCAGCGAGTCGACTCAGAGAAGTTCATCCTACGATATTCGAGGCATCTAATTGTCTTTTGTTGTATACTTGGCAATTTCTTGATTAATATTTTCCTCCTATTGATCTTTTGAATTGTGTCTTCAAAAAATTTCGACCTTTTTTCTTTCACAATCTCGTTCAAGCATTCTGTATTTAAAATAACGGATAATGAGCTAATAATATGAATCATACAAAGATCTATGAGCATTATTTTGGAATTTCCTAAATGGTACAGGGTCCCGAAACAGGACCACCAATTGGAAATTTTGAAAACAAGCAGTTCAGGCTGAGCCTAAAAGGAGACAGGACAGCGTACCCATGACAGAATTTGGACAAGCGACAGACTATGTTAACCCAAATAATAAACGAACATTCATCATACGCATTCATGTAGTTAGGAGCATTTGATTCATTTTGATCATTGCATCCTGATAATTCAGGCCTACATATGAGGTATATTGAAGCATACTTTACAGGTCACATTCCCGCAAAATGGCGAGATGAACCAAGGAGACATTGGAGCTGATACCCTAAAGACGAAAAGGAGTAGATTGAAGCCGTAACAGTAAATCTTCTACTTCGAAGTTACAGTGAATCGAGATCAAACCACAATACCAAGTTTTCATAAGAGCAAGATGAAGTTTCGACATCAAATCCTATCTTCCTGAAATTGCAGGGGAGTTGGATTCAAACTACATCATTTCATTTTTACCCTTAATCAAGAAGGGCATATTGAAGATTTCAATCTTTTACCCTGAGCCTGAGGTAGATTGTAGCCATTCGATCTTTTACCCCGAGCTTGGGGCAGATCACCACCAGCTAATCTCTTACCCCGAGCCTGGGGCAGATTGTAGCCATTCAATCTTTTACCCTGAGCTTGGGGTAGATCACCACCAGCCAATCTCTTACCCTGAGCCTGGGGTATATTGCAGCCATTCAATCTTTTACCCCAAGCATAGGGCAGATCACCATCAGCAAATCTCTTACCCCGAGCTTGGGCCAGATTGCAACCATTCGATCTTTTACCCCGAGCATGGGGCAGATCACCATCAGCAAATCTCTTACCCCGAGCTTGGGGCAGATTGCAGCCATCCAATCTTTTACCCCAAGCTTTGGGTAGATCATCATCAGTAAATCTCTTACCCCGAACCTAGGGCAGATTGCAACCATTCGATCTTTTACCCCGATCTTGGGGCAGATTGTAGCCATTCAATCTTTTACCCCAAGCTTGGGGCATATCACCATCAACGATATTTTACCCCAAGCCTGGGGTAGATCACCATCAGCGATCTTTTACCCCGAGCCTAGGGCATATCACCATCAGCCAATCTCTTACCCCGAGCCTGGGGCAGATTGCAGCTATTCGATCTCTTACCCCGAGTTTGGGGCAGATCACCATCAGCCAATCTCTTACCCCGAGCTTGGAGTAGATTGTAACCATTCGATCTCTTACCCCGAGCCTAGGGCAAATCATCATCAGCCAATCTCTTACTCCGATCATGGGGCAGATGGTAGTCATTCGAAGCAATAAAGTGGTCATCTTCTTGACGAGATGCAGAGAAGGGAACCAAATCCGTCTTCCTAGTGAAATACAAAGAAATAGATCAAGAGATGAAGCTACAACACCAAACACTTGAAGTGTCAGTGGATTGAATCAAAGATTACGATAACAAACCTCAATCTCCTTAAAGTTGCAAGTGAATCGAGTGGTCACAGTAGCAAATTTTGTCTTTTTGAAATTGCCTCAAGGCAAGATGAAATCACAACCTCAAGGACATAGAGAAACGGATGTAGTGAAGCTGAACGACTAATAAAGTGAAGGCGGGCCAATTGAAGAAAGAGCGTCAAAGAAACGAGACCTAATGAAATTGGGCTTCCTTTTGGTCTTTGCTCTGTCCCTGTTACACAGCAACGAGCAAAGAAGGGCAGCTGTTGAAGCCCAAATTTATCCGGGCCCAAATTCAAACCAAATTGGACCCAAACAGAATTTAAATTTAAATTTATTTTAAGTTTAAATTTATTTGAAATTTAAATTTACTAATGTCCAATTACAAAATTTTGAGCCTAATTACAAAACCCAAAATTTAACCCAATTACAGAACCCTAAAGCCCAATGCAGGAGCCCAACACCCACACAGACCCAAATGGCCCAAGTTCTAAAAATTTTTCAGAAACCCTAGTATACTACTTATGTTGTTGCCTCCCTCTCTTCCAACTAGGAGCCACCACGTCAGCACCACCACCAGCAAGTTGCCACTGCCACCACCACCGCCACTGGTACCTACAAAGGAGAAAAGACAGATTTTAATGGCAAAAAAAACAAAATATCGTCATTTTTTTGTTATAAAACCAAAATTGAAATCAGTTGTAAGGTTACAAACCAGCAGTGTAAACACATACAAACAGAAGTTTTTAGAAATCAATACAGGCACGTTTTGAAATACAAAACAGATAGTGTTCAATTCAAAAAAGGCAGCAGTTGATACCAGACTTCGATCGGATTTAAGGGCCTTCCGATTTCAAGGTATAAATTAATACTCATTTATTAGTTATGTGTTTATTGCAGGAAACACAAAACGTTTAATATATATTAATTATGCATTATTCTTTTCATTATCATTTATTATTACTTATTTCGAAATGTTTTAAATAAATATTAAATAAATAGTAATAACAATAGTAATAAAAGAAAGTTGAAAAGTCTCACCTTATTCCGATCGATCACCACCAGAACCGTGAACGGAGCCTCTTCGAAACGCCATCGACATTGTAACACCGAACATTGCCATCCTCGTAGCCTCGAATCCAGCATATCAAGACATATATCGATAATAAATAAAATCAATATATAAAAAACAAATAAAAAATAATGAACAAACAGACTTGAAAAATGGAAAAGCATTAAACCTTTAATCTTTTTGAAAGATCTAAACTCTACTTTGAAAGATCCGAGCCAAATCTTTGTTTTAAAACCAATAAAAAGGAAAAATCAAAATTTGTTTAAAAACAAACTCAGATCCAGTTTGTATTTTTAAAATAAAACTTTAAAGATAATTTTTTTTTCTCGACCTGGATTTGAAGCCCTCAAACTTGGATATAAGCTTTAAAAGAGAAAAAGGGAAAGTTTTACCTGTTACCCGCCGTGGATGGCGGTGCGTGCAACGTTGTGGCGACGGAGCGGTGACCGGATGGTGATCAGAGCAAAGGGGAGAGAAGAGAGACATTAAAAAAAACTAAAGGGGAAATCAAATTTTTTTTTTAGAAAGGAGTAAAAAAATGAAATTTTTTAACAAAATTTTGATTTATATAGCCCTTTCAAAATGAGGGCGTTTTGGGGGGAAAGATCTAGTGCCAAAACGACACCGTTTGGCCTTGACCTAGCCCAAGACCCGAATCTGACCCGCTCCGAAACTAGGTGCTCGTGTTTTTAACTTTTGGGTTATTTATCCTTTCAGTTCTTCCGTATTTTTTGATTGTTTCAATTTCATCTTTAATGCCATTTTTAATTTATTATAAATTTACCCAGTAATTTTGAATCATTTTCAATTTAGTCATTTAACTCTCTAGAAGCCAGAAAAGCTGCCACATGTCTATTTTTGGGTTATTTGTGCAAATGGTCATTTCTATTTTTGACTTGTTTTAATTTCATCCTTAAATCAAGTTTTGTTTTATTTTAAATTAGCTTAGTAATTTTTTGAATCATTTTCAATTTAGTCATTTAACTCTCTAGAAGCCTAAGAAGCTGCCACGTGTCTATTTTTGGGTTATTTGTGCAAATGGTCATTTCTATTTTTGACTTGTTTTAATTTCATCCTTAAATCAAGTTTTGTTTTATTTTAAATTAGCCTAGTAATTTTAAAAGCTATACAAATTGGTCCTTGACCCTAGAATGCTTGAGAAGCTGGCACGTGTCCCATCTTTTTGGTTTTATTACCCAAAAGGTCCCTAAATTTTCTAGAAATCATATTTTGAACCTCGAACTTCTTAAAAATTACGTTTTTTCCCCTGAACTTCCAAAAATAACATTTTTGCCCCTAAACTTCTAAAAATCACATTTTTACCCTCGAACTTCTCAAAAATTACATTTTTGCCATTAAACTTCCAAAAATCACATTTTTACTTTGAACTTTCCCAAAATGACATTTTATCCTTAAAACTTTCTAAAATTTCATTTTAACCCTAAACTCTTTGAAACTTTATTTTTGACCCCATTTTTTTCTTCGACTTTCGTATATAAATTTTTAACTTTTTTTAATTAATCTTGTATTTTCTCATTTATTTTGATTCATGATTCGTATTTTATTTTTCTTATATTTATTTTCGTATATTTATTCATTCATATAATTATTCGTACTTTGTGTTATTTAATTTTGTCATTAATTACGTAGCTCGTATTTAGTTTGCATGCTCATTTTTATCTCTATATTTTAATTAAAGTCATTTTTTATTTTCCTCCAAAATACAAATATTTAAAATCGAGGCAATATTCCTTTATTTCGTGTTTCGAAAATTTGTGCCTTAACTTACTAGGTGCGAATTTTTCTTCAAACCGGAATAATCGAATACCCTTTCCAAGGTTTAAAAAACTACTATGAAGGAAAGCTCGTTATTTTCGGATCTCGAAACGTTATGTCCTAACTCACTGGATGTAACTTTCTTCCTCGATCACTTTGAAATAGCGAGACTTCTAAATTAAAATCGATTTCTTTCTTAAACATGTAGATCAAAATAACTTATGCATTTAAGGATCGTATTTTAAATTTTACTCGAGTTTTCAAAATTTTAAATCAAGACCCGAAAATAATCGAAGTGGTACCAATTTTGGGCGTGTGAGGGTGCTAATCCTTCCTTACACATAACCTACTCCCGAACCCGTTTTCTGGATTTCAAAGCCAAAATATTTTTCAAAACGGATTTCAAGCGTTTTATGGTGATCCAATCACACCAAATAAAAAGATTAGTGGCGATTCCCATTTTTCCAATTTTTGATTTTTTAAAATATTATTCGAGACCTATTTGTTTTCCCAAAAATAAGCGTTTCGACATTTATAACATATAAAAATAAAAAATAATTATATTTTTATTTTTCTTTGCTTCTATCTTTCTATTTCTTTTTTGTTTTAATAACATCATAATTATCTTCTTTGTACATGAAACCTTATAGTCAATGGCAAACTGGGAAGGAGCTACCCATTTTATGGCTAATAACAATAGAACAATCAATTGAAAGCATCTTATGTTAGAACCGTAAACAAGATCTGATATAAATTTAAAACTGTAAATTAAAATCTGTCATGTCAAATCATCAAAAACAAAATTAAATGTGGAAGCGTACTTGAATCAATGAATTTATTGAAATCTTTTGATATTATGGTTTTGACATTTCAAGTTAGCACACAAGTAATTTTGAGAAGGTAATTCTCTCTTTTCTAAAGATGGAATATTAAAAAAATTACGTATGTGTAATTTGAAGACCATAACCCTAATATATAACTTTTGCACATTAACCCAAATTTCTAATCAACCCATCATTAATTAAAAATTAATTATTAAAGTATCTACACATATTTAACTCATACTTTATTTAATAACTAAAATTTAATAAACTTTAACCAAATTAAATTATATTTAATTTGGACTAATCTCCTATGATAATAAATAATATATAATTACTATTATTATATGTTTGACGTCCATATTTTTCAAAATGTTCCATTGAAGATTGGGTAAAGAATTTATATTCCTTTGGTTCACCTCAAACTTTAGTCTTATTACCATCGTTCTTTTGAAATGTGATTCATCACCCATCCATGTACAAATATGCTTCATCATCATTCATCCAGACAACCAGAACCTCAAAATTAAAACTTACAACCTAGAGCCTCATAATTAAGGCTTTCTTAAAATACCTAATCAAATCCCCAAAATCAAAGCTATTTGTTGCCACGAAAGGGGTAAGGTCTGTTGTGGTTTTTGGCGCGCTTGGTGGGTTGGCAACAGGAACTGCGGTTGCCAGAAGCAAGTCTCCTTGTACGGTTCTTCCCTCTCTCTCGAACTTATCTTAAAAGTTAATCCCTTTCAATTTTTCTTCAATTGATTCTTCCTCCTATCATGGTTGAAAGTTTTAGAAGGATTGCTCATACCGGAGAGTGATGGTTCATGTCAACAGCAGAGACAGTGATGGAGTTTTTTTTTTTATAGAAGAACGATGTAAGAAAGAGAAGAGATAAGAAAAAGAGAGATAGATGGGAAAGAGAGGGAAGGAAAAAATGGAAAAATAAAAGTTAGTGTAAACAAAATGAAAGGATATATAAATTAGAACAAAAAAAAGGAAAAAGGAAAATGAAAGGAAAGGAAAAAATAAAAAAAAAAGATTTTCTAATTATATAATAATATATTATAGAAATTAAAAAATATTATTTTAAATTATATTTATTATTTTATTATTTTTTTTGAACAAAGACAGGTTAGGCTTTATTAAAAAATATGATAACAAGCAAAATTGATCCAAACCGAACTTAAGTTGGAGAAAAGATAAAGAAACTAAAGGCCTAAGGAACAAACAAGGCAGTTAAAACTTTAAAGAAACTAACTAGCTGAAAATAAACAACAAAAGAAATAAAACAATAAAAGAAAATGAAAGAAAACCTAAAAAGCCTAACTAATCGAGAAACGTGCACTCGTCCCTATTTTCTTGATTTGACATTACAGTGCAGACGGTTTCATTTCCAACATTTAATTTTCTTTCTCTCCCTAAGACCCTAATCAATAGAGCTTAATAAAACTTATCAAGAAACCATTTTCACAAAAACACTTCTTCTCCCAGGGTCTGAGTTGGGAAAGTTGTTCTGTTTGTTTCTTAGTCGGGTTCACGGACCCATTCATCCCTCATCCACTTCAACGCGAAGCCCGAAACCAGATCGTCCAGGTAAATATTCTCTTTTGTCTTCAAAGTTGTCGTAGCTAGAAGGTGCGCCAGTAGGTTCACCGTCCGATTAACATGTTGGAATCGAATACATCTATAGGCTTGACTCATACTCTTGATGTCTTGAATGTATGCTCCTAGCACAGATTTGTCTGGTACATTCTTGTTGCACTTAATTACTATTATAGAGTTGCCTTCTATGATAACATCTGATATTTTCTTCTCGATTCCCAACTTTATCGCCTCGGAGAACGCAAGAGCTTCAGTTGCAAACGTAGATCCGACCTCCCTATGCGATACTGTTTTGGAGGCTAACACTCTCCCTCTCGTGTCCCTAGCCATTAGACCGATCCCTGGATGGAAAAGAACCCTATCAAACGCAGTGTCAAAATTTATTTTGATTTTGTGTTTCAGCCACTACAGGAAAACAGGTTTTTAGCGGTTTTTTTGGGTCTATAGCGGTGCTTACCGCTAAAGATAACGCCACTAAAAATAGCGGCGTTTATGTGGAAAATGCCGTTATAGAACATGGTCTTTAGCAGCGCTTTCCCACAATCGCCGCTAAAGAACATGGTCTTTAGCGGCGCTTTCCCCATAAACGCCGCTAAAGAACATGGTCTTTAGCGGCGCTTTTCCCACAAACGCCGCTAAATTAACAGATTTTAACACCACATTTTAATTCACATAGAACCCGAATTTCAACATTATTTTCCTATAAATTCAAATCCAACTAATTCAAATCCAACCAATAACTTCAAATATGAATATAAATGATAAACGAAAGAAATATGCATATGATTTAAATTAATAAATAAATGAAAAATATATTTCAAAAGTAGTATTGTGCATATTATTCTCACAATAAGAAAAAACAAAAGTCTAAGATGGCGGATTCTGCTGAAACATTTTCATCATATTTTGAAGTTGTAGCTGCAGTTCATCATACTTTCTTGTTGCCTCTGCTTCCTTTGCTTGCCTCGTTGCTACCTCCGCTTCCCTCACTGTTGCCTCGACTTCCCTCATTGCTGCCTCCGCTTTAAGTTGTAACTGGAGTTCATCATATTATTTTGAACCTCTGCTTCTCTCGCTGCAGCCTCCTCTTTAAGTTGAGCAATTTGCTCAAATGTGCTCGCTTGCATATGAGCCAATTGATCTCTTAACCTCTGAACTTCAGCTTGATCCTGACTCCCCGAAGGCATGTATCTCTACAAGCTAGATCCAAAATATCGGGATAGGCTAACAAAAGATCCTTGAAATCAAACCCGACCATACCTTTCAGGACCCCAAACTTCAATAATAACTTGGTTATCAATGTCCTCTAGATTAACCAAACTATCACTTGAAGCCATTGCTTCATACTCCGCCTTCTTATCCTTTAATTTATCCTAATAAGTCAATCAAGAAGTTAGAAACGAAATATATAATCAAACAAATGCAACATAACTTGGCATTATTTGCATTACAAACGACAAATTAAACCATTATAATTAAACATGATAAATATTTAAAATAATTCAAATTTTATTAAGTAAATATACCATAATTTCTACAGCTTCAAAAGTCATAGGAGATCCATCTTTTTTTCTATGTGTAATGTCAAAAAGCTGAAGTCGTCCAACTTTTTGACCTGACGATTGTTCTTACATTATAGTAGGAAAAATATTAATTATTAGAAAGTAATTAATATTTGACACAATTAATAAATTCAAAATACCTCATCAGCAGCTACACAAGCAAAACTTCTCGATCCAGCTGTGTGCTTGAATTTTTGTTTTTACCTACTTATAGTTCCAACACGCTCACGATCCTACATTAATTATTATTACGTATATAATCAATACTATAAACTGAAATAATTATAAGAGTTTAGTAGTACATAATACCTCTCCTTTCTTTGAGCTCCAAAATCTAACTTGTTCTTCCCATTGGTACCTCAGCATTCCCGACGAAACATTTCGCAATTTATCTTCGAGGCTCATATTATTCTTAAAATAATCTTTCTTTATAGTACTCTTATTGTCTCTCCATTTCTTTCCTAATGATTTCTTCACATAGTTGTTTGAGACCTCTATAAAATAAATCTCTCCTACAAATAACACAAGTTTAGAAAGTAAATATAAATTAAAATTAAACCAAAGTATTATAAATTACATTCACTTTATTACCTTAATATTATCGAGAGCTTGATTTTTGTTACTATCAGGCATATGATGCCATGACTCGTAGTTGATTGGCAATAGACTGCCATTTCGTGCTACAATGCCCAAGTATCCTCCCAAAAGTCGAGCTTCTAATCCAATAGGCTGACCATGACTATTTACAGATACTTTGACACACTCCTCAGGATTTAGACTGTATAAATCCTTTAATAGGGTACGTCCTCGAGTTCTGCACCCCTCAGAATATTTAGCTAAAAAAATTGTATATGATAATATGAGAATTTGAAACAAAAATAAAAAATAAAAGTGAACATGCATGAAAATTAAACTTAACATTACCTTGATTTTCTACAATTTCCGAAACATTCGAAGATCCAATAGCAGTCTGTTGATCACTATTTATTTCTTTCAAATTCGGAGGATTTTGGATAATACTTAGATCTGGAAATTTTCTTCTAGGCATATTATCTGCAATACACATAAAATAGTTGAAATATTAGTAACTAATTACAACAATAATAGTAATGAATATATTTAACAAGATCAAGATTTAAATTATAATATTACATATTATTAAAAAACGTAAAATCTTACTATATTATGATTCGTAAATATCTTCATCCACATCCTGACAAACCTATTAAAATTATGTACTAGTACTAGGGATAGTTTCATTTAAGTTTTGTTTTGGAAAAGGCAAAGTTTCTGATCTTTCGTCCATGTCATCTCTACTCCCATTGCCCATGTCAAGCAAGTCTCTAGGAGTGTTACGGAGTACAACGTACCAACCTTCATCAGTTGGATCTCTCGAGTAAAAAACTTGTTTGACTTGAGAAGAAAATACATACAGCTCATCCATCAATTGTTGCCCAATGTGAATTAATTGAGAGAAGTTCACCATTGTAAAACCAAATTGATCTTTTCTAATTCCTCAAGCAGTATTAACATCAGCCCAATCACATCGAAATAAAACAACCTTCCATTTTCCATAGTGATCCAACTCAATAATGTCCGTAAGAAGTCCGTAATACTCCACATTTCCCTCAATAGGATTACTGTCCCTAGCACTAGCATAACTTGTAATTGAAGAATTAACAACTATTCCACAATTTTGAGTCCTCTTTAATCTGTCGCGAGATTTTGTATGAAACCTGAATCCATTAATCAGGAAGATATTATATCTTTTTACTACTCTATTCGGACCTTGGGAAAGCCATTTAACATTTTCACTGACGTCCTTTCCACTCCAAACCTATCGAATTGAAAGTAAATTGATTAATTATAATATTATACGAAAATATTATTATTTATCATTGAAAGCTTCAGTTGCATACTGTCTGCCCTAACCATTCATGAAAAGATTATGTGAATAACTTATGAATATCTCGATGTTGTAATCTTTGGGAGCGTGAACGAGATCTCAAGAGTTGTTTATACTCACTATGTTAAAAAGTGAATAAATTGGTTAGCGAAAAAATAAACAAATGAAAAGGATAAATATTTATCAAATTCTAAAACTTACTTGCATAATGATTCAATTGAATCGTGGTGAAAAAGAACAAGATTTTAGACCTAATGGTCTGCTCAAGAGCTTTTCTCAACTCTTCGGTACCATCAAATTGAGTTCTTTGAAATCTAAATCTATGATTTCCATCTATCCACCAACGATGCCCCATATAAGAGAACTTCTTCCCATTATATAACCACTTCGAACATGTTTGCCCTACACAACAAGGACAACAAGCATAACGTCCTTCGGTACTCCAACCAGATAAATTGGCATAAGCCAGGAAATCATTAATAGTCAACAACAGAGCTACACGTAAATAAAAGTTCTCCTTTCTAGAGGCATCATATGTTTCAACACCCGCCCATAACTGTTTCAACTCTTCAATAAGTGGTTGCATATAAATATCAATATCATTCCCGGGACCTTTCTCTCCAGGGATAATCATAGATAAGATAAAAGAAGATTGCTTCATGCAAATCCACGAAGGCAAATTGTAAGGAACAAGCACTACAGGCCAAGTACTGTACGAAGTACTCATGAGTTTAAATGGATTAAATCCATTAGATTCTAGCCCAAGCCTCACATTCCGAGGATCACTTGCAAAGCTTGGAAATTTATTATCAAATTATTTCCAAGCTAAAGAATCCACGGGATGCCTTAATAATCCATCATCGGTTCGTTCATCATGATGCCACCTTATAGACTCGATCGTCTTTGACGACATGAAAAGCCTTTGAAGCCTTGGTATTAGTTGAAAATATCGCAGAATCTTTACTGGCTTCTTTCTTAACTGTGCCTCACCTTTATCCTCATTCACATTTTCTGCATTCTTTATTCATCCAACGAGATGTACCGCAAACATGACAAGACTGTTGGCTTCTCCAATCACCCCAATACAACATGCAATCATTTGGGCAACTATGAAGTTTTTCATACCCAAGGCCTAAATCCTTTATCAGTTTCTACATATCTTTGCATGAATGAGGGATTTTTGCAAACGAAAATATATATCTGTCAAAAACTCTAACAGCAGCGTAAAAGAGTTTCCGGTCCACCCTCCCAAACATTTTAAGTGAAAAAGACAAATGCAGAATTTTGATCCCTCATAAAGTTCTTCATTCATTTCATTAAGTAACTTGTAGAACTTCGCCGCTTCTCCATTTGGCTCTTCATCAGGTGCACTTGTTCCCGTTTCGATTAAAGCATTTCCACCAATATCACAATCATCAGATGTAATAAATTCAGGTGGAAACGATTGCAAACCATGATTGTGCATATTAAATGCATCCCGCAACATACCTTCCATGTCATCTTCTCTAGCATACTGATGATGAGCATAATAAGGATAACTTGGATTAATTGTTGAATAGGTTCTACTAGGTGTACACTCTCCATGGAAAATCCATTTTTTATACCCCCGAATAAAGCCATCAACAACTAGATGTTCGTAGACAACTTCACGAATATGCCAATTGATGTTGCCACAATTCTTACACGGGCAAAGAAGCATATTCTCTTCGCTTGCATTTTGAAATGCAAAATTTAGAAAAGTTTTCACTCCATTTCGATAGTCGCTGCTTACCCTTGACAATTGCATCCAACTCTTATCCATTTCGTAGTTCTTGAAATCTAAAGTTGACAATAAATTAAGGTTACTTAAGTGTTGTAAATAGATTTAAATTTAAAAATATATATTAGTGACAACATTTTACTTAAATCTTAGTAGGAAAAATTAATGTCTATAGTGTCATATGACACCTCTAGCCTGTAGTGTTGGCAAAATTTTGTGCAAGTACTTTCATTGCTTTTTCCTTTTAGCCTATAGTGTTGGAAAAATTTTATGGAAGTACTTTATTTGCATCAAAATCTAGAGAATCATCAAAATTATTTGGGTTGTTTTTAATAATTAAATATTTAATTAAATAATTAAATATAATTAAATAATTAAATATTTGGGTTATTTTTAATAATTAAATAATTAATTAATTAATTAATTGGGTTGTTTTAAATAATTAAATAATTAAGTATTTAGGTTGTTTTTAATAATTAAATATTTAATTAAATAATTAAATATTTTTAATTAAATATTTGGAATATTTTTAATAATTAATTAATTAATCAATTAATTGGGTTACTTTAAATATTTAAATAATTAAATATTTAGGTTGTTTTTAATAATTAAATATTATTTATAATAATTAAAATGTAATTTTATTTTTATATTGATTTTTATATTTATAATTTTCAAAAAAGTTAAATCAAATCTTGATATCGAATCACGAGATTGTTGGAATCACGTTAATTAATGTTGGCAATGTACTTGTGTCATATTTTATATTTTTATTAACTTTTTATAAAATAGAAAAAGAATTTATGTCAAACTTTAAATATAAATATAATTTATGTTCCATTTAATTTTTTTTGTGGATAAAGGCATTTTTGTATGCATATTATTTTTCTGTGTTTTATTCAAAACTAAATGGATTTAAAAATATATAATTAAATATTAGATTTGTGTATGAGCGAATAATTCGTTAAGTGTATGAGATTTAGCTTTGGATAAAAATTGTATCATCTTTTGTCAACTTCAACCATAATTTAAATTAAAAAAATTTTGAATAATTTATTTAAATTTAATTCTAAAAGTATATAAAATTATATAATGGTTACTATTTTAATTTTTAAAATAATGTAGTGAGCTATTTATTTGAGATTAGACTTGAGTTAGAACTTAAAACGAAACACTATTTAAAGATAGTACTTAAAATAATAATATATATTTGATGAGATGTAAACTTAACCCAGCAATTAATTTATTCAAATAAGTTTCTCATTTTTCACTATAAATGCCTCTCGTGATGAAACTACTACACTTCCCATAGGAATATGTCTCTCATGTATTTGTTTTATCTTTTATGGGAGGGCTAAGCTAGAATCAGTGAAGAACCAAAGAAAGGAAAATTATCTGGTCAAGATAATGTAATTCATAGCATCAGATCACATGAACACTTTGATTTAAGACCTAGAAAACAACAATAGATCTACACATAGCAGAAACAGAAAAAGCAATGGAATAACTTACCTGAATTGATGAACTGCAATGAACAACAGCAGACAACTTGACTGGTAGAAAAGAAAAGAAACAATTGGAATCCAAAAGAGAGAACAATCTACAAAAGAAAAGCAGAAACAGAAAAATCAAACTCTTCAAGTCTTGTTAACAATGACATAAATTAGCATGTTTTATTCACTAAATTTGATGGAAAATAAGACATGAATACTAAACCAGATGATCATAACAAAAAAAATGTACCAACAAAGAAGTCAAAGTTTGATCTTATGATAAAAAATACATAAATTTTAGGATTTTCAGCTTTTACACATTTAGAAGTGGGAATAGCATTAGTGTAAACACATGATCCAATCTTACAAAACTATAGCAGAAACAGAAAAAGTAATGGAAGAACTTACCTGAATTGATGAAGTGCAATGAACAACAGCAAACAACTTGACTGGTAGAAAGGAAAAGTAACAATTGGAATCCAAAAGAGAGAACAATCTACAAAAGAAAAGCAGAAACAGAAAAATCAAACTCTTCAAGTCTCAAAATTTAATACTGATTATACTGAATTAATGATTATACTTAATCGATTGGATGGGAAAGAAACATTATCACGTATGTCATGGAGAAGGAATTTTTCTTTTTAATTTTTTTGGAGTAACTGAGGGAAATGTTGCATATTGTATACAAGAATGTTCTTTGGTTTCTAGTGATCTTGTTAATTCTTGCATAAACTTATGAAAAAGCAGTCACCCAAGCATTTCAAGAACCGTTCCTTCAATAAAATATTAAATTCAGATTTTGTAATCGAAGAAAACAAACTCCAATTTTGAACTATTAGTTATCAAAAGATCACAAAAAGATAAATTAAAAATTTTGTTGCACAGGAAATTAGAAATGGATAAAAATAGATGGAAGAATTATATGAATGAAACCAACATTTGAAAGCTCAATTGACTGCAACAAATTGATAGAAACTGAAAATAAAAAGAATATATATGGCATGATCAAAACAATCATCAAAACTTTTTAGTTGATATTTGCTTAATGAATAGCATTGCCAAATTATCTCAGATCATTTACAAAAAAAAAAAAGAGCACAGTGTAAGAAGTATACTCCCTCACAGTCTGTTGCAATATAATGTGTACAAATCACAAAAACGAAACGTAAAATAAAGAAATACAGGTAAATAACAATCTCCAGCTTCTCTCCTCTTACTTACACCTATAAAACCTATGTTACCCTAACTTTTCAATTTTCCTCCACTGTTGGTACACTTATATCAAACACATACTCAAATAATCCAACATATTTGTATCCAACACAAACCTTACCCTCCAGCTCCAAGTAACATAGGCCAAACTAAACATCCACTTCCTGACTGCTTTAACAAGAACAGAAAATCCACAACTTTACAGTGGTATTTTTAGACCAAAAAACAAAATGAATAGGTTGGCCCCAGATATACATATCTAGGCAAACACCAAAAGACCACCTTGTATACTATAATGCCAAATTACCTGTTAGCTAGCTGATAACACTTTTCCTCTATTAATCCCTTATAAGAAGATATTGAAAGCCTAAAATCACTACAAGCAATCAATATACTCATAATAAAGAGCTTAGTTTCTTTGCCCATTACCTGGTCGATCTAATTATCGGAATCAAAACAAGCACCTCACCTTGACGAAGCTGACAATCAAGTGTTGGTGGGAATGCTTTACATCCAGAAGAGGATATCAATAGTAACTTTTTTGCAACTTTCAACCATTTAAGCACAATAGGAGAACCTACCTCCACAACAACTGATAAACTAGAAGTCCACCCCTTCAACCATTTCCAAAGCACCCAAAACAATAGATTTATTCAGGTTTTACATGTAGAAATTTGAAAAAAAAATTAAAGAGAAAAAAAAGAAACCCATCATAAACCAAATTGACGAGTGGGAACTTGCCTGAGAAAGAGAGGGAATGAGCGGGACGA
This sequence comes from Gossypioides kirkii, assembly GCA_005610355.1. Classification (NCBI taxonomy): domain Eukaryota; kingdom Viridiplantae; phylum Streptophyta; class Magnoliopsida; order Malvales; family Malvaceae; genus Gossypioides; species Gossypioides kirkii. Next base: position 24,007,778 of record CP032245.1, read on the forward strand.
CGCAATGGTGATGGGCGCCGGTGACAGAGGAAGTGAGAGATGGAGTGGCCGCCAGAGTGGAGACGGCTATCGACGGGCAGCACTTAGGGATTTTGATTTTAGGAACTTTGATCGATATGAGAATAGGTTTCTGCAGCAATTAGGGATTCTGTTTTTAGGAGTGGAGTTTTTACGTCCTCTTTTTTTTTTAATTGAATAAATTATTAAAAATTAAAAATTTAATTCCATTCTATTTAAAAACAATATATTTAGCCATATTTAAAATGGAAATATTAATTAATATGTAAACATATTGATTAAGAAAATAATTTTTATATATAAAAATATATTAAAAAGTGTAATTAATTTAATAATATGTGATATATTGTCTCCCCATAAATTATGTATACCATAATATGTGATATAATACTTCATTATAATATGTGATATAATACTTCATTTAAATCATTTATCTGTTTAGCTTTTTTTTTAAGTCGGACTAGTAAACTCCAAATGATGTTTCTATATTCGATACAATGGATAAATATGTGTTGATGTAATGTTCACATATTCTTGACGTTTATAGTTGATTCATGAAAAAAACTAAACTATAAAAAGGAAAGGGAATAAGAGCTTTCGATTGGTGCATGTGGTGAGAATAGAGAATGTCATAAAAATTCATTAACTAACTTTCAAATTGTTTAATTACCTTAGATGTAGTTTATTCTATTATTTAAATGATAGTTAATATTAATAATATTTAGAGTGTTCAGTTAATAAATCTATATAAACAAAAATGAGGTTTATACCTTGCAATTTTTATCTTTAATTAAAAAATCTATCACATGTGTATAGATGTAGAAACTACATACTTAGAATACAGAGGTATGTTTAAAAATAACCCATAAAAAGTAATGAAGCTATGGTTTGAAACTAATTAATAATAATTTGTGAAATATTGCGATATTAAAATTATGAGTAAAATTAAATTTAAACACATAAATACATAAAATTAATAATACTAAATGCAATACAATTGTTTTTCATGGTGTGGCCATCAGTCTTAGTTGGCGTTGAATTAATTTGTGACACCGACTCAATCAACAACTTTATCAATATACAATTAATTATAAGGGTAATAAACTATACATAACAAAATTAAAATATGTAAAACAAATCAAAATAAGGTTTTTGTTTAGTGGTAAAATTAAAATTTTATTAATATAAATGGTATGGGTTCAAATCCCATCGTACATACAGATAAAGGAAAATGCTCTTTAAAAAGTATATCAACCTTAAATTTCTTTCTCATTTGAGATGGCGTCATTGATCTTGGAACCGATTTTCACCTAAAAATTATATATTGAAAGACCAAGAGCATAAAATTTGCAATTTGCTAACATCTATATATGAGCTTAAGCAAACATCTCACTCATGAAACTTAAAGTTTGATCAAGCGATCCAAACATATGGTTTTAAGTAAAGCATTCATGATTCTTGTGTTTATAAATGAATTAAGGATGAAAAGGTAATATTCCTAATTTTGCATACCAAAAGTATTATACTAATTAGGAATTAATGAATAAATATTATCATAGATTAAATCATGAGAAGTTATGATGTAAATAACTTATGAGAAGTTAATTATGTCATTGATTTTGAAACATTGCACAGCAAATGATGTAAATAAGGTGGGCAATTTTTAGTATCAAAATTTCATCCAAAATGAGCCTTTTTTGCCTTTAAATTTTGATTTTTTCGATTTAAATTTGAATTTTGAAACATTCAAACTATTATTTTCCTTGCTTACTCGAAGCAAAAACAAATTGTTTTTATAGAATTATCGTATTATTTTTTTAGATTTGACACGTGTATGGAATAGGTCCGATAAATCTTTAAAACACATAATATAAGTAATATAATAATATTACTTCCTTAATATGTCAATTAATCAATTTGACTTTAATGGTTAAGATGCTTGCTTATTTTCCTTATGACCCTAGATCAAATCCCATTGTTAACAAATTATAACATTTTTTATACAATATTATCTAAATATAATTAAAGATAATTAAAATTATAACATAGATACTATCATATGTAATCACACCAGTTTAAATAAAAAACTTATTGGTTAATTTAATTTAATTTAAGATATATAAAATTTAAATAAATTAGCGGCATTTTTCACATAAGCGCCGCTATTTCTCTGACCTTTAACAGCGCTTTCCTATAAGTGCCGCTATTGATCTGACCTTTAGCGGTGCTTGCCCATAAGCACCGCTATTTCTTTGACCTTTAGCGGCGCTTATGGATAAGCGTTGCTATTGATCAGACCTTTAGTGGCGCTTTCCCATAAGCGCCGCTATTGCTCTGACCTTTAGCGGCGCTTATCCATAAGCACCGCTATTGATCTGACCTTTAGCGGCGCTTGCCCATAAGCGCCGCTATTGATATGACCTTTAGCAGCACTTTCCCATAAGCGTCGCTATTGCTCTGACCTTTAGTGGCGCTTAATCATAAGCGCCGCTATTGATCTCACCTTTAACGGCGCTTGCCATAGCGACGCTTTCCAATAAGTCCCGCTATTGCTCTGACATTTAGCGGCGCTTTCCCATAAGCGCCGCTATTGCTCTTACCTTAGAGGTGTTTTCCCATAAGCGTCGCTATTGTTCTACCTTTTGCGACGTTTATGTAAAAACACTGCTATTGATTTACCTTTTGCAGCGTTTTTTATCAAACGCCGGTAAAAATGCCGCTAATAACCTATTTTGCTGTAGTGAGTGGGGGTTTCCAGATCTCATGCAAGTGTTTTCCAGTAAGTGATTTTCTATGTATGCCTTCAATTTCAAATACATAGCTTCGAATGAAAATTGAAATTTCATATTTTGACTTTTTAATCTGTTCGTGCACTCTTCTATTATGATCACTCCACAAACACCAAAGTGTAACAAAAAATAAACGCAATTGTTGAGGGGAACATTCACTAAAAACCTAAGTAAGCCTTTCAACATTCTCTTGGATATTGCTTAATAAAACCCACTAGTACCCTAATAGACTCCATGCTTCTCTTAATACTTGGCAGTCTCGAAAGACATGGTTTAAGGTTTCAAAATCGTAGCCATATCTTGGACAGTCTTGGTTTGCAACCAAATGCTTGTGATGTAAAGTAGCTAGAGTAGGTAGAAAGTTCATAGATATTCTCCAAATTGTAATTCGTATTTTTTTAGTGAGTTGTAGGCCCCATAGCTTCATATAGAAAATTTTTCCATTTGGCTTGTAAATTAATAGAATTAGGGGTAATGGTACCTTTCTATAATAGTTTATAGACACTACGGATAGAGAACTCCCCAGTTGGTTCACCACTCGAGAAGTGTTCGTAATGTGCTAACACCAGTGTGCGAGCATTGCAAAAGAATTCATTCAGGCGAATGTCGGTTAGTTAAATGAGCCTGCTTTAGATGTGGAAATACCAGTCATTTCATGCGGAGTTGTTCGATGAACTCGAAAGCAAAGGAAGATCGGAGTGCTAACCCTCCGATTATATCGCAAAAAAGTAGACGCCCGGGGTAGAGTAGCGGTGCAGGTGGAAATCGAAGTGAACAAAGAGACAGTGGGAGCAGGTCAGAAGCTTGAGCACCTGCGTTAAATTATGCCATTCGAGCTAGAGAAGAAGCTATCGCTCTTGATGTGGTGACTGGTATATTCTATCTTTTTAATGATATTGTATGTGCTTTGATTGACCCAGGGTCAACTCATTCATATATCTGCACTGTTTTAGCCACTGATAAGAAATTAGTCATTAAATCGACTGAATTTGATGTGCAAGTCACAAACCCTTTGGGTCATAGTGTCATTGTCAACTTGGTATGTCGTAAATGTCCATTGAAAGTTTAGGGCTATGAATTTTCTGCTGATCTAATGCTATTACCCTTCACCGAGTTTGATGTGACCTTGGGTATGGATTGGTTATCTGAGCATGATGCGATATTAAATTGCAAGCAAAGACAGATCAGTTTGAAATGTTCGACAGGTGAGGTAATCACAGTGGAGTCTGGCTGATTGAACAGTGAGACCAAAGTGATTTTAGTTATTTCAGCACAGAAGATAGTTCATAGAGGCTGTAAAGCATTCCTGGCATGCATACTTGATACCAATTGTTCAAGAGCATACAGATGTGTTTCCAGAAGAATTATCGGGTTTACCGCCAGTTAAAGAGGTAGAATTCGATATTGATTTACTACCTGGTACCGCTTCGATCTCTATTCCACCATACAGAATGACGCTAATTGAATTGAAAGAGTTGAAAGCTCAGCTACAAGAATTGTTAGACAGAGGATTCGTACGACACAATATATCACCATGGGGTGCACCCGTATTATTCGTGAAAAAGAAAGATCGATCGATGCGGATGTGTATAAACTACAGGCAGCTAAATAAGGTGACGATCAAGAACAAGCACCTGTTGCCTCAGATCGATGAGTTATTTGACCAGTTAAAGGGTGCAATCGTGTTCTCCAAAATAGACCTTCGATCAGGTTACTATCAGATGTGGGTGAAAGATTGTGATATAATGAAAATGACATTTAGAACTCGGTACGGGCATTATGAGTTTTTAGTTATGCCATTGGGGTTGACTAATGCCCCCATAACATTTATGGACCTGATGAATAGAATATTTCAGCCCCAATTAGAAAGGTTTGTGGTTGTGTTCATTGATGACATATTGATTTACTCCAAGTCAGAACCAGAGCATACTCAGCATTTGAGAGAGGTATTATGGATTTTTCGAGAAAAGCATTTGTATGGAAAATTCAGTAAATGTGAATTTTGGCTTCGAGAAGTTGGATTCTTGGGTCACGTAGTATCTTCAGAAGGAATATGTGTTGATCCAAGTAAAGTTTTAGCTATTCTCAATTGGAAGGTACCGAAGAATGTCTCCGAGGTATGTAGTTTCCTGGGATTGGTAGGATATTATCGTCGATTCGTGAAAGACTTCTCCATCATAGCCTTGCCGATGATGAGGTTGCTACAGAAAAACATTCAGTTCGTATGATCTGAAAAGTGTCAGCAAAGTTTTTACCAGTTGAAAAAGTTATTAACTAAAGCTTTGGTCTTGACGCAATCAGAGATGGGAAAAGAGTTTGTTGTTTACAGTGATGCATCTTTAAGTGGATTGGGGTGTGTTTTGATACAAGATGGGAAAGTGGTAGCTTATGCTTCCTGACAGTTAAAACTGCATGAAAAGAATTATCCGACTCATGATTTGGAGTTAGCTACCGTAGTTTTTGCATTGAATATTTGGTGACACTATCTTTATGGGGAGAGATGCCATATATTTACAGATCACAAGAGTTTGAGATATCTGATGACACAGAAAGAGTTGAATCTGCGACAACGCTAATGGTTGGAGCTATTAAAAGATTATGACCTTGTGATCGATTATTATCCGGGTAAGGCTAATGTTGTAGCTGATGCCCTGATCTGAAATTGATGTTTGCTTTGAGAGCAATGAATGCCCATCTGTCACTGGAAGGCGATGGTTCTATCACCGTGGAGCTTAGGACGAGGCCGTTATTTCTACAGCGGATTCAAGAATTACAGAGAAAGGATCCAAAGCTTATAGCTAAAAGGGAGCAGATACAGAATGATGCTACCATGGGGTTTACAGTTGATATAGAGGGTATGTTATATTAAAGGGGCAGGGTATGTATTTCGAACGATTTGAATTTGAGACGAGACATTCTGATGGAGGCTCATAGCAACACTTATTCCATACACCCGAGGAGTGTGAAAATGTATAATGACCTGAAAAATTGTATTGGTGGTTAGGCATGAAACGAGAGATTTCAGAGTTTGTGACTAGATGTCTTTTATGTCAGCAAGTGGAAGCCGAACACCAGGTGCCATCTGGGTTACTACAGCCGATTTCCATCTTGGAGTGGAAATGGGAACGAGTTACAATGGATTTTGTCATAGGACTTTCGGTAATGCCGAGAAAGAAAGATTCAGTCTGGGTAATTGTAGACAGATTGATTAAGTCTGCTCATTTCATTCCCATTCGGGTAGATTATCCACTTGAGAGACTGGTCGAGCTATACGTGTTTGAGATAGTTCGATTACACGGGGTACCACCCTCTATTATCTCTGATAGGGATCCACATTTTACCTCGAGATTTTGGGGTAAGCTACATGAAGCTTTAGGGACCAGATTGAATTTTAGTACTGCATATCATTCGCAAACGGATGGTCAATCAGAGCGAGTGGTACGAATTCTTGAGGATATGCTACGATGTTGTACACTTGAGTTTGAAGGAAGCTGGGAAAAGTATCTACAGTTGGTGGAGTTTGCATATAATAACAGTTACCAATCTAGTATTAAAATGGCCCCATTCGAAGTATTATATGGTTAGAAGTGTAGGACACGTCTATACTAGTCAGAATTGAGCGAGTCTAAGTTGATTGGAACTAATTTAGTTCATGAGACTTAGGACAAAGTGAGAGTGATTCGTGATTGTTTGAAAGCAGCGTTTGACTGACAGAAGTCGTACGCAGATCTTAAGAGAAAAGATATAGAATTTGCTGTAAGAGATCAGGTGTTCCTAAGAGTTTCACCTTGGAAAAAGGTGCTGCGGTTTGATAGAAAGGGAAAGTTGAGTCTGCGATTCATTGGGCCGTATAAAGTTATCGAACGGGTTGGTCCTATGGCATATAAGTTGGCTGTACCACCAAACTAGAGAAGATTCATAATGTAATTCATGTTTCGATGCTGAGACAGTACAGATCAGATTCCTCACATGTGATTACACCCATGGAAGTTGAGATTCAGTCGAATTTTTCGTATTCAGAAGAACCAGTTAGAATACTGACTAGCGACGTAAAAGAACTGAGGAACAAGAGAGTACCGTTGGTGAAAGTATTATGGAATCGTCACGGATTAAGGGAAGCCACTTGGGAGACAGAGGCTTCAATGAGATCACAGTACCCTACCTTGTTTACTGGTAAGAAATTTCGGGACGAAATTTCCCTAAGGGAGGGAGAGTTATAACAATCCGATTTTCAGTGATGTCAAAAATAATAGTTTCGGGGCTACAGCTCCGACTAGTCGAGTTGTAAATTTATTTATTTTAAATATTTTTAGCGATATATGCAGCGTATGAAATTATGATTTGAAAATTTCATAGATTAAATAGTTAATTGAATAGAAAGGACTAAATCATAAAAAAGGTAAAAGTATAGATGTTTAATTAGAAGGACTTAATAAGTAAATAAACCAAAATAGATAGGATAGTGTAATATCATGACATTTAAGGGTTAATGAAATGATTGATTAAAGATTTAAAAGTGATTAATTAAGTTAATGATGAAAGTCACAAAATTTACAAAATTGCCATTGTTATATAAGTAAAATTAAAATAAGAAAAATAGCTCACTTCTTCTTATTTTCATCTCCTTCATTCGGCCAAAGAAAGGAAAACCTAGGGTTCCATTGTTGAGATTTTAAGCTTTGATTTGGATAAGCAAACCTTGATCGTTTTTAGTAATTTTTATGTTTTTGAGTCCATATCAGCTTACTCTAGCTAATTTGTGAATCTGTCAAATGTTAGAAAACTTACTTGTTCTTGAAAGCTTTTGCTGTATTTGAATGTTTGATACTTGGGTTAAATGTTTTTGTAAAGTGATTTTTTTTATGAAATTAGGGTTTAAGGACTAAAATGTGAAAATGGTAAAATTACATGTATTGTTGTGAAAATAAATATGTGAATGGGTTGGATAGATACCTAAGAGAATTCGGCTATGGTTAGTTATGTGAGAGAATAGTTATTTTTCATGTTTTGTGTTGAAAGGACTAGATCGAATTAAAAGAAACTATTAAGGGTAAAATCATAATTTCCCTAAAAGGACTAAATTGTGTTGAATGACTAAATTATGTAACTTAATGTGAGAATTGAATGATTTGTGAATGTAGACTACGATTGTGCTACAGACCGCAGAAAAGGGAAATTGGTGGATTAGTCTCTGAAGTCTTTCCTAAACTACAATTCAGTCTAGTAAATTTGTAGTGTAAATTTTACTTAATGTTTCTTATATATATATATATATATATATATATATATATATATATATATATATGTTGTAAATGTACAGCAAATCAGAAGCATTCGGTATGGAAGATGATTGAAGAAATGAAACGCAAGAGATAGTAGGCTTTATGCCGTTGAAATAGTACCGACACAATGACTAGGGTACCACATTTGTTGCGAGTCCTCGAAGCTCGTGTGAGAAGCATCGTGACTTGAAAAAGAGATATGGATCCTATATGGATTACAAGTCCTACGATGGTTGGGACTTATGCTTTATGGATACTCCCGATAGCTCGTGTGAGCAGCATTGTTAGAAAACAGTTTACAGGACAGATAGACACCGTACCGATGGCTTGGGTACCTCATAGGTTACGAGTCCTCGACAGCTCGTGTGAGCAGCATCGGGTACTGGTAACAGAAAGTTATGAACAGGAAGAGGAGTTGTAAATACTCAAAGAGCAATGGAATTATGTTGGCTTGATGAAGTCATTGTTGCTTATTATCATGTTGATATTTCTTAACTATCGAACTTACTAAGCTATAAAGCTTACCACAGTTATTGTTGTTGTTTTGTAGATCGTTTGCTGATTGCAGGCTGGATCATCGTCATCTCTTGAAGTCACACTATCGCGGAGTTTGTCGATAGATTTTGCATCACTTGGTCTTATGACATGTACTAGGATGATATTAACCTTTGCTGTTGAACTAAAGATGTTGAAATCTTACTATTTTGATTGTGTAAATGCATGAAGTATAACTTAGATGTTTAAGCTTATGATGCTTGTAAAGACTTAGAAGTTATGTATGTTATGTGATGATTTAATGTATAACTTGTGTTGGATGTGTTTGAGACATTAAACTTGTGTCTTGGCATAATTCTTGAGATTCTGCATACTTGTTTCGATAGAACTTATGCATGTATCGGTAGAAGTACAGGGTAGGAAAGAGGTTGTTCTCTGACTTGAGTTGTATCAATAGTTGAATAACAAGTATCGGTATCTTTAAGCATTAATGTATAGGTAGTTTGTATGCATATATCGGTAGAAGTTGCAGGGTAAGGGTTTTTGCTCTCTAGAGTTTTTGGTATCGGTAAATGCATGATTTGTACCGATAGAAATCATACTTGTATCGGTAGAACTAGCACAAGTACTGGTAGAAGCCTGCATAGTTTCTAAATTGTTCACTGACTCGACTACTACCGATACTTGACCATCAGGTACCGATAGAAGTCCCCTAAAATGTTGGAAATGTCATTCTTACCCTTGATGAAATTGTGTTATGATTAAATATTGATCTTAAATATGAGAGATGAATTTCGTATTAAATAAAGATTAAAATATTCGTATATTTTTTAAAGATGAACAGTGTTAAATGAATAGAAACGCCAAAATCCTAACCAACGACGGTGTTCGGGATTTGTGTGTTACAATGCTTATTGTTGTCTTTAAGGCCGCTTGAGGCCTAAGGGTTAGCTAACGAACTTCGTGAGTGTGTAGGAAACATTTAGAAGACGAACAAATATGAAGCTGATCACTATGTCACGACACGGGCTGATTTGTGTTGCAACAAAGGGACCAGAACTGCAGAATGTCAAAACTGTCTCCTACGTCACAACGTGGGCACGCCGTGTCGCGACAACGCTTGGGAAATTTACCTGAAGGAGAGAATTGTCTTCTACGTCGTGACACGGCTCCTGTGTGTTGCGATATCGACCCCTGTACACGGATTTCACACCAAATGAAGGGTGTTTTGGTCTTCACAATGCCACTTAAACACGTGGAACGACAATTGACCTAGGGTTGAGGAAAACCGCCGTCCAAGGCTATAAATAGGGCCTCTAGCACTAAGGTTTTACACACCATTCACTATATTTCAGTTTTTAGTCTTAAGTTTGTATTTTTTTTCAAAAACGAGATTGTAGAACTCACATAAACATTCGAGGGATTTTTCCCGACAGATTGCAAATACAATTCTAGTTTTTTTCATTCTCTTATTCAATTATATGTTTTTATATATTTTTTTGTTTATGCTGATCAAGAAACCCATGAGAAACTAGTTCCATTTTGGGGAATTAGGGAGTGAAAGTATGAATATTTGATTATTGTTTAACAGGGATTTTACCTTTCAGATCAGCTGTTTTGGAAAGGAAGAACATCGAACAGACACTAGGCCTGACAATTCAAGAAAGTCATCTAGGTGGGAATGAACCTAAAATTGGTATTGCCCATCCGTGAACACCTTTTCCCCAAACCGATTTAGATTGTGACATCTAGCGATAAGTAATCTCTATCGACTTGCTATGCCGATAGAAGATCAAGAGATCCAACTAGGATAGTGACTAGTTGATTGGAGGAAAATCCTCAAAACCCAACAATTGAAGAACTCATACAAAAACGACCTAATATCCCCAAAATCATTTATAAGAATTTCTACATCTCAAATCTTTCCTTTATTTCTATTTTATTTTTCTCTTTTATTTATGCTTTTCAAAATCTACTCTTTATTCTTCATACTATAATACCTAAAATAAGTATTAATTAATGTTATTCTTTGCAGTGATTTGATTTACTATCGCTTACGCCTCTTTTGGGTACGATCTTTGAAATACTACCAAGTGTTTCGTTGTACACACTATATTTACATCCTAACTCGTATACTTGTGGAAAGCCTAAATCTACGCCGAATGGAAGTACGTTCGGTGGCAGTCAAGGTTTTGGCACCGTTACCAGAGAGGCAACGCTTTAGTAAATTTTATTTTTTCTTTGTTAATAGAATAATTAGGAAAATTTTGGGATATAGTTACGATTTCATCGTACTAACAATTCTCTATTTTTTCAGATCAATTACTTTTAATCAACACTTTCATATCATATTTTTTTAGTCCATGGATGATTACTATTATATGTGGTCAAATGAGAGGTACAATTACGATGATGACATAATGAGGATGGATATTATGAAGATTGGGAGATCATGGAAAATAAAAAAACTATTCATGATAGAACTAAGCCAATGCGAACGCGAAGCCTTAATACACCAGTGGAGTAATGATCAAAGTACTGATATAGTTGAACATCCATGTGAGTATGCTAGTAATTAATATAAGGTAATTGAAGAAGATCATGACATGCCCAATTGTTTAGATGAGCCTCTTTCTGATTGGGCTAGAACCATCTCCGAGGCTGTATTAAGAATGTTAGATATGATGGAATAAACAATGAAAATGCTCCAAGGTATGAGGCGTTACGCTCAAGGGAAGAGATTGTGCATGATGTTCCCAACTTTGATCTAGAAGAATTTGAATTTGAACATGATGAGAATTATGGTAAGAGTGAATTTGAGCTCGTAGTTAAAGATCATGAAGAGAAAATTGAACATACTCTGAGCATCGAAAATGAGCCTCAATGTAGTGATGAATCGATTCCTATGAGTAATTATGATGACCTCGATTTGCAAACTGTGGGTTTTCAATTGACAACTACTACCTATAGAGATACAGAAGAGAAGTTTGAAATTGAAGAATCCATCAATCAATGGTTCAACTTTGGGAGGGAGATAGCTATGATATCCAACGTCTCTGTTTTGAAAAAAATTCCTAGAGAAATTAACAATATAGGGGTTTTTCATATGCTTCAGATAACCGAAAAGATTTTCTTTTATGCACCGTCACCTCAATTTTCAGATGTCAAAGTAATTGAGCCCTTATTAAAAAGGGAAACAAATTCGTTGAGAGTTCAAACCCTTCAATGGTTTCAAGAGCCATGCATAGAGACACTATTCAAACCCACGTGGATATGTTGGGGATTGGTATCTGATCCAAGTGAAATAGAGATGGAGCTTAAATCAAAATCTTTAATGAGAGTGTAGAAGAGGCCATACACTTTCTAGCAATAATAGAGAAGGTGCCAACCGAAGAAGTCGGAGAGTATGATTCATTCTCATTCGAAAACAGTAGCAAGATTCAAACGACCAAAACTTCATACGGTATGGAAGGGAGAAAGCTTAAGGTAATAACACCTAGAAAAATGATTTAGGGTTAGCTCGGATTTGGTATCAAATGGCTTGTCATGTGGATGTCAGGTCGGTCGAAAATAAGGCAACATTATTGGACTCGATTGAAGGGGCTAATTTATATATATCGATAATGGAACAAACGATGAATCAATGTGTCGAGAACAAGTTAGAAGTTGTTCTACGGTGGCGACACGGATCGTCCCGGATTTTAAAGAATTTATATTCCCTAATTTAAATTATGTTAGTTCTTTATTATTTATTTTATTATTCATTTATGTTATTAATTTGAATCGAGTTTAGTTTTTTCTCTCTTTCAATAATTAACAGGAAACAGGGGTATGTTGCGACACACTATCAGCTGTGTCGCAACAAAGGTAACAGAATACAGGACGAAGCAAGATTGAAGCTGAAGTTACGACGTGGCTATCCCCTTGTCGTGACAAAGTGTACAAATTTGAAAAATATCAGGATTGAGGAGGATGTCGCGACAAGGCACCAAGAACGTTGTGACCAAGAGAAATTGAAGGGCGTGTCGCGACAAAGACTCCCTTTGTCGAGACATTGACTGCAATTTTTGCAGAATCAACTTGGCCCGACTACTTAACACGACTGCTAAGGGCTTATTTTTTTGAGTTTTTAGACCCTAAATTCTAACCCCCTATAAATACTAAAACATCATTCTAACTCACTCTATTTTATTTTAAATTATAAAAAACCTAAAAATTCTCTCTTTTCCTAGTTGCTCTTTTCACTTTTCAAGTTTCCAAGTAAGGGGAGAAACACACCAATTTAGGTTTAAAGTTCTTACTTTCATTCTTTTATTTTCAATGCCTCCTAGAAAGGTTAGACGTACTGTAGAATCTAAACCATCATTGGGTACAAATCCTTCGAATTTTCTAAACACGAATGTAAAAAAAATATTTTAATGAACTTCAAGGAAAAACCTTCATTCAAGAGAGAGGTTTTTACCCATTGATGGTTGGCATAATTGTAAAAAGAGCCCCCAAACTTTGGGGGCTTTTGGATATATGCCCCTAACCATTTTTTTATTGACACTCTTAACGTTACAATTTTCCAAAAATCAACCAAATTTTAACGGTCAAACGTGAGTTGATCGTCAGTTAAATACCAGATAACCGAAATAGCTTATGTGGTGTGCCACATAAGCATAATTGCATCATCAAAATAATATTTTTTTCATTTTATTCATCTTCTTTCTTCTTCTTTCTTCCTCTCTCCCCTTCTAATTATTTTTCTAGATTTTCTCAAACTTTCTCTCTTTCTAAACATCCATTTTTGCTTTAGTTCCCTCACTTCATTCTTGGTCTCTATTAGCAACACACACAATATCCTTGGATTTGCCTTTCACAAGGATCATATCTAAAAACTCCTTGGAATCCCTCTCTTTGTCTTTGTATAAAAGGGTACCTGAGATTCTTATCATTTTTAAAGAAATTGAAACAGAGACTCTTCACCTTCTTCAACATTTTTTCCTAGAAAATTCTTAGATCGCTGATGGAAAATTCTTCGATTGCCTGCCAACTTGTTGTTCTTTAAGAATATTACTTTCAAATTCATTTTTGTTCATGAGCATGGTTTCTCATCTTACAGCTATATAATTTCTTCATTAAGTTTGGTTCTGAATCTTGAAGGCCTTAGTCTTGCATTTGGTTTTGTCAACGATTTCAGTTTTAATTACTACTCCCTACGAATAAATTCTGGTGCCAGACTTTGTTTAGTCTGGCTTTGCATTTGGGGGCTTTTTTTGTTCTTTTTATGTCTTGTTGGTCAACGTAGTCTAGAATAACGAGAGCTTCTTTGAGCTTGTTTTGTCTAGCGAATGCTTGAATGTCTTTGTAAATGGCCTATGGGTTCTTAGAGTGGAGAGGTAAAGAGTGGGAAGATGGAACTTTCTGAAAGAAGGACAATGAAGGCGAGTTCCTTCTTCTTTTGCAAGGAAATTTTGTTGGTTTTTTGGGAGGTTTGGGTAGGGATCTTACAGAGCCTTTGATTCTACAAAATTGTTTTGTTTTATAAAAGAGAGGATTTGGAGAAGAAGGCTGAAGACTGAATGGAAGGGATTGTGATTGAAATTGGATGATTTCCATGGCTTCTTTCAAAGTGCTAGAGTGGAGGACATATTAATTTCAAATAATATATTTATCCTTATAATTATTTTTTCATGATAAAAATAAATTTGATTTTAGATATTAATTTATTCTTTCTTAATATTTTCTTTTTCTTCAAATTTTGATATATCAAGCATAGACTGGTGTTTAGAAAACTATTTCTTGAAATTTTTATAATCTACATTTATAAATGGTGTTTTGAAGAAGAAAAATAGTGTTTGGATAGAGAGAAAATGAGAGAAAAAATGGGGCAAAGAGAGAAAGAGAGAAGAAGAAGGAACATGAAACAAAATGAAAAACAAATAAATAGATGATATCATTTATGACATCATGCGCTTATGTGGGCATGTCACATGGACTATTATGTTGACATGCAATTTTTTTAATGGTCAACTCACGTTTGACCATTAAAATTTGGTTGATTTCTGAAAAGTTGTAATGTTAAGGGTGTCAATAAAAAAAGGGTTAGGGGCATATATCCAAAAGCCTCTAAAGTTTGTGGGCTTTTTTTACAATTATGTCTTGATGGTTTTGTGCAGAGAAATCTGACCTTTTGATAGGTACCATAGATGGGAACGTTTTTGGACAATCCCCATAGAACCTGCTGTTATCCCTATAGTTTAGGAATTTTATGCTACCTTAAAAGATCATATCTCTAGGACTAGGGACGAGGTTAACTGGGAAACCTTAGTAATTAAAGGGATTAGTGTTAAGGTAACCCTCAAAATAATTTGTAATTTCTTTAATTCTCTTTATTAGGAACAAGATTTCTTAGATCAAATTAACTTAGAATCCTTTTGTGATATAGACTTGCATGAGGTAATTACTTATCTGATTGAAGGAAGAGGGAATTAAAATTTAGGCCAAGCACTAGTAGTATTCCTACTTCATTTAATCAAGCGTCATGTTTCTTGAAGCTAAGATGTGGAACCAATTTATTTGCACATGTATGATTCCTGCTTTAAATGTTTCTAATGTCAACACTTTTCGAGCAATGTTGTTATTTTCAATTTTGCAGAAAAAGCAGGTTTGTATAGGAAAATGGATCCACCAAGACATGAGCCGTTATGTAGGAAGCCAAAAGGTGGGGATTTTCTTTCCTCACCTAATCACAGCTTTGTGTAGGAAGGTAAGAGTGCCCATGACATCCACTGAACAAACCTTGAAGCCATCAAAAAGTGTCATTGGTGACACACTCTTCCAATAATAAGGGGAGCTTCATGCTAAAAAAATAAAAGAGGTGAAGAGAAAATCACGAGATTCAACGGCTACACCAACATCCACACAAAGGTTGGCACTAGCCCAACAAGAAGTGGGTGAAGGGAGTCATGCAAAGCTGGATTGGATGATCCAATGGATGCACAAATCGGGATCGATATTTCAGGAGGTTGCTCGACAACATAACCTTAAGCTCCCTAACTACACTGCAGACATGTTTGGGGTGGTGGATGATAAGCATGATGAGGAAGAATCGAAAGTAGAGAGTGATAGTGATGAGGAGAAAGAAGAAATGGATGAGGATGAATAGTTGTTTGAGACAATTTAAATTTGTAATTTTTGGATAATTTTTGGTTTTCTTTTTAGACTTATATAATTCGCAAGAGTAGAATTAGATTTTATTTTTGTATATATATGCTTTAATTCTTTTGTAGGATCCCAACATTATGGAAGACACAACTATTTCAAGCATTAACATCAAAAAGGAGAAGGACAATCACCATAAGAAGAGGAGGATTTTCACGATAAATCAGGTAACTTCTTTCCTTACTATTTGAAGGGACTACACATTGAGAACAATGTGTTTTTCTAAAGTGTGAGGGGTAACATAGGAATTTCTAGAATATAGTTTTCATTTTTAGTTTTTATTTGTCTTTTGATGTGTGCTTGGGCTTGTAGAAATACAAGTGATTGTTTAGGAGCATGTTTAATAGGTTGATTGTGTTTATTGATAAATTTAGCATGAGGATGAGGAATTTTTAATTTTTTGAGCATGAAACTTTTGAGTTTTATAGGTTATATTAAGTATAGATAGAGAGGTATTATTAAAACCAAATGATGTGCGGAATATAAGAAAAGGAGCATGTTAGTATATATGATAGATGATAATTTTGAGATTATGTGATGAAATTGATATTTGTTCATATTGAGGTGTTTAAAGATGACCTAAGATATTGTTTGGACACACCTAGAGCTAAAAAGTCAAACTCTATTTTTGAATTTACAATTAGTACCCATCTTTGAGCCTTATGACACCTTTTTGGTGAGCCACATTATAAGCCTTCTTAATCCTTAAATAATAATTTGTGTATATCCTTTTTCTTTGGTCATGTGCTGCATGGAATGGTCATTGGTTTGAGGGTAAGTAGATACATTAAGGTGGAGGTTACAAAATAAATAGGAAAATCAATATAATGTATGAACTTTAGTTTAGCCAAAAGGAGAGAAATAGAAAAAAATCAAAAAGAAAAGAAAAATGAGTAGAAACAAAAGAATCATGAGTAAGAAAACGTGTGAATAGTGACAAGATTATAAAGTCACCAAAAAGAAGAAAAATCAAATTTTTCTCAAGAAACAAAAGAAAAGGAATACTCATAGGCTAGCTAAAGGGAATACTTTTTATTGAGATTTCCTAAGATGGAGAAAAAAGGATGGTGAGAGAAGGAGAGATAAGGGGGTGAGATGGAGTGGAACATAAATGGGAAGAATAGGGAACAGTATAATGTGCCAAACTATTTTCGTGTTTATAACCTTTTGTGCTTAACTGTTCTTTGAAATCCATACCTATACTAAGCCTCAACGCGTTTCAAGCCGAAAAGCCCTATGTGACTTAAACAACTCTATGCATGAATAGATATAGGAATTGTATGATCATATTATGGTTATCTGCATTTTACTAAGATAATTAAAGTACTTAAATGTGACATTGATGGATGCATATTGATAAAACCTTAATATTTGTATTTTCTATAACTTATTGAACTTATATTGTTTCTAATAAAAAACAGTAAAGTTACTTAATTATCATGTCGAAGTTATGAAGAGATATATGATGCCTAAACAACATGCTATGAGCCCACTCTTTGTATAGCTATGAATTCAAGCTCTTTATTTTTCCTTGCATTTTTTATTTTGTTTGGTTGAGGACAAGCAAAGACTTAAGCGTTGGGGAGTTTGATCTACCAATTTCATACCTAGCAGATTGAACTATTTTCACACTTGAAGAGCTTGAAATCAAGTATTTTCGTTTTGTTCCGTTAGGATTAGTTTAGTTTTCTTTTATGAAATAAATTGTGTACAATGTGTAAAAAGGTGCTTATTGTCGTCTTTAAGGTCGGTTGAGGCCTAAGAGTTAGCTAACGAACTTCGTGAGTGTGCATGAAATATTTAAAAGACAAAAAAATATGAAGTTGATCGCTATGTCACGACACGAACTAATCTTTGTCGTAACAAAGGGACCAAAACTGTAGAATGTCAAAATTGTCTCCTATGTCATGACGTGGGCACGACGTGTCGCGAAAACGCCTGGGAAATTTACCTGAAGGAATGAACTGTATTCTACATTGTGACATCGACCCTTGGACGCGGATTTCACACCAAATGAACAACGTTTTGGTCTTTATAATACCGCTTAAACATGAGGAACGACAGCTGACCTAGTGTTGAGGAAAACGGTCGTCCAAGGCTATAAATAGGGCCTCTAGCACTAAGGTTTTACATACCATTCACTCGATTTTAGTTTTTAGTTTTAAGTTTTTATTTTCTTTCAGAAATGAGGTTGTAGAAATCGCATAAACATTTGAGAAATTTTTCCCGACAAATTGTCAATACAATTCTAGTTTCTTTTTCATTCTTTTATTCAATTATATGTTTTTTATATATTTGTGTTTATGATGATAAAGAAATCCATGAGGAACTAATTCCATTTTGGGGAATTAGGGAGTGGAAGTATGAATATTTGGGAAAGAAAGAACATCAAACAAACACTAGGACTGACAACCCTAGAAAGTCATCTAGGTGGGAATGAACCCAAAATTGGTATTGCCCATCCGTGAACACCTTTTTCCCCAAATCGGTTTAGATTGTGACATCTAGCGATAAGTAATCTCTATTAACTTGCTATGTTAGCGGAAGATTAAAAGATCCAATTGGGGTAATGACTAGTTGATTGGATGAAAATCCCCAAAACCCAATAATTGAAGACCTCATACGAAAATGACCTAATATCCCTAAAGCCGTGTATAAGAATTTCTACATCTCAAATCGTTCCTTTATTTCTATTTTATTTTTCTCTTTTATTTTACGCTCTTCAAAATCCTTTCTTTATTCTTCATACTATAATACCTAAAATAAGTATTAATTAATTTTAATCTTTGAAGGGATTTGATTTACTATCGCTTACACCTCCTTTAGGTACGATCCATGGAATATTATCATGTGTTTCGTTGTACACACTATATTTACAACCTAACCCGTATACTTACAAAAAGCCTAAATCTATGCCGAACGGGAGTACGTTCGGGGGTGGTCATCTATCCCATCCTATCCCATCCATCATCAATTTCTTTGTAGACCAAATACTTCGCCATGTGTACGAGGTTCAACTATTTAAAACAACATTGAAAAAATTAGTACAGGGGTAGAACTTTTCCTTTAAAACCTAAGCAACTAAAGAATCGAAATTATTAGTAAGTTGCCAAGCTTGTTTTGCTAATAGGGCTATGTTAAAATTTCCAAAATCACGAAAACCTATTCCCCCTTCTTTTAACTTTCACATTCTTCCCCATTCACACTAGTGGATACCATTTCGTCTAGGCCCTTTTTGCCACGATACTGTCTATCTCTTTTCATAGAGCTTTAGGCAATAAAAAACAATTCATTGAATAGGTTGGGATTACATGCAAAACTACTTTTATAAACACCTTTTTGCCACCTTGCGATAAGAATCGTACTCCAACTATCAATTTTACTTCACATTCGATCTTTTAACATCTAGAAAGATGCCTTTTTATTTTTTCTTACCAAATTTGGGAGACCCAAATACCTCTCTGGATTATTCGAACAACATTGCATTTGTTTCTTTAAATGAACAAAGCAGGGAAGCCATCCAAGCCTGGTGCCTTTGTTGGACCCATACCTTTCAGAGTCACATATACCTCATCTTCCGAAAACTTCCTTGTTAGCATTGCATATGTTTCTTCTGAGATACATCTGTCAACCCTTGACAAAATATGGGTCAAGTCGCCTACCCCTTTAGTTGCAAATAAATCTTCAAAAAAAGTTCGTGCAATTAACTCCATTTTCACCTCATCCTTTGTCACCCGTCCATTCCCATGTTCTAAACCAATGATTTCGTTCTATTTCTTCCACTGAGAGGCACATTTGTGAAAAAAAGGCCGTGTTTTGTCTCCCAAACTCAGCCAATTAATATGTGCACGCTGCTTCTAAAATGCTTCATCTTTGTCAATCTCCCAGTTGAGTTGGATCTTCGTGTCAATTATTTCAGCTATATTGGTTTCATCTTGTTCAAGCTCTATAAGATACTCTAGTTTTTAAGCTTTTTCTTTAATCCATGTTGATTCACCTTTATTTGCTTCGCCCAGTTACCCAATCCACTACGTAGACACTCTAATTTTGCAAAGATGTCTCCATGGCAAGCATCGTAAATTCTTCTAACTTTGGCTTCAAAAGAATCTTCCATTGTCCATCACGCCTCGAACTGAAACCTCCTATAGGTCTCACCACTCCCCAATCCGTCAATTTGGACTATAATGTGTAGTGATCAGAGAAGGACTGCATGTAAGTGTTTCAAAGTTACCTCTGAGAATTTATTCATCCAATTTCATTTGCCACTCCTCTATCAAGACGCACTCTAATATTATTGTTTGGAAAATTCTCTCTTTCCCAAGTGAACCATGGATCAATCAATATCCATCAATCGACACTCTTGTAAGGTATCCCCAAAACAATTCCATTCTTCGTTCATCCCTCGGCACCCCCTGTCTTCTCAAAAGAATACATTAATTCATTAAAATCTTCACATACCAGCCATGGGAGATTTTGATTCGTGCCTAACTTTTTTAAAAGCTCCCACAATTCACTTCTATTATTTGCAAATGGAGTGCCATAAAACCCCGTGAAGCGCCATGCATCTTCGTCAGCACAACCCTGTACTATCACATCCACATGATTTTTTGAGTAACTTCGAAGAACTACAGTCATATAATCCTTCCAAGCTAGGCAAAGTCCACCTCTGGATCCTTCTGCTTCAACCTCAAAACCATTGTTAAAGCCACATCATCTCCTCACTTTTTCCATACATTTAGCGTCTAGTTTTGTCTCCATGAAGAAACTAATTGGGGCCTGTATAACTTTAGTATGCGCCAAAATCTCTACACTGTTTGTGGACGCCCCAATCCATGGACATTCCAGCTTAAGATTTTCATTGTGACCGACTTGCCTCCTAGCAGCCATCGATAACGATTGGGTAGTACATAATGTTTCTTCCTTCTCTTCCGCTGGATATCGTCCTTCAGTTCCCTTTTCTATATTCTTACCTATATTCAAATACATGTCACACTCACCTTGGGAAAATCCTACAATCACACCCTCATTACATAACTTTTTGGTCATAAAAATGTTACCCATCTCGAGTTCTCTGTTACATATACATCAGAATCGACTTTTCGTTTGCCTAGGACATCCATGGTATTTGCCTTCCTGTACCTTGCTTCCCTTGCAAGACGTTTCTAGCTTGGTTGCTTGGGCCTATTTTGAAGATCCATCGTATGCCCTAAAGGTCCTACAAGACAAACCCATTCATCTGCTTTCGGACATTAGGCCAACCCATTATCTATTGAAGACCCCTGCCTCATATTAAGCACCCTAAAATTTGGGGAAATTGATAAGTCTTTTTCCCTTAAATCACGCCTTAAATTGCGTAATTCCCAATTAAACAAGGACTCAATTTCAGCAAGGCTCCTCTTTTCTACACCATCTCTCACCGAAAAATCTGTGGTTGCAGCTCCAGTGGTTGTCATCTCCGCACCTTTATCACCCCCCTTTGGGACACCCGTATATTGACTTTGCTGCACATGTTTTTGCCTTAATCGTCCAAAATGGAAGCATTCCTTTCCTACCATGCTTGATTCTGCCTTAAGCGCAACTGAGTAGGGGAAATCTTCCACCGATTTCTGTTTCTCTTCGTCCGTCAAAAACTCACAATCCTTTGCCCCATGTCCCATTTTTCCACACCCGAAATAGAGAATAGGTAAGTTTTCATATTTAAAAGGCAGCCAAACCTTATAATGCGCTCCCATTACCACAAAATCCCTCGTTGTAAAGGCTTTTGAACGTTAACTTGGACTTGGAACCTACAAAATCCGCCTTTAAAATCTGATCGAATTACCCCCCGAACGTTGAGCTAATAGCATGCGATAGATCCTTCTTATCACAGTCTAGTGGACAAGGACCAACTTTAAGCCAAATAGGGGACATCACAAGGCGAATTTGAGATCTATCAATGGGTTTTGACCCACAAAACCATCTGTTTTTGAAAAAGCCAAAGTCCCCCTTCTAAAATTTTCTCCATATCATTTGCATCATCAAACGATATCAGAAATAGGATTTGACCCGCAAATGGAATATCAAATCTCTTCTTCGACTTCCATAGACTCTTCATCTGGGCACGAAAACTATAAGGATTATACAAAAGGGTTAGTTTTTCAATTGGAACAACCCTCGAACTTTTCACTGTTAGTTTAATCAATTCTTCCTCCAATAGGGAGACTTCATCTCTCCCCGACTCACTACCTTGGTCACCTCCTTTCTTCATCCCTACCATAGCACATCCTGTTTCTCCGGGATACTCAGAGAGAACACTCTTGAACTAGGAAGGGAAAGTTGAAAAGAAAGGTATATATTTTTTATTTTTATTTTAACTTTTTAACTTTTTTATCTTTTGGAATTATTTTATATAAATAATGATATGACATTACTTATGTTAGTATCATATCTAAGGGATTGGCAGGGACCCCGGTTCCCTTAAAATGAAAAATTATTCATTTAGATCATTTAGAAATTTTAAAATTTTAAATTAATAAAGGTAAAAATATACTTTGACCCCTCCTAAAAATGATAAAATTTAATTTATTCTTTTAAAAATTATAAAGATATAGACTATTAAAAATTACAATTTAATTTCGATCCCTTAAAAA
The DNA here is from genome assembly GCA_005610355.1 of Gossypioides kirkii. Classification (NCBI taxonomy): domain Eukaryota; kingdom Viridiplantae; phylum Streptophyta; class Magnoliopsida; order Malvales; family Malvaceae; genus Gossypioides; species Gossypioides kirkii. The sequence goes on from CP032245.1 coordinate 24,030,197, forward strand.
TATTTTCTGATTACACTCTTGACTTATGTGTGACTTTTTTACCATGTGTTACTTAGGAGTAGTCTATGTCATCATTGACTATAGTTAACTGTCGAAAGTACCAATTTGAAAAACAAAAAACAATTAATTATGTCAGAACTACTATGGTTCAATCACTGCAACTTCATATAAAAAAAAATTAATAAACTGAAACTTAAGAGCCAGTTGAAATGTACTGGAAATTGTATGTGGAAAATGTAATTAACACGATATCAATATAACGTAATTTGATATGTAACAAGGTTAAGGGCACTTCGGTCCTCCTCTCTTTGTCTTCCAATTGTTGTAGCAAGGGCAGACTTGCTTGTTTCCGTAAGTGCCTGGCGGCACACACAAGCACTTGGCGCAGCACTTGTTGCAGAAGAACAGGCATGGCTTCTTGTATTGCGTCTTTGAACATCTTTCACCACACCGAGGTCCACACTCTACATATATTTCGATGTTGCATTTGAAACCCAATCAAATTGAAATTATGAAAAAGCTACCGACTCTAGCAAATAATTTAATTTCATTCCAAATTCATTATATTTCTTTAATATTGTACTAGAAGAGCTTGTGTTTTACACCTTGTGGAAGAAGGCTGCCTTGAGTGATTCCATGCTGAAAAAACCAAGAGAATGAGAATTACAAAATATTGGGAAAAAGCATAAAGGAGAACTCAATGGAGATGAGTTTGAGACATCGATAATAAGTTTAAACCACTCACATCATCTATTTGTAGTAAAAATAAGGAAACTTTTTTGCTTATTTTAAATAAATCTTATTTTTTACAATTATTTATCATTCTAATTTAAAGTTTAAATTTATACTAATTATTATTTGTTTTATGTCTAACCATTTCAACGCATATATGTTAAATGAACATTTTTTTTTAATGTTATTAGACGTAAAACTCAGATTTTTGATTTTCCAGTTCAGTTTCTCAGCATATTAATTTACCATTGTAAAGTTGCTGGGTGGCTGGGGCTGCGGAGCTGGTGCCTCACGACTCATTTCATGGCTGCTGCTAGCTGCCTGCGGAGGGGATTGGCCATATATACATCATATTCATTTATAAAATTAAAATATTATCATAATATCAACTATAAATTCGAATGAAAAAAGAAGCAAAAATCAAATTGGAAGGAGTGACACTCACATTATTCTCTGCTAGTAAAAGTAACATGATACCAAGAAAGGGCAGAAGAATAGTTGGCTTCCCAGCCATTGGCTTTCAGTAATACGCAACGCTATGGCTAGAATGAAAAGATAATGGGCAGTGAAATTGTGGGTGAAGTGATGGCTGTTTAGACCCTTGATTGAAGGGGATATTAATAGGCAGTTCGAAGCTCCCCCATGTGGTCGAGGATTTGGAGAATTTTAGTGTTTGTCTTATTCATCCGAAGTGATGCCGTAGTTTGAGACTGCAGTACATGACCAAAGCCCGACGTAAATGCCTTTGCGAACAGTAGTGGGTTGGTAAGGATTCAGACTCCTTTTAAAATAAAAAATTTTTTATTTATATTTTTTAAATTTTTAAAATTTAAATTAGTAAAAGTAAAATTATATTTTGATCTCTCTTAAAAATGATAAAAATTTTATTTAATCTTTTAAAATTATAAAAATATAGACTATTTAATTGGTAAAATTGTATTTGTAGTTTCGCTTCCTCTTTTCATTATGTTAATTTAGGATAATCTTTGAATTTGTAGATTTTTTTACCATAGATTTTGGATTTTTTTTATTTGTCTCAGGACAGATTTATTCAATTCGACTCCTAAATTTGGATTCTATTAAAATATGATGATATGATAATTTAAAATTGTGCAATGTCATTACTAATTTCTTTAAAAAATCTAAATAATATACAATTTCTTTATACTTTGCTAATATTTTTTTTATTTTTTCGTATTTTTTTATATTTTATATAAAATTTCTAAAATTTTAGGTCATGATGTATATAATCTCATAGTGTCAGATCATCACATCATAACAAATCCAAGTTCAGAGACAAATTGAAAAAAATCAAGTTTCGAGAGTAACATGTACCAAAAAAAGGTTCAAGGACCAAGTAGAAAAAAAATTATCAAATTCAAGACTAAATGTTGGTTTATTCCTAATAATTTAGGGTGTGCTAGACACTATAAAGTAATTGAATGAAATTATGCTCTCTTGTAATTACAATGAATTCTTATTTCTAGACATGTTTGATTGATAAAGTAACTACATCGTAAGTTCTAATGTCATGTTTGATAGTATAAATTGTAGTTACACAACTATATGATTTTAAATTCTAAAAAACATAATTTATTATAAATATTATCAACAATGCTTGACAAAATTATATAAGCAAGTAACAAAATCTAAAATCAAATCATTGTGCAGAATATGTTAGTCCAAGAAAATATTTGACTATACGATTACTACTAAAATTAACAAGAAAATATGCATCCTATGCTATTTAATTAATCCGGTATTTCACATTTATTGGTTAATCTATCTTGAATACTGAATATATACTCATTATTATAATTTATTAGATCTTAACAAAATATAAATGGTTGATAATAAATATTATGTAATTTAATTAATTATTTAGTAAGTTAAGTTTTTGAAAAATTCTATTTTCAATAAAATTTTAAATTAACAAGATTAATAAAATAAAATATATATCCAGAATTAAAGTACTATTATTGTATAAAAAAAGTTAAACTTCAATCCTACGTTTTAAAATTATCCTGGGATAATTAATTTATGAAAGCCAAGCGCAGGAACATTGCCACGGTTCATTTAATTTGATTATACTTTATTCTAACATGTTAGAGTTTGTGTGATCCAAATTCTATCGCTTATTAAAAAATAAATATATATTTTTTAATTTGATATTGATTAGAATAAAATTTTTTAATCTTTAAATAGATGTAGTCGAAACTCATTTTATATAATTTGATTTTTAATATTAGTGAATTTTTCTTCTCTACCTGTGATTTTTCTCTCAAAAAAATTTCTACGTAAAATCTGCGTGTTCTTATTTTCTTTTCTTATTATTTTACTATCATTCTACCGTCATTATTGTTTATTATAACACAACACAAATGCAATATAATTATATATGATATCAAAATTTATTTGACAAAAAATATTAATTCATCATTTACGTCAAATCTATAAAAACACGAATTAAAACATGAGAAATATATTAAGATTGGCAAGCCCAACTTTGATTCCCAACCATGTGAACCAACAGCATATATGAATACGACCAGAGAGCTACCCTCGCATGTGAGCTCACATGTCTGTCTCTCTCTATTTGGTTCTGTGTGATAAAATGGGGTCCCAAAGTCCCAACAAGCACAAACTAAAACAACAGAGAAGATTAAAAGAAAGAAACAATGGAAGAAACTACACTCCTACATGCAGACAACTCCGACTTGTGACTCCTAACTGTTTGTTTGTCGTTTGTTCTTTGATTCTCAGCCAAATTTCTTACACTCTATCCTATTCTCGTGAACTATTTGCTGTTGCTACTTGGTCTTATCTGGTTCATATATATTTCATCTTGGAAATTGAAGAAAGAGAAGTAAATCAGCTTCCTCTGTCTCAGCCGGCGATTCGTGGCATGAATACAAAGGCACGATTGGGGTACGACACGATACCAACACTACAACATTGTAATTTTTTTAAAAATTAAAGACACCACCTTTATATTTAAAAACCCAATATATATTGAATTATTGATGCTTACTATTTTAACTTTATCTAAAATCCAAATATTTTTACATTTACTCGAACTACAATCTCACTTCGTTAAAACTCAATTACAATTTACATTTAACTTGGGTTTAAATATTATTGACAAACCCAATTTATAGTATTAGTTAATACATGAGAGCTAAATTTGAAATTAGGTTGAGTTAATATATTTCTTTTTCCACTCAAGCAACATCATGATAGTGTTATAAGGCTAAAACTTTAGTTTAACAAATAGTGCGGTTTTAGGCGATTTCTTTATTTCTAATCCGCTTAAATTTCTTTACTTTAAGAAATTCTCTAAGACATCGAAAATAAAGCGAAAAAAAATTCAAAAACGAAGAAGAAACGAAAAAACTTGGAAAGTCACAATAAATCAATGCACACAAAGTATTTGAGTAAATGCTCTCAAATATATTCTTTAACTAAAAAATGGAATAATTACCAATGAAGGGAGAGACCTCTATTTATAGCTGAGTTACACTAGATCCAACAGTACAGATTGAATTATATCAGTGATTGATATTAGTGCTTATTTACAAGATGAGAGTCCTAGGGGGATTTAAAATCTATACATATTTATCACTTAGGATTTACAATAATTACTTTGGTAACTCCAATTTTACTGAAGTGTTTCACTGGGTCACTAAGACATCAAGTAGATGGACTTCTCCACATGTTCCACGAATTAGGTCAATACAAGTAGGTCAAATGAACCCTATTTAATCAGTTAACATCCATGAGACGCTCTGTGTGCATTTGTCACGGGCTTTGATCTGCGACCCTTGACATTCTCATCCACCGATTCTCGCGACACTGTCATCACGTCCTCAAAATGACATTGGTTTGACTTTTCTTGGAATTGTCTCAATGTCGCTGTTGATTCTCAACCAGTGTCTCTGTCGGGTAATTCCTGTTGGATCTGGTGCCCTAAGTGAAATATTTTCATCTATGTACACTTGTAATTTTTTTCTAATAGATTGGTTAATAAAATTATTCATGAATTACACTAATATCCTTTGTATAATGTCCTCATATGGTTTTTGCATGTAAAGCAAAATAAAATCAAATATTAGCTCACTATTTCTCTAATGTTTAACTAATACTAAATGTTATTACGTGGTCGGATCGTAATACGGAAAGACAGCTTATATTGGTAGACGAACCTAAATATGTCTTTAGTCTAATCAGAAATGAGCAAATCGATTGAAAGACTAATATGTCATCTATCAACTCCAATTGGAGATATTTCTTGTCTTGTGCATCGGAGTGGATGACTCCAAGAAGATAGAGACATAGATGTGACTGACTGGACTACAATACATCGGATTGAACCTCAGAAGAATATATCTTGAATCTGTTTATGGATTTATTGACTTGTGACATTCAAATTGTGGCATACCTTAATCCTGAGTGGATGACGAACTATGTATGCGTGACTTGCATACTTTGATATAAGTAAAAGCTTGAGTTCAAATAGATAAGGAACCGAAAGTTGGTGCGTTGAGTATATGACTTCTATAGTATGTAGCATTATTCACAATAGTTGAATTCATAGCCCGAGATATGAATAAATGATATCTTTTCATTTTCATTACATGGTTGATGAAAAATAAACGTGCCACAGGTCGTTCGTCTTTGTGATGAATGACTTGATTATTATTATTTAATAGTAATTGACTTTTCATGAAAGAATATGTAATGATTACAATAAGATCAAATATGATCATATTGGGAAAACAAATTTATTCCAAAGAGATTAAGGATATCCTGTTAGGTTAATGCACTTATGACAAGGTCATTAGACGAGTATTGATTGAGTTGCTTTCGTAATGGTATGTCATTAGGGAGACCTTAGTCACGATACTATAGTGCAATGACTTCGTGACTAAATTAGTTTATAATTAATAGACGAAAAGATGAAATTTAATTATAAATCATTTAAGCCCTAATCCATATGTTCAATCGGTCCCTCTACTAGCTTGTTGAAACCAAAAATGAATTGCATGTTGAATCAAATGAACATAAATGGATAGAAATGGAAATGTTAGAGAAATGGGAAACACTTGGAAATGAATTTGGTTTTCCCTAAATGAAAATGAAAATGACTTGAAAATGAACTTATAGTTTTTGAATTAAATTAAGTTCGAAAATAAAAATAAATTATTTGGTCATAGTAAATCTGTTAAATGTAGAAACTAATAGATTATTTTATGGTAAAGTCTTCATAATTTTAACGGAATTAAAATTGGATAGAAAAAACATTTAATTGGGAAATTGATTTATTTAAATTAAATTGAGATCTTTATTTTGGGAAGTAGAAAAACAAATATCGGGTTGGATCGGATTATAAAGAACTACGTTAAAAGTCCAAGATGTACTTGTAATTTGACCCGATATGGAAGAGGGCCAAAAGCCCCTCATGTTTAAAGAGATGGACAAAAAACCTTAGTTTGTTTAACTAGGGTTCCCGCCCTACCTAATCCTAGTTAAACTAGGAGTTCATTTTTCTATTGAAATAGACTTCTACAGTTCAACAAGGGTTTTCCCCTTTCTCTCTATAAATAGATGGAACCGATAGGGTAAATTATATAACTTTAAGATATTATTACTCTACCCGAAAATATTGACAGTTTATTCTATAAGTATTAATTATATTTTATGGAATAAAAATTCTGCCGGTTTCTATTGAGAGAGATTTTGCTTTCACATTGAAAGTAAAGTAATGTATTTCTGGTTTTGTGTTTGATTCGAATTGTTCGAGTCTACACTCGAAGCAGTTTGTGGTACGAGAATAGTGAAAAAGGTCGTTCGGTTGAAAGTTGGGAACGAAAATTGTAATAGCCCATTTTCTATTGTGTCGAGAACAGTGGTTTTAGGGCCACAAATTCGACGAGTAAGTCTGTATTATTATTTAATATTTACGAGTCAATTATATTATTATATTAAATCTTGGTTTAATATTTTTTTTTATAAATTGAATGAATAGATAAGTACAAGTGATTTTGGGAAATGAGATTTTGGGACCTCGTTTCTATAATCGAGCCCATAAATATTTATTTAATATTTATGAAGTTGCTATATAGGTGTATGGAAGTTCGATCCGAAAATTTTGGTGATTTGATAGTTAATTAAGGTAGAAGAATTAAATTGTAAAAGAGGTAAAAGTAAATTTCTATAGATTTGAAATACTGAGGGACCAAAATGGTGATTAAACCATGGTAAAAAATCCAAGCGGTGATGGATATGATTAATCCAAAAGCTTTTGGGCTATTTACCTATTAAGTCGTAATTAGTTTAAGGTCAAATTGAAATTAAGTTTGTTTAGTTGGAATTTAAAATAATTGAGGAACCAATTATATAATTGGACCTTCCTTAAATGGCCACATGGTAGGAATGATGCAGAATTCTCTAGATTTGTGGTTAATTGCAACTAAGAGGATTGAATTGGAAAAAATGAAAAAGTTTATTTCTATTGGTTAAAAGGGTCAAATAGCTTTAAAAAGGTAAGTTAATGGACCTAGATGGTAATTATTCCATATATATATATATATATATAGTGGACATTTATGGACATGTTTTAGTGATTTATAAGTTATTAATTAAATGTTAATTTTGTAAATAATTAAATGGTAAGTTAAATTAAAAGGTTTAAGGATAATATCATCATTTTCTTTTCTTTTCTTCTTGTTGTGCAAACCAAATAGCCATGGGAGAAGTAGGGAAGCTTTCGACCAAGCTAGGGCATCTTTAGCCTTTTAATTTAACCTACCGAATCAAGGTGCCCTAGCTTGGTCGAAAGCTTCCCTACTTCTCCAATGGCTATTCGGTTTGCACAAGAAGAAGAAAAGAAAAAAAAATGATGATATTATCCTTTAACCTTTTAATTTAACTTACCATTTAATTGTTTACAAAATTAACATTTAATTAATAACTTATAAATCACTAAAACATGTCCATAACTGTCCACTATATATATTGGAATAATTTTATGGTAAGTTAAATTAAAAGGTTAAAGGATAATATCATCATTTTATGTTTTTGAGCTTGAATTAGCTCGATCTAGCTAACTTGGAGACTAATTTGTAAAATTGTCAAAAGTTATGGATTATGCCAATGATGAGTTTGAGTTATCCTTGATGTCTTGTGGTAGATGATTGAGTTTGGTTGTTAGATAGGACTATTTTTTAAAGTAGTTTTTGATGATTTTAATGTTTAAAGACTTAAATGAGAAATTAGTAAAATTACTTGTACTTGATGTGAATTAATTGCAAATATGATTGTAGTGAAGTCCTAGACAGTTGGCTAAGCTTGGATTTGATTGAAAATTGTTAAATTACGTGTTTTGGACATAGGAAATAAATTGCATAAAAGTAAAATGTCGGGGTAATTTGGTAAAAATGTCTAGAAGGACTTGATAGCATAAAATGAGTTAATTTTGCTGTTGAATTAGTTAATTGAATGAAATTATTATTCTAGATCAAGAACGAGATGAAAATCGAGGAAAAGATAAAGGTTCTGAATAGTCCCTGTACCTTTGTCATTGTTGTAGTTTAGTTTGGGGGTGTGTAAACTCAAAAATATATAAGTTTTTCCTATGTACTTTCATCACATTTTTACTTAAAATCAATATTAAAAATTAGTAATTGTTTAATAAATTAATGAAATATGTTAAAATATTAATTTAGGACATGAAAATTATTAAAATGTGATTTTATGCACAAAATGGCTTATTTTATAGTTTAATTTAATATTATGAATTTTTAATGTATAAAGTGGACCATGCATAAAAAAATTAAATATTAAGACATAAAATTATATTTTAATAATTAAACATGAATTATTTCATTAATAATTGGGTTAATTTAATTAATTTAACCCATTATCAAATAAATTGTTTTGGACAAGTCTGTTTATTTTACTGGATCATAAAAACCGTCAAACTTGAGAAGGATGCAGCCCAATTTTGGCTACACCATGGCTGCCCAATAAACCATTTTTGGGTTAATTCCAAGGAGTTCCTGCATTTGAAAAGAAATTAGAATTTTTCCCAAGAAGATGTTGTTGATTGAGTCTTGGTCCCTAGTTGATGTGGCATGTTGAATGCTTCAAAATGATGTAACAAATCCACTCAAAATCCTTGAAGAGTGGCACCATGCATTAGAGAGGATTGATGGATTCAAATTTCTTATTTTTAGTAAATACACTTCACCTATAAATAAAAGTCATTTCACACCATTTCAAATCATCCCTCATCATTCACATTCTCTCGTTTTCTCTCATTTTCTCTCAACTCTCTCATCCTTTCTCCTCTTTTCCATTCCCACACCTAGCATTCATCTCTTCATTGAGATTTCAACGAGTTAAGCCCCTTAAAAAGCCCTTGGTCGACCACTTTGGAGAGCCTTCAGCAAAGGAGCAAAGCAAAGGAGTGAAGGAGTCTTCTTCGATCAGAGTTTTGGGTGACAGCCACTTCGATAAGGTTTATTATTTCTTTTCTTTAATTTGAGTTTATAATGTTTGCTATGTGTTCTTTGTCTTGTTAACAACAATTTTAGCTTAATTTTATTTAAGCTAGGATAATTGCTTTAATTAAATAATATTTATTTGATTCATTCCTATGATGTTTGTGCCTCAATCGATCATGTTTTCAATTAATATCAAGCATGTATTTCATTCATATGTGATTGGATGCATTAGAATTAGTGGAGAGATCCGAATAAGACATTGGCTAATAGACACAATAATTGAATGTGCTTGCTTAATTCATATCTGAACCAGAATGAATTGAAGGTTCATAATAACTTGATCGAGCTCTATTACCTTGCATGGCTTTTAGGTTCATGAGATTAAATTGTTTCAAACCGACCCAATCCCTGTTACTTCACATGCATACTAAGAAACCCTTAGTTTGATATGATCATTAAAATGCGTATTTAACTAAGTAAGATTCCGAGAGGACTTAATTTTGTTTTCAAGCCCATGAAAGATCGAGTTGCCATGGAATGTTTTCCGAATGTTACTAAGCATGTTGATAATCTTTGCTAAAATCCATTCATTCATATAATTTGCATACTTAGGCTAATTTAAATTAGGGATCAATTACATTTAGATTAATTGCATTTAATTTTTATCATCACTCCTCCAATTAAATTATGTTTCTATTTACCAAGTTGTTTAATACAATTTTACAATTAATTGATTAACATATATACAGTCCCTGTGGAGACGATAACTCAATTCTTAATTATTACTTGATAACGACTGTGTACACTTATACAAACCTACGTGTTACAAGTTTTTGGAGTCGTTACCGGGGACTGTTGCCATAATCATTTTTTGTAAAATTATTTATTTTCAATTTGGTTTTTATTTTAAATTCTAGCATTACTAATTTATTCTTTAATTTTTTTGTGATTTTCTTTTTAGGTGTTTGTGAGCATAAATTGAATTATCGATTTGCTCCCTATAGACCCTGAGATCGAGCGAACATTCAGATAGAGAAGACATGAACGATTAGCTCAGAGACAAGTCAAAATGGACCTTGGAAATCCCATCCTAATTGTCGATGATAGGGATCAATGGATCAGACAATATGCTGTGCCACTCTTCAGTGAGTTAAATCCAGGAAATAGAAGGCCAGATATTGAGGCACCCCAATTTGAATTGAAACTAGTGATGTTTCAAATGCTACAAACGATGGGCCAATTCAGTGGTATGCCCACGGAAGATCCACATCTCCACATTAGATTTTTTATGGAGGTGAGTGATTCATTCAAGATAGTCGGTGTGATTAAAGACGCACTGAGGTTGAAGCTGTTTCCATACTTGTTGCGAGATTAAGCACAAGCATGGCTCAATTTGTTGCCACCAAGTTCAATATCTACTTGGTAAGAATTTACAGAAAGATTTTTGGTTAAGTATTTTTTGCCTAGCAAGAATGCTAAGTTGAGAAATGAAATTACGACATTCTAGCAATTAGATGATGAGTCCGTGCATGAGGCTTAGGAGTGATTCAAGGAGTTACTTTGTAAGTGTCCTCATCATGGGATTCCTCACTGTGTCCAGTTAGAAACGTTCTATATTGGTCTCAACACACATACAAGATTTATGGTAGATGCTTCTGCAAATGGTGCGATTTTGTCTTGTCTTATAACGAAGCTTATGAGATAACCGAGAGAATTGCTAGCAACAACTATCAATGACCAACAAATCGAGCAACTTCAAAAGGACGTGTAGCCAGAGTTCATGAAGTTGATACCCTCACTCCATTATCAGCTCAGGTATCGTCTATTTCCTCTATGTTGAAACAATTTACCGCTAATGCTGTTATAATTTTACAACTCAATCACCAAGTCAGTTTGAAGTTGTTTCATGCGTGTACTGTAGGGATGACCATTCTTTCAAGAATTATCCTTCAAACCCTAAGTCAGTGTACTACGTAGAGAATTAACATCAGAATAGAATCAAACAAGGACCCCAGTCCAACTTCTACAATCCTTCATGATGTAACCATCTTAACTTTTCTTGGAGCAACCAAGGAAATGAACCGAACAACAACTATATGCAACATAGACCTAACCAATCTAAGGGTTTAATCAATGAGCTCCAAAACCACCCCAAGCTGAGTCATCAAACAGTTTAAAGAACTTTTTGAAGGCGCACATTGCGAAGAATGACGCTTTGATCCAAAGCCAAGGAGCAGCACTAAAGAATTTGAAAAACCAAATGGGTCAGTTAGCTTCAAAGCTTCATAATAGATCACAAGGAACCTTTCTGAGCGATACAAAGAATCTAAAAAGTTTCGGTAAAGAACATTTCAAGGTTGTAGCGTTGCAAAGTGGTAAGACTTTGGAACCCCGAGTGATTAATGTTGAAGATGAACCTGTTGAGAAAGTGGAAAGTCAACCAGCTATTGAAGTTGTTACACCAAAAGAGCTAGAATCTGCAAAGTTTGATGAGGTAAACCCTAACTCTATGAATTATGATAATTTAACATCTTCTGTAGATGTAGATTTACCTCCTCAGAAGAGTTGTCAAATCCAACCAAAAGTTCCATCACCTCCGTACCCGCAAAGATTGCAACAATATAAGTAAAAATAGAAGGTGCAATTCAAGAAGTTCTTGGATATCCTGAAGCAATTACACATAAATATCCCATTGGTGGAGGCTTTAGAATAGATGTCGAACAATATGAAGTTTATGAAGGATATACTATCCAAGAAGAAAAGACTTAGTGAGTATTAAACTGTTGCTTTGACAAAGGAGTGCATTGCGTTCCTACAACAAACTACCACTAAAATTAAAGGATCCTAGTAGCTTTACTATACCCTGTAACATTGGAGAATCTTATTGTGGTAAAGATTTGTGTAACTTAGGAGCTAGCATCAACTTGATGCCCAAATCTATTTTCAAGCTATTGGGAATAGGTGAAGTAAGACCCACAACTATGACGCTTCAACTAGCAGTTCGATCTTTAGCATTCCCCGAAGGAAAGATAGAGGATGTTTTGGTAAGAGTTGATAAGTTTATTTTTCCTACTGATTTCATTGTCTTAGATTTTGAAGTAGATAAGGAAATGCCGATCATCCTTGAGAGACCTTTCCTAGCCACAGGAAGAACTTTAATTGATGTGCAGAAAGGTGAACTCACCATAAGAGTTCAAGACGATCTGGTAACCTTTAACATTCTTAAGGCTATGAAATTTCCCGATCCAACGGAAGAGTGTTCAGTTATGGAAGAGATAGAAACTTTGGTTTCTATGGAAATCAATTTTATGAATGATCCATTGGAGAATGCCTTAGAGTTTGACCCTTTGAAAGATGAAAAAGGTGAAGAAAACATGGTTTTGATGGAAGCCAATCCGAGGAACTATATTCAATCAACACAGTTTGAACCGTTGGAGTTAGAAGCTCGTGAATATGTGTAATCGAAGTTGTCAATTGAGGAATTGCCTAAACTTGAACTAAAGGTACTTCCTTCCCATTTGAAATATGTTTACTTAGGTGACTATTCTACTTTGCCCGTGATTATTTCAGCAGAACTGACAAAAGATCAAGAGGAGCCACTAATTACCGTCTTAAAAAAATTTTAAAAAGCAATCGGTTGGACCATAGTTGACTTTCAAGGTATAAGCCCTTCCTTTCGCGTGCATAAGATTATCTTAGAGGAAGGAGAGTGAGCTTGAATTGATTGACAAAGAAAGCTCAACCCTATCATGAAAGAAGTAGTGCGAAAGGAAGTGATCAAGTGGTTACATGCGGGAATCATTTAACGCATCTCAGATAGTTCATGGGTAAGTCTAGTGCAATATGTACCGAAGAAAGGTGGAATCACGATTGTAGAGAATGAACGTGACGAGTTGATCCTAACGAAAACTGTTATGGGTTGGAGAATCTGTATTGACTACCAAAGCTAAATAAAGTCACTGGGAAGGACCATTTTTCGTTGCCTTTTATGAACCAACTGTTAGATCATTTAGCTGGTAACGAGTTTTACTATTTTTTAGATGACTATTCGGGATATAACCAAATAGTTGTACCCCTAGAAGACTAACATAAAACAACCTTTACTTGTCCTTACGGTACGTTTTCTTTTAGGCGAATGCCTTTTGTTTGAGTAATTTGGCTAAGGTACTTAAGAGATGCGAGGAGATGAGTATTGTCCTTAACTAGGAGAAATGTTACTTTATGGTTAAGGAAGCGATTGTCTTAGGGCATATAATTTCTAAGAGATGAATTGAAGTCGACAGAGAAAAGGTGGACATAATTGAAAATTTACCACACCCAGTTAGTCTGAAAGGAGTCAGAAGTTTCTTAGGCCATGATGGTTTTTACCGAAGATTTATCTAGGATTTTTCAAAAATTTCTAAGCCTTTGTGTTTGTTGTTAGAGAAAGACACAATTTTTTATTTCAATAAAGCATGCTTGGAAGCTTTTGAAGAGTTAAAGAGTCGGTTAATCTCAGCCTCAATAATCATTACACCTGATTGAAACTCTCCTTTTGAGTTGATGTGTGATGCAAGTGATTTTACTATTAGAGCTATGATGGGTCAGAGAAGAATCAAAGTTTTTCACCTTATCTACTATGCAAGCAAAACTTTCACAAGAGCCCAACTCAATTATACGATAACTGAAAAAAACTCTTTACTATAGTTTTTGCTTTTGACAAGTTCTTTCATATCTTATAGGTACCAAAGTTACTGTGTTTACTAATCATGCGGCCATTAAATACTTACTCACAAAGAAGGATGCTAAATTGAGGCAAATTCGTTGAATACTCTTACTCTAAGAATTTGACCTTAAAATCCAAGACAAAAAAGGTGTTGAGAATCAAGTAGCAGACCACTGTCAAGGTTGGAACAAAATGAGGTAACTCATCCACTTGTTCCTATCAATGAGAATTTTCTAAATGAGCACATATTCAAAGTAAGTCGAATTTATGAAACACCTTGGTTTGCTGATTTTGCCAATTATCTTGCATGTGGAATAATACCTCGAGAAATGACATACCAGCAAAGGAAGAAATTCCTTCATGACAGTCGGTATTATTTTTGGGAGGATCCATTTTTGTTTAAGCAATGTGCAGATAATATAATCAGGAAGTTCGTAGCTAAAAGTGAGATTGCTAAGATTTTGTACCATTGCCATTCATCTCCAAGTGGGGGACACTTTGGTAGTTCACGTACTGCAGCAAAGATTTTACAAGCTGGGTTCTTTTGACCTACACTGTTTAAAGATGCTTATGCATATGTGAAGAATTGTGATAGATGCCAAAGGACCGGTAACATATCAAGGAGGAATGAGATGTCCTTGACAAATATCTTAGAAGTTGAATTGTTCACCGTATGGGGCATTGACTTTCTAGGCCTGTTTCCTTCTTCGTATGGGAGCAAGTACATCTTAGTTGCTGTGGACTATGTATTTAAGTGGGTTGAAGCCAAAGCATACTCTACAAATGATGCTAAGGTAGTCATGCAATTCCTACATAAGCATGTGTTTACACAATTTGGGACTCCAAGAGCTATCATTAGTGATGAAGGTTCTCACTTTGTGAACAGGTGGCTTAAGTGGTAGCTTGTCAAGTATGATGTGAAACATAAGATTGCTATTGCCTATCACCCACAGTCGAATAGGCAAGTTGAAAGAGTGAACTGTGAAATCAAAGGTATCCTTGAAAGGGTAGTACACCCTAGCAAAAAAGATTGGTCTCGAAGGCTCGATGATGCATTATGGGCCTATTGAACAACATTTAAGACACCATTAAGAATGACTCCCTATTGGTTGGTTGTTGGAAAGGCATGTCATTTGCCATTAGAGTTAGAGAATAAAGCTCACTGGGCTTTGAAATAGTTGAATTTGGATCTAAAGCAAGCCAGTGAGAGATGAATGTTACATCTTGATAAGTTGGAAGAGCTGAGGTTATTTTCATATGAGAATGTCAAGCTGTGTAAAGAAAAATCAAAGAAATGGCATGACATTCATATACAACCTCGCGAGTTTAAGGAAGGTCAGAGAGTGCTATTATTTAATTCAAGGCTAAGGTTATTTCCTGGGAACTCAAATCTCGATGGATTGGACCTTTTACCATTCATAAAGTCTATCCATATAGAGCCGTTGAATTATATGATGATCGCGGATGTACATTTGAAGTTAATGGTCAATGTCTCAAGCACTATTTGGATGGTGAAGTTGAGCAAGTTGAATCTTCGTTCAATTTAACAGACCCTTGATTTTTCAAGAAATTATTTGTAAATAAATAAATAATTATGTCTAAGGAGATAGGAACTTAAGCGAGATCGTTGTTACCCCTCCAATCTGTCCTGGGAATTAATTTAATGTAATTTGTTAAGAAGAAATTTTCTAATTAGGTTTTGAATTTTTTATTTTCCATTTTTATTATTGTTTTTAATTTTAATTGTTATGTTTAATAAAGGGGGTCAATTTGGCCCATGTACTAATTAGTTTGCTTTTAAGTTGAGTCTGTAAATACAATTAGAGTTTGAGGCCCAAGATAGCAAAAAGGAGGGAAAATTCCCATGTATTGCCGCCACTTTCATTGCTTTCTGCCCAAGTAACCTATTATGTAGCTAAATTTTCTACAAGTTGCCAAAAGCTTTTCATATATAAACCCCTCTTCACCATACTATTTTTCACAACCCTCAAAGCAATTAGCTTAAACCCTAGCCACCCCTAATTTTCCCTTGTTCCATTAGCCTCAAATCCCAAAGAAAACTCTAGTTTTTCTTCCCTTGTCGCATAACCCACCTATCTCTACCGCTAGAAGGTTGCCGGAGCATCACTGTCGCGTCGCACACTGCTATTGCTACCACACCACCCTTGCTGTCGCAAGGTTATTATCGTCGCATGTCCCTACCACCACCTTGCCGATTTCTTTTCTTTGCCAAAACCCTGCTGAATTTTAGGGAAAAATATCATGTCTTGCAAAAGAACTAGATCTTCAAAGACTACTCTTGAAAACTCAATTTTTATAAATGAAGAAGTGAAAGTGAGATTAAATTCAATCTTTAAGCATCAATCTATGATACCAGAAAAAGATTTTAACTTAAAGAGCCATGATTTGTTGGTTGTACCTATGCTGATTAGAAAGAAGATCAATGCTCTCAAGTGGGGACAATTTTGTGATGCTCGGTCACTTCTCGATGATAATAACTAGTTTGAGAGTTTTATGCTAGTTTAACTCTACAAGAAGCTACTGAGGTCACTATCCGAAAGAAGAAGGTACCTTTTACTTCTAAATCCATTAATGATTTGTTTAACTTACCTGATGTTGAAGAAGATGAGTACTATCCTATGATGAACAATATAAGTTGGGATTTTCTTCTACAAGTGCTTGATGTTGTTACAAATCCGGGATCCCAATGGATGATAAGAAAGTATGGAAGTCATTCTTGCAGAAGGGAATACATGAAACCGGTAGCAAAGGTATGGTTTTATTTTGTTCACTATAGTTTCATGCCAATCTCACATAGTTCCACCATCTCGATGAAACGAATACTCTTGTTGTATGCAATATTGACAAAAAGGTCCATCAATGTTGGGAAAATCATTCTCAAGGAGATACATGACTAGGCCAAAAAGAAGATAGGAAGTGTCTATTTCCCATCGTTGATTACTTCACTTTGCTTAAGGGCCCATGTTAAAACAAAAGAAAAATTGAAGGGTCAGTATGTTCAAGGTTGCATCACAGCTTACAATCTTGAAAGGTTAGTAGAGAGAGTTCATGAACTGAACCAAAGTGAACAAGGCGAGCCAACTGAACCAGAAACTGATGAGTCATCAAATAAGACTGAAACTGAAGCTGATTCAATTGCTGACACTGAAGAAGTAGAATCTGAGGAGGAACTAAATAGTCCTAAACCGATTGAGGAACCGATAAACTTTGAGCCAAAAACTTAGCTAAAGGACGAACCAGTCGAACCAAGTGTTGAACCTGAATTTTCAACTGCATTGCCGACTTCTGCAAACACTTTAAAGAAATCAGAGTTGTCAATCATGATGGATATATGCAAATTCATGCACAATCAACAACAAGCTTACTGGAAATATGCGAAAATTAGAGATGATTCCATTAGAATATCTCTCACACTTTTGTTCCTGAGTTCCCAAATGCTATCTTTGAGACATGGAAGGAAGAAGATGACTATGAAAGCGAGGATGGAGCCGAAGAAAAAGAAGACAATGGGAATGAGATAGAAAAATAAAAAGGGGATTCTTGTCTTTGTTTGCTCATTTATTTATTTGTTTTTAGGTCTTTAGGAGTTTATTTCTTTCGTAGTTAGGATTTTATTTCCGCATAATAAAACATAGCAAACATGAATAAGCTTAACACTTCTTTATGAAGAAAAGACTAAGTGATGTGGTAATGAGAATGAACATGTCTAGGATTAGATTGTTAAGAAAGACTTGGTATTTATGCAGTCTTAATGACTCACCTCTCTTTTCTTACAACCTTACATGGTGTTCAGTTTTCATTCATTACTTTGTTTTCGTAATGAGTATTGCTTCTTTTTAAAGGGGAGTAAGGCAAATAATTGCTCAAATTTTTAATTTTTTCAAGTATGTTTCAATCTTTTTCATGAGTATGCTTTAATAAATGAATGTTCAGAGAAAATTTTTGTTAATAAGTTAGTCTGAATGTAAGCATGAATGATGATTCTATCTAAGTTGAATGTATGTGATCATGAATGATGGAATGCCTGTATGATCTTAGTCTTAGGTAACGTTTGCCATGAAAATTTGGTTTCCTTTGAGATTAGACATGCATGAAGGTTTACATCTTTAGAATTGACTTAGTAACTTTTTTGAGGCAAAATCCTAAGAGACATAAAAGTCTAAATATGATATAGGAACCATTTCTTTGGATCATTTGAGCCTTTCAAGTCTACCTTATGATATTAAACCCTTGAAACTTTAATTTTGAGCTTAATGGCCTATTTCTTGCAAATTACCTACATCATAAGCCATATAACCATCTTTTTAAGTTATCCTACTTTGTGTACCTACCTTAACTAAAGTTGTCTTGGTAGTCATCATTTGAGGAAAATTTCAAAAAGATGTACATGTTCATGCCTAAAAAAAGAGAAAAAATAGAGTGAAGAAAAGTTTGCTCAATCTCTAAAAGAAAAATGTATAAGCATGAGTTCAAAATAAGTTTGGGGTGTTCCAAAGATCCATTCAAGAAGAAGGTTGTGTTACAAAAAGATCCAAGATAAAGTTAAGGGTTAAGATTATTGAAACTAAAATTTCACATCTCTTTAATCCCTACCTTTAGCCTAGCCCCATTATAACCTTACAAAACACCTATTGATTTGATGATTATGTCACCTACATTAGTGGAGGGGAATTGCTAAGTTCAACATATGAAGACTGCAAATAAACCTTATGATTGTTTTGTTTAGATTGATAAGAAAATATGTTGAATAGAGAATGTTATCTATAACTTTGAAATTCATGCAAACTATAACTCATGTTGGCATATCTTGATACTTAGTATAAAATTCTGAATAATGTCTGCATGCAAACTACTTATCAATAAAGAAAATCTATGAACATTATTGAAACCTTTTTTTTGAAAGTCCCAAATTTTATTATTTTTTTGAAAAATGGAGTCACCACCAATCCTTTTTAATTTGGTGTGGTTGGATCACCTCATGAAATATTTAAAATTATTAAAATGATAAGTTTGGTCTTTGAAATAAAAAAATGGATTCGAGAGTCAATTACGCATGAGGAAGGATTAGCACCCTCACATGCACAAAATTGGTACCTAGTTGATTATTTAATGTCTTAGTTGTTGAAAATCGAGAATTCGAGAAGAATTTAAAATGCGATCCTTAAATATGTAAATGATATGGTTGGATGCATATATAAATTTAATTTCAACAAGAAAGTTCGTTTATTTAGAGTCAAATGAGAGGAAAAGTCATGTCCATTAAATTAGGGCACAACACCTTGAATCTTCGTAAATAAAGAACATTTCTAATTATTGCTAAAACTTTGTATATTTTAAAATTTAAGTAGGATATTGAATTACATTGGTTCAAAGAGAAAATCATACCTAGTAAGTTAAGGCACAATTTTCTCGAGTTCCCTAAGTAAAGAATATTGCCTCGATTTTGAAAATTATTTGTGTGTTAAATGAAAACAAAAAATTTGAGGTATTGTATAATTTATTTATTTGAATGTTTTAAAAAAATGAATGAACATATGTAAGCACAATATGCAGTATTATGATGGCAAAATAAAAATATGTACATGAATAATTAAATAAAATAAAATAAACAACACTAATAAATAATACAATTAATAACATAAATAAAAATATAAATAGTAATAATAATGAATAAAAAAGATAATACAACTAAGATGATAATAGCATTAAACATTAATAAAGCCAAACCATAACAACAAAGTAATCATAATTATGATAAAGGTAGAACACAATTAAATCAAGGATAAATAAAAATAAAAATGCTCAATTAAGAGAGGAAAAATGAACAAATATATGAATGATAAAATGATATTACAATCTAAAAATAAAAATAATACCAAGCAAAATAAAAGTAAAATAAATGGTAAGATAAATAAATAATAATAAATAAATGTGAATATAATAAATGAAAATAAAAAAGTTAAATAATTAAGGAAATGCCTAAATCGAAACCTACACGATATTTAATGTATAAAAAATGATAGAGGATTAAATTAAAATAAAATAAAAAATAAAAGGACTAAAAGAGCAAAATATCCCAGCATTTAACACGTGTCACTCCCCAAAAATAGGGTCAACGGTCAAAGGATCAAAGTGCAAGGAAAATAAAATTACTCGAGTAAATTAAAATAAAACAAAATGAAAATAAAAGGGCGAAATTGAAAGGAGCATAAACGCGGAGGGACTTGGGCAGCAAATAACCCTTCCGCGCGAAAACATGCAGATCCTCAAGCGGGTCTGGGTCAAGTTCTGGTTTGGCTCAAAACGACGTCATTTTGGGTAGGTTTCAAAAACCACAAAACGGCGTCGTATGGGTGAGCTTATTTAAACCAATTTTTTTAAAAAAAATTCATTTCATTTTTGTTTTAAGAAAAGGCTTTTTTTCTTCTTTTTTTCTCTCCTCTCTCTCTTTGGGATAACTATAGGTCTAGTGGAGCACTGCTGTGAACAACCGGTCATTGGTGACGATGATCACCGTCTATGGTGGCTGAAATCCCAAAAAAAGCCCTTCGAGTCCTTTCGAAGCCTAGATCTCAAGTCTAGGGCTATTTTGCCCCAAAACCCAATCAAAGCTCAAGAAAATAAAATAAAATAAAGAAAAAAACTCTTCAGTTTCTCTTCTTCGATGATGCCTCTGATGAATCCGAAAGGATTCAAAAGTCTTTCACACCAGGAGGGAGGTGCGCCCTTCATCGAAGACCACCCATAAAAGGGTATACGAAGCGATGCTAGTAAAGAAAACCTTGAATCTTTTGCTTTCGAAGAAAAATACATTGAATATTTTGCTTTTTTATTTCAGTCTATGTAAAAATTTATAGAGGAAGCTTTAGGGTTTTGATAACCCAATTAAAATACATATTTTTAATTTTTTTTCTTCCTTTTCTCTCTTTATTTTCTGTCCTTTTTTCTATTTTGCAGGTACAGTAGTAGATTTAGAAGACGCCTTTACGTGCGGATGTGGCGAAGGTGATAGCTGACGTGGCAAGAGCGGCCTACTGACGTGGCGTGAGTGGCGATGCTAGAGGAGCTAGGATTTCTAATAAGTTTAGTTTTAGGATAGTAGGCTTTTGGGGTAGTGGGCTTGCAATTTAGTTTTGGGTATTTTGTAATTGGGTTGTTATTGAGTCTTGGGCTTTATGTAAATGGACTTTTTAATGGATTTTAATTTATTTTTATTGGACTTTAATTTATTTATAAAAATTTGGGTTATTTTTTTATTTAACTGGGTTGGATGAATTGGGTTCCAACAGTTGGCCCTCTTTGTTCTTTATCGTGTAACGGGAAAGGAGCAAAGACTCCAAAGAGGACCAATTTTATCTGGTCCTATTGAATTTCAGCTTTTGGTGCTTCTTTTTTTCAAGTATCTTATTCTTTCATTTTATGGATTACTCTACTCTACTGTATCCACTTTGCTACAACTTTAGGAAGACAGGATTTAGTGGCACAACTTTATCTTGCCCCATCGCAACTTCAAGGAGATAAGATTTGCAAATTCAATGAGACTGGAAATACTGTTTTACCGCACTGCAACTTCAAGAAGATAGGATTTGATATTGTAGCTTTAATCCAATCCATTACAAATTCAGGGACATAGGATTTGATGTCGTAACTTCATCTTACTCCACTGCATCTTCAGAAAGGTAAAGATTTGTCGTTGTAGTTTTAATTCAATCCCTACAACTTCAGGGATATAGGATTTGATGTTGTAACTGCAACTCTAGGGAGATAAAGATTGCTTAGCTTCAATCCGACCCATTGGAACTTCAAGGGTATAGGATTTGATTTCTTAGCTCCAGCCTTCTCCACTGTAACTTTAGGGAGATAAAAATTTGCTTCTGTAACTTTAATCTGACCCACTACAACTTTAGAGGTATAGGATTTGGTTTTGTAGCTTCATCTTGTTCTACTGCAACTTCAAAGTGATAAAGATTTGTTAATGTAATTTTCAATCTGATCCACTAAAACTTTAGGGATATAGGATTTGATGTTGTAACTTCACTCCATTCCACTACATCTTTAGGGAAATTCAGATCTGTTACTGTTGTTTTACTCCATTAACTACAACTTTAGGGATATAGGAGTTGGTGTTATACTGATCCCTCACTCCATTCTTTAGGGAATAGGACATGTAGATTCTTGTTTTATGAGCCTCTATCTAGGCTAAGTAATCATTGGAATAAAACAAATGCGCCTGACTAGACGGGTATGAATGATATTGGCATGAATGCAACATGTCATATTTGCCTTTTGGTCCTTAGGTCGACATCTTCGTCATTTGCCTAAGTTCTATCACTAATGTGTCACCATGTTTCCCTTTCGGGTCTGGTTCTTCAATATGAAATCCAAAGAGGTAATCATAAACTAAACTATTCATTTTAAGATCCTTCCAACCTTCGGATTTGGTTATTTCCAACTAGTGGTCCTATTTCAGGTCCATTTACTATTTAGAAATTTTCCAGAGCAATATGTCGAAATTCTTTTATACCTTATATCGTCATTAGTCCACTAACTGTTATTTCAATCCAAAAAATGCTTGAATAGGGTTGTAAAGTGGATAAAACTGAATTTTATTGGAGATAAAGCTCAAATAAAGGAAATGAATGAAAAGATTAAAAATCACAAACATTAGTCAAGAATTGCTAAACACAAGGTGAGAAAAAATGAAATTAGGTACCCTAGATATCAATGTATGAGCTTTTCTGAGCAAACTTAATGAGGACCATTCTAAGCTTGATATGTACCCATGAAATTTAGAGTACTTCGTCGATGCCCAAGATGTAGAGTTCCTCCATCTTGTTGCTTTTGATAGAGAAGACCATTTCATGCTCATTCTTTGATCTAAATTTGAGTCACCCTTTCGGGTTTTTCAGCTCAAATCTCCTTAGGTTTCGAGACGCCCTTTACGAGTTTTCATTTCGATCTCTCCTTTTTTTTTCCTTTTTTTGTTTTTTGTTTTTTGTTTTCTTTGTTTTTATTTTATTTTATTTTATTTTATTTTCTTTTTGAAACACTTCTTCACCAAATCTGAGTTCACGATGTTGAGCAGATCTTTGCAGTCCATCTCGATCAGAGTCACAGCTCCTTCAGAAAAGGTTTTCTTTACCTCATAAGGCCCTTCCTAATTTGACATCCATTTTCCTCACAAATCCTTTTGTATAGGGAGGATCTTTTTTAAAATCAAATCTCCCTCATGGAATTCTCTTGGGTGGAGCTTTTTGTTATAAGCTCGCATCATTTGCTTTTGGTACATCTAACCATGTCGGATAGCTTTTAGCCTCCTTTCCTTGATCAAGTTTAATTGATCATATCTGGAATGGATCCATTTTTCTCCATCCAAATTCACTTTTGCCAAAATTCAGAGGGAAGGAATCTTGACTTCAATGGGTAAAACTACCTCCATTCTGTGAACCAATAAGAAATGTGTTGCCCTGATAGAAGTCCTGACCGATGTTCGATGAGCATAGAGAGAAAATGGTAATTTCTCATACCAATCTTTGTAGTCCTTCGTCATTTCCCAACGATTTTTTGATGTTGTTATTAGCTGCCTTCATTGCCCCATTCATTTTTGGACGATATGGTACGTAATTATGGTGCTTGATCTTGAACTAACTGTAGACCTCTGCTATTGTACTATTGTTCAAATTCAATGCATTGTCAAATATGATCTTTTCTGGCATTCTATACCGACATATAATTTCTTTCTTTAAGAATTTGCTAACTTTCGAATTCATAACATTGGCATAGGAAGTAGCTTCTACCCACTTGGTGATGTAATCAATGACCATGAAAATGAATCGATGCCCATTAGAAGCCTTTAGCAAAATTGACCCAATGATGTCTGCACCCCACATAGAAAAATACAATGGAGAAGTCATAACATGAAGAGGTGAAGGATATACATAGACTTTGTCTCCATAAATTTTGCATTTATGAAATCTCTTGGTATAACTGGTACAATTTCCTTTCATGGTGGACCAATACTAACCAAATCTCATGATCTTCTTGGCCATTATAAAACCATTGGTAAAACGCCCTCATGGAATCCTTTCTAGCATCCACACATTTTAGTAAGACCTGATCCTTTCCCTTATAGGATTTCTCCGGTTATGATGATTTTTTAGCACGTTGGGCCTCATTGTTTGAAGTTTCTACTGAAATTTCATTCTTCCTTTATAGGGAGCCTGTGTGTTATGATATTATTACTTAACCCTGGCATGTTTTGATAGGACCATGCGAAGACATCTTCGAATTCTCGAAGCAGCTTTATGAGATCTCTCCTTGTTTTTGTAGAGGTAAATGTCTCAATTTTCACCTCTTCCTTTTCATTTTTCCCTTAAACTCATAGTTTCTACTAACTCTTTTGTGAGGTGATATTTGTTTCTCGTCTTGCTCGGCCATCCATAGCAGATCGAGAGACAAGTTACATTCTTGATCATCTTCAAAGTCTTGAGGTTCTTCTGTACACATATCCTTCTTAAAAAAGGGCTCTGAGTCAACAGTAGTGTCGTTCATATCATTGATATCAGAGGACCTGACATAGGGACAAGAGGAAATTCAAAGAATAAATGAATTTAAGAATGATAAATTATGGTGTGAAACAAATGGAAAAAATAGTAAGATGTTTGTCAATTTGGATAAAAAACATGCATTGTTTTTATTGAAGCAAAAGATAGTTGTCATGTGCCCTTTGCAAAAGGATCCTTATTGCTCTTAAGCTCAAAGAAATAAGTGTGTTCCTAATATTACTCTAGAAAAGTCCTAAAAACTACAAGAAGCTCCTTTACAGTCTAGTTGTCCAAAACACTTCCAAGGGTGTAGGGAAGAATTTTTGATAGATTCCCTTCTTCATTCCCCTTTCTAGATATGGCGTTGATGCTCAAATTTTCCATTATTCTTCCCATCATATTATTTTCCATAAATTTTCATTCAGGGTTGATAATTCCTCCTGACATGAATGTTTTAGATGTATGGGGAAAGATTATTAGTTCCTATTAATCTCCTACTCATTGAGTCGCGCTTTCCTTCAGCAAAAAAGGTAGTATTAGAAAATTCCAATTATCGCAAAGAGCACTCCATGGCCTCTTCATCTGCCCTTATATAATGTGCATCACTGGTTACAAATGCAATGATATCTTCCTCACCATTTATCGTGACCAACCGACCCTTTGTCACCAACTTCACTTTCTGATGCAGTGATGATGGCACTGCCCCTATTAAATGAATCTAAGGCTTTCCCAAAAAGCAAGTGGGCTTGATGTCCATTACTAGAAAGTCCACTTCATATGTGTTTGGACCGATTAAAAGTGGTATTTTGATCCTCCCCATCACTTTCCTTTCTATGCCATCAAATGCCTTCACTATGTTGTGACATGCTTTCATATGGGAACTAGCAATTGGAAACCTATTCAATGTTTCCAATAGTAAAACATTCAGAGTAGAGCCATTGTTGATCAACACTCCCGGTAGTGAATATCCTTTGCAACGAGTAGTGATGTGTAGAGCCTTCGTGGATCCCATGCCTCCTGGAGGTATTTCATAATTGTTGAAGAAGATGAAATTGTCTGCACTCAAGTTGTTGACCAATCAATCCAACTTATTTACAGAGACGTCTTCAGCGACATAAGTCTCGTTTAATACTTTCATTAACGCGCAGCAATGTGTCTCTGAACCTAGCAGCAGGTCTAAGATTGATATACAAGCTGGTTGTTTGTGTAATTGCTCCACCACACTATACTCACTATGCTTCAAATATTTCAACTATTTCTTAGCTTCTCTCCCGATCACCTGCTCATTAATTAGTGACTCAGGTCTATTGGTCTTCCCTTCTTTAGGCTTGACTACCAGTGCCTTTCCTTTGCATGTTTCACCCATCGGGTTATAGCATCTCCCACTGCGCATGATGAGACCCACATCTTGGACCCTTCCTAACGTGGCCTTTGAAATTTTCCCTTTCGGCACCATTACATTGCAATCATAGCTCCGTGGGACCCTTTTGTTATCCTTTTAAGGAAATGCCATGGGTTTCTGGATTATGATTCGCGGCGTTGTTTGCTCCCTAACCTCATTGCCTCTTGGCTTGGAGATGATCACTACCGAGAGATTGGCCTTGTAAATTTTCTTTGATGCTCTCTCCTCAAAAGCACAAAAATCTTTCTCCCTTATATCCTCAATCTCTTCAAAAAAATTGAGTTCCTTGTTATCTATCAGATTTTGTACTAGGGCTTTGAATTCAACGCACCCTTATTTAGCACAAGTATCGTAGCGGTATTGGATTTGTAGTTTCTCAATATTTTCTAGAGTAACTATCATAATTTTAATTAATTTATGGGAATTTTCTTGAAATTTAATGCGTGTAATACAATGCAATGCTAATTAATGCATGTGTGCATATGCAAGAAAGACATTGATTCTTAGTTCAATTCTGTTAGAACAATTTTATTTGAAAACAAATTTCTTTACATAAGGAAAATACAGCTCACATGTATGACCTTGCCCTAATGCTCAAAGTCTTAATCTTTCTAAGGAGCCATGCTAACTTTTGGCCCTGATCTAACTACGATTCATATTTCAAGCTCAAAACGTCAGCTTGAACAACTAATGCCTACAAGTGTTCCACCACTTCTCATACTTGGTCAAAGCTTCACCCATAATTTAATCTCTTTCTCTAACCTTCCTCGAGAGTGTCAGAGTTTTCCCTCATTTGTTTCCACGGTTCTTTCGAGAAACTTGATTCGTATCTCCCATTTCTACAGTGAAGCTTCGAGTTCTTCTACTCTTTTCTTCAACTCCTCATTCTTAGCCTGACTTGTTTTCAATTCTGTCATGGAGTTACGACTGCGATGTCTGTGTAAAGATTCTTCTAACTAAACTATTCGGGCCTTTAGCTCAGCTTTCTCCACTTGGCTTTCTAGCAACCTTCCTTTTATGGAATTCTCTTGAACTTGAACATCTTGAAATTTTCTTTTCCACTGATCCGCTCTATCTCTTTCCTCTTGGATTTCCGATTGCCATTGCTCTGATGTCTTGCTTAACCCGGCAGTCCTCATCGACAAGCGGAGTTTCCTATAATCTCTCTTTAAACTGTCCAAGTCCTCCTCAACTTTATTCTTTCCTTTTCTCATCATTTCAGCTTTTAATCTTTGATGTCAACGTCTAATACCAACTCCATTTTCTCTTCTTCCAATGTCTCTATCTTTTCCCCTAATTCTAAACTCTTCTTTTCAAAGTCTTGCTTTATGATGTCCAATTCCGATGGGATTACTTGCAAGTGCTCTTCCATTAGCCGAATAATTTCTAGATTTGGCACTGGGATGTTGTCATTAATTCTCTTGTTCCTCCATCAGTCATATTCTGGGGTCTTCATGGGATTTGCAGCATATTTCTTCATTCTATGAACTTGGTTCCATGCATTCGATATTTCTCGAACCTTCTTATTATTGTTCTCACCTCTGTATGTAAACTCACATTGGGCCAAACCATGTGTCGCTGGAATAAACTACCTTGATCTATATTGTCTTAGCACAAGTAAGGGGCATATCCTATAGCTCCCCATATCCTAGGCAAGGGGACCCAATCAAAGTCTCCGCATCGGTAAAGGATCTCATCGGGGATCATCCAAGGTTCTCGCCACTCGACATCTTCATTTAGGAGACTTTGGAAGATTGCCATCCATTTCTCCTCGGAGATGTTTTCTTGTCTTTGAGTAGTCACGAATTCCTTCAATGGAGAGTAATTCTCAAAAAATACCTGATAAGAGACCTTCTCTATCTTCCAAAAATGGCTATGGAACCAAACTATTAAGAGTTGTGCACAACTGATGAATCTCCCTTCTCCCTCTCTTTGACACACATTTAATGAACCAAAGGTTTTAACCAAAATTATTGGAACAGGTGTGACTCTCTTATCAAGTCGATCAAACAAGTTAGTGACCGCATCCTCTACTGCTAACCCATACATACTTAAGGCGAAGTTGTCGACCTTTTTCTTTGGATCTATATGTACTGAGATTAAGTCTCGCAAGCTCTTCCATGTAATGCACTTGTTATCCCCCTTTTACCTTGATCTGGGTTGCGACCCATTACTCGCTCATCCTCGTTATGTTTATCAATCTCTTTAGAAAAGTTGGGACATTGGCGACTCTAATGTAGGCCTTATCAATCTAAATCTTCGGGCAACGGAGCAGTATACTCCTCTACCGTGGGCACCATGTCTATGTTCCTGAAAGTGAAGCAACTATAAGTTGAATTCCAATGTTGTGCAAGGGCTCGAAAAAGATGGTTATCCACCTTAACCTCGAGTAAATAAGGTAAATCACATTTTTCACGGTAGAAAATATGCTTCATTTCGTCGTCCCACTGATCCTATATTTCTTTCAGCTCTTGCAAACTATTTTGAGTCATGCTTATTCGGGTGTAATCCCAAAACTCTTATACATGCCCCTCCGATAGGCTATTAGTCTTTTCTTGTTGATTCTCCTCTAACCACATACGCACGGCCACATTATCCTCTACCTTATCAAGAAACCCTTTTTCCATAACCAATTCTCTATTTAGTAATCGAGCATGA
Source organism: Gossypioides kirkii (assembly GCA_005610355.1). Lineage (NCBI taxonomy): Eukaryota > Viridiplantae > Streptophyta > Magnoliopsida > Malvales > Malvaceae > Gossypioides > Gossypioides kirkii. The sequence goes on from CP032245.1 coordinate 24,058,763, forward strand.
ATCCATGCCTTTCCTAAGATGAGAATGCAAAAAAAAAAAGATGGGTAAGTCAATGTGATTAATACAGGAATAGAAAGCAAATTGCAATTAGAAGCAAAGAACAAATAATATAAACATCCCTCTTTTACACTTTATTTGGGTACCCACTAAGGATTCGACATGGTTCTACTTAGGACAGGCTCTTAGGGTCCGTTACATGCGGTTTGGGTTTTAAATTAAGGGTACTTGAACTAGCAGATTCCTCAATCCTCACCTATTATAGGCTCATGCGGGCCGAGTTCAGTTCAGGGGGATACATTTCCCATATGTTTGCACGAAAGTGAAAACTTCACGAAAACATAGGTATGGATATATCCCGAAAGTGATCCACTATCTTGCATGGAGGTGAAGACCTCACGAAGGAGTAGTAGAATAATTATGCAGGTGAAAAAATAATCCTATATCTTAGCAATATTAACACAAACATTATCAAAGCAGCACATGAAGGATGAAATGCAAAGGATCACAAATTAATTTAAACCGAGTCTTCAATTTTCAACAAAAAGACCAAAAAACAATCGACTCGTGGCTTGACTCTCTTATTAGTCCCTAGTGCAGCTGCCAAGCTATCAAAACCTTTTTTTTGAAAGTCTCAACTTTTATTATTTTTTTGAAAAATGGAGTCGCCACCAATCCTTTTTAATTTGGTGTGATTGGATCACCTTGTAAAATATTTAAAATTATTAAAATGATAATTTTGGTATTTGAAATAAAAAAAGGGTTCGGGAGTCGGTTACGTATGAGGAAGGATTAACACCCTCACACACCCAAAATTGGTACCTAGTTGATTATTTAATGTCTTAGTTGTTGAAAAATGGAGAATTCGAGAAGAATTTAAAATGTGATCCTTAAATGCGTAAATGATATGATTCGATGCCATATATAAATTGAATTTCACAAAGACAGTTCGTTTATTTCAAGGCAAACGAGAGAAAAAGTCATGTCCAGTAAATTAGAGCACAACACCTCGAATCTTTGTAAATAAAGAACATTTCTAATTATTGCTCAAACTTTTTATATATTAAAATTTAAGTAGGATATTCAATTACATCGGTTCGAAGAGAAAATCATACCCAGTAAGTTAGGGCACAATTTCTCGAGTTCCCTAAGTAAAGAAAATTGCCTCGATTTTGAAAATTGTTTGTGCGTTACATGAAAATAAAAAATTTGAGGTATTGTATAATTTATTTGTTTGAATGTTATAAAAAAGAATGAACTTATGTAAGCATAATATACAATATGATGATGACAAAATAAAAATATATACACAAATAATTAAATAAAATAAACAACACTAATAAATAATTCAATTAATAACATAAATAAAAATAACTATAGTAATAATAATGAATAAAAATGATAATACAACTAAGATGACAATAGCAATAAACATTAAACAATAAAGCCAAATCATAACAACAAAGTAATCATAATTATGATAAATGTAGAACACAAATAAATCAAGGATAAAAAAATAAAAATGGCAATTAAGAGAGGCAAAATGAATAAATATATGAATGATAAAATGATATTATAATTGAAAAATAAAAATAATACCAAAGCAAAATAAAAACAAAATAAATAGTAAGATAAATAAATAAATAAATGCGAATATAATAAATGCAATACAAATAATAATATAATATAAAATAAATAACAATTATATACTACACAATAAAATAAAATAAACAACAATAAATAAATAAATAAACATTGAATCGGAAAATAAGAGTGCTAAAAATAAATTAACAAAATAAATAAGTAAAAAAATAAAAAAATAAAAAAGGCAAATAATTAAGGAAAGGACTAAATTGAAACTTACACAATATTTAAAGTATAAAAAAACAAATGAGATAAGATTAAATTAAAATAAAATAAAAAATACAAGGACCAAAAGAGCAAAATATCCCTGCATATGACAAGTGTCACTCCCCAAAAATAGGGTCAACAGTTAGAGGATCAAAGTGCAAGGAAAATAATATTATTGGGGCAAATTAAAATAAAACAAAATGAAAATAAAAGGGCGAAATTGAAAGGAGCACAGACGTGGAGGGACTTGGGTAGCAAATAACCCTTCCGCACGAAAACACGCAGATCCTCAAGCGAGTCTAGGTCAATTTCGAGTTAGGCTCAAAACGACATGATTTTGGGTGGGTTTCAAAAACCCCAAAACGGCATCGTATGGGTCAACCTATTTAAACCATTTTTTTTTAAAATATTCATTTCATTTGTGTTTTAAAAAAATCTCTATTTCTTCCTTTTTTTCTCTCCTCTCTCTCTTTGGACTGATCATAGGTTCAGTGGAGCACCGCCGTGGGCCACTTGTCATCGACGACGGTGATCACCGCCTACGGTGGCCAAAATCCCAAAAAAACCCCTTTCGAGCCCTTTCAAAGCTTAGATATCAGATCTAAGGCTATTTTGCCCCAAAACCTAATCAAAACTTAAGAAAAAAATAAAATAAAGAAAAAAACTCTTTGAGTTCTCTTCTCCGATGATGCTTTTGATGAATCTGAAAGGATTTGGAGGTCTTTCACACCAAGAAGGTGGTGCGCCCTTGTTGAAGACCACCCATAACGGGGTATACGAAGCGACGTTGGTAAAAAAAACAACCCTAGTTTTTTTATATGTATATATATTCTTTTTTTGCTTTCAAAGAAAAATACCTTGAATCTTTTGTTTTTTTATTTCAGTCTGCGTAAAGATTTACAAAGGAATCATTAGGGTTTTTATAACCGGATTAAAATACATATTTTTTCTTTTTTCTCTTCCTTTTCTCTCTCTATTTTCTATCCTTTTTTCTGTTTTGCAGGTATAGTAGCAGATCTAGAAGACGCCCTTACGCGTGGATGTGGCAAAGGTAATGGCTGACGTGGCGTGAGTGACGGTGCTGGAGGAGCTAGGGTTTCTGATAAGTTTAATTTTAGTATAGTGGGCTTTTGGGTAAAGGGCTTGCAATTTAGTTTTGGGTATTTTGTAATTGGGTTGGTATTGGGTCTTGGGCTTTATGTAAATGGACTTTTTAATGGATTTTTATTTATTTTTATTGGACTTTAATTTATTTATAAAAATGGGTTATTTATTTATTTAAGTTTGTTGGATGAAATTGAGTTCCAACAATCATCAATTTGTTGATGCATGATTATGAGACAAAGATTGATGCTACTTACACATTTTGCAATATTGCTTTAGCAAAATTCTTGTTGTGCATGAACATTACTCGGGACGAGCAATGGTTTAAGGTTGGGGTGTGTAAACTCAAAAATATATAGGTTTTTTTCTATATAATTTCATCACCTTTTTACTTAAAATCAATATTAAAACCGAGTAATTATTTAATAAATTAATGAAATATGTTAAAATATTAATTTAGGACATGAAAATTATTAAAAAGTGATTTTATACTTTATTATATAGTTTTATGCACAAAATAGCTTATTTTATAGTTTAATTTAATATTATTATTTTTAATGTATAAAGTGGGTCATGCATAAATTAATTAAATATTAAGACATAAAATTATATTTAATAATGAAACATGAATTATTTCATTAATAATTGGGTTAATTAAAATGTTAATTAATTAGGTTAATTTAATTAATTTGACTCATTATCAAATAAATTGTTTTGGACATGTCTGTTTATTTTGTTGGATCATAAAAATCGTCCAACCCGAGAAGGATGTAGCCCAATTTCGGCAACACCATGGCTACCCAATAAACCATTTTTTTGGTTTAATTGCAAGGAGTCCCTGCACTTGAAAAGAAATCAAAATTTATCCCAAGATGTTGTTGACTGAGTCTTGGTCCGTGGCTGATGTAGCATGTTGAATGCTTCAAAATGAAGCAACAAATCCACTCAAAATCCTTGAAGAGTGGCCTACCATGCATTAGAGAGGATTAAGGGATTCAAATTCCCTATTTTTGTGTACACTTGCAAAAACTTACGCGTTATAGTAGGTTCGATCGATTTAATTTAATATATTTTGTGTTGCATTTTCGAGTAAGAAATTAATCGTTGAATAGTTCATTACCTACATTCGATGATAAGTTAAAATAATTGAGTTAATTAATCATGTATTATACTGGTTAAAGACGATATCTCTTAAGCCGGATGAACGTAGGATAGAGTATGATTAGCATGCCAATATGTTATATTGCGCGCTGTACGAATTTGACTTGAGATGAGATATTGATTCCTGATTTACTCCTGTTCACTGAATATATTGAATTCCTGCATTTGTTACAGATTATTGTGTTATATTTCATTGTTTTTGGTGTGTTATCGGGGGCGGATGTTAGCCTACGGTTAGACACTTAGTGTCGAGGCGTGTTATCGGTTGGATTAGCTTGTATGAGCGTTTGGCGTGTTTCTGGATGGTTAACTTTGTACTCGTATCTGCATATCATTCATCGGGCAATGTTTAGTGTTAAACAAATGTTATTGAAATGTGGGAAGTTTAATTTGAATTCTTGTTGAGATTCAACTCACCTGTTGTGAACTGTGGTTGACAGAAACTCTATTTAGTAATCTTGTTATTTGATTTATTTTGTTTATTTGGTAAGCTTTATTTTTTAACCATCAAACTTACTAAGATTTATAAAAGCTTACTCGTTCTATTTGTCGTGCTTTCTTATAGATAACATTCTGTGGATAATCGGGCGATCGGATCAACTTGTAAAAATCACACTATCTGAGTACCTTTTGGTAGATTTTGAATACAAACTTGGTTTATATGGCATGTAATAGGCGGGTTTGGGTTTATTTTGTAATGGTTCACAAATGCTAATATTATGTAACTTGTTATGCCTATGTCCTTGATGTGTTGTATAACCACTTGATACATGCATGTATGATACCAAGTTAGGCACAAGTGAACATGGTGGTGTGAGTCAATTGGTAAGCTTTGTTAACTTAATGTATGCTAGATAAGACTAAGTGTTCATAGCTTGGAAGTCTAACTAAAGTATGGAACGTTTAAATTATTAAACTTAGCTGTCAATGATTGCACATTGGTTAGGCACATAGGTTGATTTTTTTGACATGTTTTGATTTTTTTAATGAATTTTAAAGTCTTGTAATAATGTGTTATTGAGTTGTTTAGGTACATAATCATTTGGGAGTGGAAATTGCATGTTTTAGGCAAAATTTTGTTGCACAAGGGCTATCACACGGTCATGTGCCACACGGGTGTGTTCCCCTATTGTGTTACATTCAGGATTCACACGGTTTGGCACACGGCCACATGGGCAGACACACAGGCATGTGGGATAGCCACATGATAGTAAATAATTTTTAGTATTTTTATTTGTGTATTTTTGATAAATTGCAAGCAAGATACATCTAATTTCATACTTTTTCTTATCATGTACACAAAGTGATGTTTTAACTTAAAGGCAACCAAAAAGGGGATTTAATTGAAGCAAAATGAGAAGAGATGGGCTACATTGAGAGATTTGGGAGAATATGAGGACTTAAGTGCAAAGATATTTTTAGTTGAATTTATCAATAGCCAAATTTAGAATTTTATTATTTTCTTTTATAATTTTTATTTAAGTTTGACTATGATTTCTTTATTTTAGTAAATGGGAAAATTCATTTAGGAATGGTCAAAGCTAGTTTTAGCAAACCAATTGTATATAAATAGGGTCTTTTGGGTTCAATTGAAAACATACTTTGATTTGTTAAGCAATTAAGCAATTCTCCATTTTATATTTCTTCATGTTTGTGCCTTTGTGCTTTCTGCCATTCTTTCTAATACAATTTCCTTCTTTCCCAAAATTTGTTTAATTGCTTTCTTAATCCTTTTCCATTTTCATCTTTCATAATTACAAATAATCCACCATCCATCAAGCATGATTAAAATCATGTGCAACTAAGTCTTTTTAACCTTATCTTGGTTATCGCTCCAGCAAGAAAATAATTGTGAGTTATGAAACCGCGCTAAAAACCTTTTCACATCGGTATTCGCTATCACTCCTGTTTATGGGATAGTACAAATTCGTCCCTCAAAGTTAATTCGACTTCGATTCAAAAAGTGCATGTTGGGTTGAAGTAGTTTGGCGTATAATTGGGAAGTCGAGTCGACCGTGCTGCATTCAAGTTCCCGCAGACAAATTGGCATGTCTAGGTGGGAAATAGCCAGTTGGATTCCGTCAAGGGTGATAGTGATAAGATTTAAATGACCCACGCGGTTGAGGCCGTTAATTCGAATTGGGCTTTTCAAAGCGCAAGGCTGTCAAAATCTTAAAGTACGAGCACGAGCGATATGGTTAGACATTCGACAAGGGTTGATTTGTAGGTCGTACCAAAACTGGCTACAAAAGGAAAAGTTGGCCGTTGGGACGATCTCGAGCGTTATAACCAACTTATCGATTTAAAAGGAGGAATCAATTTTCGATGATTGATTCAAGTTCGAGAGAACCGAGGCTGAAGCTAAGCTTATTAAATATAGTTTTTCTCACTTTTATCTCGATCAATTTACTCCAGATTTATTTCACTTCATTTATTTCATTTTATTTTTATTTTAACATTTTTATCTCTAAACCCCCTCTTATTTATTTTTTAGGGAGACAGTCACAAGTTGCGGGCACTCCCTTCGACACGACATTCAAGAGGAAGACACGAAAGTATATTATAGCAAACAGTCCCTGTGGAATCGACCCTATTGCCTTATACTGCTATTTTGTATTATTTTGCCGTAGCAATATTTATATTTGGTGGTTTCGACGCTCATCAAATTTTGGCGCCGTTGTCGGGGACAGGTAACATTTTTCTAATTTTTGTTTGTTTTTCATTATGACAAGGTCTGAACAAAAACCTCTCGATGACTTTGAACTAGATATGGAGAAATTGGCCTGAAAGTTGAGAAAAGAGCTCACGGTAAAAGTCTACAAACCGAATTTGAAGAAGAAGCTTTTACCAAGGAAATTTTTGGTGATGAAGAAACTAAGAAAATGGAAGATCAAACTATTCATCAACTTGTAGTAGCACCAGACGAACAACAACCACTGTGTATAACTTATCCAGTGAGAGGAACACCGTTTGAGTTGAAGTCTGGCTTAATCCATCTATTGCTCACTTTTTGTTGGATTCAAAATGAGAATCCGCACATGCACCTAAAAGAGTTCCATATGGTTTGTACGAGCATGACTCAGGGAGTAACAGAAGACCAAATTAAACTTCGTGCATTTCCTTTTTCATTAGTCGACTCTGCTAGAGATTAGCTATTTTATTTATTGCTGGGATCTGTTAACACATGGGTTGATATGTCTCGTTTATTTCTCGACAGGTTTTTCCCAACAGCACGAGTGATTGAGCTGAGATGAGATATTGTGGAATTTAGCAAAAGGATACTGAAACGCTCTACGATTACACAGGGACATAACATCACAAGTAGATGTCGTTGGAAACTTTCCAAGACCACCTCAAAGGCATTATGATCCACAATTGAACACTTATAATGCAGGGTGGAAGGATCACCCAAATTTGAGCTATGGATCGAACCCTTGATACAATCAACCATTTTAGGCAAGGCCACCTCCACCTTAACAGTATCAACCCTCAAAGTCATCTCTTGAAACCATAGTACAGAGGTTAGCTGTTAGCACTGAAAAGTTCAAACAAAAGACTGAAGCGTACTTCTAGGAAATAGATAAGCAACTGAGTAAGCTTGCAATCACGGTTACTCATTTGGAGACCCAAAGTAAGTTACCATCTCAAACTGAACCTAATCCTCGACATAATGTAAGTGCTATGACATTGAGAAGTGGTGTGGTTTTGGAACCCGTGATTGGTACGGGGCATGCCCATGACTTTTGCCGGGAAAAATAGAAACCAGATTCAGATGCTCAAATGGAGTCAGCACCACAGAAATTGCTTGCTGTGCAACCTCCATTTCCTGGAAGGCTCGCCTAATGTAAAAAGGAGTGAGAAGAAAAAGAAATTCTCGAGATGTTTCAAAAGGTAGAAATTAATATTCCCTTACTCAATGCAATCAAACAGGTTCCATTCTATGCAAAGTTCCTAAAAGAATTATGCACTGGAAAAAAGAAGCTTCAAGGGAATGAGTGGGAGAATATGGGAGAAAACGTCTCCGCTATGTTACAAAAGAAAATTCCACCCAAATGTAAGGACCAAAGTATGTTCTCAATATCTTGCAAAATAGGTAATGTTGGCATAAAGAAAGCCATGTGTGATTTAGGAGCATCCATTAATGTTATGCCTTTATCTATTTTTAAATCACTAAACGCAAGTCCTTTGAAAGAAATAGGGGTGATAATTCAATTGGTAGACAGATCATGTGTATACCCAGAAGGGGTGTTGGAAGATGTCCTTGTTAAGGTGAATGAATTGATCTTTCCTGCAGATTTTTATATCATTAGCATGGAGGATGGTAACTCAAAAACCTCTTCTGATATTCTACTTGGAAGATCGTTCTTAAGCACTGCTCGTACGAAGATTGATGTTCGTAGTGGAACACTCACTATGGAATTCGACAGTGAGGTAGTCAAATTTAATGTTTATGAGGCGATGGGCTGACCGAGTACAATGTCAAATGTTTCTAGTGTTGTTATTATTGAGCCACTAATGAATTTACTTACATCTTGAATGTTGTGAGATAGATGGGTTACAAACTGTCTTATGCAAGAGTTTAGACCTCGAAACTATGGAAAAATTGGAGGAACTCAAGAAGTGCTTTGATCATGCTGTGAACGTCATAGCAATAATGTGCAAGCGTACACTGTCAATGCAAGTGTAGTAGATAGATCTGAATCTATCGGATATCGATCCCACGAGGATGACTGTTTGTTGTCTATAATTGTCGGTGTAATGAAATAGTAAATGCAATAAAATTGTAAGATGGATTGTCAAAGTAATAATGTAAAATTAAAATTGAAATGCAATAATAATGAAATGGGGTGCCCAACGTGAATAGTCAACAGAAAACTAAGTGTGGCTCACAAGGTTTAAAATAACAGGTAATTGTCGTTGCAATAAGGCACAATGAATGTCTTACCAAACTTGGCTTTTTCTATTAGATCTAAGAATTAAACATGCACACTAACCACACCTTCCAGTGCTAGCAATGCAACACATTCAAGAACAAGTGGATTAAATTCCTTCAATCCTCAAGCAACTTTCGTTGTCTTGCTTGTTAATTTAATTTGTCGCTGCACCTTCCAGTGAGTGACTACAATCACAGTTCCGTGGTCAAAACAATCAAAATCAAAGAATTAACAGTAAAAGCAAGTTTGAATAAGATATTATTTAGTCTAAAAATCAAGAGTACTTCCATACAAACTGAAAATGAAACATTAATCACCAGCGTTTAAGAAAGAAATATAAAAGAACAATTGAAGAATACTATTCCTAGGCTACTCGACTTGCTCCCTTACTTCCCTCTTACATTGCACTTAGGGCTCCTTGTCAGGAGCAGATCTGCATCCCTTCATGTTGGTTCACCCATGTAGGCCTTAAGCCCCCTAGCCTAAAAGCTTCAAAAGCTTGGTTGAAGAAGAAAATGCACCAAAGGAGACAAAGGAGAGAGAGAGAGAGAGCTTTTCTCTTTCCTTGTGAGTATTTATATCCCTTTAAATTGTACAGGTGTCATTTTTGCAGAATTGAGCTGTCTATGGTCATACCAGTTGATTATACCAAACTGGATAGCTTATCCAATTTCTGTTCTTATCCAAACAACTAATAGGTGCAACGATAGTCAAAACAATCAAAATCAAAGAATTAACAGTAAAACTAAGATTGAATAAGATATCATTTAGTCTAAATCAAGAGTACTTCCATACAAACTCGAAATGAACATTAATCACCAGCATTTAAGAAAAAATATAAAAGAACAATTGAAGAATACTATTCCTAGGCTACTCGACTTGCTCCCTTACTTCCCTCTTGCGTCGCACTTAGGGCTCCTCATCAGGAGTAGATCTGCATCCCTTCACGTTGGTTCACCCATGTGGGTCTCAAGCCTCTTAACCGAAAAGCTTCAAAAGCTTGGTTGAAAAAAATATGCACCAAAGGAGACTAAAGGAGAGAGAGAGAGAGAGCTTTTCTCTTTCCTTGTGAGTATTTATATCCCTCCAAATTGTACAGGTATCTTTTCTGCAGAATTGAGCTATATATGGTCGTACCAGTTGGCTATACCAGACTGGGCAGCTTATACAATTTTTGTTCGTATCCGGATAGCTATTAGGTGTGGCGATAGTTTTGAGCGTAATTCTGGACGTGCTTATACATCGACAACTATGGACATATTCGCACAGTGATAATTTTGAACGAGATCCTGCAGCGACAATTCTTGGCAAGCTCATGCAACGACATTTTTGGACATCGTATTCTGGACATCGTCATGCAGTGACAATGCTAGGCGTAATTCTAAATAGACTCATGCAATGACACTAGAAGTAAAATATGACAAAAGTAAGAGCAACTAAGCTAAGGTCCATTGAGTTAGAAAATGCAATAAACTAAACTAAAAAATGCTAAAATATGTGCTAAGGATGACTAAATGGGAAAAAATTAAATAATAAGTAAGGAGAAATCAATGGTTCTTTCTAGTACTATCACACCTCCAAACTTGAGTTTTTACTTGTTCTCAAGTAAAACAAAAACTAGCAAGGCTATACAAAAATTTATCAAGGGAAATGATCATTGTAGCAATTTGAATAACCTAAAATCCTAAATCACATTCAAATGATAGAATTTTTTGCACCAACAATTCATAAGCATGAATAACTAAGATTGCAACTTCATCAAAGCCAGTATCATGCCTCAAATCCTAAATTCCATCTACCAATACAAAAATTATTGTATAAAAATATATACATATATCTTTTTCTTTTTCCCCTTTTTTTTATGTGACCGAGGGATGTCGTTGCATTACGATACCCTTTGTTCCTGAGAAGTAACGATGGAGTGCAACAAACCCTCAGGGGGTACGTAATTGCACCGATACACACTCTTACAGCGACAGCCTTTGGCTAGTTTCATTTTTCTATCACTTGCATTGTTGTGTTCCCCCTTAAACAGTTCACAATACACCTATATTGGAGTGTCTCTTATTTATAACTATATATATATATAAGAAGTTGGCAGATTCATTCAAGATTCAAGGAATGATGCTAGTCATCCATTACTAACGCAATCTAAATCATTCATCAAAGAATTGAAGATACAATATTCAATCAAGTTTATCCAACTTATTTATTGACAGTTCACATTATTCAAGAATTAAGCATCGAATGTAGAAAAAATTTAAACACAATTACAATATCCATTCATGACCTTGCATGCTTCATTAACTTCAAAAAGAAAAATTTTGAAATGTGGGTGCATCTCTAAACCCTATATTCATTCCCCCAAACTTAAAGTTTGCATTGTCCTCAATGCACTAACACTAAAATGCAATGACAATGAAAATGTAACGATAATGCTTACTAACAAAATAAAAACTACAACTACATGCAATTGTCATGGACGACACACTGAGGACCGAGACTAGCACTCCACAGCATCTTGGGTCTATTACCACCCGTCTGAATTAGCCCAACCTTTGGAGTTGAAGAGCCTTGCAAATTGGATATGGCAAGTATCTCATTGAATTGGGCATATCCGCTTTGATTCTTACATATTCACTGTAATCTATTAGTTAAGGAATGTATGATTTGATTTCCTTAGAATAGGGGATATGATAGGATAACATTGTATCTCCACCGTCGATGTACTTTAATTTTAACCGTTGGATGTAGGGGGCTTCAACTATAAATAGAGGCTTACCCCCACCTCATTTTCACGCTTCATTTTGAGGAATATACAGAGCATTCACTCAATTTATTTGGTTGTCTTTTGTTCGCCTATTCTTTCATTGTTCTTTCACTTTCGTGAGGATCTAAGCACTTTAGCTTCGATCGGTTTCAGGCTTACTTAGGCATTGTATTGATGAGAGGTGTTTAAGGCCGCACGCTCCAAGTAGTAAGTTTCTAAGGATGTGACAAGTTGTATCAGAGCCTGTTTAAGTGAGAGATATAGCACCACAAAACTAAAGTGATGTCTCAACAACTAAATGAGATACTTGAAAAGAAGAGAGAGAGTTTTAGGGACATCATTTCAGCCTTGGAAAGGAGGGTCGCTAAACTTGAAGATTCGATGAAGGAAGTCAATGAGACCCAGGAGGAGGCAGAACCATGCCTCGAGAAGGTCGATTCTCTTAAGGAAGAATCATGCATGCAGTTCAAGGATATTCAAAAACAAGATGATACGATGAAAACACAAGTGGGGTTTTGTATACTATCCTCAATGCCCACAAAGCATCATCAAGTCGAGAAGACCAATCTTTTCTTGAAAGGTTCACCACCTTCTCGAGAATATTTTTTATTTTTTGATTTGACACCTCGACTTGTCCATTGGTTTACGGATGATAATGTTAGTCATTCGATGATTAACTCCATATCTCTTAAATGCGGCTACCACCTGGTTGCAATGAAAGTGAGTACCCTGATCGCTGATCAACACTTTTGGTGTGCCAAAGCGAGTGAGTATATGCTTGTGGAAAAATTTAAGCACTGTCCTTGCATCATCCTTTGGGATTGCAATGGCTTCAACCCACTTTAAGACATAGTCAACCGTAACTAGAATATAGACATTTCCAATTGAACTTGGAAATGGTCTCATGAAATCTATACCCTAAACGTCAAAAAGTTCAACCTTCATGATTGACTACTGTAACATTTCATTCGTTGAGATATAGAGCCAGTGCGTTGACATTGATCACATTGACTCACAAAATTATGGGCATCCTTAAATAACGAAGCCAGTAGAATCTCGATTGAAGAACCTAGCAGCTGTTCTCATTCCACCGAAATGACCTCCACAAGGAGCATCATGACAATGCTTCAGGATTGAAAGCATTTCTTCTTCCGGAACACAACGTCGAATGATATTGTCATGGCATATCTTGAATAAGTACAGCTTGTTCCAATGGTATTTCTCTACTTCTCAAAGAAATCTTTCTTTCTTGTGACCTGTGACACCCAAGGGTAGTTTTCCACATGCCAGATAATTAACTATATCTACATACCAAGGGGTTGCGTCGATAGCAAACAACTTCTCATCTGGAAATGTGTCGACAATCTAAAGTATGTTTCCATCTTCGTTACAAACTTCCAAACGAGATAGGTGGTCTATAACTTGGTTTTCTGAACCCTTGCGGGCTTTGATCTCTATATCAAATTCTTGCAATAATAGGATCCAACATATCAGTCGTGGTTTTCATCCTTCTTCGTGAAAAGATATCTCAACACCCAGTGATCAGTAAATACAGTAACCTTTGCACCGATAAGGTATGAGCGAATTTGTCGAAAGCAAAGATTACACCCAATAATTCTTTCTCTATGGTTGTATAATTAATCTGAGCCTCTTTAAGAGTCTTGCTGGCATAATAGATAGCGTGAAATATTTTTTTCCTTGCGTTGTCCTAGGACAGCACCCACAGCAAAGTCACTTGCATCGCACATAACTTCAAACGGTTGAGACCAATCTGGTGCAACGACAATGGGTGCTTTAACTAGCTGCTGTTTTATTTGAGTGAATGCATCCAAACATGCATTGTCAAAGAGGAATTTTTTATTCTGTTTCAACAATTAGTATAAGGGTTTTGCAATTTTGAAAAAATCTCAAATAAATCGGGGGAAAAACACTACATGTCCAAGAAAACTACGGATACCCTTCACAGTTATTGGCAGAGGTAGCTTCTCAATAATTTTCACCTTATCTCTGTCCACTTCAATTCCTTGACTAGAAATGCGATGACCTAAGACAATGTCTTCAGTTGCCATGAAGTGACATTTTTTCCAATTTAGCACTAGTGTGTGTCTTCACATCGCTTCAAGACTTTATCTAGATTGTCGACGCATTGGTCAAAATTATCTCCATAAACTGAGAAGTCGTCCATAAAGACCTCTAAAGAATCCTCGAACATATCTGAAAATATTGCCATCATGCACCTTTGAAATGTGGCTAGTGCGTTGCAAAGACCAAACAGCATACGGCGAAAAGCAAAAGTGCCAAAAGGACAGGTAAAAGTCATTTTTGCTTGATCCTCTAGTGCAATAGCAATTTGATTATAGCCAAATTAATAGTCTAGGAAGCAATACTAGGCTTTTCCAGCAAGCTCATCCAACATTTGATCAATAAAGGGAAGTGGAAAGTGGTCCTTCCTTGTGGCTGCATTAAGTTTGCGGTAGTTCATACATACTCGCTATCCCATAAGTATGCGTGTAGGAATTAGCTCATCTTTGTTATTGCTCACCACAGTGATACCACTCTTCTTGGGAACACATTGAACTGGACTTACCCAATTGTTATAAAAAAATAGGGTCAATAATACCCGCGTCAAGCCACTTTATAATCTCCTTTTTAATAACTTCCTTCATTTTCTCGTTGAATCGTCTTTGTTGTTCAATCGATTGCTTTCCTTCGTCTTCCAACTTGATTTTTTTCATGCAAAAAAATGGACTAAATCCTTGAATGTCGGTAATACTTCAAGCAATAGCTCGTTTATGCTGTTTAAGAATATGGATCAATTTCTCCTCTTGAGTTGTATCCAGTGTTGCAGAGACAATAACTAGGAAAGTACTGTTGTCGCCAAGAAAGACATTTAAGATGGGCAGGCAATGGCTTCAATTCTACAGTAGGAGCTTATTCAATAGATGGCTTAAAAACTAGGTTCGTTCTATTGGCCAGGTCCAAAGATTCAATCTGCCATCCGTGCCTTAAGTAATGTTATTAGCTTCAACCATGTTGTCACAGTCAGCTAAATATTCATCATCTGATGTCACTACAAATTCTTCAGAAAGTAATGTGCTTTGGTCATTGAATTCTTCATCAATTAAATCATCCAGCACATCAACAGTGTGACATTCTTCTTTATCCTTGCATGGAAAAGATTCAAAAACACTAAATGTAACATGCTCATCATTATGTTGCATGGTTAATTCACCTTTGTAAAGATCGATGAGAGTGTGTCCAGTAGCTAGAAATGGTCGTCCCAAGATGATGGGAACCTCATTGTCTGCCTCGCAGTCAAGTATAATGAAATCAATCAGAAAAAGAAAATTATCTACATGAACTAAAATGTCTTTGATCTGGCCTTTAGGATGAGCCAAGGATCAATTCGTTAACTGCAATGTCACTGCAGTGGGTTTCATGTTACCAATTTCCAACTTTCTGAAGGTGGAAAGTGGCATAAGGATGATGTTAGCTCCCAAATTGCATAAATCTTTACCCAAATAGTGGTTATCTATTGAACAGGGGATCGTAAAGCTTCTAGGATCTTTCATTTCGGGCGGCAATTTATTTGTCAACACATCACTACAGCCTTCTCGAGTGCAATAGTTTCAATATCAGTAAGCTTCTTCTTCTTGGACAAGAGCTCCTTCATAAATTTCCCATAACTAGGAATTTGCACAAGAGCATCCACTAAAGGAATATTAACATGAAGTTGCTTCAGTGTGTTCAGAAACTGTTGATATTACTTATCATGCTCATTTTCTTTGAATCTTTATGGAAATGGAAGAGGTGGAGATACATCAGATTGCGTTGACATCTTTGGTTGCATCAACATTTTCAAAGGTAGGACATTAGGCATAAGAGTGACAATTTTTGGAACTTCTTTGTCTGCTGTATCGACAAATCATTCAGATTCTACCTTCTCACCATGGGTCACATCATTAGTGGCTAGAGGTGTTACAGGAGAGTTGATGGTAGACTCACCAATTTGTTTACCACTCCTAAGAGTGATAGCTTTGCAATGCTCTTTCCCCTTTAGATTAGGATTTTTCGTGTCACTAGAGAGTGTGCCTGGTGGTTGAGCACTTATATTTGAAGCAATTTGTCACAATTGTGCTTCCAACGCCTGAATGAAGGAAGAATTCCCTCGCACAATAGCTTCCGTGTGAGCGATATGCTCCCACATTAAAGTTTCAAGTGCTGCTAATGGATCAGACGGGGAAGCTTGTGGGTACTATTGTTACCTATGTCCTTGAAGCTTATGGCTACATCCGATTCTGATGTGACTACATTTGGCTTTGTTACGGATGCATCTGAGTTTGCTGATTATAATTCTACTGTTGTGGATTGTAACTCCCTTGTCTTGGGTTATAATCACCTTGATTAGATGAATTCCCATATCAAAATGTCTCAATATTTTATCTAACATTCTACATTCCCCAAGACTATTGATTGCGTGTAGAATTATTATAAGAGTTGCCATAAGAATTACCGTTGATATTATTGACATAAAAAGCATTCTCTACATGTTGTGGACAGTCTTCATAGCTATGGTTGTCACAGTAAATCTCACAACAAAATGTAAGCACATCAACTTGTTGAGAGACTTGTATAAGCACGTCACTAGTCCCTTTCATATTTTTTTATCATATTTGTGAGAGAAGAAACTTGAGCACTAAGTGCAGATATTGCGTCAAATTTAATAACTCCCGGATGAGCTTTTACTTGTGTAGCTTTAGAGATAGGGTACTGATAATCATTCTAAGCAATTCTCTCAAGAATTCGAACAGTTTCACCATAAGTACAATCCAACAAAGGTCCATTAGCTGATGCGTCGACAAGATTTCTTGTTTGTGAATTCAGCCCATTTAGAAAATATCAATCTGTGTTTCCTGTTGAATGCCCTGCATTGGCCAACGTCAAAGTAAAAATTTATAATGCTCCCATGTAGTGTGTAGATTCTCATCATCCAGCTGATGATAAGTTGTAATATCATTTTAAAGACGAGCATTCATTGTCAGTGGATTAAAGCGCAAAACAAACTGTGTTGCGAGAGCATTCCATAAAGTAATTGAACCTGTAGGTAGCCCAAGGAACCAGGTACAAGCTCTTCCTTGCAACGAATAAGGAAATAATAGCATTTTCAAACCATCATCAGGAATGCCTTATTGACTAAAAAAAGCACAAATCAATAGAAACAAGTTAAGATGCTCCCGCGCATCTTCGTGTGGTAGCCCAGCATATTGTCCATTAGAATTCAACATTTGGAACATTACCGGCTTGAGTTCAAAATTTCCAGCTTGGATTGCTGGCCTAACAACTCCAGGTTGCAAATCATCTAAAATAGGTACGACAAAATCTCGTATCGTCCTATTTCGTATTTGATCTTATTGCGACAGCGGTGGATTATTAACATTTTGTGGCTGTATCGAAGGTATGGCTGCATTGGTTCCTGGTAAAGCCATATTTCTTTGTTCTTGATGTCTCCTTTGAATAGTTCTTTCTATTTCTGGGTCCAAACGAACAATAAACTTTGAATTGCTTCGGGTCATAAAACACCTAAAATAAAATGTGAAAATAGCAACAAAAAGAAAACAAGTTAGTAACAACTAAATGTTAGATAATAATACAGGTGTCCTTTCCTCCAAATCTAGCAATCTTTGGCCATACTAATTAGTTACACTAGACTGGACAACTGGTACATTTCTGGTTTTTTATCAAGATAACTATCAGATGTGGCAACAATTCTGGGTGCAATTCTGGACATGCTCATACAATGACAACTTTGGACATGTTCATGAAGCAATAATTCTAGACATGCTCATGCAGCGACATTAGTAATAAAAAAATTAATGGCAACTAGGCTAAGGTCCATTGAGTTAGAAAATGCAATAAACTAAACTAGAAAATGCTAAAATATGTGCTAAGGATGACTAAATGGGAACAACTTAAACAATAAGTAAGGAAAAATCAATGATTCTTTCTAGTACTATCAGTTACTGAGGGCAGATGTTAACCTACGGGCTAGGCACTTAGTGCCAATGCGTGTTATCAGTTGAAATAGCTCGTATGAGCGCTTGGCATATTTCTGGATGGTTAACTATGTACTCGTATCCACATATGGTTCATCAGGCAATGTTTTGTGTTAAACAAATGTTATTGAAATGTGGAAAGTCCTATTTGAATTCTTGTTGAGATTCAACTCACCTGTTGTGAACTGTGGTTGACAGGAACTCTGTTTAGTAATCTTGTTATTTGATTTATTATGTTCATTCGGTAAACTTTACTGTTTTAACCATCGAACATACTAAGCTTTATAAAAACCTACTCGTGTTATTTGTCATGTTTTCTTGTAGATAACGTTTTATGGATAATCGGGTGATTGGATCAACTTGAAGAAATCACACTATCCTAGGACCTTTTGGTAGATTTTGAATACTAACTTGGCTTATATGACATGTAATAGGTGGGTTTGGGTTTGTTTTGTAATGGTTCACAAATGCTAATGTTGTGTAACGTGTCATGCCTATGGCCTTTGATGTGTTGCATAACCACTTGATACATGCATGTATGATACCAAGTTAGGCACAAGTGAACATGGTGGTGTGAGTCGATTGGTAAGATTTGTTAACTTAATGTATGCTAGATAAGACTAAGTGTTCATAGCTTGGAAGTCTAGCTAGGGTATGGAACATTTAAACACTTGAATTGAGGTGTCAATGGTGGTACATTGGTTAGGCACATAGGTTGATTGTTTTGGCATGTTTTGAGTGTTTTGAATGCATTTTTAAAGTCTTGTAATCATGTGTTATTGAGTTGTTTAGGTACTTAAGCATTTGGGAGTGAAACTGACATGTTTCGTGCCAAATTTTGGTGCACATAGCTTGGGACACGGGCAACCACATGGTCGTGTGCCACACACGAGCAACCTAGACGAGCGTGTGCCCCTATTGTGTTAGGTGTAGAGTTCACACAGGCTAGCACACGGCCTGCGACACGATTATGAGGCGCAAGTCAGTAAGTTACACAAGCGGGCACACGAGTGTGTGAAATAGTAACATATGGGATAGTCACACGACCATGTCTTGAGCTGCATGGCCTGGACACAAAGCCGTGTGACCCTTGTTTTGAAAATTTTCAAATTTTCCTTAAACTTTGTAATTTGTTACAAATTGGTCCCTGATTTCTCCTAAACTATTTTAAGGTCATGTAGGCATGATTTAAGGCTTGTAAGTGTAATTTTTGCATGTGTTAAAATGAATTATTTATTATTGCCATTTAGATCGTATGTGTAATTCTATTTGAAGTTATATGTTCTTAAATGTACTGTAACACTCCGTAACCCTAATTTATAGACGGAGATTGTTGAAGGGTGTTACAAAAATGATCTGTCAAGCCAAAAACACATGTGTGATTTTGGTAAAGGGTTTATTACTATAAATATCAAAAATCACCTTGATTTTCAAAAAATATTTGTTTGGTATACAAGAAAATCTTTTCCAAACCAGTTTTTTAAGCAATTAGTATTAAAGCGCCAAGTTTTTGTAACACCCCTAACTCTAATTTAGTCATTAAAATTGAGTGTAGAATTATTACCATTAAAAAAGTTTGCTTTCTAGTTTCAAATTTTAAGAAAACAGTACAGGATCGCACCATGCAGAGATTAGATTTTATTGATTGGAGCCAGGACTTCAGATAAGCATTACTCAACAAAAGAAACGTTCACTTACCATGTATGTGCTCCAGCCATTTGCTGGAATTATGTTTTGAGAAGGAGAAACAACAACAGGTGTGTAGCTTTGGGTTTGTAAATGCGGGCCAGAGACAAATGGTGCCCTAGGTAATGACCATGTGGGCAATCCACCAGCATATGGCACACCTGTTGGAGGCAAAACTGATGACCCCATACGTCCATTTACAGGTAAGCCAGTTCCAGCTGAAGCAGGCTGGGGATGATGGAACTTGCTTGCAACTTACATGATCCGGTCCTCATGAAATAAGGGCATGATTTTCATCCTGCTAAATCCAGAGCCATCATGAGAAAACATAAGGTCAAGCAAGCACATCAAATAAGAGAACAAGAAAGCACCTGACGCATAGGGAGACCAAGAATGTTAAATGTAACTGGTCCAGCTCCATTCCTGTCCTTTGGATGATGATATTTACATGTGGCTCCATATTTGCAAGTTCCTGTCTTCAGAAAGTACTGCAAGGGAGGTTAATGAAAATTTCTAAATTAAAAAAAAAGTTCCAATAACAAATGCTTTCTTAGTCTCTGATCACAAGAACAAGAAAAAAATAAAAAGAGACAGCAAGGACTGATGTCAAAATAATTTAGCATTAGAAAAACGATATCAACCATGATCCTGAGCTACATCAATTCACTGGGTTAAAAGGAAACATTAGCACACTAGTGAGATTTATTGACAAAACAATACACCATCAAAATAAAAGCAACAGCAAGATGATGACTAGTATAACTGGAAAACTCCATTTTACTGTATACCATGTTAACATTCTTGCACATGTACACAGAATCAAGCCTGCTAATATTCAATGGAATATTTTGTTTCTCATGAAATAACATCTACTGTAATGACCACGTGTTAGTAGCCTTTCCTTTTCTTAGCAAGAGTTAAGATACACCCTAGCACAAAATGACAACACAAACATCTTTGGGAAAGGCAAATTT
The DNA here is from genome assembly GCA_005610355.1 of Gossypioides kirkii. Classification (NCBI taxonomy): domain Eukaryota; kingdom Viridiplantae; phylum Streptophyta; class Magnoliopsida; order Malvales; family Malvaceae; genus Gossypioides; species Gossypioides kirkii. The sequence goes on from CP032245.1 coordinate 24,079,293, forward strand.
AGACCACTGATCTTAAATGAGAAAGTATCAATACCCCACAGTCTGGCTGTCCAACTCTTTCAGGGAGTTCTTCCCGATATTGGCTGCCCTGAGCACATAAGCTGGATGATTAAAACGACAAATACTTCCATAACGACATGATTCGGTCCTTAAATAATAAGAACAATCCGGTTCACCAGGACGATCAGGGTACGAGCCTGATTTGGAAACACCCACCTCTTGATTATTATCATTAATTTTCAAACGCAGAATTGCTTCTTCAATGTTGTCAGCAGATTGATTCGAAACAATATTGTTCTGAACTTGCCGATTGTCTGGCATCGGTGGATGCGGCACGAAATTTTTGTAAAACCGTATCTTACTTTTGATCGAAACAATCAAAACCCAAGCAACAAGAGATTTAAAAAAAAAATCAATTGCAGTGCATAAATCAAGGCAAATTCGTCTGGCTTTCCAAAAAAAATTGATTTTAAATCAAATGATGATGAAAACGACGATCAAATGAGTGCAATGAGAGAGAAACTTTCTTCTTCTTTTTCTTGTGGAAACTATGAAAAAAGATTATAAAGAAACAAAAAGTGAAATCGTATGAAAATATTTGATTTTATGTTTTCTTAATCCTTTTATTATTATTATTATCTCCCCTATCTATTTCCACCACATATTTCTATACTGGATTACCAAACCATTCCATTATATTTTTAAAATAGTGAATTTATTACATTAGTCTTTGATTCCTTCTCTTAATATATATATATATGTATATAAGACTAATATTACAAATAAATTCTATTCTCTAACAACATAAACTTTTTCTACTACGTACTCATTTAGTTTCAACATTTAAGTTTTAGGATATTTAATCTAGCACTATAACCATCTACTTAATTGTGAGGATGTTACAGTTTTGCTATGTTTATATTATCAATCGAGATTGAATTTTTTTTTTCTCTTCATCATGTGTGATTTATTTTGTATAAGATGTGACATTATTGTAATTGTATGCATGTTTAGGGTAATACTGTGTATGATAAATTAATTTTACTAAAGTTATGATTCTTAGAAATTAAATGTAATTTTATTAATTTCTCGGGTATGTATAAATTAGATCGTGGACTATCATCTCCATGCAAGGTTTAATTTCATTATTTTAGAATAAATTGTTGGAGTAAAAAACGGACATAGGAATACTGTAACCTAATTTTTTTGACAGAACTTGGAGAATCGAGACGCATCAAGGTCGACCGAGACAGCATAAACTTGACCCAACCAAACCACCGAGAGATCGATGGTGGTCCAACTACAGAAGGTTATCGGTGGTTCGAAGATGATCTTTGATGGGAAGGGTTGGTGGTGGTCGACGGTGGTTGGCGCTGGTGGTTTGTAATTATTTGACGGTGGCTTGAGACAATCCAACGATGGTTAGTGTTGGCGATTCATGACGGCCTGATAATGTTTGGCGACGATGAAGACATGAAAAAAGTGGCAAAAAGACAACAACGATGAAAATGAGAACCGATACCGCAACAAAGTCTGTGGTGGAAAAATTCAAGAATCAAAGTATGCTCTAGGATGGAATCATGGAAACTTTGGTTGGCCAAGGTCATTTAAATTTTTATGATTTTATTATGTGATAAACATGATGATAATTTTTTGACTGCGAATGTATGTTCATGCATAGGTATGATAAGCACGCCATATAGTTTAGGGAAGAATGCCACATGTACTTTTCATGTGTATATTGGTCTTTCATTATTGAAATTGGACATTAAAAACCTTGCATGTTTTAAAATATTAAGTGGGAAAAGATCTTCAAACAATACCTACGGCCTCCATAAATGGTCTTTTATGATGGCATGATAATTTAACTACCCCACAATATGATTGTCATGTGGATCTCATTGATGAGATTTTATAAAACTATTCTTTAAAAACATACTTAAAACATAGGCTCGCTCAGGAGCTCACATATGTAACAGTCCGTTTTTCAGTGGTGTCGGAAACAATATTTTCAGAACCACGAATTCGACTATTGAATCCGTAATTTTTTATTATTTTATTCATGTGGGTCAAATATAGTTTAAACCAAATTTTGATTTGATTAAATTTTGCTAATTGAATAAATAGTTAAGTAAAAGTGGTTTGTTTCGTAAGTCAAGTGATTTCCGAAAATAAAGTATCGGGACTTCATTTTTGTAGATAGAACTCGTAAATATTTTATTTAAATATTTAAAGAGATTTTATATTGGTATGTGAAGGTTCGGTTCAAGAATTTTAATGTTTAGCTGGTTAATTAAATAAAAAGGACTAAATCGTAAAGGATATGAAACATTGTCAGTATTAAATTTTATTGATTAAATTGCTTAATTACTATAAGTGGAAGGATTTATAAGGCAAATAGGCCATTTTTATTTAGCATGGGGGTTTAGTGAGCATTTGATTTGATTTTATTCCGTAATTAAATGTTAAAATAATTAAAATAAAGTAATTAAAAAAAATTAAAAATAAAGGTCATCATCTTCCACTTAGCATTTGACCTCCAGAAATAAAAAGAAACAAAAACTTAAGAAGCCATGGTTGATAGCTTAAGGTTCGACCAACATTAGATTTATGCATGTAAGTGTATTTTTATTTAATTTCTTGTAAATTTTTGTTTTTTATATTGTTGCAATTAGGTTCAGTTAATCTGTATTTCTGTTTTCAAAATAGTTAAAGATTTTGTGTTTTTCCATTTATGAATTTTAATTGATCTTGGAGCTAGTGGAATGATTTGTAAACTTGATTGTGATTTAGAACTCTTTTGTAAAAGAATTTTTGATAGTTTTGAACCTAGAGGCTAAAATGAAATTTTGTAAAATTCAGCATATTAAATTGTAAAGTTACGATTTTTAAGGACTGTATTAGGGTGCTGTTCTGTTTGGTTCTATGTATTAGAGATGAAATGTGTAAATTTAAGTAGTTTCGACTTTAGGGATTAAATTAAAAGAAATGTAAAAGTCTAGGGAAAATGTGTAAAAATAAAAAACGTAAGGGCTACATGCATAGAAATGAGTTTAATATTGTATCGGAATTTGATAAATTGAATTTAATCATTATATAGATAAAGAATTGAATTGTAATTGAGAAAACTACAGATTAGTCCCTACGAATCAACAATTAGTGTATCTTAAGTAAGTTCATAGTTTAAATAAATATATGTATTTATTTATAAATTTGTGTTAATATGTTTTTATTCAATTGTAATTGATGTTGAATTTCGATATTAAGTTGTTAATTTTAAATGCTTACAATTAAGTATAGGTGAGAAAATGGATATACGATAATTGCTGATCTTTTGGGATAATATGGTTATATGATGTTGAAATGAACTTAACTAATTGATACCATGTGTTCGAGTATGTTTTTGGAAGTTCCTCTGAATTATAATTGTATAAAATCTATTAAAATGTCCGTTTGAACGTAGTAAACACTTAGGATACAATTGGCATGTCAATAGGGTGTGCGCTTGTATGGGATTGCACTTCGGTGCCTCTATTTGCACTTCGGTGCTTCTGTTAGCATGTCAAAGCTTTCTAGTGTGTTTTGGGGCACCCGAGTATCCGAGTCATGATACTATAGCTCATCGGGCCACCTATTGAAAGAACATATATGTATTGGATTCATGGGTTATTTGGAGATGATATGTTTATATGAATATGGAGATGTTAAGTGATGAAATTAAATAATTAATGATTATCCGTTTAAAAGTTGTTTGAAACGATATTGAAACAACAAGAAAGTTTATAGTTATATGTATAAAACGCACGCTTTGTAAATGTGATATTGGTTGATATGATTGGTTGATATGATTTATATTCTGAATCTTTCTTATTGAATGATACAAAATTATGTCATATTAAATGTTTGAGAGATTATACAATTGATATGTGAAACATTCACATAATTGTTTTAAATGTATTGACAGGAAATCAAATTAAATTTAGTTATATTCATTTACTTAATTGTAAACCGAGGAAGAGTTTTGTTTAGACATAATTGCAAAAAAACCCCAACGTTTGGGGGTTTTTGTTTTTGTGCCCTTAACCTTTTTTTATTGACATCCTTAGCGTTATGATTTTTTCAAAAATCAACCCAATTTTAATAGTAAACGTGAGTTGACCATTTGATAGGCCAACGAAATAGCCTATGTGACGTGCCACATAAGCATGATGATGTCATCAAGGACATCATTAAAATAATTTTTTTCATTTTTTCCATCATCTTTTTTCTTCTCTCTTCCTCTCTTCCCTTCTAACTAATTTCCTAAATTTTTTCTTTGACCAGACACCTATTTTCGCCTCACTTCTCTCACTTCATTCCAGTCTGTATTGGCAACCCATACAATATCCTTGGTTGGAACATAAAATCGCCATTAAAGCTTGTTTCAATTAAAGAAACACCACTCATCTAAAGAAAACATAAAAACCAACTAGAGTAGGAAGAGGCAAACCTTTTCAATAAAAGTGGCTCAATTTGACCAACCCAATAAAGTGGGGGTTCACTTAAACTAGTTGTTTCTTCTTCAAATTGTCTTAAAAACATAATATTTCCTTATTCTCAAGATTTGTTTTTGTTCTTTCTCTGTAACTGTTTACTGACAGATACAAAAATGTTCATCCTTTTGAGTTTCTTGAGATCTGAGCATTACAATTTCAAGTACACTTTCTTTCAAAATCTAGGTGCATTCTCAATCTTGTTAAAACTTTAAATAGAAATTTTTGTCCTGTTTGGTTGGTGAGAAAATTTGGGAAATAACAGATACAATTTTTAACTGAAGTAAGGAAAAAAAACTTTTTAGCTTGGTTTTTATCATGTTTTGGATTGTGTTAATAAATATACATTTGCATGATAGATCATGGATTTTCTTATTTTTTTGAAGGATCATTTCAAGGAAAGAAAAGATGGGAAAGAAAGTAAAATGACTATCTTCTTGATTTTGTTTTTACATAGCAGTGAAAACAATGTATGTATTAATTTGAAAGGTACAGAGCTCCCAATTTTTTGTTGACAATTTAATTTGAAAAGAAAGTTTCAAGTGGGTTGCCATCGTATATTACAAGGGGAAAGTAGGGAAGCCAAAGTTAAAAAGAGGAAGTTCCACTGAGAAAAGAGTAATTTTTTTGTGTTGCAGTAGCAAAATCCATTTTTGGAAGAAGATTGTTCTAACCAAGGATATTGTGTGGGTTGTCAATACAGACTAGGAATGAAGTGAGGGAAATGAAACGAAAATGGGTGTTTGGAAAGAGAGGAAGTTTGAGAAAATATGGGAAAACAATTAAAGGAGAAGAGAGGAAGAGAGAAGAAGAAAGAAGATGGAAAAAAATGAAAAAAATTATTTTAATGATGTCATCGATGACATCATCATGCTTATGTGGCATGCCACATAGGCTATTTGTTGACCTGCTATTTTACTGACGGTCAACTCACGTTTATCATTAAAATATGGCTGATTTTAGAAAAAAAATCAAAACATTGAGGGTGTTAATAAAAAAAGGTCAGAGGCACAAAAGCAAAAGCCCCCAAACATTGAGGGTTTTTTTTTTTGCAATTATGCCTTTTGTTTAAATACCTTACTAAGCTTTATAAGCTTACTCTATTTCTTTTCTTGTTTTCTTTAGTTGACATTTTGTGGAATTAGACAGTCAGATCAACTTCAAAGCTCACACTATCAAGCTTCTATCTCAGTAGATTTTGACTCATTTGATGTGGTCTTATGGGATGTATATAAGTTATTTTGGGTTGATGGTTTGGAGGAATAAGTTGAAGTTGTATTGTGTTATAATGGTTTCTTTATATAAGGTTGAATTTAAAGATTTTGATATATGCTTATATGGCATGTGACGAATGCATGTGTGGTGATAGTATGTTTGATCTTTGTTCATGAAATAGTTGGTAAATGGTAAATTTTGAATTAAATGTATGGTATATGTGTTAGTTGATTGTTGTGATATATGCATTCATTGGTTTAGGTTGTTTCATTGATATGGTAAGCGTTGAATTTGCATATAGGATTTTGAAGTTAATGGGCTTAGATTTATAGTTGAATTTGTAATTAAGTTAAAGATGTTTTATGATGTTAAGTTCATGTGTTTTATTGAACTCCTAGTGAATGTAATGTGTATAGATGAAATGTCATGTTGAATGTGTTTGGTAAATTGATGATTTGAGCCATTTGAATAGTATGCATGGTTTGGTAATTGGTGAGACAAATGATAGTTTGTTTTGGTGTATTGCTTGTGGATAGATCTAGAAATGGTCATTTTGATTTGGTAAACTATAGTTTTGAGAATGAATATGTTCGTAATTGTAAGGTAGCATTAAGGATTGATTTTGGTTTATGGTAAACGAAGTTGGTGATTGAATGAAACTATTATGTTGTTTATATCTTTGGTGCGTAAGGTTGTTACATATGTTTTAAATTGTGGTGTCAATGAGGTCATTTTGGTTAGGTATTTAGGTTGAGTAATTTTGGTATGATTTAAGCTTGCATATATGTGTTTTAAAAGCTTATGAATATTTGGTTTTGATTTGGTTTAGCACATAAGAAATGGATTATGTTTTGGCTTGTTTTGGAAGTTATTTTAAGTGCACAAGGCCTAAGACACGTGCTGTCACACAACCTTGTATCTTATTGATGTTTAAGTGTAGATTGGTCCACACGAGCTCAGGGAGTTACACGGTTTGGCGACATGGCCGTGTGATCCTATTTTAAATTGTACACGATTTGGCCACATGTCCATGTTTATGAGCCGCATGGTCTAGGCTTTGTCACACCGCATGGCCACATGGACACGGCCATGTGACCCTTGTTTCCAAAATATTCTAATTTTTTCTATATTTTTCTGTTTTGTTTCAAATTAGTCCTTGATTGTTTCCAAACTATTTTTAAGGTCCCCATAAGCCAGATTTAAGGCCTGTAAATGTGTATATATGCTATGTTGACATGTGGATTGGATACTAATATTTGATTGATTTATGATGTCATTGAATTGAATGAATGACGTAACACTCTATAACCCTAATTCGATAATGGAGACAGGTTAGGGGTGTTACAACATAAAACATATCTTTAAAACATTGTTTAAAAAACACGTCTTGAAAATATATTTTGAACTTGAAAATAAGGTTTTGTCGAAAACTTACTCTTGAGACTTAATTTAAAAACAAGGTTCTTGAAAATCATAACAGTTCGTACACAAGATATGAACCATAAACGTTTATGCTGAAAAACATATTACTTAGCACACTTATAATGATCCATATATGTAATACACCGCCCGACGTAGCACTAGACTATTCACATATCGTTCGTATAAGGAAAACCTAATAGCGTAACTTCTAATAAACAAAGTACAGAGAAGATTCTAGAGTAATTGAAGACTTCGACTGTGCCTTCGAGGTGAAGCTTGAGTTGAGGCAAGGTTAGAGGTTGGCAAACTCCCTTTTTGAGTGCACGCCACCCTATATATATAAAGATATAACTTTCGGATTACGATTTCATTTTTTTATAGAACTTTGTCTTTCTCTTCTCAAACTTCTTTTTGTGTTCTCTCGAAATTTCTAAAGCTAAGGTTAGCTTGATAGTTTGAGTTCGCTGTAATTAGAAAACTCCTTTGACATTCCAAAACTTGGTAAGTGTCGATGAACTAGAGCTATATGTGGCCATTTACGGAACCTTACAATTTTATGCTTTAGGGAAAGTTTGAAAAAGTGGGTCGCCATCGTATATTACAAGGGGAAAGTAGGGAAGCCAAAGTTAAAAAGAGGAAGTTCCACTAAGAAAAGAGTAATTTTTTTTTGTGTTGCAGTAGCAAAATCCATTTTTGGATGAAGATTGTTCTAACCAAGGATATTGTGTGGGTTGTCAATACAGACTAGGAATGAAGTGAGGGAAATGAAACGAAAATGGGTGTTTGGAAAGAGAGGAAGTTTGAGAAAATATGGGAAAACAATTAAAGGAGAAGAGAGGAAGAGAGAAGAAGAAAGAAGATGGAAAAAAATGAAAAAAATTATTTTAATAATGTCATCGATGACATCATCATGCTTATGTGGCATGCCACATAGGCTATTTGTTGACATGCTATTTGACTGATGATCAACTCACGTTTATCATTAAAATATGACTGATTTTAGAAAAAAAATCAAAACATTGAGGGTGTTAATAAAAAAAGGTCAAAGGCACAAAAGCAAAAGCCCCCAAACATTGAGGGCTTTTTTTTGCAATTATGCCTTTTGTTTAAAAAATACCTTACTAAGCTTTATAAGCTTACTCTATTTCTTTTCTTGTTTTCTTTAGTTGACATTTTGTGGAATTAGGCAGTCAGATCAACTTCAAAGCTCACACTATCAAGCTTCTATCTCAGTAGATTTTGACTCATTTGATGTGGTTTTATGGGATGTATATAAGTTATTTTGGGTTGATGGTTTGGAGGAATAAGTTGAAGTTGTATTGTGTTATAATGGTTTCTTTATATAAGGTTGAATTTAAAGATTTTTATGTATGCTTATATGGCATGTGACGAATGCATGTGTGGTGATAGTATGTTTGATCTTTGTTCATGAAATAGTTGGTAAATGGTAAATTTTGAATGAAATGTATGGTATATGTGTTAGTTGATTGTTGTGATATATGCATTCATTGGTTTAGGTTGTTTCATTGATATGGTAAGCGTTGAATTTGCATATAGGATTTTGAAGTTAATGGGCTTAGATTTATAGTTGAATTTGTAATTAAGTTAAAGATGTTTTATGATGTTAAGTTCCTGTGTTTTATTGAACTCCTAGTGAATGTAATGTGTATAGATGAAATGTCATGTTGAATGTGTTTGGTAAATTGATGATTTGAGCCATTTGAATAGTATGCATGGTTTGGTAATTGGTGAGACAAATGATAGTTTGTTTTGGTGTATTGCTTGTGGATAGATCTAGAAATGGTCATTTTGATTTGGTAAACTATAGTTTTGAGAATGAATATGTTCGTAATTGTAAGGTAGCATTAAGGATTGATTTTGGTTTATGGTAAACGAAGTTGGTGATTGAATGAAACTATTATGTTGTTTATATCTTTGGTGCGTAAGGTTGTTACATATGTTTTAAATTGTGGTGTCAATGAGGTCATTTTGGTTAGGTATTTAGGTTGAGTAATATTGGTATGATTTAAGCTTGCATATATGTGTTTTAAAAGCTTATGAATATTTGGTTTTGATTTGGTTTAGCACATAAGGAATGGATTATGTTTTGGAAGTTATTTTAAGTGCACAAGGCCTAAGACACGTGCTGTCACACAACCTTGTGTCTTATTGATGTTCAAGTGTAGATTGGTCCACACGAGCACAGGGAGTTACACGGTTTGGCGACATGGCCGTGTGATCCTATTTTAAATTGTACACGATTTGGCCACATGTCCATGTTTATGAGCCGCATGGTCTAGGCTTTGTCACACCGCATGGCCACATGGACACGGCCATGTGACCCTTGTTTCCAAAATATTCTAATTTTTTCTATATTTTTCTGTTTTGTTTCAAATTAGTCCTTGATTGTTTCCAAACTATTTTTAAGGTCCCCATAAGCCCGATTTAAGGCCTGTAAATGGGTATATATGCTATGTTGACATGTGGATTGGATACTAATATTTGATTGATTTATGATGTCATTGAATTGAATGAATGACGTAACACCTCTATAACCCTAATTCGATAATGGAGACAGGTTAGGGGTGTTACAACATAAAACATATCTTTAAAACATTATTTAAAAAACACGTCTTGAAAATATATTTTGAACTTGAAAACAAGGTTTTGTCGAAAACTTACTCTTGAGACTTAATTTAAAAACAATGTTCTTGAAAATCATAACAGTTCGTACACAAGATATGAACCATAAATATTTATGCTGAAAAACATATTACTTAGCACACTTATAATGATCCATATATGTAATACACCGCCCGACGTAGCACTAGACTATTCACATATCGTTCGTATAAGGAAAACCTAATAGCGTAACTTCTAATAAACAAAGTACAGAGAAGATTCTTGAGTAATTGAAGACTTCGACTGCGCCTTCGAGGTGAAGCTTGAGTTGAGGCAAGGTTAGAGGTTGGCAAACTCCCTTTTTGAGTGCACGCCACCCTATATATATAAAGATATAACTTTCGGATTACGATTTGATTTTTCTATAGAACTTTGTCTTTCTCTTCTCAAAATTCTTTTTGTGTTCTCTCGAAATTTCTAAAGCTAAGGTTAGCATGATAGTTTGAGTTCGCTGTAATTAGAAAACTCCTTTGACATTCCAAAACTTGGTAAGTGTCGATGAACTAGAGCTATATGTGGCCATTTACGGAACCTTACAATTTTATGCTTTAGGGAAAGTTTGAAAAAGTGGGTCGCCATCGTATATTACAAGGGGAAAGTAGGGAAGCCAAAGTTAAAAAGAGGAAGTTCCACTGAGAAAAGAGTAATTTTTTTTTGTGTTGCAGTAGCAAAATCCATTTTTGGATGAAGATTGTTCTAACCAAGGATATTGTGTGGGTTGTCAATATAGACTAGGAATGAAGTGAGGGAAATGAAACGAAAATGGGTGTTTCGAAAGAGACAAAGTTTGAGAAAATATGGGAAAACAATTAAAGGAGAAGAGAGGAAGAGAGAAGAAGAAAGAAGATGGAAAAAAATGAAAAAAAAATTATTTTAATGATGTCATCAATGACATCATCATGCTTATGTGGCATGCCACATAGGCTATTTGTTGACCTGCTATTTTACTGACGGTCAACTCACGTTTATCATTAAAATATGGCTGATTTTAGAAAAAAATCAAAACATTGAGGGTGTTAATAAAAAAAGGTCAAAGGCACAAAAGCAAAAGCCCCCAAACATTGAGGGTTTTTTTTTTTGCAATTATGCCTTTTGTTTAAATACCTTACTAAGCTTTATAAGCTTACTCTATTTCTTTTCTTGTTTTCTTTAGTTGACATTTTGTGGAATTAGGCAGTCAGATCAACTTCAAAGCTCACACTATCAAGTTTCTATCTCAGTAGATTTTGACTCATTTGATGTGGTTTTATGGGATGTATATAAGTTATTTTGGGTTGATGGTTTGGAGGAATAAGTTGAAGTTGTATTGTGTTATAATGGTTTCTTTATATAAGGTTGAATTTAAAGATTTTGATATATGCTTATATGGCATGTGACGAATGCATGTGTGGTGATAGTATGTTTGATCTTTGTTCATGAAATAGTTGGTAAATGGTAAATTTTGAATTAAATGTATGGTATATGTGTTAGTTGATTGTTGTGATATATGCATTCATTGGTTTAGGTTGTTTCATTGATATGGTAAGCGTTGAATTTGCATATAGGATTTTGAAGTTAATGGGCTTAGATTTATAGTTGAATTTGTAATTAAGTTAAAGATGTTTTATGATGTTAAGTTCCTGTGTTTTATTGAACTCCTATTGAATGTAATGTGTATAGATGAAATGTCATGTTGAATGTGTTTGGTAAATTGATGATTTGAGCCATTTGAAAAGTATGCATGATTTGGTAATTGGTGAGACAAATGATAGTTTGTTTTGGTGTATTGCTTGTGGATAGATCTAGAAATGGTCATTTTGATTTGGTAAACTATAGTTTTGAGAATGAATATGTTATTAACTGTAAGGTAGCATTAAGGATTGATTTTGGTTTATGGTAAACGAAGTTGGTGATTGAATGAAACTATTATGTTGTTTATATCTTTGGTGCGTAAGGTTGTTACATATGTTTTAAATTGTGGTGTCAATGAGGTCATTTTGGTTAGGTGTTTAGGTTGAGTAATATTGGTATGATTTAAGCTTGCATATATGTGTTTTAAAAGCTTATGAATATTTGGTTTTGATTTGGTTTAGCACATAAGGAATGGATTATGTTTTGGAAGTTATTTTAAGTGCACAAGGCCTAAGACACGTGCTGTCACACAACCTTGTGTCTTATTGATGTTCAAGTGTAGATTGGTCCACACGAGCACAGGGTGTTACACGGTTGGGCGACATGGCCGTGTGATCCTATTTTAAATTGTACACGATTTGGCCACATGTCCATGTTTATGAGCCGCATGGTCTAGGCTTTGTCACACCGCATGGCCACATGGACACGGCCATGTGACCCTTGTTTCCAAAATATTCTAATTTTTTCTATATTTTTCTGTTTTGTTTCAAATTAGTCCTTGATTGTTTCCAAACTATTTTTAAGGTCCTCATAAGCCCGATTTAAGGCCTGTAAATGGGTATATATGCTATGTTGACATGTGGATTGGATACTAATATTTGATTGATTTATGATGTCATTGAATTGAATGAATGACGTAACACCTCTATAACCCTAATTCGATAATGGAGACAGGTTAGGGGTGTTACAACATAAAACATATCTTTAAAACATTATTTAAAAAACACGTCTTGAAAATATATTTTGAACTTGAAAACAAGGTTTTGTCGAAAACTTACTCTTGAGACTTAATTTAAAAACAATGTTCTTGAAAATCATAACAGTTCGTACACAAGATATGAACCATAAATATTTATGCTGAAAAACATATTACTTAGCACACTTATAATGATCCATATATGTAATACACCGCCCGACGTAGCACTAGACTATTCACATATAGTTCGTATAAGGAAAACCTAATAGCGTAACTTCTAATAAACAAAGTACAGAGAAGATTCTTGAGTAATTGAAGACTTCGACTGCGCCTTCGAGGTGAAGCTTGAGTTGAGGCAAGGTTAGAGGTTGGCAAACTCCCTTTTTGAGCTATATGTGGCCATTTACTGAACCTTACAGTTTTATGCTTTAGGGAAAGTTTGAAAAAGAAAAGAAGGAAACTTTTAGATGTTGGGTTTCCTTACTGATATACTTGTTAATATTTTTTTCTTGTTTAGTTAAGTGTTCTGATAGAACAACACTTCTTGTTATAACTTAAGAGATTCTTGAAAGTTCCCGAAATAAAGGAAAGAGTCTTGTTGTTTGATCTTTTCTACATTTTCTAGTGAGTTCCATTTACTCCATGTGTGTGCGGTTTCTTTCATGTATGCTCTAGTCGAGGTAAGTATACATGTTTTGTGATGAATGTGATAATTGTCCACTGAAAATGGGTTTTGGGTCTGATATGTCTTCATGAAGGTTATAAGGACCTTGCTTCATGTTAAGCCACTACTCCTTTGTTACTTTGAAAGGAGCCATATGGTCATGATAGTACTAGAAAGATAATATGTTTTCTCCCTACTTATTGGTTAATTTGTCCCCATTTAGTTATCTTTAGCACATATCTTAGCATTTTCAGTTCAGTAAATTGCATTTTATAACTCAATAGACCTTAGCCTAATTATCCTTAATTTTGTCATGTTTTGGTACTAATGTCACTGCATGAGTATTTCCGGATTACGCCTAGGATTGTCGCCGCACCTAACAACTATCCGGATGAGAATAAAAATGTGTGAGCTGTCCAGTCTAGGATAACTAACTGGTACGAAAAAAGGCAACATGATTCTTATTAAAGGACACCTATACAATTTGGAGAAGATAAATATTTAGAAGGAAAGAGAAAGAAGAAAGAGGGAGGAGGTCTTTTTCGTGCATTGTCTTCTTCGACTTATCCTTTGAAGCTTTTGGCTATGGCGACTTTACGGGTGAACCGACGTGAAAGGGATGCAGATCAGCTCTTGACAAGGGGCCCTAAGTGCGACACAAGAAGAAATAGAGAGGTCAAGTCGAAATTATCTAGGAATAGTATTCTCCACTTGTTTCTTTTATATTTCTTTTCTAAAGGATGGTGATTACTTTCTATTTCATGTTTGTATGGAAGTACACATGTATTTTGGGGTAAATGTTATTTTATGCAACCTTGCTTCTACTGTTTAATCTTTAGGTTTGATTGTTTTAAGCATGGAAATGTTATTGTGGTCACTGTCACTAAAAAGTGCAGTGACAGTTAAAGCTAATAATCATGACAACGGAAGTTGCGTGAGGATTAAAGGAATATAATCCACTTGTTCTTAATTGTGCTCCATTGCCATCATCTAAAGGTGTGGTTAATGTGCATGTTTAAGTCTTAGATTAAATATAGAATTTAAGCTTGGTAAGATGTTCATTGCAATTTATTGCATCGACAATCACCTATCTTTTTATACCTTGTGAGCACTTAGTATTCTGTTGATTCTTCACGTTGGGGAACTCATTTTTTCATTATCAGATTTCATCTTTATTTTCAAAGTATTGCTTCGACAACTATTCTCACAATTTATCTCATTTTTATCTATTTATTGCACTGACATTGATAGACAAAAGACAACCATCCTCGTGGGATTGATATCTGATAGATTCATATCTGTCTACTATACTTGCATCAACAGTGTACGCTTGCACAATATTGGTCACGTTAAATAGTCGATCAGGTCACAATGAAAAAGATAGTGAATTCATGGAGATGCCATCAATGGGGTGTTTGTTGAACTGATAGATCGCATTATATGAGTTACATTTGTCCAGCCTCTGGTAAGGCAAATGATTTTTGCAAGCCAGATAGACAGGGCATAACAAAGTAATGAAAGAAGAGAAGAATCTCTATAATGGTCAAGAGTTGGGCTAACATAAAGAAGATTGCCTGCATGTTACATTGGTAAAGTACAAGTGTCAAAGAGGGATGTTGTCTAAAACAAGAAAGCTGGGTTTTGCCAGTGGACGAACTACCCAAAGTCCACTTTTGGTCAGTGTTTGCCATTGGGCGAATAATGTGTTTTATTTAGTCAAGAAGTCCTATTGAATCATTTTTATTATTGTTGCTATGTCTTGGAACTCACTAAGTTCTATGAACTTACCCCAATTATTTTTCCCTCCTCAAGACTAACGAGGAAGTAGGATTAGCAAGTACTTCACTAGATAACAACCTTTCTATGTGGATCATTTGAAATAGGTGATATGCATGACATATAGATGGGGGAACGAAATTTGAACCACTATTTTCCAAGATAAAAAAGTTTTGTAACTGGATTGTCTTCTTGTTTTCACCAAACCGTGGCGTGATGTAATTGTTGAACTCAAGGTTTCCTTAAATTTTAGTATTATAACCCAAAAGATCTGAATGCTTCAATCTTTTTTCATTTATGTAACTATCGATTCTTATATCACTCATGTTTTCACTAAAGTGGTTTTCTATCGTACACATTAAAAGAGGTTATACGATAGTAACGAGATAATCCTGAGCCCTCTACATGAGTCGAGGTTGACGTGTGATAGCATTAGAAATGACACTCAAATTCTCAAATTAATGTATAAATTGTTCCTTTTGAATCATATTTAGCTTGCATTATTAGCATTTCATACTTAGTATTTACATTTTTAACTAGTATTGTTGGATCTTATTTTCTTTCATTTTATCTCTCTTGTGCTACTAATGTCGCTGTATTTAGTACTAGTTTTGTGTCCAAAGTTGTTAGCGCAAAGATCCGCCTGGGAAGATCAGAGTAGGAAAGCATTCAAAGTTATGGTCACAAGTTGATCCAAAATTGCGGTCGAATATGTTGTCACATGAATGTTTTTTCATATCTATTGAGAATTTCACGTTGATAACATATCCAAAAGCACTAGCGCTGGAGAATGACAAATTGTAGCAGCAAATTAGAAACCATAATTTGCGTCCTGGAATGTTACGACAATCTGCAACTACTCAATGAACATACTTGATTGTTGATGCGACACAAGAGGAGCGGCTAAGGGAGAATTCTAGTAGACTAGGAATAGGATGATTCAATTCATTTGTTAATCCCTCTTAAATTGTTGATGAATACTATTGATAATTGTTTGAATACGGAAGTATCTTTCAATATTAGATTTGCTTTGAGTTCTATTCAATTCTTCTCATTTGTTTATCTTTGGATTTAACTGTTTTGACCATGGAAGTACAATTGCAGTCAGTCACTGGAAGGTGCGGTGACAAGTTAGATTAACAAGCAAGACAGCGGAAGTTGCTTGGGACTAGGAGGAATTCTGGTCACTTGTTCTTAAGTGCTCAGCATTACCAGCACTGAAAGGTGTGATAGTAGTGGGTACTTAGGTCTTTGTTAAACGAAGAGTTGATATTAGTACTATCTCATTGGAACATAATTGTGGCGACAAATTCATCTATAAGTTACCTTGTAGTCACATTTAGCGTTATGACTTGTGAAGTCAGTGATCCTCCCCACTTCTTTACACTTGATTTATTTCGTTTATATTTTTGAGTTTACGTTACAACATCTCAACAATCAATCATTTTATATTACATTTGCATTGACAATTTTTACTCTTAACCTGTATAGTTTTAACCAATTTGCGTTGATATTATTATTAACATTTCTTATCATTTTAACTCAGATTACTTTGACAGATTTAAACGTAAACAACCATCTCTATGGGATCGATATCTGATAGTTTTACAAGTATCAACTATACTTGCATCGACAAGTGTTCACTTGCACAATTTCTGTGACGTTCATAGCGCGATCAAGTTTTGGCGCCGTTGCCAGGGATGGCATTTGTTTGATGTTTATTTTTGTAGTTGCATTTATTTGTTTCTTTTCTAACTTTTATTGATTACTGATTTTTGTTGATATTCTTTTCAATTTTCTTTTCAAGTGTTTATGTCTACAAGGAGAAATCCTAACAACATTGTTAGTTTTGATCCAGAACTTGAAAGGACAATTCGGAGGAGAAGACAAGAACAAAGAAAAATGACTGGAAATAACAATGATCTACCACCATTGTTGCCACAAAATGTTGTTCCTCCAGTGCAGCCACAAATAGTCAACAATATACCATCGCTGCTACCAAGAGAGCAAATTCCTGACAGTACAATTAGAGATTTCGTTGTTCCTATGCTTGATGATCTACAACCAGGGTTGTTAGACCGTAATACAAGCTGGTAATTTTTTATTAAAACTAGTGATGTTTCAAATGCTTAACTCGAATGGACAATATGCAGATTTACCTCATGAAGATACGAGGGAGCATCTTAAGTCTTTTCTGCTTTTATGTGCTTCTTTCAGTCAACATGATGTTCCTGATGACGCCTTAAAGACACAGTTGTTTCCTTACTCTTTACAAGGAAGGGCAGGAACATGGTTCCTTAGTTTACCGGCTAGATCTATTACTTCATGGAAAGAGCTAGCAACTCAGTTTGTTTTGCGATTCAACCCACCGGTAATGAATGCTAGATTATGGAATGATATCATGGTATATCATCAACTGGATGATGAGAATTTACACACTTCATGGGAACGCTACAAAACTCTGCTTAGACGTTGCCCCATGCATGGAATCCAATAAGAAACGCAAATCGAGATCTTCTATAATGGACTAAATGGGCAAACAAGAAATCTTGTCGATGCATTTGCTAATAGTCCTTTGTTGGATTGCACTTACATTAAAGCCATGCAAATATTAGAGAGGATTGCACAAAATGACTATCAATACCCGATCTCTCGTGCTGTTTAGGTAAAAACAAATCCTGGAGTTATGGAATTAGATGTTATATCATCCTTGAGTGCACAGGTATCCTCGTTGGCAAATATGATAAAAAACATGAAGGGAACGAGTGATGTTGACCCTATTCAAGTAGCCCAACAGATGGATGTCCTGACATTTTCTTGTGAAATTTACAACAACAACCATAGTTATGAGGATTGCCCACAACATATTGAAAATGCTTTCTATGTTAATAACATCTGTGGAAATTTCTATGGTAACTCATACAACAGTTCAGGTAGAGCTCAACAATCTTGGGGGAGTCAAAATACGTCCACATATAGATATGACAATTCCTCAAATCAAGGTAATTTTACACAAGGGAGTTATAGTCAACAACAGCAGAATTATAATAATCCGCAAATGCATACGCAATTTGATCAAATGCAATCACAGAATCAGATGCAGTCGCATACTCAGATGCAACCACAACAAACTGTGCTACCAAATATGCAAGGACAGAATCAACAACAACAACAATAGTATTCTCAATCAAGAGTAGATCCATTGGCTACTCTTGAAGCTTTGATGCATGAGCATATTACCAAAACCGAAGCAATTGTACAAGGGAATTCATCTTCCATCCGAGCGTTGGAAGCACAACTAAGACAACTGGCTTCTAACATGAGCACACGATCACCAAGGGCTTTGCCAAGCGATACTGAGAATCCAAATCAGAAAGGAAAGGAGCATGCAAGGCTATTACATTGCGAAGTGGAAAGAAAACTACAGAGCAAAGTAACAGCTCCAACAAGCACCTATCGACGCATACGAACCAAAGCAACAAAGAGAAGTTGCAGCTGAAGAAGACGCAGCAGAAGTAGATGAGGAAGAACCACTAGTAGTCACACCGATGCTGACCATTCATCCTAAAAAGTTGTCAACGCAACTACCCATGTCGACACAACCGGTTACAACAAAATAACCCACTGTGAACATACCCTTTCCATTTCCACAAAGATTCAAGGAGAAAGAGCATGACAGAGATTATCAATAGTTTGTATCTACTTTGAAACAATTGCATATTAATATACCTCTAGTTGATGCTCTTGTGCAGATCCCCAGCTATGGGAAATTTATGAAGGAGCTATTATCAAAGAAGAAAAGCTATTCGATATTAAGACAATTGCGCTCACAGAAGGGTGTAGCACTGTGTTGACAAATAAATTGCCACCAAAGATGAAAGATCCTAGCAATTTTACAATCCCATGCTCTATTGGAAATCATTATTTAGGTAAAGCTCCATGTGACCTAGGGGCTAGCATTAATCTTATGCCATTTTCAACTTTCAAGAAATTGGGGATTGGTCTTTTGAAGCCCACTACGGTGACATTACAACTTACGGACAGATCTTTGGTACAACCTGAAGGACAAATTAAGGATGTTCTCATCCATGTCGATAAATTTGTGTTCCTAGCTGACTTTATCATACTTGATTGCGAAGTTGATAACGAGGTGGCTATTATTCTGGGGCCATTTCTCACAACGGGACGCACTCTTATTGATGTTTTCAAGGGTGAGCTGATTATGCGTCATAACGATGAGCATGTATAACCTTCAGCATTTTCGAAGCATCTCCATCACGCAGTAAGGAACAATGTCACCACATTGATATTCTGGATGAGCTAATTACAGAGGAATTTAATTAACGAAGCTCAGCAGTGCTAGAAGAATATACGGTGACATTTGACGACAATATCCCACCTGAATGTGACCATACAGTTGAGGCTAATGTCTGTGAGCTGAAACATGGCTGACAATTGGAATCTTTGGATTTGACTAATCGGACAATCCATGTTTTTAAACCATCGATTATGTTTTCCTAAGTGACAATGATACATTTTCTGTTATTATCAAGGCAAGTCTCGATGCGAACCAAGAAGAAAAATTAATCGGAATATTGAAGCGACACAAAAGAGCCATCTCCTAGAGCATAGCGGACATCAAAGGCATTAGTCCCTCTTTCTGCATGCATAAAATTAGGCTGGAAGATGAAGGCAAATATTCAATTGAGCAACAACGAAGACTGAATGAGAAGATGAAGGAAGTAGTGAAGAAGAAGATTATCAAATGGTTAGACGTGAGCATAAGCTACACTATTTCAGACAGGACATGGGTGAGCCCAGTCCAATGTGTGCCTAAGAAGAGCGGCATCATGGTAGTAAGTAACGATAAAAATGAGCTAATCCCTACTCGCATTGCTATAGGTTGGCGAGTGCGTATGGACTACCATTGTAACACCCAAAATCCAAACTTTGTTGTCGGTTAGGATTTTCGATGTTTTACTGTTCATTTATCACTGTTCATTTTATCATTATATTATAGAACTTTATTTATTAAAATATTTCACTTCACTTGTTACACATCGTCATTTAAACATAAACACAATTCAAAAGGGTAAAAATGACATTTCTAATATTTTGGGAGACTTTTACCGATACCTGATGGTCAAGTATCGATAGTAGCCCTGTCAGTAAACAATTTTGAAACTGTGCAGATTTCTACTGGTACCTATGCTAGTTCTACAGATACAAGTATAATTTTTACTGATACAAGTCATGCATCTACCGATACTAAAAACTCCAGAGAGCTATAATTCTCACATTGTAACTTTTAACTGATACAAGTATGCAAACTATCGATACATCTATACACATAACTATCGATACAACTCAAGTCAATGAACAACCTCTCTCCTACCCTGTACTTCTACCGATACATGCATGAGTTCTACCGGAACAAGTATGCAGAATCTCAAGGATTATGTCAAAACACAAGTTTAACAACTCAACTCATACATTAGGCCAACATACAACATACAAAATACCTAAGTCTTTACAAAGTATCTTAAACTCATATCCAAATTACACTTCATGCATAATCACAATCAACATAGCAAGGTTTATCATTTCTAATACAAAAACAAAAGAAAATATCATCCTAGTACATGCCATATAACTAAGTGATGTAATAACTACCGAACAACTCCAGGATAGTGTGAATGCTCCAAGATGATCCGATCTCCGAACAACAAAAATTGAATCTACAAAATAGTAGAAAATCCATAGGTAAGCACTTTAAGGTTTAGTAAGTTCATAAAGTTAAATAGATTCATCAAAATTCAAGAGTTGTAAAATCTAATTAACTGAATGGAATAACTGTATACATCTGAGGTAAATTTCAACTCGCATTTGATACTCACGATGACACAAAGTCATCGGACCCTTAATCCGTAATGGGATTCATTTTATTTAATACTCACGATGGCACATAGTCATCGAACCTCTTATTCCGTAAAGGAATCATACACTCACGATGACACATAGTCATCAGACCTCATAATCCGTAAAGGATTCGTATACTCACGATGACACATAGTCATTGGACCTCATAATCTGTAAAGGATTCATATACTCATGATGACACATAGTCATCGGGCCTCATAATCCGTAAAGGATTCATATACTCACGATGACACATAGTTATTGGACCCTTTTTGCATTTACTACTTAAAGCCTGTTGCCTTTCTTTTTCCTTTATTCTCGTCTACCACACTTCCGATCATCATTTCAACTCACTACAATGGTTTACAATACTAGAATATGAAATTTAAATTATAATTTAACCATTACGAACTTACCGGAATGGATTGCAGTTGTGAATGGATTCCAAGGACTACTCCGCTAATTTTCCTTTTCCTCGATCGGTGGCACGGTCGTAGTCTACATTCACAAATCATTTCATTTCTCACATTAAATCACACAATCAATTCATTTAACACAATATAGTCCTTTTTGGTAAAATTACAATTTTACCCCTAATACTTCCCTTTTATTCAATCTAGTCTTTTCAACACAAAACATGCAAAATAACCATTTCCTTTCTAAACCCTTAGCTGCCAAAAGTTCCAAGCCTTCACACAAGTCCCTAAATTTCATTGATTTCACACAAAGTACACCCAATTTCATCATTTTAACATTTTAGCCCTTAAACCTTAATTTCATCAAAAATCACTTTACAAAAATATCAAACCTAATCATCAAGCATACAAATCCATCAAAAACTTTTAATAAAAAGCATATTCAACAATGGTAAGATTTATAATATTTGACAGATTCACAAATTAGTCCTTACATAAGTTAGATTAAGCTAATACAGACTCAAAAACGTAGAAGTTACTAAAAACGGGTGAGATTTCACTCACCAAATCAAAGACTAAGGTTGGCCGAACTTCAAGCTTTCACTTTAGCGTTTCTCCTCTTTTTCTCTAGCTTTTGTGAAGAAGATGATTAATTTCATGCCATGTTTCTTTATTTACCTAATTTAACAATTTACTAATTTACCCTTGTTTAATTAACATCCAATTTAACCATTTCTTTGTCCATTACCATCAACTCTATTTCCTAATGGTTTAATTACCATTTAATGACTTTACCTTACCTTTTGACTAGTATCTCATACCTTTAGCCAATGGAACCCTACTTTTGCAACCTTTACTATTTAGTCCTTTCTATTTAATAGTATGCATATGACACAACAAATTTTAAAAAACAAATTTGTGACTCAACTCGTCGAATTTGTGATCCCAAAATAACTGTTTTTGACACCACTAAAAATCAGGTTGTTACAATTCTCCCCCTTAGGGAAATTTCGTCTCGAAATTTCTTACCAGTGAATAGGTTAGGGTACTATGATTTCATCGAAGCTTCTATCTCCCATGTAGCTTCTTCAAGCCCATGTCGGTTCCATAATATCTTTACTAATGGTACCCTCTTGTTTCGCAACTCTTTTACCTCACGAGCCAGAATCTTAATCGGTTATTCTGAATACGACTAATCCTGCTATATCTCAACCTCACAAGGTGAAATCACATGGGAAGGATCCAATCTATACCGCCTCAGCATCAAAATGTGAAATACATTATGAATCTTTTCTAGTTCTGGTGGTAAAGCCAGTCTATATGCTACAGGATCAACTCATTCAATAATCTCGTACGGCCCTATAAATCATGGGCTTAGCTTTCCTTTCTTGCCGAATCTTAGCAGTTTCTTCCAAGGTGAAACTCTCAAGAAGACTCGATCTCTCACTGTAAATTTTACATCTTTCCTTTTAAGATCTACATAAGACTTTTGCCGATCAGATGCTGCTTTCAAGCAGTCACAAACTTTGTCTTGGGTCTCTTGAATCAAGTCAGCTCCAACTAACTTATGTTCACTCAACTCTGACCAATACAAAGGTGTTCTACATTTCTTACAGTATAATGCTTCGAATGGGGCCATTTTAATACTAGTTTCGTAGCTATTGTTATATGCAAACTCCACCAATGGTAGATACCTTTCCCAACTACCCTCAAACTCAAGTATAAAACACTGTAACATATCTTCAAGGATCTGTATCACACGTTCTAATTGACCATCTGTTTGCGGATGATATGCAGTACTGAAATTCAGTCTGGTTCTCAAAGCTTCATGCAACTTACCCCAAAACCTTAAGGTGAAACGTGGATCTCTGTTAGAGATAATAGATGTTGGTACTCCATGTAGTCGTACCATCTCAGATACATATAATTCAGCCAACTTCTCTAGTGGGAAGTCCACTCGGATAGGAATAAAGTGAGCCAATTTCGTCAGTCTGTCCACTATAACCCAGATCGAGTCTTTCTTCCTCGGTGTCATCGATAATCCTGTAACAAATCCATAGTGACCCATTCCTATTTCCACTCGGGAATGGTAATAGGCTACAACAGTCTAGACGGTACCTGGTGTTCAGCTTTTACTTGCTGACACACCAAACATCTAGTCATTAACTTTGAGATTTCTCATTTCATACTCGACCACCAATACATCTTCTTCAGGTCGTTATACATTTTCATGCTATCCAGAAGAATGGAGTAAGTACTATTGTGAGCCTCCGACAGAATGTCCCGTCTTAAGCTAGAATTATCAGGAATGCACTCTACCTCAAAAATATAACATACCATCACCATCAACAATAAATCCAGTAGTTGCATCATTCCGCATCTGATCCTTAAGCTTTGAGTCATCCTCCTGCAACTCTCGTATCCACTGTAAAAATAACGGTTTCGTCCGAAGTTCCGCTGTAACAGAACCATCACTCTCAAGTGACAAATGAGCAATCATTGCTCTCAATGTAAACAATGACTTCTGGCTCAAAGCATCAGCAATAACATTAGCCTTTCCTAGATGGTATTCTATTACCAAATCATAGTCTTTCAGTAATTCTAACCACCGATGTTGCCTCAAATTCAATTCCTTTTGAGTCATCAGTTACCTTAAACTTTTATGATCTGTGAATATATGACACCTCTCACTCGTATAAATAATGACATCAAATTTTGAAAGCGAACATAATAGCAGCCAACTCTAAGTCGTGGGTCGGATAATTCCGTTCATGTGGCTTTCATTGTCGAGAGGCATAAGCTACCACTTTTTTAGCTTGCATCAACACAAAACCCAAACCATTTAGAGACACATCACTATACATGACAAACTCTTTACTCGTTTCAGTTTGTGTTAATACTAGAGCTTCAGTTAACAATTTCTTTAACTTATTAAAGCTCTGCTGACACTTTTCTAACCATACAAAATGGATGTTCTTCTGTAGCAATTTCGTCATCGACGAGGCTATGATGGAGAAGTTTCTCACGAATCGGTGATAATAACCTGCTAATCCCAGAAAGCTACGTACCTCAGAAAAATTCTTGGGTACTTTTCAATCGAGAATACCCCAAACTTTACTTGGATCGACCGAACCCCCTCCGATGATACCACATGACCTAGAAATCCTACTTCCCGTAGCTAGAACTCACACTTGTTGAACTTCGCATACAACTGCTTTTCTCTCAGTATTTGCAAAACTTCCCTCAGATGTTGAACATGCTCTGCCTCCATCCTGGAATAAATCAATATATCATCAATGAATACCACTATGAATCTATCCAGTTGGGGTTTAAAGACCCGGTTCATCAAATCCATGAATGCTGCTGGAGCGTTAGTTAACCCAAACGACATTACTAGAAACTCATAATGTCCGTATCGAGTTCTGAATGCTATTTTTCTGCACATCATGATCCTTCACCCGCACCTGATAATAACCCAATCAGAGATCTATTTTAAAGAAGACAGTCGCACCTTTCAACTGATCAAACAACTCATCAATACGAGACAATTGCTATTTATTCTTAATTATTACCTTATTTAAGTGTTTGTAATCTATACACATTCTCATCGTACCATCTTTTTTTCACAAACAATACTGGTGCACCCTAAGGCAATACGCTCGATTGGATAAAACCTCTGTCTAACAACTCTTGTAACTGCGCCTTTAACTCTTTCAATTCAATAGGCACCATTCTATACTATGAAATCGAAATCGATGCGGTACTGGGTACTAAATCAATGTCGAACTCTACGTCTCTGATCGGCGGTAACCCTAGTAACTCCTCTAGAAACACATCTATAAATTCCTTGATAATCGGTACCTGCTTTAACTCTATCCCTGTACCCTGAGTATCCAGTATATAAGCCAAAAATGCTTCGCAGCCTTTACGAACAGTCTTCTGTGCCGATAAACCCGAGATTACTCTGGGGCTAATATCCAATTTTCTAGGCTCAGTTGTGATTACTTCCCCTATTGACCGTTTCAAGTCAATCCATCTTTGTTTACAATTAACCACTGCATCATGCTCATGCTCAGTTAACCAGTCCATTCCCAAATTACATCGAATTTAGTGAATGGTAAAAGCATCAAATCAGCAAGGAATTTACAGCCCTGAATTCTCAATGGACACTTATGACATACCAGATTAACAATGACACTATGACCTAATGGGTTTGTGACTTGTGCGTCAAACTCAGTCGACTCAAGAGATATTATTTTCAATAGCTAATGCAGTACAAATATAGGAATGAGTCGACCCTGGATCAATTAGTGCACATACAATATCATTAAAAAGATAAAATATACTAATTACAACATTGGGAGCGGTAGCCTCTTCTCGAGCTCGGATGGCATAAGTCTGTGCAGGTGCTCGAGCCTTAGATCTGGCTACATTATCCTTGTTATCTCCGCGATTTCTACCTGTACCGCTACTCTAACCCGGTCGTCTACTCTTTTGTGGTGTAGCAGAAGGTTTTACACTTTGTTCCTTCTTTGCTTAAGATCTCATCAGGCAGTTCCTTAGAAAATGATCTGCACTTCCGCATCAATAGCATGTCCCTTTCATCTTGCGACACTCACCTGCATGGCTCCTCTTACAATACCCGCATATCAGAGTAGGCATATTACGAATGCTAGCTACACTGTTTGTGGGTCTGTTCTGAAATTTAGATTCCGATGGCCTCAATTTACTTCTGCTCAAAAATCCTAAAGAAACTGGCCCCCGACTAGCCTCTTCTCTAAATCTCTTTGGCGGTGGCATGGAGAAAGTCCTGGCTATATTCTTCTTTCCAAATTCTTGAACCCTCCTTTCTCTCTGTCTCTTGCTGTTGTAGATCTCTTCTATCTTTTGAGCTCTGTTTGCTAAAATAACCAAAAGTCGAATTTTAGAACCACTGATAGTATTAGAAATGACACCTATTTTCTCCCTAAATTTGTGTATTATTTGTATCTTTTGTACTATATTTAGTATGCATTTTAGGCATTTCATACTTATTATTTATGTTTTCTAACTCATTTATGTTTTGTTTAAATTCTTGTTATTTTATCTCTTTTTGTGCACTAATGTTGTCACATGCAGCATATATATTGCGTCTTAAAATTATCAGCGCAAGGATCCATCTCAAAAGACCAAAGCTAAAAAAAAAGAATCCAAAAATACAGCCATAAATTCAGCTTGAAATCACGACTAGCGATGTCGCCGCATAGGAATCTTTACTTGAAATGAGAGAATTTAACTGTAATCACAATTGGAAGCACCAGCGTAGGGGAAGAGCACGTTGTAGTCGTAATTGAAGGTTTCAGATCGCACCTAGCTATGTCGCGACAACCTACAAATCCATAAAGTTCACACCATATCTGCATGAGTGCACAAATGGTCTGTAACAAACTTTTACAGTTGCAATTGAATCTGGATCTGAGAAGAGAGAAGATCTACCATTCTTAAAGCCTATAAATAGAGGAGAAAAAGATGAAGAAAGATATCAAGAGGTAAAGGAATTAAATTCTATAAATACTATGTTCTTAGGGATTTAAGCTGGATAACGGTGAGCTGATTTATCGAAGGAGCCACCATTTCTGATGAGGAGTGCTCGATGCAATGCAAGAGGAGCGGTTAAGGAATAGTTGTAGTATAGTCTAGAGATAGTAAGCTTCGATGTATTTGTTAACCCCTCTTTTATGCTGATAAATTACTCTTGACAATTAAATGAATATAAGAATATCCTTTAATGTTAAATTACTTTGATTCTTACTTAATCCTTCTCATCTATTTATTCTTGGATTTAATTGCTTTAAACACGAGAGTGGAATTGCAGTTTACCGACATCGAGAGATGCAGTGATAAGTTATATTAACAAGCATGTCAGTATGAGCTGCATGGGATTAAAAGAGATTCTATCACTTGTTCTTAAGTACACAGTGTTGCCAACATTAAGATGGAGTAATTGCGGGTACTTGAGTCTCGATTAAACAAAGAGCTGTTACTGGTAAGATTTCATTGGAACTTTATTATTGTAACAATTCGTCTATACAATACCTTGTCGATACATCTAGCGTTGCTACTTAGTGATATCAGTGATCCACTCCAACCCTTTGCACTTGATCGCACTTTACTTTCATGCATTTAAATTCTCATTACTTCAACAACAATTTGATTTACTTTCAGTTGCACTGATAATTAACTTTTATTACATTGACAATTTTAACTATTTTAGTGTGCAGATCTGATTTAGTTGCGCTGACATCTTTGCTCACCTTATCTCTAATCTTAGTTTAACTACCTCGACATATAGACATCAAGAACCCATTCCCTGTGGGATCGATATCCGATAGAGTTAACCTATCAACTATACTTACATCGACGTGTGTCCGCTTGCACAACTACTGTGACGTTACAGATCGATCAAGTTTTGGCACTGTTACCGAGGAATTGGCATTTGTTTGATGTTTATGTTTGTAGATGCAATTAATTCTTCTTACTTAACTTCTAACTTTTACTAATTTGTTTACTTTCTTATTGTTAATTTCTTTCATAATTCTTTAAGTGTTGCACGTCCACAAGGAGAAATCCTAGCACTATTGTTAGTTTTGATCTAGAACTTGAGAGGACATTAAGGAGGAGGAGACAAGAGCAAAAGAAAATGGCTAGTAAAAACAACAATAACAACCTACCACCATTGCTGCCACAAAATGTTGTTCATACAATGCAGCCGCAACTCGTAAATATAATACCACCGCCTCCACAAGTTGAACAAGTGCAAAATAAGATAATCCGAGATTTTGTTGTTCCTATCCTTGATGATTTACAACCAGAGGTTGTGAGACCAGCTATATAAGCTGGAAATTTTGAGCTGAAACCGGTGATGTTTCAGATGCTTAATTCAAATAGGCAATATTCTGGTTTGCCTCACGAAGATGCAAGAGAACATTTAAAATCATTTTTGCTTATTTGTGCATCCTTTAGTCAACATGGTGTCCCTGATGATGCATTGAAAATGCAGGGTAAAGCGAGAACATGGTTCTTGGGATTATCGGCTGGATCCGTTACATCTTGGAATATGCTGGCAACATAGTTTTTTTTTGTGTTTTAATCCACCGACAATGAATGCAAGGTTGCCAAATGACATTACATGCATATCATCAGTTGGATGATGAAACTTACACACAACATGGGAGCATTATAAGACTTTACTTAGACGTTGCCTAATGTATGGAATTTAACAAGAGACCTAGATAGAGATCTTTTATAATGGATTGAATGCTCAGACAAAGAATCTTGTTGACGTATCTGCTAATGGTCCTTTGTTGGATTGCACTTACAATGAAGTTATACAAATTCTAGAAAGAATTGCACAGAATGATTATCAATCTCTCATTCTACTTAGGTAAAAACTAACCTTGGTGTTCTTGAATTAGATGCTATTTCTGCTTTGAGTGCGCAGGTATCCTCTTTGGCCAATATTATAAAGAATATGAAGGGGACAAGTGATGTTGGTCCTATGCAAGTGGCCCAACAGATTTATGCAAGTCACCCAACAGATTGATGTACCGACATTTTCCTGTGAAATTTACGACGACAACCACAATTATTATGATTGCCTACAACATGCTGAAAATGCATTTTACGTTAATAACATCAGAGGAGGTTCCTATGGTAATTCATACAACAACAGAGCTCAACAACCTTGGGGAAATCAGAATGCTTCAACACATAGATATGAAAATTCCTCAACCCAAGGGAGTTATAGACAAGGGAGTTACCACAACAATCAATAGCAAAATTTTAATCAAAATTAGCAAGTGCATTCTCACCTTGATCAATTTCAAGCACATATCCAGATGCAACCACAAACGTGATTGTAGTCACAATAGAATGCAATGTCACATATCCTATGGCTGCTCTTGAAGCGATGATGCGAGAGCATATCACGAGAACTGAAGTGATAGTGCAAGGAAATTCATCTTCTATCCGAGCATTGGAAGCCCAGCTAGGACAGTTGGCTTCTAATCTGAGTGTAAGGTCATTAGGTGCTCTACCTAGTGATACTGAGAATCTAACGCAAAGAGGGAAGGAGCATTGTGAGGCTATCACGTTGCAAAGTGGGAAGCAAACTACCGAGCCAAGTAGACACTCTAACCAAGACCATGTTGAGGCATCTGAACCAACGCAACAAGGAGAAGTTGCAGCTGAAGGAAACTCAAAAGAATTAAGTGAGGAGGAGCCGTCGATAGTGGCATCTATGCCTACTATTTTCGCAATTGCTTGTGTTGATGCAACCGATTATTCCTTCACAATCCATTGACAGTATACCTTTGCCATTTTCGCAAAGATTTAAAGAGAAAGACCATGATAAGGATTATCAAAAGTTTGTTTCTACTTTGAAACAATTACATAATAACATACCTCTTTTAGATGCTCTTGTGTAGATCCCTAGTTATGGGAAATTTATGAAGGAGTTGTTATCCAAAATCGAGACGATTGCGCTCTCAGAGGGGCAGCGCTGTGCTTACAAACAAGTTGCCACCAAAAATGAAAGACCCTAGCAGCTTCACAATTCCTTGCTCCATTGGAAATCATTATCTAGGTAAAGCTTTATGTGATTTGAGAGCTAGTATTAATCTCATGCCTTTGTCCACATTTAGGAAGTTAGGAATAGGATCAATGAAGCCCACTGCGGTGACATTGCTACTTGCGGACAAATCTCTAGTGCAACCTGAAGGCCAGATCAAAGATGTCCTTGTACAAGTAGATAACCTTGTGTTCCTTGTCGATTTCATAATCCTTGACTGCGAGGTAAACAAAGAGTGCCCATCATTCTAGGGCGACCATTCTTGGCAACGGGACACACTCTTATCAACATTTTTAAGGGTGAGCTTATCATGCGCCATGAAGACGAGCATGTGACCTTCAGTGTATTCAAGGCATCTCCTTCGAAAAGTAAATAGTAGTGTCACCACATTAACGTGTTAGATTAAATAATTATGGAAGAGTTCAATGAATGGAGTTCAGCAGTCCTAGATGAAGATGCAGTGACATTCATTGATGAAGTCCTGGCTGAGGGTGACCATAATGCTGAGGTTAGTAGTTGTGAGCTGAGGCAGAATTGGCAATTTGAATCGTTGGATCTGTCTAATAAGACGATCCCTGTGTTTAAACCATTGATTGAACAAGCTTCTACCTTGGAGTTGAAGCCATTACCGACGCATTTGAAATATGTCTTTTTGGGTGACAATGAAACGTTACCTGTTATTGTCAACACAGCCCTTGACGCAATTCAAGAAGAAAAGCTCATTGCAATTTTAAAGGAACACAAAAGAGCTATAGCCTAGAGCATTAAGGATATTAGAGGTATTAGTCCCTCTTTTTGCATGCACAAGATTAGGTTGGAAGATGAAGGAAAGTAATACATTGAGCAACAGCGACGACTCAATGAGAAGATGAAAGAAGTAGTGAAGAAGGAGATTATCAAGTGGCTAGACGCAAGCATCATCTACCCCATTTCTGATAGTAATTGGGTGAGCCCTATCCAATGTGTGACCAAGAAGAGTGGCTTCATAGTTGTGAGCAATGACAAGATCGAGTTTATCCCTACTTGCATTGCGACTGGTTGGCGAGTATGCATGGATTATTGTCAACTAAATGTGGCCACAAAGAAGGACCACTTTCCACTACCTTTCATTGACCAGATACTGGATAGGCTAGCTGGTAAAGCCTATTATTGCTTCCTAGATGGCTACTCTGGATACAACCAAATTGCCATTGCATCGGAAGATCAAGCTAAGACCATGCTTACATGCCCATTTTGAACCTTTGCCTTTCGACATATGCCATTTGGATTGTGCAATGCACCAGCCACATTCTAGTAGTGTATGATGGCTATATTCTCGGACATGATTGAAGATTCTTTAGTGGTATTCATGGACGATTTCTTCGTATATGGCCAAACTTTTGACCAATGCGCTGACAACCTAGCAAAAGTTCTGAAGAGATGCGATGACACAAATCTAGTTCTGAATTGGGAGAAATGCCACTTCATGGCAACTGAAGGTATTGTCCTTGGCCATCACATATCATGTCAAGGCATTGAGGTAGATAAATC
The DNA here is from genome assembly GCA_005610355.1 of Gossypioides kirkii. NCBI lineage: Eukaryota > Viridiplantae > Streptophyta > Magnoliopsida > Malvales > Malvaceae > Gossypioides > Gossypioides kirkii. The sequence goes on from CP032245.1 coordinate 24,110,644, forward strand.
AAAGGTCAAAATCATCGAGAAATTGTCACCGCCAACAAATGTCAAGGGAATAAGAAGCTTTCTTGGACATGCCAGTTTTTATAGGGGATTTATCCATGATTTTTCCAAGATTGCTCACTGCTAGAGAAAATAAAAAGTTTGTGTTTGATGACATCTATTTGGACGCATTCATCATGATAACGAAGCAGCTAGTATAAGCTCTGATTATTGTCGCACGGGACTGGACACAACCGTTTGAACTAATGTGTGATGCAAATGACTTAACTGTAGGAGCTGTACTGGGACAACACAAAGAAAATGTATTTCGTTCCATTTATTATGCTAGTAAAACTTTGACTGAAGCGCAGGTCAATTATACAACTACTGAGAAGGAATTGCTAGCAATAGATTTTGCATTTGACATGTTTTCATACCTTGTCGGTGCAAAATTACAGTGTATACAGACCATTCTGCGTTGAGGTACCTTTTTAAGAAGAAAGACACCAAACCAATGTTGATTAGAAGGATCCTATTGTTACAAGAGTTTGATGTTGAAATCAAGGATAGAAAGGGATCTGAAAATCAAGTAGCTTACCACTTGTCTCGATAGGAAGTTGGAAGTGAAGATGGAAATAAAGTCCAAATTATCGATGCATTTTCAGACGAGCAGTTATTCTTTGTCGACTCATCACCCTGGTATGTTGTTAACTTTCTTGTGTGTGGGAAGCTACCCTTGAGTGCTGTTGGTCACAAGAAAGTCAGATTTTTGTGCGACGCTGCAAAGTACCATTGGAATGAGCCATACTTGTTCAAGGTATGCGTCGATAATATTATTCGTCGCTACATTCTTGAAGAAGAAATGACCTCTATCCCGTGGCATTGCCATGATGCTCCCCATGGAGGCCATTTTGGTGGTGTAAGGACTATAGCAAAGGTCCTCCAGTTAGGACTCTATTGGCCCACATTGTATCGAGACGCTCACAACTTTGCAGAAAAATGTGATCAATGTCAACACACTGGCTCAATATCTCGACATAATGAGATGATCCAACAACCTATTATGGAGGTGGAGCTATTCGATGTTTGGGGTATAGACTTCATGAGTCCATTCCCTAACTCTTTTGGGAATGTGTACATTTTAGTTACTGTTGACTATATATCGAAGTGGATCGATGCAATCGCAGTGCCAAAAGATGATGCTCGAACGGTGTTAAAGTTCTTCCACACTTACATCCTTACGAGAATAGGAACACCTAGGGCATTAATAAGTGATCAAGGTACTCATTTTCACAATAATCAAGTTGGGACAGCATTCAAAAGATAAGGTGTGAAGCATCGTATGGCCACAACGTACCATCCATAGACAAATGGCCAAGCGGAGGTGTCCAATCGACAGATTAAGAACATCCTTGAGAAGGAGGTTAATCCATCAAGAAGGGATTGATCTTCGTAGCTACATGACGCATTGTGGGTGCTTCACACCGCATATAAAACCTCATTGGGGATGTCGCCATATCAAATAGTGTTTGGTAAGTCATGGATTATGATGCTGCTGGTAGGAAAAGATTGTTGGACATTACTGAACTGGAAGAAATTTGCTGCAATGCCTATGAGAATGCCGTAATATAGAAAGAAAAGACCAATAGATGGCATGACAATATCATCTTACTTCGATAATTTAGCCCTGGTCAGTTTGTACTTTTATTTAATTCACGTTTAAAATTGCATCCAGGTAAATTGTGCTCAAGATGGTCGGGCCCTTTTACGGTTGTCGAAGCATTCCAGAACGATGCGATGACAATTAAGAATTTGAAGGATGGGCAACAGTTTAAGGTGAATGGCCAATGTCTGAAGCATTATGTGAGCCCAGAAGTCAAAGAACCAAATGAAACCATCGATTTGGTTACATTTAAATAATGTCAATGCATTTTACATTTCCTTTTATCTTTTCATTTACTTGTTTCCTTTTCAATTTTATGCAGGAATAAAAATCATCTTTTTGTTGATGCATCACAAGCATAACTTGCCGGCACATTCTGTGATGACTTAGCAACATTTTTTCAGCAAGGATTGCACCGATTGATCTTCATCTATTCTTAACTATTGGATCAACCAAAAAGGTACGATCTATAGCCTGGCATTTATTGGCTGCAGACGTGATGATTTTTTAGGATGTTTACAATAATCACGTCTCTTCCCATTTAAAGGTTGTAAAACCCTTCTTTGTCGATTTCCTTTTCCACTCACAATCGTCATTGTTGCTACAACTTGTCTTCTTTGTTATTTTCACTCTTACTCTCACGAGTTTATTTCTTTCTTTGCAAGTTTCGTTTAACCTCTTTACTGAGTTATTATGGCCAAAACAAGAGGTGTAAAAACTCCTAAAATCCCTAAAACTTTCACCACCGTGGTTTGGTCCACTAACCAACCTCCACCAAAAGAGTCGGTCCTATTTCTGTCTAAAGCGGCCAAGGACCGCTACCATGATGTGATGACTAAAATGTGAGTAAGGATGTCAGTGCAATTACGTCAGATATGCACACTAAAATAGTTAATATTGTCAATACAATCAGAGTTTAATGTCAGAGGTTAAATGTTAATGTACTGAAAGTAAATCAAATATGTTAAGTGTTGAGTACTGAATATTTAAATGCATGAAATGTAAAAATGATCAAGTGTAAAAAGGTAGAAATGATTCACTGATTCTGCTAAGTTGCAATGCTAGATGAGTCGATAAGGTAAAGTATATATGGATTGTCGCAGCAATAAAGTTCTTTTGAGTTCTTATCAATAACAGCTCTCTATTTAATCCAAACTTAAATACCCATAATCACTCCACCTCTCAGTGTGAGCAATGTTGTGCATTCAAGAACAAGTGATTGGAGTCTAATCTCAAGCAACTCTCGCTTAACTTACTTGTTAACCTAACTTGTCAAGCAATTGGATCTGGATTTAAGAAGAGAGAAGGTCTACCATTCTTGAAGCCTATAAATAGAGGAGGAAAAGATGAAGAAATATATCAAGAGGTAAAGGAATTAAATTCTGCAAATACTTTGTGTTCATGGAGATTTAAGCTGGATAACGGTGAGCTGATTGATCAAAGGAGCAACCACTTCTGATGAGGAGTGCTTGATGCAACGCAAGAGGAGCGGTTAAGGAATAGTCCTAGTGTCTGGAGATAGTAAGCTTCGATGTATTTGTTAACCCTTTTATGATGATGAATTACTCTTGACAATTGAATGAATATGAGAATATCCTTCAGTGTTAGTTACTTTGATTCTTACTTAATCCTTCTCATCTGTTTATTCTTGGATTTAATGGCTTTAAACACGAAAGTGGAATTGCAATCTACCGACATTGACAGATGCAGTGATAGGTTAGATTAACAAGCAAGTTAGTAAGAGTTGCTTGGGATTAGAAGAGATTCTATCACTTGTTCTTAAGCACACAGTGTTGCCAACATCGAGAGATGGGGTAATTGTGGGTACTTGAGTCTCGATTAAACAGAGAGCTATTATTGGTAAGATTTCATTGGAACTTTATTGCTGCAATAATTTGTCTATACAATACCTTGTCGGCACATCTAACGTTGCTACTTAGTGATATCAATGATCCACTCTAACCCTTTCCACTTGACCACATTTTACTTTCATGCATTTAAATTCTCAATACTTCAACAACAATTTGATTTACTTTTAGTTGCACTAATAATTAACTTTTATTACATTGACAATTTTAACTATTTTAGTGTGCAGATCTGATTTAGTTGCGCTGACATCTTTACTCACATTATCTCTAATCTTAGTTTAACTGCCTCGACATATAGACATCAAGAATCCATTCCCTGTGGGGTTGATATCCGATAGAGTTAATCTATCAACTATACTTACATCGACGTGTGTCCGCTTGCACAACTGCTGTGATGTTATAGGCGGATCAACCACCCACCATCATTCTGATCTCGTCGTTTAGCCCTTCTTCGAAATGAACACACAGGGCTTCATCAGTCAGTACAACTTCTCTGGCATACTTGCTAAGCTGTACAAATTCTCATTCATATTCTGCCACTATTTTATTTCCCTGTCTCAGTTCTAAAAATTCCTTTTTCTTCTTATCCAGGTATCATTTGCTGACATATTTCTTCTTGAATTCCATTTGAAAGAGATCTCAGGTAACTTCATTTTCAAGCATCATTACCATGATCATAGCCTACCAATTGTAAGCCTCATCTTTCAATAGTGAAGCAGCACACCTTACATAGTCTTTCGCAGGACAAGCCATTTCATTCAAAACTCTCAGCGTATTCTCCAACTAGTATTCAGCTCTAAAAGGATCGTCTTCTATATGTCCTCGGAAGTCTTCAGCCCCATATTTTCTAACCCTATTTATAAGGATGTGACACCTCGATCTACCACTAGAGGTGGTGGAGGCCTTTTTGGGGTGCTACCGGTTGGGCACATAGCTGTGTGATAGAAGGCGTAGAGGGTGGTGTCATCGGATTATTTCTTATGAATTTCGTGAACCACTGCCCCATTAAACCGAAGAACATATTCTTTTCATCATTTTCTATCATCGATAATACTGATGCACTGTGAGTAGCCCCAAAGTCATTAGTCGGAACATTGCTATTTACCTCATTAGTTTCATCTTTTTCAGAGTCAGACATCCTGTATTTATCTGCAAAAATCATAGTTAGATCGGATTCATCCATCTTACACTATCATAGGTTCATATGGCATGCACTTCTAAAATCATCAAACACAATCAATACAATCCAAGAAACAGCTAAATCGTAAGCTCTGATACCATTAAATGTAACATCCAAATTTTGAACTTTGTTGCCGATTAGGATTTTCAGTGTTTTACTATACATTTATCACTATTCATTTTATCATTATATTATACAACTTTATTTATTAAAATATTTCACTTCACATGTTACACATAATCATTTAAACAAAACACAATTCAATAAGGGTAAAAATGGCATTTCCAATATTTTGGGAGACTTCTACCTGTACCTGATGGTCAAGTATCAGTAGTAGCCCTGTCAATAAACAATTCTGAAACTGTGCAGATTTTTACTGGTACCTATGCTAGTTCTACCGATACAAGTATAATTTTTACCAATACAAGTCATACTTCTACCGATACTAAAAACTCTAGAGAGCTATAATTCTCACTCTGTAACATCTACCGATACAAGTATGCAAACTACTGATACATCTATACACATAACTACCGATACTTACAATTCAACTATCGATACAACTCAAGTCAATGAACAACCTCTCTCCTACCCTGTGCTTCTACCGATACATGCATGAGTTCTACCGGAACAAGTATGCAGAATCTCAACGATTATGTCAAAACACAAGTTTAACAACTCAACTCATGCATTTGAATTACACTTCATATCCAAATTACAACATACTAAATACCTAAGTCTTTACAAAGTATCTTAAACTCATATCCAAATTACACTTCATGCTTAATCACAATCAACATAACAAGGTTTATCATTTCTAATACAAAAACGAAAAAAAATATCATCCTAGTACATGCCATATAACCAAGTAGTGTAATAACTACCGAACAGCTCCGGGATGGTATGAATGCTCTAAGATGATCCGATCTACGAACATCAAAAATTGAATCTACAAAATAGTAGCAAATCCACAGGTAAGCACTTTAATGCTTAGTAAGTTCATAAAGTTAAATAGATTCATCAAACTTCAAGAGTTGTAAAATGTAATTAACCGAATGGAATAACTCTATACATCCGATGTAAGTTTCAACTCGCATTTGATACCCACGATGACACAAAGTCATCGAACCCTTAATTCGTAATGGGATTCATTTCATTTAATACTCACGATGACACATAGTCATCAGACCTGTTGTTTCGTAAAGGAATCATACACTCATGATGACACAGTCATCGGACCTCATAATCCGTAAAGGATTCGTATACTCATGATGACACATAGTCATCGAACCTTTTGTTTCGTAAAGGAATCATACACTCATGATGACACATAGTTATCGGACCTCATAATCCATAAAGGATTCGTATACTCACAATGACACATAGTCATCGGACCTCATAATCCATAAAGGATTCATATACTCACGATGACACATAGTCATCGGACCTCATAATCCATAAATGATTCATATATTCACGATGACACATAATCATCGAACCTCATAATCCATAAAGGATTCATATACTCACGATGACACATAGTTATTAGACCCTTTTTGCATTTACGGCTCAAAGCTTGTTGCCTATCTTTTTCCTTTATTCTCTTGTCTACCACACTTCCGATCATCATTTCAACTCACTACAATGGTTTACAATACAAGAATATGAAATTTAAATTAGAATTTAACCATTATGAACTTACCAGACTGATTGCAGTTATGAATGTATTCCAGGGACTACTCCGCTAATTTTCCTTTTCCTTGATCTGTGGCACGGCCGTAGTCTACATTCACAAATCATTCCATTTCTCACATTAAATCACATAATCAATTCATTTAACACAATATAGTCCTTTTTGGTAAAATTACAATTTTACCCTTAATACTTTCCTTTTATTCAATCTAGTCCTTTCAACACAAAACATGCAAAATAGCCATTTCATTTCTAAACCCTTAGCAGCTGAAAGTTCAAAGCCTTTACACAAGTCCCTAAATTTCATTTATTTCACACTAAGTACACCCAATTTCATCATTTTAACATTTTAGCCCTTAAACCTTAATTTCAACAAAAATCACTTTACTAAAATATTAAACCCAATCATCAAGCATACAAATCCATCAAAAACTTTCAAGAAAAAGCATATTCAACAATGGTAAGATTTATAACATTTGACAGATTCACAAATTAGTTCTTACATAAGCTAGATTAAGCTAATACGGACTCAAAAACACAGAAATTACTAAAAACGGGTGAGATTTCACTCACCAAATCAAAGACTAAGCTTGGCCAAACTTCAAGCTTTCACTTTAGGGTTTCTCCTCTTGTTCTCTAGCTTTTGTGAAAATGATGATCAATTTCATGCCATGTTTCTTTATTTACCTAATTTAACAACTTACTAATTTACGCTTGTTTAATTAACACCCAATTCAACCATTTCTTTGCCCATTACTGTCCACTCAATTTCCTAATGGTTTAATTACCATTTTTGGACTTTACTTTACCTTTTGACTAGTATATCGTACCTTTGGCCAATTGAACCCTACTTTTGCAACCTTTACTATTTAGTCCTTTCTATTTAATTAACTATCTAAACGATAAAATTTCTGAACCAAACTTTAATACTATGCATATGACACCACAAATTTTAAAATAACAAATTTGTGACTTAACTCATCGGATTTGTGATCCTAAAATCACTGTTTCTGACACCACTGAAAATCGAGTTGTTACAACCATCGTTTAAATGCATCCACAAAGAAGGATCACTTCCCGCTTCCATTCATTGATCAAATGTTGGATAGGCTAGCTGGTAAGGCCTATTATTGTTTCCTTGATGGGTACTCTGGATACAACCAGATAGCAATCGTGCCGGAGGACCAAGAAAAGGCAACTTTTACATGCCCATTTGGAACCTTTGCTTTCCGATGAATGCCATTTGGTTTGTGCAATGCCCCAACCACATTTCAGAGGTGCATGATGGTTATCTTCTCAGATATGATCGAGGATTCATTAGAGGTATTTATGGATGATTTCTCTGTGTATGGGCAACATTTTGATATATGCGCTGAAAATTTAGAAAAAGTGTTGAAAAGATACGAGGACACCAATTTGGTTTTAAACTAGGAAAAATGTCACTTTATGGCAACCGAAGGAATTCTCCTTGGTCATCGAATATCTTGTTAGGACATTGAAGTGGATAAAGTGAAGGTGGAAATCACTGAAAAGTTACCTCCACCAAATAATGTGAAGGGAATAAGGAGTTTTCTCGGCCATGCTGTATTTTATAGAAGATTCATCCGAGACTTCTCCAAAATAGCAAAACCACTCTGCTCCAAAATAAAAAGTTTTTGTTCGATGCAGCTTGCTTGGAAGCATTTCTAAAGATTAAACAACAGTTAGTACAAGCACCCATTGTCATCGCACCAGATTGGACGTAACCGTTCGAGGAAATGTGTGATGCGAGTGACTTTGCTGTAGGTGCTATGTTGGGACAAAGGAAAGATAAGGTGTTTCATTCAATGTATTATGCTAGTAAAACTCTAACTGAAGCGCAGGCGAATTATACGACCACTGAGAAAGAGTTGCTGGCAGTATTTTTTGCATTTGACAAGTTTTGTTCATATCTTGTCGGCGCAAAAAGTACAGTATACACTAATCACTCTACTTTGAGATACCTTTTTGCTAAGAAAGATGCTAAGCCTAGGCTGATCAGATGGATCCTTTTACTCGAAGAATTTGATGTTGAAATTAAAGACAAGGATCAAAAAACTAAGTAGTAGACCACTTCTCTGTTCTGGAAGTTGGAAGCGAGAATGAAAATAAGTCACAAATTGTCAACGCATTTCCAGATGAAAAATTATTTTTTGTTAACGCATCTTCATGGTATGCAAATGTAGTCAATTACCTAGTTTGTGGAAAGCTACCATTGAGTGTAACAGGTCATAAGAAGGTCAGGTTTCTTAGGGATGCTACTAAGTATCATTAGAATGAGCCATACCTGCTTAAGGTATGCGCCGAAAACATCATTCGTCGATGTGTTCTTTATGAGGAAATATTATCTATCCTGAAGCATTGCCATGATGCTCCCTATAGTGGTCATTTTGGTGGTGTTAGGACTGCTGCAAAGGTTCTACAATCAGGATTTTACTGCCCTACATTATTTCGAGATACACACAATTTTGCTCAACAGTGCGACAAATGTCAGCGCATCGGTTCCATATCTCGACGCAATGAGATGCTTCAACAACCTATCATGGTGGTTAAACTCTTTGATGTGTGGGGTATAGATTTCATGGGACCATTTCCAAATTCCTTTAGGAATGTGTATATCCTGGTAGCTGTCGACTATGTCTCAAAGTGGATCGAGGTAATTGTTGTTCCAAAGGACGATGCTCGAACGATATTAAAGTTCTTTGACACATACATCCTTACAAGATTCAGAACCCCTCGTGCATTAATAAGTGATCAAGGCACTCATTTCCATTGCAGTCTGGTGGCAACAACTTTGAAACGCTACGATGTGAAGCATCGCACGACAACCACATATCATCCATAATCGAATGGACAAGCGGAGGTCTCCAATCTATAGATTAAAAGTATTCTTGAGAAGGTGGTTAACACATCTAGATGGGATTGGTCCTCGCGATTACATGATGCGTTGTGGGTGCTTGGCATAGCTTACAAAACTCTGTTAGGAATGTTATCAGCTGGTGTTTGGAAAATCATATCACTTGCCTGTCGAACTTGAACATAAGGCCATGTGGGCAATCAAGCAAGTGAATATGGATTATGATGCTACTGGACAGAAAAGATTGTTGGACATTTCAGAGCTGGAAGAAATTTGGCGCGATGCCTATGAAAATGCAACCATTTACAAAGAAAAAACTAAAAGATGGCTCAACAACATTATCTTGGGTGACAATTTTTTCCTGGTTAGTTAGTGCTTTTATTTAACTCACGTTTAAAATTGCATCCAGGAAAATTACGCTCAAGGTGGTCAAGACCTTTCCAAGTTGTCGAAGCATTTTCACATAGTGCGGTGACAAGTAAAGATTTGAACGATGGGCACCAATTTAAAGTTAATGGCCAACGATTAAAGCATTATTTTAGCCCAGGCATCAACGAACAAAATGAGACCATTAACCTGGTTACATTTACTTAATAATGTCATTGCAATTTTTGATATTTACTTTTTATCTTTTGTTTACTTTTAATTAGTTTTCTTTAGTTTTATGCAGGAATAAAAATTCTCCTTTTTGTCAACGCACACAAAAGCTCGACTTGTTGGCGCATTTCTTTGATTACTCAACGAAACGTTTTGGGCAAGAATCACTCCGATTGATTCATTCTAATCCCCAACCTTTGGATCATCCTGAAAAAGTACGATCTGTGTCCTGGCATTTATTGGCTACAGGCATAGTGTACTCTCTGCTATCATCATGTCTCCTCGCCTCCATCGTCTATAAAACAAACTTTTTGTGTTGACTGCTCTCTCACACTCACAACCTCTATTGTTACTGTATTTTCTTCATCTTCAACCTTCTATTTTTTCTGCTAGATATTTTCACTCTCTCTATTTCAGCACTCATGGCAAGAACTCGTGGAGCCAAAACCCAATCTAAATCGACAGTTGAATCCTCAGCTGCCATGGTCCCAAAGAGCCTATTCTCTTCCTATCAAAAGCGACGAAGGACCGCTATCATGAAGTCATGCTAAAGAGTAACTGTCTCCTAAAAAAGGATTCCAATTGTCCCCGCATCTGACTCTAGGGAACCAAGTCACCATGACAATCTCTTGTTTGGGATGGGAACAATTTTGCGACCATCCGACCGAGTATTCTCCTTCTCTGGTAAGGGAATTTTACGCTAACCTGGTGGACTCCGAACAGGAATTCATATTTGTTTGTGAAGGGTTGGTGCCCTGGAATGCCGATCACATAAACGCTCTCTTTCATATTATTGTGGGAGAGGATGAACACATCGAGTTCTTGGAAAATTTGATTGAGGAAGGAACCGAGCTTTTACTAGCGATTTATGGGTCGACGGTGCAGTTTAGACTAGCAACAATCCAAACAACTATACCATTCATCGTCGCTTTCTTAGTGTTTAAAGTAATGTATGGTTTCATTTTATAAACTACCACCTACTGCCATCTACCCAAAGCACCACTGCAATACTAGATAGAATGTGTATGTTGCATTCTTTATTGAAGGGACGTAGAATTGATGTCGGCACAATCCTTCATCAAGAAATTACTGAGGCCGCTATAAAACAAACAAGTATCCTACCCTTCCCTTCTCTGATAATATTGTTGTGTAAACAAAGGGGCATTATGCCTCTTGAAGGGGAGGAGACTTTGGAAAATAATGGCCCAATCAATGATGTTTTGTTAGAGAGGATGACTAGGGGACAAGAGACCTCTATGGTGAAGGAGGTTTCACAGAAGAAAGAAAAGGGAAAAGGAAAAAAGAAAGCTGCTTAAACCCATGTACCCACAGACCCTCAAATTTGGAGGAAGATTGATGAAATTGAAAAAAAATTTGATCGAATGAGCACCAGACAAATCAGGCTTGTAGGCGCAGTGGAAGAGATGTAATTAAGATAGAATTTATTCTATGCATATACGAGAGCATGGAATAATGTTGTTGTCACCACATTACGCGACTTGAGTAGGAACCCAATGCTAGAATTCCCTGTGTTTCCTCCCATCATCAATAAAGGCACTCTATCATCGAAGCAGCCGGGTTCAGAAGGTAGAACCCAATCCGTCCAATATCCACATCAAATCTACATCTCTGATGATGAGGATCAAGAGGCGTAATCCAAGGAGATGGAAGAATGCTTCCAAAATATAGCTAGTCTCTTTGAAGATGAACTATTAAACAATTTGAGGGCCACCATCACGGAGCAAGAGACTGCTTCAGCGGAAGAACACATACCAGTTGCCTCTGTGGGTATTGAGGCAGAAGAAGAAGAAGAAGAGGAGAAGGAAGAAAAATAAGAAGATCTTGCCCCGACAAATTTGTCGACGCACCTACAAGTGTAGGTGCATTTGTAGAACAACTGGCGTAAACTAGGGTGAGCTAGGCCGAGGTGGTCACATTCAAAAATGAGGATTCTAATCCTCTAGCTATTGTGTCATATATAGAACCACTTGCTGAACTCCATCCATCGGACGTGACTGTTGATGAAGCCAACATTCAACTAGCAATGGAGGAGCAATCTACTCCACCAGATGAACAAAAAGAGAAGAGGCGCAAATGAAAAGCAAAGAAGAAAAGCAAAGAGGAGCACCCAAAGAAGAAAAAGAAACCCAAAGCAGCCACTTTCGAGGCTGCAACACAATGAGTTAGTTTACTTTTCCGTTGTTAGTTGCATGCATTTTATTTTTTGTGATTGCATTTTTATCATCCCTGCATTTTATTTGTTTTCATAGTTGCATTTCCATTATAATTTGTATAGTATTGTCAGTGCATTAGGGACAATGTAGACATTAAGTTTGGGGGAAATGTGGAATGGAAATGCAATTATACCCATAAGTTTAGGAATATATTTGTTTCTTTAAGTTGAATGAAAGTATGCAAAGTTAAGAAAAATAATTGTGGCCACATTTTTTTCATTTGATGCGTAAATTCTTGAATTAGTTGGAATGATAATGCGTGAATATGATTGAATGTTGAATCCTTCCATCTTTTGATGAATGATTGAGATTACATTAGTAATAGATGAGTAACATCATTCTTTAAATTTTGAATTAACTTATCATCTTCCAGCTATAATTATATTTACTAAATAAAAGACACTCCAATATGGGTGTATTGTGACTCAACAAGGGGGAACACTCTATTGTAAGTGTTAGAAAAATTATCTAGCCAAAGGCTGTCACTGCAAGAGTGTGTGTTGGCACAATTACATACTCCTTAGGGGTTTGTTGCACCCCATCGTTACTGCCCAGGAATAATAGTATAGTAATGCAATGACATCTCTCGTCTCATAAAAGAAAACAGAAAGAAATAAAGAAAGAAAAGTTGATAAAAAGAAAAAAAAAATATACAATAAATGTTGTGCTAGTTAAGAAGATTTAAAATTTGAAGCATGATGATAACATTAGTGAAGTTGCAATTTTGATTATTTATACCTATAACTTGTCGGCGCAATATTTTAGCATATGAATGTAATTTATACATGGATTCCAGAGAATATAAGTTGCTAGAATGATGAATGTGGTGAAAAAAAAATTTAGATATAACTTTGCTAGCTTTTATTTACTTGAGGACAAGTAAAAACTCAGTGTTGTTGGATCTTATTTTCTTTCATTTTATCTCTTTTGTGCTACTAATGTCGTTGTATTTAGTACTAGTTTTGCGTCCAAAGTTGTCAACGCAGAGATCAACCTGGGAAGATCAAAGTAGGAAAGCATTCAAAGTTGTGGTCACAAGTTGATCCAAAATTGCTACTGAATATGTCGTCACATGAATGTTTTTTCATATCTATCGAGAATTTCACATTGATAACATATCCAGAAGTGCCAGCGCAAGAGAATGACAAATTGTCGCAGCAAATTAGAAACCATAATTTGCGTCCAGGAATGTGGCGACAATCTGCAACTACTCAATGAACATACCAGATCTGCGTGAGTGCAAAGCTAGTAATAACAACTTTTACAGCTGCATCAAGGATCTAGATCTAAAAGGGAGAAAGATCTAGAATGCCTAGTGATTATAAATAGAAGGATGAAAGAGAGGATGAATCATCAAGGTGTGAAGATTTCAAATCTATAATTTCTCTTATTCATCTTCGAAGATAGCTGCTATGGAAGCTTAAATTCTGGAGGAAGGTGATCTGATGCCACAAGGACGCAACAACTTCTGATGAGAAGTGCTTGGTGCAACACAAGAGGAGCGGTTAAGGAAGAATTCTAGTAGACTAGGAATAGGATTCTTCAATTCATTTGTTAATTCCTCCTAAATTGTTGATGAATATTATTGATAATTGTTTGAATACGGAAGTATCTTTCAACATTAGATTTGCTTTGAGTTCTATTCAATTCTTCTCATTTGTTTATCTTTGGATTTAACTGTTTTGACCTCAAAAGTGCAATTGCAATCATAGTCACTGGAAGGTGCGGTGACAAGTTGTTGGATTAACAAGCAAGATAGTAGAAGCTGCTTGGGACTAGGAGGAATTCTGGTCACTTGTTCTTAAGTGCTTAGCATTACTAGAATTGAAAGGTATGGTAGTAGTGGGTACATAGGCCTTTGTTAAACGAAGAGTTGATATTAGTATGATCTCATTGGAACATAATTGCGACGAGAAATTCATCTATAAGTTACCTTGTAGTCACATTTAGCGTTGTGACTTGTGAAGTCAGTGATCCTCTCCACTTCTTTACACTTGATCTATTTCGTTTATATTTCTGAGTTTACATTAAAACATCTCAACAATCAATTCATTTTATATTACATTTGCACTGACATTTTATATTACTTTTGCATTGACAATTTTTACTCTTAACCTGTGTAGTTTTAACGAATTTACGTTGACATTATTATTAACATTTCTTATTATTTTAACTCAGATTGCTTCAATATATTTAAACATAAATAGCCATCTTTGTTGGATCGATATCTGATAGTTTTACACCTATCAACTATACTTGCATCGACAAGTGTTCGCTTGCACAATTGCTGTGACGTTCATAGCGCGATCAGCGTGCTACAAGATCACTCACTGAAAATCTTTAAACAAAATTGGCTTTGCCTTTATCCTTATTGGTAGATGGTTTAGTTGGTTCACAACATATGTAAGCACACAATTTACTTAAATAGACGAAACTTACAAAATTCACACATGCAAGCGAACTTAGCCTTCTGGAGAATCAAACCTAACAAGATAGTGACTTACCTTGATTTTTCAGTGAGAGAATTCTCATGGAATAAGGGTCGTATTTATACACTAGCGAACCCTCACTTGTGAGGCCAAACCTTCCAAGCCCGATCTTGGGATGTTACAACTCTACCTCACTTAAGACATTTCTTCCTCAAAATGTGCACCTTCAAACAGTTAAATATATTGTTGTTTCATGGCTTCCTCAATCTCCCAAATAGCTTTGCTGGCCTTATGGTTTGGCCACAACACTTTGACCGAAGAAATACTCTTGCTTCACAAAACTTTCACCTCGCGAGCCAAAATCTTCACTGGTTCTTTCTCATAAGTCAAATCAGGTCGCACTTCAACTTCATCTGTTGCTACTACATGAGATGGTTTTGTGCGATACTTCCTTATCATGGACACACGAAACACATCATGTATTCGATCAAGTTCACAGGGCAACTTGAGTCGATATGCTACAAGATCGACTCTTTCTATCACCTAGAAGGGGCCAATGAACCTTAGGCTTAGCTTCCATTTATGCCCAAAACTTAGGACTTTCTTCCATGGTGATACTTAAGAAACACATGCTTGCCCACTTGGTATTCAACATCTCGTTATTTCAAGTTAGCATATGACTTTTGTCTGTCTGAAGTAGCCTTAAGCCTTTCACATATCATCTTCACCTTGTCCTCAGTCTCACAAACCAAATTACATCCAACAGTTCGCTTCTCATCCAACTCAGCCCAACACAGAGGTGTTCGACACCTCATTTCATAAAATGCTTCAAAGTGTGCCATCTGAATGCTTGCTTAATAGATGTTGCTATAGGTGAATGGTAAATAATGTTCCCAACTTCCTATGACCTCCAAAACATAGCTTCGCAACATAAATCTCATAGTGGCCATCTATTTGAGGGTGATAAGTTGTAATGGATCTCGATAGAAAGTTATGGAAACTAGCATGCTATGCAATCGAATTATTTTAGTAACATAAATCTCTGTGAGCCTTTCCCCGACAAATTCACCTACAAGTGTAGGTGTATTTGTAGAACAACTGGTGCAAACTTAGGTGAGTTAGGCCGAGGCGGTCACATCCGAAAATGAAGATTCCAATCCTCTAGCTATTGTGTCATATGTGGCACCACTTACTGAACTTCATCCATCAGACGTGATTGTCGATGAAGCCAACATTCAACTAGTAATGGAGGAGCAATCTACTCCACCAGTTGAACAAAAAGAGAAGAGGCGCAAATGAAAAGCAAAGAAGAAAAGCGAAGAGGAGCGCCCAAAGAAGAAAAAGAAATCCAAAGCATCCACTTTCGAGGCTGCAACACAATGAGTTAGTTTACTTTTTCGTAGTTAGTTGCATGCATTTTATTTTTTGTGATTGCATTTTTATTGTCCCTGCATTTTATTTGTTTTCATAGTTGCATTGTAGTTGCATTTCCATTATAATTTGTATAGTATTGTCAGTGCATTGGGGACAATGTGGACATTAAGTTTGGGGGGAAATGTGGAATGGAAATGCAATTACACCTACAAGTTTAGGAATATATTTCTTTCTTTAAGTTGAATGAAAGTATGCAAAGTTAAGAAAAATAATTGTGGCCACATTTTTTTCATTTAATGCGTAAATTCTTGAATTAGTTAGAATGATAATGCATGAATTGGGTGAATATGATTGAATGTTGAATCCTTCCATTTTTGGATGAATGATTGAGATTGCATTAGTAATAGATAAGTAGCATCATTCTTTAAATTTTGAATTAACTTTCCATCTTGCAACTATAATTATATTTACTAAATAAAAGACACTCCAATGTGGGTGTATTATGACTCAACAAGGGGGAACACTCTACTGCAAGTATTAGAAAAATTATCTAGCCAAAGGCTGTCATTGCAAGAGTGTGTGTCGGCACAATTACATACTCCTTGGGGGTTTGTTGCACCCCATCATTACTGCCTAGGAACAAGAGTATAGTAATGCAGTGACATCTCGTAGTCGAATAAAAGAAAACAAAAAGAAATAAAGAAATAAAAGTTGATAAAAAGAAAATATATATATACACACATACAATAAATGTTGTGTTGGTTAAGAAGATTTAATATTTGAAGCATGATGTTAGCATTAGTGAAGTTGCAATTTTGATTATTCATACCTATGACTTGTCGGCTCAATATTTCAGCATATGAATGTAATTTATACATTAGGATTCCAGAGAATATAAGTTGCTAGAATGATGAATGTGGTGAAAAAAATTTAGATATAACTTTTCTAGCTTTTATTTACTTGAGGACAAGTAAAAACTCAAGTTTGAGGGTGTGATAGCATTAGAAATGACACTCAAATTCTCCTTAAATTAATGTATAAATTGTTCCTTTTGTATCATATTGAGCATGCATTATTAGCATTTAATACTTAGTATTTACATTTTTTAACTCAGTGTTGTTGGATCTTATTTTCTTTCATTTTATCTCTCTTGTGCTACTAATGTCGTTGTATTTGTAATAGTTTTGCGTCCACCTCAGAAGATCAAAGTAGGAAAGCATTCAAAGTTGTGGTCACAAGTTGATCCAGAATTGTGGCCGAATATGTCATCACATGAATGTTTTTTCATATCTATTGAGAGTTTCATGCTGATAACATATCCAGAAGCACCAGTGCCGGAGAATGACAAATTGTTGCAGCAAATTAGAAATCATAATTTGTGTCCAGGAATGTCGCGACAATCTGCAACTGCTTAATGAACATACCAGATCTGCGTGAGTGTATAGCTGGCAATAACAACTTTTATAGTTGCATCAAGGATCTAGATCTGAAAAGGGAGAAAGATCTAGAATGGCCAGTGATTATAAATAGAAGGATGAAAGAGAAGATGGATCATCAAGGTGTGAAGATTTCAAATCTATAATTTCTCTTATTCATCTTCGAAGATAGCTGCCATGGAAGCTTAAATTTTGGAGGAAGGTGATCTGATGCCACAAGGACACAATAGCTTCTAACGAGAACTGCTTGGTACGACACAAGAGGAGCGGTTAAGGAAGAATTCTAGTAGACTAGGAATAGGATGCTTCAATTCCCTTGTTAATCCCTCTTAAATTGTTGATGAATACTATTGATAATTATTTGAATATGGAAGTATCTTTCAATATTAGATTTGCTTCGAGTTCTATTCAAATTTTCTCATTTGTTTATCTTTGGATTTAACTGTTTTGACCACAAAAGTGCAATTGCAATCATAGTCACTGAAAGGTGCGGTGACAAGTTAGATTAACAAGCAAGATAGTAGAAGCTGCTTGGGACTAGGAGGAATTTTGGTCACTTGTTCTTAAGTGCTTAGCATTACTAGAATTGAAAGGTATGGTAGTAGTGGGTACATAGGTCTTTGTTAAATGAAGAGTTGATAGGTTCAGTTGGTTCACAACATATGTAAGCACACAAATTACCTAAATATACGGAACTTACAAAATTCACACGTGCAAGCAAACTTATCCTTCTGGACAATCAAACCTAACAAGTTAGACACTTACCTTGATTTTTCAGTGAGAGAATTCTCATGGAATAAGGGTCCTATTTATACACTAGCGAGCCCTCACTTGTGAGGCCAAAGCTTCCAAGCTCGATCTTGGGATGTTACATCTCTCCCCCACTTAAGACATTTCTTCCTCAAAATGTGCACCTTCAAACAGTTAAATATATTTTTGTTTCATGGCTTCCTTAGTCTCCCAAATAGCTTTGCTGGTCTTGTGGTTTGACCACAACACTTTGACTCAAGAAATACTCTTGCCTTACAAAGCTTTCACCTCACGAGCCAAAATCTTCACTGATTCTTCCTCATAAGTCAAATCAGGTTGCAGTTCAACTTCATCTATTGCTACTACATGAGATGGTTTTGTGCGATACTTCCTTATCATGGACACACGAAACACATCATGTATTCGATCAAGTTCACGTGGCAACTTGAGTCGATATGCTACAATATCGATTCTTTCTATCACCTAGAAGGGGCCAATGAACCTTAGGCTTAGCTTCCCTTTATGCCCAAAACTTAAGACTTTCTTCCATGGTGATACTTAAGAAATACATGCTTGCCCACTTGGTATTCAACATCTCGTTGTTTCAAGTCAGCATAGGACTTTTGTCTGTCTGAAGCAGCCTTAAGCCTTTCACATATCATCTTCACCTTGTCCTCAGTCTCACGAACCAAATTACGTCCAACGGTTTGCTTCTCATCCAACTCAGCCCAACACAGAGGTGTTCGACACCTCATTTCATATAGTGCTTCAAAGTCTGCCATCTGAATGCTTGCTTAATAGCTGCTGTTATAGGTGAACTCTAGCAATGGTAAATAATGTTCCTAGCTTCTTGTGACCTCCAAAACACAGCTTCGCAACATGTCTTCTAGCACTTGTATCACTCTCAGATTGGCCGTCTATTTGAGGGTGATAAGTTGTAACAGATCTCGATAGAAAGTTATGGAAACTAGCATGCTATGCAATTAAATTATTTCAGTAACATAAATCTTTGTGAGCCTCTACAAAGTATAGCTGTGCGAATAACTAGGAAATTCACACTCTGGGTGAGGCGATCTACAATCACCCAAATAACATCCTTCTTGGTTGCAGTTACAGGCAATCCTATCAAAAATTTAATGGTGATCCTTTCTCACTTCCATTCTGGAATCTTGAGTGGCTGAAGCAATACTAAAGGATATTGATGCTCTACTTTCACCTTCTGACAATTTAAGCACTTTGCCACAAACTCTGTAATAGCTCGCTTCAATCCAGACTACCAATAGAGTTCGCGGAGTTCACAGTACATCTTGTCACTTCTAGGATACATCATATAACTACTATTGTGGGCTTCACTAAGGATGACTTTTCGTATCTCTTTATCATCTGGCATGCAAAGTATTCAATAATCATTTGGTGCAAAGTCCCCTCGCACTCTTTGTTCAACTTGGCGAACCCTCTTCGGCAACTCTTGATCCGAGGTTTTCTTCTCCTAGATTTGTTATGACTATGTTGGTCTCACTTGTAGTTCCGCGAGCAATCTCCCATCATTTCTTACACTTAGCCGCATGAACGGAGCTTGCATCTTACTCATAGAATTCATGCTTAGAGCATCAGCTACCATGTTTGCCATTTTAGGGTGATACTCTGTCTCAGTCATAATATTTCAATAACTCTATCCACCTTCTCTGTGGAAGATTCAACTCTTTCTGTGTAAGCAAGGACTTGAGGCTCTTTTGGTCAGTGTAAATACTATACTTCTCCTCATACAATTAGTGTCACCAAATCATAAGTGTGAACACCACCGTTACTAACTCCAAGTCTTGGACTTTGTAGTTACGCTCATGAACCTTCAATTCCCTTCCTACATCAGCACCCATCCCAGCCCTTGTGAGAGGTGTTACTGTAAACGATAAACTTCTTCCTTGGTTCTGGTTGAATCAACATAGCCTTTCTTTTTTCCATGTGAACTATTCCTTATTCTGAAGTAACTTTGTTAAGGGTGCTGCTATAGTGGCAAACCCCTCAATAAACCTGTGATAATAACCAATGAGCCTTAAAAAGCTTCGCACTTTAGTAACACTTCTTGACGATCTTTACTTCAAAATGGCTTTGATTTTCTTTGGGTCTATGTGAACCCTTTCATCTGAAATGATGTGCCCAAAAATGAAACTTCCTTGAGCCAAAACTCATACTTGCTAGACTTTACGAACAACTATTTTTCTCGCAGAATTTGCAACACAATTTACAGATAGGTATCTTGCTCTTCCTTAGTTTGTGAATACACCAGAATGTCATCAATAAACACCACCGCACAATGATTAGATATTCATGGAAAACTCAGTTTATCAAGTCCATGAAAGCAGCAGGTGCATTTGTTAACCCAAAAGGTATCACCAAAAACAACTTTTGCCTTACCTCATTCTGAATGTTATTTTCAACACATCAAACTCCTTACCTTGAGTTGGTATAACTAGATCACATATCAAACTATAAGAACACTATGGCATCTCACAGTTGGTCAAACAAATAATCAGTTCTTGGCAATGGGTACTTGTTTATTAAAGTTAACTGATTCAATTGCCTTAGTCGATGCACATCCTCATGTGATCAGTTGTTTAACATCATAACAATATTGTGCAAGCCTACACTGTCGGTGCAAGTATAGTAGACAAATATAAATCTGTCGGATATCGATCCCACAAGGATGGTTGTCTTTTGTCTATCAATGTTAGTGCAATAAACAGATAAAAACTAGATAAATGTGAGAATAGTTATCGAAGCAATAACTTGAAAATAAAGATGAAATATGATAATGATAAAATGGGATCCCCAAAGTGAATCTTCAACAGAATACTAAGTGCTCACAAGATATAAAAGGATAGGTGATTGTCGATGCAATAATTTGCAATGAATATCTTACCAAGCTTAACTTCTATATTTAATCTAAGGCTTAAATATGCACATTAACCACACCTTCCAATGATGGCAATGGAACACAATTAAGAACAAGTGGATTAAATCCCTCTAACCCTTAAGCAACTTCTGTTTTCATGCTTGTTAGCTTGAACTGTCGCTGCACTTTCTAGTGGCAGTAACCGCAATAACATTTCCATGCTAAAAACATTCAAGCCCAAAGATTAAACAGTAGAAGCAAAATTGAATAAAATAAAATTTAACCCAAAAATCATATGTACTTTCATACAAACATGAAATAGAAAGTAATCACGAGCATTTAGAAAGAAATATAAAAGAAACAAGTGGAGAATACTATTCCTAGACAATCTCGACTTAACCTCTCAATTCCCTCTTGTGTCGCACTCAGGTTCCTCGTCAAGATCTAATCTACATCCCTTTCACGTCTGTTCACCTGTAAGAGACTTAAGCCTCCATAGCCAAAAAGCTTCAAAAGATGAGTTGAAGAAAATAATGCACACCAAAAAGACCCCTTTTTTCCCTTTTCTCGTGAATATTTATCTTCTTCCAAATAGTACAGGTGTCCTTTCATAAGAATCATGCTGCCTCTATCCATACAAGTTGGTTATACTAGACTGGAAGCTCATACATTTTTGTTCTTATCCACGTTGGAAGCTGCTTTGACAGTTGTTAGGTGCGGCGATAGTCTTGGGCGTAATCTAGAAATACTCATGCAACGACATCAGTACCAAAACATGACAAAATTAAGGATAAATAGGTTAAGGTCTACTGAGTTATAAAATGCAATTTACTGAATTGAAAATGCTAAAATATGTGCCAAAGATAACTAAATGGGGAAAAATTAACCAATAAGTAGGTAGAAAACATATGTTCTTTCTAGTACTATCACACTCCCAAACTTGAGTTTTTACATGTCCTCAAGTGAAACAGAAACTAGCAAGGCTACACAAGAATTCACTAAGGCAAATGATCATTCTAGCAACTTGGATCATCTAAAATCCCAATGAATGAGTCACATTCAGATAACAGGATATTGCATCGACAATACATAAGTATGAATGAATAAGATTGCAACTTCATCAAAGATAACATCATGCCTCAAATCCTAAACTCTATCTACCAATACAACATTTATTATACAATACTAAGCATCTATGAACACCATAAATATATATATATCTCTTCTCTTTTTTTTCTTTTTTTATAAGGAATATCGTTGCATTACTATACCCTTGTTCCTGAGAAGTAACGATGGAGTGCAACAAACCCCTAGGGAGTACGTAATTGTGCCGATACGCACTCATGCAGCAACAACCTTTGGCCAGATTCATTTTTCTAACGCTTGCATTGGAGTGTTCCCTCTTTAACAGTTCACAATACACCCACATTAGAGTGTCTCTTATATATACTATATATATATATATAATTAGTTGTAAAAGGCATATTCATTCAAGATTTAAGAAATGCTACTAGTCATCCATTACTAATGCAACCTAAATCATTCATCAAAGAATTGAAGATACAACATTTAGTTAAATTTATCCAACTCATTCATTGATAATTAACATGATTCAGGAATTAAGAATCGAATGTAATAGATATTTTCAAACACATTTGCATTAACCACAAATAAACCTTGCATGCTTCATTAAACTCAAAAGAATTTTTTTGAAATGTGAGTGCATTTCCAATCCCCATTTGTATTCTCCCAAACTTAAAGTTTGCATTGTCCCCAATGCACTAACATTAAAATGCAATGACAATAGAAATGCAACGATAATGTGCACTAACAAAATAAGAATTACAGCTACATGCAATGCATGAACACTACAGCTAAAAAAACTTAAAACAAACTAATTAAATTTTCCTCAGCCACAGATGTGGCTGCACGATGCTTCTTCTTCCTCCTCTTTTTCTCCAACTTCTTGTGCTTTTTATCTTTGGAGCGCTTTCTCTTCTTCTCTTTAGGCTTCGCAAGGTCCTCGGATGGCTCCTTAGTTTTCGGCTCTGCCCCGGCATCATCGGCTGCTTCTTGTGTGGGAGGGTTCACCTTTAGTGGTATGGTGTAGACCACTATAGCCAATGAGTTGTGATGCTCCTCACTAGTTACCTCTGTAGCTTCCACCGGTCTAGCTCCATCTTTCTCCAAATTATCAGTAAGTAGCACCCACAAACTCGGGTGCAGTGACAGTGTTCTTAGTAGATTCTTTCTCAGCATTTTTTTCCTCGTCCTTCTCATTCACATCTTCAACAAGGAATTCCTCCTTAACAGCAGCAACTTCCTCCTCAACAGCAAGTTCCTCTTGACTAGAAATGAAGTCACCCTTGAACAGGCTATCAATCCTTCACATACACTTGTCAATGCCCCTTGATTCCTCTTCTTTCTCGATCCCCTAAGTTAGCATCCTCTAATGAGAGTTCATAATCTCGGATGATCGATGGGAACACTGGAAATTCTGAGAGTGGGATCGAGCTCAACTGACTCAATACGACTACAATAAAGTTGTTCTAGGCCTTGGTATAAGCATAGAACAAATTTTGTGATTTGTCCACATCCTCTATTGTAGCGACAAGCCTGATCTAATTATTGCTGATGGAATTGGCTAACTTCTCAATATCTTTCATTTTGTGCAACAAGAATGTCTCTACAGTCAAGTTTGTTCCCTTGCTTTCTGCCTTGATTTTTCCCTTCCTCATCTTGCTTGTCTCTGCCTCCTTCATTGTTAACATATCTTTGCCACGAGTCATTCTTTCAATAGAGGCTTCATTGATAGGGCCTTTATTATCTAGGACCTCTTTATCATCATGGGGCGCGATCCCTTTCTGCTGACACAATAGCATCACCAATGATGGGAAAACCAAAATTCCAGTTTGCCTTATAGCACAATCAGCAATTTCCTAGTGGATTATTGATCCGACATCAATCCTTTTTCCCTTGACAATTGAATGTATCAGGCACATTCTATCAATGGTGACTGTGGTGCTGTAAGTAGAGGGCTTTAGCCTGTAGTTGAGAAAATGAAACCATATTTTGCTCTGCAGTGTCAGGAAGCGTCGGTGCATAGTATAATTCTTTTTATGTGAACCCCTCCACACTACTCCCTCACACATAAATCCTTCACCAACAAGTCTCTTTTATCGTCTATGATATCCTTAATGAACTCGGAGTGTTCATCCACATCCACTTTAGTGTTGCACAGCTCATTAATTTTTTTAGCATCCCATGGGATTAAGCCTTCTCGAACAAAGATGAACTCTAACTCATGGTCATAAAGGTTAGCGTAAAACTCACGTACCATTGAAGGAGAATAGCTTCCAAGATGAGTGTAGAAAGTCTCCCACTTCAGCTTGGAGATGGTTTTGTGGACTTGCTTGTCCAAGTCTTGCTATTGCGAAAGGAGAATGCCCTGTTCTAAGTGGAAGTTTTGCTTCAAAATGTTATCTTGAAATCAATCGTTGGCCGCTTTCATTAAAAAGATCACCGGCTCTTTTTTCTCCATTGGCATGGAGGATTTCGGTTAACGAATTGCAGTTTTAGAGGATGAGTGTTCTTCAATAGACTTGGTGGTTTTCTTGGCTGATACTCAGGTTCTTGCCATATTTTTTTGAGTGAAGAAGGTTTGGAGTTGCAAAGGTACTAGCTTGGAAATGAGAAAGTGAATAAAAATGGTTGTATTTGTTAAAGTCTGCGCAGTGGAGGGGGTTTATAGTGAGTGAAAGAAGAAAATGGAAAGGCGTGATTTTTATGCTAACCAAGTCTATTGAAGAACACTCACTCAGACATAAAGCTGGTGGGAATAAATGTGTAATGAAAATTGCACCCCCTCAGACAGATCAGATGGCTAGGTTACTTTTGATCAAACGATGGGATCTGAAATCCTTGATATGCCCTCATTCTTGATGAGTCATAAGTGGTAGTACAATCGTACGAACTACGTTGACAATAAAGTCCAAGTGTGTCGACAATGGTAGCTAATTATTATGCAAAAATAAGAAGTAAAAAAACTTGAACAAAAATAAAATAAAATTACATAAATTCAATAAAAAAATAAAAATTTTGACCAATTTAATGGTCTCTAATTGCTTTTGATCAATATTCCCAAAATAATGTTTCAACCGCTGTCCATTCACTTTGAACTGGTGTCGATCATGTAAATCTCTAATTGTGACCGCAACATGAGAAAATACTTGGTTTTCTGAACCTTTGCGGTCTTTTATCTCGATGTCGAATTCTTGTAACAGTAAGATCCAATGTATCAATCTTTGTTTTGCATCCTTCTTCGTAAAAATATATCTCAACGTCGAGTGATCAGTTAAAACAGTAACTTTTTCATCGATAAGATATGAACAAAACTTGCTGAAAGCAAAGATTACAGCCAACAATTCTTTCTCTGTAGTGGTGTAATTGAGTTGAGCCTTTGTAAGAGTTTTCATAGCATAATAGATAGCGTGAAATATTTTTCCTTTGCGTTGTCCTAGAACAGCACCAACAGCAAAGTCGCTTGCATCACATATAACTTCAAAAGGTTGAGACCAATCTGGTGCAACGATAATAGGTGCATTTACTAGCTGCTTCTTTATTTGAATGAATGCATCCAGATATGCCTCGTTAAAGTGTAATTTTTTATTCTGTTCCAACAAAGAGTATAAAGGCTTTCCAGTTTTCGAAAATCTCTAATAAATCTTCGGTAAAACCCCATATGCCCAAGAAAACTGTTAATACCTTTCACATTTGTCAGTGGAGGTGATTTCTCAATGATTTCCACTTTAACTTTGTCGACTTCAATACCTTGACAAGAGATGCGATGCTCTAACACAATGCCTTCAGTTACCATGAAATGGCATATTTCCCAATTTAGAACAAGATGTGTGTCTTCACATCACTTCAATACTTTATCCAAGTTGTCAGCGTAATGATCAAAATCATTCCCATAGACTAAGAAATTATCCATAAAAACTTCTAAAGAATCTTCAATCATATCTGAGAAAATTGCCATCATGCACCTTTGAAATGTGGCTGGTGCATTGCAAAGACCGAAAGGCATACGGCGAAAAATAAAAGTACCAAAGGGGCAGGTGAAAGTTGTTTTCTCCTGATACTCCGGCGCAATAGCAATTTGAATGTACCCAAAATAGCCGTCTAAAAAGTAATAATGGTCTCTTCCAACAAGCCTATCCAACATTTGGTAAATTAAAGGAAGCAGGAAGTGGTCCTTCCTTGTGGCAGCTTTAAGTTAGCGATAATCCATACAGACTTGCCATCCCATAGGAATACGTGTAGAAATTAACTCGTCTTTGTCATTGCTAACCATAGTGATGCCACTCTTTGTAGGTACATATTGCATTGGGCTTACCCAATTGCTATAAAAAATAGGGTAAATAATTTCAGCATCAAGCCTTTTTATAAATTCCTTCTTAACAACTTCTTTCATCTTCTCATTTAATCTTTTTTGTTGCTCAATCGATTGCTTACCTTCATCTTCTAACTTGATCTTGTGCATGCAAAAAGATGGACTAATGCCTTGAATATTGGTAATACTCCAAGAAATAGCTCGTTTATGTTGCTTAAGAATATGGACCAATTCTCTTCTTGAGTCACATCCAATGTTGCGAAGACAATAAGTGGGAGAGTATTGTTATCACTAAGAAAGACATATTTAAGATGAGTAGGTAGTGGTTTCAATTCCAGAGTAGGAGCTTCTTCAATAGATGGCTTGAAAATTGGAGTCGTTCTGTTAGCTAAGTCTAAAGGCTCAATCTACAATCCATGCCTAACTTCAATATTATTAGCTTCAACCATGTTGTCACAATCATCTAAGAATTCACCATCAGATGTCACTGCAAACTCTTCAAAAACTAGTGTGCTTTGGTCATTGAATTCTTCCTCAATTAGATCATCTAGCACATCGACAGTATGGCATTCTTCTTTATCATTGCATTGAATAGGTTCGAAAACATTGAAGGTAACGTGCTCATCATTAAGTCGCATGGTCAGTTCACCTTTGAAAACATCAATAAGAGTTCGTCCAGTAGCTAGTAATGGTTATCCCAAATTATGGGAACCTCCTTGTCTACCTTGCAGTCAAGTATGATAAAATTAGCCGGAAAAACAAATTTATCCACAAGAACTAAAATATCTTTGATTTTCCCTTCAGGTTAAGCCAAGGATCGATCTGCTAGTTGCAATGTCACTGTAGTAGGTTTCATGTGACCAATTCCCAACTTTCTGAAAGTAGATAGTGGCGTTAGGTTGATGCTAGCTCCCAAGTCGCATAAAGCCTTGCCCAAATAATGGCTGTCAATTGAACATGGGATAGTAAAGCTCTTAGGATATTTCATTTTGGAGGGTAACTTATTTGTCAAAACAGCACTATAGCCTTCTATGAGTGCAATAGCTTCAATATCACTAAGGTTCTTCTTCTTAGACAAGAGTTCCTTCATAAATTTCCCATAATTAGGAATTTGCAAAAGAGCGTCCACTAAAGGAATATTGACATGAAGTTGCTTCAGTGTGTCCAAGAACTGTTGATACTGCTTATCATGCTCATTCTCCCTGAATCTTTGTGGAAAAGGTCAAGGTGGAGATATATCAGATTGTGTCGATAGTTTTGAGGGTCGGACATTAGGCATATGAGTGACAATTTGTGGAACTTCCTTGTCTGGTACAACGACAAGCTCTTCAAATTCAACCTTCTCACCAGGGATCACTTCACCAGTATCTTGAGGTGCTACAGTAGGGTCTATAGATGGCTCGTCAGTTTGTTTACCACTCCTAAGAGTGATAGCCTTGCAATGTTCTTTCCCCTTGAATTAGGATTTTTCGTGTCACTAGGTAGCGTGCCTGGTGGTTGAGTATTTAGATTCGAAGCAAGTTGTCCTAATTCTACCTCCAACACCCGAATAGAAAATGAATTCCATTACACTATAGCTTTTATGAGAGTAATATGCTCCTGCATTAAAGTGTCAAGAGCTGCTAATGGATAAGAAGGAGAAGCTTGCATGTACTGTTGTTGTCGATGTCCTTGAACATGCTGATTATGCATTAAAGAGTGTTGTGGCTGCGTCTGATTCTGGTGTGGATGCATTTGGCTTTGTTGTGGATGCATCTAAGTGTGTTGATTCTAGTTCTGCTATTGTTGATTATAATTCCCTTGTCTTGGATTATAATAGCCTTGAGTAGATGTATTCCCATATCGGAATGTAGCAGCATTTTGTCCAGCATTCTGAGTTCCCTAAGACTGTTGATTGCGTGCAGAATTATTATAAGAGTTGCCATAA
This sequence comes from Gossypioides kirkii, assembly GCA_005610355.1. NCBI lineage: Eukaryota > Viridiplantae > Streptophyta > Magnoliopsida > Malvales > Malvaceae > Gossypioides > Gossypioides kirkii. The sequence goes on from CP032245.1 coordinate 24,138,930, forward strand.
GAATTGTTACGGATGTTATTGACATAGAAGACATTCTTTGCATCTTGTGGATAATCTTCATAGCTATGGTTGTCACCGTAAATCTCACAACAAAAGTTAGGAACATCAACTTGTTGAGTGATTATAACGCCACTAGTCCCTTGCATATTTTTTTATATATTTGCAAGAGCAGGAGCTTGAGCACTAAGTGCAGATATTGCATCTAATTTAATAACTCTTGAAGTAGCTTTTGCTTGTGCAGCTCTAGAGATAGGATATTGATAATCATTCTGAGCAATTCTCTCAAGAATTTCAACAACATCATTATAAGTACAATCTAGCAAAGGACCATTGGCTATTGCGTCGACAAGATTCCTCGTTTGTGAATTCAGCCCATTATAGAAAATCTCAATTTGTGTTTTCGGTTGAATTCCATGCATGGGGCAACGTCGAAGCAAAGATTTATAACGTTACCATGTAGTGTGAAGATTCTCATCATCCAGTTGATGATAAGCTGTAATATCATTTCGGAGACGAGCATTCATTGTCGACAGGTTAAATCGTAAAATAAACTATGTTGCTAGTGCATTCTAAGAAGTAATTGAGTCGACAGGTAGCCCAAGGAACCAAGTACATGCTCTTTCCTGTATGGAATAAGGAAATAATTGCATTTTCAAAGCGTCATCAGGAATGCCTTGTTGAATGAAGGAAGCACAAATCAATTAAAATGATTTAAGATGTTCTCGTGCATCTTCATGTGGCAGTCCAGCATATTGCCCATTGGAATTCAACATTTGAAACATTACTGGCTTAAGTTCAAAATTCCCAGCTTGGATTGCTGGCTTAACAACTCCCGATTGTAAGTTATCAAAGATAGGTACTACAAAATCTCGTATAGTCTTGTTTTCTATTTGTGCTTCTTGCAGCAACGTTGGGTCATCAAGATTTTATCGATGCGTCGGGGGTATAGCTGCATTGTTTGTTGGTAAAGTCATATTCCTTTGTTCTTAAAGTCTCCTCCGAATGGTTCTTTCAATTTCTAGATCAAAATTAGCTATAAACTCCGAATAGCTTCGGGTCATAAAACACCTAAAATAAATGTGAAAATAGTGACAAAAAGAAAACAAGTTAGTAACAACTAAATATTATAAAAATAAAGTGAAAAAATAAAAATAAACATCAAACGAACGCCATCCCCAGCAACGGCGCTAAAACTTGATCGATTGTTTAACATCATAGTAATATTGTGCAAGCATACATTGTTGATGCAAGTATAGTATAGACAGTTATGAATCTGTCGGATATCGATCCCACGAGGATGGTTGTCTTTTGTCTATCAATGTCAGTGCAATAAATAGATAAAAACGAGATAAATTGTGAGAATAGATGTCGGAGCAATAACTAGAAAATAAAGACGAAATATGATAATGATAAAATGGGATCCCCAAAGTGAATCTTGAATAGAATATTAAGTGCTCACAAGATATAAAAGGATAGGTGATTGTCGATGCAATAATTTGCAATAAATATCTTACCATGCTTAACTTCTATATTTAATCTAAGCTTAAATATGCACATTAACCACACCTTCCAATGATGGAAATGGAACACATTATGAACAAGTGGATTAAATCCCTCAATTCTCAAGCAACTTCTGTTGTATGCTTGTTACCTTGAACTGTCGCTGCACTTTTTAGTGGCAGTAACTGCAATAACATTTCCATGCTAAAAATATTCAATCCCAAAGATTAAACAATAGAAGCAAAGTTGAAAAAACAACATTTAATCCAAAAATCATATATACTTCTGTACAAACATGAAATAGAAAGTAATCACCAACGTTTAGAAAGAAATATAAAAGAAAGAAGTGGAGAATACTATTCCTAGACAATCTCAGCTTGACCTCTCAATTCCCTCTTGTGTTGCACTCAGGCTCCTTGTAAAGAGCTGATCTACATCCCTTTCACGTCGGTTCACCCGTAAGAGACTTAAGCCTCCATAGCCGAAAAGCTTCAAAAGATGAGTTGAAGAAGATAATGCACACTAAAAAGACCCCTTTTTTCCCTTTTCTTGTGAATATTTATCTTCTTCCAAATTGTACAGGTGTCCTTTCATAAGAATCATACTGCCTCTATCCGTACAAGTTGGTTATACCAAACTGAATAGCTCACACATTTTTGTTTTTATCCACATTAGAAGCTGCTTTGACAGCTATCAGGTGCGACGACAGCCCTGGATGCAATCTGGAAATACTCATGTAACGACATTAGTACCAAAACATGACAAAATTAAGGATAAATGGGTTAAGGTTCACTAAGTTATAAAATGCAATTTACTGAATTGAAAATGCTAAGATATGTGCTAAAGATAACTAATGAGAACAAATTAACCAATAAGTAGGGAGAAAACATATGTTCTTTCTAGTACTATCATCATGCTACCATCCTTTTTTTACAAACAGCACTGGCTAACCCCAAGGTGATATGCTTGGTCGAAAGAAGCCTTTATCAAGTAGGTCCTAGAGTTGTATCTTTAGCTCCTTAAGCTCCTTAGGTGCTGATACTACTAGAAAGAAACATTGATTTCTCCCTACTTATTATTTAAGTGGTTCCCATTTAGTCATCCTTAGTACATATTTTAGCATTTTTTTAGTTTAGTTTATTCCATTTTCTAACTCAATGGACCTTAGCTTAGATGCTCTTAATTTTGGCATATTTTACTACTAATGTCACTGCATATAGAATAGCACCTAGAATTTTCACCACATGAGGATGTCCAAAATTATCGCCGTATCTGACAGTTGCCTGAATAAGAACAGAAATGCGTAAGCTATCCGATCTGGTATAGTTAACTGGAACAACCATAAGCTCATTTCTGATGAACGGACAATTGTAAAAATCAGCTGAATATAAATACTCACTAAGAAAGAAAAAGGGAGAGGTATTCTTCTGGATTTATTTTTTCTTCTTGAATCCATTTTCGAAGCTTGCATCCATGGCAGCTTAAACTTCTCAAGGGCGACCTTATGCGAAGAAGCAGGCAAATTTGTTCCTGACGAGTAGCTCCTAAGTGCAACACAAGAGGAGAGTAAGGGAGCAAGTTGAATAGCCTAGGAATAGTATTCTCCATTTGTTCTTTTATTTCTCTTTCTTAAACATTGGTGATTCATGTTCATTTCAAGTTTGTATGGAAATACTCTTGATTTTTAGACTAAATGATATCTTATTCAAGTTTTCTTTTATTGTTAAATCTTTGGGTTTGATTGTTTTGACCAAGAAAGTGTGATTGCAGCCACTAACACTGGAAAGTACAACGAAAAATTAAATTAACAAGCAAGACAACGGAAGTTGCTTGGGGATTAAAGAAATTTAATCCATTTATTCTTGAATGTGTTGCATTGCTAGCACTGGAAAGTGTGGTTAGTGTGCATGTTTATGTCTTAGATCTAATAGAAAACCCAAGTTTGGTAAGACATTCATTGTGCCTTATTGCAGTGACAATTACCTGTTATTTTAAATGTGAGTCGCACTTAGTTTTCTGCTGACTATTCACGTTAGGGACCCCATTTTATTATTATCACAGTTCATTTTTATTTTCAAGTTATTGCTCCGACAACTATTATTACAAATTATCGCATTTTAATTGCAATGAAATTAATAAACAGAAGACAATCATCCTCATTGGATCGATATTCAATATATTAACATCTGTCTACTATATTTGCATCGATAGTGTACGCTTGCAATTATTGCTGTAACGTTCATAGCGCGGTCAAGTTTTGGCATCATTGCTGGGGAATGGCATTTGTTTGATGTTTATTTTTTGTTTCTGCATTCATTTTTTCTATCTAACCTTTATTTGTTACTAATTTGTTTTCTTTTTGTTACTGCTTTTACATTTTTTTAGGTGTTTTATGATCCAGAGAAATCCTAAATTTATTGTTGGCTTAGATCCTAAAATCAAATGCACCATTCGAAGGAATCGTCAAGAACAATGAAATATGGCTTTACCAGGAAACAATGCAGCCATACCATAATTGCCACCACAAAATCCTGTCATACCTCCTGTACAGCCACAAAATACTAATAATCCACCGCTACCGCAAAGAGATCAAAGGCAAAATCGACCTATTCGAGATTTTGTCGTCCTTATATTGGACGATTTGCAGCCAGGTGTTATTAGGCTAGCTATTCAAGCTAGAAACTTTGAATTAAAACCAGTCATGTTCTAGATGCTAAACTCCAATGGGCAGTATACTGGATTGCCTCATGAAGATGCGAGAGAGCACCTTAAATCCATCCTACTGAGTTGTGCTTCTTTCAGTCAGCACGATGTTCCTGATAACGCTTTGAAAATGCAGCTATTCCCTTATTCATTACAAGGATGGGCTCGTACTTGGTTCCTCGGATTAACTACTGGATCAATCACGTTGTGGAATGCGTTCGCAACTCAATTTATTTTACGTTTCAACCCACCGACTATGAATGCTCATCTTAGAAATGATATTACTGCATATCATCAGCTGGATGATGAAAATTTGCGTACTACATGGGAGTGTTATAAATCTCTACTTCGACGCTGCCCCATGCATGGAATTCAACAAGAGACACAGATTGAAATTTTTTTTACGATGGGTTAAATGCACGGACAAGAAATATTGTCGACGCATCTGCTAATGGTCCTTTGTTGGACTATACATATGACGAAGCTGTCAGAATTTTAGAGAGAATCGCTTAGAATGATTATCAATAACTAATCTCTCGACCTGCATTAGTGAAAGCAAATCCTGGAGTTATTAAATTGGATGCTATATCGGCTTTAAGTGCACAAGTTTCTTCACTCGCAAACATGATAAAGAACAAGAAGGGAACTAGTGATATTGCACCCATTATCCATAGCACGCGGAGAATGGTTTTTATGTCAATAACATCCGTGGAAATTCTTATGGTAATTCCTATAATAATTCTGTGAGAAATCAATCCCCCTGGTGAAATCAGAATACGACGACATTCAGATATGGGAATTCATCCAATCAAGGCAATTATAGACAAGGGAATTACAATCAGTAGCAGCAAACTTATAACTAGAGTACACAGATGCATTCACATCAAGATCAGATGCAGCCACATCAGAATCGTGTATAGCCACAACAACCTTCGATGCCAAATATGAATGTTCAAGGACAATAGTAACAACAGTACACATAACCACGATCTGAACCTTTAGTAGTCCTCGAAACCTTGATGCATGAAAACATAACTCGTACGGAAGCCATTGTGCAAGGAAATTCCTCCTCCATTCGAGCGTTGGAAGCACAATTGAGGCAAATCGCTTCGAACTTGAACACACGACCACTAGGTGCATTATCCAGCAACACAAAAAATCCTAATTCATAAGGAAAGGAGCATTGCAAAGCAATCACTCTTTGGAGTGGTAGACAAACTGCCGAGCCATCTACCAACTCTACTGTAGCACCTATATACACTAGTGAAGTGAATTAGGGTGAGAGAGTTATGTATGAAGAAATGGTAGATGAACTAGAGAAAAAGGCTTCACAAATTGTCACCACAATGCCTACTGTCAAACCGATGAAATTTTCGACACAACCTGAGGTATACCTTTACCTTTCCCACAAAGGTTGAAAGAAAAGGAGCATGATAGACAATATCAACTGTTTCTAACAACATTAAAGCAACTTCATGTCAACATCCCTCTTGTGGACACTCTAGTACAGATTCCCAATTATGGGAAATTCATGATGCAGCTATTGTCCAAAAAGAAGAAGCTGAATGATATTGAGACGATTACGCTCACAGAAGGATGTAGTGCAGTCCTGACAAATAAGTTGCCGCCTAAGATGAAAGACCTTGGAAGCTTTACGATCCCATGTTTAATTGGTAACCACTAGTTGGGTAAAGCTTTATGCGATTTAGGAATAAGTATCAACCTTATGCCACTGTCTACTTTTAGAAAACTGGGGATTGGCCATACATATGAAGCCCACTACAGTGACATTGCAGTTAGCAGCTGGATCATTGGCGGAACTTGAAGGACAAATCAAGGACATACTAGTTCACGTGGATAAGTTTGTGTTCCCAGCGGATTTCATTATACTCGATTGCGAAGCAGATAAAAAGGCACCCATAATCTTGGAACGCCCATTCCTCACTGTTGGATACACTCTCATTGATGTGTACAAAGGTGAGTTAACAATGCGACATAATGATGAACATGTTACCTTCAGTGTTTTTGAAGCTATTCCCTGCAAAGACAAAGAAGAATGTCACACTATTGATATGTTAGACACATTAATTGAGGAGGAATTCAATGAGTGAAGAATAGTATTTTCAGAAGAATTGGCAATGACATCAGATGAAGAATTTCTAGCTGATTGACGTTAGGCATGGATGGAAAATGGAATCTTTAGATTTGACCAATAGAATGGCTCCAGTCTTTAAGCCATCTATTGAAGAAGCTCCTACTTTTGAGTTGAAGACATTGCCTGCTTATCTTAAGTATGTCTTTCTTAGCGACAATAATACTCTGCCAGTTATTGTCTCTGCAACACTAGACCCAAATTAAGAGGAAAATTTGATCCATATCTTGAAATAGCATAAATGTCCGATTTCTTAGAGTATTGTCGACATTCAAGGCATTAGCCCATCTTTTTGCATGCACAAAATTTGGTTGGAAGATGAAGGAAGGCAATCGATTGAACAGCAAAGGAGGTTGAATGAGAAAATGAAAGAGATGGTTAAAAAGGGCTTGACGCGGGCATTATTTACCCAATTTCTGATAGCAATTGGGTAAGTTCAGTTCAATGTGTCCATAAGAAAAGTGGTATCACTGTGGTGAGTAATGACAAGGATGAGCTCATCCCTACACGCATTCTTACGGGTTGACGAGTATGCATGGTGATCGGCCTGTAACGACACAGCAGTTATGCAAGCGAACACACGTCGATGCAAGTGTAGTTGATAGATTAATTCTATCGGATATCGATCCCATAGGGAATTGGTTCTTGATGTTCAAATGTCGAAGCAACTAATACTAGAATTAGATGAAATATGAGTAAAGATGTCAGTGTAATTAAATCTAATCTGCACACTTAGATAGTTAAAATTGTCAATGTAATTATAAAAGTTAAATGTCATTGCAACTGAGAGTAAATCAAATAGTTGTGGAAGTTTTGAGAATTTAAATGCAGAAAAGTAAAATGTGATCAAGTGCGAAGATCTGGAGTGGATCACTGATTTCGCTAATTCGCACCGTAGGATGTGTCGATAAGTGTTGAATAGATGGTCTGTCACAACAATGAAGTTCCAATGAAATCTTACCAATAACAATTCCCTGTTTAGACATGACTCAAGTACCTACAATTACTCCACCTCTTGGTGTGAACAACGTTGTGTACTCAAGAACAAGTGATCAAAATCTCTTCTAATCCCAAGCAACTCTAATTGTCTTGCTTGTTAACCTAACTTGTCATCGCATCTCTCGATATTGGTAGACTACAAATGAACTCTCGTGTTTGATGTAGTTAGATCCAAGAATAAACAGATGAAAAGAATTAAATAAGAATCAAAGTAAATCTAACAATGAAAGATACTCTCGTATTCATTCAAATGTCAATAATAGTTCTTCATCAGAAGAAGAGAGGAGTTAACAAATACATCAGAGCATACTATCTCTAGGCTATTCGGATTATCCCCTAACTGCTCCACTTGCACAGCATCAAGCACTCCTCGTCAGGAGTTGTTACTCGTCAGCTCACTCAACTCACCGTTATTCAGCGAAAATCTCCAAAAACACAAAGTAATTGCAAATTTATTTCCTTCAACTCTTGATATTTTTCTTTATCTTTTCTCCTCAATTTATAGGCTTCAAGAATGGTAAACCTTCTCTCTCCTCAGATCCAGATCCAATTACAGCTGTAAAAGTTTGTTACAACCAGCTGTGCACTCACGCAGATCTGGTGTGAACTTCATCTGTAGATTGTCACCGCATTTCTGGTCACAATCTGAAATCTTTAATTCCGGTGATAACGTATGAAATTCCTGCTTTGGTGCTTCTAGGTGTAATTGCAGCTTGAATTCATTCATTCCAAAGTAAAGATTCCTATGCAAAGACATCACTGTTTGTAATTCAAGCTGAATTTGTGGTTGCATTTTGGATTCTTTCTAGCCTTGATCTACTAATATGTGTCCTTGCGCTTATAATTTTAAAACACAATATATATATGCTGCATGTGGCGACATTAGTGCACAAAAAAGAGATAGAATAGCAAGAATTTAAACCAAACAACAATGAGTTAGAAAACATAAAAAAATAAGTATGAAATGCCTAATATGCATACTAAATATGGCACAAAAGAGACAATTAATACACAAATTTAGGAAGAAAATAGGTGTCATTTCTAATGCTATCACACCCCCAAACTTGAGTTTTTTCTTGTCTCAAGTAAACAAAAATTAGCTAAATCACAATCAAATATGTCACCGCAATTATTATTCTCACAACTTAAATTTTCTAGGATTCTAATGTACAAATTGGATTCACATGATAGAATAATGCACCGACAATTTAGAGACATGAACAAAACTACAACTTCACTTATGTTAGTAACATGCTTTGAATCTTATCCTTTCTTAAACCAATACAGCATTTATAGCAATATTTCATTTTCTTTTATCCTTTTCTTTTCTTTTTCTTATTCACAATTTTTATAAGTGACTGAAAGATGTCATTTCATTACTCTATCTTTGTTCCTGGGCAGTAACGATGGGGTGCAACAAACTTCCAGGAGGTATGTAATTGCACCGACACACACTCTTGCAGTGACAGCCTTTGGCTAGATGATTTTTCTAACACATGCAGTGCAATGTTCTACCTTATAAGTCACAATGCACTCACATTAGAGTGTTCTTAATACAATGTGGCTACAATTGGCAAGTTAGTTCAAGATTTAAAAACTGCTACTGTCCATTCATTACTGAAGCAACTTCAATCATTCATCTAAAAATAGATGATTCAATATTCATTCATATTCACCAAATTCAAACATCAACATTCCAAAAATTTCTAATCACATTTTTGCTGAAATTTTGCATTTTTTCATTGACTAAAGAAACAAGTAAAATTCAAATATGTGGGTGCAATCACATTTCCATTCCACACAATATTCCCCCAAACTTAATGTCTGCAATGTCCCCAATGCACTGACAATGATATACAGATAAGAATGGAAATGCAACTACAATGCAACTAAATTAACAAAAGAAATGCAATGACAATAAAAATGTATGCAATCTACCTACAGAAGAGTAAACTAACTCATTCTTGCGCAGTCGATGCAGAGGCTGCTTTGGTTTTCTTTTTCTTCTTCCTTGGGTGCTCACCTTCCTCTTTGTGTTTTCTTTTCTTGTCCTTGCGCTGCTTCTTCTTATCCTTCAAACCAATTGGATCGGCAAATTGCTCTTCTTCAATTGGTTGGGTGGCGGCCTCATTGATAGACACATCAGATGGATGGACTTCAGTAAGTGGGGCCACATAGGACATGATAGCTAATGGATTGAATTCCTCCGCATTGCTGGTGACTAACTCAGCCAAGCTCGCATTAGGTGGAGCCTCATCGTTGCTATATGCCCCCACACTTACGGGTGTGGCAACAATACCCTTAGCAATAATTGTCGGGACATCTTCCTTCTTTTCTTCCTGCTTTTCAGCAAGGTCCTTCTTTTTTTTCTTCTTTTTCCTTCTCTTTATCTTGACCTTCTTCTATTCTACACCTTCATCCCCATGCTTCTCTTGTTCAGTTACGGCAATGTCAGCACCATCCTTTGCATCCATACCCACGGGGGTATGAAGCTTCTCAATGACAACTCCCTGCCTGCCATGGTCGCCCCAAGGCTATTCAAAAATTCCTCTTCGAATAGGCTGGCAATTATTCTGTAGTAGTATTCCGTGGCATTAGAATGTCCCTCGCTCTCATCGTCATCGGAGATATGAATTCTTGTTGGGGATGGAACATTCTGATGCCTACCATCAGGTGTAGGCTGGTCGCAGGATGATGCCATTGGGTGAAAATGGAGGGGAAGACTGGGAAATCAAGCATTGGATTTGGGCTTATACTGCGCAATGCGACGACAATTGCCTCATTTCATGCTTTTGTATATGCATAGAAGATATGTTATCTGTAGTCCATATCCTCTAATATGCTGACGATACTAATAGTACGCATGTCGATGCATTCAATATTGGCTTCCATAGTAGCCAGTTTCTTTCCTAACAGAGGATCTGTGGGCGCGTCACCCTTTTTTCCTTCTTCTTCCCTTTGCCCTTGTCCTTCTTCTTTGACACTTCCCTTACCATCGACATTGGGCTGTTGTGGAAAATTCGATGGTGTCAACATTGGTAGTTGCGTTGACAACTTTGTTGGGCAAACAGCAGGCATAGATGGCACTACAGTTGGTTCCTCTTCATTTTCTTTTGCTTGACTTCCTTCAGCTGCATCCTCCTCTTGTTACTGTGGTTCAAATGCATCGACATGGTCTTGATTAGAACTACTTTGTTCAACCATTTTCTTCCCACTTCTCAGTGTGATTGCTTTACAATGCTCCTTCCCCCTCTGTGTTGGATTCTCAGTGTCACTAGGCAGAGTTCCTAGTGGTCTTGTGCTGAGATTAGAAGCCAACTGTCCTAGCTGGGCTTTCAATGCTCGAATGGAAGAAGAGTTGCCTTGCACTATTACTTCAGTTTGTGTGATATGCTCATGCATCAATGCCTCAAGAGCAGTCATTGGATCTGACTTAGGTTAAGAAAATTATTGTTGTTGATGTTTATGATGCTATCCTTGCATATGTGGCAGCACAGACTGTTATGGCTGTAATCGAGATTGTGGTTACAGCTGGCTATGTGTCTACATCTGTTCAGAACGAGAACTCATGTACGAATTCTGATTATAATTCTACTATGGATTGCTATTGTAACTCCCTTGTCTATAACCCCCTTGATTTGAGGAATTTCCATATCTGAAAGTGGAAGCATTTTGATTCCCCCAAGGTTGTTGAGACCGGTTATTGTATGAGTTACCAAATGAACCCCCTCTGATGTTGTTGACGTAGAACACATTCTCTGCATATTATGGGCAGTCCTCATAACTATGATTGTCGTCGCAAATTTCACAAGAAAATATCGGCACATCTAATTATTGGGCTACTTGAATTGGAGCAACATCATTTGTTCGCTTCATATTCTTTATGATATTGGCCAATGAGGATACCTGTGCTGACAAAGCAGAAATAGCATCTAACTCAAGAACTCCAAGGTTATTTTTTACCTATGCAGAACAAGAGATTGGATATTGATAGTCATTCTGAGCAATCCTCTCTAGAATTCTTATAGCTTCATAATAGGTACAGTCCAACAAGGGACCATTAACGGATTCGTTGACAAGATTTCTTGTCTGAGCATTTAAACCATTATATAAAAAATTTCTATTTGGGTCTCTTGCTGAATCCCATGCATTGGGTAGCGTCGAAGCAATGTTTTGTAACCCTCCTAGGTTGTATGTAAGTTCTCATCATCTAGCTGATAATATGCAGTAATATTATTTCACAACCTCGCATTCATTGTTGGCGGATAGAAATGCAAAACAAACTGCGTTGCTAGTGCATTCTAAGATGTAATTGATCCTGCCGACAATCCCAAGAACCATGTTCTCCTTTACCCTGCAATGAATAAGGAAATAATTGCATTTTCAAGTCATCATCAAGGACACCATGTTGACTAAAGGATGCACAAATAAGCAAAAGTGATTTTAAATGTTCTCTTACGTCTTCATGAGGAAAACTAGAATATTACCCATTTGAATTTAACATCTGAAACATCACCGATTTTAGCTCAAAATTTCCAGCTTGAATGTTGGTCTCACAACCCCTGGTTGTAAATCATCAAGTATAGGCACAACAAAATCTCTTATTGTCCCATTTTTTATTTGTTCTTCTTATGGTCGCGGTGGTGGTATATCATTAACAATTTGTGGCAAGACTGGAGGAACTTCATCTTATGGCAGCAATGGTGGTAAATTGTTGTTGTTGTTATTACTACCCATTTTCCTTTATTCTTGACTTCGCCTCTTTAGTGTTCTCTCTAGCTCTAGATCAAAGCTCACAAAGTCCTTAGGATTTCTCCTTGTGGACATGCAACACTTATAAAACTGAAAAAAATAAAGAATAAACAGATCAGTAGAGACTAAAAGTTAACTAACTAGAATTAATTGTAACTACAAAAATAAACATCAAAAAAACGCCAAGTTCCCTAGCAACGGCGCCAAAACTTGATCCGTCTGAAACATCACAACAATTGTGCAAGCGAACACACGTCGATGCAAGTATAGTTGATAGATAATTCTATCGGATATCGATCCCACGAGGAAATGGGCTCTTGATGTTTAAATATCGGAGTAATTAATACTGAAATTAAGTAAAATGCGAGTAATGATGTCAGTGAAATTTCGTCAGATTTCAACACAATTAGGTTAAATGTTAGAGGTTAAATGTCAATGTACTGAAAATAAATCAAATGTGTTGAGTGCTGAATATTTAAATGAACGAAATGTAAATGTGATCAAATACGAAGATCTGGAGCGGATCGCTGATTTTTGCTAAGTCACAATGCAGGATGTGTCAACAAGGTTTTGAATAGATAAACTGTCACAGCAATGACGCTTCAACGGATTCTTACCAATAACATTCTTCCATTTACTGTAGACTCAAATACCCACAATTACTCAACCTCTCAATGCGAACAATGCTGTGTACTCAAGAACAAGTGATTAGAATCTCTTCTAATCCCAAGCAGCTCTCGCCTTACTTGTTAATCTAACTTGTCACCGCATCTCTCGATGTCAGTAGACTGCAAAGCCACTATCATGTTTGATGCAGGTAGATCCAAGAATAGCATAATAAAAACATTAAATAAGAATCAAAGGGATCAAATAATGAAAGATACTCTCTTATTCATTCAATATTAATAATAGTTCATCATCCATAAGAAAAGAGTTAACGAATACATCGAAATATACTATCTCTAGGCTATTCGGATTACCCCTTAACTGCTTCTCTTGCTCAGCATCAAGCACTCGTCGTCAGGAGTTACTGCTCATCAGCTCAGTCAGCTCTCCTGTCTCCAGCAATAAATTCAAAAGAACACAAAGTAATTTGCAAATTTAATTCTTCAACTCTTGATGATTTCTTCATTCTTTATTCTTCTATTTATAGGCTCAAAAAATTACAGATTTTAGCCTCCCATTCTCAGATCCAAATCTAAATTTTGCAACTGTCAAAGTTAGTTAGAGTACAGTTGTGTACTCATGCAGTTTTAATGTTTTCTTCTGAGATATGCAGATTGTTGCTGCATTGCTGGACGCAATCTGAAACCATAATTGCGATTACATCTGTGGTCCAATGATGTGTATTCAAGAACAAATAACTGGAGTCTGTCCCAGTCCCGAGTAGCTTTCACCTAACCCACTTGTTAATCTAACCTGTCATCGCATCTCTCGATGTCAATGTACTGCAATTTCACTTTTGTGTTTAGAGCGGTTAAATCTAAGAATAAGTGGACAAGTAATGTAAAATAAGAATCAAAATGATATAACATTAAAAGATACTCTCGTATTCATTTAACATCAACAGAATCCATCATCGTTTTAGAAGAAATAAAGAGTACAACGAAGCTTACTATCTCTAGACTACTAGGCCTACTCTTTACTTGTTCCTCTTGCTCGGCATCAAGCACCTCTCGTCAGAAGCAGTTGCAGATGTGGGTCATCAGCTCCCCGTTCCAGCTCAAATCTTTGATTCACGAAGAATTTCCAGAATTTAATTCCTCTGTTCTTGATGATGTTTTTCCTCATTTTTTCGTCTATTTATAACCCCTAAATATTTGTAGATTTTGTCCTTCATTCTCAGATTCAGATTTGGATTTTTCTACAACTGTCAAAGTTAGTTAGAGTACAGCTGTGCACTCACGCAGATTACATGTTTTCTTTAAAGATCTGTAGACTGTCGCTATACTATATTAGACGCATTCTGATATTCTAATTACAGCAACATATGTTATATTCCTACGCTGGTGCTTCTAGTGTAAACTCAGCTTAACTCTACTGATTTGAGGTTCAACTTCAATGCAACGATATCTCTGGTCGCAATTCAAACCTAGTTTTGTGGCTGCATTCTATCAATGTTGATCTTTTGACCTGAGTTCCTTCATGAATTTCCCATAACTTGGGATCTGCATCAGAGCATCAATAAGAGGTATATTAATATGCAATTGTTTCAAAGTAGAAACAAACTTTTGATAGTCTTTATCATGATCTTTCTTTTTAAATCTTTGAGAAAATGAAAAAGGTATTGTAGTAGTGGGTTGTTGTGAAATAACCGGTTACATCGACACAGGTACTTGTGTCGACAACTTCGTTGGGCAAATAGTAGGCATAAATGTCACTAACATTGGCTCTTCCTCATTTATTTTTGTTGAGTTTCCTTTAGCAACAACTTCTCCTTGTTGCATTGGTTCGGTTGCCTCAACATGGTCTCGATTAGAACTGCTTGGTTCAGCCATTTGGTTTCCACTTCACAGCGTAATGGCCTTATAGTGCTCCTTCCCTCTTTGCGTTGGATTCTCAGTATCACCAGGTAGAGCACCTGGTGACCGTGTACTTAAATTAGAAGCCAGCTTTCCTAGCTGGGCTTCTAACGCTTGGATAGAGGAAGAATTGCCTTGCATGATTGCTTCAGTTCTCATGATAAGCTTTTTCGCATCAGTGCTTCAAGAGCATCCATAGGATCTGACCTTTATTGAGAAAACTGCTACTATTGTTGATGTTATCCTTACATATGTGGCATTGCATTCTATTGTAGCTACAATCATGATTGTGATTGTATCTGGCTTTGTGCCTGTAATTGATCAGGATGCGAATGTACCTGCGAATTCTAATTAAAATTCTGCTGTTGATTATTGTGGTAACTCCCTTGTCTGTAACTCCCTTGATTTGAGGAATTTCCATATCTAAATGTGGAAGCATTCTGATTTTCCCAAGGTTGCTGAGCTCTATTGTTATATGAATTAACATAGGAATTTCCTCTGATGTTAGTAACGTAAAATGCATTTTCAGCATGTTGTGGGCAATCATCGTAACTGTGTTTGTCGTCGTAAATCTCATAGAAAAATGTCGATGCATCCATCTGTTGGGCCACTTAAATAGGAGCAACATCACTCGTTCCCTTCATATTCTTTATAATATTGGCTAGAGAGGATACCTGCGCAGTCAAAGTAAAAATAGCATCTAATTCAAGAACACCAGGATTAGTTTTACCTGGGTAGAATGAGAGATTGGATATTGATAGCCATTCTGTGCAATTCTCTCTAGAATTCGTATAGCTTCATTGTAGGTGCAACCCAACAGAGGACCGTTAGCAGACGCGTCGACAAGATTTCTTGTTTGAGCATTGAATCCATTATTAAAGATTTCTATCTGGGTCTCTTGTTGAATTCCATGCATTGGGCAATGTCTAAGTAGAGTCTTATAATGCTCCCATGTTGTATGTAAGTTCTCATCATCCAACTGATGATAAGCTGTAATGTCATTTCGTAAACTTGTGTTCATTGTTGGCGGATTAAAACCCAAAACAAACTGTGTTGCTAGCGCATTCCAAGATGTAATGGATCTAGCCAGCAATCCTAAGAACCATGTTCTTGCTTTACCCTGCAACGAATAAGGAAATAATTGCATTTTCAAGGCATCATCAGGGACACCATGTTGATTAAAGGATGTACAAATAAGCAAAAATGATTTTAAATGTTCTCTTGCGTCTTCATGAGACAAACCAGAATATTGCCCATTTGAATTAAGAAGCTGAAACATCACTAGTTTCAACTCAAAATTTCCAGCTTGAATAGCTGGTCTGACAACCCCTAGCTGTAAATCATCAAGAATAGGAACAACAAAATCTCGGATTGTCCTATGTTGCACTTGTTTAACTTTTGGTGGCGGTGGTTATAGATTATTAACAACTTGTGGTTGTATTAGAGGAACTACATCTTGTGGTAGCAATAATGGTAAGCTGTTGTTGTTGTTGCCAACCATTTTCTTTTGTTCTTGTTTTCTCCTCCTAAGTGTTCTCTCGAGTTCCGGATTAAAGTTCATAATATCCTTCGGATTTCTCCTTGTGGACATGTAACTCCTAAGGAATTTTGAAAGAAGTTATAAGAAAGTAAATAAAATAGTAAAAATTAGAAGTTAACTAAGAAGAATTAATTACGTCTATAAACATAAACATCAAACAAATGCCAAATTCCCCGGCAACGACGCCAAAACCTGATCGGCCTGTAACGACACAGTAGTTGTGCAAGTGGACACACGTCGATGCAAGTATAGTTGATAGATTAATTCTATCGGATATTGATCCCATAGGGAATTGGTTCTTGATGTTCAGATGTCGAAGCAACTAATACTAGAATTAGATGAAATGTGAGTAAAGATGTCAGCGCAATTAAATCTAATCTCCACACTAAGATAGTTAAAATTGTCAATGTAATTATAAAAGTTAAATGTCATTGCAACTGAAAGTAAATTAAACAGTTGTGGAAGTTTTGAGAATTTAAATGTAGAAAAGTAAAATGTGATCAAGTGCGAAGAATTGGAGTGGATCACTGATTTCGATAATTCGCAATGCAGGATGTGTCGACAAGGGTTGAATAGATGAACGGGGGTATGATGGTATTACAAATGACATAGATTTTCATCCAAATTTAGTGTTTAAATTTCCCCTTTTGTAGTTAATTTAGCATACATCATTAGCATTTTATACTTAGTTTACTTGTTTTCCAATTCATTGTTAGATAGTTTGAACTCTTGTTATCTTCACGTATTTTTGTACTAATGTCAACGCAAGCAACCGATATATTGCGTCTTAATATTGTCAGTACAGGAACTTAGTTTAGGAATGGAATATTGGACAGCTGCAGCCACAAGATCAACTGAACATTAGGACTATTAAATGTCGCCGCTTTGAAACTGAATCTCAATTGAGAGGAATCAAGATTAATTCATAATTAGAAGCACCAAACGTAGGAATTTCACAGATATCGCCACAATTATTCTTTCAGAATGTGTCCAGCGATACAGCGGTAATCTGCAGATCTCTAAAGAATACACTAAAATTGCGTGAGTGCACAACTGTAATTTAACTTATTTTGACAGCTGCAAGATCTAGATCTGGATCTGAAAATGAAGGCTAAATCTTGCATCATTTTAGAGGTTATAAATTCTGTGTGAATTTAAGATTTGAGCTGGAATCGGTGAACTTATGATGCAAGCTTGCAATTGCTTCTGATGAGAAGTGCTAGATGCCAAGCAAGAGGAACAATTAGGGAGTAAGCCTAGTAATCTAGAGATAGTAAACTTCGTTGTACTCGTTAATTATTCTTGAACGATGATGAATTCTGATGATGTTAAATGAATACGAGAGTATCTTTTAATGTTATATCATTTTAATTCTTACTTTACATTTCTTACCCGTTTATTCTTGGATTTAACCACTCTAAACACAAAAGTGAAATTATAGTACACCAACATCGAGAGATACGGTGATAGGTTAGATTGACAAGTGGATTAGGCGAGAGCTGCTCGGGATTGGGACAGACTCCAATTACTTGTTCTTGGATACACATCATTGCTCGCACCGAGAGGTGGAGTAGTTTATTTGAGTTGAGATTAAATACGTAGCTATTGTGGGTAAGAACTCGAACGGACTTCATTGCTGCGATAATTCATCTACACTCTTCCTTGTCGATGCATCCAGCGTTGTAACCTATAGGATCAGTGAACCACTTCCACCCTTTTACACTTGATCTCTTTTATATTCCTGCATTTAAATTTTTAGCACTCAACACTGAACACATTTGGATTTATTTTCAATACACTGACATTTAACCTCTGATATTTAACTCTACTTGCGTTGATAGTAATGATTATTTTAGTATGCAGATCTGATATAATTGCGCTGACATCCTTACTCGCTACACTAATTTTTAGTATTGATTGCTCCGACATTAAAACATCGAGAACTATTTCCTTGTGGGATCGATATCCGATAACTCTGTCTATCAACTATACATGCATCGACGTGTGTACGCTTGCACAATCATTGTGTCGTAAAAACATCGATCAAGTTTTTGGCACCATTACCGGGGAAATTGGCGTTTGTTCGATCTTGACTTTTGTTGCTGTAATCAATTTTACTCACTTAACTTTTAACTTCTATTAATTTGTTTATTGTTCTTTTCTGGTTTTGAAGGTATTGTATGTCCACAAGGAGAAATCCTAAGGACATTGTAAGCTTTGATCCGTAGCTTGAGAGAATACTTAGGAGGAGAAGGCAAGAACAAAGGAAGATGGCTGGTAACAACAACAATAATAATCTACCACCACTGTTGCAATAGGATAATATTCCTCCAGTGCTGCCACAAGATTTACTACCACCATGCCCACAAGAAGAACAAATACAGAATAGGCCAATAAGAGATTTTGTTATGCCTATACTCGATGATTTTCAACCAGGGGTTGTGAGACCAGCTATTTAGGCTGGTAAATTTGAACTAAAACCGGTGATGTTTCAAATGATTAACACAAATAGGCAATATTCAGGTTTAACGCATGAAGACGCACGCGAACATTTAAAATCATTCTTACTCATTTGTGCATCTTTCAGTCAACATGGTGTCCCTGATGATGCCTTGAAAATGCAAGTATTTCCTTACTCGTTGCAAGGAAAAGCACGAACATGGTTTTTAGGTTTGCCGGCTGGATCCATTATATCCTGGAATGCATTGGCAACACAGTTTGTTTTGAAATCTAATCCGCTGAAATGAATGCAAGGTTACGAAATGACATCACTGCATGTCATTAGCTTGATAATAAGAATTTACACACAACATGGGAGCGCTACAAAGCCTTGTTTAGACGCTACCCAATGAATGGGATTCAACAAGAGACCCAGATTGAGATATTTTATAATGGTTTGAATGCTCAGACAAGGAATCTTGTGGACGCATCTAAAAACGGTCCATTGTTGGTTTGCACATATGACGAAGCTATTCGAATTCTGGAGAGGATAGCCCAAAATGATTACCATTATCCGATTTCTCGTTCTGCACAGGTGAAAACTAACCTTGGAGTTCTTGAATTAGATGTTATTTCTGCACTGTCAGTGCAGGTATCTTCCTTGGCCAACATCATTAAGAACATGAATGGAACGAGCAATATTGCTCCTATACAAATGGCCTAGAAAATGGATGCGCCGATATTTTTGTGTGAGATTTGCAGCGACAACCACAACTATGAAGACTACCCACAGCATGTAAAAAATGCATTTATGCCAAGAACATCCGAAGGGGTGCATTTGGTAACTCCTACAACAATCGTTCGTAACAACCTTGGGGAAATCAGAATACTTCCACATTTCGATATGGAAATTCTTCGAACCATGGAGGTTATAAGCAAGGGGGTTAAAGCAATAGTCAATCGTAGAACTATCATCAGAACTCACTAGTACATCCTCGATCTGAATCGATGCAATCACATAGTCAATTGCAACCACAATCACGATTATCGCCACAATCAAGCTTGCAACCACAAATGCAAGGACAACCTCATCCACATCAACCACAACAATTTGCTCAACCAAAGACAGACCCTATGACTGCTCTTGAGGCTATGATGCGCGAATATATCATAAGAACTGAGGCGATAGTGCAAGGCAATTCTTCTTCTATACGAGCATTAGAAGCCCAGCTTGGATAATTGGTCTCTAATCTTAACTCCAGATTACCAGGCACTTTGCCTAGTGACCCTGAAATTCTTACGCAAAGAGGGAAGGAGCATTGCTAATCTATTAGGCTAAGGAGTGGAAAAAAGACAATATAGATAAGTAATTCCAACCAAAACCATGTCGAAGCATCCATTTTGAAGCAACAAGATGAGGTTATAATTGAAGGAAATCAACCGCAAAACACTGCTGAAGAACCGATTGATATACAATCTGCACCTACGGATTGTCCAATTAAGTTGTCAACAAAAACACCACTGTCGAAGCAACCAATACATCCACAGCAATCCTATGCCACTATACCTTCGTCGTTTCCCTCACGTTTCAAAAAAGAAGTCCATGACAAAGATGACCAAAAGTTTGTTTCTACTTTGAAACAATTGCACATTAGTATACCTCTAATAGATGCTCTTATGCAGATACCCAATTATGGAAAATACATGAAGGAGCTGCTATTAAAGAAAAAGAAACTATCCGACATCGAGACGATTACACTCACAGAGGGGTGTAGCGCTGTACTCACAAACAAGTTGCCAACCAAGATGAAAGATCTTGGTAGCTTCACAATTCCATGCTCCATCAAAGATCATTACATAGGTAAAGCATTATGTGATTTAGGAGTTAGCATTAACCTCATGCCTTTGTCTACTTTCAAAAAGCTAGGAATCGGATCAATAAAGCCTACTGCGGTGACATTACAATTAGCAGATAGATCTCTAGCACAACCTGAGGGACAAATCAAAGATGTTCTTATTGAAGTTGATAAGTTTGTGTTCCTTTTTGATTTTATCATCATAGATTGCGAAGCTGATAAGGAGGTACCAATTATCTTGGGAAGGCCATTTTTAGCAACAAGACGAACACTTATCGACGTGTTTAAGGGAGAACTAGTGATGCACCATAATAATGACCACGTAACCTTCAGTGTGTTTGAAGCAGCACCGTCAGGGCCCAAAGAACAATGTCACCACATTGATGTGTTTGACGAAATTATTTTTGAAGAATTTCATAACAGGAATTCAACATTGTCTAATATTGATGCAGCTACATCTACTGATGATATCCTAGAAGACTGTGTTGACAAAGAGGAGGCGGACAATTGTGAGTTGCGATGATATTGGCAATTAGAGTCGTTGGATTTTGTTTTACAGGACAATTCCAGTCTTTAAAAACCGCCTATAGAGCAAGCTCCTACCTTGGGGTTAAAACCATTTTTGACACATTTTAAATATGTATTCCTTGGTGACAACGAGACACTACCTGTTATTATCAACACATCCCTTAACGCAATACAAGAAGAGAAGCTCATCGTAATTTTAAAAGAACACAAGAAAGCCATAGCCTGGAGCATCGCAGACATCAGAGGCATTAGTCCCTCTTTCTGTATGCATAAAATAAGGTTAGAAGATGAAGGGAAGCAATCTATTGAGCAATAAAGCTGACTCAATAAGGAAATGAAAGAAGTAGTGAAGAAGAAAATCATCAAATAGTCGGATGCGGGCATAATATACCCTATTTCTGACAGTAATTAGGTAAGCCCCGTTCAATGTGTTCAAAAAAAGTGGTTTTACTATTGTGACCAACAATAAAAAAGAGTTGATCCTTACTCGCATTGCAACTGGATGGCGTGTGTGCATGGATTACTGACGGTTGAATACGGCCACAAAGAAGGACCATTTCCCACTACCTTTCATCGATCAAATGTTAGATAGGCTAGCTGGTAAAGCCTATTATTGCTTCTTGGATGGTTACTTTAGATAAAACCAAATAGCTATTGAGCCGGAAGATCAAGCAAAAACCACATTTACATGCCCTTTCGGGACTTTTGCTTTTCGACGAATGCTGTTTGGCTTGTGTAATGCGCCAGCAACATTTTAGAGATGTATGATGGTGATATTCTTGGATATGATTGAAGACTCACTTGAGGTATTCATGGTTGTTTTTTTGGTCTATGGACAGAGTTTCGACCAATGTGCCGACAACTTGGCAAATGCTTTGGGAAGATGCGAAACAAACTTGGTTCTGAATTGGGAAAAATGTCATTTCATGGCAACTGAAGGGATTGTCCTTGGCCATTGCATTTCTTGTCAAGGCATTAAGATCGATAGAGCAAAGGTAGAGATCATTGAAAAATTACCACCACCTATAACTGTTAGAGCAATAAGAAGCTTTCTTGCACACGCGAGTTTTTATAGAAGATTTATCAAAGATTTCTCCAAGATAGCTAAACCTTTATGTTCTTTATTAGAACAAAATAAAAAGTTTGTATTCGACGACATCTGTTTGGATGCATTTACAACAATAAAGACAAAGTTAGTGCAAGCTCTGATTTTCGTCGTACCGGATTGGACGTAACCATTCGAGTTAATGTGCGATGCTAGCGATTTCACTGTAGGAGCTATTCCCGAACAAAGGAAAGAAAAGGTATTGCATGCTATTTACTATGGTAGTAAAACATTAACTGAAACGCAAGTTCATTACACCACAACTGAAAAAGAGTTACTAGCAGTGGTCTTCGCATTTGACAAGTTTTGCTCTTATCTTGTCAACGCAAAGACTACAGTCTACACGGATCACTCAGCTTTGAGATACCTTTTCAACAAAAAAGATGCTAAACTTAGACTTATTAGATGGATCTTACTCCTCCAAGAGTTTGATGTCAAAATCAAAGATAGGAAGGGATCCGAGAATCAACTAGCTGACCATTTGTCTCGGCTGGAAAGTGGAAACGAAGATGGACAACAAACTCAAATTGTCGAAGCATTTCTTGACGAGCAATTATTCACTATCGACACATCGCCATGGTATGCTGATGTAGTCAATTATCTTGTGTGTGGAAAGCTACCCATGAGTGCAACTGGTCATAAAAAAATCAGGTTCTTACGTGATGCTACTAAATATCATTGGAACGAGCCATACCTATTCAAGGTATGCACTGACAATATAATTCGACGTTGTGTTCCTGAAGAAGAAATGATGTCAATACTATGACATTACCACGATGCCCCTTATGGAGGTCATTTTGGTGGAACAAGGACTGCTGCAAAGGTCCTGCGATCCAGATTCTGTTGGCTCAATTTGTTTCGAGATGCTCATAATTTCGTGCAACAGTGTGATCGTTGTCAACATACTGATTCCATTTCTCGTTGCAATGAGATGCTCCAACAACCTATCATGGAGGTAAAACATTTTGATGTTTGGGGTATTGACTTCATGAGACCATTTCCAAACTCTTTTGGAAATATGTAAATACTAGTAGCTGTTGATTACGTTTCCAACTGGATTGAAGCTATTGCGGTACCAAAAGATGACGCTCGGACAGTGTTGAAATTCTTTCACACATATATTCTCACACGATTTGGAACACCGCGAGTGTTGATTAGTGACCAAGGCATTCATTTCTATAATAAATAGGTGGCAACTACATTGAAACGATATGGTGTGAAGCATCGAATGACCACTGCATATCACCCACAAGCTAATGGTCAAATCAAAGTTTCCAATTGACAAATTAAAGGAATACTTGAAAAGGTGGTTAACCCATCTAGAAAAGACTGGTCTGTGCGGTTACCTGATGCATTGTGGGCACTTCGCACCGCTTACAAAACTCCCTTGGGGATGTCGCCATATCAGCTAGTATTTGGAAAATCATGTCACCTACCTGTTGAGCTGGAACATAAAGCCATGTGGCAATTAAGCAGGTAAATTTAGATTATTAAGATCTAGATTTGGATATGAAAATGAAGGCTAAATCTTGCATCATTTTAGAGGTTATAAATAGAAGAACAAAGAAAGAAGAAGGTATAGAGAGAAAAGGGGATTTAATTCTAGAAATTCTATGTGAATTGAATATTTGAGCTGGAATCGGTGAACTTATGAAGCAAGCTTGCAACTGCTTCTGATGAGAAGTGCTAGATGCCAAGCAAGAGGAACAATTAGGGAGTAAACCTAGTAATCTAGAGATAGTAAACTTCGTTGTACTCGTTAATTATTCTTGAACGATGATGAATTCTGATGATGTTAAATGAATACGAGAGTATCTTTTAATGTTATATCATTTTAATTCTTACTTTACATTGCTTACCCGTTTATTCTTGGATTTTACCACTCTAAACACAAAAGTGAAATTATAGTACACCAACATCGAGAGATACGGTGATAGGTTAGATTGACAAGTGGGTTAGGCGAGAACTGCTCGGGATTGGGACAGACTCCAATTTCTTGTTCTTGGATACACATCATTGCTCGCACCGAGAGGTGGAGTAGTTTATTTGAGTCGAGATTAAATACGGAGCTATTATGGGTAAGAACTCGAACGGACTTCATTGCTGCGATAATTCATCTACACTCTTCCTTGTCGACTCATCCAGCGTTGTAACCTATAGGATTAGTGAACCACTTCCACCCTTTTACACTTGATCACTTTTATATTCCTGCATTTAAATTTTTAGCACTCAACACTGAACACATTTGGATTTATTTTCAGTACACTGACATTTAACCTCTGATATTTAACTCTAATTGCGTTGATAGTAATGATTATTTTAGTATGCAGATCTGATATAATTGCGCTGACATCCTTACTCGCTACACTAATTTTTAGTATTGATTGCTCCGACATTAAAACATCGAGAACTATTTCCTTGTGGGATCGATATCCGATAACTCTGTCTATCAACTATACATGCATCGACGTGTGTACGCTTGCACAATTATTGTGTCGTAAAAACATCGATCAAGTTTTTGGCGCCATTACCGGGGAAATTGGCGTTTGTTCGATGTTTACTTTTGTTGCTGTAATCAATTTTACTTACTTAACTTTTAACTTCTATTAATTTGTTTATTGTTCTTTTCTGGTTTTGAAGGTATTGTATGTCCACAAGGAGAAATCCTAAGGACATTGTAAGCTTTGATTCGTAGCTTGAGAGAATACTTAGGAGGAGAAGGCAAGAACAAAGGAAGATGGCTGGTAACAACAACAATAATAATCTACCACCACTGTTGCAATAGGATAATATTCCTCCAGTGCTGCCACAAGATTTACTACCACCATGCCCACAAGAAGAACAAATACAGAATAGGCCAATAAGAGATTTTGTTATGCCTATACTCGATGATTTTCAACCAGGGGTTGTGAGACCAACTATTCAGGCTGGTAACTTTGAACTAAAACCGGTGATGTTTCAAATGATTAACTCAAATAGGCAATATTCAAGTTTAACGCATGAAGACGCACGCGAACATTTAAAATCATTCTTACTCATTTGTGCATCTTTCAGTCAACATGGTGTCCCTGATGATGCCTTGAAAATGCAAGTATTTCCTTACTCGTTGCAAGGAAAAGCACGAATATGGTTTTTAAGTTTGCCGGCTGGATCCATTATATCCTGGAATGCATTGGCAACACAGTTTGTTTTGAAATCTAATCCGCTGACAATGAATGCAAGGTTACGAAAAGACATCACTACATGTCATTAGCTCGATGATGAGAATTTACACACAACATGGGAGCGCTACAAAGCCTTGTTTTGACGCTACCCAATGAATGGGATTCAACAAGAGACCCAGATTGAGATATTTTATAATGGTTTGAATGCTCAGACAAGGAATCTTGTGGACGCATCTACAAACGGTCCATTGTTGGATTGCACATATGACGAAGCTATTCGAATTCTGGAGAGGATAGCCCAAAACGATTACCAATATCCGATTTCTCATTCTGCACAAGTGAAAACTAACCTTGGAGTTCTTGAATTAGATGTTATTTCTGCACTGTCAGTGCAGGTATCTTCCTTGGCCAACATCATTAAGAACATGAATTGAACGAGCAATACTGCTCCTATACAAATAGCCTAGAAAATGGATGCGGGATATTTTTGTGTGAGATTTGCAGCGACAACCACAGCTATGAAGACTACCCACAGCATGTAAAAAATGCATTTATGCATTTGGTAACTCCTACAACAATCGTTCGCAACAACCTTGGGGAAATCAGAATACTTCCACATTTCGATATGGAAATTCTTCGAACCAAGGAGGTTATAGGCAAGGGGGTTAAAGCAATAGTCAATCGTAAAACTATCATCAGAACTCACAAGTACATCCTCGATCTGAATCGATGCAGTCACATAGTCAAATGCAACCACAATCGCGATTACCGCCACAATCAAGCTTGCAACCACAAATGCAAGGACAACCTCATCCACATCAACCACAACAATTTGCTCAACCAAAGACAGACCCTATGACTGCTCTTGAGGCTATGATGCGCAAATATATCATAAGAACTGAGGCTATAGTGCAAGGCAATTCTTCTTCTATACGAGCATTAGAAGCCCAGCTTGGATAATTGGTCTCTAATCTTAACTCCAGATTACCAGGCACTTTGCCTAGTGACCTTGAAATTCTTACGCAAAGAGGGAAGTAGCATTGCAAATCTATTAGGCTAAGGAGTGGAAAAAAGACAATATAGATAAGTAGTTCAAACCAAAACCATGTCAAAGCATCCATTTTGAAGCAACAAGATGAGGTTATAATTGAAGGAAATCAACCGTAAAACACTGCTGAAGAACCGATTGATATACAACTGCACCTAAGGATTGTCCAATTAAGTTGTCAACAAAAACACCACCGTCGAAGCAACCAATACATCCACAGCAATCCTATGCCACTATACCTTCGTCGTTTCCCTCACGTTTCAAAAAAGAAGTCCATGACAAAGATGACCAAAAGTTTGTTTCTACTTTGAAACAATTGCACATTAGTATACCTCTAATAGATGCTCTTATGCAGATACCCAATTATGGAAAATACATGAAGGAGCTGCTATTAAAGAAAAAGAAACTATCCGACATCGAGACGATTACACTCACAGAGGGGTGTAGCGCTGTACTCACAAACAAGTTGCCAACCAAGATGAAAGATCTTGGTAGCTTCACAATTCCATGCTCCATCAAAGATCATTACATAAGTAAAGCATTATGTGATTTAGGAGTTAGCATTAACCTCATGCCTTTGTCTACTTTCAAAAAGCTAGGAATCGGATCAATAAAGCCTACTGCGGTGACATTACAATTAGCAGATAGATCTCTAGCACAACCTGAGGGACAAATCAAAGATGTTCTTATTGAAGTTGATAAGTTTGTGTTCCTTTTTGATTTTATCATCATAGATTGCGAAGCTGATAAGGAGGTACCAATTATCTTGGGAAGGCCATTTTTAGCAACAAGACGAACACTTATCGACGTGTTTAAGGGAGAACTAGTGATGCACCATAATAATGACCATGTAACCTTCAGTGTGTTTGAAGCAGCACCGTCAGGGCCCAAAGAACAATGTCACCACATTGATGTGTTGGACGAAATTATTTTTGAAGAATTTCATAACAGGAATTCAACATTGTTTGATATTGATGCAGCTACATCTACTGATGATATCCTAGAAGACTGTGTTGACAAAGAGGAGGTGAACAATTGTGAGTTGCGAAGATATTGGCAATTAGAGTCGTTGGATTTGTCTAACAGGACAATTCCAGTCTTTAAACTACCTATAGAGCAAGCTCCTACCTTGGGGTTAAAACCATTTTTGACACATTTTAAATATGTATTCCTTGGTGACAACGAGACACTACCTGTTATTGTCAACACATCCCTTAACGCAATACAAGAAGAGAAGCTCATCGTAATTTTAAAAGAACACAAGAAAGCCATAGCCTGGAGCATCGCAGACATCAGAGGCATTAGTCCCTCTTTCTGTATGCATAAAATAAGGTTAGAAAATGAAGGGAAGCAATCCATTGAGCAATAAAGCTGACTCAATAAGGAAATGAAAGAAGTAGTGAAGAAGAAAATCATCAAATAGTCGGATGCGGGCATAATATACCCTATTTCTGACAGTAATTAGATAAGCCCCGTTCAATGTGTTCAAAAAAAGTGGTTTTACTATTGTGACCAACGATAAAAAAGAGTTGATCCTTACTCGTATTGCAACTGGATGGCGTGTGTGCATGGATTACTGACGGTTGAATACGGCCACAAAGAAGGACCATTTCCCACTACCTTTCATCGATCAAATGTTAGATAGGCTAGCTGGTAAAGCCTATTATTGCTTCCTGAATGGTTACTTTATATACAACCTAATAGCTATTGAGCTGGAAGAACAAGCAAAGACCACATTTACATGCCCTTTCGGGACTTTTGCTTTCCGACGAATGCTGTTTGGCTTGTGTAATGCGCCAGCAACATTCTAGAGATGTATGATGGTGATATTCTTGGATATGATTGAAGACTCACTTGAGGTATTCATGGTTGATTTTTTGGTCTATGGACATAGTTTCGACCAATGTGCCTACAACTTGGCAAATGTTTTGGGAAGATGCGAAACAAACTTGATTCTGAATTGGGAAAAATGTCATTTCATGGCAACTGAAGGGATTATCCTTGGCCATTTGCATTTCTTGCCAAGGCATTAAGGTCGATAGAGCAAAGGTAGAAGATCATTGAAAAATTACCACCACCTATAACTGTTAGAGCAATAAGAAGCTTTCTTGGACACGCGGGTTTTTATAGAAGATTTATCAAAGATTTCTCCAAGATAGCCTTTATGTTCCTTTATTAGAACAAAATAAAAAGTTTGTATTCGACGACATCTGTTTGGATGCATTTACAACAATAAAGACAAAGTTAGTGCAAGCCCTGATTTTCGTCGTACCGGATTGGACGTAACCATTCGAGTTAATGTGCGATGCTAGTGATTTCACTGTAGGAGCTATTCCCGAACAAAGGAAAGAAAAGGTATTGCATGCTATTTACTATGCTAGTAAAATATTAACTGAAACGTAGGTTCATTACACCACAACTGAAAAAGAGTTACTAGCAGTGGTCTTCGCATTTGACAAGTTTTGCTCTTATCTTGTCAACGCAAAGACTACAGTCTACACGGATCACTCAGCTTTGAGATACCTTTTCAACAAAAAAGATGCTAAACTTAGACTCATTAGATGGATCTTACTCCTCCAAGAGTTTGATGTCAAAATCAAAGATAGGAAGGGATCCGAGAATCAGCTAGCTGACCATTTGTCTCAGCTGGAAAGTGGAAGCGAAGATGGACAACAAACTCAAATTGTCGAAGCATTTCCTGATGAGCAATTATTCACTATCGACACATCGCCATGGTATGCTGATGTAGTCAATTATCTTGTGTGTGGAAAGCTACCCATGAGTGCAACTAGTCATAAAAAAATTAGGTTCTTACGTGATGCTACTAAATATCATTGGAACGAGCCATACCTATTCAAGGTATGCACTGACAATATAATTCGACGTTGTGTTCCTGAAGAAGAAATGACGTCAATACTATGACATTACCACGATGCCCCTTATGGAGGTCATTTTGGTGGAACAAGGACTGTTGCAAAGGTCTTCCAATCCGGATTCTATTGGCTCAATTTGTTTCGAGATGCTCATAATTTCGTGCAATAGTGTGATCGTTGTCAACATACTGGTTCCATTTCTCGTTGCAATGAGATGCTCCAACAACCTATCATGGAGGTAAAACTTTTCGATGTTTGGGGTATTGACTTCATGAGACCATTTCCAAACTCTTTTGGAAATATGTAAATACTAGTAGCTGTTGATTACGTTTCCAAGTGGATTGAAGCTATTGCGGTACCAAAAGATGACGCTCGGACAGTGTTGAAATTCTTTCACACATATATTCTCACACGATTTGGAGCACCGCGAGTGTTGATTAGCGACCAAGGCATTCATTTCTATAATAAATAGGTGGCAACTACATTGAAACGATATGGTGTGAAGCATCGAATGGCCACTGCATATCACCCACAAGCTAATGGTCAAATCAAAGTTTCCAATTGACAAATTAAAGGAATACTTGAAAAGGTGGTTAACCCATCTAGAAAAGACTGGTCTGTGCGGTTACCTGATGCATTGTGGGCACTTCGCACCGCTTACAAAACTCCCTTGGGGATGTCGCCATATCAGCTAGTATTTGGAAAATCATGTCACCTACCTGTCGAGCTGGAACATAAAGCCATGTGGCAATTAAGCAGGTAAATTTAGATTATTAAGATCTAGATTTGGATATGAAAATGAAGACTAAATCTTGCATCATTTTAGAGGTTATAAATAGAAGAACAAAGAAAGAAGAAGGTGTCAAGAGAAAAGGGGATTTAATTCTAGAAATTCTATGTGAATTGAATATTTGAGCTGGAATCGGTGAACTTATGAAGCAAGCTTGCAACTGCTTCTGATGAGAAGTGCTAGATGCCAAGCAAGAGGAACAATTAGGGAGTAAACCTAGTAATCTAGAGATAGTAAACTTCGTTGTACTCGTTAATTATTCTTGAACGATGATGAATTCTGATGATGTTAAATGAATACGAGAGTATCTTTTAATGTTATATCATTTTAATTCTTACTTTACATTGCTTACCCATTTATTCTTGGATTTAACCACTCTAAACACAAAAGTGAAATTATAGTACACCAACATCGAGAGATGCGGTGATAGGTTAGATTGACAAGTGGGTTAGGCGAGAGTTGCTCGAGATTGGGACAGACTCCAATTTCTTGTTCTTGGATACACATCATTGCTCGCACCGAGAGGTGGAGTAGTGTATTTGAGTCGAGATTAAATACGGAGCTATTGTGGGTAAGAACTCGAACGGACTTCATTGCTACGATAATTCATCTACACTCTTCCTTGTCGACTCATCCAGCGTTGTAACCTATAGGATTAGTGAACCACTTCCACCCTTTTACACTTGATCACTTTTATATTCCTGCATTTAAATTTTTAGCACTCAACACTAAACACATTTGGATTTATTTTTAGTACACTGACATTTAACCTCTGATATTTAACTCTAATTGCGTTGATAGTAATGATTATTTTAGTATGCAGATCTGATATAATTGCGTTGACATCCTTACTCGCTACACTAATTTTTAGTATTGATTGCTCCGACATTAAAATATCGTGAACTATTTTCTTGTGGGATCGATATCCGATAACTCTGTCTATCAACTATACATGCATCGACGTGTGTACGCTTGTACAATTATTGTGTCGTAAAAACATCGATCAAGTTTTTGGCGCCATTACCGGGGAAATTGGCATTTGTTCGATGTTTACTTTTTTTTGTTGCTGTAATCAATTTTACTTACTTAACTTTTAACTTCTATTAATTTGTTTATTGTTCTTTTCTGGTTTTGAAGGTATTGTATGTCTACAAGGAGAAATCCTAAGGACATTGTAAGCTTTGATCCGTAGCTTGAGAGAATACTTAGGAGGAGAAGGAAAGAACAAAGGAAGATGGCTGGTAACAACAACAATAATAATAATCTACCACCACTGTTGCAATAGGATAATATTCCTCCAGTGCTGCCACAAGATTTACTACCACCATGCCCACAAGAAGAACAAATACAGAATAGGCCAATAAGAGATTTTGTTATACCTATACTCGATGATTTTCAACCAGGGGTTGTGAGACCAGCTATTCAGGCTGGTAACTTTGAACTAAAACCGGTGATGTTTCAAATGATTAACTCAAATAGGCAATATTCAAGTTTAACGCATGAAGACACACGCGAACATTTAAAATCATTCTTACTCATTTGTGCATCTTTCAGTCAACATGGTGTCCCTGATGATGCCTTGAAAATGCAAGTATTTCCTTACTCGTTGCAAGGAAAAGCACGAATATGGTTTTTAAGTTTGCCGGCTGGATCCATTATATCCTGGAATGCATTGGCAACACAGTTTGTTTTGAAATCTAATCCGCTGACAATGAATGCAAGGTTACGAAATGACATCACTGCATGTCATTAGCTCGATGATGAGAATTTACACACAACATGGGAGCGCTACAAAGCCTTGTTTTGACGCTACCCAATGAATGGGATTCAACAAGAGACCCAGATTGAGATATTTTATAATGGTTTGAATGCTCAGACAAGGAATCTTGTGGACGCATCTACAAACGGTCCATTGTTGGATTGCACATATGACGAAGCTATTCGAATTCTGGAGAGGATAGCCCAAAACGATTACCAATACTCGATTTCTTGTTCTGCACAGGTGAAAACTAACCTTGGAGTTCTTGAATTAGATGTTATTTCTGCACTGTCAGTGCAGGTATCTTCCTTGGCCAACATCATTAAGAACATGAATGGAATGAGTAATATTGCTCCTATACAAATAGCCTAGAAAATGGATGCGCCAATATTTTTGTGTGAGATTTGCAGCGACAACCATAGCTATGAAGACTACCCACAGCATGTAAAAAATGCATTTATGCCAAGAACATCTGAAGGGGTGCATTTGGTAACTCCTACAACAATCGTTCGCAACAACCTTGGGGAAATCAGAATACTTCCACATTTCGATATGGAAATTCTTCGAACCAAGGAGGTTATAGGCAAGGGGGTTAAAGTAATAGTCAATCATAGAACTATCATCAGAACTCACAAGTACATCCTCGATCTGAATCGATGCAGTCACATAGTCAATTGCAACCACAATCGCGATTACAGCCACAATCAAGCTTGCAACCACAAATGCAAGGACAACCTCATCCACATCAACCACAACAATTTGCTCAACCAAAGACAGACCCTATGACTGCTCTTGAGGCTATGATGCGCGAATATATCATAAGAACTGAGGCTATAGTGCAAGGCAATTCTTCTTCTATACGAGCATTAGAAGCCCAGCTTGGATAATTGGTCTCTAATCTTAACTCCAGATTACCAGGCACTTTGCCTAGTGACCCTGAAATTCTTACGCAAAGAGGGAAGGAGCATTGCAAATCTATTAGGCTAAAGAGTGGAAAAAAGACAATATAGATAAGCAATTCTAACCAAAACCATGTCGAAGCATCCATTTTGAAGCAACAAGATGAGGTTATAATTGAAGGAAATCAACCGCAAAACACTGCTGAAGAACCGATTGATATACAATCTACACCTACGGATTGTCCAATTAAGTTGTCAACAAAAACACCACCGTCGAAGCAACAAATACATCCACAGCAATCCTATGCCACTATACCTTCGTCGTTTCCCTCACGTTTCAAAAAAGAAGTGCATGACAAAGATGACCAAAAGTTTGTTTCTACATTTAAACAATTGCACATTAGTATACCTCTAATAGATGCTCTTAAGCAGATACCCAATTATGGAAAATACATGAAGGAGCTGCTATTAAAGAAAAAGAAACTATCCGACATCGAGACGATTACACTCACAGAGGGGTGTAGCGCTGTACTCACAAACAAGTTGCCAACCAAGATGAAAGATCTTGGTAGCTTCACAATTCCATGCTCCATCAAAGATCATTACACAGGTAAAGCATTATGTGATTTAGGAGTTAGCATTAACCTCATGCCTTTGTCTACTTTCAAAAAGCTAGGAATCGGATCAATAAATCCTACTGCGGTGACATTACAATTAGCAGATAGATCTCTAGCACAACCTGAGGGACAAATCAAAGATGTTCTTATTGAAGTTGATAAGTTTGTGTTCCTTTTTGATTTTATCATCATAGATTGCGAAGCTGATAAGGAGGTACCAATTATCTTGGGAAGGCCATTTTTAGCAACAAGACGAACACTTATCGACGTGTTTAAGGGAGAACTAGTGATGCACCATAATAATGACCACGTAACCTTTAGTTTGTTTGAAGCAGCACCGTCAGGGCCCAAAGAACAATGTCACCACATTGATGTGTTGGACGAAATTATTTTTGAAGAATTTCATAACAGGAATTCAACATTGTCTGATATTGATGCAGCTACATCTACTGATGATATCCTAGAAGACTGTGTTGACAAAGAGGAGGTGAACAATTGTGAGTTGCGAAGATATTGGTAATTAGAGTCGTTGGATTTGTCTAACAGGACAATTCCAGTCTTTAAACCGCCTATAGAGCAAGCTCCTACCTTGGGGTTAAAACCATTTTTGACACATTTTAAATATGTATTCCTTGGTGACAACGAGACACTACCTGTTATTGTCAACACATCCCTTAACGCAATACAAGAAGAGAAGCTCATCGTAATTTTAAAAGAACACAAGAAAGCCATAGCCTGGAGAATCACAGACATCAGAGGCATTAGTCCCTCTTTCTGTATGCATAAAATAAGGTTAGAAGATGAAGGGAAGCAATCCATTGAGCAATAAAGCTGACTCAATAAGGAAATGAAAGAAGTAGTGAAGAAGCAAATCATCAAATAGTCGGATGCGGGCATAATATACCCTATTTCTGATAGTAATTAGGTAAGCCCCGTTCAATGTGTTCAAAAAAAGTGGTTTTACTATTGTGACCAACGATAAAAAAGAGTTGATCCTTACTCGCATTGCAATTGGATGGCGTGTGTGCATGGATTACTGACAGTTGAATACGGCCACAAAGAAGGACCATTTCCCACTACCTTTCATCGATCAAATGTTAGATAGGCTAGCTGGTAAAGCCTATTATTACTTCCTGGATGGTTACTTTAGATACAACCAAATAGCTATTGAGCCGGAAGATCAATCAGAAACCAGATTTACATGCCCTTTCGGGACTTTTGCTTTCCGATGAATGCTGTTTGGCTTGTGTAATGCGCCAGCAACATTCTAGAGATGTATGGTGGCGATATTCTTGGATATGATTGAAGACTCACTTGAGGTATTCATGGTTGATTTTTTGGTCTATGGACATAGTTTCGACCAATGTGCCGACAACTTGGCAAATGTTTTGGGAAGATGCGAAACAAACTTGGTTCTGAATTGGGAAAAATGTCATTTCATGGCAACTGAAGGGATTATCCTTGGCCATTTGCATTTCTTGCCAAGGCATTAAGGTCGATAGAGAAAAGGTAGAGATCATTGAAAAATTACCACCACCTATAACTGTTAGAGCAATAAGAAGCTTTCTTGGACACGCGAGTTTTTATAGAAGATTTATCAAAGATAGCTAAACCTTTATGTCCTTTATTAGAACAAAATAAAAAGTTTGTATTCGACGACATCTGTTTGGATGCATTTACAACAATAAAGACAAAGTTAGTGCAAGCCCTGATTTTCGTCGTACCGGATTGGACGTAACCATTTGAGTTAATGTGCGATGCTACCGATTTCACTATAGGAGCTATTCCCGAACAAAGGAAAGAAAAGGTATTGCATGCTATTTACTATGCTAGTAAAACATTAACTGAAACGCAGGTTCATTACACCACAACTGAAAAAGAGTTACTAGCAGTGGTCTTCGCATTTGACAAGTTTTGCGCTTATCTTGTCGACGCAAAGACTACAGTCTACACGGATCACTCAGCTTTGAGATACCTTTTCAACAAAAAAGATGCTAAACCTAGACTCATTAGATGGATCTTACTCCTCCAAGAGTTTGATGTCAAAATCAAAGATAGGAAGGGATCCGAGAATCAGCTAGCTGACCATTTGTCTCGGTTGGAAAGTGGAAGCGAAGATGGACAACAAACTCAAATTGTCGAAGCATTTCCTGACGAGCAATTATTCACTATCGACACATGCCATGGTATGCTGATGTAGTCAATTATCTTGTGTGTGGAAAGCTACCCATGAGTGCAACTGGTCATAAAAAAATCAGGTTCTTACATGATGCTACTAAATATCATTGGAACGAGCCATACCTATTCAAGGTATGCACTGACAATATAATTCGACGTTGTGTTCCTAAAGAAGAAATGATGTCAATACTATGACATTACCACGATGCCCCTTATGGAGGTCATTTTGGTGGAACAAGGACTGCTGCAAAGGTCCTGCAATTCGGATTCTATTGGCTCAATTTGTTTCGAGATGCTCATAATTTCGTGCAACAGTGTGATCGTTGTCAACATACTGGTTTCATTTCTCGTTGCAATGAGATGCTCCAACAACCTATCATGGAGGTAAAACTTTTCGATGTTTGGGTATTGACTTCATGAGACCATTTCCAAACTCTTTTGGAAATATGTAAATACTAGTAGCTGTTGATTACGTTTCCAAGTGGATTGAAGCTATTACGGTACCAAAAGATGACACTCGGACAGTTTTGAAATTCTTTCACACATATATTCTCACACGATTTGGAACACCGCGAGTGTTGATTAGCGACCAAGGCATTCATTTCTATAATAAATAGGTGGCAACTACATTGAAACGATATGGTGTGAAGCATCGAATGGCCACTGCATATCACCCACAAGCTAATGGTTAAATCGAAGTTTCCAATTGACAAATTAAAGGAATACTTTAAAAGGTGGTTAACCCATCTAGAAAATATTGGTCTGTGCGGTTACTTGATGCATTGTGGGCACTTCGCACCGCTTACAAAACTCCCTTGGGGATGTCGCCATATCAGCTAGTATTTGGAAAATCATGTCACCTACCTGTCGAGCTGGAACATAAAGCCATGTGGCAATTAAGCAGGTAAATTTAGATTATTAAGAAGCTGGTAACAAAAGAATGTTGGACATCACAGAATTAAAGGAGATCCGATGCCATGCTCATGAGAATACGATAATTTACAAGGAAAAGAAGAAAAAATGGCACGATAACCTCATATTGCATCGACAATTTCATCTTGGGCAGTTGGTACTCCTATTTAACTCACATTTGAAATTGCACCCAGGAAATTTGTGATCAAGGTGGTCCGGTCCATTTAAGTTGTCAAAGCATTCCCTAGTGGTGCGGTGACAATAGAAAACTTACAGGATAGCCAACAATTTAAACTGAATGGTCAGCATCTGAAATACTACGTTAGCCCAGATGTCCGTGAACCAGATGAATTTGTCAATCTGGTGATATTTAAATAATGTTGATGCATTCATTCATTTTCTTTTATTTTCTTTAATTTTGTTTGTGTTGTTTCAGATTCTTAGATAAATAAAAATCCTCTTTTTGTCGACGCATAGAAGGACATTATGTCGGCGCGTTTTGTGATGAGTTAGCATTACTTTTTGGGCAAGAATCACATCGATTGATTTCATTTCACCCCGACCGTTGGATTAAACTGAAATAGTACGATCTGTAGCCTGACAATTAATGGCTGTAGATGCAACATTTCCCTATGTTTTTCCACTCATTGCACGTAGGTTATATAATCCCCCATTACAGTTACCTTTCTTCTTCACAATCGCCATTATTCCTGCAACCATCTCCTCAAACCATCTGCAGATTCTTTCTCTTCTATTTCAAAGCAATACCCTTCTACAACTTTTCTTTATATTCTTTTTCTTCCAATCATGGCTAAGACTCGCGCTTCTAGAGCTAATCCTAAACCTTCATCTAAAACCACTCCAACCACCCCTATCGAATTCCATCCATGACACCACCACTCTCAGGCCCAGTACTGTTTCTCACAACTGCGGCCAAAGAAAGATATCACAACACTATGCTTAAATGCAATATCCATCCTAAGCAAGGCCTCCAATTGTCTCCGCAGTTGCCCCTTGGGAAATAAGTCCACCACACTATCAATCGCTTAGGGTGGGAGTCTTTTTGTGACCACCCTTCTAGTTATTCCCCTACTTTGGTTTGAGAATTTTACGCGAACTTGGTGGATCAAGAACAATAATTTGTTTTTATTGGAGAAGGACTTGTGCCATGGAGTGCGGCGCACATCAACGTCCTACTACGGATACCAAATGGGTAGACGACCATTCGTACTTCCTGCATAGTCTAAATGAGGATAGCCTTACTGAGATGATGACTGACCTTTGCATCGACAATGCCATATGGACGGGTAGTGGATTCCATAATTTCACAATGCATAGACGTTACCTGGTGACCTTTTGCAAGGTATGGTTTCACTTTGTTAATAGTCGAGTGATGCCTTCTACCCACAATACTACGGCCACTCTAGATTGTATGTGTTTATTACATTCCATCTCACATCATCGACATATCAACATTGGTGAGCTGATACATACCCAGATTACGGAGGCAGCGGGGAAGCAAACTGGTATTATCCCTTTCCCATCTCTTATTATGCTTCTTTGCCAGCATAAGGGTATTGTGCCAAGGGAGGATGAGGAAGTCGTGGATAATAAAGGCCCAATTAATGACATTCCCATCAAGCGGATGACAAGGGGCTAGGACACACCGATGGCCAAAGTGACCTCCAAGGAAAAGGAAAAAGGGAAAGGTAAAAAGAAGGCCGACAAATCTGATGCACTGAAACTGGCACAAATGATAGAGACACTGGCCCTGATGAAGTCACACTAGGAACAACTCGACAGAAGGTTTATCCACACTGATAGTATAGTGGATGACATGGACTTCCGGCTCCATAAATTCTATGCATATACCAAATCACTCAGACCCCACTTCTAGACTTCCCGAAATTTTTGACCATCTACCGCCCAATGCAATATTCCTCATTTGAACAACCTACTCCTGATGGAAGGCCCACCCTTGTACCCACTCACATCCATGTTTTTGATTATGACAACGATGGAGAGCATTCGTCGACTGATGATCTGTTACATCGTAACATTGCTTATTTTTTTGAAGATGAGTTCTCAAATAGCTTAGGGGCGAATATGGCGGAAAGGGAGGCTGTGCTAAATGAAGATGTCATTACAGTCGGATAAGCTGACATTGGCCCAACTGAACCTATTCAACCTGAGAAAGAGAAGGTAAATCAAGATGATCATGCTGAGAAGGATGAAGAACATGAGGATGAAGAGAAGGGCGAAGCGAAGGATGATGAACACATTGACACCAAACCTGCCCTGGTGCAGGACTAAAAGGAACCCGATATCTCTACAATGACCATTGAGGATGTTCTGGGCACATCAAGCTCGGACGAGACTCCACTTGATGCGAGTTAGGATGAGGTAGTCACCAGCATTGCGGAAGAACCAAACCCGTTAGCAATTGTACCTTATGTGGCTCCGTTGGCTGAAATCCATCCATCCGATGTGATTATCGATGAGGTCACCACCCAACCTATTAAAGAGGAGCAATCAGCCAATCCGGTTGGTTCGAGGGATAAGAAGAGAAAGCGGCACAAAGATAAGAAAAAGAGAAAACACCATGACGAGGGGGAACACCCAAAAAAGAAAAAGAAGAAAACAAAAGCAGCCTTTGTATTGGTTGCTGCTGAATAAGTTGGTACATCCCTTTTTAGTGTTAGCATTCTTGCATTTTATTGTGCCTACATTTTTATCGTCACTGCATTCATTTTGATATAGCACATTATCGTTGCATTTCCATACATTTTGTATAATTATTGTCAGTGCATTGGGGACAATGCAAACATTAAGTTTGGGGGGGAATTAATGTGATTTGGAAATACAACTACATCTTCTTATTTGATTTTTATTTTTCTTTAGTAATGAAAAATTGACAATTTTCAACAAAAATGTGACTACAATTTTTATTTTAGTGCGTAATTCTTAAATTGTTTGAATGCTAATGTGGAAATTGGATGAGTATGAATGAATGATGAATCTGCTATTTTGGAATGAATGATTGAAATTGTTTCAGTAATGAATGTATAGTGTTGATGTTTGAATCTTGAACTCATTGACCAGTACAACGACATTGTATGAATAAAAGACACTCCAATATAAGTGCAACGTGATTCTTAAGGGGGAACACTCCGTTGCAGTTAAAGAAAAGAAAAATTATCTAGCAGAAAGGCTGTATCTGCAAGAGTGTGTGTCGCGCAATTACATGCCTCTTGGGGGTTTGTTGCACCACATCGTTATTGCCCAGGAATAAAGGTATAGTAATGCAATGACATCTCTCAATACTTGAATGACAAAAATGAAAAAAAAGAAGAAAGAAAAGAAAAAGAGAATAAATTGCTGAAATGGTTCAAGGAAGGATAAGATTCAATGCATGATACTAACATTGATGAAGTTGCAGTTTTAGTTGTTCTTACTGATAAATTGTCAACTCATCATTCTATTTTATGAATGCAATTTGAACATTAAAAATTTAGAGAATTCAAGTTGTGTGAATAAAGATTGTGGTGACATTTCTAATTATTACTTGTTAATTTTTTTATTTACTTGAGGACAAGTAAAAACTCAAGTTTGGGGTATGATGGTATTACAAATGATATAGATTTTCGTCCCAATTTAGTGTTTAAATTGCCCCTTTTATAGTTAATTTAGCATACATCATTAGCATTTTATACTTAGTTTACTTGTTTTCCAATTCATTGTTAGATAGTTTGAATTCTTGTTATGTTCACATATTTTTGTACTAATGTCGACGCAAGCAACCGATATATTGCGTCTTAATATTGTCAGTAAAGGAACTTAGTCTAGGAATGGAATATTGGACAGTTGCAGCCACAAGATCAGCTGAACATTGTGACTATGAAATGTCGCCGCATTGAAACTAAACCTCAATTGAGAGGAATCAAGCTTAATTCACAACTGGAAGCACCAGACGCAGGAATTTCACAGATGTCGCCACAATTATTCATTCAGAATGCGTCCAGTGATACAGCGACAATCTGCAGATCTCTAAAGAATACACTAAAACTGCGTTAGTGCACAGCTGTAATTTAACTAATTTTGACAGCTGCAAGATCTAGATCTAAATCTGACAATGAAGGTTAAATCCTGTAACATTTTAGAGGTTATAAATAGAAGAACAAAGAAAGAAGAAGGTATCAAGAGAAAAGGGGATTTAATTCTAGAAATTCTATGAATTGAAGATTTGAGCTGAAAGCGGTGTGAAGTTTTTCCACAAGCATATACTTACTCGTTTTGGCACGCCTAAAGCATTGATCAGCAACCAGGGCACTCATTTCCACTGAAACCAAGTAGTACCCGCATTGAAGCGGTATAGAGATATTCATAGAATGGCGTCCACTTACCATCCGTAAACCTATGGACAAGTTGAAGTATCCAATCGACAAATCAAGAATATTCTCGAGAAGGTGGTGAATCCATCAAGAAAAGATTGATCTTCTAGACTTGATGATTCGTTGTAGGCATTAAGGACAGCGTACAAAACACCATTTGGAATGTCGTCGTATCAGCTTGTTTTTGGAAAATCATGTCACTTGCCAGTTGAATTAGAGCATAAAGCAATGTAGGCAATTAAGCAAGTTAACATGAATTATGAAGTTGTTGGGAAGAAGAGGCTATTAGACATCACTGAACTTGAGGAAACTTTGTGCAATGCCTATGAAAATGTTGCAATCTACAAGGAAAAGACCAAGTAATGGCACGAAAAAATTATTTTGCAGCGACAATTTACTGTAGGTCAACAGGTGTTATTATTCAAACTCGATTGAAATTGTACCCAGGTAAATTGAGCTCACATTGGTCTGGACCATTTGAAGTTGTCGAAGCATTTCCTCATGGTGTAGTCACAATTAAAGATATACATGATGGACACCAATTTAAAGTGAATGGACAACACCTAAAGCATTATTTTGGCTATAGTGATCACAAACAGGAAGAGACCATTAAATTGGTCAAATTTTTCTAACCTTTCTTGAAATTTTTATCCTATAATTTTAGTTTCTTTTGTTTTTGTTTAAGTTTTTTTCATTTCATATTTCTTGCAAAATAAAGTTAATTCTTTTTTCGATGCATTTGGATCTTGTCGACGCTACTCATGTTGAGGAGCAATCCGAGGATCGGGCAATGTTAGAAGAAAGAAAGAGGAAGCAATCTAAGGACAAGAAGCGCAGAAAGGAAGAAAAGAATAGAAAGAAGAAAAAGCACCATGCAGCCACTTCAACGGCTGCGAAAAATTGAGTTAGTTTTATTTAAGTTTTTAGTTGTAGTTTCCATGCATAGCATGTAGCTGTAATTCTTAGTCTGTTAGTATGCATTGTCAACACATTCCATTGTCATTATATTTTAATTGTCACTTCATTTGCATTATCATTGCATTTCCATTTGTCATTGTAATTTAGAGTCAGTGCATTAAGGACAATGCAGACTTTAAGTTTGGGGGAATATATATGGGAT
The DNA here is from genome assembly GCA_005610355.1 of Gossypioides kirkii. NCBI lineage: Eukaryota > Viridiplantae > Streptophyta > Magnoliopsida > Malvales > Malvaceae > Gossypioides > Gossypioides kirkii. The sequence goes on from CP032245.1 coordinate 24,180,777, forward strand.
TTGGAAATGCAATTGCACCCATATTTCAAAAAAAAATTATTTTTGAGTTTAATGAAGCATGCAAGGTTTATGAATGATTATTGCAAATGTGTTTGAAATTTTTTTTACATTCAATGCTTAATTCTTGAATCATTGCAACTGTCAATGGATGAGTTGGATAAATATGACTGAATATTGTATCTTCAATTCTTTGATGAATGATTTAGATTGCATTAGTAACGGAGGACTAGCATCATTCCTTGAATCTTGAATGAATCTGTCATTTACAGCTGCTTATATATATATACATAGTTATAAATAAAAGATGCTCCTATGTGGGTGTATTGTGAACTGCTCAAGGGGGAACACTCCAATGAAGTGCTAGAAAAAGTAATCTAGCCAAAGGCTGTCACTACAAGAGTGTGTGTCGGTGCAATTACATACTCCCTATTGGGTTTTTTGCACTCCATCGTTACTTCTCAGGAACAAGGGTATAGTAATGCAATAACATCCCTCAGTCACATAAAAAAAGGGGAAAAGAAGAAAAAAATATATGTATATATTACTGTACAATAAATGTTGTATTGGTAAATAGAATTTAGGATTTGAAGCATGATGCTGGCATTGATGAAGTTGAAATCTTAGTTATTCATGCTTATGAATTGTCGGCGCAATATTCTGTCATTTGAATGTAATTCATTCATTGGGATTTTAGATGAATTAAATTGCTAGAATAACCATTTGCCTTGATAAATTTTTGTATAACCCTGCTGGTTTCTATTTTACTTGAGTACAAGTAAAAACTCAAGTTTGGCAGTGTGATAGTACTAGAAAGAACCATTGATTTCTCCCTACTTATTTTTTAAGGTTTTCCCATTTAGTCATCCTTAACACATATTTTAGCATTTTTTAGTTTAGTTTATTGCATTTTTTAACTCAATGACCTTAGCTTAGATGCTCGTAATTTTGGCATATTTTACTACTAATGTCGTTGCATGAGCCTGTTCAGAATTGCGCCTAGAATTGTTGCAGCATGAGGATGTCCAGAATTGCGACCAAAATTGTCGCCGAATCTGACAACTGTCTGGATAAGAATAAAAATGCATGAGCTGTCCGATCTGGTGTAATTAACTGGTACAACAATAGACAGCTCATTTCTGATGAAAGAACAACTGTACAAATCAGTTGAATATAAATGCTCACTAAGAAAGAAAAAGGGAGAGGTCTTCTTCCAGATTTATTTTTTCTTCTTGAATCCATTTTCAAAGCTTTCATCCATGTAGCCTAAACTTGTCAAGGGCGATCTGATACGAAGAAGGAGGCAGATCTATTCCTAACGAGGAGCTCCAAAGTGCAACACAAAAGGGGAGTAAGGGAGCAAGTCGAGTAGCCTAGGAATAGTATTCTCTATTTGTTCTTTTATTTCTCTTTCTTAAACACTAGTGGTTCATGTTCATTTCAAGTTTGTAAGGAAATACTCTTGATGTTTAGACTAAATGATATCTTATTCAAGTTTGCTTTTACTGTTAAATCTTTGGGTTTGATTGTTTTGACCACAGAAGTGTGATTGCAGTCATTAACACTGGAAAGTGCAATGACAAATTAAATTAACAAGCAGGACAACGAAAGTTGCTTAGGGATTGAAGGAATTTAATCCACTTGTTCTTGAATGTGTTGCATTGCCAGCACTGGAAGGTGTGGTTAGTGCGCATGTTTAAGTATTAGATTTAATAGAAAAGCCAAGTTTGGTAAGACATTCATTGTGCCTTATTGCAGTGACAATTACCTGTTATTTTAAACCTTGTGAGCCGCATTTAGTTTTTTGCTCTAACAACTATTATCATAAATTATCGCATTTTAATTGCACAGACATTAATAGAAAGAAGACAACCATCCTCGTGGGATCGATATCTGACAAATTCACATCTATCTACTATACTTGCATCGATAGTGTATGTTTGCACATTTTTACTGTGACGTTCATAGCGTGATCAGGTGCCATGCGATATGGTGTGATAGACACTGGAAAACTACTAGGGTACAACTCGATGGCAAACTCCTCTTCGTGGTCTAGAATAACCTAAGTTGCTCGTCTGGAAATACATTAGAAAAATCTTGCACAGTTCGCATCTCACGAACTCCTTTCGACACATCCTGTGAACCCATCACAAAAGCGAGATAGGCTTCGTAGCCTTTTCCCAACAACTTTTTTGCATTCATTGCCAAGACTACATTAGACATAAACTTAGCTCACTCACCAACAACCACAATGTTAGAGTATGCCTAAGACTAATCATGACATGATTGTAATCACATAGTCATTTTACCTTGTTTATTAATATAAGACAATGTCATTATTATTTTAGTTTCTTTTTTTCTATGCTTATAAATAAACTGAATTGTAATAAAGTCCAAAGAAAATATGATTATTCTTAAAAGGTCCTTACTCAAATATTATTGTGGGCTTGGAAAACAATAATGCATTGAGACTAATGTGTACTTGACTGAAGATAAATAATTGTCACTGACATAGGGATGTCAAAATCAATATATGAGTATGTGTTAGAGAACAACGTATTGGACTGACCCCCTATGAGTATGTTTTTTTGATTAATAGTCACAATATTACTCATAGTGATAACTTTGTATATGATCCTCAGACTTGAGATCATAATTGTCTCAACATTGTGAGTTGTATATTTTGATATAGTCAAAACATCTACTATAACAGGTTGTACTATAAAGACTGATTTTGGATATACCACAATCCATGCTATGGGATATGGTTAATCAAGATAGGATTTATCCATCTTAGATAATTGGAGCAATATTTTAGGCATCTTCTTGGAGTGAGACTAGAAATGCATGGCCATGCTCGAATAAGTTGATATGAGATATCAGACTTATGTGTTTATTGTAGTCTGCTAAGAAAATCAAGAAATATGGGATTGTACTATACAAGTGTGACTATTTCATGCCTTGTGTCCAATCTAGATATTAATGATAAAAGGATACCATACATGAAAATATTATCACAGAAAAGTTATGTCGAATCATGACTTCTTTTGACTTGGGTGGCAATGAAGCATTGTTAGATGTCACTCATTACTTATACTGTTAGAAAAGTTCTAGTATTACTACCAACGTTACAATGACTTACAGGGTCACACCCTATAGTTGAAACGAACAGAATCCAAATACATTCGATATTGTATTTAGTTGTCACATGAATTAATTTAATTTGATAGTTAAATATTAAACACATTATATTTACAAACTTATTGTACACAAGTAGAGAACATAGATATAATTAATATATGAATTTGATTCATACAAAATATTAATTTTATATATTTTACAAAATTTATTAATATAAAAAATTATATTAATTAATTTCGGCCAAAATATAAAAGACATGGAAATTAATATTCTTTTAGAAAGAATATAACTAATATATGAATTTGATTCGTACAAAATATTAATTTTATATGTTTACCGAATTTATTTGTATAAACAATTATATTAATAAAGTTCGGTCAAAATATAAAAGACATGAAAACTAATATTCTTTTGGAAAGAATATAACTAATATATGAATTTGATTCATACAAAATATTAATTGTATATATTTTACCGAATTTATTAATTTAACTATTTATATTAATAAATTTTGTAAAAATATAAAATACATGGAAATTAATATTCTTTGGAAAAGAATATAATTAATATATGAATTTGATTCATATAAAATATTAATTGTATATATTTTACAGAATTTATTAATATAACAAGTTATATTAACTAATTTTGGTCAAAATATATATGACATGGAAATTAATATTCTTTTGGAAAGAATATAATTAATATATGAATTTTATTCATACAAAATATTAATTGTATATATCTTACTGAATTTATTAACATAAACAGTTATATTAATTAATTTCGGTTAAAATATAAAAGACATGAAAATTAATATTGTTTTGGAAAAAATATACTTTTTCCTAGCTTTCCATTTGCTTTGTCTATTAATAAGGGAATAATCCTGATTTTCCTTTTTAATATGTGATATCAAATAGGATAAAAGGATGATAATCCCTTAGTGTTTTAAGGTTACCCAACTTAATAGTTTCAAGGTCTAGCAACCATTTTTAATTCTTTCTGAAATGTTCAAGAGAAGGTGTTTGTTCATTTTTGACAGGGTGGACTACGTAGAGGCCAAGACATTTTCGTTGTGGCTTGGAATCGACATCAAATCAACAGCATCCTTTATACATTTTAACCAAAAAAGGTATACATTCAACCCTATTTCAACCCGATTCATTCCCCGTACATGTTAATGGGATTGTATGAGATACATGTTGTATATTATGTTTGATATGCATGGTGTTTGGAGATGCATGGTTATAGCCCTATAGCCAATTTATTTTATTATTAGTAAAGGTTGTAATTTTATAAAAATGACCTATGTGTCATTTCTTTCTATATTTCTCTTGTATTTCTCTTCTCATCTTACTCCCTCATATGTAAAATGAGTTTCTATAATTATAAATTTTACGAGTTGATACGGACTAGAGAAAAAGAAGGTTAGGCTACCTAAAGTGGAAAAGAAGCTTAAGAACCGACATACACCCTTAGGATTCCCTGCGGTTCACCCATTGACTTGGGAGGAACCATCTTGGTTTTATGGGTTATAACATTAGAAACGACCATTGATTTCTCCTTACTTAGGGTATAATTTTTTTCCCATTTATCATTTTTTAGCATCCTTTTTAGCATTTTTAACTTAGTGATTGCATTTTCTAACTCAGTGATTCTTGGTTTAATTTTCTTTAATTTTATCCTGTTTTTTCTACTAATGTCTCCACAATTAGTTGTTCAGTATTGCATCCAAAGGTGTTAGTGCAGGAATCTGTCTTGAAAGATCAACGCATGAAAGTGTCCAGGGTTGTCGCTACAAAATAGAATCCAAATTTGAGCCCAAAAATGTCACTGCAATCGATAACTGTCTGATGAACACACCAGATTTGCGTGAGTGTACAGCTGGTATAACCAACTTGTACAACTAGAGGAAGTTGGATCTGGAAAAGAGGACACCTATACTGGGCAGTGTCTGTTAAATACTGATAAAAAAGAATGAAAAGGGGAGAGCTTCTTCTTCCAGATTTTTACTCATAAATTCTCTTCTTCAACATTTTCTTAAGCTTGCTTCGATGGCAGCTTAACTTCCTGGAGGGCAACTTGAACTTGACGATAAGGAAAATCTTCTCCTGACAAGTAACATCCTAAATGCAATGCAAGATGAGTGTAAGAGAATGATTCTAGTAGACTAGGAATACGATGCTTCAATATATTCTGTTACTCTCTCTTTCAAATGCTGATGAATTTTGATTATTTGAATTTGTATGGAAGTACAATTTAATTTCAGATCAAGTTTGATATTTATTCAATCTTTCCTTCATTGTTTATCTTTGGATTTAATTATTTGACCACGGAAGTGTGATTGCAGTCACTGTCACTGGAAAGTACAACGACAAATTAAGTTAACAAGCAAGTCAACGAAAGTTGCTTAAGGATCGAAGGAATTCTATCCACTTGTCCTTCAATATTTTGCATTGCCAGCACTGGAAGGTGTAGTTAGTGTGAGTATGTGAGTCTTTGATAAACAGGGAAGTTAAGGTTGGTAAGATTTCATTATGTTTAATTGTGGAGACAATTTATCTGTCATTAACCTTATGATCACATTTAGTATTTTGCCAACTTTTCAAGTTAGAAAACCTCTATCTCATTATCTCTGTTTTACTTCTTAAATTTTCTTAAATTGCTTCGACAATTATTCTTAAACCTTTATTGCATTTTCTTATTTTATTATTCCGACATTGTTCACCATAATTCCTCTTGTTTTAACTTTCTTTGCATCGACAATTATAACCATAAACAACCATCTCTGTGGGATCGATATCCGTCAGATTTACTTCTGTCAACTATACTCGCATCGACAGTGTTTGCTTGCACAAATTGTTGTGCCGTTCATAGCACGATCAAGTTTTGGCACCGTTGCCAAGGATAGCGTTTGTTTGATGTTTATTCTTGTACTTGCAATTATTTTCTATTTACTAATCTTTAGTTGTTACTAACTTGTTTTCTTTCTTGTTGATTATTTTTCAATTTACTTTTAGGTGTTTTATGACCAGGAGTAATCCTAAATTTGTTGTTAGCTTAGATCCTGAAATTGAGAGAACTATTAGAAGGAGAAGACAAGAATAAAGGCATATGACTTTGCCTGGAAATGATGCAGCCATACCTCAATTGCCACCACAAAATCCTGCACCTCTGATACAACCACAAAATATGAATAATCCACTACTGCCACAAGAAGAACAAATGCAGAATAGAACAATTCTAGACTTTGTTGTTCCTGTATTGGATGATTTGTAGCAAGGGGTTGTTCGACCGCTATTCAAGCTGGCAATTTTGAGTTAAAGCCAGTTATGTTTCAGATGCTAAATTCTAATGGGCAATATGCTGGTGATAGCATTAGAAATGACACCTATTTTCTCCCTAAATTTGTGTAATATTTGTCTTTTTTGTACCATATTTAGAATGCATGTTAGGCATTTCATTCTTAGTATTTATGTTTTCTAACTCATTTATGCTTGGTTTAAATTCTTATTATTTTATCTCTTTTTGTGCACTAATGTCGTCACATGCAGCATATATATTGCATCTTAAAATTGTAGCGCAATGGCCACTTCACAAGACCAAAGCTAATCCGAAAATGCAACCATAAATTTAGCTTGAAATTGCAACTAGTAATGTCGCCGCATAGGAATCTTTACTTGAAATGAGAGAATTCAAGCTGCAATCACAACTGGAAGCACCAGCGTAGGGGAAAAAGCACATTGTCACCGCAATTGAAGGTTTCAGATTGAGTCTTGCGATGTCGTGACAATTTGTAGATCCATGAAGTTCACACCAGATCTACGTGAGTGCACAGCTGGACTGTAACAAACTTTTACAGCTGCAATTGGATCTATATTTGAGAAGAGAGAAGATTTACCATTCTTGAAGCCTATAAATAGAGGAGAAAAGATGAAGAAAGATATCAAGAGGTAGAGGAATTAAATTCTACAAATACTTTGTATTCTTGAAGATTTAAGTTGGAGAATGGTGAGCTGAAGGATCGAAGGAGCAACCACTTCTAACGAGGAGTGGTCGATGCAACACAAGAGGAGCAATTAAGGAATATTCCTAGTAGTCTAGAGATAGTAAGATTTGATTTAGTTGTTAACCCCTCTTTTATGCTAATGAATTACTCTTGAAAATTGAATGAATATGAGAATATATTTCAATGTTAGATTACTTTGATTCTTACTTAATTTTTCTCATCTGTTTATTCTTGGATTTAATTCCTTTAAACACAAGAGTGGAATTGCATCCACCGACATTGAGAGATGCGGTGACAAGTTAGATTAACAAGCAAGTCAGCGAGAGCTGCTTGGGATTAGAAGAGATTCTGTCACTTGTTCTTAAGTACACAGTGTTGCCAACATTGAGAGATGGGGTAATTGTGGGTACTTGAGTCTCGATTAAACAGAGAGCCGTTATTGGTAAGATTTCATTGGAGCATTAATGCTGCGACAATTCGTCTATTCAATACCTTGTCGACGCATCCAGCGTTGCTACTTAGTGATATCTGTGATCCACTCCAACCCTTTGCACTTGATCACACTTTTATTTTTCTGCATTTAAATTCTCAAAACTTCAACAACAATTTGATTTACTTTCAGTTGCTTTGACATTTAACTTTTATAATTACATTGACAATTTTAACTATCTTAGTGTGCAGATCATATTTAATTGCGCTGACAACTTTACTCACATTATCTCTAATCTTAGTTTTAATTGCCTCGACATGTAGACATCAAGAACCCATTCCTTGTGGGATCGATATCTAATAGAATTAATATATCAACTATAATTGCATCGACGTTTGTCCGCTTGCACAACTGCTGTGACGTTACAGGCCGATCAAGTTTTAGCGTCGTTTCTGGGGAAATTGGTGTTTGTTTGATGTTTATGTTTGTAGATGCAATTAATTCTTCTTACTTAACTTCTAACTTTTACTAATTTGTTTACTTTATTTTTTGTTAACTTCTTTCAGAATTCTTTAAATGTTGCATGTCCACAAGAATAAATCCTAAGGATATTGCGAGCTTTGATCCGAAACTCGAGAGAACACTTACGAGGAAAAGATAAGAACAAAAGAAAATGGCTGGTAACAACAATAACAACAACCTATCACAATTGCTACCACAAAATGATGTTCTTCCGGTACAGCCACAAATTGTCAATATTATATCACCGCTTCCACAAGTTGAACAAGTCCAAAATAGGAAAATACGAGATTTTGTTGTTCCTATTCTTGATGATTTACAACCAGGGGTTGTGATACCAGCTATACAAGCTAGAAATTTTGAACTGAAACCGGTGATGTTTCAGATACTTAATTCAAATGGGCAATATTCTAGTTTGCCTCATGAAGACGTAAGAGAACATTTAAAATCATTTTTGCTTATTTGTGCATCCTTTAGTTAACATGGTGTCCCTGATGATGCCTTTAAAATGCAATTATTTCCTTATTCGTTGCAGGGTAAAGCGAGAACATGGTTCTTAGGATTGTCGGCTGGATCCATTACATATTGGAATGGGCTAGCAAAATAGTTTGTTTTGTATTTTAATCCGTCAACAATGAATGCAAGGTTGCAAAATGATATTACATCATATCATCAGCTAGATGATAAGAACTTACACACAACATGGGAGCGTTATAAGACTCTACTTAGATGTTATCCAATGCATGGAATTCAACAAGAGACCCAGATAGAGATCTTTTAAAAGTGATTGAATGCTCAGATAAGTCTTGTCGACGCATCTGCTAATGGTCCTTTGTTGGATTGCATCTCTCGTTTTCAAGGGTGAGCTTGTCTATGACATAATGATGAACATGTGACCTTCAGTGTGTTCGAGGTATCTCCATCCAAGAGTAAAGAGTAGTGTCACCACATTGACATGTTGGATGAAATAATTATGGAAGAGTTCAATGAACGGAGTTCAGCAATCCTAGATGAAGATGCAATGACATCCGATGATGACGTCGTAGTTGAATGTGACTACAATGCTGAGATTAATAGTTATGAACTGAGATAGAATGGCAATTGGAATCTTTGGATCTGTCTAATAAGATGATCCCTATGTTTAAACCATCGATTGAACAAGCTCCTACTTTAGAGTTGAAGCCATTGTCGACACATTTGAAACATGTCTTTTTGGGTGACAATGAAACGTTACCTGTTTGTATCCCTCGAAGCAATTCAAGAAGAGAAGCTCATTGTGATTTTGAAGGAACACAAAAGAGCCATAGCCTGGAGCATTGCAGATATCAGAGGCATCAGTCCCTCTTTTTGCATGCACAAGATCAGGTTGGAAGATGAAGGGAAGCAATCCATTGAGCAACAGCGATGACTTAATGAGAAGATAAAAGAAGTAGTGAAGAAGGAAATTATCAAGTGGCTAGACACGGGCATCATCTACCCTATTTTTGATAGCAATTAGGTGAGCCATGTCCAATGTGTGCCCAAGAAAAGTGACTTCACAGTTGTGAGCAATGACAAGAACGAGTTGATCCCTACTCGCATTGCGACTGGCTGGAAAGTATGCATGGATTATCGATGACTCAATGCGGCCACAAAGAAGGACCACTTTCCACTACCTTTCATTGACCAGATGTTGGATAGGCTAGCTGGTAAAGCCTATTATTGCTTCCTAGATGGCTACTCTAGATACAACAAAATTGCCATTGCACTGGAAGATCAAGCAAAGACCACGTTCACATGCCCATTTGGAACCTTTGCCTTTTGACGTATATGCCTTTTGGATTGTACAACACACTTAGCCACATTCTAGAGGTGTATCATGGCTATCTTTTCGGACATGATTGAGGATTCTTTAGAGGTATTCATGGACAATTTCTCAGATTATAGGCAAACTTTTGACCAATGCGCTAAAAACCTGACGAAAGTTCTGAAGAGATGCGAGGACACAAATCTAGTTCTGAATTGGGAGAAATGCCACTTCATGGCAACTGAAGGCATGGTCCTAGGCCATCACATATCATGTTAGGGCATTGAAGTAGATAAAGAAAAGGTCGAAATCATCGAGAAATTTCCACCACCAACAAATGTTAAGGGAATAAGAAGCTTTCTTAGACATGCTGGTTTCTATAGGAGACTTATCCGTGATTTTTCCAATATTTCTAAACCGTTATGCTCATTGCTAGAGAAAAATAAAAAGTTTGTATTTGATGACACTTGTCTGGACACATTCATCACAATTAAGAAGCAGCTAGTACAAACTCCGATTGTCGTCGCATTGGATTGGACGCAACCGTTTGAATTAATGTGTCACACAAGTGACTTTGTTGTAGGAGATGTGTTGGGTCAATGTAGAGAAAGGTATTTCATTCTATTTATTATGCTAGTAAAACTTTGACTAAAGAGCAAGTAAATTATACAACTACTGAGAAGGAATTGCTAGCAATAGTTTTTGCATTCGACAAGTTTCGTTCATACCTTGTTGGCGCAAAAATTACGGTGTACACAGACCATTCAGCATTGAGGTACCTTTTTACGAAGAAAGACGCCAAACCAAGGTTGATTAGATGGATCTTGTTGCTACAAGAGTTTGATATTGAAATCAAGGATAGAAAAGGATCCGAGAATCAAGTAGCTGACCACTTGTCTCGACTAGAAGTTGGAAGTGAATATGGAAAAAAAGTCCGAATTGTAGATGCATTTCCTAACGAGCAGTAGTTCTTTGTTAACGCCTCACCCTGGTATGCTGATGTTGTCAACTATCTTGTGTATGGAAAGTTACCCTTGAGTGTTCTTGGTCACAAGAAAGTCAGATTTTTGCGCGACGCTGCAAAGTATCATTGGGGTATATTATGAAGGTGGAGTTATTTGACGTTTGGGGTATAGACTTTATAGGGCCATTCCCTAACTCTTTTGGGAATGTATACATTTTAGTTACTGTTGACTATGTCTCGAAGTCAATCGAAGCAATCGCGGTGCCAAAAGATGAAGCTCGAACTGTGTTATAATTCTTCCACACTTACATCTTTATGATATTTAGAACACCTAGGGCATTAATAAGTGATCAAGGTACTCATTTTTACAACAATCAAGTTGCGACAGCATTGGAAAGATATGGTGTAAAGCATCATATGACCACAACGTACCATCCACAAACAAATGGCCAAGCGGAGGTGTCCAATCGACAGATTAAGAGCATCCTTGAGAAGGTGGTTAATCCATCTAAGAGGGATTGGTCTTCGCGGTTACATGACGCATTGTGGGCACTTCGCATCGCATATAAAACCCCGTTGGGGATGTCGCCATATCAACTAGTGTTTGGTAAGTGATGTCACCTACCAATTGAGTTTTAGCACAAAGCTATGTGGGCAATCAAGCAGGTAAATTTGGACTATGATGCTGCTGGAAGAAAATGATTGTTCGACATTGATGAACTAGAGGAAATTCATCGTAATGCCTATGAGAATGCCATAATATACAAAGAAAAGACCAAGAGATGGCACGACAATATCATCTTGCATCGAAAATTTAGCCCTGGTCAGTTAGTACTTTTGTTTAATTCACGTTTAAAATTGCATACAGGTAAATTGCGTTGAACATGGTCAGGCCCTTTTAAGGTTGTCGACGCATTCCAAAACGGTGAGGTGACAATTGAGAATTTGAATGATGGGCAACAGTTCAAAGTGAATGGCCAACGTCTGAAGCATTATACAAGCCTAGAAGTCAAAGAACCAAGCGAGACCATAGATCTTGTCACATTTAAATAATGTTAATGCATTTTTATTTTTCTTTGTATTTGTTTCACTTTTACTTGTTTCTTTTCAATTTTATACAGGAATAAAAATAATCTTTTTGTCGATGCATCCCAGAGCACAACTTGTCGGCGCATTCTGTGATGAGCCAGCAAAACTTTTTCAGTGAGAATCGCACCGATTGATCTTCATATTCTCCCAACCGTTCGATCAAAAGAAAAGGTACAACTACAGCCTGGCATTTATTGGCTGCAGATGCAACGTTTCTCCAAGCTTTTTGCAATAATCATGACTTTTGCCATTAAGAGGTTATAAAACCCTTCTTTGACGTTTTCTTTTTCCACTCACAATCACCATTGTTGCTGCAACTTATCCTCCTTGTTGTTTTTACTCTTAATCTTACCAATTTACTATTTTCTCTGCAAATCTCTTTTCACCCTTTTCTTGAGTTATTATGGACAGAGCAGGAGGTGCGAAGACGCCTTCTAAAGCCACCCCTGAAACTTTTGCCACTGTGGTTAGGTCCTGATCGGTGTTTTTGTGACATAATAATTGTGCAAGCGTACACACGTCGATACAATTATAGTTGATAGAAAGAGCTATTGGATATCGATCCCACGAGGAAATGGTTCCCAATGTTTTAATGTCAGAGCAATCAATATTAAAAATCAGTATAATGCGAGTAAGAATGTCAGAGTAATTATGTCAGATCTACACACTAAAATAATCATTACTATCAATGCAATTAGAGTTAAATATCAGAGATTAAATGTCAGTGTACGGAAAATAAATCCAAATGTATTGAGTGTTGAGTCTAGAAATTTAAATGCAGGAAATATAAAAGTGATCAAGTGTAGGAAATGGTTCACTGATTCTACAGGTTGCAACACTAGATGCATTGATAAGGTAGAATATAGACGAATTGTCACAGGAATGAAGTCCCTTCTAGTTCTTATCCACAATAGTTCCCTACTTAATCCCGACTCAAATACACTACACCTCTCGGTGCGAGCAATGATGTGTATCCAAGAACAAGTAACTGGAGTTTGTCCCAATCCCTAGCAGCTCTCGCCTAACCCACTTGTTAATCTAACCTGTCATCGCATCTCTCGATGTCTGTGTACTCTAATTTCACTTTTGTGTTTAGAGCGGTTAAATCCAAGAATAAGCAGATAAGCAATGTAAAGTAAGAATCAAAATGATATAATTTTAAAAGATACTCTCGTATTCATTTAATATCAATAGAATCCATCATCTTTTAAGAAGAAATAAAGAGTACAACGAAGCTTACTATCTCTAGACTACCAGGCATACTCTTTATTTGTTCCTCTTGCTTGGCATCAAGCACCTCTCGTCAGAAGCAGTTGCAGACTTGATTCATCAGCTCCCGAATTCCAGCTCAAATCTTTGATTCACACAGAATTTTTGAAATTTAATCCCCTTGCTCTTGATGATTCTTTTCCTCATTTTTTTATCTATTTATAGCCTCTAAATAATTGCAGATTTCAGCCTTCATTCTCAGATTCAGATCTAGATTTTTGTAGCTGTCAAAGTTAGTTAGAGTACAACTGTGCACTCACGTAGATTACATGTTTTCTTTAGAGATCTGTATGATGCCCCTATACTGTTAGACGTAATCTGATATTGTAATTACAGCGACATCTATGATATTCCTGTGCTGGTGCTTCCAGTGTAAATTTAACTTAACTCCACTCATTGGTTCAACTTCAATGCGTCGACATTGCTAGTCGCAATTTCAAGCTTGTCTTGTGGCTGCATTCTGTCAATGTTGATATTCTGAACTGAGCTCCTATGCTGGCAATCTTAAGATGCAATATACCAACTACTTGCGTCAACATTAGTACAAAAATAGATAAAAATAACAAGAATTTAAACTAAGTAGCAATGTATTAGAAAATATGAAAACTGATTATAAAATGCTTATGAAGCATGCTAAATGAGATGCAAAAGAGACAATAAAAGCACTAAATTAGGGAGAAAATATATGTCATTTGTAATACCATCACACCCCCTAACTTAAGTTTTTACTTGTCCTCAAGTAAACAAAAATTAACAAAGTCACTAGCAAAATGTCACCGCAATCATTATCCAAACAACTTGAATTCTCTAAATTTCTAATGTACAAATTGTATTCATATGATAGAATAATACACCGAAAATTTATAGAAATAAATATTTAAGAACTACAACTTCATAAATGTTAGTGACATTCATTGAATCCTAATCTTCCTTGAACCAATACAGCATTTATCATAAATAATTTTTTTCATTTTCTTCCTTTTTCTCATTTTTCTTTTTCAAGTGACAGAGAGATGTCATTGCATTACTCTACCTTTGTTCTTGGGCAGTAACGATGGGGTGCAACAAACCCCCAAGAAGTATGTAATTGCACCGACACACACTCTTGCAGTGATTGCCTTTTGCTAGATGATTTTTCTAAACCTGTAGCAGAGTGTTCTCCCTTTAAAAGTCATAATGCACTAACATTGGAGTGTCTTTTATTTATATAATGTTTTTGCAGCGTGTCAATTAGTTCAAGATTCAAACATAAACACTAATCATTCATTGCTGAAACAATTCCAATCATTCATTCAAAAATAGTAGACTCATCATTCATTCATATTCATCTAATATATACATCAGCATCCAAACAATTCAAGAATTATGCATTAAGATAAAAATTGCAAGCACATTCAAGTTGAAATTTTGTGAATTTTCATTAACCAAAGAGACAAATAAAACTTAAATATGTGGGTGTAATTGCATTTCCGTTTCACATTATCTCCCTCCCAAACTTAATGTCTGCATTGTCCCCAACGCACTAACAATAATATATAGAAATAATGGAAATGAAACTATAATGCAACTAAGTTAACAAAATGATGCAGTGACAAAATAAAATGCAGTGATAATAAAATGCATTAAAACTTAAAAAAATGTACCAAGTCATTCATCAGCAGCTGATGTAGCAGCTGCCTTTGCTTTCTTCTTTTTCTTCTTTGGGCGCTCCCCCTCGTCATGGTTCTTCACTTTCTTGCCCTTTCACTTCTTGTCCTTTGAACCAATCGGTTCGGTAGATTGCTCTCCCTCGGCAGGTTGGGTGACGACCTCATCCATTGTTACATCAGATGGATGGATTTCGATGAGTGGTGCTATGTATGGTATAATAGTAAGAGGATTCAGTTCCTCTATTTCACCTGTGACAATTTCAGCCTAACTTGCAGTAGGTCGAGTCACTTCTGGGCTGGATGCTCCCACATCGTCCTCTACGATCAGTGCTGGAGCATCATCAGATTCCTTCTTTTCCTACACCTCTGTAGGCTCAGTTTCTTCCTTCTCGTTCTCATTTTCTTCCTCCTTCTTTTGTTCTTCTCCTTGATTGGCTTCCTCTTCCACATGTTGTTCATCCTCAGTTGGGCCCTTTTCATCGCAGTTGACTACATTGACATCTTCTTCTGCAATATCTGCTCTGTCAGCCATATTTGCGCTAAACTGTTTGAGAATTCTTCCTCGAACAGATCAGCTATATTGCGATAACAATCTTCCTTAATGTTTGAATGCCCTTCGTTGTCAGATGAAGATTGTTGCATATGAAAAAAGATATCAGGGAATTTTGGAAAGTCTGGCAGTGGTCTGGTGTTTATATGACGTAGTGCAGTGACAATGGCCTCATTCCAGGCTTTTGTATATGCATAAAATATATGTTGCCTATAATCCAAATCTTCTAAAACACTCAAAAGACGGATTGTTCGCACATCAACACAGTCAAGAAGAATTTCCAATCTAGCCAGTCGTCTTAATATTTGTGGATCTGTGGGTGCATTAGTCTGTTCTTCTTTCTTTTTCCCTTTCTCTTTGTCTTTCTTTGTCAAAGCTTCTTGTCATCCTTTCAACCTATATATCATTGATCAGACCCTTATTTTCCACAACCTCCTCTTCATCTTTTGACACAATGCCCTTATGTTGACACATGAGCATAATAAGAGAAGGGAAAGGGGGAAACCATTTTGTTTTCCACCAGCTTCCATAACCTGATCATGTATGATCTCCCCAATGTCGATGTGACGATGGTGTGAGATTGAATAAAACAAACACATGCGGTTCAATGTGGTGCTAGTACTATGTGTAGAGGGCATCACATGACGATTAACAAAGTGAAAAGATACCTTACAAAAAGTCGTTAGATAACGCTGATGTATTGTAAAATTATGAAATCCACTACCCGTCCATGAAGCATTATCGACGTAAAGGTCAATAATCATCGCAGCCAGGCTATCTTCATTCATGCTGCGCATGAAGGGTGAGTGACTGTCTACCCGTTCTAGTATTTGTAGCAAGACATTGATATGTGCCGCACTCCATGGAATAAGCCCTTCTCAAACAAAAAAAATTCTTGTTCCTTGTCTACTAAATTAGCATAAAATTCTCGAACCAAAGTAGGGGAATAGCCAGATGGATGGTCGCAGAAAAATTCCCACACCAAACGACTGAGGGTGCGGTAGACTTGTTTTCCTAGGGTCAAGTTTGGTGAAAATTGGATGCCCTATTCAGGATGTATATTGTGTTTCAGCATGATGTTGTGATATTTGTCGTTGGTCGTAGTCGTTAAAAACAAAATCGGGCCTGTGGATGAAGACGGTGGTGTTGTGGACAGAATCTCAATAGGGGTGGTCGGAGTATTTTGAGATGAAGGTTTTGGAGTGTTTTTGGATGCACGGGTTTTAGACACAGTGCAAATAACAAAGAGTAAACAAAGATTGCAAAAAATATTGCTTTTGAGTAAGAAAAAGGAAATCAACAAAGAGGGATGAGTCACAGTAACAATGGCGATTGTGAAGAAGAAGATAACTGCAGTGGGGGTGTTATAACCTAAGTGTAATGAATGAAAACATATGGGGAAGCGATGCTTCTGCAGCCATTAATTACCAGGCTACAGATCGTACCAATTACGTTTCAATCCAACGACTGGGATAAGAAAGAATCAATCTGCGCAATTCTTGCTGAAAAAGTAATGTTGACTCATTGCCGAATGCACCAACAATCTGTGCTTTAATGTGTCGACAAAAAGATGACCTTTATTTCTACTAAGAATATGAAACAACACAACTAAAAGTGAAATAACTAAATGTAAATAAAGAAATGCGTCGACATTAATTAAGTTTCACCAGGTTGATGATTTTGTCCGGTTCTCGAACGTTTGGGCTCACATAGTGTTTAAGACGTTGGCCATTCACTTTGAATTGTTGTCCATCCTGTAAATTTTTGATTGTCATCGCACCGCTTTGAAATGCTTCGACAACTTTGAAAAGACTTGACCACCTTGATCAAAATTTCCCTGGATGCAATTTTAAACGTGAATTAAATAAAAGTACCAACTGACCAAGATGAAATGTCAACGCAAAATGATGTTGTCATGCCATTTCTGTCTTTTCCTTGTATATCAAAGCATTCTCATAAGAATGGCATCGAATTTCTTCTAATTCCGTGATGTCCAGCAATCTTTTCTTTCCAACAGCGTCATAATCCATATTTACCTGTTTAATTGCCCACATGGCTTTATGTTCAAGCTCAACAGGTAGGTGACAAGATTTTCCAAATACTAGCTAATATGGTGACATTCCCAATGGGGTTTTATAAGTGGTGCGAAGTACCTATAATGCATCATGTAACCGCATTGACCAATCCTTTCTAGATGGATTAACCACCTTTTCTAGTATACTTTTAATTTGACGATTGGATACTTCGGCTTGACCATTAGTTTGTGGGTGATACGTGGTAGCCATACGATGCTTCACACCATATCATTTCAATGCAATCGCCACTTGATTATTGTAAAAATGAGTGCCTTGGTCACTTATCAATGCTCTCGGGGTTCTAAAACTTGTGAGGATGTATGTGTGAAAGAATTTCAACACTATCTGAGCATCGTCTTTTGGTACCGCAATAGTTTCGATCCACTTGGATACATAATCAACAGCTACTAGTATATACATATTTTCAAAAGAGTTTGGGAATGGTCCCATGAAATTAATACCCCAAACATCGAAAAGTTCTACCTCCATGATAGGTTGTTGGAGCATCTCATTACGACGAGAAATGGAACCAATACGTTGAAAATGATCACATTGTTGCACAAAATTGTGGGCATCTCGAAACAAATTGGGCCAATAGGATCCGGATTGCAAGACCTTTGCAGCAGTCCTTGTTCCACCAAAATGACCTCCACGAAGGGCATCATGGCAATGTCTCAGTATCGACATCATTTCTTCTTTAGAAACAAAACGGTGAATTATATTGTCAGCGCATACTTTGAATAAGTATGGCTCGTTCCAATAATATTTAGCAGCATCGCATATGAACCTAATTTTTTTATAACCAATTGTACTCATGGGTAGCTTTCCACACACAAGATAATTGACTACATCAGCATACCATGGTGATGTATCGATAGTGAATAATTGCTCGTCAGGAAATGCTTCAACAATCTGATTCTGTTGTCCATCTTCGCTCCTACTTTCTAGCCGAGACAAATGATCAGCTACCTGATTCTCGGATCCCTTCCTATCTTTGATTTCAACATCAAACTCTTGGAGGAGTAGGATCCATCTAATAAGTCTAGGCTTAGCATCTTTTTTGTTGAAAAGGTGTCTCAAAGCTGAGTGATCCGTGTAGACTGTAGTCTTTACGTTGATAAGATAAGAACGAAACTTGTCAAATGCGAAGACCACTATTAGTAACTCTTTTTCAGTTGTGGTGTAATGAACTTGTGTTTCAGTTAGTGTTTTACTAACATAATAGATAGCATGAAATACCTTTTCTTTCTTTTGTCTGAGAACAGCTCCTACAGCGAAGTCGCTAGCATTACACATTAATTTGAATGGTTGCATCCAATCCAGTGCGACAACAATCGGAGCTTGCACCAACTTTGTCTTTATTGTTGTAAATGCATCCAGATAGATGTCATCGAATACAAACTTTTTATTTTGCTCTAATAAAGAGCATAAAGGTTTAGCTATCTTGGAGAAATCTTTGATAAATCTTCTATAAAAGCCCACATGTCCAAGAAAGCTTCTTATTGCTTTGACAGTGGTAGGTGGTGGTAATTTTTCGATGATTTCTACCTTTGCTCTACCGACTTCAATGCCTTGACATGAGATTCGATGGCCAAGGACAATCCCCTCTGTTTCCATGAAGTGGCATTTTTCCCAATTCAGAACCAAGTTTGTTTCCTCGCATCTTCTCAAAACATTTGCCAAGTTGTCGGCACATTGGTCGAAACTCTGTCCATAGACTGAAAAATCATCCATGAATACCTCGAGTGAGTCTTCAATTTTATCTGAGAATATCGCCAACATACATCTCTAAAATATTGCCAAACAGCATCCGTCGGAAAGCAAAAGTCCCAAAAGGGCATGTAAATGTGGTTTTTGCTTGATCTTCCGGTGCAATAGCTATTTGGTTGTATCCAGAGTAGCCATCCAAAAAGCAATAATAGGCTTTACTAGCTAGCCTATCTAACATTCGATCGATGAAAGAAAGTGAAAAATGGTCCTTCTTTGTGGTCGCATTCAATCGTCGGTAATCTATGCACACACGCCATCCGGTTGCGATGCGAGTAGGGATTAACTCATTTTTATCATTGGTCACAATAGTAAAAACCACTTTTTATTGGAACACATTAAATGGGGCTTACCTAATTACAGTAAGAAATAAGGTATATTATGCCCGCATCCAACCACTTGATGATTTCCTTCTTTACCACTTCTTTCATTTTCTCATTGAGTTGTCTTTGTTGCTCAATGGATTGCTTCCCTTCTTCTTCTAACCTTATCTTATGCATGCAGAAAGAGGGGCTGATGCCTCTGATGTCTGCGATGCTCCAGGCTATGGCTTTCTTGTTTTGTTTTAGGATTATGATAAGCTTCTCTTTTTGTGTTGCGTTGAGGGATGCGTTGACAATGACAGACAGTGTCTCATTGTCACCAAGGAATACATATTTCAAATGTGTCGGTAAAGGTTTTAACTCTAAGGTAGGAGCTTGCTCTGTAGACGATTTAAAGACTGGAATTATCCTATTAGACAAATCCAACGACTCCATTTGCCAATATCTTTGCAACTCACAGTTGTTCACCTCCTCTTTGTCAATACAGTCTTCTAGGATATCATCAGTAGATGTCGCCGCATCAGTATCAGACAATATTGAATTCTTGGCATGAAATTCTTCAAAAATAATTTCATCCAACACATCAACGTGGTGACATTGTTCCTTGGTCCCTAACAGTGCTACTTCAAGCACACTGAAGGTTACGTGGTCATTATTATGACGCATCACTAGTTCTCCGTTAAACACGTCGATAAGTGTTCGTCCCATTGCTAAAAATGGCCTTCCTAAGATAATGGGTACCTCCTTATCAGCTTCGCAATCTAGGATGATAAAATCAGTAGGGAACACCAACTTATCAACTCGAAAAAGAACGTCTTTGATTTGTCCCTCTGGTTGTGCTAAAGATCTATCTGCTAATTGCAATGTCACCGTAGTGGGCTTCATTGATCCAATTCCTATCTTCTTGAAAGTAGGCAAAGGCATTTGGTTAATGCTAGCTCCTAAATCACATAATGCTTTACCTAAGTAATGATCTCTAATGGAGCATGGAATTGTGAAGCTGCCATGATCTTTCATCTTTGTTGGCAATTTGTTTATGAGTACAGCGTTGCACCCCTCTGTGAGCGCAATCGTCTCGATGTCGGATGGTTTCTTTTTCTTTGATAGTAGCTCCTTCATGTATTTCCCATAACTGGGTATCTGCACGAGGGCATCTATTAGAGGTATATTAATATGCAATTGTTTCAAAGTAGAAACAAATTTGTGGTATTCTTCATCATGGACTTTTTCTTTGAAACATTGTGGAAATGGCAAAGGTATGGTTGCAGTAGGTGGGTGTGGATAACTCTATTGCCTCGACAGTGATGGTTGTGTCAACAACTTATCTAGACAAACTTTAGGCAGAGATGGTACTACAGTTGGTTCTTCCACATTCTTTTGTGCTTGACTTTCTTCAATTATAACCTCTTCTTGCTGCTGTGAATTGGATGCTTCAACATAGTCTTCATCAGAAACACTTAATTCTACCGTCTGTTTTCCACTTCTTAGTTTTATTGCTTTGCAATGCTCCTTCCCTCTTTGCGTTGGATTTTCAGTATCACTAGGTAAAGTTCCCGGCGATCTGATGTTAAGATTAGAGGCCAATTGTCCAAGCTGCGCATCCAATGCTCGATAGAAGAAGAATTACCTTGCACTATCACTTCGGTTCGTGTGATATGTTCGTGCATCATCACTTCGAGAGAAGCCATAGGATCTACCTTGGGTTGATTAAATTGCTGCTGTTGATGCTGATGATGTTGTCCTTGCATTTGTGGGAGAATAGATGGTTGTGGTTGTAGTCTCGATTGTGGTTGCATTTGACTATGTGATTGCATTGGTTCAATATTGGAATTTACTTGTGAATTATGATGGTAGTTTTACAATTAGCTATTGTTGTAACGTCCTTGCCTATAACCTCCTTGGTTCGAAGAGTTCCCATATCGAAATGTGGATGTATTCTGATTTCCCCAAGGTTGTTCTGAACGATTGTTATCGAAGTTACCAAATGAACCCCCTCGGATGTTATTGACAAAATATGCATGTTTTGCATGCTATGGGCAGTCTTCATAGCTGTGGTTGTTGCCCTAAATCTCACACGAAAATATCGTTGCATCCATTTGCTGGGCCATTTGTATCGGAGCAATGTTGCTTGTTCCATTCATGTTCTTAATGATGTTGGCCAAGGAAGATACTTGCGTTGACAATGCAGAAATAACATCTAATTCAAGAACTCCAGGGTTAGTTTTCACCTGTGTAGAACAAGAAATCAAATATTGGTAATCGTTTTGGGCTATCCTCTCAAGAATTTGAACAGCTTCATCATATGTGCAATCTAACAATGGACCATTTGCAGATGCGTCAACAAGATTTGTTGTCTGAGCATTCAAACCATTATAAAAGATTTCAATCTGAGTCTCCTGTTGAATCCCATTCATTGGGTAGCGTCGAATCAATGCTTTGTAGCTCTCTCATGTTGTGTGTAAATTCTTTTCATCGAGTTGATGATATGCAGTGATGTCATTTCGCAACCTTGCGTTCATTGTTGGCGGATTAAATCTTAAGATAAACTGCATTGCTAAACATTCCAGGATGTGATAGATCCAACAGGCAATTCTAATGCGTAGGTTTGTGCAAGTGTACACAGTCGTTATCAAGTAATAAGTAAGTATCAAGTTATCGTCTCCACAGGGATTGTATTTGTGTTAAATCACTTAATTGTAAAATTATATTAACAACTTCGTAAAATTAGAAACACAATATGATTGAGA
Source organism: Gossypioides kirkii (assembly GCA_005610355.1). NCBI lineage: Eukaryota > Viridiplantae > Streptophyta > Magnoliopsida > Malvales > Malvaceae > Gossypioides > Gossypioides kirkii. Next base: position 24,203,092 of record CP032245.1, read on the forward strand.
AGTGATGATTAAAATTAAATATATTAAACTAAATGCAAAAATCCCTAATGCAAATTATCCTGAGTATGCAAACTATATGAATGGAATATATTTTAGCAAGATTAAACACAATTTACAACAATTATAACATAAATAAACTAGGACAATTACTTTGATTAAATTCAATTTATTATCAACATGCTTAATAACATTCGAAAAAAATTCCATGGCAACTCGATCTTTCATGAGTTTGGAAACCACATTAGGTCCTTTCGGAATCCTTTACTTAGTAAATATGCATTTTACTGATCCTTATTTACTAAGGGTTTCTAAGAATTCGTGTGAGGTAACAGGGATGTGTTAGGTTTGAAACAGTTTAACCACACAAATCTAAAAACTATGCATATAATAGAGCTTGGTTAGAGTTGTTATGCAACCTGCAATTTAATCTGGTTAGGATCTAAATTGAGCATGCATATTTCAATTATGTGTCCACTAGTCGTCATCTGCTTGGGATCGCTCAGCTAATTTAGATGCATTTCAATCACATATGAACGAAATACAGACTTGATTTTAATTGAAAACATGATTGATTGAGGCACAAACATCATAAGCATGAATCAAATAAATATTATTAAATCAAAGCAATTATCCTAGCTTAAATAAAATTAAGTTAACATTGTTGTAAACAAGAACAAAGAACACATAGCAAACATTTTCAGATTAAATTAAAGAAAAGAAAGATTAAACCCAAATCAAAGTGGCTGTCACCTAAGACTCTGATCGAAGAGGGCTCCTTCGTTCCTTTGCTGATGGCTCTCCAAGGTGGCCGACCAAGGGCTCTTTAAGAGGCTTAATTGCTAAAATCTCTATGAAGAGATAATGCTAGGCGTGGGAAATGGGAAAATGCTAGAGAGAAAAGAGAGAATGTTGTATGTTTGAGGAATGAGGGATGATTTGGAATGGTGAAATGGGGTCTTATTTATAGGTGAAGAGAGGAGGGTAGTTTGCTAAAAATAGAGAGGTTTAGTCTCTTCAAGCTTCTTCAATGGGTGGCCAGCCATGATTAGTGGAATTTGAATGAATTTTTTCTTGATTTTTAAGCAATTTAAATGACATAGCAACTCAGGACTGAGACTTGGTCAAATGTAAATCTTCAGGCAAATCTCTAATTTCTTCCACATTGCAAGGACCTTGTGCAATTAAACCAAAAAGTGGTTTATGTGGACAGCCATGTGTAGCCGAAAATTGGGTTGACTTGGTCTTCAATTTGGACGGTTTTGTAATCAAGCAAAGCTATCAGACCTGTCCAAAACAAATCAATAAATTAAAGGACCAAAGAATAAAATTAACCCAATTTAAATAATTATTAAAACCCAAATTTGAAATATTTTATATTTAAATTATTAAATATAATTTTATATTTTATTATTTAATTTAGTCATGCATGGCCCACTTATGTCTTAAAAATATATTATGTTCAATTTATTATAAAATAAGCCATTTTGTGCATGAAAACTATATAATAAAGCATAAAATCACATTTTAATAATTTCTATGTCCTAATTTCATATTTTCACATATTTCATTAATTTATTAAACATTTACTTAGTTTTAGCAATAAATTTAAGTAAAAAGGTGATAAATTATATAGGAAAAAACCTATATATTTTTCAGTTTACAGCAATCCTAAAAACCATGTTCTAGCTTTTTCCTATAATGAATAAGGAAATAATTGCATCTTCAAAGCATTATCAGGGACACCATGTTTGCTAAAGGATGCACAAATAAGTAAAAATTATTTCAAATGTTCTCGCGCGTCCTCATGTGGAAAACTGGAATACTGTCCATTAGGATTAAGCATCTGAAACATCACCGATTTCAATTCAAAGTTACCAGCCTGAATTGCTAGTCTCACAACCCCTGGTTGCAGATCATCGAGTAGAGGCACAACAAAAACTCTTATTGGCCTATTCTGTATTTGTTCTTCTTATGGTCGTGGTGGTGGTAAATCTTGAGGTAGCACTGGAGGAATATTATCCTGTGGCAGTAATGGTGGTAGATTATTATTGTTGTTACCAACAATCTTCTTCTGTTCTTGCCTTCTCCTCCTAAGTGTTCTCTCAAACTCTGGATCAAAGCTTACAATGTCCTTAGGATTTCTCCTTCTGGACATACAATACCTTCAAAATCAGAAAAGAACGATAAACAAATTAATAGCAGTTAAAAATTAAGTAAGTAAAATTGATTGCAATAACAAAAGTAAACATCGAACAAACACCAATTTCCCCGACAACAGCGCCAAAAATTGATTTGTGTTTTTGCGACACAACAATTGTGCAAGCGTACACACGTCGATGCAAGTATAGTTGATAAACAGAGCTATCGGATATCGATCCCACGAGGAAATGGTTCCCAATGTTTTAATGTCAGAGCAATCAATATTAAAAATCAGTATAATGCAACTAAGAATGTCAGTGTAATTATGTCAGATCTGCACACTAAAATAATTATTACTGTCAATGCAATTAGAGTTAAATATCAGAGATTAAATGTCAGTGTACGGAAAATAAATCCAAATGTATTGAGTGTTGAGTGCTAGAAATTTAAATGCAGGAAATATAAAAGTGATCAAGTGTAAAGGGTGGAAATGGTTCATTGATTCTACAGGTTGCAACACTAGATGCATCGACAAGGTAGAATATAGACGAATTGTCGCAGCAATGAAGTCCCTTTTAGTTCTTATCCACAATAGCTCCCTACTTAATCCCGACTCAATACACTACTCCACCTCTCGGTGCGAGCAATGATGTGTATCCAAGAACAAGTAACTAGAGTTTGTCCCAGTCCCTAACAGCTCTCGCCTAACCCACTTGTTAATCTAACCTGTCATCGCATCTCTCGATGTCTGTGTACTGTAATTTCACTTTTGTGTTTAGAGCGGTTAAATCCAAGAATAAGCGGATAAGCAATGTAAAGTAAGAATCAAAATGATATAATATTAAAAGATACTCTCGTATTCATTTAATATCAATAGAATCCATCATCGTTTAAGAAGAAATAAAGAGTACAACGAAGCTTACTATCTCTAGACTACCAGGCCTACTCTTTACTTATTCCTCTTGCTCGGCATCAAGCACCTCTCGTCAGAAGCAGTTGCAAACTTGATTCATCAGCTCCCCGAATTCCAGCTCAAATCTTTGATTCACACAGAATTTTTGAAATTTAATCCCCTTGCTCTTGATGATTCTTTTCCTCATTTTTTTGTCTATTTATAGCCTCTAAATAATTGCAGATTTCAACCTTCATTCTCAGATTCAGATCTAGATTTTTGTAGCTATCAAAGTTAGTTAGAGTACAGCTGTGCACTCACACAGATTACATGTTTTCTTTAGAGATCTGTAGGATGTCGCTGTACTGTTAGACGTAATCTGATATTGTAATTGCAGCGACATCTATGATATTCCTGCGCTGGTGCTTCTAGTGTAAATTCAACTTAACTCTACTCATTTGAGGTTCAACTTCAATCCGTCGACATTACTGGTCGCAATTTCAAGCTTGTCTTGTGGCTGCATTCTGTCAATGTTGATCTTCTGAACTGAGCTCTTATGCTGGCAATCTTAAGATGTAATATACCAACTACTTGCATCGACATTAGTACAAAAATAGATAAAAATAACAAGAATTTAAACTAACTAGCAATATATTACAAAATATGAAAATTGATTATAAAATGCATATTATGATGCATGCTAAATGAGATACAAAAGAGACAATAAAAGCACTAAATTAGGGAGAAAATATATGTCATTTGTAATACCATCAGGTCCACAGATCAACCTCCAACAACAAAGTCGGTCTTATTTTTGTCAAAAGCTGCCAAAGACCGCTATCATACTGTGATGCTAAAACGAAACTGCCATCAGGAGTAAGGATTGCGGTTATCCCCACAACAAACATTGGGGAAGCAGTTTGCACGAACCATCAGTTGGCTAGGCTAGGAATTCTTTTACAAACATCCAGCTGGATATTCCCCTACAATGGTACGGGAATTTTACACAAATCTTGTCGATTCTGAGCAGGAGTTCGTTTTTGTAAGAGAGAGTTTAATACCCTGGAGTGCTGCCCATATCAACGTTTTGCTTTAGACTCTTGAGAGGGTAGATGACCACACTTCATTTTTGGAAAAACTAGATGCTGAAGGAACTAACCAGGTCATGGAGGACCTTTGCATTGAGGGTGAGGTCTGGACGGGCAATGGCCCACAGAACTACACCATGCACCACCGATATCTGACGACTTTCAGTAAGGTGTGGTTCCATTTCGTGAATAGCTTCATCCTCCCTTTTACACATAGCACCACAACAACGTTAGACCATATGTGCATTTTGCATTCAATTTTAAAGGGCTGTCATATTGATGTCGACACAATCCTCCACGACCAGATTGTTGAGGCTTTTTCCAAGCAAACAGGTATATTACCTTTTCCTTCCTTAATCATGCTACTTTGCAAACAAAGGGGTATTGTGCCCAGAGATGGGGATGAGGTCTTAGAGAACAAGAGCCCCATCAATGATATCTCTGTAGAAAGGATGATGAGGGGCCAAGAGACGCCACTGGCAAAAGAAGCACCAAAGAAGAAGGACAAGGAAAAAAAGAAGAAGAAGGAAAAAGGGTGATGCACCACAGACCCTCTATTGAGGAAGAAATTGGTCGTAATGGAAGTCAGCATTGATCGCATCGATATGCGCCAAATGCGTATTGTCAGCGCCATTAGAGGAGATGGACTACAGACAAAAAAATTTTATGCGTACACAAGAGTGTGGAACAAAACTATTGTCGACGCATTGAGAAGGCTGAGTCCAAATCCCTTGCCTGAGTTCCCCATCTTTCCAACCATTGTTAGGGAAGCTCCCTCATCCTCCGAACAGTCTACTCCTGAAGGTAGGCCTCAACATGTCTCCTCTCCAATGTGAATCCATATTTTAGATGACGAGAAGCATTCTAATGATATGAAGGATTGCTATCGAACTATAGCCAGCTTGTTCGAAGAAGAGTTCTTGAACAGCCTTGGGGCTAATATGGTAGAGAGGGTGGCTTTGGATGTGGACGCAGAGGAAGGCGTCAAGACCCCCATTGAGCAGGAATAGCCTGAAGCGAAGGAAGCAGAGTAAGAAGAAGGCCAAGAGAAGGAAAAAGAATTTTAGAAGAAGGAACCTATTGAGGAGCAGGAGGAAAAGCAAGACGATGCCCCGACAAATATCGTTGAGGAAATTATCGAAGCACCCATAAGTGTGGGGGAATCTAGTGATGACATGGCTCGACCTAATGCGAGCCAGGCTGAGGCAGTTACTAGCAGTGTAGAGGAATTCAACCCTCTCGCCATTGTGCCCTATGTGGCATCGCTAGCTGAAATCCACCCATTAGATGTAATTGTTGATAAGGCCATCACTCAGCAAGCTGAAGAGGAGCAATCTGCCGATCCGGTTTGTACAAAGGAAAGAAAGAGGAAGCGCAAGGACAAAAAGAAGAAACACAAGGAGGAAGGAGAGCACCCAATGAATAAGAAAAAGAAACCAAATCAGACACGACATCGACTGCTGAATAAATGAGTTAGTTTACTTTTCTGTAGGTAGTTGCATACATTTCATTTTCATTGCATTTTTCATATTAGTTTAACTGCATTGTAGTTGCATTTCCATTCTTGTGTGTATAATATTGTCTATGCATTGGGGATAATGTAGACATTAAGTTTGGGGGGATATTGTGTGAAACGGAAATGCGATTGCGCCCACATATTTGAATTTTACTTGTTTCTTTAGTTAATGAAGATATGCAGAATTTCAACAAAAATGTGACCACAATTTGTTATTTGATGCATAAATCTTGAATTGATTGGGATGCTAACATATGAATTGGATGAATGTGAATGAATATTAAGCTCTACTATTTTTGAATGAATAATTGAATTGCTTCAGTAATTAATGAATAGTAGCAATATTTGAATCTTGAACTAATTTACTGATTGTAGCGACATTATAGAAATAAAGAGCACTCCAATGTGAGTGCATTGTGGCTTACTAAGGGAGAACACTCCGCTGCATGTGTTAGAAAATCATCTAGACAAAGACTGTCACTGCAAGAGTGTGTGTCGGCGCAATTACATACCTCTTGGGGGTTTGTTGCACCCCATTGTTACTTCCCAGGAACCAAGGTAGAGTAATGCAATGACATCTCTCAGTCACATATAAAAAAAATGTTGAATGAGAAAAGAAAAAGAAAAACTGCTATACATGCTGTATTGGTTTAAGAAAGGGTAAGATTCAAAGCATGTTACTAACATGAGTGATGTTGCAGTTTTAATTGTTCATGCATCTAAATTGTCAGCACATTATTCTATCACATGAATGCAATTTATACATTAGAATCCCAAAAAATTTAAGTTGTGAGAATAATAATTACCATGACATGTTTGTATGTGATTTTGTTGATTTTTGTTTACTTGAGGACAAGTAAACACTCAAGTTTGGGGGTGTGATAGCATTAGTAATGAAACCTATTTTCTCCCAAAATTTGTGTATTATTTGTCTCATTTGTACCATATTTAGAATGAATGTTAGGCATTTCATACTTAGTATTTATGTTTTCTAACTCAATAATGCTTGGTTTAAATTCTTGTTATTTTATCTCTTTTTGTGCACTAATGTCGTCACATGCAACATATATATTGTGTCTTAAAATTTTCAGTGCAATGATCCACTTCAGAAACCAAAGCTAATCCGAAAATGCAGCCACAAATTCAGCTTGAAGTTGCGACTAACAATGTCACCGCATAGGAATCTTTACTTGAAAGGAGAGAATTCAAGCTGCAATCACAACTAGAAGCATCAGCATAGGGGAAAAACACGTTGCCATCGTAATTGAAGGTTTTAGATTGCGTCTAATAATGTCGCGACAATCTATAGATCCATGAAGTTCACACCAGATCTGTGTGAGTACACAGCTGGACTGTAACAAACTTTTACAGCTGCAATTGGATCTTGATTTGAGAAGAGAGAAGATTTACCATTCTTGAAGCCTATAAATATAGGAGAAAAGATGAAGAAAGATATCAAGAGGTAGAGGAATTAAATTCTACAAATACTTTGTGTTCTTGGAGATTTAAGCTAGAGAACGGTGAGCTGATTGATCGAAGGAGCAACCACTTCTGACGAGGAGTGCTCGATGCAATGCCAGAGGAGCAGTTAAGGAATAATCTAAGTAGTCTAGAGATAGTAAGCTTCAATGTATTTGTTAACCTCTCTTTTATGCTGATGAATTACTCTTGACAATTGATTACTTTGATTCTTACTTCATTCTTCTCATCTGTTTATTCTTGGATTTAATTGCTTTAAACACGAGAGTGGAATTGCAGTCTACCGACATAGATAGATGCGATGACAAGTTAGATTAACAAGCAAGTCAACGAGAGCTGCTTGAGATTAGAAGAGATTCTCTCACTTATTCTTAAGTACACAGTGTTGCCAACATTGAGAGATGGGATAATTGTGGGTACTTGAGTCTCGATTAAATAGAGAGCTGTTATTGGTAAGATTTCATTGGAGCGTTATTGCTGCAACAAATCATCTATTCATTACCTTGTTGACACATCCAGCGTTGCTACTTAGTGATATCAGTGATCCACTCCAACCCTTTGCACTTGATCACACTTTTATTTTTCTGCATTTAAATTCTCAAAACTTCAACAACAATTTGATTTACTTTCAGTTGTTCTGACATTTAACTTTTATAATTACATTGACAATTTTAACTATCTTAGTGTGCAGACCAGATTTAATTGCGCTGACATCTTTACTCACATTATCTTTAATCTTAGTTTTAATTGCCTCGAGATATAGACATCAAGAACCCATTCCTTGTGGGATCGATATCTGATAGAATTAATCTATCAACTATAATTTCATCGACGTGTGTTCGCTTGTACAACTGCTGTCACGTTATAGGCCGATCAGTTGGATTGCCTCATGAGGATGCGAGAGAGCATCTTAAATCTTTTCTACTAATTTGTGCCTCTTTTAGTCAGCATGACGTTCGTGATGATGCCTTGAAGATGCAACTGTTTCCTTACTCATTACAAGGACGGGTTTGTACCTAGTTCCTTGGATTACTTGCTGGGATGATTACATTATGGAATGCATTTGTGACTCAGTTTGTTTTGTGGTTTAATCCACCAATGATTAATGCTCGACTGAGGAATGACATCACTGCGTATCATCAATTGGATGATGAAAATTTGCACACTACATGGGAGCGTTACAAAACCTTACATCGAAGCCGTCTAATGCATGGAATTTAACAGGAAACACATATCGAGATCTTTTACAATGGGTTGAATGCGTAGACAAGAAATCTCGTCAATGCATCTGCGAATGGTCCTTTGTCTGACTGCACCTATGATGAAGCTATAAGAATTTTAGAGAGGATCGCTTAGAATAATTACCAATATTCAATCTCTCGAGCTGCACAAGTCAAAGCAAACCCCGAAGTTATCGAGTTAGACACTATATAAGCTTTAAGTGCACAAGTATCTTCATTAGCAAACATGATAAAAAAATGAAGGGGACCAGTGAAGTTGTTCCCATTCAAGTTGCCCAACATTTTGTTGCAAAATTTGCGATGATAATAATAGCTACGAAGATTGTCCACAGCATGCAGAAAATCCGTTTTATGTTAATAATATTAGAGGAAATTCTTATGGTAATTCATACAACAGCTCAGTTCAAAATTAATAGCCTTGGGGGAATCAAAATGTGACTACATTTAGATATGGTAGTTCCTCGAGTCAAGGAAATTTTTGACAAGGGAATTATATTCAACAACAGCAAAATTTTAATCAAAGTCCGCAAATGCATGTACATTAAGATCAGTTGCAACCACATACTTGTTTGTAGCCATAACAATCTTCAATGCCAAATCTGCATATGCAAGGGCAACAACAATAACAGTAGTATTTCCAACCACGAGCTGATCCATTAGCTTCCATTGAAGCCTTGATGCGTGAGCATATCATGAGAGAAGAAACTATTGTGCAAGGAAACTCATCTTCCATACGAGCACTAGAAGTGCAGTTAGGGCAACTGGCTTCAAATTTGAGCACAAGACCATCAGCTGCTTTACCCAGCGATACCGAGAATCCAAATCAAAAGGGGAAGGAGCATTGCAAAGCTATTACTCTTCGAAGTGGAAAGGAAACTGTCGAGGCCATTAGCAGCTCTAATACAACACTTGTCGACACAAGTGAAGCAGATCAAGGAGAAAAAGTTGTATTTGAAGAAGAAGCAAACGAACCAAATAAAGAGAATCCACCAGTTATTACTCCTATGCCTACCATTAGACCAACAATATTATCGATGCAACTGCTGATGTCGACGCAATCGATTTTTTCACGACAACCTGATGTATCAATACCTTTGCCATTTCCACAAAGATTGAAGGAGAAGGAGAATGATAGGGAATATCAAAAGTTTTTGACCATACTGAAATAATTGCATGTCAACATACCTCTTGTGGATGCTCTTGTACAGATTCCTAGCTATGAGAAATTCATGAAGGAGCTTTTACCCAAGAAGAAGAAGTTGACCGATATTGAGACAATTGCGCTCACAGAGGGATGCAGCGCAGTTCTGATAAATAAATTGCAACCAAAGATGAAGGATCTTGACAGTTTTACAATTCCATGTTCCATTGGAAATTATTATTTGGGAAAAGCTCTCTGTGATTTAGGAGCAAGTATCAACCTCATGCCATTATCAACATTTCAAAAATTGAGGGTTGGTCACAAGAAGCCCACTGTAGTGGCATTGCAGTTGGCAGATAGATCATTAGTGCAACCTAAAGGGCAAATTAAAAATGTCCTAGTTCAAGTAGATAAGTTTGTGTTCCCAGCAGATTTTATTATCCTTGATTGTGAAGCTGATAAAGAGGTGCCCATAATCTTGGGATGCCCATTTCTTACCACTGGCCACACTCTTATCGATGTGTTCAAAAGAGAATTGATAATGCAACATAACGATGAACATGTTACCTTAAGTGTTTTCGAAGCAATTCCTTGCAGAAACAAAAGAGGAATGTTACCACATCGATGTGTTGGATGAATTAATTAGGGAATAATTTAATGTGCGTAGCACAATAGTTCCAGTAGAATTTGTAGTGACAATTGAAGATGATTTTCTAACTGATTGTGACTACAAGGTTGAGGTAAATAATGTTGAGCTTAGGCACGGATGGCAGATGGAATCTTTGGATTTGACCAATAGAATGGCTCCTGTATTTAAGCCATCTATTGAAGAAGCTCCTACTTTTGAGTTGAAACCGTTGCCTACCCATTTGAAGTATGTTTTCCTTGGTGAGAATGACACCTTGCCAGTAATTGTCTTTGTAACTCTCGACGCAAGTCAGGAGGAAAAATTAATCCACATACTGAAGCAACATAAGTGTCCTATTGCTTGGAGTATTGCGGATATTAGAGCAATTAGTCCCACTTTCTGCATGCACAGAATCTGACTAGAAGACAAGGGAAGGCAGTCCATTGAACAACAGAGAAGATTAAACGAGAAAATGAAAGAGGTTGTTAAAAAGGAGATCATTAAGTAGTTGGATACGGACATCATCTACCCAATTTTTGATAGTACATGGGTTAGCCCAGTCCAATGTGTTCCTAAGAAGAGTGGTATCACGATGGTGAGTAGCGAAAAAGATGAATTAATCCCTACAATGCATGGACTATCGCCATTTGAATGCAGCCACAAAGAAGGATCACTTCCTACTTCCCTTCATTGATCAAATGTTGGATAGGCTTACTGGCAAAGCCTATTATTGCTTTCTTGATGGCTATTCTGGCTACAATCAGCTAGCAATTGTGTCGGAGGATCAAGTAAAGACAACCTTTACTTGTCCTTTTGGTACCTTTGCCTTCCGTCGAATGCCATTTGGTCTCTACAATGCACCGGCTACATTTCAAAGGTGTATGATGGCAATTTTCTCAAATATGATTGAAGACTTATTAGAGGCATTTATGGATGATTTTTCCTTCTATGGCAATACTTTTGATAAATGCGCTAACAATTTAGCCAGAGTTCTAAAGCAATGTGAGGAAACAAATCTAGTGTTGAATTGGGAGAAATGCCACTTTATGGAAATAGAAGGCATTATCCTTGTCATCGAATCTCCTGTCAGGGCATTGAAGTGATCAAAGAAAAAGTTGAGATCATTGAGAAGTTATCCCCGCCCACTAATGTAAAAGGTATTTAGTGTTTTCTCGGCCATGCAAGCTTTTATCGACGATTTATCTGAGATTTATCCAAGATTGCAAAACCTCTCTGCTCTTTATTGGAGCAAAATAAAAAATTTATGTTCGATGCTGCATGTCTAGACGCATTGATGCACGTCAAACAGCAATTAGCGAAGGCACCTATTATCGTTACACTGGACTGGTCACAACCATTCGAAATAATGTGTGATGCGAGTAATTATACCAGCAATATATTATGCCAGTAAGACTCTCACTGAAGCACAGATTAATTATACAACCACAGAAAAGGAGCTGTTGGTAGTAGTCTTTGCCTTCAACAAATTTCACTCATATCTTGTCGGTGCAAAGGTTACAGTGTTTACTGATCATTTTGCGTTGAGATACATCTTTGCAAATAAGGATGCCAAACTAAGATTGGTACGATGGATCCTGTTATTACAAGAATTTGACATTGAGATAAGGGATCATAAAGGATCGGAGAACCAAGTAGCAAACCACTTATCTCATCTGGAAGTAGGAAGTGAAGATGGAAATACATCCAAAATTGTCGATGCATTTCCTAACGAGAAGCTATTTGCTATCAATGTAGCTCAATGGCATGCGGATGTCGTCAACTACTTGGTGTGTGAAAGGTTACCCTTGAGTGCAACAAGCCACAAGAAGGAAAGATTTATTCATGACATCGCAAAATACTATTGGAATGAGCCATACCTATTCAAGGTATGCATCGATAATATTATTCGCTGCTGTGTTCCAAAAGCAAACATGCTTTCTATCCTGAAGCATTGCCATGATGCCCCTTATGGAGGTCATTTTGGTGGTGTAAGGACTACTGCAAAGGTCCTTCAATCAGGATTTTATTGGCCTTCATTGTTTAGAGATGCCCACAATTTTCTACAATAATGCGACAAATGTCAGCGCACTGGATCGATATCTCGGCGTAACGAGATGCTGCAACAGCCTATTATAAAGGTTGAGTTTTTTTATGTCTAAGGTATGGATTTCATGGGACCATTTCCAAGTTCTTTTGGAAATGCTTACATCCTAGTCGCTATTGATTATGTGTCCAAGTGGGTGGAAAGCAATGGTTGTTCCAAAAGACGATGCTAGGACAGTGTTGAAATTTCTCCACATGTACATACTCACTCATTTCAGCACACCTAAAGCATTAATTAGTGATAAAGGCATTCATTTCCATTGTAATCAAGTTGCGGCCGCACTAAAGCTATATGACATTAAGCATCAATTGACAACCACTTATCATTCACAAACAAACGGCCAAGCTGAAGTTTCCAATCACCAAATTAAGAATATCCTTGAAAAAGTGGTGAACCCATCGAGGAGAGAATAGTCTTCAAGGCTTAAAGATGCATTGTGGGCATTACGCACAGCATATAAAATGCCACTGGGAATGTTGTCGTATCAACTTGTGTTTGGTAAGGCATGTCACTTGCCTGTGGAACTTGAACATAAAGCCATGTGGGCAATCAAACAAGTGAACATGGACTATGATGCTGCTGGACAAAAGAGGCTGTTGAACATTACTGAATTGGAGGAAAGTCGATGCAATACATATAAGAATGATGCAATATACAAGGAAAAAACCAAGAGATGGCATGACAATATTATTTTGTAGTGACAATTTATTGCAGGTCAACTGGTGCTTTTATTTAATTTGTGACTAAAATTGCACCCAGGTAAATTACGCTCAAGATGGTTTGATCCATTCGAGGTTGTCGAAGCATTTCCTCACGGTGCGATCACAATTAAAGACATAAATGATAGGCACCAATTTAAGGTGAATGACTAATGGCTGAAGCACTACTTCAGCCAGGATGATCACAACCAGATAGAGACCATTAACCTGGTCACATTTTTCTAACCCTTCTTTACATTTGTATCATTTACTTTTAGTTATTTTGTTTATGTTTCTATTATCTTTCTTAGTTTTTTTTGCAGGAATAAAGTTCTTCCTTTTGTCGACGCATGAAAAACTCCTTGTTGATGCAACTTATCTGTTGACGCATAACAAAATTGAAACATTTTAGGAAAGTAATCACGATGCTTCAAGCACTTCTTCCCCAACCATTTGAGCGATTTGAAAAAGGACAATCTGAGTGGACGCATTTATTGGCTGCAGACTGATTATTCTCTCTCTGTAGTGGAAAAGAGCACGACTCTCCATCTTCACATTTCATTCCTTATAAAGTGATTCACTGTGCCGACGGTGTGCCTCAAAAAAACCTCCATTGCTACCTTAAATTTTCTTCAAAGCTCTCACCTTTCTTGCTCTCTACTATCTTTGCTACTAAAAAGATATGGCCAGAACTCGAGGTACAAAAACACAATCCAAATCCGTTGCAGAATCCTTCTCCGCCGTAGTGGTGAGAGAAATAGAGCAGCACCTAGAGAAAGAACCAGTGATGTTTCTGACCAAGGCTACGAAGGACCGCTTCCATGACAACATGCTAAAGCGCAACTACCACCCTGAATAGGGCTTCCAGCTGTCGCAGCATCTAAACCTGGGGAAGTAAGTCAAAAAGACTGTTACACGAATGGGGTGTAAAACCTTCTATACTCATCCTAAAGGGTATTCACTGTCCCTTGTGAGGGACTTTTATGTCAATCTAATCGACAAGGACCAAGAATTCATCTTTGTTCGAGAAGGGTTGGTGTCCTAGGTGCCTCCCACATCAACACTCTGTATAACATCAATGTCGACGAAGACAAGCACATTTCCTTCCTTGAACAACTCACAAAAGAAGGGACAGACATCCTGATGCAGGAATTATGTATCGATGGAGCAGTTTGGATGGGCAACAATCCGAACAACTACACCATGCACCACCGCTTCCTCACAATATAAAGTAAGGTCTGGTTTTACTTCATAAATTATCGTCTCATGTCTTCTACTCATAGCACAATAGTCACTTTGGATCGGATATGCTTAATCCATTCGATCATCAAAGGAAGACAAATTGATGTCGGTACAATTTTGCACTAAGAAATTGCAAACTGTGCTGCAAGGCATACGAGTATTCTGACATTCCCTTCACTGATCATGCAGTTGTGCCAACAACATGGAGTGATACCTTGTGAGGGAGAAGAAATGTTAGACAATAAAGGCCCTATTAATGATGCCTCTATTGAGCGCATGACTAGGGGAAGGATACTCCTGTTGTGAAGGAAGTTGAAGCCAAGAAGAGGAAAGGCAAGGCGAAGATGGAAGGAAAGAAGATTCATGTCGCCACAGATCTTAACTTATGGCATAAGGTTAAAGAGGTAGAGAAGATTGCTAACACAATTAACATTCGACAGATAAAACTTGTCAGCTTAATCAAGGAAATGGAAATATGTCTTAGAACCTATTCTATGCCTACACAAGGGCATGGAATAGTGCTATTGTGACCACATTGCGTAGTATGAGCAAAGCACCTCTACCCGAGTTCCTAGTGTTCCCTCCAATCATTAGGGAAGCTACGCCTTCGACTGATAGGGCTACCTCAGAAGGAAAAGACCACTCAGTCGCATCTCCGTAAATGGTCCATATCTTTTATGATGACCGCGAGGTGAACTCGAAGGATGTTGAAGACTGTTTCCTGAATATTGCCAGCCTGTTCGAGGATGATTTTTCTACCATCTTAAGGGCTAATATGGCTTAGAAGGAGGAAAATGTTGAGGACGGACACACGCCCTTGGAACTTGTGGTGACAAATGAGGAAAAAGAAGGAGAAAGAAGAGCAGAACCTACTGTTGTGATATATTCATCTGAGGAATTTGTCGCCGCACCCAAAGTCGTGGCTGCATATGTTGAGGACTTGGCGCCACTTGATAGAGTCAGGCGGAGGCCATGACAATCAGCAATAAGGATTCAAATCCTCTGGCCATGGTGTTGTATGTTGCACTGCTTGTTGAAATACACCCTTCTAACATCACGGTCGATGAAGCCGGGGCACAGCCTAATGTGGAGGAGCAATCCCAGGATCCGGCTAAGCTGAAAGAATAGAAGTGCAATTGTGCCAAGGACAAAAGGAGACACAAGGAGGAGAGCAAGAAGAAGAAGAAGACCTCTGCAGCCACATCTTCGATTGTAGCACACTAAGTTAGTTTTTATTTTTTAGCACTTAGTTTTTTAGATTTCATGCATATCATGTAGTTGTAATATCATTGTCATCACATTTCTTTTGTCCTTGCATTTTTATTGTCACTGCATTTGCATTTGTCATTGCATTTCCATATATATTTTTACATTAATGTCAATGCATTGAGGACAATGAAGACTTTAAGTTTTGGGGGGAATGTATATGGATTGGAAATACAATTGCACCCACATTTAAAAAAAAAATCTTTTGAATTCAATGAAAGCATGCAATATTATGGGAAATGTGATTGCAATTATTTTCATTCGATGCTAAATTCTTGAATCATGTGAGATACTAATGAATGAGTTGGATAAATGTGATTGAATTTTGTATGTTCTATTTTTGGATGAATGGTTGAGATTGCATTAGTAAGGAATGAATAGTATAACTATTTGAATCTTGAATAAATTTGACATTTACAGCTACTTGTATATAAGTATAGTTATAAATAATAGACACTCCAATGTGGGTGTATTTTGAATTGTCAAGGGGGAACACTCCAATGCAAGTGTTAGGAAAAGTAACCTAGCCAAAGGCTGTCACTACAAGAGTGTGTGTCGGCATAATTACATGCTCCTTGGGGGTTTGTTGCACCCCATCGTTACTTCCTAGGAACAAGGGTATGTAATGCAACGACATCCCTCAATCACATAGAAAAATATATATGTATATAATAAATGCTTTGTTGGTAGAAAGAATTTAAGATTTAAAGCATGATACTAGCATTGATGAAGTTGCAGTTTTGATTATTCATACATTAGGATTTAAGAAGATTCAAGTTTCTAGAATGGCTATTGCTTTGACAAAACTTTTTGCTATAACTTTGCGTTTACTTGAGGACAAATAAAAATTTAAGTTTGAGGGTGTGATAGCATTAGAAAAGACCATTGATTTCTCCTTACTTAGGGTATAATTTGTTCCCATTTTATCATTTTTTAGCATCCATTTTTAGCATTTTTAACTTAGTGATTGCATTTTTCTAACTCAGTGATGCTTGGTTTAATTTTCTTTAATTTTATCCTATTTTTTCTACTAATGTCGCCATAATTAGTTGTTCAGTATTACATCCAAAGATGTCAGTGCAAGAATCTATCTTGAAAGATCAACACATGAAGGTGTCCAGGGTTGTCGTTGCAAAATAGAATCCAAATTTGCGTGCAAATATGTCGTTGCAACCGACAACTATCTGATGAACACACCAGATTTGCGTGAGTGTACAGCTAGAGGAAGTTGGATTTGGAAATAGGACACTTGTACTGGGCAGTGGCTGTTAAATACTGATGAAAAAAGAAAGAAAAGGGGAGAGCTTCTTCTTCCAGATTTTTGACGCATAAATTCTCTTCTTCAACATTTTCTTAAGCTAGCTTCAATGGCAGCTTAACTTCTTGGAGGGCAACTTGACCTTCACGAGAAGGCAAATCTGCTCCTAACAAGGAGCATCCTAAATGCAACACAAGAGGAGTTTAAGGGAATGATTCTAGTAGACTAGGAATAGGATGATTCAATTTATTTTGTTACTCTCTCTTTCAAACGCTGATGAATTTTGATTATTTGAATTTGTATGGAAGTACAATTTAATTTCAGATCAAGTTTGATATCTATTCAATCTTCCCTTCATTTTTTATCTTTTGACTTAATTGCTTGACCATGGAATTGTAATTGCAGTCACTGTTACTGAAAAGTGCAGCGACAAATTAAGTTAACAAGCAAGTCAACAGAGTTGCTTGAGGATCGAATGAATTCTATCCACTTGTTCTTGAATATTTTGCATTGCCAGCACTAGAAGGTGTGGTTAGTGTGAGTATTTGAGTCTTTGATAAACAAGGAAGTTAAGGTTGGTAAGATTTCCTTGTGTTTAATTGTGGCGACAATTTATCTATCATTAACCTTGTGATCACATTTAGTATTTCACCAACTTTTCAAGTCAAGAAACCCCCATCTCATTATCTTTGTTTTACTTCTTAAATTTTCTTAAATTGCTTCGACAATTATTCTTAAACCTTTACTGTATTTTCTTATTTTATTGCTCCGACATTATTCACCACAATTCCTCTTGTTTTAACTTTCTTTGCATAAACAACCATCTTTATAGGATTGATATCCGACAGATTTACTTTTTTCTACTATACTTGCATTGATAGTGTTTGCTTGCACAAATTATTTAACGTTCATAGGTGATCAATGGGCTATAACCATTGCATTTGTTTACTGCTTTATATTTTTCTTATAAATGATACAATTGATTATATGTTAGCATCCATGTCATAGAATACTGATAAGATCAATTAAAGGATTAAATGGACAAATGTTGACCATTAATGGTAAGATGAATTTAATTAAAAAACCCTTCAATAAAATATTAAGTTAAGATTGCCTTCCAATATTTACCCTTGTTAAAGCCTCGATCGATACAACATGGGTTCTACTAAAGCGAAGTTGACCACCTCCGGACGTACCAACATACAGAGTGAAAAACTTGCACAAAAGATATGAAATAGGTGGTGTCAGCAAGTATACGAGTCAGGTTGTAATATAGTTATAATGAAGTAGATGAGTACTCCAATGATCATACCCAAGGGAGGCGAACACTAAATTAATTCTAACATAAGCATGAATAGATGTAGTTAGTACTTTAAATGAATTATAGTATGATAGAATATAAAGGAGTGATTTTTGGGGCTTTTGTAATAAGGGAGAAAATAACATAAATAAATAGATAACTAGAAAATAAATAAGATAATTGATCAAATCTTAGAATGGGTGATTAGCTCTCTTCAATAATCATAACCAACTGCTACTTCGAGCTTTTTGTTCAATTAACTAATCAATACCCTAACAGGATCTTCCAATCTTATATTAAAATAACGAGTCGATAAGAACTACTTATCTTCCAACCTCAGAGTCAAGAACTGTTTGCGGTTAAGGTGTTCACGAATAGGTAATACCAATTTTGGGTTAATTCCTACCTTGATAAATTCCTAGGATCGTCAAGCCTAGGATTTAGGTTCTTCCTCTCCCAAACAATTGATCATTAAGTAACCCTACAAAACAGTTAATTAATCATACCTCCAGTCACTAATCCTTCATAGAAAGATTAGTTCCTCATGGATCTCGTAAACATTATAAACGTGATATAAAGAATAAACATGAAAATTAAATCAAGAGTATAAAGTTTAAAGACTGTCTGATTTGTATAGAATGAATTACTGAATCTTTCATAGAGTTTGATCAAATTCTCAAATCAAATTTCCCGATTAAATATAAATAATGAAACCTAAGAAATGTAAAAACTAAAACTTAAAACTACAAAAGAAAATTCTAAGATATGAAAAGGTGTCCTGATAGTACTAGAAAGAACATATGTTTTCTCCCCTACTTATTGGTTAACTTGTCCCCATTTAGTTATCTTTAGCACATATTTTAGCATTTTTAGTTCAATAAATTGCATTTTATAACTCAATGGACCTTATCCTATTTATCCTTAATTTTGTCATGTTTTGGTACTGATGTCTCTACATGAGTATTTTTAGATTGCGCCCAAGACTGTCGCCGCAGAAGCTTTCAATGCGGAAAAGAACAGAAATGTGTGAGCTGTCAGTCTGGTATAACCAATTCATACGGAAAGAGGCAGAATATGACACCTATACAATTTGGAAGAATATAAATATTCACAAGGAAAGAGAAAAAGGGGAGTCTTTTTCGTGCATTATCTTCTTCAACTTATCCTTTGAAGCTTTTGTCTATGGCGGATTAAGTCTCCTACAGGTGAACCGACATGAAAAGGATGCAGATTAGCTCTTGATGAGGAGCCTTAAGTGTGACACAAGACGGAATCGAGAGATCAAGTTGAGATTAACTAGGAATTTCTCCACTTGTTTCTTTTATATTTCTTTTCTAAACGCTGTGATTACTTTCTATTTCATGTTTGTATGGAAGTACACATGAATTCTGGGTTAAATGTTATTTTATTCAACCTTGCTTATACTATTTAATCTTTGGGTTTGAACATTTTAGCATGGAAATCTTATTGCGGTCACTGCCACTAGAAAGTGCAATGACAGTTCAAGCTAACAAGCATGACAATGGAAGTTGGTTGAGGATTAGAGGGATTTAATCCACTTGTTCTTAATTGTGTTCCATTGCCATCATCGGAAGGTGTAGTT
Source organism: Gossypioides kirkii (assembly GCA_005610355.1). Classification (NCBI taxonomy): domain Eukaryota; kingdom Viridiplantae; phylum Streptophyta; class Magnoliopsida; order Malvales; family Malvaceae; genus Gossypioides; species Gossypioides kirkii. The sequence goes on from CP032245.1 coordinate 24,222,687, forward strand.
AATGTGCATGTTTAAAGTCTTAAATCAAATATAGAAGTTAAGCTTACTAAGATATTCATTGCAATTTATTATATCGATAGTCACCTATCCTTTTATACCTTGTGAGCACTTAGTCCTCTGTTCACGTTGGGGAACCAATTTTATCATTATCATATTTCATCTTTATTTTCAAAGTATTGCTTCGACAACTACTCTCATAATTTATCTCATTTTTATCTGTTTATTGCACTGACATTGATAGACAAAAGACTACCATCCTCGTGGGATCGATATCTGACAGATTCATATCTGTCTACTATACTTGCATCAATAGTGTATGCTTGCACAATATTGTTGTGACATTAAACATTCGACCAAGTTTTGGCGTCATTACGGGGAATGGTGTTCGTTTGATGTTTATTTTTGTTTTTGCACTTTATTTTTATTATAGAATATTTAGTTGTTACTAACTTGTTTTCTTTTTGTCGCTATTTTCACATTTTATTTTAGGTGTTTTATGACCCGAAGCAATTCGGAGTTTATTTGCCAATTTTGATCCAAAAATTGAAAGAACAATTCGAAGGAGACTTCAAGAACAAAGGAATACGACTTTACCAAAAACGATGCAACCATACCTTCGGTGCAGTAACAAAATGCTAATGACCCACCATTGTCGAAAAACGTGCAAATACAAAACAAGACTATACGAGATTTGGTAGTACTTGTCTTGGATGATTTACAATCGGGAGTTGTTAGGCCAGCAATCCAAGCTGGGAATTTTGAACTCAAGCCAATAATGTTTCAAAAGTTGAATTCTAATGGGCAATATACTGGACTGCCACATGAAGATGCACGAGAACATCTTAAATCATTTTTATTGATTTGTCTTCCTTTAGTCAACAAGGCGTTCCTGATGACGCTTTCAAAATGCAATTATTTCCTTATTCCTTGTAGGGAGGAGCTTGTACTTGGTTCCCTTAGGCTACCTGCCGGCTCAATTACTTCATGGAATGCACTAGCAACATAATTTGTTTTGCACTTTAACCTATGACAATGAATGCTCGTCTCCAAAATGATATTATAGCTTATCATCAGCTACATGATGAGAATCTTCACACTACATGGGAACGTTATAAATCTTTGCTTCGATGTTACCCCATGCACGACATTCAATAGGAAACACAAATTGAGATTTTCTATAATGGGCTAAATTCACAAACGAGGAATCTTGTCGACGCATCAGCCAATGGTCCTTTGCTAGATTGTACTTATGATGATACTGTTGGAATTCTTAAGAGAATTACTCAGGATGATTACCAATGTCTTATCTCTAGAGCTGCACAAGCAAAAGCTACTACGGGAGTTATTGAATTTGACGCAATATCTGCACTTAGTGCTCAATTTTCTTCTCTTGCAAATATGATAAAAAATATGCAAGGGACTAGTGACGTTGCACCTATACAAGTCGCTAAACAAGTTGATGTTCCTACGTTTTGTTGTGAGATTTGTGGTGACAACCATAGCTATGAAGATTATCTACAACATGTAGAGACTGTCTTCTATGTCAATAACATCTGCAACAATTCTTATGGCAACTCTTATAATAATTCTGTGCCCAATCAACAGTCTTGGGGAACTCAGAATGCTAGACAAAATGTTACGACATTTGGATATGGGAATACATCTACTCAAGGTAATTATAATCCAAGAAAATGGAATTACAATTAGTAACAGCAAAACTACAATCAGCACACCCAGATGCATCCACACTAGAATCAGACACAGCCACAACACTCTTCAATGCAGAATCAACATGTTCAAGGACATCGATAACAATAGTACACGCAAACCTCTCCTTCTGATCCGTTAGTTGCTCTTGAAGCTTTGGAGGCATAATTAGGATAACTTGCTTCGAATCTAAATACTCGACTACCAGGCACATTACCTAGTGACATGAAAAATCACAATCCGAGGGGGAAAGAACACTACAAGGTTATCACTCTTAGGAGTTGTAAACAAACTAGCGAGTCGACTACAGACTTTACTGTAGCATCTCAAGATATTGGTGAAGTGATTCGTGGTGAGAAGGTTGAATTTGAAGAGCTTGTCGATGTAATAGACAAATAAGTTCCACAAATTGTCACTCATATGCCTAATGTCCGACCCTCAAAACTGTAAACTCAATCTAGTGTATCTCCACCTTTACCTTTTCCATAATGATTCAAGGAGAATGAGCATGATAAGCAGTATCAACAGTTCCTAGACACACTGAAGTAACTTCATGTTAATATTCCTTTAGTTGATGCTCTTGTGCAAATTCCTAATTATGAGAAATTTATGAAGGAGCTCTTGTCCAAAAAGAAGAAGCTCAGTGATATTGAAACTATTGCACTCAAAGAAGGCTGTAGTGTTGTTTTGACAAATAAGTTGCCCCCCAAAATGAAAGATCCTGGGAGCTTTACTATCACATGTTCAATTGGGAACCATTATTTGGGCAAGGCTTTATGCGACTTGGAAGCTAGCATCAACCTAATGCCACTATCTACTTTCAGGAAGTTGGGAATTGGTTACATGGAACCTACTGTAATGACATTGCAACTAGCAGATCGATCCTTGGCTCATCCTGAAGGGAAAATCAAAGATATCTTAGTTCATGTGGATAAATTCATTTTTTCGGCTGATTTTATTATACATGACTGCGAGGCAGACAAGGAGGTTCCCATAATCTTGGGACGACCATTTTTAGCCATCGGACAAACTCTTATTGATGTTTACAAAGGTGAACTGACCATGCGACTTAATGATGAGCATGTTACCTTTAGTATTTTCGAATCTATTCAATACAAGGATAAAGAAGAATGTCATATGTCGATGTGCTAGATGATCTAATTGAGGAAGAATTCAATGACCGAAGCACACTACTTTCTAAGGAGTTTTTGCAATTACATCTGATGATGAATTTTTAGATGATTGTGACAAAATGGTGGAAGCTAATAATATTGAGCTCAGGCATGGATGGCAGATTGAATCCTTAGACTTAGCCAACAGAATGGCTCCAATTTTCAAGCCATCTATTGAAGAAGCTCCTACTCTAGAATTGAAACCACTACCTACTCATCTTAAATATGTCTTTCTTGGTGTTAACAATGCTCTCTTAGTTATTGTCTCTGCAACACTAGATGTGACTCAAGAAGAGAAATTGGTCCATATTCTTAAGAAACATAAATGAGCTATTGCTTGGAGTATTACCGATATTCGAGGCATTAGTCCATCTTTTTTCATGTACAAGATCAAGTTGGAAGATGAAGGCAAGCAATCGATTGAGCAACAAAGAAGATTAAACGAGAAGATGAAGGAAGTTGTTAAGAAGAAAATTATAAAATGGCTTGATGCTGGAATTATTTACCTTATTTCTGATAGTAATTGGATAAGTCCAGTGCAACACGTACCTAAAAAGAGTGGCATCACTGTGGTTAGCAATGATAAAGATGAGCTAATTCCTACACGCATTCCTACGAGATGGTGAGTCTGTATGGATTATCGCAAACTTAATGCTGCCACAGGGAAGGACCACTTCCCACTTCCTTTCATTGACCAAATGTTGGATAGGCTTGCTGGAAGAGCCTATTAAATCTTTTTAGATGGTTATTCTGGGTACAATCAAATTGTTATTGTGTCAGAGGATCATGAAAAAATAACTTTCACCTGTCCCTTTGGTACTTTTGCTTTTCGCCATATGCCTTTCAGTGTTTATAACGAACCAGCCACATTTCAAAGGTGGATGATGACAATATTCTCGGATATGATTGAAGATTCTTTAGAGGTTTTTATGGATGATTTCTCAGTCTATGGGAATGATTTTGATCATTGCACTGATAACTTGGATAAAGTATTGAAGCGATGTGAAGACACACATCTTGTTTTAAATTGGGAAAAATGTCATTTCATGGCAACTAAAGGCATTGTGTTAGGCCATCGCATCTCTAGTCAAGGTATTTTTAGTAGACAAAGCTAAAGTGAAAATCATTGAGAAATTACCTCCATCGAAAAATGTGAAAGGCATTAGTAGTTTTCTTGCGCATGCAGGGTTTTACCGAAGATTTATTAAAGACTTTTCAAAAATTGTAAAGCCCTTATGCTCATTGCTAGAACAGAATCGAAAATTCCTCTTTAACGATGCATGTCTGGATGCATCCATTCAAATAAAGAAGCAGCTAGTAAATATAGCTATTTTCATTGCACCAGATTGGTCTCAACCTTTTGAAGTTATGTTCGATGCAAGCGACTTTGTTACGGGTGCTGTTCTAGGACAACGCAAAGGAAACATATTTCACGCCATATATTATGCTAGCAAAACTCTTACAAAGGCTCAAATCAATTATACCATTACAGAGAAAGAATTGTTGGCCGTAATCTTTGCTTTCGACAAGTTTCGTTCATATCTTGTCGATGCAAAAGTTACTGTATTTACTGATCGCTCGATGTTGAGATATCTTTTTACGAAGAAGGATGCAAAACCAAGACTGATAGTTGGATCTTACTGTTGCAAGAATTCGACATCAAGATAAAAAACCTCCAAGGTTTAGAGAATCAAGTTGCAAACCATCTATCTCGATTGGAAGTTGGCAGCAAAGATGGAAACATACTTCAAATTGTCGATACATTCCCATATGAAAAGTTATTTACTGTAGATGCAACCTCTTGGTATGCGGATTTGGTTAATTATCTAGTATGTGGAAAACACCCATTGGGTGTCACAGGCCATAAAAAAGAAAGATTTCTTCCTAAAGTAGTGAAGTACCATTAGAATGAGCCATATTTATTCAAGATATGCAATGACAACATCAATCAACGTTGTGTTTCGGAAGAGGAGATGCTTTCATTCCTAAAGCACTGTCATGATGCTTCTTATGGAGGTCATTTTGGTGACATGAGAACTGCTACTAAGGTTCTCCAATCAGGATTCTACTGGCCTTCACTATTTAAGGACGCCCACAATTTTGTGAATCAATGCGATAGGTGTCAGTGCACTGGTTCTATATCCTGACACAATGAAATGTTGCAGCAACCGATTATGAAGGTTGAATTGTTCGATGTTTCAGGTATGAAATGGGACCATTTCAAAGTTCATTTGGAAATCTTTATATATTAGTAGCTGTTGACTACGTCTCGAAGTTGGTTGAGGCTGTTGCAATTACAAAGGATGATGCAAAGACAGTGCTTAAATTTTTTCACAAGCATATACTCACCCGCGTTGCACACCAAAGACATTGATTAGTGATCAGGGTACACACTTTCATTGCAACCAAGTGGCAGTCGCACTGAAAAGATATTAAGTTAATCATAAAATGGCTACTACTTATCATCGCAAACCAATGGACAAGCCGAAGTATCCAATCGACAAATTAAGAACATTCCTAAGAAGGTTGTGAACCCTTCAAGGAAATATTGGTATTCTAAACTGGATGACACTTTATGGGCATTGCGGACAACATACAAAACTCAATTAGAGATGTCGTCGTATCAGTTAGTTTTTGGGAAAGAATGTCACTTGCCCGTTGAACTAGAGCACAAAGCAATGTGGGCAATTAAGCAAGTGAACATGGACTATGAAGCTGCTGGAAAGAAAAGGTTATTGGATATCATTGAACTAGAGGAGATTAGGTGAAATGCCTATAAAATGCTGTAATTTACAAGGCAAAGACCAAATGATGGCATGACAGAATTATTTTGCAGTGACAATTTATCGTGGGTCAACAAATTTTATTATTCAATTCTAGATTGAAATTACACCCGGGTAAATTACGCTCACGTTGGTGATAGCATTAGAAATGACACCTATTTTCTCCCTAAAACTTGTGTATTAATTGTTCCTTTAGTATCATATTTAGTATGCATGTTAAACATTTCATATTTAGCATTTGCATTTTCTAACCTAGTGTTGTTTGGCTTTAATTCTTTTCATTTTAGTCTCTTTTGTCCTACTAATGTCGCCATATGCAGCATAAGTTTTGCGCATGGAATTGTCAGCGCAGAGATCCATCTCGGAAGGTCAGTGCTGGAAAGTGTTTAAAGATGCAGCCACAAATTTAACCTAAAATTGCGGCCAAAGATGTCACCGCAATTATACCTTCACCTCGTACAAGTGAATTCACACTACAAACATACCTGAAAGAACCAACGTAGGAGAATGCTAAGTTGTAACCACAAGTAAAGATCATAGATTATGCCCAGAGATGCAGCGACAACCTACAGATGCCTGATGAACACACCAGATCTGCGTAAGTGCACAGCTGGAATTAACCAACTTGTACAGCTGCCAAAATGGTTAGATCTGAGAAGGGTGGAGAGTTGCAAATTTTGAGAGCTTATAAATAAGAGGGAAAGGAAGAAAATAGATATCAAGTGGTGAAGAATTAAACTTTGCAAAATTTCTCAAATCTCTAAACAAGCTGCCATGGATGCTTTAGTTTTGGAGGAAGGTGATCTGACGAGCAAAGGAGCAAGACTTCTGACGAGAAGTGCCTATATGCGGCGTAGAAGGAGTTATCATGGAATAGTTCTAGTAAACTAGTAATAGGATGCTTCAACTTTTTTCTTTGATACCTCTTAATTGTTGATGAATACTTTGATCATCAATTGAGTATGAAAGTACCATTTGAAGTTAGATCTAAATTGATTTCTACTCTATTCTCCTTATTTGTTTATCTTTGGATTTAATCATTTTGATCACGGAAGTGCGATTGCAGTCACAGTCACTGGAAGGTGCGGTGACAAGTTATATCAACAAGCAAGACAACGGTAATTACTAGCATTTGGGTTTTTGTTAAACAGAGGAAGTGATAGCAGTAAGATTTCATTAAAGCATAAGTGCAGTGACAATTCACCTATTTATTACCTTGCAGTCACATTTAGCATTGCGACTTGTGAAGTCAGTGATCCACTCCACTTCTTTACACTTGATCCATTTATTTTAAGTTTTGAATTTACATTTACAAACATCCTAACAACTATTCATTTTATCTTAATTTGCTCTAACAATTTATTTTATATTTGCATTGACAAATTAAATCTTTTAGCTGTGCAGATCTAACTCAGTTGTGCTGATATTCTTAGTAGCAATTCATCTAATTTTAACTTAAGTTGCTTCGACAATTAAATATCAAGACCTCTATCCTCCTGAGATCGATATCTAATAGATCAAATCTATCAACTATACTTGCATTAACGAGTGTTTGCTTGCACTTAAATGTTGTGACGTTTACAGGCCGATAAAGTTTTGGTGCTGTTGCCGGGGATGGCGTTTGTGTAATGTTTAATTTTGTAGTTGGAATTATTATTTCTTATTTAACTTTTAATTTTTACTAATCTGTTTAACTTTCTTTTGTTGATTTTCTATCAATTCTTTAGGAGTTGTATGTCCACAAGGAGAAATCCTAAGGTCATTGTTAGTTTTGATCCAGAACTCGAACGGACTATTCGAAGAAGGAAGCAAGCTCAAAGAAAAATGGCTAGAAACAACAATGATCTACCACCAATGCTTCCACAAAATGTAGTTCATTCAATACTGCCACAAAGAGTTAATAATATACCACCATCGTTGCCATAAGTGGAGCAAATCCTAGATAGGACAATCAAAGATTTTGTTGTTCATGTGTTCGATGATTTACAACCGGGGTTTGTAAGACCGACAATACAAGCTGGTAATTTTGAATTAAAATCGGTTATGTTTCAAATGCTTAATTTGAATGGGCAATATGCAGGTTTACCCCATGAAGATGCGAGAGAGCATCCCAAATCGTTTCTACTAATATGTACTTCTTTTAATCAACATGGTGTTCCTGATGAGGCCGTGAAGATGCAGTTGTTCCCTTATTCTTTAGAAGGGAGGGAGGGCAAGGACATGGTTCCTTGGTTTACCAGTTGGATCCATTACTTCTTGGAATGCGCTAGCAACACAGTTTGTTTTGCGATTTAATCCATCGACATTGAATGCTAGATTGCGGAATGATATCACGGCATATCATCAACTGGATGATGAAAATTTACACACTACGTGGGAACATTACAAGACTTTGCTGAGACGTTGTCCCATGCATGGAATCCAACAGGAGACTCAAATTGAGATCTTCTACAATGGATTGAATGCGTAGACAAGAAACCTCGTCGATGCATTTACTAATGGACCATTGTTGGATTGCACTTATAATGAAGTCGTACAAATATTAGAGAGAATTGCACAAAATGACTATCAATATCCAATTTCTCATTCTGCTCAAGTAAAAACTAATCCTGGTGTTATGGAATTAGATGTTATATCAGCTTTAAGTGCACAGGTATCCTCGTTGGCGAACATGATCAAAAACATGAAGGGGACGAGTGATGTTGCCCCTATTCAAGTAGCCCAACAGATGGATGTCTCGACATTTTCCTGTGAAATTTACGGTGACAACCACAGTTATGAGGATTGTCAACAACATGCTGAGAATGCATTGTATGTCAACAACATCAAAGGAAATTCTTATGGTAACTCATACAGCAATTCTAATCGTATACAACAGCCTTGGGGGAGACAGAATGCGCTCACATTCAGATATGGAAATGCCTCAACTCAAGGGAATTTTAGACAAGGGAGTTACAATAACAACCAACAACAGAAGAATTATAACCATAACATGCAAATGCATACGCAACCGGACCAGATAAGATCACAAAATCAGATGCAGCCACAAGCTCGAATGCCGCCATAACAGAATGCAATGCCAAATATGCAAGGACAACATCAACAACAACAACAACAACAACAACAATATTCACAACCAAGAGCAGATCCATTGGCTACTCTTGAAGCATTGATGCGAGAGCATATTATGAAAATGGAAGTAATAGTTCAAGGAAATTCTTCTTCCATCCGCACGTTGGAAGCTCAGCTAGGACAATTGGCTTCTAACATGAGCATAAGGTCACCTAGTGCTTTGCCTAGCGACACTGAAAAACCAACTCAGAAGGGGAAGGAGCATTGTAAGTCTATCACACTGAGAAGTGGAAAGCAAACTACTGAGCTAAGCAACAGTTCCAACCAAGTACATGTTGACGCATCCGAACCAAAGCAACAAAAAGAAGTTGACTATGAAGAAAACCCAACAGAAATAAATGAAGAGGAGCCACCTGTAGTCACTCTTATGCCTACAATTCGACCAACAAAGATGTCGACGTAGCTGAATCCATTACAACAACCCACTGACAATATACCTTTTCCATTTCCATAGAGATTCAAGGAGAGGGATCATGACAAAGACTATCAGAAGTTTGTCTCTACCTTGAAACAATTACACATTAATATACCTCTAGTTGATGCTTTTGTGAAGATCCCCAGCTATGGGAAATTTATGAAAGAGCTACTGTAGAAGAAGGAAAAGCTTTCTGACATCGAGACGATAAAGAGGTGCCCATTATCTTGGGACGCCCATTTTTAGCAATGGGACGTACACTTATCGATGTTTTCAAGGGCAAGATGATTATGCATCATAATGACGAGCATGTGACTTTCAGGATGTTCGAAGCATCTCCATCAAGAAGTAAAGAACAATGTCACCACATTGACGTGCTGAACGAGTTAATTACAGAGGAATTCAATGAATGAAGTTCAACAGTTAAAGAGGAATATGCGGTGACATCAGAAGAAAAAATCCTACCTGAATGTGACCATAAAGTTAAGGCTAATATCTATGAGTTGCGACATGGCTGGCAATTGGAATCTTTGATCTGTCTAATAGGACGATCCCAATTTTCAAACCATCAATTGAACAAGCTCCGACCTTGGAGTTAAAGCCATTGCTAGTAAACTTGAAGTATGTCTTTCTAGGTGACAATGACACAATACTTGTGATTGTCAGCGCAAGCCTCGACGCAAGTCAAGAAGAAAAGCTAATTGTAATTTTGAAGCAACACAAAAGAGTCATTGTCTGGAGCATTGCAGACATCAGAGGCATTAGTCCCTCTTTTTGCATTCATAAAATCCGTTTAGAAGAGGAAGGAAAGTAGTCAATTGAGCAACAACGTAGACTGAATGAGAAAATGAAAGAAGTAGTGAAAAAGAGATCATTAAGTGGCTGGACGCAGGCATCATCTACCCCATTTCAGATAACACATGGGTGAGCTCGATCCAATGTGTGCCCAAGAAGAGTGGCATCATAGTGGTAAGTAACGATAAAAACAAGCTAATCCCTACTCGCATTGCTACAGGTTGGCGAGTATGTATGGATTACCGTCGTTTAAATGCAATGACAAAGAAGGATCATTTTCCATTGCCATATATTAATCAAATGTTGGATAGGCTAGCTGGTAAGGCCTACTACTGTTTCCTTGATGGCTACTCTAGATACAACCAGATCACAATTACACGGAAGATCAACCAAGACAACGTTCACATGCCCATTTGGAACCTTCGCTTTTCGATGAATGCCATTTGAATTGTGCAATGCCCCAACTACATTCCAGTGGTGCATGATGGCTATTTTTCTAACATGATTGAAGATTCATTGGAGGTATTCATGGATGATTTCTCTGTGTATGGGCATAATTTTGATCAATGCGTTGACAATCTGGCGAAAGTGTTGAAGAGATGCGAGGACACAAATCTAGTGCTGAACTAGGAAAAATGTCATTTCATGGCAGCTGAAGGCATTATCCTTTGCCATCGTATATCATGTCAGGGCGTTGAAGTACACAAAGCGAAGGTGGAAATCATTGAGAAGCTACCTCCACTCAATAATGTGAAAGGAATAAAGAGGTTTCTTGGTCACGCTGGATTTTATAGAAGATTTATCCGAGACTTCTCCAAGATAGCAAAACCACTATGCTCTTTGTTGGAGCAGAATAAAAAGTTTGTGTTTGATGACCCGTGTCTGGAAGCATTTGTTTCAATTAAAAAGTAGCTAGTACAAGCTCCCATTGTTGTTGCACCAGACTAGTCACAACCATTTGAGGTGATGTGCGACGTAAGCAACTTTGCTGTGGGAGCTGTGCTTGGACAACGCAAGGAGAAAGTATTTCATTCCATTATTATGCTAGTAAAACTCTGACTAAAGCGCAGGTGAATTACACGACTATTGAGAAGGAGTTACTAGCAGTAGTTTTTTGCATTTGACAAGTTCCATTCATATCTTGTAGGTGTAAAAATTATAGTTTGCACAGATCCTCAGATGAGGAAGAAGCTAACTATGATAGAACAACTCATTGACCGCATGGATATGCGATAAATACGACTTGTCAGTGTATTAGAAGAGATAGATTACCGAAAAAATCTCTTCTATGCTTATACAAGGGCGTGGAACAATGCTATTGTCACCACATTAAGAAGTTTGAGCCCTAACCCCATGCCAGAGTTCCCTATTTTTCCCACTCTTATTAGGGAAGCCTCATCGTTATCCGAGCAACCTGCTTCTGAAGTTAGGCCTCAGCCCGTTCCATCTCCAACTAGGATCTACATTTCTGACGATGAGGATCACGAGAGACTCTCCAAGGTTTTGAAGGACTGTTTTAGAAATATCGTCAGCCTTTTCGAGGATGAATTTCCCAACAGTCTTGGGGCCAACATGGTGAAACTGGGAGCTGCTACTGAGGAAGTATGCACACCAGTCGTTTCTGTGGGTCTAGAAGCAAAAGTAGGAGAAGAAAAGGACGAGGAAGGCACAGCTGAGAAGGAGAATGAAACAGAAAAGGAAAAACCTGAGGAAGAGAAAGGAATTGAAGAGGAGAAGGATGAAGATGCCCCGACAAATTTAGATGAGGAATTTGTCGACACACCCACCAATGTGGGGGAATCTGTTGAAGACTTAGCTATACTTGAAGTGAGCCAAGCTGAGGTTGTTGCATCTAGAAATGAGGATTCTAATCCTCTAGCTATTGTGCCCTATGAGGCACCACTTGTTGAAATCCATCCTCTGGATGTCACGGTCGATGAAGCTGATAATCAACCAGTTGTGGAGGTGTGTAGTCAACTCCACTGATTGAACCACAAGAAAAGAGGTGCAAAAGAAAAGAAAAGAAGAAATCCAAAGAGGAGTGCCCAAAGAAGAAGAAGAAAGCCAAGGTAGCCACATCATCAGTTGCTGAATACTGAGTTAGTTTACTTTTCAATAGTTAGTTGCATGCATCTCATTTAATTGTCATTGCATTTTAGTTGTCGTTGCATTTTACTTGTTAGTTCATTTACATTGTAGTTTCATTTCAATTCTTATTTGTATAATATTGTTAGTGCATTGGGACAGACATTAAGTTTGGGGGCAATTTGTGTGAAATGGAAATGCAATTACACCCACATATTTGAAGAATTTACTTTTCTCTTTAGTTCAATGAAAGTATGCAAAGTTACAAGAAAAATGTGACCATAATTTTTGTTTTATGCTTAAATCTTGAATTGTTTGGGATGTTGATATGTGAATTGGATGAATGTGAATGAATATTGAGTCCTTCCGTTTTTGAATGAATGATTGGAATTGCATTAGTAATGAATGGGTAGTATCAATCTTTGAATCTTGAATTAACTTACCAATTACAGCGATATTTACTAATAAAAAGACACTCCAATGTGAGTGCATTGTGACTTATCAAGGGAGAACACTCCACGGCATGTGTTAGAAAAATTATCTAGCCAATGGCTATCATTGCAAGAGTTTGTGTTGGTGCAATTACATACATCCTGGGGTTTGTTGCACCCCATCGTTACTACACAGGAATAAGGGTATAGTAATGCAATGACATCTCTCAGTCACATATTTCTAAAAAAAAGAAGAAAAAGAAAGCAAGAAAAAGAGAAAAGCAAAAAAAATATATTGTTATAAATATTTTATTGGTTAAGAAAGGTTAAGATTCAAAGCATTATGCTAACATTAGTGAAGTTGCAGTCTTGATTATTCATGTCTATAAATTATCAGTACATTATTCTGTCATATGAATGCAATTTATATATTAGGATTCTAGAGAACTTAAGCTGCTAGAATGATGATTGCAATGACAAGTTTGATTGTGACTTCGCTAACTTTTATTTACTTGAGGACAAGTAAAAACTCAAGTTTATGGTGTGATAGCATTAGAAATGACACCTATTTTCTCCCTAAAACTTGTGTATGTTCCTTTTGTATCATATTTAGTATGCATGTTAAACATTTCATATTTCGTGTTTGCATTTTCTAACTTAGTGTTGTTTGGCTTTAATTCTTTTCATTTTAGCCTCTTTTGTCCTACTATTGTCGCCATACGCAACATAAGTTTTACGTCTGGAATTGTCAGCGCAGAGATCTATCTCGGAAGGTCAGTGCTGGAAAGTGTTCAAAGATGCAGCCATAAATTTAACTTGGAATTGCAGCCAAAGATGTCATCGCAATTATACCTTCACCTCGTACAAGTGAATTCATGCTACAAACATACCTGGAAGCACCAGCGCAGGAGAATGCTAAGTTGTCGCTGCAAGTAAAGATCATAGATTGCGCCCAGAGATGAAGCAAAAACCTGTAGATGTCTGATGAACACACCAGATCTGCATGAGTGCACAGCTAGAATTAATCAACTTGTATAGCTGCAAAAATGGTTAGATCCGAGAAGGGAGGAGAGCTGCAAATTTCGAGAGCTTATAAATAAGAGGGAAAGGAAGAAAATAGATATCAAGTGGTAAAGAATTAAACTCTGCAAAATTTCTCAAATCTTTAAACAAGCTACCATAGAAGCTTGAGTTTTGAAGCAAGGTGATCTGATGAGCAAAGGAGCAAGACTTCTGACGAGAAGTGCCTATCTGCGGCGTAGGAGGTGTTGTCACGGAATAGTTCTATAAACTAGGAATAGGATGCTTCAACTTTTTTCTTTGATACCTCTTAACTGTTGATGAATATTATTGATTTTCAATTAAGTATGCAAGTACCATTTGAAGTTAGATCTAAATTGATTTCTAATCTATTCTCCTAATTTGTTTATCTTTGGATTTAATCGTTTTGACAAGGGAAGTACGATTGCAGTCACAGCCATTGGAAGGTGAGGTGACAAGTTAGATCAACAAGTAAGACAATGGAAGTTGCTTGAGGCTAAGAAGGAATTCTGGCCACTTGTTCTCAAGTGCAAGGCATTACCGGTACTAGAAGGTGTGGTAATTACTAGTATTTGGGTCTTTGTTAAATAGAGGAAGTGATAGTAGTAAGATTTCATTAAAGCATAAGTGCGGCGGCAATTCATCTATTTGTTACCTTGCAGTCACATTTAGCATTGCGACTTGTGAAGTCAATGATCCTCTCCACTTCTTTACAGTTGATCCATTTATTTTAAGTTCTGAATTTAATTTTACAAACATCCCAACAACTACTCATTTTATCTTAATTTGCTTTGACAGTTTATTTTATATTTGCTTTGACAAATTAACTCTTTTAGCTGTGTAGATCTAACTCAATTGCGCTGATATTCTTAGTAGCAATTCATCTAATTTAACTTAAGTTGCTTCGAGAATTAAACATCAAGAACTCTATCCTCGTGGGATCAATATCCGATAGATCAAATCTATTAACTATGCTTGCATCGAAGAGTGTCCGCTTGCACTTAAATGCTGTGACGTTTACAGGTCGATTAGTTGATCTGGACCTTTTGAAGTTGTCAAAGTATTTCCTCATGGTGCGGTCACAATCAGAGATTTCCAGTTCAAAGTGAATGGAGAGCAGTTGAAACATTATTTTGGGAATATTGATCAAAAGCAGGCAGAGACCATTAAATTGGTCAAAATTTTTTAATTTTTTTTGAATTTTATTATATAATTTCAATTTTTTTTATTTTTGTTATTGTTCAAGTTTGTTTTATTTCTTCTTTTTCCAGAATAATTGGGCACCATTATCAATGCACTTGGACTTTATTGTCAACGCAGATCATACGATTGTACTACCACTTATGACTCATCAAGAATTAGGGCATATCAGGGATTTCAGATCCCACCGTTTGATCAAAAGTAACCTAGTCGTCTAATCTGTTTGAGCGAGCACAATTTTCATTGGACACATTTATTCTTTCTAGCTTTATGTCCCTTCGATTTATCACAAAAAATCACGCCTTTCCATCTTTTTCTTTCACTCGCTATAAACCTCCCCTCCACTGTGCCGATTGTAACACATACAAAGCAGTCATTTTTATTCACTTTCTCTTCCCCAAGTTCGTACCTTTACAACTTCAAACCTTCTTCAATTAAAAAAAATATGCCAAGAACGAGAGGATCAATCAAGAAAGCCACCAAGTCTGTTGAAGAACACTCATCCTCTACAATTACAGTTCATGAACCGAAATCCTCCATGCCAACGGAGAAAAAAGAGCCGGTGATCTTTTTAACGAAAGTGGCCAATGACCGATTTCAAGAAAACATTTTGAAGCAAAACTTCCACCCAGAATATGGCATTCTCCTTTCACAAAGACTTGGGAAAGAAAGTCTACAAAACCATCTCCAAGCTGAAGTGGGAGACTTTCTGCACTCATCCTGAAAGCTATTCTCCTTCAATGGTACGTAAATTTTACGTTAACCTTTATGACCATGAGTTAGAGTTCATCTTTGTTCGAGAAGGTTTAATCCCATGGAGTGCTAACAAAATCAATGAGCTATGCAACACTAAAGTGGATGAGGATGAACACTCCGAGTTCATTGAGGATATCACAGACGACAAACTGTTGATGAAAGATTTATGTGTCGAGGGAGCAGTGTGGACGGGTTCGCATCAAAAGAATTATACGATGCACCGACGCTTCCTGACACTGCAAAGAAAAATATGGTTTCATTTTGTCAACGACAGGCTAAAGTCCTCTACCCACTGTACCACAATTACCCTCTCGATAGAATGTGTCTAATACTTTCAATTATCAAGGGAAGAAAGATTGATGTCGATGCAATAATGCACTAGGAAATTACTGACTGCGTCACAAGGTAATCTGGAATTTTGGTTTTCCCATCGTTGGTGATGCTATTATGCCAACAAAAAGGGATCGTACCGCATGATGATAAAGAAGTCCTGGATAATAAGGGTCCGATCAATGAATCCTTTATTGAAAGAATGACTCATGGCAAAGATACACCGATAGTGAAGGAGGCAGAAACCAATAAGACGATGAAGGGCAAAGCCAAGGCAAAAAGCAAGGGAATAAACCTTACTGTAGAGACATCCTTGTTGCACAAAATGAAGGATATCGAGAAGTTGGCGAATTCCATTAACAATAAGCAGATCAAGCTTGTCACTACAATAGAGGATATGGACAAATCACAAATTTTGTTCTATGCATAAACTAGGCCTAGAATAGTTCTATTGTAGCCATATTGCGTCAATTGAGCCTAGCCTCACTGCCAGAATTTCCAGTGTTTCCACCTATCATCCGGAATTATGAACTCTCATCAGAGGAAACTGAATTAGGGGACTGAGATAGATTTGTGGCATCCCCTCCCATTGTGCATGTCTTTGATGATGAGAAAGAAGAGGAATCAAGGGACATTGAGGAGTGCTTGTTAAAGATTGATAACCTGTTTGAGGTGACTTCAATGCTGGTCAAGAGGAACCTACTTTTAAGGAGGAAGTTGATGTTGGAGAGGAGGAAGTCCTTGTTAAAGATGTGAAAGAGAAGGATGAGGAAGAAGACACTGAGAAAGAAGATGCTGTGAAAGAATCTGTTGAGAACACTACCACTACACCCGAGTTTGTGGGTGTAACTACTGATAATTTGGAGTGAGATGAAGCTAGACCGACTGTAGAGGTAACCAGTGAGGACCACAACTCTTTGGCGATAGTGGTCTACATCGAACCACCCAAGGTGATCCCTCCTACATAGGAAGTAACTGATGATGCCGGGACAAAACTGGAAACTAAGGAGCAATCTCAGGACCATGCGAAGCCCAAAGAAAAGAAGAGAAAGCGCTCCAAAGACAAAAAGCGAAGAAGGAGGAGAAAAAGAAAAGGAAGAAGAAGCATCGTGCAGCTACATCTGTGGCTGAGGAAAACTAAGTTAGTTTGTTTTAAGTTTTTTTAGATGTAATGTTCATGCATTGCATGTAGTTGAAATTTTTATTTTGTTAGTGCACATTGTCGTTGCATTTCTATTGTCATTGCTTTTTAATGTTAGTGCATTGGGGACAATGCAAACTTTAAGTTTGGGGGAATGCATATGGGGTTTGGAAATGCACCCACATTTTAAAAAATTTCTTTTGAGTTTAATGAAGCATGCAAGGTTTATTTGTGGTTAATGCAAATGTGTTTGAAAATTTTTGTTACATGTGATGCTTAATTCTTGAACATGTAAATTATCAATGAATGATTTGGGTAAATTTGACTGAATGTTGTATCTTCAATTCTTTTATGAATGATTTAGTTTGCATTAGTAATGGATGACTAGTAACATTCCTTGAATCTTGAATTAATCTACCTTTTACAGCTGCTTATATATATATATAGTTATAAATAAGAGACACTCTAATGTGGGTGTATTGTGAACTGTTAAAGAGTGAACACTCCAATGCAAGCGTTAGAAAAATGAATCTGACCAAAGGCTGTCGCTCCATGAGTGTGTGTCGATGTAATTACGTACTCTCTGGGGTTTCTTGCACTCCATCGTTACTTCTCAGGGACAAGGGTACATTAATGCAACGATATCCCTAAAAAAGAGATATATATTAATGATATTCATAGATACTTAGTATTGTACAATAAATGTTGTATTGGTAGATAGAATTTAGGGTTTGAGGCATGATGTTAGCTTTGATGAAGTTACAATCTTAATCATTCATACTTATGTATTGTTGATTCAATATTCTTTCATCTGAATGTGACTCATTCATTGGGATTTTAGGTGATTTAAGTTTTTGCCTTGGTGCTAGTTTTTTGTTTTACTTGAGGACAAGTAAAAACTCAAGTTTGAGGGTGTGATAGTACTAGAAAGAACATATGTTTTCTCCCTACTTATTGGTTAACTTGTCCCCATTTAGTTATATTTAGTACATATTTTACCATTTTTAGTTCAGTAAATTACATTTTATAACTCAATTGACCTTAACCTATTTATCCTTAATTTTGTCATGTTTTGGTATTGATGTTGCTGCATGAGTATTTCCAAATTGCGCCCAAAACTATCGCTGCACCCAACGGCTATCAAAGAAGCTTCCAATGCGGATAAGAACAGAAATGTGTGAGCTGTCCAGTCTGGTATAACCAACTAGTATGGACAGACGTAGAATAATTCTTATGAAAGGATACCTATGCAATTTGGAAGAATATAAATATTCACAAGAAAAGAGAAAAATGGGGAGTCTTTTTCGTGCATTATCTTCTTCAACTTATCCTTTAAAGCTTTTAGCTATGGTAGCTTAAGTCTCCTACAGGTGAACCAACGTGAAAGGGATGCAGGTCAACTCTTGACGAAGAGCCCTGAGTGCAACACAAGAGGGAATTGAGAGATCAAGTTGAGATTGTCTAGGAATAGTGTTCTCTACTTGTTTTTTTTATATTTCTTTTCTAAACGCTGGTGATTACTTTCTATTTCATGTTTATATGGAAGTACACATGAATTCTGGGTTAAATGTTATTTTATTCAACCTTGCTTCTACTGTTTAATCTTTGGGTTTGAATGTTTTTAGCATGAAAATGTTATTGCGGTCACTGCCACTGGAAAGTGCAGTGACAATTCAAACTAACAAGCATGACAATGGAAGTTGCTTGAGGATTAGAAGGATTTAATCCACTTGTTCTTAATTGTGTTCCATTTCCATCATCGGAAGGTGTGCTTAATGTTCATGTTTAAGTCTTAGTTCAAATATAGAAGTTAGGTAAGATATTCATAGTAATTTATTGCATCGACAGTCACCTATCCTTTTATACCTTGTGAGCACTTAGTATTCTGTTGAATATTCACGTTAGGGAACCCATTTTATCATTATCATATTTCATCTTTATTTTCAAAGTATTGCTCCGACAACTATTCTCACAATTTATCTCATTTTTTATCTATTTATTGCACTGGCATTGATAGACAAAAGACAACCATCCTCGTGGGATTGATATCCGACAGATTCATATTTGTCTACTATACTTGCATCGATAGTGTTCGCTTGCACAATATTACTGTGACGTTAAACAGCCGACCATGTCCATAACATGTGTTACCTGAGCCTATTTATAGACTTAGAGTGGTCTTCGTCCTCAACCCTAGGTCAGCTGACGCTCCTAAGCTTTAAAGTTTGATTGTGTAGACCAAAATGCCCTTGCCTCATATTAATTTCCCATACAGAGTCGATGTCGCAACACCCTAAAGCCTATGTCACGACATTGAAGGCAATCTTGATATTCTTCTATTCTACTCCCTATGTTGCGACATCAAATCCTCCATGTTGTAACATAGTGACCAGTATCAAGTTAGTACACATTCTAATGGTCTCCTGCATACTCACAAGGTATATTAGCTCACCCTAAGCCTCATTAGGCCTAAAGGTCAATAAAAGACTAAAATGACACAATTTATTGAATCTAAAGCTCAGTTTCGATGCAAAATGGTGGAGGGAACTCCTGTGGGAACTCACTTTCTCAAGATGGTAGGCTATATTGAAAGCCTTGAAAAACTAGGATTCCCTCTAGGTGTGGAAGTAGCGACCGATGTCATCCTGCTATCGTTGTTAGTTAGTTTTAGCCAGTTTGTCCTCAATTTCAACATGAATGAAATTAATAAGACTTTTCCACAGTTGCTCAGCATTTTATGAACTACTAAAAGTAGCATGAAAAAGGCTGGGCCTAAGCCCATTCTGATGGTTTGCAATGACAAAGGCAAAGAAAAGGCTAAGGCTAAGGTAAAGCTTAAGGAAAATGGCAAGGCCAAGCCCAACAAAGGAAAGCTACATTGAAACCTAAAGGAGGAACTGCTAAGGAAGGAAAATGTTTCCATTGTGGTAAGACCGAACATTGGAAGAGGAACTGCCCTGTCTATCTTGAAGAGGTCAAGAAGGTAAAGGAAAGCGGAGTGTCCACTTTAGATATTTATGTTATTGATATTAATTTATCAACATCTACTTCATGGGTATTAGATACCGATTGTGGTTCTCATATTTGTACCTCTACAAGGACTAAAAAGAGTAGGAATTTGGCTAAAGGAGATGTGGACCTAGAAGATGAAAATAAAGCAAGAGTTGATGCATTAGTTGTAGGAACACATATTTTATCATTGCCTAGTGGACTTGATTTGATTTTGGAGGATTGTTATTTTGTGCCAAGTTTGACTAGAAACATTATTTCAATTTATTGATTAGACAAAAATGGTTTTAAGATAATTATTAAGAATAATTGTTATTCATTTTAACTTGATAATGTTTTCTATAGTTCGACACAATTAGTAAATGACCTCTATATGTTAGATCAAGATATGCCCATGTATAACATAAATACTAAAAGATCAAAAATAAATTACTCTAATAAACTTATCTTTGAAATTGTTGACTAGGCCATATAAGTGAGACCAATTGGATATATGTATGTGGACCAATGAACACACAAGCTAGAGGAGGTGTTCAATACTTCATTACTTTCATTGATGACTTTAGTAGATATGGGTATATTTATCTTGTGCGCTATAAAGCTGAAGCCTTTGAAAAGTTCAAGGAATTTAAAAATGAAGTACAAAACCAACTAGGCAAAATATTTAAGGCACTTTGATCAGATCGAGGAGGAGAATACTTAAGCTTAGAGTTTGTTGAGTTTTTGAAGGAATGTGGGATTGTCTCACAACTTACACCTCTTGGTACTCCACAATGGAATGGAGTTTCTGAAAGGAGAAATCAAACACTGTTGGACATGGTTTGATCAATGAGGAGTCATGTTGATCTTTCTACTTCCTTTTGGGGACATGCACTTAAAACAACTACTTTCACACTAAATTGTGTTCCATTTAAATTTGTACAAAAGACACCATACGAGATGTGGACAGGGAAGTGTCCTAGCATGTCTTTCATGAAGATTTGAGGTTGTGAAGCTTATGTTGAACGTTAGACGTCTATTAGGCTTGAACCCAAATCTCAAAAGTGCATCTTTGTGTGATATTCTAAGGAAACTTAAAGGATATTATTTCTTTAATCCTACCAAGAACAACAACAGATCATTGAACCATAGATTGAACAACAATAGGTTCCACAAGTTGTTGCAGAATAGTCAACTGTTTTGGAAACACAACTACCGCGAAGATCTTTATGAGAACGCCATGTACCTAAGAGATATGGATTTCTTATTACAACACATGGTGAAATTCTACTTATGGTTCAAGATGAGCTTAGGACTTTGATCTACCGATTTTCATACCTAGCAAATTGAACTATTTTTCACACTTGAAGAGCTTGAAATCAAATATTTTCGTTATGTTTCCATAGGATTTAGTTTAAATTTCTCATTCAAATAAATTGTGTAACCTAACTGTTAAAATGTTGTTTTATTTGTCTTTAAGGCCAAATAAGGCCTAAAGGTTACCTAATGTACTTGGTGAGTGTGCAGGATACCACAAGAAGTGTAATAATAGGAGACTGGTCACTTTGTCACGACCTAGGTTGAGCTGCGTCGCAACCAAAGGGCCAGGCTTAAGGAACTCAAAGCTTGACTTCTTTGTTGCGACATACAAGGGCTATGTTACAACAACGCTTGTAGGATGACGCTTTACATGGAGATTGATGTCTTTGTCGCAACACAGGACCTGGCGTGTCATGACATCGACCCCTGGATGCAGATCTCACACTTAATGAAGGGTGTTTTGGTCTTTACAATGCCACTTAAACACGAAGAACAGCAATTGACCTAGGGTTGAGGAAAAACGACCATCTAAAGTTATAAATAGGACCTTTAGCACTAGGGTTTGACACACCATTACTTAGACTTTATTTTTCTATTTTAGTTTTTACTTTTCATGTTTTGAAATGAGATTGTAGAAGTTCGAATAAATATTCGAGGATTTTTTCTCGACAGATTGCTTAATACAACTTTAGCTTCTTTTTCATTCTCTTTTGGTGTGAAAGAACCAAAAATTGGTATTGCTCATCCGTGAACACATTTTCTCCAAATCGATTTAGATTGTGACATCTAGCGATAAATAATTTCTACCAACTCGCTATCCCGGTGAAAGATCGAGAGATCTAACTAGGGTAATGACTAGTTGATTGGAGGAATATCCCTAAAACCCAATAATTGAAGAAATCATACGAAAACGACCTAACTTCCCTAAT
Organism: Gossypioides kirkii; assembly: GCA_005610355.1. Classification (NCBI taxonomy): domain Eukaryota; kingdom Viridiplantae; phylum Streptophyta; class Magnoliopsida; order Malvales; family Malvaceae; genus Gossypioides; species Gossypioides kirkii. The sequence goes on from CP032245.1 coordinate 24,244,912, forward strand.
CACGCTATGAACATCACAGCAAATATGTGTAAGCATACACTATCAATGCAAGTATAGTAGACAAATTGTAAATTTGTCGGATATCGATCCAACGAGGATGGATGTTTATTGTTTATAATTGTCGGTGCAATGAACAAGTAAATGCAATAAAATAGTGAGATTGATTGTCGAAGCAATAATGTAAAATTAAAGAAGAAATGCAGTAATATTGAAATGGGGTCCCTGACGTAAATAGTCGGCAGAAAACTAAGTGTGGCTTACAAGGTTAAAAATAACAGGTAATTGTCGTTGCAATAAGGCACAATGAATGCTTACCAAACTTAGCTTTTTTATTAGATCTAAGACTTAAACATGTGTACTAACCACACCTTCAAATGCTGCCAATGCAACACATTGAGGAACAAGTGGATTAAATTCCTTCAATCCCCAAGCAACTTTTGATATTGCTTGTTAGATTAATTTATTGCTGCTCCTTCCAGTGATAGAGACTGCAATCACACTTCCATGGTCAAAACAATCAAACCCAAAGATTAAACAGTAAAAGCTAGCTTGAATAAGATATCATTTAGTCTCAAAAATCAAGAGTACTTCCATACAATATATGAGCGAAATTTGTCAAAAGCAAAGACTACCTCCAATAATTCTTTCTCTGTGGTTGTGTAATTGATCTACGCCTTTGTAAGAGTCTTGCTAGCGTAATATATAGCGTGAAATAATTTTTCCTTTTGTTGTCCTAGGACTACTCCCACTTCATCGTCGCTTGCATCACACATCACTTCAAACGATTACGACCAATCTGGTGCAACAACAATGTGTGCCTTCACGAGCTGCTTCTTTATTTGGATAAATGCATCCACACATGCATCATCAAAAAGGAATTTTTTATTTTGCTCCAACAATGAACAGAGGGATTTCATAATTTTGGAGAAATCTCGAATAAATAAACGATAAAATCCTACGTGTCCAAAAAAACTCTGGATACCCTTCACATTAGTCGGCGGGGGCAACTTTTCAATAATTTCTACTTTCACTCTATCCACTTCAATGCCCTAACTAGAAATACGATAACCTAAGACAATACCTTCAGTTGCCATGAAGTGGCATTTCTTCCAATTCAGCACAAGATTTGTGTCTTCACATCACTTTAAAACTCAAGTCAAGTTGTCAGCGCATTGATCAAAAGTATTTCCATAGACTGAAAAAGCATCCATAAATACCTCTAATGAGCCCTCGATCATGTCTGAAAATATTGCCATCATGCACCTTTGAAATGTGGCTAGTGCGTTGTAAAGACCAAACGGCATTCGACGAAAAGCGAAAGCAAAAGTGCCAAAAGGGCAAGTAAACATTGTTTTTGCTTGATCCTCTGGCGCAATAGCGATTAACTCATCCTTGTTATTACTCACCATAGTGATACCACTTTTCTTAGGGACACATTGAACTGGACTTACCCAATTACTATCAGAAATTGGGTAAATGATGCTCGCGTCAAGCCACTTGATAATCTCCTTTTTAACCACCTCTTTCATTTTCTCATTCAATCTCCTTTGTTGTTCAATCGATTGCCTTTCTTCATTTTCCAATCGAATTTTGTGCATGCAAAAAGAGGGACTAATTCCTCTAATGTCGGCAATACTCCAGGAAATCACACATTTATGCTATTTCAAGATATGGATCAATTTTTCCTCCTGAATTGCGTCTAGTGTTGTAGAGGCAATAACTGGCAGAGTATTATTGTCGCCAAGAAAAACATACTTCAGATATGAGTAGGCAATTGCTTGAACTCCAAAGTAGGGCTTCTTCAGTAGATGGCTTAAAGACTAGAGTCTTTTTATTGGTCAAATCTGAAGATTCCATTTGCCATCCATGCCTCTAAGTTTAATATTATGCGCTTCAACCTTACTGCCACAATCAGTTAAAATTTCTTCATCCAATGTCACCGTAAATTCTTCTGAAAACATTATGCTTCGATCATTGAATTTTTCCTTAATTAATGCGTTTAGGACATAAATAGTGTGACATTCTTCTTTGTCCTTGCAGGGAATAGCTTTAAAAACACTAAAAGTGACATGTTCATCATTATGTCGCATTGTTAACTCACCTTTGTACATGTCGATGAGAGTGCATCTGGTAGAAAGGAATGGGCGTCCCAAGATTATGGGCACCTCTTTATCTGCTTCGTAGTCAAGTATAATGAAATTCGCTAACTGCAATGTCATTGTAGTGGGCTTCATATGACCAATCCCCAATTTTCTAAAAGTAGACAGCGGCATAAGGTTGATACTCGCGCGTAAATCACATAAAGCTTTACCCAAGTGGTGGTTGCCAATTGAACATGGGATAGTAAAGCTTCCTGGGTCTTTCATCTTGGGTGGTAACTTATTTTTCAGGGCTGCACTACATCCTTTTGTGAGTGCAATTGTTTCAATTTCACTCAGCTTCTTCTTCTTGGACAGGAGCTCCTTCACAAATTTCCCATAACTGGGAATATGTACAAGAGCATCCACAAGAGGGATATTGACATGAAGTTGTTTTAATGTTGTCAGAAACTGTTGATATTATCTATCATGCTCCTTGTCTTTAAATCCTTGTGGCAAAGGTAAAGGTATGGATACATCAGGTTATCTTGATATCGTCGGTTGCATCGACAATTTTGTTGGTCTGACAGTAGGCATCGGGTTGACACTTTGTGGATCCTCATTCTCTAGTTCATCTACCATTTCTTTAGACACAGCTCTCTCACCCTGATCCACTTCACTAGTGACTATAGGTGCTGTAGTAGAGCTGGTAGCTAGCTCGGTAATTTGTCTACCACTTCGAACAGTGATAGCTTTGTAATGCTCTTTCCCTTTCAAATTTAGATTTTCTGTGTCGCTGGGTAATGCACCTGGTGGTCGCGTGTTTAAATTCGAAGCGAGTTTCAACAATTACGCTTCCAGCGCTCGGATAAAGGGTAAATTTCCTTGCACAATTGCTTCCGTTCAAGTTATGTGATCACGCATTAAGGCTTCTAGGGTTGCTAACGGATCAAATCATGGTTGCGTGTATTGCTGCTAATGTTTTCCTTGAACATTCAGATTTGGTATTGAAGATTGATGTGGTTGTACACGATTCTGATATGGCTGCGTCTGGTCTTGATGTGAATGCATCTGAGTTCTCTGGTTGTAACTTTGCTATTGCTGATTGTAATTCCCTTGTCTATAATTGCCTTGATTAGATGAATTTCCATATCTAAATGTTGCGGCATTCTGATTTCCCCAAGGCTGTTGATTTGCATAGAATTATTATAGGAATTACGATAAGAATTTCCACAGATGTTATTGACATAGAAAGCATTCTCCACGTGTTGTGGACAATCTTCATAACTGTGGTTGTCACCACAAACTTTGCAACAAAATGTAGGGACCTCAATTTGTTGAGCAACTTGAATAGGTGTAACATCACTAGTGCCCTTCATATTTTTATCATGTTTGCAAGCCAAGAAACTTGTGCACTTAGAGCAGATATAGCATTCAATTCAATAACTCCAAGATTTGCTTTCACTTGTGCAGCTTGAGAGATCATATACTGATAATCATTTTGAGTTATTCGCTCTAGAATTCTGACAACTTCATCATATGTACAGTCCAACAAAGGACCATTAGCAGATGCGTCGACAAGATTTCTTGTCTATGCATTGAGCTCGTTGTAGAAAATTTCAATCTGCGTCTCTTGTTGAATTCCATGCATGGGACAGCGTTGAAGCAGAGATTTATAACGCTCCCATGTAGTATACAAATTTTCATCATTCAGCTAATGATACACAGTAATATCATTTCTAAGATGAGCATTCATAGTCGGTGGATTAAAATGCAAAACAAATTGAGTTGCGAGCGCATTCCACGACGTGATTGATCCAGGAGGTAACCCTAGGAACTAGGTACGAGCTCGTCCTTACAATGAATAAAGTAATAGCTACATTTTCAAGGCATCATCAAGAACGCCTTGCTAACTGAAGGAAGCACAAATCAGTAAAATGGATTTAAGGTGCCCTCTCGCATCTTCATGAGGCAGTCCAGTATACTGCCCATTAGAGTTTAGCATCTGAAACATGACTAGCTTTAACTCAAAATTTCCAACTTGAATAGCTTGCCTAACAACACCTAGCTACAAATCATCCAACACAGGAATAACAAAATCTCGAATAGTTTAATTTTGCATATGATCTTCTTGCGGTAACAGTGGATTATTAATATTTTGTGGCTGTATAGGAAGTATAACAGGATTTTGTGGCGGTAATTGTGGTATGGCTGCATCGTTTCCTAGCAGAGCCATATTCTGCTATTCTTGTTGTCTCCTTCGAATGGTGCGTTTGATTTCTGGATCTAAGCCAACAATAAATTCAAGATTTCTCCAAGTCATAAAACACCTAAAAGAAAAATGTAAAAGCAGTAACAAAAAGAAAACAAATTAGTAACAAATAAAGGTTAGATCAGAAAGAATAAGTGCAAAAACAAAAAATAAACATCAAACAAGCACCATCCCCAACAATGGTGCCAAAACTTGATCATGCTATGAACGTCAAAGTAAATATGTGCAAGCGTACACTATCGATGCAAGTACAATAGATAGATGTAAATCTGTCAGATATTGATCCCACGAGGATGGATGTTTGTTGTTTATAATTGTCGGTGCAATGAACAAGTAAATGCAATAAAATTGTGAGATTGATTGTCGAAGTAATAATGTAAAATTAAAGAATAAATGCAGTAATAATGAAATGGGGTCCGTGACGTAAATAGTCGGCAGAAAACTAAGTGTGGCTTACAAGGTTAAAAATAACAGGTAATGTCACTGCAATAAGGCACAATGAATGCTTACCAAACTCAGCTTTTCTATTAGATCTAAGACTTAAACATGCACACTAACCACACCTTCCAGTGCTGGCAATGCAACACATTCAAAAATAAGTGGATTAAATTCCTTCTATCCCTAAGCAACTTCCGTTGTCTTACTTGTTAGATTAATTTGTCGCTGCACCTTCCAGTGACAAAGACTACAATCACACTTCCGTGGTCAAAACAATCAAACCCAAAGATTAAATAATAAAAGCAAGCTTGAATAAGATATCATTTAGTCTAAAAAATCAAGAGTACTTCCATGCAAACTTGAAATAACATGAATTACTAGCGTTTAAGAAAAAGAAATAAAAGAACAAATGAAAAATACTATTCTTAGGCTACTAGACTTGCTCCCTTACTCTCCTCTTGTGTCACACTTAGGGGCTCCTCGTCAGGAGCTGATCTGCCTCCTCTTCTGTGTCAAGTCGCCCTTTAGAAAGTTAAGCTACCATGGATACAAGCTTTGAAAAATGGTTTTGAGAAGAAAATCTATTTAGAAGAAGAAGAAGACCATTTTTCTCTTTCATCCTCATAAGTATTTAACTACAGTTGAATAATACAGGTGTCTTTTCCTCCAAATCTAGCAATCTCTTACCGTACCAGTTGGTTACACCAATTGTACAGCTCACGCATTTCTGGTTTTTTAACTAGACAACTGTCAGATGCTGCAATAGTTCTGGCTCAATTTTGGACATGCTTATACAACGACAATCTGGACATATTCACACAGCGATAATTTTGAATAAGTTCCTGCAGTAACAACTCTGAACAAGTTCTTACAGTGACAATTTTGGGTGCAATGCTGAATAGACTCATGCGGCGACATCAGTAGTAAAAATATTATAAAATCAAAGGTAATTAGGCTGAGTTCCATTAAGTTTGAAAATGCACTAACTAAATTAAAAAAAGCTAAAAATGTATGCTAAAGATGACCAAATGGGAAAAACTTAAACAATAAGTAGGGAGAAATCAATGGTTCTTTCTAGTACTATCACCCAAAGTCGTTTATAAGATTTTTTACAACTCAACTTTTACTTTATTTTATTTTTATCTTTTCATTTTTATGGTCTTAAAACACTCTTTAATTTTCATTCGTACTATAAACCTTAAATTAGTACTAATTAATTTTATTCATTGTAGAGATTTCATTTACTATAGCTTTACGCCTCCTTTGGGTACGATCCTCGGAATACTATCAACTGTTCCTTTGTAAACATAATATATTTACAACTTGACCCCTATACTTGCAAAAAGCTGAAATCTAAGTCGAATGAGAGTACATTAGGGGGCGATCAAGTTGTTGGCACCATTGCCGAGGAGGCACCACCTTAGTAAATTTTACTCATTCTTTGCTAATAAAATAATTATGCGATAATAACTTTGAAATAAAATCGACTATAATTCAAATCATTCAAAACAATTTATAGTTTAGAAGGACAATATCTAAAGATCCCAGTTTACATTTAAAATGATTTTTTTAATTATGCGATACTTTTAGGTTTAATGGTATTACTGATGATGTCATTCGTTTAAGATTATTTCCCTTTTCACTGACAGACAATGATTTTTCATGGCTAGATGTATAGGCACCTGGATCTATCACAACTTGAGATGAACTGGCAGGGAAAATTTTGCAAAAATGTTTCCCTATGGGAAAAGCCATCCAACTTAGGAGAGAATTGTCAACCTTCTGGCAATTTGAGGGCAAAGGGTTCAACGAAACGTGGGAATGATTTAAGATGCTAGTGCATAAATACCATAATCACGGTATGCTAGAATGGATGCAACCGTAAACTTTCTATAATATGTTGGATGCATCCGCCAGATCTACTCTAGACGGTGTGGCAGGAGGAGCCTTAATGAACTGAATGTATAATGACGCTTATGAGCTCATAGAAAATATGGCGATGAACTCATGCCAGTGGCCTACTGATCAGCTTGTAAACGTCACAACATTTAAGTGCAAGCGGCCACTTGTCGATGCAAGTATAGTTGATAGATTTGCTCTATTGGATATCGATCCCACGAGGATAGAGTTCTTGATGTTCAATTATCGAAGCAACTAATGTTAAAATTAGAAAAATTATCACTAAACATGTCAGCGTAACTAAGTTAGATCTGCACAACTAAAAGAGTTAAATTGTCAACACAAATATGAAATGAATTGTCAGAGAAAATTAAGATAAAATGAATAGTTGCTGGGATATTTGTAAAGATAAATTCAAAACTTAAAATAAATGATCAAGTGTAAAGAAATGAGAGGATCATTGATTTCACAAGTCGCAATGCTAAATGTGGCTACAAGGTAACACATAGATGAATTGTCATCGCAATTATATTTCAATGAAATCTTACTGCTATCACATCCTCTGTTTAACAAGTGGCCAAAATTTCTTCTTAGGCTCAGCAACTTCTGTTGTCTTGCTTGTTGATTTAACTTGTCACCGCACCTTCCAGTGACTGTGACTGCAATCGCACTTCTATGGTCAAAACGATTAAATCTAAAGATAAACAGATAAAGAGGATAGATTAAAAATCAAATTAGATCTAACTTCAAATGGTACTTCTATACTCAATTGTAATCAACAGTATTCGTCAACAATTAAGAGGTATCAAAGAAAAAGTTGAAGCATCCTATTCCTAGTTTACTAGAACTATTCCGTGACAACTCCTCTTGCGTCACAGGTAGACACCTCTTATCAGAAGTCTTGGTTCTTTCTCGTCTGATCACCTTCCTCCTAACCTCAAGCTTCCATGGCAGCTTGTTAGAGATTTGAGAACTTTTGCAGAATTTAATTCTTCACCACTTGATGCTTATCTTCTTCTTTTCTCTCTTATTTATATGCTTTGGGAATTTCAGATCTCCTTCCTCCTCAAATCTATCCATTTTGGCAGCTGTACAAGTTGGTTAATTCCAGCTGTGCACTCACGCAGATCTGGTGTGTTCTTCAGGCATCTATAAGTTGTCACTACATCTCTAGGCGCAATCTCTGATCTTTACTTGTGGCGACAACTTAGCTTCTACTGCGCTGGTGCTTCCAGGTAGCGTGAATTCACTTGTACAAGGTGAAAGCCTTCATGCGGTGACATCTTTGGCTGTAATTCCATGTTAAATTGTGGTTGCATCTTTGCACACTTTTCAGCATTGATCTTCAGAAGTGAATATTTGCGCTGACAGTTTCAAACACAAAACTTATGCTGCATATGGAGACATTAGTAGTATAAAAAGAAGCTAAAATGAAAAGAATTAAAGTCATTCAACACTAAGTTAGAAAATGCAAATATTAACTATGAAATGTTTTAACATGCAAACTAAATATGATAGAAAATGAACAATTAATACACAAGTTTTAGGGAGAAAATAGGTGTCATTTCTAATGCTATCACACCCCCAAACTTGAGTTTTTACTTGTCCTCAAGTAAATAAAAGTTAACAAAGTCACAATCAAAATTATCACCTCAATCATCATTCTAGCAACTTAAGTTCTCTGGAATCCTGATGTATAAATTGCATTCATATGACAGAATAATGCGCCGACAATTTATAGATATGAACAATCAAGACTACAATTTAACTAATGTTAGCATCATACTTTGAATCTCAACCTTTCTTAACCAATACAGTATTTATTGCAAAAAAAAAATTTGCTTTTCTCTCTCTTCTTTGCTTTCTTTTTCTTCTTTACTATTTTTGTACATGACTCAGAGATGTCATTGCATTACTATACCCTTATTCCTTGGTAGTAACGATGGGGTGCAACAAACCCCCAGGAAGTATGTAATTGTACCGACACACACTCTTGCAGTGACAGCCTTTGGCTAGATAATTTTTCTAACACATGCAGTGGAGTGTTCCCCCTTAATAAGTCACAATGCGCTCACATTGGAGTGTCTTATTATTAGTACATATCACTGCAATTGGTAAGTTAATTCAAGATTCAAAGATTGAGACTACCCATTCATTACTAACGCAATCCCAATCATTCATTCAAAAATAGAAGTACTCAATATTCATTCACATTCATCCAATTCACATATTAGCATTCCAAACAATTCAAGATTTACGCATAAAATAAAAATTGTGATCACATGTTTCTTGTAACTTTGCATACTTTCATTGACTAAAAAGAGAAGTAAATTCTTCAAATATGTGGGTGCAATTGCATTTCTGTTTCACACAAATTCCCCCAAACTTACTGTATGCATTGTCCCCAATGCACTGACAATATTACACAAATTAGAATGGAAATGCAACTACAATACAAATGTACTAACAAATAAAATGTAGTGATAAATAAAAATGCAATGACAACTAAATGATATGCATGCAACTAACTAATGAAAAGTAAACTAACTCATTGTTCAGCAGCCGATGAAGTGGCTACCTTGGCTTTCTTCTTTTTCTTCGGGCGCTCTTCTTTATGCTTCTTTTTCTTTTTATCCTTCCTCTTTCTTTTCTTGTCCTTAGAGTCAACCGGAGCAGCGGATTACTCCACTATAGTCGGTTGACTAGAGGCTTCATCGACAGCCACGTCGGATGGGTAGACTTCATCAAGTGGTGCCACATAGGGCACAATGGCTAGAGGATTATAATCCTTAGTGCTGCTAGTGACTGCCTCGGCCTAGCTCGCTCTAGGTAGCACCGAGTGTTCAACAAATGCCCCCGCACTGGTAGTTGCGTCGACAAATTCTTCCTCGAAATTTGTTGGGGCATCTCCTTCTCTTCATTCTTGTCCTCTTCTTCCTTTTCTTCTTCATTTTCCTTCTTCTCCTCAGGTTTCACCTTCTCAACTGTGCCTGCCTCATATTTTTCCTCTCCTTCCCCCATTTCTAGTCCTATAGATACACTTGGTATGTGCATATCTGTAGCAACAGCTTCTTTTCCTGCCATGTTAGCCCCAAGTCTATTTGAAAAATCATCCTCGAAAAGACTGGCGATAGTTTTGAAACAATCCTCTATGTCCTTCGATTGTCCCTCACGCTCCTCATCATCAAAGATATGAATTCTTGTTGGGGATGGGACTGGCTGAGGTCTACCTTCAGGAGTGGGTTGCTTAGAGGATGATGGGGCTTCCCTAACAATCGGGGGAAACATAGGGAACTCTGGTATGGGATGTGGGCTTAGATTCCTCAATATGGTGACAATGGCCTTGTTCCATACTCGAGTGTAAGCATAGAAGAGGTTTTGCTTGTAGTCCATCTCTTCTAATACGCTGACAAGTCGTATTTGCTACATATCCATGCGGTCCAGGAGTTGTTCTATCTCCATCAGCTTCTTCCCTATCTGAGGGTGTGTGGGCACATTTTCTTGCTTCTCCTTTTCTTTCCTTTCCCTGTATGTTTCTTCTTGGGTATCTCTCACGCCATAGGGGTTTATTGCCCCCTCGTCATATGCTCCACCGAGATGTCATTTATGGGTCCCTTGTTCTCCAGCACCTCCTCGCCCTCACGGGGCACAATACCCCTTTATTTACAGAGCAGCATTATTAAAGAAGGGAAAGGTAAGATGCCTGTCTGCTTGTTCGCAACTTCAATGATTTCATCATGGAAAATTACACCAACATCAATGTGGCGTCCCTTCAGAATGGACTGCAAAAGGCACATGCGATCCAGCATCACAATGGTGCTATGGTTTGATGGTAGAGTGCGTCAATTAACAAAGTGGAACCACACCTTGCTTTGAGTTGTAAGATAACGTCAGTGCATCGGGTAGCTATGCGGATCATTGCCAGTCCACACTACGTCCTTGACGCATAAATATCGCAGAACCAAGTCAACACCTTCATCAGTTAAAGCCTCTAAAAATGCAATATGGGTATCTTCCTTCGACGCGATGTGGAAGAGTTCATTGATATGGGTGGCACTCCAGGGCATCAGACCCTCGCATACAAAAACAAACTTCTGTTTAGAATCCACTAAGTTGGCATAGAAATCTCGTACCATAGTGGAAGAATAACCGGCTGGATAGTTGTAAAAAGATTTCCAACCCGGGCGAGAGATTATCCTTGCAACTTGTTTCCCTAACGGCCATTGTGGAGCAACTGGAACCCCTATTCAAGGTGACAATTTCGCTTGAGCATCACTTCATGTTATTTTTCCTTTGCCGCCTTTGAGAGGAATAGAACAGGTTCTCTCGATGGTGGTTGTTCGGTGTGACAAACCACGGCGGCTATTGATTCAATAAGGGATTTTGAAAGGGTTTTCGCTCCTCTTGTTCTGGCCATAATAGCGAAAGAAAGAGAGTAAGAGTTACTAGCAGAAAAAAATATAAGAATAATAAAGAGAAAGATTGCAGCAGCAATGGAGATTGTGAGTGCAAGAAGAGAGTAGGCAGAAGAAGGATTTTATAAACTCAGGTGGGGAGGAGATGTGATTAATGCAATTAGCGTGGGGAATTGTTGCGTCTGTAGCCAATAAATGCTAGGATTACAGATTGTACTTTTTGGGTTGATCCAACGTTGGGAATGGAATGAAGATCAACCGACGTTATTCTTGGCTGAAATGCTTTGCTGAGTCATCACAGAGTGTGTCGACATGTTGTGCTTTCAGATGCATCGACAGAAACGAGATTCTTTTTATTCCTACATAAACTAAAAAGGAAACAAATGGAAATAAAAAGAAAAAAGTAAAAGTAAAAATTGCAGTGACATTAATTAAATGTGACCAGATTAATGGTCTCGCTTTGTTCTCTAACATCTGGGCTTAAGTAATGTTTCAGCCGTTGGCCATTTACTTTAAACTGGTGACCATCATTCATATCTTCAATTGTCACCGCACCCTGCTGGAATGCTTCAACAACTTTGAAAGGGCCTGACAATCTCGAATGCAATTTACCTGGATGTAATTTCTAACGTGAATTAGATAGAAGTACCAACTGACCAGGGTAAAATTGTCATCGCAAGATGATATTGTAGTGCCATCTCCTAGTATATGGCTGCATTTTCATACGCATTGCGTCGAATTTCTTCCAGCTCAAAAATGTCCAACAACCGTTTCTGTCTAGCAGCATCATAATCCATGTTCACCTGCTTGATCGCCCACATGGCTTTATGTTCAAGCTAAACTGGCAAGTGATAGGATTTACCAAATACCACTTGATACCGTGACATTCCTAAAGGAGTTTTATATGTAGTGTGAAGCGCCTACAACGAATCATGTGGCCGCGAAGACCAATCTCTTCTAGATGGATAAACCATCTTGTCAAGAATGCTTTTAATTTGTCGATTGGAAACTTCCACTTGGCCATTTGTTTGTGGATGATACGTTATTGCCATTTGATGCTTCACACCATAGCGCTTTAAAGCTATCGCTACTTGATTGTTACGGAAATGAGTGCCTTGGTCACTTATCAATGCTCGAGGTATTCCAAATCTTGTAAGGATGTATGTGTGGAAGAACCTTAACACCATTTGAATGTCGTCTTTCGGAACACAATTGCCTCGATCCACTTGGAGGCGTAGTCAACAGCAACTAAAATATACACATTCCCAAAAGAGTTTAGAAATGGTCCCATAAAATCTGTACCCCAAACGTCAAATAACTCCACCTCTATGATAGGTTGTTGGAGCATCTCATTGCGTCAAGATATTGAACATGTGCGTTGACATTTGTCACATTACTGCGCAAAATTATGGGCATCTCGAAACAATATGGGCCACTAGAATCCTGATTGTAGGACCTTTGCAGTAATCCTAACACCACCAAAATGGCCTCCATAAGGAGCATCATGGTAATGCCTCAGGATAGAAGACATCTCTTCCTCAGGAACATAGTGACGGATAATGTTGTCAGCGCATACCTTGAATAAGTATGACTCATTCCAATGATATCTCGCAGCGTCTCTAATGAATCTGATTTTCTTATGACCTGTTGCACTCAAAGGTAGCTTACCACAAATTAAATAATTGACAACATCAGCATACCATAGTGATACGTCAACATAAAATAATTGCTCATCTGGAAATGCACCGACAATACGTGACTGGTTGCCATCTTCGCTTCCAGCTCCCAGACGGGATAAGTGGTCTGCTACTTGATTTTTGGATCCTTTTCTGTCTTTTATTTCAATATCAAATTCTTGTAAAAGTAGGATCCATCTGATCAATCGTGGTTTGGCATCTTTCTTCGCAAAGAGACATCTCAAAGCAGAGTGATTTATGTAGACTGTAACTTTTGCGTCGACAAGATATGAACGAAACTTGTCAAATGGAAAAACTATTGCTAGTAATTCCTTCTCAATAGTTGTATAATTTACCTGTGCTTCAGTTAAGGTTTTACTAGCATAATAAATGGAATGAAATACCTTCTCCTTGCGTTGACCAAGCACAGCTCCTATAACAAAGTCACTTGCGTTGTACATTACCTCAAATGGTTGCGACCAGTCTGGTGCGACAATAATAGGGGCTCTACTAGCTGCTTTTTAATGGTCTCGTTTTGTTCGTTGATGCCTAGGCTTCGATAATGCTTCAATTGTTGGCCATTCACTTTAAATTGGTGTCCATCGTTCAAATCCTTGATTGTCACCGCACCATGTGGAAATGCTTTGACAACTTCAAAAGGTCCTGACCATCTTGAGCACAATTTTCCTGGATGCAATTTTAAATGTGAGTTAAATAAAAGCACTAACTGACCAGGAGAAAATTGTCACCGCAAAATGATGTTGTCATGCCATCTCGTAGTTTTTTCTTTGTAAATGATAGTATTTTCTTAAGCATTGCATCGAATTTTCATAAGCTTTTCATCGAATTTCTTTCAGTTCTGAAATGTCCAACAATCTTTTCTGTCCAACAACATCATAGTCCATGTTTACTTGCTTGATTTCCCACATGACCTTATGTTCAAGTTTGACTGACAAGTGACAGGATTTACCAAAAACTAGCTGATATGGTAACATCCCTAATTGTGTTTTGTATGTGGTGTGAAGCACCCATAACGCATCATTTAATCGGGAAGACTAATCATGTCGAGATGGGTTAACCACCTTTTCAAAACTACCCTTGATTTACTGATTGGATACTTTTGTTTGTCGATTTGTCTGCGGATGATATGTGGTTTCCATGCGATGTTTCACATCATAATGTTTCAAAGCTGTCGCCACTTGATTACAATGGAAGTGAGTGCCTTGGTCACTTATTAATGCTAGAGGTGTTCCGAATCGTGTAAGGATATATGTGTGAAAGAACTTTAACACCGTTCGAGCATCATCCTTTGGAACAATGATTGTTTCAATCCACTTGGAGACATAGTCAACAACGACCAAAATGTACACATTTCCAAAAGAATTTGGAAATGGCCCTATAAAATCTATACCCCAAACATCAAATAGCTCAACCTCCATGATAGGCTGTTGAACCATCTCGTTGCATCGAGATATGGAACTGGTGTGCTAACATTTGTCGCACTGTTGAGCAAAATTGTAGGTGTCTCGAAACAATGCCGGCCAGTAAAATCCTGATTGTAGGACCTTTGCAATAGTCTTAACACCACCAAAATGGCCTCCATAAGGAGCATCATGGAAATGCTTCAGGATAGATATCATTTCTTCCTCAGGAACGCAGCGACGAATAATGTTGTTAGCGGATACCTTGAACAGGTATGGTTCATTCCAATGATACTTTGCAGCATCCCAAAAAAATCTGACTTTCCTATGACCTATTGCACTCAATGGTAGCTTTCCACAAACTAGATAATTAACGACATCTGCATACCATGGAGATGCGTCGACAAAGAATAATTTCTCATCTAGAAATGCGTCGATAATTTGTGACTTATTGCCATCCTCGCTTTCAGATTCCAAACGAGATAGGTGGTCTGCTACTTGGTTTTTCGATCCTTTCCTATCCTTAATCTTAACATCAAATTCTTGTAATAAAAGGATCCATCTAATCAGCCTGGGTTATGCATCTTTCATACCAAAAAGGTATCTCAACGCAGAATGATCAGTATACACTGTAATTTTTGCACCGAAAAGATATGAATGGAACTTGTCAAATCAAAAACTACTACCAGCAACTCCTTTTTAGTGGTTGTGTAATTCACCTGCGCTACAGTTAGAGTCTTACTAGAATAATAGAATGAATGAAATACCTTATCCTGTCATTGTCCAAGCACACCACCCACAGCAAAGTCGCTCGCATCACACATTACCTTGAATGGTTGTGACCAATCCGTTGCGATGACAATAGGTGCATGCACTAGCTGTTGTTTAATTTTAAGGAATGCTTCCAAACAAGCTTCATCAAACAAAAATTTTTTATTTTGCTCTAACAAAGAGCAGAGTGGTTTCGCTATATTGGAGAAGTCTCGGATAAATTGTCTATAAAATCTAGCATGGCCAAGAAAACTCCTTATTCCCTTCACATTAGTGGGTGAAGGTAGCTTTTCAATGATTTTCACCTTCGCTTTATCCATTTCAATGCCCTGACAAGATATACGATGGCTAAATGTCTTCAGTTGCCATAAAGTGGCATTTTTCCCAGTTTAGTACCAAGTTGGTGTCCTCGCATCGTTTCAACACTTTTGCTAAATTGTCAGCGCATGTATCAAAATTGCACCTATAAACAGAGAAATCATCCATAAATACCTCTAACGAATCCTCGATCATATCAGAGAAGATTGTCATCATGCACCTCTGGAATGTAACTGGGGCATTACACGAACCAAATGGCATTCGTCGGAAAGCAAAAGTTCCAAATGGGCAAGTAAAAGTCATTTTTGCTTGATCCTCCGACGCGATTACAATCTGGTTGTACCTAGAGTATCCATCAAGAAAACAGTAATAGGCCTTACCAGCTAGCCTATCCAACATTTTATCAATAAATGGGAGTGGGAAGTGATCCTTCTTTGTGGCCGCATTTAGATGGCTGTAATTCATACACACTCGCTAACTTGTAGCAATGCGAGTAGGGATTAGCTCATTCTTATCGTTGCTTACCACCATGATGCTGCTCTTCTTAGGAACACATTGGATCGGGCTCACCCATGTACTGTCCAAAATTGGGTATATTATGCATGCGTCCAGCCATTTAATGATCTCTTTCTTCACTACTTCCTTCATTTTCTCATTTAATCTTCGTTGTTTCTCAATTAACTGTTTTATTCATCTTTCAGCCTAATTTTATGCATGCAAAAAGAGGAACTAATGCCTCTGATGTCCGCTATGCTCCAAGTGATGGCTCTTTTGTGCTGCTTCAATATTCTGATTAATTTTTCTTCTTGGCTCACGTTGAGACTTGCACTGACAAACACTAGCAATGTATCATTGTTTGTAACACCCAAAACCCGTAACCATTATCGATTTAAGGTCTTAGGGTTCATAAAACTTTTCGAGGTTTCTTTTTTTTAACTTACAAATCAATCACAATTTATTTAATAACAAACTTGCAACTCAAAATACTAACTCCATTTAATCTTACATATTCATTTACAACATTTCAATCAATCAAGAATCAATATTCATATCACATATCATGACATCCATTTTTCACGTCTGTAACACCTAAGACCCAATAACCATCGTCGGTTAGGGTCCCGGTGTCTTTCTATTCATTTATCATCGTTCTTCTTTTAATATCATGTCATAAATAATCAATTAAATATAATCATAACTCAATAAGGGAAAAAAAGGTCATTTCCATGATTTTTAGATACTTCTACCGGTACTTGAGACAATACTACCGATACAAGTATGAGTTCTACCGAAACATGTCATGCTTTTACCGATACTAAAAACTCTAGAGAGCTAAGAAGTTTTACCCTACATCTTCTACCGATACAAGTATTCAGACTACCGATACTACTATGAACAGAACTACCGATACAATGTAAGTCAGTAACCAATCTCTCCTCTACTCTGTACTTCTACCGATACATGCAAGGGTTCTACCGAAACAAGTATGCAGAATTCATTTAATCACACAAGTCCTCAAATTTATCAATCATCATTCAATACAAGACTCTTATTCAAATTCTCATCTTGCAAAATCTATCCATGAAAATACTTGTTTCATCATATAACACAAAATACAATCAATCAACACAAGGATTTTTAAATTCACATGTCAACTCATTACTAAACACATTTGCTTAATTAGAACATCAAGTAAGCATGCAAGTTTAGTTCAACAAAGGAATCAACAATCCAAAATCAAGCATTTCAAGGATAACATCATCCTAGTACATGCCATAAGACCAAATGATATGATTACCACCGAACAAATTCCGGGATAGTGTCCGAACAGCAAAATTGAATCTACAAAATAACAACAGTTTTCACAGGTAAGCATTTCAAAGCTTAGTAAGTTCATAAAGTTAAATAGATTCACCAAACTTCAAGAGTTGTAAAAATCTAATCAACTGAATCGAGTAAGTTGTAAACACTTGAGGTAGGTTCCAATTCGCATTTGATACTCACGATGATACAGAGTCATCGAACCTTTATTCCGTAATGGAATTCATTCCAATTAATACTCACGATGACACAGTCATCAGACCTCTTAATCCGTGAAGGAATCATATACTCACGATGACACATAGTCATCGGACCTTTTAATCCATAAAGGATTCATAAACTCACGATGACTCATAGTCATCGGACCTTTTAATCCATAAAGGATTTATATACTCACGATGACACATAGTCATCAGACCTTTTATTCCATAAAGGATTCATATACTCACGATGACACATAGCCATCGGACCTTTTTTTTATTTACGGCACAAAGCCCGTTAGCCTTTCCTTTCCTTTGTTCCCGTCTTCCACACTTCTGATCATCGTTTCAACTCACAGCAATAGTTTGCAATACAAGAATATGCAATTTAAATTGGAGTTTAACAACACGAACTTACAAGATTAATTTGTAGTAACGGCTCAAGTATAGGGGCTACCCGTCAATAAGACATCCAAGACTAGCTCCCGATTCTGTTTAGCACCTAATGACATGTCCTTTACGACCCAATTATTTACGAAGTTCATATGTGTTATATACTATGTTTATTGCAATTAACTTTCATCATGTTATACCATTTCGAGCAAACATCCATAAAATCCTTATTTACCAAACATAATATCGAATTAACTAACAATATCATTTAGTTAAATTTACTATTTGTCATATATCAATCAAATTAATTCATTCTTAACATGAATAATAACTAGCACAACACTTAATCGTTTAAGCGTTTCTCGTTGCCACCTGATTTCAACTATATCATTTTGTCACTTTCAATCATGCTTCTCAATACAATTTCATTTTATTGTAATTCAACTCATCAATTTAACAGTAACTAAGAAACAAATTTAAATACAGCATACTTAAATTATTTCAATAATTTACAAACATAAATTAAATCAATTATCTTACTGTATGAACTTATCAGACGAAATTGCAGTCAAAGTGAACTCTAGGGTAAATCCGTAATTTTCTTTTCTCCACAATCGGGACACGATCTTGATCTATTTCAATAATTTCATTTAATTATTTAAATCAACACAAATCTTTAATCATTTTATGCAAATAAGCCTTTTTGGTATTTTTACAAAATTACCCTTAACTTTTTACTTTTATTCAATTTAGTCCTTAAGCCCCAAACATGAAAATTAACCATTTTTATTTAGAAATTGGTTCAGGTAAATTGTTTTGGATCACTCCACAGCCCATATTTGATGTTATTTAACATCAAGTCCTTGAACTTTTACTATTTTCACATTTTAGTCCTTAAACATTAAAATCATCAAAAACTACTTTACAAAATTATCCTATTTAACAGCCTAAATTAATAATCCATCATAAAATTTCAAGAATATACAAAAATCATCAATGGAAAAATTCACAACATTTGATAGATTCACAAATTAGTCCTCGAGCTAGCTAGATTAAGCTAATACGGACTCAAAAACATAAAAATTACTAAAAACGGATGAAGTTTGCTCACCCAATCGAAGATACAAGCTTATCATATTTAACAACCTAAATTAATAATCCATCATAAAATTTCAAGAATATACAAAAATCATCAATGGAAAAATTCACAACATTTGATAGATTCACAAATTAGTCCTCGGGCTAGCTAGATTAAACTAATACGGACTCAAAAACATAAAAATTACTAAAAACGGACGAAGTTTGCTCACCCAATCGAAGACACAAGCTTGGACGATTGTTTTTCTTCCTCCTCCTCTAGGGTTTCGGTTCTTAGCAAGAAAATAAAAGGAAGAAGATGAATATTTCTTCTTTTAATTAACTTAAATTTCATTAATTTACTTATTTACATATTTACCCTTCGTTCACACTTAATTTTTAGCCAAATTTAAGTCAAAATTGTCCACTCAAGTTACTAATGGTTATATTACCATTTTAGTACCTTAACTTGTCCTCCAATTAGCATTTAATGCCTTTAATTAATAGGATTCAACTTTTATATCTTTTACGATTTAATCCTTTTTACTTAATTAACTATCCTAACATTAAAATTTCATAACTAAATTTTAATACAATACTAATGACCTCATAATTATTAATAATTAATATTTACGATCTAACACATTGAATTAGTGGCCTTGAAATCACCATTCTCGATCACACTAAAATAAACTAATTAGTAAATCCTCATTTTATTAGGATTTAATTGCAATTTACCAAAATCTAAAGCGTTTATATCACTTCTATTATTAGGCCATTTAAAGAGGATCCAATTTCATAATTGGTCCTTCAATTATATTAAATTTCGATTAAACAAACTTATTTTCAATTTAGTCCTAAACTAATTAGGACTAAATGAATAAATAAGCCAAAATTTAGTGGATGGTAATCATATCACCACCGCTTGGACTTTTTACCATGGTTTAATTACCATTTTGGTCCCTTTACTATTTTTAATCAATAGCAATTAACTTTTACCTCTTTTACAATTTACTCCTTTTTTCTTAATTAAGCAATTAATCATCAAAATTACCCAACCAAAATTCAATTCACATATAATAAGACTGTAAATATTTAATAAAAATATTTACGTCCCTTAATTTCAGAAATGGCGATACCTCATTTTTTAAAACCACTTTACTTTTGAACCAAACCACTTATACTAACTTTTAATTTAATAATTAAAATTCCCCCAATTCAAAATTTCATATAAAATTAATATTGACTTATTTAATTTAATCACTCATTATAAAAATTTTCCCGTCAGGTTTGTCACCCGGAAAAACATATTTCAGATGTGTTGGTAATGGCTTTAACTCTAAAGTCGGAGCTTCCTCAATCGATAGTTTAAAAATAGGAATCGTCCTGTTAGTTAGATCCAAAGATTCCAATTGCCAGCCATGTCTAAGCTCACAGACATTAGCCTCAACTTTGTGGTCACATTCAGGTAAGGCATTATCTTCCGATGTCGCCGCATATTCCTCTGGTACTGCTGAACTTCGTTCATTAAATTCTTCTATAATTAACTTGTCCAGAACATCAATGTGATGACATTGTTCCTTACTCTGTGATGGAGATGCTTCGAAAACACTGAAAATTACATGTTCATTGTTATGGCACATGATCAACTCGCCCTTGAAAACATCTATGAGTGTGTGCCCCGTTGCGAGAAATGGGTGTCCCAGAATAATGGGCACCTCCTTATCTGCTTCACAATCAAGTTTGATGAAGTCAGCTAGGAAAATAAACTTATTGACATGGACGAGAACATCTTTAATCTGTCCTTCAAGTTGTGACAAAGATCTTTCCTCAAGTTGTAATGTCACCGCAGTGGGCTTCATATGACCAATTCCTAATTTCCTAAAAGTTGACAATGGCATAAGGTTAATGCTAGCTCCTAAATCACATAAAGCTTTACTTAAGTGATGGTTTCCAATGGAGCATGGAATTGTGAAACTGCCAGGATCTTTCATTTTTTGTGGCAGTTTATTTGTCAGTACAGCTCTACACCCTTCTGTGAGCGCAATCGTCTCAATATCGGATAGCTTCTTCCTCTTTGATAATAGCTCCTTCATAGTTTAAGTCAATAGTGGATCTAGATGTGGCTAGAAAGGGTCTCCCTAATAAGATCGATATATCCCTTCTTCCTCAAAGTCCAAAACCATAAAATCTATAGGGATAATAAAATCACATACTTGTACCAACACATCCTCTAGGATCCCCTTAAGTCGTACGGACGATCTATCAACCAACTGTAGAGTTACTTGTGTGTTCCTAAGATTTCCAGTCCCAAGATTCTCGAAAACCGAGAGAGGCATCAAATTTATGCTGGCTCTAAAATCGCATAAGGCTCTACTCAATTGAAAATTCCCAATTTTTATTGGAATTGTAAAGTTATTGGGATCCTTCAGTTTCTAAGGAATACGTTCAGAAATAATTATGCTACAGGATGCATTGACTTTCACCTATTCACCTACTCTGATTTTCCTATGCTTTGACATAATCTCCTTTAAAAACTTAGCATATTTTGGGACCTTCTCTATCAATTCAATTAGAGGTAAGTTAACATTTAGGGTTTTAAATAAGTTTACAAAACTTAAAAAACTCATTACCATCCTATCTCTTCTTTTCCTCTAACCTTTTTGGGAATGAAATGGTTATACTTTTATCTTTTTTAGGTATATCATCCTCTTTTTTTGGCTTTTCAATTGAAGGTACCTCTCTGTTTATTGTGACCTCAGTGTCATCATCGGAGGGTATGATGTTATTTGGCTTTTTATCCTCTTCTCCCTCATTAGGGTTTTTTGGGCTACTCAGTACTTTGCTTGATCTAAGTTCTATTACCTTGACATTTTCTTTTTCCCTTTCATCGGGGATTATTCTCTATGTTGCTAGGGATGTCGGTACCAATTTTTCTTTTAATATCTCCCATCATACTCCTCAACTGGCTCATTTGCTCCTTTAATTTTCTCAAGGTTTTTGAAGAGTTAGTGCACTCAAACTGCACTTGTTTTACCTCGATGAGCATAGATTGCATCACCCCTTCTATTCGATCCAACCTTTGACCACATACAGTATGATCATTTTGATTCGCTCTCTCCGGTTACCTTTGTAAAAATGGAGGTTGGTAGTTTTTACTTCTCTGTTGGTTAACTTTACCACTTCCTCCTTGGTTTTCTCCCTACCTCAAGTTTGGATGATCCTTCCAACTAGTATTGTAGGTATTTGAATAAGGGTTTCCACCCCTATTCCCAACATAATTGACATCCTCAATAGTATTTGTAAAGTAGTGGTAGAGAGGCTTATCCTCCATTTGTGATGACGATGCTCCTGTTGTCTATTCAATTCGGTTAAGTCTTTCCAACAATTGTTAGAATCTATCATCCTCTTGAATCATTTTAACCAAAGCGGATTTCTGCCCATATGTGAACTATTCAGTCAGCCACTAGTAAGAGTTCATTGTCATATTCTCAATTAACCCGTAGGCATCATTATACATCCTGTTTATTAGGGCTCCTCCTACCTTACCATCAAGTCTAGATCTAGCATATGCGTCCAACCCATTATAAAAGGTTTGTAATTGTAACCATTCCGACAAACCATGATGTGGGCATTTTTGCAAAAGAGTTTTGAAGCGTTCCCATGTTTCATGAAAACCTTCTCCTTCAAATTATCGAAAGATTGAGATCTCCCTCCTCAACTGGATCATTTTACTAATAAGGAAAAACTTTTGTAAAAATTTTCCTGTGAGCTCGTCCCATGTCATAATAGATCCTAGAGCCTACGCATCCAACTAATAAGGAAATAATCGGAGACGAATGGAAACATTAGTAACACCATTATATCTAAAAGTATTGCATAATTGTAAGAAGCGCTTAAAATGTAAACTTGGATCTTATGTCATGGTGTCTCTAAATTGTAAATTGTTTTAAATCATCTAAATCATGGATAGCTTAATCTAAACGATATTAGCAGCGACTGTTGGCCTAATGACTCCCTTGTACTAGATCCATGTTAGGTAAAGCATACTCCCTTAATTTTCTTTTCTCTTACGCCATCAATTCATTTGCTGAGAGTTGTGGTGGTATCCTAACTTCTTGGATGTTGTCGTCAACTGCATCAATAGGTGGATCTTCCTATTCTTGCACTTTGGTAGGTAGTGTGGGATTTTGCATCGGCTGTGATGTTCTACGGTTTCGCTTAATAAGTGATTTGGGGTTAGAAATCAACTCTACCAAGTTCCCTTGGCTTCGAGTGATAAACTAAAACTAAACCAAAAAATAAATACTTAAATAAATAAATAATAAATATAATAAAATGAAAGAAATCGTATCTATAACCTACAAATTTCCTAACTATTATTTTAAAAGTACAATAAATTAAAATCACTAAAAACGTTGCCTCCCCGACAACAGCGCCAACAACTTGACTGCCTCCAAACGTACTCCCATTCGGCGTGTATTTTTGGGCTTTCAGCAAGTATACGGGTCGACTACCCTAGCGGGTTTTCATCAATCAACTAGTCACTACCCTAGTGGGATCTTCCGATCTTCCACTAACATATAAGTCAACAAGAACTACTTATCTTCCAACCTCACAGTTCATATTGGTTTGGGGTAAAGGTGTTCCCAAATGGGCAATACTAATTTTGAGTTAATTCTCACCTAAATGACTTTCTTAGGTTGCCAAGCCTAGGGTTTGTTTAATGTTCTTCCTTTTCCAAACAGTTGATCCGTTGAAGATTCCTAAACAATAATCAAATAATCATACCTCCACTCCCTAATCCCCCACAAAGGGATTAGTTTCTCATGGTTTCTTAGCACATTATAAATTCAATAGAAAGAATATAATAATCAAGATTTGAAAATATAATTGAAGAAACTTAGGATTTGTATTACAATCTGTTGGGATGAATCCACAATTGTTTATGCGAAAGTTACAAATCTTGTTTCTCTAAAAATGGAAATAAAAATAACTTAAAGAATAAAATGACTAAACCTAATTACAAGAGAGAAATTAAACTAAAGAAAGAGGTGTGTAAAACTATGTGCTAAAGGGCCCTATTTATAGCATTTAGATGGCCATTTTCCTTAGCCATAGGTCAATTGTCCTTCTTTGGGTTTAAGTTGTGTTGTGAACACCAAAACGCCCCTCACTCAATGTAATCCCGTGTTTAGGAGTCGATGTTGCGACACAAGGTCCGTGTCGCGACATGGCAGGCAATCTACTCCTTGGTGTGTTTTTCAGGTATTGTCATGACATACTAGGCTTGTGTCACGACATAGAAGACAACTTCAGGTTTCTTTGATTCTAGTCCCTGTGTTACGACAATGCTTGTTCCGTATCGTGACATAGTGATCAGTTTCGGTATAAATCATCTTCTAAAAGTCTCCTGCACACTCACAAAGTCCATTAGGCAACCTTTAGGCCTCACTCAGCCCTAAAGTCTATAAAAGGCACCTTTTTACACTTTTTACACATTTTATTCACTATATAAAAACTTAAGAAAATCCTAAGTAAATCTAATGAAAATGCCTAATTTCAAGCTCCTAAAGTGCGAAAACTAGTTTAATCTACTAGGTTGAATTACGGCAGATCAATCAGAAGTAATGCAAATTATTGCCAGTATTGTGGTCGAGCCACCAGTAATGCAAAAAACTGCCACTTAATATTGTGGACAAACCACCACTTTTGCAAATAAACTGCCACATAAAAATAGAATGGACAAGCCATCACTTTTTGCAGATAAACTGCCACATCTTCCACCTTTCACATATCTCATCCCATGCATGTGATATGGCCACATAAATCATTTTTTCACTTTGGCATGTGAGACATGCTCATTATATCACTTATCACTTAAAATCGTATAAGCATGCTTAACATGCAAATCACATATAATCATATTATATCAATTTTCTCATTTTATAATTCATGCAAAATTCACATATGATATAACATCACATAACACGAGAATGAGATTTTCATATATTTTGTTAATCAAGATCATTCATCACACTTTCACAAAAACAACAGTTTACATTCACTTACTTGGATATTCCATTTCGATGGGTTTTTACTTCTCTTTTCGAATACATAAAGTATTCTTGATAAGAAAAATTTTAATAATACTTATAATTTTAACAACATGAATCATAAAATTTATTTTTGTTTAATGTTAAACCCACACTTGATTGTAGATCTGATGTGTCTCAACTCTCTAAGGACACCTTCACTTGGATCTAACAAATGGATTACCTAATCACACAAATGGTGATCTCTTGTTAATGTTGTTATGAACATCGTAAGAGACAAGTTAATTAAACAGATCTCCCTAATGACACTTACACTTATGAATGTTGAGAATCGTGATTCCTTTCCCAAGTTTAATGATTTTTCGGGTTGATGTCGATCGATCCTTCAAAAATACATTATAACTAAATGTTAATACCTAAGAGAATAATTCACCTTGACCTTATGAACATTCGATCAAGAGGGAAATTAGGGAGGAGAGAGTGGTTTTTAATCAACCCTTGTACTTACACTATCTTGGTTGGAACGATAGGATCGATAAATCGTCTTGAATTCAGAGGAGTTGAAAGATCTAAGGAGAATGATCATTTTGAAAGTAAGTCCAAGATAAATATATTTAGGATTAAGAGCTAAATAAAATAAATAGTGTAGAATTTTTTATTACTAATAAGGGATGGAAAATGAAGGAAAAAGGAAGAAAAACTTAACTATCAGTGGTAGTGTAACGGTGATGGTAACGAAAATAGAGGTCTGGCGACGGAAGTGATGGTGCTATGGCGAAAGACGAAGAAGAAAGAAGGATTCAATCACTTGCTAAAAGAAAGAGAAAGAAAAAAAAGAGAGAAAGAAAGGAAGACGAGTGGTGCATGGTGGTGCACGGTGGTTGTTATGGTGGTGGAGGGTTGTGCTATGGGTGGCAGTGAAGAAAACAAAAGATGAGCGGCAATAAGGTGGTGGTTCGATGAAGTGGTGGAAGTTGTTTGATCCAAAAAGTGGTGGAGGAGATGAGAAAATAGAGAGAAATGGTGGTCGATGGCTAAACAAAAGAAAGAAAAAAGAGAAAAGAGTCGAAGGAGCTATGGGAAAAATGGTTCAATAGGTGAAAGTATTATCTAGGTACAATGAATCACTTCATATGACAAAGATGGAGAAAAAGGGCTTGTGGAGGAGACAATGGAGCAAAAAGGGGGATCATGTTGAAGTAAATAAGGTTGAAAAGAAAGAAAAAATCTCCCTTAAGCAAAGAAAAGATGGAGCAAAAAAGGGATCATGTTGAAGTAAATAAGACGACAAAGGGTTGCTAGCATGCTAAAGTTGACCAAAAAAATTAAATGGAAAATTAAAAGTGATGAGGCTTAAACCTAATATCTATAAGATTTAATTAGAACTCTTAACCACTTTACCACATTATTCCTTGTATTCAATTTAACCAAAATTATTATAAAACATGGGCTAGTACAATAACATATTCAAATTACGATAAATCTAAATCCCCATAAAATAATATAATATAAACCCATCGCCTAATTTTTCCAAGTTCGCCAATATCTATTTTAGAGATGAGCTCGCCAAGTCATCTACCTCGCCACTGCCATCTGTGACCTACTTACTTGCGAAGTAAGAGATAAGTGGGTGAGTTTATTGCAAACTCAATGAATAATAATGAATTATCAATGTATTTGATATATTTTAATTATTATTAAAAATTATTAATATTATTAATTAAATAAAATAAAATTGTATATTAAATATATTAAAATAATGAATACTTTATTTTTAAATAATTTAATTACATTGATTAAATGAAATAAAAATATATAATTTAAATAAATAAAAAATAAATAAAAAAGTAAACTTTTATACAAAACAGATAGCGTAAGAAACTATCAAGTGTTGGGTGTAATGATAAAGTACATTGCACTCTCAAGTGGGGGCGCATGTTCAAATATTTGAGACTACATTATTAGGAAGCATAACCACGAACCCCATTATAAATTTTAAAATGGGTATGAACTATAAAAAAAACATAATGTAAGAAGCTAGCTCTATAAATATTAAATTTTTCAAAAAATAAATTTTAATCCTACAACTTTTTATAAGATTAATAAGAATATTTATGCAAATTACGTAACACATTGTTTGAGTTAATTATCTATATTATTATTTAAGCATCTGACTAAGTTGGTGTCATGAGTCAACCAGGCAC
This sequence comes from Gossypioides kirkii, assembly GCA_005610355.1. Lineage (NCBI taxonomy): Eukaryota > Viridiplantae > Streptophyta > Magnoliopsida > Malvales > Malvaceae > Gossypioides > Gossypioides kirkii. The sequence continues at coordinate 24,271,951 of CP032245.1, forward strand.
AAATTCGGTTAAAAATTACGACCATATCCTTATTTACTTAAAGTAAATTATATTATTCGAGCGTACTTTAGTGTTTTTATTTTTAAGATGAAAAAACAATAAAAGATTTACATGTGATGGGATTTGAACCCTTACTATTTACTTCAATAAAATATTAATTTTACCACTAAAATAAAGCTTATATTAATATAAAATTTACATATTTATTATATTATGCATACGATATTACCTCCAATTGTATATCTATTGTAACCCCCTAACCCGGCCTGGATGGTAGGCCCGAGCTGAGGAGATTACATTAACCACTGAAGTGGCATAGACATGCACAAATTTAACTTTTTTCCTTTTTGTTGTTTAAATTGACTGATTCCATTACAATATAACAGCGACAATTCTTTCGATAATTCCCTAATTCATATTATATATAAATAATCATGTGATCCTAATAGACATAAATATAAAGATAAGTGCTTGTAGTCCATTAACCCATAAAATCTTAGAGCCTGGTAATTGCCTAACTATGAGAATCCCTAACAGCTTCATATGCAACCTAAATGAATCAGTATGTAAACCTTAAACCTAATTCATAAGATAATAAAGACGACACTCATAAATATAGAAATAGTGGCAACATTAATGGGTGATCATAAATATAGTAAAAATAATATTCTTCTACGACAAGCTGAGACTCTTCGTGCGTTGAGTTCGCGCCTTTAGTTTGTTGATTTATCTGAAAGATGGAAAAAATTGAGGTGTGAGCTAAACAGGCTCAGTGGGAAACCTTTACAATCAATCAAGTCAATATTCGAACATGCATGAAAATATTTGATTCTAGTTAACTTATCAAAACAACAACATAACATTTAAAACTAAAACAATCAATTATTTGAATGGATTCAAGGGGTAACATAGTTATTGGGACATAAGTTTAATAATTTTGCATACTTATCAATGTGGATGATTCATCAAGTAATCTTATTGAAAATGTGTGGCAATGTCATGCAACAGTCATATAATATATCTTATAGTATTTGGAAATCCTACCGTCGACCACTAGCACACCAAATAGGAAGTTCCCAGAACCCCTCTTCCTTATCACTCCACTTATACTTATAGATGCAGATGAGCTACCATATGATTGAGGATTCATAACCCCTCGCAGATAAAAGCTGTCAAAGTAAGTCATGAAACCTTTGTATAGAGTCGCAGTTGGAATCTGCTAAGCGTGGGTACACAACCAACATATAACTTATAACTTATCGATGTAGTAAATTATCGTATACTTCCTCCTTTCATAATCCCCCATGCTTATACAAAACATACATATCTAATGGTTTGAACATTCGGAGATTATACAATGTTCCATCTTATAGTAAAAACTCATTGTTGAGTGAAACGTATATCATGCAAATCATATAGCATAATCAATCAAATAATATTTACCATATCATGCATATCATATAGCATAATCAACCAAATAATAATCACCATATTAAGCATATTGTACAGCATAATCAATCAAATAGTATTTACCACTCATCGGTTTGAATAACCTTTCTCATGCAAATATAATATTTCATAGTATTAATCACGACTTTAAGTTGTAAAAACATAGAATTTATTCACAATCTCACATCACTAATCATAAGCACATGGTTCATAAAAACATACATTCAAGTATCAATCTTTCCTATCCTTAATCTGGGACTTAGTTGCATATTCTAGTTCGCTAGATGCCATAAAAATCCTAATAAGAGACTGAATTGCAATAGATAATCAAAAGTTGGGAAAAGTGCAATTTTTAAGTTTTAAGGGCCACACTACCGTGTATCCAGGCCGTATGTGAGCTCCCAAGCCATGTGCGGGATTGTTTGCGCAAAGGGGTGAAAGTACAGGGGCCACGCATTTGTTTGTCCATACCGTATGCCAAGCATGAATACGTGAGGAAACAAGGGGACACTATTGTGTGCGAGGCAGTGTGTCCCACATGAGAGGGCCACACACCCGTGTGGTAAACCATATGTACCTGGGCAGTTTCGAATTTTAACCCTATTTTTTGTAAAAAGTCACCCACGTTACTTTCTGGGGACCTCAAAGGACCTCGCCATGTTCAAGCTCGATCAGAATACCTACAAGGGTATTTCAATTGAAGAAATGCGACGATTATTAATGAGTTTTCGAGATTTAAGGGGTTTTCGAGGAAAAACATTGAAGACTTAATAACGAATTATTTAATCAATTAAAACTCATTGTTAGCTAGAATTAAGAGGTTCTAATTGACAATGGACGGAGTACTTACTAATCTTGGCAGGGATTGATGGGGAAACGACACAAGATTCAATGGTTCAATGAAGGAGACAGATTAGGCCTTGATTGTAAAACTTCAATAATCTCAAGAATTTCCATCAATAATATTTTAAGAGTAGATTTGTAACAGGATGTCTTTTGAGATAGTGTGAGAATTGAAGTAGAGGTAGGTTTGTTAATTTTATTTTTTTTGAATAATAGGTTTGTTAATTGTTAAAATAACTAATAGGAGTTTTAGTTGAATAAGGGAGAGACTTTTTAAAAAAGTGATTTGGTTAAGTGTTTGGAGTTTTAATGGGCAAATAGCCCATTTGAAAAGAAAAAGGATTTTGATGACTAACGTGGTTTAGGTAAGTGTGGGAAAAATAATAGTAAGCTTTTAAAATGAAATCTTTAGGGCTTGAACCTTGGTCCTCTACACTTCTTACCAAGCTTTTAACTATTGGGCTAGTATTTGTTTCTTCACAATTTTTGAAGAATCTATTCTTATATTATTTGGGGTGTTATAGCTATAATATTATTTAAGCCTTCAATTAAATTGGTGTCACAAGTCAATAGACCACCAACTTGATTGAGAAAATTATGATAATACCCTTTCATATTTAAAATAAATTATATTATTCGAGGGTACTTTTATTTTTTATTTAAAAAACCCAATAAATAATTTGCAAACAGTGGGATTTAAACTCATGCAATTTTGGCTAATAACTTTAAATTTACCATCAATCATTACTTTATCATTGAATGTTTTATATATTTTAATTTTATTATGCACACTTTATCACATCCATCAATTATTTATATTTGTAATATTATTGATTGAGTTGATTTCACAAATTAATTCAATATCAACTCAATATTGATGGCAACATAATGATAAACAATTATAATGTATTTAATATCTTAGTCTCATGCATTTGCGTGTTCAAATTCATTTTCCTCACAATTTAATCTAAAATTTTTCCATTTTAATTTGTACATAACATTATTATTAATTAGTTTCAAACCATTCGTTTTATTATTTATTCTATGTTATTTTTAAACACACCCCTATATTTTAAATACATAACTTTCACTCGTATATGCGGGTAATGTAATTTCTAGTACTCTTTATTTCTTTTTTTGAAAGTACACATTTTTACACATTAAAGAAAATATATAATCTCTAAAGATATATATAACTTGAATACGAATATCAAATATATATTCACACACATACACATATATAGAGAGAGGTGCTCATGGATCGAGTCGGGTTTAAGCATGAAATTAACATATTTTATGCTAGCTTAAGCATGGCCCAACCTCAAATCTGGGCTTAAAGTATTGTCCAAACCAGTACATATTTGCAAAAGACTAACCCGAGCTCATTTTAGGCCCGCCCTTTTTATTTTTTAATTTTTTAAAAAATATTTATATTAAATTATTTTACTTTTTAATAATTTTATTTATTGAAATTTTTATATAATCATTTTAATATTATTTTAATGTTTACATTAGAGTAGTATTACATATTTAGTATAGGTTTATTTTTTAATGTATTTTAAATTACATAATATATTAAATAACATAATATAAAGATTTATAAACTTAGAATATGTTGGGTCGGGCCGGGTTCAGGCCTTGAATGTTCAAGTCCAAGCCCGACCCATATTTTAAACAGGCTTAATTGTTTTGTCCAAGCCCATTTTCATGCCTAATTTTTTTGTCCAAATCCTCCCAAATTTCGGACGGGCTTTCGGGTCTGGACGAATAGTCCGACCCATGAACAAGTCTATAGATATGGAATATTACTTGATATACTCACAATGAAATTTTTTAAACTTCACAAGCTGATAAAATTAAATGTCGACAATGAAGAAATATCGTAAAGAAAACGGAAAAAAACACACAGATTTTACGTGAAAATCCTTTCAGGAAAAAACCACGGGCAGAGGAGAAGAAGATTCATTAATGTCGAAAATTGAATGATTATAAGAGGAGATGACTATGCCTATTTATAGGTTGAAAAACCTTATTCCAATCAACAACTAATAGAAGTAACGTAGTAAGGATGAAACACCTTATTCTAATTAAAATAAAATAGATGACCTATTCTAATTAAAATAAAATAAAAGAAGTCTAGTTTATTTGGACTTTACTTTTATTTTATTTTACCACTGAATTTTACTTTAAGAAGAATTCTAGTCACCCAATCTAATAATCTCCACCTTAACAAGAATTCTAGTCACCCAATTCTAACAATCTCCACCTTGACAAGAATTCTCTATGAACAAGAACTCTTAACGAACAAGTTCTCCACCTCTTCCACAAAACCCCTTGAGGGGGTATTCTTCAACAATGAACACCAACCAAGTCCAAGCAATACTCAAACTTGGTTATAGGAAGTGACTCAGTCATCATATCTGCAGGATTTTCATGAGTACTAACTTTGCTTACAACAATATCCTCTCGAGCAATAATATCACGCACAAAATGATATCGAACATCAATATGCTTTGTTCTCTCACGAAACATTTAATCTTTTGTAAGAAAAATGGCACTTTGACTGTCACAAAATATTGTACCAATATCTTCAGTCACATTTAAAGCATAAGCCACTAGATCAGCCTCAGCATACCTCTTCGAAGGTTTAATTTCTCTTCTAGGTTCTTTCTTGGCAATAGAATATTGTGGTGAAGAAGTGGCTCTATTATGAACTTATGTACTAACTTGAAAAGTTAACTCTGTTGTAGATACTGGATCAATCTGAAACTCCACTTGTTTTTGTTGTTCTTTACTGGAAGAGTCTTTAAAAGATAAGTTAGGTAACATAGCAGTTTCATCAAAAACAACATCTCTGCTAATCACAACTTTTTTATTTTTAGGACACCATAACTTATACCCTTTTACACCAGCCTTAAACCAAGAAAAACACATTTAATGGATCTTAGTTCTAATTTTTCATTATCAACATGAGCATATGCAGGACACCCAAAAATTTTTATATCAGAATAATCAGCAAGCTTACCAGACCATATCTCATGTGGAGTCTTTTTCTCAATGAAAACGGATGGAGATCGGTTGATTAAAAAATATGCAGTAGAGGCTACTTCAGCCTAAAACGACTTCGGTAAATTAGCATTCGACAACATACATCTAACCTTCTCCATGATCGTTCTGTTCATTCGTTCTGCAATGCCGTCTTGCTGTTGAGCATGACGAATTGTCAAATGTCTCACGATCCCTTCTAATTTGCACAATTCATTAAACTCATCAGAACAGAACTCCAAGCCATTATCTGTGCGGAGGTGTTTTATTTATTTTCCTGTCTGTTTTTCAACCATAGTTTTCCAAGACTAGAATGCGAAAAACACATCGCTTTTCTACTTCAGAAAGAATGCCCAAACTTTTCTGGAAAAATCATCAATAAGAGTTAGCATATAATTAGCTCCACCTCTCGAAGGCACTCTAGATGGTCCCCAAAGATCAAAATGAATATAAAATCCAATGTTCCCTTCGTGTTATGGATTCCTCTAGTAAATCGAACTCTCTTTTGCTTCCCAAAAATGCAATGCTCGCAGAACTTCAGTTTGCTAATGCCTTGCCCATCAAGAAGTCCTCTTTTACTCAATTCTGCCATGCCATTTTCACTCATATGCCCTAGACGCATATGCCAAAGTCTAGTAATATTATCATCTGACAAGGAAGAGGAAGCGACTGCAGCATCACCAGTAATAGTTGAACCTTGCAAAACATATAATTTGGCAGTCTTTCTCTGCCCTTTCATCACAACGAGGGAACCCTTGCTAATCTTTAAAACCCCACTTTCAGCTGTGTACTTATGTCCTTTTGAATCAAGAGTACTCAACGAAATCAAATTCCTTTTCAATTCTGGTACATGTCGCATGCCACCAAGAGTTCTAACGCCCCCATCAAACATCTTTATTTTGATTGTACCAGCACCTACAATTTTACATGAAGCATTATTTCCCATCAAAACAACACCTTCAGACACAACTTCATATGTTGTAAACCAATCCCGATTGGGACTCATATGGAAGGTGCAACCAGAATCGAGGATCCACTCCTTGCTCACTTTAGAATTGTCGATAGAAGCAACTAGAAGTTCACCATTACTATAATCTTCTACTACATCACCTTCACCGGATTGTTTTGGTTGTTTTCCCTTTTGATTCTCCAAATCCATCTGCGCAAGAATTGCTTGCATCTTTACCTGCCACAACGCGAATCTTGTGTTGCGATCCAACAGCGGAATATCATACTTCAATGTCGTCATTATCATGATCGAGACTAGTAACCCGAAAAGCTCTGATACCAATTTGATAAAATTAAATGTCGATAATGAAAAAATATCGTAAAGAAAACGGAAAAAAAACATAGATTTTACGTGGAAACTCTTTCAGGAAAAAACCACTGGCAGAGGAGAAGAAGATTCATTATTGTCGAAAATTGAATGATTACAAGAGGAGATGACTATGCCTATTTATAGGTTGAAAAAACCTTATTCCAATCAACAACTAATAGAAGTAACGTAGTAAGGTTGAAACACCTTATTCTAATTAAAATAAAATAGATGACCTATTCTAATTAAAATAAAATAAAAGAAGTCTAATTTATTTGGACTTTACTTTTATTTTATTTTACCACTGAATTTTATTTTAAGAAGAATTCTAGTCACCAATTTTAACAATCTCCACCTTAACAAAAATTCTAGTCACTCAATTCTAACACAAACAAAGTTAAAAAAAATTTCATGTGTCTCATTTATTTATTACTAGCTCTAATTTCACATGTGTTGTATGTAATTTTATACATATTTTTAATTAGTTTTTAAATAAGTATTTTTAATTATTGTTACCTCTCATTTATAATGATATTTTTTTAATTAATATACAAATTTGGAACTATTAAGAAAGCTAACTATAATATCAATTTGAAAAAGTTGAAAAATAGGTAAAACACCATGAAATAATTATAAAAATAGTTCATGATAAATGTGAAAGTATTTACACTAAGTTCATAAACAAATTTAGTAATAGTGATTAAAAATAATTTTTAAAATTTAAATTTTTTTAAAATAATGGATAAATAAAAATGATTTTAGGAGTGCTTACTTCACACAATATAAATAATTTACAGAAATAATTTTAAAATAATATCATAATATTATATTACATCGTCATTAATTAAAATAATCTCCAATCGCTTTTCAATGACATTGTTTTTTAAATATGATTCATTGTCTCTTCGAAGAATTATTGATTTAATATTCATTTATTTTTATATAATTCTAACTTATTAATGTTAATAATATCCAATTTTTAACGGTAATTTTTCTTAGATGCTACTTGATTAAGTATGTCTAATAGGATGTTATTTATAAAACTAAACATAAATTTTAATTGTTATTAACTCTCATATTTACTAAGCGATAATTATGATGCTTAGACTTTTATTCAACTAATAACTCTATTTTAAATTAATAAAATTAGCACATTTTTTAAAAAATTAATAAAATTAACACAACTATTTTATGTCATTAATAATTGTAAATTAAAGTACATTTTTTTATAAAATAAAATGACAGAGAATAAATAAATAAGAAAATAATAGAACAAAAAATAGAGTGTATTTAATTGATCAAGAGAAGTAATTTACAATGTTTCTCCAAAGTCTATATTTATAGACATAAAAAGTATAAATGAAATAGAACTCCACTTCTAATGACTATTAGAATTTAAACTTTATCAAAACTTATCTTGATCTTGATGGACATTCACTTAATAAAATATTCATAATATAATTATAATTATCTCAACTTTTTCTTATAGAGTTTTATTCAAGCAATATTTCTATTTTATAATTACCAAAAAATCTAAATAATAAGTATAAATTAAATTATAATTATTTTTAAAGTTAATTCAATATTATGATAGAAAATGTAATGACCCGAAAATCAGTGGTGTCGGAAAACGTGGTGTCGAGATCTCATTCTCGTAAATTAAGCCCGTAAATATTTAATAAGAATATCTACTGAGTTATGTTATAAGTGAATTGAATTTTCGATAAATACTTTAATCGAATTAGTGATTAATTAAGGTACGAGATTAAATTGTAAAAAACCATCACTGTAGATTTAATTAAGAAAAGAATTGAGGACATAAATTGGAATTAAACTAAGAATTAAAATGTTAAATATGCCATCTTAAAAATGATAGTAAACGGAAAGTAGAAGCTTGATAAATTATATTATAAAATTTTAACTTAATTAATTAAAATATAAAGCATAAATAAAAATATGATAAAAGTGTGATTGTGGAAGGAAAGAGAAAGCATTTCTCCTTTCTTCCTCAAGTAGCCGAAACCACCATTGTTAGGGGGAAAATAATCGGCATTAAGGGTTCCTAAGAAACTGTTTAGTTCAATTTAGTTTTTTTTTTAATTATTATGTTTTTGAGGTTTCGGGAGTTTAATTTAATTAGTCTGTTTTATAAAACTATTCAAATTTTCAAAAGTTATTATTTTTATTTCTTGAATTTTTTGGTGTTAAATTGTTAGATTCTAAGCTTAGATGCGAGAAATGAATAAATTGTAAAGTAAATTGATATTTGTGTACAATAAAGGCCAAACTAAATAATTTTTAAAATTGGCTATAGAAATTAGAAATAGGAGGTTCCTAATGGAGTTTAGGGAAAACGGATTGCAATTTGGAGTCTTAAATTGAAAGTTGTGCTAGTCCCGATTTTAGGGACTAAATTCAATAAGATGCAAAATTTGTATAAAAGGACATTTGATTGTGAATTTGGTTGCTTACTAAGGTCGCCGACGAATAACTCAGAGTTTCTAGCTTGTATTTCTACAATTTGATACACTTAATGTTGCCTATTTGCATTGCATAGCATGGTAAGATATTGAGGTAAGTTGGGATTGATTAGTTGAATTGGATTGGTACGAAAATGTTTGGTTTTTTGCAATGGAGGACTAAATTGAATAAAATAAAAAATTGTGTAAATTGATGAAAATGTGAAAATTGATTTTTAAGTGAATTGATTCTTGTTATTATATTTATGAAATAATTATTTGGTTGATGAATTGGATATGATGATTCGTGATATTGATCTATTTCGAAATTGAATGGTTATTACCCTATTAATTGTTTGGGTAGAGTCAGATATAATTGGCATGCCATATGATAGATCGTGTATGGGTTACTTCAACTACATGTCGATGAGTGTTGAGCATAACTTTTACTTCAGTTATACCGATGAGCGTTGGGTGTAAACTATTTACTTCGAAATTTTTCGATGAGGCACTAGGTGCCAAATTGGTGTGTTGGTTAGATCCACATATCCGTTTGAGTTCAAGTCAAGTTAATAGGGACTTAAAATGAGAAATTTTGAAATGAATTACTATTTTGAAATATTACATGAATCGGATTATAAGTCGGAGGATTGGTATGAATATGGATGAATAAAATGACTCGATTCAGAAATTGATGTGTTAATGTGATTCCTCCTAACTTAACCTTTTAATTTTGTTGGATTGAATTATATGATATAGATGATGTAATTGATAATATGATTTGCATATACTAGCTTAAATTGCATTTGTTATTTGATTTGTAGAAATATCACTGAGTTTATTACTCAGTGTACGGTTTATTTTCGTGTGTAGGCTAGGTTCTGTTTGTGATCTCGGATATCGACTTAGCATCCAATCAAAAATCTCTGACTCAGCAAAGTTTGTATCACTTTTATTTTGTGTTATAAAGGGCATGTATCTAGGTTGAGTCATTTTGGTATAAATTATGGTTATATACTTGTATATATGTTAAAACAATGATGTATGTATTTGGCCGAAAGTAAATTGGTAGATAGGCTTGAATATGGTTGATATGGCATGAAATGTTATAATTATGATTGAATTAGTGAATTAAGGGAGTATGCTAAATGGTTTGAATGATTAATAGTTGGAATGTTAATTGTATTTTGGTGTTAATGTTTTTGTATGAGAGTTGATAATTTATATGCTAGGAATATGCAAGTTGGTAATGAAATGTGTAATAATGGTTAATACTTTGTTGGTGTAGGCATGTTTTGGTAATGGTTGGAAAGCTCAAAGATATGTGAATTGATACTTTTAGAATATTGATTAGTATGAAATATGGTAGTATATGATTAATGCTTGAATGATGATCTTGGTATGTGAAAATGATAAGTTAATGAATGATTGAATTGTTGAGATTGGTTGTAAAGATGTAAATTGTTGTTTAGGTATGATTTGAACATGTCTTGGTGTTGTTTAGGTATATTTGGAAATGTTTTGGCATGGTTTGGTTAAAGGTTTGGCATGAAATAGGTACCAAGTGTAGATTTTGAACATTTATTAAGGAGGTATCGATACCATGAGAAATGTATCGATACTTTGATGATTTTTCTTTAATTTTCAAATCTCGAACCTTAAAATGGTATCGATACCAGAGTAAAGTGCCAATACTTTGATAAAGGTATCAATAACTTATGAAATGTATCGATACATTTAATTTTTTGTCCAATTCTTCTAAACATCGAAGCTCAATTTGGTATTGGTACTTGGCTAGGGTATCGATACTTGATCTGAAAATTTGAAACTTTGCAATTTGGTCCATTACATTTTGGGACCAACAAAAGGACTTTCGTAAGCTCGACTAAGGCTCGGAATTAATTGTATATCATATTGTGAATTTGTTTATCACTTATTTGAATGTTGTTTTTTAACAATCTTATTATAGGATCTGATCATATCTACTTTATTTTACACAATGCCTAAAACTATCCATAGCCCCTTCCCAACCCATAAATAAGAAGATTATACACTTCAGCGCACTCAAACTCACGTCATCTTGTATTGGTAACAATGCCCATGCCAATCGAGCTAAGACTCAATCGACCACTTATTTGAATGTTTGAATGATTTATTTACGGTGTGTTTAGTAGTAGTTGCTCTGACAACAAATGCAATATTCTGTTACTTGGACCTGGTGGTCAGGTCAGGTAACGGGATATTGCAGAAAATAAATATATCAATAGAATTAGCTCATTTTTTTAAATCAACACAAGTTTTTTCACATTAATTTTTAGTTAATAATTGTAAATAAATTATAATTATAATTATAATTATCACTTTTTTCCTATATTTTATACTTAGTTTTATTCAAGTAATAACTTTTTTTTAAATTAATACAACTTTTAATTAGTAATTCTAAATTAAATTATAATTTTTTAAAGTTATTTTACTAATATGACAAAAAATAAATGGTATTATCATTGGTTCAAAAGTTTCTAATAATTGTAAATTAAATTATTATTATAATTATCACAAAAATTTCCTATATTTCATACTTAGACTTATATTTAAGTAATAATTCTATTTTAAAATTAATACAAATTTTAACTAAAATTAATTTAATATTATAATATAAAATAAAGGATATTCTCTTTTTGGTCCAAATTTTTTTTTAAACTTATGTTTTTATATATATTATCTTCTGAATATCAATTAAGGACATATGAAAACTTTTTAACACTGTTTGTGGAGTTAAAAACTATACCACCAATATATCAAATAATTATGGTTTTTATATGGAGTTGGAGCAAAATACCTTAGCACATAATGGGCCAACTAAGGAAAATATTAAGAAGAGGGATACAATCCTAGTAAGTAGTGTAGTAATGTGTGAGGCCCAATTTGTTTTATGGTGGGGAGGTAAAATCCAAAACCTAAAATCTCAATATCAACATTATTTTAAAAAAAATCTCTAAAGCAGATGCAAATTCAAGAGTGGTTGGCAAGGGTCCGGTTCATCTTAAAATAAAATTTTTTTATTTAGATCTTTAAAATTTTTTAAAATTTTAAATTAGAAAAAGTAAAATTACACTTTAACTCCTCTTAAAATATAAAATTTTGATTTAATCTTTTAAAAATTTTATTTTTACTACCATAAAAATTACAATTTAATTTGAGCCCACTGAATTTTTTTTGACTTCGCCATTGGTACAAAGTATAACTTCTTTGTACGCAAAAATAAAAAATAAAAGCATAATAACAAAATTAGCCCCTAACGTTTGGATGTTTTGTCACTTTGACCCGTATCTTTTTTTTGACTCACTTTCATACATAATCTTTTTTTTTGTCAAATTGATCATTTTTTGACGGTCTTGCAGACGTGGCCATTAAGGGACTAACGACGTTGACGTTGCAATTTTTTTTTTCAACTGGGTGCATCCACGTAAGCATATGCTGACGTGGCATATAAGACAAAAATATGCCACATCAGCAAATGATTTTAAAATTTTTTAAATTATTTTTTAAAATATAAAATTTTTTAAATTATTTTTTAAAATATAAAATTATTAAAATTATTTTTTGAAATAATAAAATTATTAAATAATTTTAATTTCCAATTTCATTATCTTTTTCTTCATCTTCTTCATCATCATTTTAATTTCCAGATTTTATTATATTTTCCCATCAACCAAACACCCAACAAAAATTATTTTTCTAGCATACGATTGAGATTCTTGGATAGATAACAAATGAGTTATCGTAGTTCAAATTTCAAACACAAACTCATCAATCTTTCCTTCCCCAAGACCAAATCACAGTTCAAAACCAAGTGCAAATTCTTCAGCAACAAGAAATTTTCAGATTTTTCTACATTTTCCGATCAACCAAATAGAACTGGTAAACCCAATAAGAGTCGAATGGAATGGAACACCAGACTTACTTGCTACTGTATTTCAATCTAGTGGTCCCTTTCATTCATTCTCCACAAACAAGCAACACATGCACATATCCTAAATGTTCCAAATTAAAATCTTAATATAATAAAAAAACATGGTTCCAATTTCCAAAACCAAAACCTGGTTTTCACTTGATTAATTAAAACCCACCTAGTAATATTCCAGAAACCGCATGCTTGCCCAACCCCATGACCATAATACCCATTGCTTTGCTAGAAATGCCAATATCAATGTGGACTTGTTTCAGCACCTTGAAGATGTAGATCTTGTAGGTTTCGATGCTTTTCTTGCTTCGCTTCTTCTTCTTCTTCTCCCCAGCTTCTTTAGCTGGTTTTTTTCCTCAACTGACTATTTCTTCGCTGGCTTCTTCTTGGCTTTGGGTGCCATTGGAAACTACTTGTGATTTCTAAAGATTAGAAAGTGCAGTCAGTGAGGGTGAGGGGAAGGGTGAGGGGAAGGGGAAGGGAAAGAAGAAAAAAACCCTAGAAAAAAGGGATGATGATGATTATAATTTTAAAATAATTTAAATTAATTTTAAAATAAATTTTAAAAATTTTATATTTTAAAAAATAATTTTAATAATTTTAAAATTATTTACTGATATGACATATTTTTATCTTATAAATCACGTTAACAGATGTTTACGTAGACGCGTTCAATTAAAAAAATTACTACATCAACGCATTAATTATTTAACAGTCACGTCAATAATACCATTAAAAAATGATTAATTTTGTTATTATGCTAAAAATAAAAAAGTATGGCGCAATTGATTTGCTTAATAAAATCTAGTATTATGCTAAAAATAAAAAAAGTATGGCGCAATTGATTTGCTTAATAAAATCTAGTATGTAGAAAAAACTTTCTTCACACAAGAAAACTGGAAAAACCTCTCTTATTTCAGTCTACGTGTAGGTGCAATGATGTGTTTCCTTACATTTCATGTGACCATCTATAAAGCTATCGCTATGTAGCTAAAATTTAGGAGAATATCATTTTTCTATAACTACAAAAAGAGCATTACATAGTACATACCTCAATAAATTATAAGAAATCAAGTGCAAGTTAGAAATTTGGCTAAGGAGAATGTGTCGATTTTGAAAATTAATTAGATTTTTAGATTGATTTTAAAATTATATAGGGAAATAAGTTGATTTTGAGGGAAAATTTATTTAGTTAGGAAAGTTTTTTGGAAAATGCGTTCAGCTGTACGAATTTTTCTTACACGTGTCAGAAAAATTCGTCTAGTTGGACGCGCTTTCCCTTTAAATTGCAGTTTTTGACTTTTTAATTTTAATTAATTTATTTGGTCGAATAGTTAAATGCTGGTGGTTTAGTTCTTAAATCTCAAGTTCAATTTCTCTCTTACATTTATATATATTTTTTTTGATGTTATTCATGTCCGTTTTATGGTCTATGTTCAGAGTACGTGATTGTCCCTCCCAACAAGGTCGTCTCCAAGGTTCGGGAGTGCAATGTCCCTTGGAAGTGCAATGTTGTTTTAAGCTTATTTTTTTAGATTCCTTAGTTAAATGATTAAATAATAATTATGTCATCTTTAAAATTTAATTTTAATTTTTTTTTCGAAACACATTTGTAATTTTTATTTTATACTGTTTCGAGTTTTTTATTTTTAATTAATAAATATATTATTTTTAATTTTTATATTTTAATTTATCATTTTAATTAATAACTTTTTTATTCATAAAATCAAATAATAAATGAGTTGATGAGCCAAATCAAGTTAAATTCACATTTTAATAATAAAAAATAGAATTAGACTATAATCCCACCCAACCAAACTGAGGTACAAAGCTACAAAAATGCTGTGAATTAGACATCAAAATCTCCGATCTCGAATAAATATGTCATGCTGTTGTAACATTTAAGTTGATAAAGATTTTCCTCTTGGAAGCAAAACCTGTTTGTGTTTGGTTTTCTTTCATTCTTGCCAAAAAGGTGAGGTTTTCATTGGTTGTCCCAAAGTGGAATGGAAAAAGTGGGTATGAAAAGAAGTAGATAAAGATGCCAGCACCTAAAGCTGAGAGAAGACGTATAATTGTTTAGGGTTTTCGATTTTCCGTCCGTTGTGTGAGGCATTGTAAAGTAGAAGCTTGGTACATAAAATCGACATTAATCAACAACATAAAAAATGGGTCCAATTGATAAAAATGGAATGAGTATAGGTTTATGTTTCCCTCAGCTTAGTATTTTTCTTTTAGATTTATTCTAATTTTATTGGACATATATTTTAATTATTAACTTGATAATGCATGTCCTAAAAGAAAATCGTGTATTTTTGTTGAGTAATTTTTTATGTGTCTCATTAAAGAGAACATTCAAGTACTTATATGTATTATCACTGCTCATGATTTGATTTTACTGTTCATGAAGTTGACCCCACTATTCATAGGACTGACATTCTGAGCGGGCTTAGAGCATGTTGGACACGTGTACCGTTTTGGATCGCCTGCTAGACCTTGTGGTCCCCCACATGCGAGTTCCTTGGGTATATGCGAACTGAGACCGCGAGCTCCCCTCGGCTCGTGCGAGCTGATGCTGCAAGCTCGCCTTGTTGTCCTCTCGCTGTACGTCTCGCACATATCCATCTGGTGGGGCCTGACTGGATCGTGAATAGGCGATCCGGATCTCATCTGGTTTTCGGGTTGATGATCATTTTGGTGTATAACAATTCTAATGTTTAATTTTAATTTTAGATATTTCAATTATATTTATAATTGTCGTTGTAATTCCATTTTTAAAAAAAAATTGAATTTATAATTACTTAAATATTTTTATTAAGAGTGCTAGTTTAGTCATGCTTTTGAAAAATTTGATTTGAGATTGAACTGTTTAGTATTATTACCAAAAATTATATTCGATAAATAAAATGTTGGTTTTAGATATGACGCAGTAAAGCAAAAAAATATATATTTAAATAATATTTAAATTCATTAATATTATTATATTTCAATAAGAATATAAAATATAATTCATTGTAACTCGTTATTAATATTTTGATATATAAAATATAAAGTTTGAATATTTTTAAGAAATTAACATTATTTATTTGTAAAATTTAATTTAAATATATAAACTATATTTTAAATATTACAATCTAACCATTACAAATTAAATATATAAGTAATTTAACTATTACATAAAATATATTGTATAATAAATAAGGTTTAAAATGTCATTTGTCTCGAAAAGTGTTTTTAGACACAAAAATTAAAAATGTATTTTTGCATTTGGGTTCAAAAATACTTTTCAAACAAAGGCGAATTTAGGGGAGGTTGACAAGGGCCTTGGCTCCTCATAAAATAGAAATTTTTTTATTTAAGTCTTTTAAAATTTTTAAAATTTTAAATTAGTTAATATAAAATTACTTTTTCTCCCTTTAAAAATGATAAAATTTTGATTTAATTTTTTAAAAATTATATTTTTACTAATGTAAAAAGTACAAATTAATTTCGATTTCCCTAAAAAAATTTCTGGCTTCGCCCCTATTTTCAAAGGTAATTTTTACTTCAAAAGTTGTCTATTTAGTATTACTTATTATTTCAAAAAGACATTTGACTCTAAAAATAAAAAATATATATTAAAATTAAATGATGTTTTTATTGAAATATCACATATGCCTCGAGTTCAAATATCATCATATTATTATTTAATTAAAAAATTAAAAACAAAAAACACTTTCATATTACTATTTATTATTTTGTATGTAAAATAATTTTAATAATATTTTAACTGAAATACATGATTGACTCATAATATTAATTTAATCAAAATTTAATATAAATATAGATAAATTATTAATATAAATAGATTATTAAAAGTTATATCTTTCCATGAAATAAATATTTTATTATTTTTTTAATTTCTTGAATTTTTCTTAATTGGCTTCATGGAGAGGACTAGAAGAGTTAAAAAAAAAGAGAAGAGGACAATGTTGTCCTTGCAAATTGCTGCTTGCCACATGTGAGGAATAAGACTGTAAATGAAAAGAACGTTCAATGAACTGTTCATGAACTATTCATATAACGTTCGTTTATTAAGTTAAATAAATAAATAGGAACAAATTTTTTATGTTCGTTCAATAAATGAATGAACATGAACAAAGGCATGTTCAGTTTGTTTATGTTCACGAAAAAGCTCGTTTATTGACTCGTTTATTTATTAATGATATTTTCTTATAAAAATATTAAAATAATATATGTATGTATTTATTTATTGTTTGTCTGTTATTATTCATTAACATTGTTTGTGAACATGTTCAATTATATGTTCATGAACATATTCGTTTAATGTTCGTGAACATGTTCGATTAAGTTAAATAAATACGTTCGTGAACATTAAACAAACGAACATTAACACAAATGATTTTAAGTAAATAAACATGAACAAAAATTTAAAATTCTTAACGAACACAAACTGAACATGAACAAACTTAAAAATATACAAATAAACATAAACAGAGATTTGTTCGTTTAAGTTCGACTCATTTATAACCTTAGCGATGAAGTGTAAACAACAGTGGAGAATTTTGGATTTCTAAAAGTAGTTAAGGAGGTTCCATGTCCATGTCCATGTCCATGACAACGTGTGACCGACAAACAATTGCTAAAAAAAACATCAATTTAATGATTTTGATGCTCTATTGGGAAGACGTACTGTTTGTTAGATAAATCTATCATATTAGTCAACTTTTTATTAATATACACCGAAAATATCCAAACATAGTCATAGATAGCACTCACTGACACAGTGCAGAATAATTATCATTTATCAACCAAATTTCAACCCCAAAAATGAGAAAAATGGAAAAGGAAAGGGAAACAAATAATAGACCTCATATTAAATAAGCATGGGCCTTTTGACCTTGGTGAAGATTTTTAGGGAAGTCTTTATAGCATCTGTTCGGCTCCTCTTATAATCTTGAAGGGTTTAATTTATATTTATTTAAATAGTGGACCTCTCCCATTTCTTAAAATAGATTTTTGGAAAAATAATAATAATTAAATCATAAAATTTTCAAAGTTAAATGAATAGATTTCTCTTTAAAACTTCAATTATTTATAGTTTATAATATATAAAAAGGAAAGATCTCATCTTAAAAGGAATTCGAAGGATTTCAACTACAATGTAAAGTCCATACAAACAAAAAAATTATATCAACTCTTGACAGATAGTTAAGTTATTCTAGACAAAAGCAAACTACACTTGCATCAAGTCTCTACAGCCTAAAGGGAGCAAAGAAGGACTCAAGCCATACCATGGATGAACCTAACTCGTCGAGACATAGACAGACAACAAACAAAGAGAACAAGCCACCTTGAATCATTGAGCCCCTTTCCCGATCCTTGCTCCAGTGGCAATGGAAGTGACATTGTTGACTTGAAACAATAGATCTGCTAATGCTATAAATTGATAAATAAAAACGAGTCTCATAGAACTTGAGAAAACGAAACATAAAGGGTCTTAGAAACAAGAGTCTCTATGACTCGAGAAAAAACCTCAAGGGAGGATCCAAAGGAAAACCTTGGACACCATTATTTTGTTCGAGAAAACGTAGTCCTCGTATCTCGAACAAGGAGTTGTCAGCAAAAGAGGAGAAAATGATAGTAGGAGAAGAGGAGGGAGGATGATAAATGTAACACCCATTACCTGGTATGATCGTCGAACTCGAGCAATGAAATGTTACAAACAAATACAAACCATATACATACAAATTATAACTCAAAATCATTTTTTAAAACAACCATCATATGTGCCTAACCAATATGCCATAATTATCACCTCAATTCACAATTCAAAATCAACTAATTTATCACATTCATCCATACCAATATGCCTTTCAGACACCTCAACAAGTTCAATCAAACATATGCTATTAAACCCTTTTTAATACATAATGAACCACTCAACTTCAATCAGAAATCATACACCAAAGCTTACCAATCAATACAAGATCAACAATAGCATACCATCCATCACTTTCAACTATAAACCAATCAACCACATCACCTAACATATTACCAAATCAATCTTTATCCCAGGAATCACATAAACCAAATTACTTTAGCAACATTAGTTTAAAGTGAAGATAAGTGGCATTGTAAGAACGTTTACATTGTGAGAAAGACAACTTTAATAGATAATCTAAATGAGTCCGTAATCACGTAAAATAATCAAAGTGAGTATTTGATTCAAATACTGAGAAGGATTATTATGTCATCTACAATTCTAATTGTGGAGATGGCTAGTCTTGGCTATGCTGAGGACAATCCTCGTAGCTATGATTGTCACTGCAAATTTCACAACAAAATGTAAGGACATCCATTTGTTGGGCAACTTGAATGGGTGCAACCTTCATGTTCTTTATCATATTTGCTAACAAAGATACTTGTGCACACAAAGCTGATATAGCATCTAATTCGATAACTCCGGGATTTGCTTTGACTTGTGCAGCACGAGAGATCGGATATTGGTAGTCATTTTGAGCGATCTTCTCTAAAATTCTTACAGCTTCATCATAAGTGCAATCCAACAAAGGACCATTCGCAGATGCGTCGATAAGATTTCTTATCTGTGCATTTAACCCGTTGTAAAAAATTTCAATCTACGTCTCCTGTTGAATTCCGTGCATGGGGCAGCGTCGAAGCAAAGTTTTGTAATGCTCCCATGTAGTGTGAAAATTTTCATCATCCAGTTGATGATACGCAGTAATATCATTCCTAAGTCGAGCATTCATAGTTGGTGGATTAAATCGCAAAATGAACTGAGTTGCAAGCGCATTCCATGATGTAATCGATCTAGCAGACAATTGAAGGAACCAGGTACGAGCCCGCCCTTGCAATGAGTAAGGAAATAGTTGCATCTTCAATGTGTCATCAGAAACGCCATGCTGACTAAAAGAAGCACAAATTAGTAGAAAATATTTAACGTGCTCTCTCGCATCCTCATGAGGCAATCTAGCATATTGCCCATTTGAATTTAACATCTGAAACATAACCGACTTTAATACAAAATTGCTAGCTTGAATAGCTGGTCGAACAACCCTCGGCTGCAAATCTTCCAACACAGGAACAACAAAGTCTTGAATAGTTCTATTCTGCATCTGTTCTTCTTGTTGCAGCGGTTGATTATTTATATTTTGTGGCTGTATCGGAGGGACAGAATTTTGTGGCGACAATTGCGGTATGGCTGCATCATTTCCAGGCAAAGCCATGTTCCTTTGTTCTTGTCTTCTCCTTCTAATGGTTCTCTCAATTTTAGGATCTAAGCCAACAACAAATTCCGGATTGCTCTTGGTCATAAACACCTAGAAAGAAAATTGAAAAATAGTCGACCAAAAACAAAAACAAGTTAGTAACAAGTAAAGATTAGAAAATAAAGAATAATTGCAAATACAAGAATAAACATCAAACAAACCCCATCCCCAACAACGGCGCCAAAACTTGATCGTACTATGAACTTCACAACAATTTGTGCAAGTGAACACTGTCGATGCAAGTATAATAGATAGATGTAAGTCTATCGGATATCGATCCCACATGGATGGTTGTTTCTGTTTTTAGTTGTCAATGTAATGAAATTTAAAACAAGAGAGATTGTGATGTTAAGTATCGAAGCAATAAAATAAGAAATGTAGTAAAAGAATGAGATTAATTTGTCGAAGCAATATTAAAAAAATTAAGAAGTACAGTAATGATAATAAAATGTGGTTTCTTGAGTTGAAGAGTTGGCATAAAGCTAAATGTGATCACAAGGTTAATAACAGATAAATTGTCGCTGCAAATAAGCACAATTAAATCTTACCAACCTTAACTTCCCTGTTTATTAAAGACTCAAATAATCACACTAACCACACCTTCTAGTGTTGGCAATGCAATAAACTTAAGAACAAGTGGACTGAATTCCTTCGATCCTCAAGCAACTTCCATTGTCTTACTTGTTAACTTAATTTGTTGCTGCACTTTCTAGTGACAGTGACTACAATCACACTTTTGTGGTCAAACAATTAAATCCAAAGATAAACAGTAAAGGAAAAATTGAAATAGATATCATTCAGATCTGAAATGAAATTGTACTTCCATACAACTCAAATTATCAAAACTTATCAACGTTAAGCAAGAGAAATAACATAATAAATTGAAGTATCCTATTCCTATTTTACTTGAATCTCTCTCTTACACTCCTATTGGATCGCACTTAGTATACTCCTCGTCAGGAGCAGGACTGCCTTCTCATCAACGTCAGGTTGCCCTCAAGAATTTAAGCTGCCATGGATGCAAGCTTGAAAATGTTGAAGAAGAAATTTAATATATTGAAAAGCCAAGAAGAATTCCCTTTCTCTCTCCTTCTCTTCAGTATTTAACAGCAATTTCACAGTACAGGTGTCCTACCTTCCAGATCTAACATCCTCTGGCTGTACAAATTGGTTATACTAGTTGTACAACTCACACATTTCTGGTGTGTTAACCAAAAAGCTGACAGGTGCAACGACAGTTTGGGCGCAAATTTGTATCCTCTTATGCAGTGACAACTCTGGACACCATGCATTGATACTTCTGGGTTGGTTCCTACAGTGACATTTCTGGGCGCAATACTAAACAAACTAATGCAGCGACATCAGTAATAAAAACATGATAAATTTAAAGGAAATTAGGCTAAGCTTCATTAAGTTAGAAAATGTAATAACTAATTTAAAAATACTAAAAATGTATGCTAAAGATGATCAAATAGGAACAAATTATACTATAAGTAAGGAGAAATCAATGGTTCTTTCTAATGCTATCAATTACAAACATAACCATTTTCCCTATTACATGATATATAAACCAAGTTGTTTACAAAATCTACCAAAGGGGTCCTCGGGATAGTGTGATTCCTCTAGTTGATCCGATCTCCCATCTACAGAAATGTAATCTACAAGACAAAGGAAAGGACACGAGTAAGATTATGTAAAGCTTAGTAAGTTCATCGATTAAATGATAAATCTTACCAAATTAAATATAACAATTCAAATAACAAGATTACAAATAGAGTTCTTGTCAATCACAGCTCAAAATAGGTGAGTAATAATCAATGCAATAATACTCATCAATTTCATATTTTAATAGCTCTCAATGAATAATTATCATTGCCCAATGAACGACAAGTGGATGTGTCTACACGGTTAACCAACCAACACACTCGGTGCTCGTATGAGCCAGTTCATCCAGCATACCAAATGCTAGTATGAGCCAATCCATCCAGCACACCAAATGCTTGTAAGAGCTAGTCCATCCAGCACACCAAACGCTCGTAAGAGCTAGTCCATCCAGCAACAAATGGAGGACCTTGGTATATCATTTGAATAGAAAATGCACATACATCATCTCCACTGCTCAACTTAACCCTGTACTACACGCAATATAACCTCTTGACATGCCAATCATACTCTTATCTTATGTTCATCGGTTCATAGCATTCCATCATAGAACAATACAAGTATAACTCACCATTTCATATTCCATGTACAAGCATAAGCTCATCATTTAAATAATCATTATCAAGTTCTCATTGTATAAGTTAAAATGTACATAAAATAAACCGAATGAAGTTACCGGACTAATTTGCAGTAACAACCAATGTACAAGGACTACTCAACAATTTGTCTTTTTCTCGGTTATCAGCACGTCCTTGATCTAAAATAATAATTTTATGCAATTAAGTCCATTTGGACCTTTTTACAGAATTACCCTCACGTTTTACTTTTATGCAATTTATCCCTTAAGCCTCGAACATGCAAATTAACCATTTTTATTTAGAACCCACTTTGACCGAACCTCTCAGGGCTTCTCTACAACTCTTATTTTCTGTTAATTCATATCAAATCCTCATAGTTATCCCTTTGAACAATTTAGTCCTGTAACATTATAATCATCAAAAATTATTTTACAAAATAATCCTAACTAACAACAAAGCTCCATAATCAATAACACCCTATACTCGACCCGATCACCGAGCTCGAGTAACAGGACGCTAGACCATCGTCTCACTTCATACGCATTGTGAATTGTCACATTTTATACAAACATCATTTTGTCTTGGCATTTATAGAAATTTTAAGACAAACATATATTAAAAAAGCATGCTTTAAGTCCATAGGTTCTAAGCAAAATAATCATGTAACCTACTTAAAAAAATCACAACATATAGTCTACCACATTGTCTTTATTTCGAAAAATATAAATAATCAAATAAACACCTACAAATAGCTACTATGGCTTGGATCACCCCTCGAAAACCACACCGCTCACAACGACACTACTGATCTACAATGGCTAAAAAGGAGTGGGTGAGCTTAATAAGTTCAATGAATACCCAAAATAACCACTACGTGAACGAGTCATCATGCATCAACAAGATAACCATATAACATACTCAAATTGTCTCTATATTTATTATCAGATTTTACATGTTTAATCATTTCTCATTCATTCTTTTACACATTAGTCGCATTAATCACATGAGTACTTAAGCATTTAACACAATACATATTAATCACATTTAATCAAATGAATATTTTAGCATTTATCACATCACATATTAATTACATTTAGTCACATTTAATCACATTTAATCATATGAATATTTCAGCATTTATCACATCACATAATAATCACGTTTAGTCACATTTAATCACATGAATATTTCAACTTTTATCACATCACATATTAATCACATTTAATCACATTTAATCACATGAATATTTCAATATTTATCACATCACATATTAATCACGTTTAGTCACATTTAATCAAATGAATATTTCAGCATTTATCACATCACATATCAATCACATTTAGTCATATTTAATTAAGTTTAATGATAATTTGACTCTTAAGATTATGAAACATAAAGTGGACTCTATCACAACACATCAGATACACGGATCTCCAAACACACCAAAAGACTCATAGAGTCGAACATATCCCAAAAGTGAAGCATAAAGCTAAGACTCTCCTTATTTCCCCTGACATGTCCCGTTGAATGGAGCTTAGCTCACATTCCCTTATTCCTTCAAACATGTCCCAAGGCCTCAATGCCTAAAAATCACTATACATATAGGTAAGTACTCACAATCCTATGGCATGCCAACTATATCCAATCGTCTTATAAGGTCACAAGGCCAAAATATCCACATTATTATCACACATTTACTTATCGATTTTTCACACATTATCATTGTATATTGACATCATTAGCACAATATATTTACTATCACATGGCCTGAATAACATATCCACATATTTATTATCTCATGGTATGAATAACATACCCACATATTTACTGTCACATGGCATGAATAACATACCAACATATTTGTTGTATCATGACATGAATAACATACCCACATATTTATTGTCACATAAGTCATCATAAGCTTATAGCATGTGTCATAGCATCTCATATATGTTCTTATTTTCACAATTTCACAAGGATACATATATCACATTTAGTCATAGGTGGAAGAACGCTTACACTTTGAATTTAGAGTAGAGGTTTAGGCTACCTATAAATTCCCAATTACACAATGAATCATCTATGAACAGCTATTCCAAAACACTCACCAAAAATATTACTTTCATCGAAAAGCCGAAAGCTTAAACAGGCTCTTCTTTGCCTTTGTCCCTACTCGTTGAAGATTCTAATGACTCCGACGCTTCAACCAAGTAAATCACACAAAAACATAATGAATATAATCAGTCAATAACCTATCCTAAACAGTAAAAAATAATAGCCTAAGCTACGTTCTCTTTTAACCGAAACCTTCGACATAGAAAACTTAAAATTCTAATATCTTAGTCTACACTTAATCTTTTTGAATGAAATGATTTCCATTCATCTACATATTCATCTACAGCTAATTCTCAACCTTTAAAATATACAAAACTACACGTTTTAAGGTATAAAAAATTTTCGACGTACAATGGCCATTAGCAAGAGGATTCAGTTCCTCGATTTCGCTCATAACAACCTTAGCCTGGCTCAAATCAGGTCGAGCCTCTTCAGAGCTGGATGCCCCTACACTCTCTGGTGTGCCGACAACATCCTCAGTGATCATTGTCAAGGCATAATTTTCCTTCTCTTCCTGCACCTCGACAGGGTCCTTCTCTTCATTCTCTTTTTCTTCTTTTTCCTTCAGTTGGTCATCTCTCTGGTCCGTACTTTCATTTACATGCTACTCTGGTTCGTTTAAGCAAATGTCAATGCATTCTACTAAGTCGATATCTTCATCCACAATAGCCTCACGTTCAGCCATATTCACACCAAAACTATTGGAGAACTCATCCTTGAACAGATCGACAATGGTACAATAGTAGTCCTCATCAGACTTAGAGTGTTATTCTTTCTTGTCATCATCTGAGATGTGAATCCGTATTGGTGCAGGGGCAGGCCTACCATCAGGGGTAGGTTGATCAGATGACGAGTACTACATTTGGCAGAATATGGATGGAAAGTTTGGAAAGTCTGACAATAGAGTGGGGCTAATCTGGCGGAGTGCGACGACAATAGCCTCGTTCCAGGCTTTCGTGTAAGCATAAAATTTATGCAATCTGTAATCCATGTCATCGATGACATTGTTAGTGTGAATCGAGGGCATGTCAATTCAGTCAAGGTGTACTTCCATTAGAGACAGCTTTTTCGCTACTTGTGAATTTGTAGGCGCATCGGATTGTTGTACCTTCTTTTTCCCTTTGTTTCTATCCTTCTTCTTCGAGGCTTCTTTGGCCACCGATGTCTCCTAGCCACGAGTCATTCATTCAATGGAGATGACATTTATCGGACCCTTGTTCTCTAATATTTCCTCACCATCCCTAGGCACAATGCCCTTATGTTTACAAAGCAACATGATTAGAGGGGGGAATGAGAGTATACTAGTTTGCTAGCCAGCGGCTTTTGTGATTTGATTGTGAATAATCTCTCTGATGTCAATGTGTCGAAAGTGCAGGATAGAATGCAATAGACACATACGGTCTAATGTTACCGTAGTGTTATGTGTCGAAGGCATGATGCGGCTGTTGATGAAGTGGAACCATACCTTACAGAAGGTTGTGAGATACCTTTTATGCATGGTGTAGTTGTGGAGCCCGTTACCAGTCCATATGGCTCAATCGAAACAAAGGTCCTTCATCATCTGAGTGGTGCTATCATCGTCCAGGCGATGTATAAACAGTGAGTGGTCATCCACCCGCTCAGGAATCCTCAACAGCACGTTGATTTGAGTAGCGCTTCATGGAATGAGTCCTTCCTTTACAAAAACAAATTCTTACTCCGAGTCTACCAGGTTGGCATAGAACTCCCTGACCAGTGTAAGGGAGTAATTAGAGGGATGTTCGCAGAAAAACTCCCACCCAAGGTGACTGATGGTACGGGCAACATGTCTCCCCAAGGTCTAATGCGGAGATAGTTACAGACCTTGTTCAGGGTGAAGGTTTCATTTCAGCATGATATTCTGGTAGCGATCCTTGACTACATCATCAGAAATAGGATCGGACCTGTAGACGGAGATGGTGTTGTGGTCGGAGCCACAGTAGTTGAAGTTGTTGGGGTGTTCTTGGAAGGGTTTTTTGATGCTCAGGTTTTGCCATTGTAAAGAAGAAAGTTAGAGAAGTTTGCAAAAAAGGATAACTTGTGAACAGAACAGGAAATATAGAAGCAATGGGAAAATATGAGATGTAACAACAATGGAGGATGTGAGGAGAAAAAAAACTGCAGGAGAGAGGTTTTATAACCTAGGCATGATGATTGAAAAAAATTACGAGGAAACGTTGCATCTGCAGTTATTAATTTCCATTTTGTAGATTGTACTATTTCGTTTGATTGAACGATTGGGAGAGAAGAGAGATCAATCGGCGCGATTCTTGCTGAAAAAGCTATGCTGACTCATCACAAAATGCACCGACAATTCGTGCTTTGATGCTTCGACAAAAATGTGATTTTTATTTCTGTAAGGAATTTGAAACAACAAAAGTAAAAGTGAAACAAATAAAAGTAAATAAAAAAACGCGTCGACATTATTTGAATGTGACCAGATTGATGGCCTCGTTTGATTCTTTGACATCTGGGCTCACATAGTGCTTTAGACGTTGGCCATTCACTTTGAATTGTTGTCCATCCTTTAGATTTTCTATTGTCACTGCACCGTTTTGGAATGCCTCGGCAACTTTAAAAGGGTTTGACCATCTTGATCACAATTTACCTGGATGCAATTTTAAACGTGAGTTAAATAAAAGCACAAATTGACCAAGACTAAATTGTCGACGCAAGATGATATTGTCATGCCATCTCTTTGTCTTTTCCTTGTATATTACAACATTCTCATAAGCATATTGGCGTATTTCTTCTAGCTCAGTGATGTCCAATAATCTTTTTCTTTCGGCAGCATCATAGTCCATATTCACCTGCTTGATTGCCCACTTGGCCTTATGTTCAAGCTCAACTGAAAGGTGACAAGACTTACCAAATATTAACTGATATGGCGACATTCCCAGCGGGGTATTATAAGCAGTGCGAAGCGCCCACAATGCGTCCCGTAGCCGCGAAGACCAATCCTTCCTAGATGGATTAACCACCTTCTCAAGTATGCTTTTGATTTGACGATTGGATACCTCGGCTTGACAATTGGTTTGTGGGTGATATGTAGTAGCCATACGATGTTTTACACCATATCTTTTTAACGCTGTCGCCACTTGGTTGTTATAAAAATAAGCTCCTTGGTCACTTATTAATGCTCTCGGTGTTCCAAACCTTGTGAGAATGTATGTGTAAAAGAACTTTAACACCGTCTGAGTATCATCTTTTGGCACCGCAATAGCCTCGATCCACTTCGATACATAGTCAATAGCAACTAAGATGTACACATTCCCAAAAGAATTTGGAAATGGTCCCATGAAGTCGATACCCCAAACGTCAAAGAGCTCTACCTTCATGATCGGTTGTTGGAGCATCTTATTGTATCGAGATATTGAACCAGTGCGTTTACAAAGATCACATTGTTGTACGAAGTTGTGGGCATCTCGAAACAATGTGGGCCAATAAAATCCTGATTGTAGGACCTTAGCAACAGTCCTTGGACCCCAAAAATGTCCTCCATAAGGGGCATCATCGCAATGTTGCAGGATTGAAGTCATTTCTTCTTCAGGTATGCAGTGATGGATAATGTTGTCAGCGCATACCTTGAATAGGTATGGCTCGTTCCAGTGATATTTTGCAACATCGCGTATGAACCTGATCTTCTTGTGACCAGTAGTATTCAAGGGTAGCTTCCCACACACAAGATGATTGGCAACATCGACATACCAGGGCGATGCGTAACTACTAGTTTGGAAATTCTTCGATAATTTGGGACGTCTACCCATCTTCACTTCCAACTTTCAGTCGAGGCAAGTGGTCAGCTATTTGATTTTCAGATCCTTTCCTATCCTTGATTTCAACATCAAATTCTTGAAGGAGTAGGATCCATCATATCAGTCTAGGCTTGGTGTCTTTCTTTGTAAGAAGATATTTCAATGCAGAGTGGTCTGTGTATACTGTAATCTTTGCGCCGACAAGATATGAACGAAACTTGTCAAATGTGAACATTACTGCCAGTAACTCCTTCTCAATGGTAGTGTAATTCACTTGCGCTTCAGTCAGAGTTTTACTAGCATAATAAATAGAATGAAATACCTTCTCTTTTCTTTGGCCTAGTATAGCTCCCACAGCAAAATCACTTGCATCACATATTAATTCAAATGGTTGTGTCCAGTCTGGTGCAACGACAATTGTGGCTTGTACCAATTGCTTTTTTATTGTCGTGAATGCGTCCAGACAGTTGTCATCGAACACACTTTTTATTTTGCTCTAACAGTGAACATAAAGGTTTAACAATCTTGGAAACATCATGTATGAATCTTCTATAGAAACTAACATGTCCAAGAAAGCTTCTTATTGCTTTGACATTGGTGGGCGGTGGTAGTTTTTCGATGATTTCTACCTTTGCTTTATCAACCTCAATGCCCTGACAAGATATCCGATGCCTGAGGAAAATGCTTTCAGTTGCCATGAAGTGGCATTTCTCCCAATTCAGAACTAGATTTGTGTCCTCACATCTCTTTAAAACTTTTGCTAGGTTGTTAACGCATTGATCAAAATTTTGTCCATAAACAGAGAAATCATCCATAAATACCTCAAGAGAGTCCTCGATCATATCCTAGAATATCACCATCATACACCTCTGAAATGTTGCTAGCGTATTACACAATCCAAACGGCATACATCGAAGAGCAAAGGTTCCAAAAGGGCATGTAAATGTAGTCTTTGCTTGGTCTTCCGGCGCAATAGCAATTTTGTTGTACTAAGAGTAGCCATCCAAGAAGCAATAATAGGCTTTACCTGCTAGCCTATCCAGTATTTGGTCAATGAAAGGCAGTGGGAATGGTCTTTCTTTGTGGCCGCATTCAGTCGACGATAATCCATGCATACTCTCCAGCTAATCGTAATGCGAGTAGGGATCAACTCATTCTTGTCGTTAGTCATAACTGTGAACCCACTCTTCTTAGGCACACATTGGACGGGGCTCACTCAATTGCTATCAGAAATAAGGTATATGATGCCTGCGTCTAACCACTTAATAATTTCCTTCTTCACTACTTCTTTCATTTTCTTATTAAGTTGTCTTTGTTGCTTAATTGATTGCTTCTCTTCATCTTCTAGCCTTATCTTATGCATTCAAAAAGAGAGACTGATGCCTCTAATGTCTGCAATGCTCTAGGCTATAGCTCTTTTGTGTTCTTTCAAAATGGCAATGAGCTTATCTTCTTGCGTTGCGTCGAGGGATGCATTGACAATAACAGGCAATGTCTCATTGTCACCAAGAAAGACGTACTTTAAATGTGTTAGCAATTGCTTCAACTCCAAGATAGGAGCTTGCTCAATAGACGGTTTAAACACTGGGATTGTCCTGTTTGACAAATCTAAAGATTCTAGATTCCAATTCTGTCTTAGCTCACAATTGTTAACTTCTTCTTTGTCGACACAATCATCTAGGATTTCATCGGTGGATGTCGCCACATCTTCATCTGACATTGCTAAACTTCTTGTATTAAATTCTTCTATAATGATCTCGTCCAACACGTCAATGTGATGACATTGCTCTTTGGTTCTAGACGGAGATGCCTCAAACACACTAAAGGTCACATGCTCATCATTATGACGCATGATAAGTTCTCCCTTAAACACGTCGATAAGTGTGCATCCTATTGCTAGAAATGGTTGCCTCAAGATAATGGGCACCTCTTTATCTGCTTCGTAGTCTAAGATAATAAAATCAGTAGGGAACACTAGTTTATCAACTTGGATAAGAACGTCTTTAATTTAGCCTTCAGGTTGTGCTAAGGATCTGTCTTCAAGTTGTAATGTCACTGCAGTGGGCTTCATCAAACCTATTCCTAATTTCTTAAAAGTAGACAAAGGCATAAGATTAATACTTGCTCCCAAATCACATAAAGCCTTACCTAAATAATGATTCCCAATGGAGCATGGGATTGTGAAGTTGTCAGGGTCTTTCATCTTGGTTGGCTTATTTGTAAGTACAGTGCTGTACCCCTCTGTGAGCATAATCGTCTTGATATCGGACAGTTTCTTTTTCTTTGACAAGAGCTCCTTCATAAATTTCCCATAGCTGGGTATCTGCACAAGAGCATCAACTAGAGGTATATTAATGTGTAATTGTTTTAGAGTAGAAACAAATTTTTGATACTCTTTATCATGGACTTTCTCTTTAAATCTTTGCGGAAATGGCAAAGGTATTGTAGCAGCAGGTTGTTGTGGAAAACTCGGTAGTGCCACGTTGGCAGTTGCATCGACAACTTTGTTGGGCAAATTGTAGGCATAGATGGCACTACACAGTTAGTTCTTCTTCATTTACTCTCGCTTGATTTCCTTCAGCCGCATTCTCTTCTTGTTGCTGTGGTCTAGATGCATCGACATGGTCTTGGCCAGAACTGCTTGGTTCAACCATCTGCTTCCCACTTCTCAACGTAATTGTATTGCAATGCTCCTTCCCCCTTTGCATAGGATTTTCAGTATCACTAGGCAGAGTGCTCGGTGGTCTTGTGCTAAGATTAGAAGCCAACTGTCCTAGCTGGGCTTCCAAGGTTTGGATGGAAGAAGAGTTGCTTTGTACTATTGCTTCAGTTCGAGTGATATGCTTGCGCATCAATGCTTCAAGAGCAACCATAAGATCTAACTTAGGTTGAGAAAACTGCTGTTGTTATTGTTGATGATGCTATCCTTGCATATGTGGCAGCACAAACTGTTGTGGCTGTAATCGAGATTATGGTTGTATTTGGCTATGTGACTGCATATGTTGAGAACTCACCTGCGAATTCTGATTATAATTCTACGTTTGGTTGCTATTGTAACTCCCTTGTCTATAACCCCCTTGATTTGAGGAATTTCCATATTTGAATATGGAAGCATTTTGATTCCCCCAAGGTTATTGAAATCGGTTTTTGAATGAGTTACCAAATGAACCCCCTCTGATGTTGACATAGAAAGCATTTTCTGCATGTTGTGAGCAATCCTTATAACTATGATTATCGCTGCAAATTTCACAGGAAAATATCGACGCGTCCATTTTTTTGGCTACTTGAATAGGGGTAACGCCATTTGTTCCCTTCATATTCTTTATGATATTGGCCAATGAGGATACCTGCTCTGACAAAGCAGAAATAGCATCTAACTCAAGAACTCCAAGGTTATTCTTTACCCGTGTAGAACGAGAGATTGGATATTGATAATCGTTCTAAGCAATTCTCTCTAGAATTCTTACAGCTTCATTGTAGGTACAGTCCAACAAGGGACCATTAGCAGATGAGTCGACAAGATTCCTTGTCTGAGCATTCAAACCATTGTAAAAGATCTCGATTTGAGTCTCTTGCTGAATACTGTAATGCGTAGGTTTGTGCAAGTGTACACAATCATTATCAAGTAATAAGTAAGTATCAGGTTATCGTCTCCATAGGGATTGTATTTGTGTTAAATCACTTAATTGTAAAATTATGTTAACAACTTGGTAAAATTAGAAACACAATATGATTGAGAAGTGATGATTAAATATATTAAACTCAATGCAATGATCCCTAATGCAAATTAACCTAAGTATGCAAAGTATATGTATGAAATGGATTTTAGCAAGATTAAACACAATTTGCAACAATTATAACATAAATAATCTAGGACAATTACTTTGATTAAATTCAATTTATTATCAACATGCTTAATAACATTCGGGAAAACATTCCATGGCAACTCGATCTTTCATGAGTTTGGAAACCACATTAGGTCCTTTTAGAATCCTTTACTTAGTAAATACGCATTTTACTAATCCTTATTTACTAAGGGTTTCATAGCATTCGTGTGAGGTAACTGGGACGTGTTAGGTTTGAAATAGTTTAATCACACAAATCTAAAAACTATGCAGATAACAGAGCTTGGTTAGAGTTGTTATGCAACCTGCAATTTAATCAGGTTAGGAGCTAAATTGAGCATTCACATTTCAATTATGTGTCTACTAGCCGTCGTCTGGTTTGGATCGCTCAGCTAATAATATAGGTGCATTTCAATCACATATGAACGAAATACAGACTTGATTTTAATTGAAAACATGATTGATTGAGGCACAAACATCATAAGCATGAATCAAATAAATATTATTAAATCAAAGCAATTATCCTAGCTTAAATAAAATTAAGCTAACATTGTTGTAAACAAGAACAAAGAACACATAGCAAACATTTTCAGATTAAATTAAAAAAAGAAAGATTAAACCCAAATCAACGTGGTTGTCACCCAAGACTCTGATCGAAGAGGGCTCCTTCGTTCCTTTGCTTTGCTCCTTTGTTGATGGCTCTCCAAGGTGGCCGACCAAGGGCTCTTTAAGAGGCTTAATTGCTAAAATCTCTATGAAGAGATGATGCTAGATGTGCGAAATGGGAAAATTCTAGAGAGAAAAGAGAGAATGTTGTATGTTTGAGGAATGAGGGATGATTAGGAATGGTGAAATGGGGTCTTATTTATAGGTGAAGAGAGGAGAGTAGTTTGCTAAAAATAGAGAGGTTTAGTCTCTTCAAGCTTCTTCAATGGGTGGCTAGCCATGATTAGTGGAATTTGAATGATTTTTGCTTGATTTTTAAGCAATTTAAATGCCATAGCAACTCAGGATTGAGACTTGGTCAAATGTAATCTTTGGGCAAATCTCTGATTTCTTCCACATTGCAAGGACCTTGTGCAATTAAACCAAAAAGTGGTCTATGTGGACAGCCATGTGTAGTCAAAAATTGGGTTGATTTGGTCTTCAATTTGGACGGTTTTGTACTCTAGCAAAGCTATCAGACCTGTCCAAAACAAATCAATAAATTAAAGGACCAAAGAATAAAATTGACCTAATTTAAATAATTAATTAAAACCCAAATTATTAATGAAATATTTTATATTTAAATTATTAAATATAATTTTATATTTTATTATTTAATTTAGTCATGCATGGCCCACTTTATGTCTTAAAAATATATTATGTTCAATTTATTATAAAATAAGCCATTTTTGTGCATGAAAACTATATAATAAAGCATAAAATCACATTTTAATAATTTCTATGTCCTAATTTCATATTTTCACATATTTCATTAATTTATTAAACATTTACTTAGTTTTAACAACGAATTTAAGTAAAAAGGTGATAAATTATATAGGAAAAAACCTATATATTTTTCAGTTTACAAATACCATGCATTGGGCAATGTCGAAGCAATGTTTTGTAATGCTGCCAGGTTGTATGTAAGTTCTCATCATCCAACTGATGATAGGCAGTAATATCATTTTGCAACCTTGCGTTCATTGTCGGCGGATTGAAACACAAAACAAACTACGTTGCTAGCGTTTTCCAAGATGTAATGGATCCAACTGGCAATCCCAAGAACCTTGTTCTCGCTTTACCCTGCGACGAATAAGGAAATGATTGCATTTTCAAGGCATCATCAGGGACACCATGTTGACTAAAGGATGCACAAATAAGCATAAATGATTTTAAGTGTTCTCTTACGTCTTCATGAGGAAAACCAGAATATTGGCCATTTGAATTTAACATCTGAAACATCACCGATTTCAACTCGAAATTACCAGCTTGAATAACCGGCGTACAACCCCTGGTTATAAATCATCGAGTATAGGCTCAAAAACATCTCTTATTGTCCTATTTTGCACTTGTTCAGCTTGTCGAGGCGGTGGTGGTATATCATTAATAATTTGTGGTAGACTGGAGGAACTCCATCTTATGGCAGCAATGGTGGTAAATTATTGTTGTTGTTGTTGTTACTAGTCATTCTTCTTTGTTCTTGCCTTCTCCTCCTCAATGTGCTTTGAAGCTCCTGATCAAAACTTACAATGCCCTTAGGATTTCTCCTTGTGGACATGCAATACCTAAAAAAAACACTGAAAAAGAAAACAATAAAAAAATAAATAGATTAGTGGAGATTAAAAGTTAAGTAAGTAGAATTACTTGCAACTACAAAAGTAAACATCAAACAAACGCCAAGATCCCCGGCAACGGCGCCAAAACTTGATCGCGTCTGAAATGTCACAACAATGTGCAAGCGAACACACGTCGATGCAAGTATAGTTGATAGACAATTCTATCAGATATCGATCCCTCAGGGAAATGAGTTCTTGATGTTTAAATGTCAGAGCAACTAATACTGAAATTAGATGAAATGTGAGTAATGATGTCAACGTAA
Organism: Gossypioides kirkii; assembly: GCA_005610355.1. Taxonomy (NCBI): domain Eukaryota; kingdom Viridiplantae; phylum Streptophyta; class Magnoliopsida; order Malvales; family Malvaceae; genus Gossypioides; species Gossypioides kirkii. Next base: position 24,306,875 of record CP032245.1, read on the forward strand.
TTTCGTCAGATCTGCACAATAAAATAATCAATATTGTCAACGCAATCAGATTTAAATGTCAGAGGTTAAATGTCAATGTATTGAAAGTAAATCAAATGTGAGTGTTGAGTGCTAAATATTTAAATGCACTAAATGTAAATGTGATCAAGTGCGAAGATTTGGAGTGGATCATTGATTTTTCTAAGTCACAATGTAGGATGCGTCAACAAGGTTTTGAATAGATAAACTGTTGCAGCAATGAAGCTTCAATGAATTCTTACCAATAACAATTCCCTGTTTAGTCACGACTCAAGTACCCACAATTACTCCGTCTCTCGATGTGAATAACATTGTGTACCCAAGAACAAGTGATCAGAATCTCTTCTAATCTCAAGCAGCTGCCGCCTAACTTACTTGTTAATCTAACTTGTCACCGCATCTCTCGATGTCCGTAGACTGCAAAGCCACTCTTGTGTTTGATGCAGTTAGATCCAGGAATAAACAGATAAAAAGCATTAAACAAGAATCAAAGTGATCAAATACTGAAAGATACTCTCGTATTCATCCAAATATTAATAATAGTTCATCATCCATAAGAAAGGAGTTAACGAATACTTCTGAATATACTATCTCTAGGCTACTCGGATTACCCCCTGACTGCTTCTCTTGCTCAGTATCAAGCACTCCTCGTCAAGAGTTGCTGCTCGCCGGCTCAGTCAGCTCTCCAGTCTCCAACAATAAATTCAAAAGAACACAAAGTAATTTGCAAATTTAATTCTTCAACTCTTGATGATTTCTTCATTCTTCATTCTTCTATTTATAGTCTTCAAAAGTTGAAGATTTCAGCCTCCCATTCTCAGATCTAGATCTAGATTTTGCTGCTATCAAAGTTAGTTAGAATACAGCTGTGCACTCATGCAGTTTTCATGTTTTCTTCAGAAATCTGCAGGTTGTTGCTGCATTGTTGGGTGCAATCTGAAACCGTAATTGCAGCGACATCTATGATGTTCCTCTGTTGGTGCTTCCAGATGTGAATTCATCTTGAGTTTACCAATTCGGAGTTAATGTTTAGTGCGACGACATCTCTGGTTACAACTCCAAGCTGATCTTATGGTTGTATTCTTCTTCCAGTATTGAGCTCCTGGGCTGAGTTCCTCTACTGACAATCTAAGGTGCAATATATAGACTACTTGCATCGACATTAGTACAAAAAGATATAAAAATAACAAGAATTTAAAGTAACTAGCAATAAGTTGGAAAATATAAAAATTAAGTATGAAATGCTCATGAAGCATGTTAAATGAGATACAAAAGAGACAATTAAAACACTAATTTAGGGAGAAAATATGCCATTTGTAATACCATCAATTGCCAACATTGGAAGGTATGGTTATTGTGCATGTATTGGATCTAATAGGAGAGTCAAGTTTGGTAAGATTTTCGTTGTGCTTATTTACAACGACAAATTACCTGACATTTTAAACCTTGTGAGTTACACTTAGTTTTCTACCAACTTTTCACGTTAGGAACCCCATTTTAATATCATTGCTTTACTTCTTAAAATTTTCATTATTACTTCAACAAATCAATCCCGTACTTTTACTACATCTACCTATCCATTACTCCGACAGCTTTACCACAATTTATATTATTTTATCTCTTTATTGCATCGACAATTATAAACACAAACATCCATCCTCATGGGATCGATATTCGATAGACTTACATCTACCTACTATACTTGCATCCACAGTGTACGCTTGCACATATTTTTTGTGACGTTCATAGCGCGATCAAGTTTTGGCGCCCTTGCCTAGGATGACATTAGTTTGATGTTTATTCTTGTTTTTGCATTCATTCTTTATTTTCTAATCTTTATTAGTTACTAACTTTTTTCTTTTTTGTTGACTACGTTTATATTTTTCTTTTAGATATTTTGACCCTAAGAAATCCTGAATTTATTGTTGGTTTAGATCTTGAAATCGAACGTACCATTTGAAAGAGACGACAAGAATAGTGAAGTATGGCTCTATTAGGAAACAATGTAGCCATACCACAATTGCCGCCAGAAAATCCTATTATACCTCCGATACAGCCACAAAACGTGAATAATCAATCGATGCCACAAGATGATTAGATACAAAATTGAACTATTTGAGACTTTGTTGTCCTTGTGTTGGATGATTTGCAGCCAGGGGTTGTTAGGCCAGCTATTCAAGCTGGAAACTTCGAATTAAAACCAGTCATGTTCCAGATGCTAAACTCTAATGGGCAATATGCTGGACTGCCACATGAAGATGCGAGAGAGCACCTTAAATCCTTCCTATTGATTTGTGTTCTTTTAGTCAGCATGGCGTTCCTGATGACGCCTTGAAAATGCAACTATTCCCTTATTCATTGCAAGGACGGGCTCGCACCTGGTTCCTTCGATTGTTTGTTGGATCAATCACTTCATGGAATGCGCTTGCAACTCAATTCGTTTTGCGATTTAAACCACCAACAATGAATGCGCGTCTTAGAAACGATATTACTGCATATCATCAGCTGGATGATAAAAATTTGCATACTACATGGTAGCGTTATAAATCTCTTCTTCGACTCTGTCCCATGCATGGAATTCAACAAGAGACGTAGATTGAAATTTTCTACAATAGGCTGAATATACACACAAGAAATCTTGTTAATGCATCTGCTAATGGTCCTTTGTTGGACTGTACATAAGATGAAGCTGTTAGAATTCTAGAGAGAATCGATCAGAATGATTACCAATATCCGACCTCTAGAGTTACACAAGTCAAAGCAAATCCCGGAGTTATTGAATTAGATGCTATATTAGCTCTGAGTGCACAAGTGTCTTCGCTAGCAAACATGATAAAGAACATGAAGGAGATTAGTGAAGTTGCGCCCATTCAAGTTGCTCAACAAATTGATGTCCCTACATTTTGTTGTGAAATTTACGGTGATAATCACAGTTATAAAGATTGTCCACAGCATGCGAAAAATACTTTCTACGTCAATAACATCCGTGGAATTTCTTATGGTAATTCCTATAATAGTTCTGCAAGAAGTCAACAGCCTTGGGGAAGTCAGAATGCGATGACATTCAGATATGGAAATTCATCTAGTCAAGGAAATTTTTGACAAGGAAATTACAATTAGCAGCAGTAAAATTTTAACCAGAATCCTCAGATGCATGCGCATCAAGATCAGATGTAGCTGCAGAATTGTGTACAACCACAAATATCTTCAATGCCACATTTGAATGCTCAAGGACAACAGCAGCAGTACACATAACCATAAGCTAATCCTTTTGCAACCCTTGAAGCCCTGATGCGTGAATATATAACGCAAAAAGAAGCCATTATGCAGGGAAATTCATCTTTTATATGAGTATTGGAAGCATAGTTGGGGCAACTTGCTTCGAATTTGAGCACAAGACCACCAGGTGTTTTACCTAGTGATAAAGAGAACCCAAGCTCAAAAGGGAAGGAGCACTGCAAGGCTATCACTCTTTGGAGTAGGAAACAAACTGTTGAGCCAGCTATCAGCACTGATGCAGTACTTGTCATCATTAATGACATAAATCAGGGTGAGGAGGTTGTATCTGAAGAAGTTATAGAAGAACCAAATAGAGAGGCTCTACCAATTGTTACTCCCATGCCTACTATCAGACCAACAGAATTATCGAAACAACCAACTATGTCAAGGAAACCTTATGTATCCATACCGTTACCATTTCCATAGCGATTTAAAGAGAAGGAGCATGATAGACAATATCAATAGTTTCTAACGACATTACAACAACTGCATGTCAGTATCCCTCTTGTGAACGCTCTAGTACAGATTCTCAATTATGGGAAAATTCATGAAGGAGCTCCTATCCAAGAAGAAGAAGCTGACTGATACTGAGACAATTGTGTTCACAGAAGGATGCAGTGTAATCCTAACAAATAAATTGCCACCTAAGATGAAAGACCCTAGAAGCTTTACAATCTCATGCTCGATTGGAAATCATTACTTGGGAAAAGCTCTATGTGATTTAGGCAAGAGTGTCAACCTGATGCAGCTGTCTACATTTAGAAAACTAGGGATTGGTTATATGAAACCCACTGCAGTAACATTACAGTTAACAGATAGATCATTGGTGCAACCTAAAGGACAAATTAAAGACATCCTAGTTTGCGTAGATAAGTTTGTTTTCCCAGCGGATTTCATTATCCTCAATTGCGAAGCAGATAAAGAGGTACCCATAATTTTGGGATGCCCATTCCTCGCCATTGGACGCACTCTCATTGACGTGTATAAAGGCGAATTGACAATGCGACATAATGATGAACACGCCACTTCTAGTGTGTTTGAGGCCATTCCCTGTAAAGACAAAGAAGAATGTCACCATATTGATGTGTTGGACACATTAATTGAGGAGGAATTCAATGAGCGAAGCATAGCAATTCCAAAAGAATTTATGATGATAACGGATGAAGATGTTCTAGCTGATTGTGACAGCAAAGCTGAAGTGCATAACATCGAGCTTAGGTGTGGATGGAAAATAGAATCTTTAGATTTGACCAGTAGAACGACTCCAGTGTTTAAGCCATCTATTGAAGAAGCTCCTACGTTAGAGTTGAAGCCAGTCCTTACGCACCTGAAGTATGTTTTTCTTGGCAACAATAGTACCCTGCTAGTTATTCTATATGCAACCCTCGATGGAACTCAAGAAGAAAAATTGATCTATATATTGAAGCAGCATAAGCGTACGATTGCTTAGAGTATTGTTGATATTAGAGGCATTAGTCTCTCTTTCTGCATGCACAAAATTCGATTGAAAGATGAAGGAAAGCAATCAATTGAACAGGAAAGGATATTAAATGAGAAAATGAAGGAGGTGGTCAATAAAGAAATTATTAAGTGGCTGGATGCGGGCATTATCTACCCAATTTTTTATAGCACTTAGGTAAGCCCAATCCAATGTGTCCCTAAGAAAAGTGGTATCACAGTGGTAAGTAATGACAAGGATAAGCTAATCCCTACTCATATTCCTACGGGCTCGCGAGTGTGCATGGATTATCGCTAATTGAATGCAGCCACAAAGAAGGATCACTTTCCACTCCCCTTCATTGATCCAATGCTAGACAGGCTTGCTGGAAAAGCCTACTATTGTTTCCTTGATGGCTATTCTAGCTACAATCAGATAGCTGTTGCACTGGAGGATCAAGCAAAAATGACTTTTACTTGTCCTTTTGGCAGTTTTACCTTTCGCCGAATGCCGTTTGGTCTTTGCAATGCACCGACTACATTTCAAAGGTGCATGATGGCAATATTTTTAGACATGATAGAGGACTCATTAGAGGTATTTATGGATGATTTTTCTGTTTATGGAAATACTTTTGATAAATGCCCTGACAACTTGGCCAGAGTTTTAAAGCGATGTAAGCACATAAATCTAGTGCTAAATTGGGAGAAATACCACTTCATGGCAACAAAAGGCATTGTCCTAGATCATCAAATTTTCTGTCAGAGCATTGAAGTGGATAAAGCGAAGGTTGAAATTATTGAGAAGTTGCCCCCGCCAACTAATGTAAAGGGTATTCAAAGTTTTCTCGAACACACAAGTTTTTATGGAAGATTTATTTGAGACTTCTCCAAAATTACAAAACCCCTATGCTCCTTGTTGGAGCAAAATAAAAAATTCCTGTTTGATGATGTATGTGTGGATGCATTTATACAAATAAAGAAGCAGCTTGTGAAGGCACCCATTATCGTTGCACCAAATTGGTCGGAACCATTTGAAGTAATGTGTGATGCAAGTGATTTTGTAGTGGGTGCAGTATTAGGACAATGCAAGGAAAGAGTATTTCACACCATATATTACGCCAGCAAGACTCTCATAGAAGCTCAATTTAATTACACAACCACAGAAAAGAGTTGTTGGCTATAGTTTTTGCTTTTGACAAATTTCGCTCATATCTTGTCGGTGTAAAGGTTACTGTATTGACTGATCATTCCGCGTTAAGATACCTTTTTGGAAAGAAGGATAATAAACAAAGGTTGATACAATGGATCCAGCTACTACAAGAGTTTGATATAGAGATAAAGAATTGAAAGGGGTCAATAAACCAAGTGGCAGATCATTTGTCTCGTTTGGAAGTAGGTAGTGAGGATGGAAATACATTTCAAATTTTTGACGTATTTCATAACACGAAGTTGTTTGCTGTTGATGCAACCCCATAGTATGCGGATGTGGTTAATTACTTGGTGTGTGGAAGGTTACCTTTGGGCGCAACAGGCCATAAGAAAGAAAGATTTCTTTGCAATATAGAGAGATATTATTATAACGAGTAATAGCTTTTCATGGTATGCAATAACAATATAATTAGGCATTGTGTTCCAAAGGAAGAAATGCTTTCAATCTTGAAGCATTGTCACAATGCCCTTTATGGAGGTCATTTTGGTGGCATAAGAACTGTTGCAAAGGTTCTCTAGTAAGGATTTTATTGGCCTTCATTATTTAAGGACGCTCATAACTTTGTGCACCAATGTGATAAATGTCAGTGCACCGGATCAATATCTTGACGCAATGAGATGTTACAGAATCATGGAAGTTGAACTCTTTGACGTTCGGGGTATGGACTTTATGGGACCATTTTCAAGCTCGCTAGGAAATGTTTATATCCTAGTTGCTATTGGCTATGTATCAAAGTGGGTAGAGATGATGCAAGGACAATGTTGAAGCTTTTCCACAAGCATATACTTCCTCACTTTGGCACGCCTAAGGCATTGATCATCGACCATTCTTTTACGATGCATGCAAAGCTCCTTGTCGACACATCTCTCATTTGCTGACTGACCAGAAAATCAAAGCATATCAGGAAATAAATCATGATGTTTCATCCCTTATACCTCAACCATTCGATCGGCTTAAAAAAGTGCATTCTGAGTGGACACATTGATTGATTGCAGACCTACTGTCCTCTCTCTACAGTGTAAACAAACACGCCTCTCCATCTACTCTTTTCATTCCCTATAAAGCAATCCTTTTTGTGTCGACTGTGCTATTCAAAAACAAACCTCCATTGTTATTCAAACTCTTCTTCAAAGCTCTCACCTTTTCTACTCTTTACTACCTATGCTACCAACAAATATGGCCGAAACTTGAGGTGTTAAGAAACCATCAAAGTTTGTTATAGAATCTTCTTCCTCCGTTGTTTGATTGAAACAGAGCATCACCCATCCAAAAAACCGATGGTGTTTCTTACCAAGGCAGCGAAGGATTGCTTCCAAGATAATATGCTAAAGCGGAACTGCCATCTTGAGTAAGGTTTTTAGTTGTAGCAATAGGACCTTGGGAAGCAAGTAAATAAAACCATCACAAAGATAGGATGGGAAACTTTCTACAGTTATCCTGAGGCTACTCACAGTCTCTGGTGTGAGAGTTTTAGCGAACCTTACTGACAATGAGCAAGAGTTCGTGTTTGTTCGTGAAGGCTTAGTACCTTGGGGTGCCTCACACATTAATGATCTCTATAACATCATAGTGTCCGAGGATGAACATATGACATTCCTTGAGGAACTCACAGAGGAGAGGGCTGATATGTTGATGCAAGACCTCTATGTTGAAGGAGCTATGTAGACGGACTCCAATCCAAACAATTACACTATGCACCAATGATTTCTGACGTTACAGAGTAAGGTTTGGTTTCATTTTATTAACTGTCGCCTGATGCCTTCCACCCATAGCACGACTGTAACTTTAGATCGGATGTGCTTGATACATTTGATCATTAAGGAACGAAAAATAGATGTCGATGCAATTTTGCACCAAGAAATTACGGATTGTACTGCTAGGCAGACTGGTATTTTGGTGTTTCCCTCCTTGATTATGCAGTTGTGCCAGTAATGGGGAGTGGTGCCTCGTGAGGGAGAGGAGATTTTGGACAACAAGGGACCCATCAATGAAGCCTCAATCGAGCGCATGACTAGTGGCAAAGACACTACCACTGTAAAGGAGACTGAGACCAAAGAAAGAAAAGGCAAGGCAAAAGTAGAAGAACAAAGAACCAATGTAACCACAGATCCATCTTTATGGTGTAAAGTAAAGGAGTTCTCTGTTTTCCTCTACTGGAGTTCCCTGTTTTCCCCCTGATCATCAGAGAAGCCGAGCCTTCAGCTAAGGAGGCTGAATTTGGAGGAAAGGACCAATCTGTGGCATCCCCGCAAATGGTCCATATTTTTTATGATGAACGAGAGGTGGATTCGAAGGAAGTAAAAGACTGCCTCTAAAACATTACGAGCCTATTTGAGGATGATTTTTCTGCTAGTCCAGAGGCCACTGTGGTTGAGAAAGAGGCCCATGCTGATGACGGGAACATGCCAGTAGAACATGTGGAGACAGAGGAAGAATAGAAAGAAAGAAAGGTAGGAACTAATGTCGAGGCAAATTCGACTGAGGAATTTATCACCGCACCTATAGTCGTGGGTGTATCATCTGATGATTTGGTGCCACCTGAAGCGAGTCAGGTTGAGGCTGTGACTGCTAGTAATGAGGATTACAATCCTTTGGCCATAGAGATTTATATTGCACCACTAGCAGAGATCCACCCATCTGATGTCACGGTCAATGATACCGGGGCACAGCCTGATGCTGAGAAGCAATCCGAAGGTTCGACCAAGCTGAAAGAACGAAAGAGAAAGTGCGCTAAAGATAAGAAGCGCCGCAAGGAGGAGCGGGAGCACAAGAAGAAGAAGACCAATGCTACCACATCTTCAGTTGCAGGAAATTGAGTTAGTTTTTATTTTAGTTCTTAGCTTTAGTTTTCATGCTTATCATGTAGCTGTAATGAAATTGTCACCTCATTTCCTTTGTCATTGCATTTTTATTTTCACTGCATCTACATTGTCATTGCATTTCCATATATCATTGTAAATTAATGTCATTGCATTAGGGACAATGCAGACTTTAAGTTTGGTGGGAATGTATATTGGTTGGAAATGCAAATGCACTCACATTTAAAAAAAAATTCCTTTTGAGTTTAATGAAGCATGCAAGGTTATTGAAAATGTGCTTGAAATTTTTTTCATTTGATGCTTAATTCTTGAATCTTGTAAACTGCTAATGAATGAGTTGGATGAATTTGATTGAATGCTGTATCTTTAATTTTTGGATGAATGATTTAGATTGCATTAGTAATGGATGAATAGTATCATTATTTGAATCTTGAATAAATTTTCCATTTACAGCTAATTGTATATAAGTATAGTTATAAATAAAAGACACTCCAATGTGAGTGTATTGTGAACTGTCAAGGGGAGACACTCCAATGCAAGTGTTAGAAAAGTAATCTAGCCAAAGGCTGTCACTACAAGAGTGTGTGTTGGCGCAATTACATACTCCATGGGGGTTTGTTGCACCCCATCGTTACTTCCCAGGAACAAGAGTATAGTAATGCAACAATATCCCTCAGTCACATAAAGAAAAGAGAAAAATAAAAAAAGGAAAAGAAGAAAAAAATATATGTATATATTACTGTACAATAAATGTTGTTTTGGTAGAAATAATTTAAGATTTAAAGTATGATGCTAGCATTAATGAAGTTGCATTTTTAATTATTCATACCTATAAATTGTCTACGCAATATTCTGTCATTTGAATGTAATTCATGCATTAGGATTTCAAATGATTCAAGTTGCTAGAATGGTCATTGCCTTGATAAATTTTTTTTGCTATAACCTTGCTAGTTTTTGTTTACTTGAGGACAAGTAAAAACTCAAGTTTGGGGGTGTGATAGCATTAGAAAGAAGCATTGATTTATCCTTACTTATGGTATAATTTGTTCCCATTTGTTCATCTTTAGCATACATTTTTAGTATTTTTAATTTAGTTATTACATTTTCTATCTTAAAGAAGTTCAGCCTAATTTCCTTTAAATTTATCATGTTTTAACTACTGATGTCGCTGCATTAGTTTGCTTAGTACTGCACCCAGAGATGTCACTGTAGGAACTTGCCAAGAAGTATCGATGGATGAAGTTGTCTAGAGTTGTCGCTGCATAAGAGGATCCAAAATTGCACCCAGAACTATCGTAGCACCTGACAGTTGACTGGTTAACACACCAGAAATGTGTGAGTTGTACAACTAGTATAACCAACTAGTACGACTAGAGAATGCTAGATCTGAATGGAAAGACACCTGTATTGTGAAATTGCTAGTAAATACTGAAAAGGAGAGAGAAAGGATCTTCTTACTCAGCCATATTTGATTTTCTTCTTCAATCCATATTTTCTTAAAGCTTACATCCATGGCAACTTAACTTCCCAAGGGTAACCTGACGCAGAAGAGAAGGCTGAACTGCTTCTAACAAGGAGCATCCTAAGTGCACTACAAGAGGAGAGTAAGGGAGCAATTTGAGTAGACTAGAAATAGAATGCCCTAATTGTCCTATCATTTCTCTTTCTTAAACGTTGGTAATTCTTGTTATTTACAGTTGTATAGAAGTATATTTGAAATTAGAACTGGATGATATCTATTTCAATCTTGCCTTTATTGTTAATCTTTGGATTTAATTGTTTGACCACGAAAGTGTGATTGCAGTCACTATCACTGAAAGGTGCAGTGACAAATTAAGTTAACAAGCAAGACAATGGAAGTTGCTTGGGGATTGAAGGAATTTAATCCACTTGTTCTTGAATATGTTATATTACCAACACTGGAAGGTGTGGTTATTGTGCATGTTTGAGTCTTGGATCTAATAGGAGAGTCAAGTTTGGTAAGATTTTCATTGTGCTTCTTTACAGAAACAAATTACCTGACATTTTAAACCTTGTGAGTCACACTTTGTTTTCTGCCAACTTTTCACATCAGGAACCCCATTTCATTATCATTGCTTTACTTCTTAAATTTTTCATTATTGCTTCGACAAATCAATCTCGTACTTTTTTGGCATTTACCTGTCCATTACTCTTACAACTTTACCACAATTTATATTATTTTATATGTTTATTACATCGACAATTATAAACAAAAATATCCATCCTCGTGGGATAGATATCCAATAGACTTACATCTATCTACTATACTTGCATCGACAATGTACGCTTGCGCATATTTGCTATGACATTCATAGCGTAATCAGGCTCCAACATGGTCGTGTGGCTAGTCCACAAGCCTGTGTGCCTCTCCATGTGTCTACCCATGTAACTCACTGACTTGGTTTACACCCTCGTGTCTTCGCCTGTGTCTCTACCCTTGTAACACACTGACTTGGGTCACATGACCATGTCCTAGGCCATGTGCTAGCCCGTGTGGACCCTGTACCTAATACTCTTAGGGCACACGCTTGTGTTTGACACATGATTGTGTGACAGCTGGTGTCCCAGGCCGTGTGTACCCAAAAGTGACCAAAATCATGCTTGTTCTTCACCTAATTGCACAAGTACCTAAAACCAATACATAGCATATGATCATAAGACTATAAACACACCTAAGGGTAACCAGTACATGCCAATTCCAACCACCAAAGACCTTACTAGTGCGTCATATATTTAAACACAATATAGGACACATATACATTCATTATCATTGCCACCACCCTCAAACAAACATACACACACAACCTAACCAATTTCAACCACATCATACCAAGCTTAAACATGGCACTTACCATTTCATGGTTAAACACTCAAGCTTAACTTTAGTTTAACAAGCATACAATACAATATTACCATTCCACAACATCAAACTTTCTAAAACACCACACATAGCTATGAAACATTTCAAACATAACCATTTGTCCTAATACATGCCATATAAGCCAAGTTATTTACAAAATCTACCAAAGGGGTCCTCGAGATAGTGTGATTCCTCTAGTTGATTTGATCTCCCATCCACAAAAATGTAATCTACAAGACAAAGGAGAAGACATAAGTAAGCTTACATAAAGCTTGGCAAGTTCGTCGATTAAACGATAAATCTTACCAAATTAAATATAACAATTCAAATAACAATATTAAGTATAGAGTTCATGTCAATCACAACTCACAACAAGTGAGTAATAATCAATGCAATAATACTCATTAGTTTGATATTTCAATAATTCTCAGTGAATAATGATCATAGCCCGATGAACGATAAGTGGATACGAGTACATAGTTAACCAACCAGCACACCAGATGCTTTTATGAGCCAGTCCATCCAGCACACCAAATGCTCACATGAGCCAATCCATCCAGCACACCAAATACACATAAAAGCTAGTCCATCTAGCACACCAAGTGCTCGTAAGAGTGATCGCGCTATGAACGTCACAACAATTGTGCAAGCGAACACTTATCGATGCAAGTATAGCTGATAGGTGTAAAGATATCAGATATCGATCCCATCGAGATGGTTGTCTATGCTTAATCGATGCAAAAGAGGTCAAAATAAGAAGAAGTGACAGGAATAATGTCAGCGCAATTAAAAAAAGACTGCAAATAAAACAATTAAAACTGTAAGAGCAAATATTGTAATACTGTGATATAATATGTCAGAGCAATTGAATAAGAAAATAGAATGAAGGGGTGAAGGTGTTTTGATGCAATTTAAGAAAATTAAAAATGTAAACAAAGAAAAAGAAATGGGGGGATCCCTAACTTGATAAGTTAGCAACCACTATATGTGACTACAAGGTAAATGACTGATAAATTGTCAACGCAATTAAACTTAATGTGATCTCACTCCTTTTGACTTCTCTACTAATCAAAGACCCAAACACTCACATTAACCACACCTTCCAGTGCTGGCAATGCTTTGCATTCGAGAACAAGTGGCCAGAATTCCTTCGTGCCTCATGCAATAACACTTTCGTGATTAAGCAATTAAATCCAAAGATAAACAGATAAGAAGAATTTAGCAAAAATCAAAATAGATCTAAAATTAACAGGTATTTCCATACACAATTAAGTTCATCAAAATTTATTAATGTTTATGAGGAATTAAAGAACAAGTTGAAACATTCTATTCATAGCCTACTAGAACTCTTCCATAAATGCTCCTCTTGCATCACATATAGAACACTCCTCGTCAGGAGTAGATGTCGCCTTCTCTTCGCATCGGTTCACCCTCCAGGAATTTTAAGCTACCATGGAAGCAAGCTTAAGAAAAATCAAAACGAAATTAATTTGTCATGAGTTTCTAGATCCCCTTTCTCTCTCTCTCTCCTCAGTATTTATCTTCATTGCCCAGTATAGGTGTCCTTCTTTTCTCATATCTAACTTCCTTGCAACTGTACAAGTTAGTTAATCAAACTGTACACTAATGCAGATCTGGGGTATGCAGTAAGCAGTTACAGGTTGTCCCGACATTTTTGGACGTAAATTTATACTTTAATTTGCTGTGACAACTTTGACATCCTTATGCATTGGTACTTCTTAATTTGTTCACATAGAAAAATCCCTAATGTAATATGGAAGTACCTATGCGGTGACATGTTTGGACGCAATTCTGGATCATCAGAGAATTTTGAAGGTCGAATAGTTGGTATGGGTGTAATTACTGGTGGCTTCTCCTCATTTATCTCTACTGCTTCTTCTTCAAATACAACTTCTCCTTGTTGCTTAGTTTCATTTGCATCGACAGGTGTTGTATTAAAGTTGCTACTTTGTTTAACAGTTTGCTTTCCACTCCGAAGAGTAATAGCCTTGCAATGTTTCTTCTCCTTTAGATTTGGATTTTTAGTATCACTGGGTAAGGCACTTGGTGGTCTCGTGCTCATATTAGAAGCCAGCTATCCTAATTGTGCTTCCAACACTCGGATGGAAGAAGAATTTCCCTGCATAATAGCTTTAGTTCTTGTAATATGATCACACATCAAAGCTTCAAAGGCAGCTAATGAATCTGATCTTGGTTAAGAATACTGCTGTTGCTGTTGTTAATGTTGTCCTTGCATGTTTATATTTGGCATTACAGTCTACTGTGGCTGCATACGAGCATGTGACTGCATCTGATCATAATGTGTATGCACTTGAGGATTATGGTTATAATTTTGTTGCTGCTGATTGTAACTCCCTTGTCAAAAATTTCCTTGACTCGAGGAATTTCCATATCGGAATGTGGACACATTTTGATTCCCCCAAGGTTGTTGAGTCCTAATTGAACTATTGTAAGAGTTACCATACGAGTTTCATCTGATGTTATTGACATAAAACGCATTTTCGGCATGCTGTGGACAATCTTCATAGCTATGATTGTCACCGTAAATTTCACAACAAAATGTCGGGACATCCATCTGCTAGGCTACTTGAATAGGGGCAACGTCACTCGTCCTTTTCATGTTTTTATCATGTTAGCCAATGAAGATACCTGTGCACTTAAGGCTGATATGGCGACTAACTCAATAACTTCAGGATTCATTTTTACTTGAGCAGTTCGAGAAATCGGGTATTAATAATCATTTTGCTCAATTCTCTCCAAAATCTGCATGGCTTCAGCATAGGTGCAATCCAACAAAGGACCGTTCACAAATGCATCGACAAGATTTCTTGTCTACATATTTAATCCACTGTAGAAAATTTTGATCTGTGTTTCTTGTTGGATTCCATGCACGGGACAACGTCGAAGCAAAGTTTTGTAACACTCCCATGTAGTATGAAGGTTCTCATCATCTAGCTAATGGTAAGCAGTAATATCATTCCGCAATCGAGCATTCATTGTGGGTGGATTAAATCGCAAAACAACTTGCATTGTAATAGATCCAGTAGGTAATCCAAGAAACCAGGTATGTGCCCTTCCTTGAAAAGAATAAGGAAACAACTGCCTCTTCAAGGCGTCATCAGGAACACCATGTTGACTAAAAGAAGCACAAATTAGCATAAAAGATTTAAGATGCTCTTTTACATCTTCATGAGGCAAACAAACATATTACCCATTCGAATTTAACATTTGAAACATCACCGATTTTAACTCAAAATTTCCAGCTTGGATCGCTGGTCTAACAACCCCTGGCTGCAGATCATCAAGCAAAGGAACAACAAAATCTCTAATTGTTCTGTTTTGCATTTGTTCTTCTTGTGGTAGCGGTACATTGTTAAAGTTTTGTGGCTGTACTGGAGGGATAGGATTTTCTGGTGGCAACTGTGGTATGGCATCATTTCCAAGTAAAGCCATATTTCTTTACTCTTGTCTTCTCCTCCGAATGGTTCTTTCAATTTCTAGATCTAAGCCAACAATATTATTAGGATTTCTCCTAGTGGTCATACAATACCTAAAAGAGAATTGAACATAATTAACAAAAATAAAACAGATTAGTAACAAATAAAAGTTAGGAAGTAAAGAGTAATTGCAACTACAAAAATAAACATCAAATAAACGCCATCCCTGGCAACGGCACCCAAACTTGATCGCGCTATGAACGTCACAGCAATTGTGCAAGCGAACACTTGTTGATGCAAGTATAGTTGATAGGTGTAAAGCTATCAGATATCAAACTCAGAGAGATGGCTGTCTATGCTTAAATTTGTCGATGCAAAAGAGGTCAGAATAAGAAGAACTGTCAGGAATAATGTCAGTACAATTAAATCAAAGACTGCAAATAAAAGAATTAAAACTGTCAGAGCAAATATTGTAATATTGTGATATAATATGTCAGAGCAATTGAATAAGAAAATAATGAAGGGGTGAAGGTATTTTGTCAATGTAATTTAAGAAAAATAAAAATGTAAAATAATGATAAAGAAATGGGGGGATCCTTGACTTGATAAGTTGGCAACCACTAAATGTGACTACAAGGTAAACGATTGATAAATTGTTGAAACAATTAAATTTAATGAGATCTCAGTCCTTTCGACTTCTCTGCTTATCAAAGACCCAAACACTCACATTAACCACACCTTCTAGTACTGGCAATGCTTTCCATTCGAGAACAAGTGGCCAGAATTCCTTTGTGCCTCAAGTAACTTTCGTTGTCTTGCTTGTTGATTTAACTTGTCACTGCACTTTCCAGTGTCAGCAGCTGCAATAACACTTCCAAGATCATGCAATTAAATCCAAAGATAAACAGATAAGAAGAATTAAGGAGAAATTAAAATAGATCTAAAATTAATAGGTATATCCAGACACAATTAAGTTCATCAGAATTTATCAGCGTTTAAGAGGAATTAAAGAACAAGTTAAAGCATTTTATTCCTAGCCTACTAGAACTCTTCCGTAAATGCTCCTCTTGTGTCACACTTAGAACACTCCTCGTCAGGAGTAGATGCTGCCTTCTCATTGCATTAGTTCACCCTCTAGGAATTTTAGGCTGCCATGGAAGCAAGCTTAAGAAAAATCAGAATGGAATTAATTTGTCACGAGCTTTCATATCCCCTTTCTCTTCTCTCTCTCCTCTGTATTTATCTTCACTGCCCTGTATAGGTGTCCTTCTTTTCTCAAATCTAACTTCCTTGCAGCTATACAAGTTAGTTAATCCAGCTGTACACTCATGTAGATCTGGTGTATGCAGTAAGCAGTTACAGGTTGTCACGGCATTTCTAGACTCAAATTTATACTTTAATTTGCTGTGACAACTTTGACATCGTCATGCACTGGTACTTCTTAATATGATCACACAAAAAAGTCCCTGATGTAATCTGGAAGTATTTATGCGGTGACATGTTTGGGCACAATTTTGGATCTAACTTGTAGCAATAGCTTTGAACACTTTCCTGCTTTGATCTTCTAAGATAGATCCCTGCATTGACATCTCAAGACGCAAAACTAACACTAAATGTAACGACATTAGTAGCATAAGTTGGATAAAATAGAAGAAAATTAAACCAAACATCATTGACTTAAAAAATGCAATTACTAAATATAAAATGCTAAAAATGCATGCTAAACATAATACAAAGGGAACAAATTATACTCTAAATCAAGAGAATTTAATGGTCTTTTCTAATGCTATCAAAATAACTAGTCCATCCAGCACACCAAATGATACTGTAATATATCACGAAGTCTGCAACAAATGCAGGACCTCGACATATCCAATGAACAAAAAATACACACACATCTTCTCCACTACTCAACATAACCCCGTATCACGTGCAATATAACCTATTAGCATGCCAATTGTACTCTATCCTACGTTCATCGGTTCATAGCATTCCATCATAGAATAATTCACGAATAACTCACCATTCCAGATTCCATGTACAAGCATAAGCTCATCATCTCAATATTAATTATCAATTTCTCATAATATAAGTTAAAATGTACAAAAAAATAAACCGAACGAATTTACCGGACTAAGTTGTAGTAACAGCCAAAGTACAAGGACTACTTAGCAACCTCATCTTTTTCCCGGTTATCAACACGTTCTTAATCTAAAATAATAATTTCATTCAATTAACTAATTCAATAACAAAATTAAATCATTTTAAGCAATTAAGTCCCTTTGGACCTTTTTACACAATTACCCTCACATTTTACTTTTATGCAATTGAGTCCATAAGCCCCAAACATGAAAATTAACCATTTTTATTTACAATCCAGTTTTAATGAACCTCTTAGGGATTCTTTACAGCTCTTATTTGCTATTGATTCACTTCAAAACCTAATGGTTTATCCCTTTTAACAATTTAGTCCTTTAACACTAAAATTATCAAAAAACTACAGTACAAAATAGTCCTAACTAACAAAAAAGCTCAATAATCTATCATAAAACTTCAAGAAAAAACTCAACTCATCAATGACAAAATTTATAACATTTAACAGTTTTACAAAATAGTCCTCGGGTTAGATAGATTAAGCTAATACGAGCTCAAAATCATAAAAAATTACTAAAAATGGGCAAGATTTCACTGACCTATCAAAGGTTAAAGCTTAGTCGACCCTAAGTTCTTCAATGTTGATTTTTCTTCTTCTAATTTCGGTGGCATTACTTAGTGAAGAAGATGATATATTTCTTTTAGTTTTTGTCTAATTACTTATTTGTTTAATTACTATTTTACCCTTTACTATATAATTAAATTTCACCTAATTTGACATCTAGAGTCATCCATTACCACCTTAAAGGGTATATATTACATCAAGGCCTCTAACCTTCCTTTCTATATTTAATTGACAACCCTTAACTATTAACACTACCTATTGCATCTTTTACGATTTAGCCCTTTTAACTTAATTAACTACCTAAATGATAAAATTTCATAACCCAATTTTAATACGACATAAATGACCTTATAAACATTAAATAATTAATATTTATGGACCAACACGTCGAAGTTGTGGTCCCAAAACCATTGTTTTTGACACCAATAAAAAATGGGTTGTTACATCCCTTGCCAAAACTTCTCACCCTTGCCATAGAAGAGGTTCATTGAACCTAGACCATGTTGACCAAGTCCTCTTCTCACTCACCAACTCTCTTTGTCGTCTCCTCCCTCTCTCTTTCATTCTCTCATTTTCCTCTTCATTTCCTACCTATATTCTCTCTACTTGCAAAAAAACACCACTTTTCCTCTTTTCACTTTTGCTTCTCTCCTTCATCGTGAACGAATCCTTCATCACCAACCACCACGCCTCGAGGCCACCACTTCTCTTTTTTTCCTCCCATCGTTATCGTGAACCGTCGTGCACCACAGAGAATTTCTTTCCTCCACTATTTTCTTCTCCTTTTATCTTCTTACTCCACCCTTGTTGCACCGATGATGTGATTCCGATCACATCATGTGATTCGACAAACAAGACTTAAGATTGGCCCAAGCTTGAAGGTCCCAAATGCAAAATGAGATTGTTCATGGGTCATGCAACGTTTGCATGTGGGCTATTAAGGCCTAAAAATCGTCCATATTATTTTAATAATTACACAACCCTTTAATTTTAATTTAATTTTGTGTTTGTTATGTTTTTATTATGTTTTAAAACATGTTTTAATGTTGGTAGTTTTTAGTTTATGTTAGCATCTTTAAATTAATGTCTTGAATTATTAATCAGCATCTTTTAATTATGACATGCATTATGTGTTCTGCATTTATTAAGGTCATGCATTATGTAACTTTCATGTTAGTTAAGTATGCATCATAAATAATGACATGCATTATGTAACTCTCATGATTAGTTAAGTTTGCATCATTAAATAAAGTCATGCATTTAGTAATCCATTAGTTCATTTAGTTTGCATCTTTAACCAAGCATTTAAGCATCTTAGTCATTAAATATGTTTGGGTTAGTTTAAATAGGTGATTTACTTTAGCTATTATTTTAATGCATAAGTTAAATTGTGTTTATTTTCATAAATATGTGTTTATTTTAATGCATTTAAGCATTTAATCCATTCATGCTTGATTAGGTGACTCTTCAAAAAACCAATGGAAGACCCTTCAAATGTTGATCGGTTTCAATGCTAAAGGACAATTCAAGACAAGCTGACTCTTCAAAAGACCAAGGGAAGACTCTTCAAATGTTGATCAGTTTGGTGCACTTAAAGGCCAATTCATGGCACCAATTAAAAGGAAGTGACTGTTCAAAAGACCAAGAGGAAACTCTTCAAATGCTGATCAGTTTTAGGGCACTTAAAGGCCAATTCATGACATCATTTAAAAGGATGAAATGCAAAGGATAAAGGAACCGATTATGGTTGAAGAAAGGACTTCAAAATAGCAACTTAAGGAGCATTAATATTCATAAATATGGTGACATTTGAGCCAAATAAAGACATTCCCTTTCATCTATTAAAAGACAAGTGAAAAGACATGGCTTTTGAGCTTACCACTAGGAGTTAAACCGAATTTATTGGTCTAATTTTAAGATAGTTTAATGACCGAATTTGAAAGGACTTAAGATCACTTGAAAGGTCATTTGAGGCCTATAAATTTCGTTCTAAGTCATCCAAGTAAAAAAATGTTTGCATGAAATTATATCTAACTTTTGTGAGAGATTTTCTCTTCGGTTCTTCATTGAACTATTTTGAACTTATCAAACTTTCTAAGTTTGTGGCGTTCAAAAACATGTCTTATCACTTCGTTCACCATCTTAGGGTGTGGCGACTTTGATACACCAAGATTCAAGTATACGGTCAAGTTTAAGTAGGTCATAGTTTTAGTATAGCTACGGTTCCTTAGAGAATTCAACAGCTTCGAATTAAGGTTTCCACCTCTTGAACCATTTCAAAACGACTCCTCAATCAAGTTGTTTTTCAAACCCACAAAGCTTGGGAAATCGCATCAACCGAACCCATATAAATATTTCCTTCTCTTATTATCGCACAACTGGTCCCTCGTCGTTGGACCATCCCCGTCTCCTTCGTCATCGGTGGTTGGGTTTCTCCTCCTTTCCTCCTCATTTCATTGCCAATCTTTTATTTTGATTAATATTATACCATCTTACTTTAATAATTCTTTTAGATTACTTAACTCTCCAATCTCGTGTCTATTTTGATCCACCGTCCATCCTGATTTGATCAAGTTTGTAAGTTTGAGTTATTTTGATCATAAACTCTTCCTCTTGGTGATTTCATCTCTTGGTCGAATGGTATAGTGCCATAGGAATAATTTATATTCATTTATTTTCGTGCTAATACTGTTGATCACGCTATGAACGTCACAATAATTGTGCAAGCAAACACTTATCGATGCAAGTATAGTTGATAGGTGTAAAACTAGCAGATATCGATCCCACAGAGATGGCTGTTTCTGCTTAAATTTGTCGATGCAAAAGAGGTCAAAATAAGAAAAACTGTTAGGAATAATGTCAACGCAAACTGGTTAAAACTACACAGGTTAAGAGTAAAAATTGTCAGTGCAAATGTAATACAAAATGTCAGTGCAATTGTAATATAAAATGAATTGATTGTTGAGTTGTTGTAATGTAAATTTAGAAATATAAAAGAAATAGATCAAGTGTAAAGAAGTGGATAGGATCACTGACTTCACAAGTCACAATGCTAAATGTGACTACAAGGTAACTTATAGATGAATTTGTAACAACAATTATGTTCCAATGAGATCGTACCAATATCAACTCTTTGTTTAGCAAAGAACTAAGTACCCACAACTACCACACCTTCCAGTGCTAGTAATGTTGAGCACTCAAGAACAAGTGACCAAAATTCCTCCTAGTTTCAAACAACTTTCGCTGTCTTACTTGTTAATCTAACTTGTCACCACACCTTCCAGTGATTGTGACTGCAATCGCACTTCCATGGTTAAAATAGTTAAATCCAAAGATAAACAAATGAGGAGAATTGAATAGAACTCAAAGCAAGTCTAATATTGAAAGATACTTTCGTATTCAAACAATTATCAATAGTATTCATCAGTAATTTAAAAGGGATTAACAAATGAATTGAAGCATACTATTCCTAGTCTACTAGAATTCTCCCTTAACCACTCCTCTTGTATCGCACTAAGCACTTCTCGTCAAAAGTTGTTGCGTCCTTGTGGCCTCAAATCACCTTCCTTTAGGAATTAAGTTTCCATGGCAGCTCTCGTCGAGAATGAATAAGAAATTATAGATTTGAAATCTTTACACCTTGATGATCCCTCTTCTCTTTCATCCTTCTATTTATAATCACTGGCCATTCCAAATCTTTCTCCCTCTTCAGATCTAACTCCTTGATGCAGCTATAAAAATTGTTATTGCCAGCTATGCACTCACGCAGATCTGGTGTGTTCTTTGAGTAGTTACAGATTGTCGTGACATTCTTGGACGTAAATTATGGTTTCTAATTTCCTACGACAATTTTGTCATTCTCCTGCGCTGGTGCTTCTAGATATGCTAGCAGCGTGAAATTCCTGATAGAGATGTAGAAGCATTCATGTGATGACATATTTGGCCGTAATTCTGGATCAACTTGTGACCGTAATTTTGAATGATTTCCTACTCCGATCTTCCCATGTGGATTTCTGCGTTGACAACTTTGGACGCAAAACTAGTACTAAATGCAACGCCATTAGTAGCACAATATAGATAAAATGAAAGAAAATAAAATCCAACAACACTGAGTTAGAAAATGTAAATGCTAATAATGCATGCTAAATATGGTACAAAAGGAACAATTTATACATTAATTTAAGGAGAAATTGAGTGTCATCTCTAATGCTATCACACCCCCAAACTTGAATTTTTGCTTGTCCTCAAGTAAATAAAAGCTAGCAAAGTTTTATCTAAATTTTTGTCATCACATTCATCATTCTAGCAACTTATATTCTCTGAAATCCTAATGTATAAATTATAATCATATGCTTCAAATCTTAAATCTTCTTAACCAACATCCCAACAACTATTCATTTTATCTTAATTTGCTCTGACAATTTGTTTTATATTTACATTGACAAATTAACTCTTTTAGCTATGCAGATCTCACTCAATTGCGTTGACATTCTTAGTAATAATTCTTCTAATTTTAACTTTATTTGCTTCGACAATTAAACATCAAGAACTCTATCCTCGTGGGATCGATATCCGATAGAGCAATTCTATCAACTATACTTGCATTGACGAGTGTCCGCTTGCACTTAAATGCTGTGACGTTTACAGGCCGATCAAGTTTTGGCGCCGTTGCTGAGGATGGCATTTGTTTGATGTTCACTTTTGTAGTTGCAATTATTCTTTCTTAACTTTTATTTTTACTAATCTGTTTAACTTTCTTTTGATTTTCTCTCAAATTCTTTAGAGTTGCATGTCCACAAGGAGAAATCTTAAGGATATTGTGAGCTTTGATCTGAACTCGAACGGACTATTCGAAGGAGGAAGCAAGAGCAAAAGAAAATGGCTAGAAACAATAATGATCTACCACCATTATTGCCAAAAGTTATAGTTCCTCCAATACAGCCACAATAATGATAAAAAATATGAAGGGAACAAGTGAAGTTGCCTCTATTGAAGTGGCTCAATAGTTGGATGTCCCGACAATTTCCTATGAAATTTGCAGTGAAAACCATAGTTATGAGGATTGTCCACAACATGCTAAGAACACATTTTATGTGAACAACATCAGAGGAAAATTCCTATGGTAACTCATACAGTAATCCTAATCGTACACAATAGCCTTGGGGGAACCAGAATACGTCCACATTCAGATATGGAAATGCAACTCAAGGTAATTTTAGACAAAGGAGTTACAATAACAACCAACAACAGTAGAACTATAATCACAATTCTCAATTGCATGCGCACCCAGATAATATGCAATCACAAAATCAGATGCACTCATATAACTAGATGCAACCACAAGCTCGAATGCCGCCACAACAGATTGCGATGCCAAATATGCAAGGATAACATCAACAACAGCAACAACAATATTCTCAACCAAGAGCAGATTCGTTGGCTACTCTTGAAGCGTTGATGTGAGAGCATATCACAAGAACGGAAGCAATCATTCAAGGAAACTCTTCTTCTATTCATGCGTTGGAAGCTCAGTTAGGACATTTGGCTTCTAACATGAGCACAAGGTCACCAGGTGCTTTACCTAGCGACATGGAAAATCCAACTCAGAAGAGGAAGGAGAATTGTAAAGCTATCACACTGATAAGTGGAAAGCAAACAACTGAGCCAACCAGCAGTTCCAATCAAGTACATATCGATGCATCTGAGCCACAGCAACAAAAAGAAGACCCAATAGAAACAAATGAAGAGGAGACACCTATAGTCACTCCTATGCCCATAATTCGACCAACAAAGATGTCGACACAACTGCCCATGTTGACTCAACCGAATCCTATATAACAACCCACTGACAATATACCTTTTCCATTTCCACAGAGATTCCAGGAGAAGGACCATGAAACAGATTATCAAAAGTTTGTCTCTACCTTGAAGCAATTACACATTAACATACAAGAGTAGAGGTATGATGATTTAATTATTGTATAGGGATTTTCAAGGGATCAATTGTTTGGAAAAGGAAGAATGAGAAACAAACCCTAGGCCTAACAACCTCAGGAAGTCATTTAGATGGGAACTAACCCAAATTTGGTATTGCCCATTCGTGAACACCTTTACCCCAACCCAATTTGAACTGTGATGTTGAAAGATAAGTAGTTCTTTTTGACTTGTTATGTTAGTGAAAGATCGGAAGATCCTACTAGGGTAGCGACTAGTTGATTGATGAAAACCCCAAAAATGATAATTGAGGAAATCATGTCGAAGCGAACTAATCCCCCATAATCCAATTTATCGATCTCCTATCTTATTTCCCATTTATTTTATTTTGCTTTTATGATTTTTATTACTATTATAAAAACCAAAACCCTTATTCTTCTTTCATACTATAATCATAAAAAGAATACTAATTAGATCTTTTTCTGTGCAGGAGATAAAATTAGTAATGCCTCGCCTCCCTTGGGTATGATCCTCGGAGTACTCGTTACTTTTTAGTAACACTATATTACAACTAGACCCGTATACTTATGGAAGCCCAAAACATACTCTGAACGGGAGTACGTTCGAAGGTGGTCAAATTTTTGGCGCTATTTTTTATTTTTCGATTTTATACCTAGCGGATTGAACTAGTTTCACATTTGAAGAGCTTGAAATCAAGTATTTTCTTTATGTTTTTATAGATTTTAACTGAGTCTCTATCTTTTGAATAAATTGTGATAAAAGGTTATTTTATTACCTTTAAGGTCAAATGAGGCCTAAAGATTAGCTAACATACTTCGTGAGTGCGCATGAGACCATTAGCAACTGAGCAAAAGTGAAACTGATCACTTTATCACGACGTAGGAGGCTCTATGTCGCAACAAAGGGACCAACAGTGAAGATGAGGGAGACTACCTGCTTTGTTGCTACACAGGACCTGATGTGTCGAGACATCGACCCCTGAACGAAACTCTGCACCAAGTGAAAGGTGTTTCGATCTTTAGAATGCAACTTAAACATGAAGGACGGTAGCTAACCTAGGGTTGTTGAAAACAATTGACCAAGGCTATAAATAGGGCCTTTAACACTAGGTCTAGGGACGCCATTTTACTAGTTTTTAGTTTTTACTTTGTATTTTTATTCTAGAAACAAGATTGTAGAACTTGCATAAACGTTCAAGGAATTTTTCCTGACAGATTGCCAATACAATTAAAGTTTCTTTTTCATTTGATCTCTTCAATTTTTTGCTTTAATAAATTGTTGTTTTGATTTTGATTGAGAAAACCATGAGGAACTAATTCTATTTTGGGGAATTAGGGAGTGCACATTTTATTATTTAATTGTTGTTTAACAGGAATTTTTCATTTGGGATCAGTTGTTTGGGAAAGGAAGAACATCATACAAACACTAGGCTTGACAACCCTAGAACGTCATTAAGGTGGGAATGAACCCAAAATTTTTATTGCCCATACGTGAAAACCTTTTCCCCAAACTGGTTTAGACTGTGACATCTAGTGATAAGTAGTCTCTATCGACTTGCTATGCTGGCAAAAAATCAGAAGATCTAAGTAGGATAGTAACTAGTTGATTAAAGGGAAATCCCCAAAACCCAACAATTGAAGAACTCATACTGAAGCGACCTAATCCCTACAGTTGTTTATCGATTTTACATCTCAATGTTTTACTTTTATTTCTTTTCTTTTTATGCTTTGCACAAACAACCTTTTTATTTTATTTCATACTATAATCCCTAAAGTGGTTACAAATTACTTCTATTCTTTGCAGGGATTTAATTCACCCTAATTACTAATCCCTTTCGGTACTATCTTCGGTAACCAAGTGTCTTATTTTTCTTCGAAGAAAGAAGTAGTACGAGTTGAGTCGAGGAATTTGATAACTTGGTTACAAATTAGGACAAACGAGTTGAAGAACTCATCCATGGATTCACTTTTGGGTGCTTCAAAAAGATGATAAAAACGTGATGATAACTGTAGCACAGCATGTTGTTCTAGTGTGGGTACTAGATTCAAGCTCTTTAGAGATGAAGGAAATAACGGTGGCTACCATTTTGTGGGTATCAATGGTGGAGTCGAGCAAACATGTGTTAATTGCTGAAGGGTTATGGTAGTAAGGGAGCTTTATCATCATCAACATGTTTGCTCCTCCCTAAACCCTTCTCTTTATTTGGTGTTATATCCCAACTGTCAAATTCAAAATCACCGAAAACTCTCAAAAATTTTAACTTTTTTTATAGAAAATCTCAACCAGCTTTGAGCACGCACCAAGAATCTGATTCACACAAAAAAGACAAAAGCTTTAGGTGCCAAAACATTAATTCCCTTTTGAGGTTGAAAAAAAAGAAGATTTTTTTTAGCAGATGAAGGGTTCTTGGCATTTGATGATAAATGGGTATGTAGACAATGGCTTGGGAGATGATGAGTTGCAGTTGTTTGAGCATATGAACGGTTAAGCATTATGTAGGGCTTATAGGTGTTCTTGGAAAATCTAGTCAGATTTTAAGTTTGGAAAATCTGGGAAGTCCTATTTTGTTGATGGGAAAATGTAGGAAAATTTGGAAATTTATTATTGCTGAAGAATTTGCACTTGGTTTTGAACTGTGATTAGGTCTTGCAGAAGGAAAGATTAATGGGTTTGTGTTTGAAATTTGAACTATGATAACCCATTTGCTATCTATGCAAGAATCTCAGCTGTATGCAAGAAAAATAATTTTTTTTTGGGTGTTTGGTTGATGGGAAAATGTAAGAAAATCTGAAAATTAAAATGATGAAGAAGAAGAAGATGAAATTGGAAATTAAAATTATTTAATAATTTTATTATTTCAAAAAATAATTTTATTAATTTTATATTTAAAAAAATAAAAAAATTAAAATCATTTGTTGACGTGGCATATTTTGTCTTATATGCCACGTCAGTAGATGCTTACGTGGATGTGCCCAGTTGGGAAAAAATCGCCACGTCAGCGCTATTAGTCCCTTAACAGCCATTTAGCAAGACTGTTAAAAAATGATCAATTTGACCAAAAAAAAGGTTATGTATGAAAGTGAGCAAAAAAAAAGATAAGGGCCAAAGTGACAAAACACCCAAACGTTAGGGGTTAATTTTGTCATTATGCCTAAATTAAATCCCTGGAAATAATAAAAGTAATTAGTAATCATTTTAGGGATTATAGTACGAAAGATAATAAAAAGACTGGTTTGTAAAAAGCATAAAAAGAAACGGGATAATGCCATTTTTCACCCCTGTACTTTGACACTTGTCTTAATGTGGTACCTGAAGTTTAATTCCATTACACAATCTGGTACTTGTCAGTAACGGTGTTAATTTCTAACTGATTTTGCCACGTGGACCAATTATGTGTCGACATGTGGCAGTGGATAGGCTGAAAGGGTACTTGTACGGGTAGATTAAGGAAGGGCTGTTTTGCAATTTGCCCTTCCCTCACTTTTTCAAAAAGCCCCATTTTTTTTCTTCTTCTTTCTTTCCATCTTTCTCCCTTACTTATTAGGGTTTCTAAAACAAAATCCCTTCTTCTTATTCACCAGAAAAAGAAAAAAATAAGACGATAAAAAGAAGAATTGTGAAGAAAAAGGGCAGATTAATCCCAAATCCTGGTCTGCTTTGAAGCGTCTTCATAACCTAATAGATTCGAGAATTGCATTTATTTTTTCAGCTGTATTGACACAGTTTCCTTAAGTTTCTAGTTAATTTTTTTCTTCACTTTTTCTTTCTAGTTTGATTTTATTTGATTTTGTTTTGAGGGTTTGAATGTAGTTTTATTGGATTTTTTGAGTAACTTGAGACGGAGGTTGATTGAGATCTTTCTAGATGAGATTCTAAGAGGTAGGGATTTGGTGCTTGAGGCGGCATCGACATCAGCGTCAGATGAGGAGAGAGAGGGGTTCATGTGAATGTTTCAAGGATCCAAAAGTAAAAAGATGAAATGGGTATCATTGCTTAAGGACATCAAGGAAAAAGTTGGTTTAGCTCAATCTCCTACTCCAACTGCCACTGCTACAACTGTTTCTTCTTCGTCTTCTAATTGCTATACCAATGCTTCGTATTTCATAACTTTTGAAAATTTATTGACTTTTTTCTCCGTTTGCATTTTTATCAGTCAATGATGATTAAATTTAGGAGATGAACTGGTAGAGTCATCGTTGTGTGCTTTATTTATTTATTTTTAATCTTCTTCTATCCTTTTTACTTGCAGTTGACTCTTTTTAATGTTGATCTAATGTACTTTGGGAAATTAGAAGTACATCTTCAGTTATATCGAATGTCTTTGCTGATTTCTTTATGTTTTTTATAAGATAAGCTTTGATGAGATATTCACTAAGTATACTATTGCTTTTTCTGTAATAAACAAGATTGAAAGATTTAAGTTTAGATGTGAAAAGTTTTTTTGGCTACTGTTTGATGTGCTAGTGTGCATGGTTGAAACCCCAATAAGTAGGGGAAAAAGATGGAAAGAAAGAAGAAGAAAAAAAGAACTAGGCTTTTTGAAAAAGTGGGGGAAGGGCATATTTCAAAACAGCCATTCCCTAATCTGCCCGTGCAGCTACCCCTTCATCCTTCCCACTGCCACGTGTCGGCAAATAATTGATCCACATCATAAAATTAGTCAAAAATTAACACCGTTATCGACAGGTACCAGATTGTGTAACGAAATTAAACTTCAAGTACCATATTGGACATTTTGAAACTTCAGACACATTAAGACAGCCAAAGTATAGGGGTGAAAAATGGCATTATCCCAAAAGAAACTAAAGAAAGTAAATAGTTTGAGATGTAGAATATCGATAAATGGCTTTGGGATTTTAGGTTGCTTCCATATGAGTTCTTCAATCATTGGGTTTTAGGGATTTTCCTCCAATCAACTAGTCACTACCCCAGTTAGATCTCTTGATCTTTCACCGGCATAGCAAGTTGATAGAGACTACTTATCGCTAGATGTCACAATCTAAATTGATTTGGAGAAAATATGTTCACGGATGGGCAATACCAATATTAGGTTCATTCCCACCTAAATGACGTTCTAGGGTTGTCAGGCCTAGTGTTTGTTTAATGTTCTTCCTTTCCTGAATAGCTGATCCAAAAGTTAAAATCCCTGTTAAACAACAATTACATATTCATACTTTCACTCCCTAATTCCCCAAAATGGAATTAGTTCCTCATGGTTTTCTTGATCATCATTAAAACAATAATATATGAGAACATATAATTAAACAAAGAGAATGAAAAAGAAACTAGAATTGTATTGGCAATCTGTCGAGAAAAATTCCTCGAATGTTTTTACGAGTTCTACAATCTCAAACAAAAATACAAAATGAAAACTAAAAGCTAATAAGCGGTGTCCTTAAACCTAATGCTAAAGGCCCTATTTATAGCCTTGGTCGACCATTTTCATTAGCCCTAGGTCTGCTGCTGTCTTTCGTGTTTAAGTGGCATTGTGAAGATCGAAACTCCCATCACTCAGTGCAGAATCCACGTCTAGGGGTCGATGTCATGACACACTAGGACTTGTGTCGAAAAAAAAGACATCAGTCTCCGTGTGAAGTGTTATCCTACAGGCGTTGTTGCGACATAGCCCATGTATGTGACGACAAAGAAGTCAATCTTCGAAATCTTCAAGTCTGGTCCCTTGGTTGCAACGTAGCTCATCCTATGTCGTGACAAAGTGATCAGTCTCTCATTGTTACAACTTCTTATGGTCTCCTGCACACTCACCAAGTTCATTAGCTAACCTTTAGGCCTCAATCAGCCTTAAAGACAATAAAATGACATTTTAGCACTTAGGTTACACAATTTATTCAAATGAAAAATCTAAGTTAAATCCTACAAAAACATAAAGAAAGTACTTGGTTTCATGCTCTTTAAGTGTGAAAACTAGTTCAATCTGCTAGGTATAAAACTGGCAGATCAATAAACAAAATATTGAGCTTCAGTAAGAACAGATCAAAGAATAAAATCAGAGAAGGAAAGAAAATATGGATGTGCTAGCTTCTTTGAAACAAAAGGATGCGACAAGAGCTCGAAAAAGGTATGGAGGAAGCGTAAAAGTGAAGCTTGATGGCATGATTCGGTGGATGAAGGAAACAACTCCTGTGTTAAAAGAGTTTGCAAGAATACACGAATTACTTACTCCAAACTATCCACTAAACATGTTTGGGAATGAAGAAGGAGATGAAGATGAAATCGAGTTGGGAGGGACCAACATAGAGCAAGAATATCCTAACATTGAAGATGAGTATGAAGCAATGTTTCAACCTTAATACTCAACTCCCAAATGACCGGTGATTCAGAGCCCAGCAAGATGACAAGGTGGGAGCTCTCACCAAAAGTATTTCAGCAAGGGCAAGACTCCAATGGACCCTCAATCCAACTCGGAGGAAGAGGATTGAAATTTCATTTTTAGTAGTTTTTAGATTTTGTTTTATTTTAAGACTTGTAATTTTGGGGATGATTTTTGGCTTTTTTATTTTAAGACTTATATAATTTGTAGGAGTAGTATTAGGATTTATTTTTGCATATATGGCTTAATTCTTTTTTGTAGGAACCCCACACTATGGAGACACAAGAATTTTGAGCATTCACACCAAAAAGGAGAAGGACAACCACCACGAGAACAAGAGGACCTTCATGATCAATCGAGTAACTTCTTTCCTTACTATTTAATGGGTTATACATTGAGGACAATGTGTTTTCTAAAGTATGAGGGTAACATAGGAATTTTGGCATATAGTTTTAATTTTCAGTTTTTATGTTTTTCTTTTGATTTGTGCTTGAGCTTTTAGAAAAACAAGTGATTAGTAAGGAGCGTGATTAATAGGTTGATTTTATTTATTGATAAATTTGGCATGATGATAAGGAGTTTTTAAACTTTATATTAAGTATAGATGAACAATATTATTAATACCAAATGATGTGCATAGTATGAGGAAATGAGCATGCTAGTATATACGATAGATAGTAATTTTAAGATTGTATGATTAAATTGATGTTCATGCATGTTGAGGTGTTTAGGGATGACCTAAGGCATTGTTTGGTTACATCTAGAGCTAAAAAGTCAAACCTTATTCTGAATTTTCAATTATTACCCATCTTTGAGTCTTAAGACCCTTTTTGATGAACCGCACTTGATGGTATTACAAATGACATAGATTTTCTCCCTAAATTTGTGTATTAATTGTCTCTTTTGTGTCATATTTAGTATGCATATTAGGCATTTCATACTTAGTTTTTATGTTTCTAACTCATTATTGTTTGGTTTAAATTCTTGTTATTTTACCTCTTTTTGTACTAATGTCGTCGCAATCAACCGATATATTGCGCCTTAGAATTGTCAGCGCAAGAATCAGCCTAGGAGCACAATTATGGAAGGAGAATGCAGCCACAAGTATAGCTTGGAATTGCGACCAGAGATGTTGACACATTGAAAGCTTTACTTTGTTTGAGTGAATTCAAGCCATAAGCACATCTGGAAGCACCAACGTAGGAATTTCACACGTTGTCGTCGTAATTAAAGATTTTAGATTGCGACCAGAGATGCGGCGATAATCTGCAAAATTATAAAGATCACACTAGATTTGTGTGAGTGCACAGCTGAAATTTAACTAACTGTGACAGCTGTAATTAGATCTGGATCTGAAAAGAGATGTCCAAAAATGCGTCGACATTCTGTAATAGTCCAGTAAAAAAAATCAGATCTGCATAGCTGTCAATAACAAACTTTTACAGCTATACAAAGTTTTTGGATCTGAGAAGGAAGAAAATCTGTAATTTCTTGAGCTTATAAAATAGAGAAAAGAAGAATGAGATAAATATCAAGGACTGAAGAATTTAAATCCAAAAATCTCTCAAATATTCAAGCAAGCTACCATGGAAGCTTGACGTCGGAGGAGGGTGAGCTGATGAAGCAAGTGTGCAGCAACTTCTGACAAGGAGTGCTTGATGTAGAAGCAAGAGGAACAATTAGGGAGTAGGCCTAGTAGTCTAGAGATAGTAAGCTTCTTTGTACTCTTTAATTCTTCTCAAATGATGATGGAGTTTAATGATATTAAATGAATACGAGAGTATCTTTTGATGTTAGATCATTTTGATTCTTAATTTACACTGCTTTTCCATTTATTCTTAGATCTAACCGCTCTAAGCATGAGAGTAATATTGCAGTACACCGACATCGAGAGATGCGGTGGTAGGTTAGGTTAACGAGTGGGTTAAGCGAGAGCTGCTCGGGACTGGGATAAAAACCAGTTACTTATTCTTGGATACACATCGTTGCTCACATCGAGAGGTGGAGTGATTGTAATTGAGTCAAGAATAAGTAGGGAGCTCTTGTTGGTAAGAATTCAAAGAGACTTCACTGTAGCGACATTCCATCTATACAATACCTTGTCGACGTATCCAGCGTTGCTACTTAGCAAAATCAGTGATCCTCTCCAATTCTTTACATTTGATCAAACCTTTAATTTTATGCAGTTAAATATTCAACACCAAACACTCAACACATTTTGATTTACTTTTAGTTGCTCTGACATTTAACCTTTGATACTTAACTTTGATTGCATTGACAGTATTAACTATTTCAGTGTGCAGGTATAACTTAATTTGCGCTGACATCCTTACTCACATTTTACTTAATTTCTGTATTAGTTGCTTCAACATTTAAACATCAAGAACCCATTCCTCGTGGGATCGACAACTGATAGAATTGTTTATGAACTATACTTGGATCGACGTGTGTTTGCTTGCACATTGCTGTGACGTAAAAACACTGATCAAGTTTTGGCACCGTTGCCAGGGAATGATGTTTGTTTGATGTTTATTTTTGTCGTTGCATTTATTCTTTATTATCTAAATTTTATTTGTCATTAACTTGTTTCCTTTTTGTTATTTACTTTTTCATTTTTTTAGTGAAATATGGCTAGGAACGAGGTATATAAAACCTCAACATGTTGGATGAGTGATGCTATAGAAATGGAGCTCGATGCCATAAATGTCGAGGTATCTTCTTTGAATAATATGAGTAATTCAATGCAAAATGCTACAGTAATTGCAGAATGGAAATTTGTTGCGACAAGTTACGATTACTGTGGGGGCAACCATTAGTGTGAAGAATTCCTATCAAATCCAACAAATGTGTACCACATGGGGAATTTCTATCAAAATGAAAATCCATATTCCAACACATACACGCCAGAGTGGGAGCAACATTCAAATTTTTGTTGGAACAATCAAGACCCTGGAAATATAGACACTGATGTTAGATCCGAGTGGACATTGCCCAATTATGATCAACCTTTGTCAAGGCAAAATATCCAGCAAGATGAAGCATTAAAGTTTTCATCAATTAAAAATTTGCTGAGACAATATATTTCCAAGACTGAATTTGTGCTTCAGAGTGAAACTTAATCCATACGAGCTTTAGAATATCAATTTGGCCAGATTGTGGGCGCAATAAATTTGCGACCACAAGAAACTTTGTTGAAGGATATTGAAAATTTGATATCACGAGGACAAGAGCATTGAGGAAATCATTCCCAGAAGTGAAACTCAACTAAATGAAGTTGTTAGAGATGCTATAGCAAAACAAGATAATTCAAATCTCAACAATGGAGAGATGTCAGTGCAATCTGAAAAGCAAACTGCAGCTGAAGAAGTTAAACAGAATATTACAGCGACATTATCAAATCACTTTGTCACCATAATTACTACAGCAAAACAACCTTAGAAACTTGAAAACACGTTGTCAAAGAAGAGAAGATTGGGAGATGTCGAAGCAATCACACTTACTGAAGGGTGCACTGTCATGACAATTAAATTGCTCCAAGAATTTAAGGATCCCAAGAGCTTTTCAATACCCTATTCCATTGGTGAATGGTATATTGGAAAGACATTATATGATTTTAATGAAAGCATAATTTTGATGCCTATATCCGTAATTAAGAAGTTACAGAATTGGAAAAAATGCAATAAAGAGTGGAGATTTTTTTTGGGATGGTGTGATGAATAAAAGAGTACGAAGCACTTGAGGAATAAGTAAACACCATTGTCGACGCATTAGGATTCCATTGTCAACGCATTTTACATTTCCTTTTACCTATTCAATTTTACTTGTTACCTTTTCAATTTTATGCAGGAATAAAAAAAATCATCTTTTTTGTCGATACATTACAAGCACAACTTGTCAGTGCAATATATAATGACTCGGCCAAGCTTTTTCAGTAAGAGTTGTGCATATTGATTTTCTTCTATCCCCATCCGTTGGATCAAGTAAAAAGGTTATAAACCCTTCTCTGTTGACATTATGCTTCCCACTTACGATTTCCATTGCTGTTACATTCATCCTTTCAGTATTCTTAAAGTTTTTCTGTAGTTGTCTTTTTACGTTCTACACATAGCACTACGGCGACATTAGATCGCATGTGTCTCCTACATTCAATCCTCAAAAGTCACCACATCGATGTCGGCATAATTCTCCACGACCAGATTGCTGAAGCTGCTTCTAAGCAGACAGGTATATTACTATTTCCTTCTTTAATCATGTTGCTATGTAAACAACGAGGTATTATGCCTAGAGATAGTGAAGAGGTGCTAGAGAATAAGAGCCCCATCAACGACATCTAAGTAGAGAGAATGACGAGAGGGCAAGAGACACCGATAGTGAAAGAAGCACTTAAGAAGAAGGAGAAGGGAAAGAAGAAGGACAAACATGAGAATGCGCCTACAAATGCTCAGTTGGGAAAGAGGTTGGTTGTAATGGAAAAGAACATTGATCGTATCGACATGCGCCTGATTCATATTGTCGGCGCATTGGAGGACATGGACTACAGACAAAATCTATTTTATGAGTACACTAGAATATAGAACAAATCGATTGTCGACGCATTGAGAAGAATGAGTCCAAATCCCCTACCAGAGTTCCTTGTCTTCCCACCTATTATTAAGGAAGCCACCTAATCCTTCGACCAGCATACTCTTGATGGTAGGCCACAACATGTTCCCTCTCCAACAAGAATCCACATTTTAGATGACGAGGAGCATGAGAGGCATTCTAATGCTATGGAAGATTGCTACAGAAATATAGTCAGCTTGTTTGAAGAAGAGTTCTCGAACAACCTTGAGGCTAATATCGTAGAGCGGGCAGCTATGGTTGAGGAGGTGCATACTCTAATTGTATCCATGGGTGTACACATAGGAAGGCGCTGATAAAGACACCACTAAGCAGGAACAGCCTGAAGAAGGTGAAGCAGAACAAGACAAAGGCCAAGAGAAGGAGAAGGAAAGAAAGGAAGAATTTGAGAAGGACCTCATAGAGAAGCAGGAGGAAAAGCAGGACGATGCCCTGACAGATATCGCTGAGGATATTATTGAAGAACCTGTAAATGTGAGGGCATCCAATGCAAACGTGGCTCCACCTGAAGCAAGCCAAATTGAGGCAGTTACTAGCAGTGTGAAGATTGTAATCATTTGGCCATAGTGCCTTATATAACACCACTTGCAGAAGTCTACCCATTAGAGGTAACTATCAATGAGGCCACCACCTAACCAACTGAAGAGGAGCAATTCGCTGATCCGACTGGAACGAAGGACAAAAAGAGGAAGCGTAAAGAGGAGAAAATGAGGCACAAGGAGAAACGGAAGCGCAACATGAAAAAGACCAATGCAGCCACATCTTCAGCTGAAGCACACTGAGTTAGTTTTTATTTTTTTTAGCACTTAGTTTAGTTTTCATGCATATCATGTAGCTGTAGTATAATTGTCCCTGCATTATTAATGTCATTGCATTTTTATTGTCGCTGCATCTACATTGTCATTGCATTTCCATATATATATTAATGTCAGTGCATTGGAGACAATGCACACATTAAGTTTGGAGGGAATTTATGTGAAATGAAAATGCATTTGCACCCACATTTTTTAATTTTACTTGTTTCTTATGTTAATGAAAATATGCAAAATTTCAACAAAAATGTGCCCACAATTTTTATTTTTATGCGTAAATCTTGATTTGCTTGGAATGCTGATGTGTAAATTGGATGAATGTGAATGAATATTGAGTCCTTTATTTTTGGATGAATGATGGGATTGCATTAGTAATGAATGGGTAGTATCAATCTTTGAATCTTGAATTAGCTTTCCAATTGCAACGACATTGTATTAATAAAGAACACTCCAATGTAAGTGCATTGTGACTTATCAAGGGAGAACACTCTGCTGCATGTGTTAGAAAAATCATCTAGTCAAAGGCTGTCACCGCAAGAGTGTATGTCGGCACAATTACATACTTCCTGGGGGTTTGTTGCACCTCATCGTTACTGCCCAGGAACAAGGGTATAGTAATGCAATGACATCTCTCAATCACATGAAAAGAAAGAAAAAAATTATAAAGCTATCTTCTAATAAATGCTGTATTGGTTAAGGAAAGGTTAAGATTCAATGCATGATACTAACATTTATGAAGTTGCAGTTTTTAATTGTTCAGGCCTATAAATTTTCTTCACATTATTCTATCATGTAAATACAATTTGTTGATTAGGATTTCAGAAAATTCAAGTTGTGAGAATAATGATTACAGTGAAATTTTTACTTGTGACTTTGTTAATTTTTGTTTACTTGAGGACAAGTAAAAACTCAAATTAGGGGGTGTGATGGTATTACAAATCACATAGATTTTCTCCCTAAATTTGTGTATTAATTGTCTCTTTTGTGTCATATTTAGTATGCATATTAGGCATTTGATACTTAGTTTTATGTTTTCTAACTCATTATTGTTTGGTTTAAATTTTGTTATTTTTACCTCTTTTTATACTAATGTCGCCGCAATCAGCCGATATATTGCGCCTTAGAATTGTCAGCGCAGGAATCAGCCCAGGAGCTCAATTATGG
Organism: Gossypioides kirkii; assembly: GCA_005610355.1. NCBI lineage: Eukaryota > Viridiplantae > Streptophyta > Magnoliopsida > Malvales > Malvaceae > Gossypioides > Gossypioides kirkii. The sequence continues at coordinate 24,343,578 of CP032245.1, forward strand.
AAGAAGAATGCAGCCACAAGTATAGCTTGGAATTTCGGCAGCATTTCTGCTTATTTACGTAAAATCCCCCTGTAAAATTTTGTATTTCACAATATATTAACATTCAAATAATCTCCCAAATCAATTCCCAACACTTCAATTTCTCATAGCATTTCAATAAACTTGATATCTACGTTTAACCATTTCATCAAAACATTGGTTATAAAGTACTAGCAAAAGAGACATAATAAACATATTTAAATTTAATTTATGAGACAATATTATATTTATATAAGCCTATGTACATGCCATAAATATTAATCAAAAAGTAAACTTTTCACCAACTTTGTTTGAGCTGAATTCCTATTCTTCGGATGCTGTTCGTACGATCTACTGAATCTAACTACCTGCGCACGGAAAAATAAACAAACCGTACACTGAGCAATTTTTATGCTCAGTGGTGCTAATATCATATAAATCATTACATAAGTATTAAATATAAATTAGTTAATAAAAGTAAATAAATAACAATAAGCTTTTTAATCAATTTAAAATCACAGAATCAATTTAATTCACACAATAAGAAAATTCAAATATATTCAACTTTGTTTTTGCTTTTCTTTCAATCTAAACCCCGTACCAAAGTTTAGACTCATAACCAGATACATGAATCCTCCACCTCGAGTTGTTCGACAACGATGGCTATCAGAGTAGTCCACGACCCTCAGGGGGACTGCCCATGACCCTCTGTAAATTGGGGCTAACAATAATAAAAATCGACCAATTTGGCCTTTTCTCCCTCGACCCTCTGGGAATTGGGGAGATCTAAATTCTCTGATATAAAGACTCTATGGCATGCCAACTATATCTGATCTAGTCTAACTTAGTGTACCGGGGTAAAAAATAAAGTTTCATAATCCGTTTCACCTCAATTCTATTTTCATATCACGATCAAATCATATATTTTGCCTAATGTAAATTTTGGCTTCCAATTCAAAAACATATAAAATATTTTCTTGCTCAAGCATTCAAAATCATAATACTCAAGCTCAAAATATAACCATGAATTTGCTAATTTAATCATTGGAAAAACATGTTTCATCTCAAATCAAATTTTATAAATATTAACTAAATAATTCTAACTCATTCAAAACTCATAAAAATAATATAAAAATAAAATTAATAGAATTAATCATAATGATCTAATTATTCTAAAGCTTTATGTAATGAAAATAAGATATTAGCACAAACCGAATTTTAATCGCTTTACTTCTTCTCTTCGTCTTTCTCCTTCAATGTGCTTGCTTCGTTTTTAGTTACAATATGAGCAATTCAATACAAAATAATATCATTTACTCGTTTTAATACTAAAACTAATAAAAACAACATAAATATGCATGATTAATCAAATTAATATACTAAACTTCCAAATTTGAAATTCTCATATCTTTCAACTCGATTATCCACTTTCAATTCTATCTTCACCGGAGTACTCTCTAATTTATAAACTATCATTTAGCACCAATATTACCCAAAAGAATCAATTTTCTCTACTACCCCTTTAACATAGCCAAATAAATCAAATAAACTTCCCAATCAATTTCATTTCTTTTTCACACTTCTAATAAGGTAGAATTCATCTTCTAATCATTTTCTATCAAGAAAATATACCTATTTCACTTAAATTTCCTAAGCTTCCATCAATGCTCTTTAATGGCAACTTTCAAAATACTTGATAAAATAAAAAATTATTGGTATATATATGTAGAACAAGCTTTAAATATTCAAAATCTTTGAAAAATTTGAAGAAAAACCATACCTTATGATTGAATTTTGAAGAAAAATGGTGAAAGAAAATTTCTTTCTCCCCTTTCGTAAGAAACAGAGAACATGAAACAAAATAGAAATAAAGGAAGAAGAAACGTCTCTTTCTTTCTTTCTTTTATATTTATAAATATTATTATATTATAATATTATTATTAATTAAAATATCTTTCAAAAATAATAAAAAAAGTATTGATTTTTTTAAAGTAATGGTAAAATTGTCATTATGTCCTTCCATCAAAATAAAAATAGAATATTTTCACTTTAGTCCTATACTTTTCCAACTTATTCAATTTAGTTCCTGAACTCAATAACGAATTTTTTTTAACTAACCACATGCTCCTTATAATGATTCTCTATTTTTTTTCCATGTCTAATAGTTTCCTTTAAAAACGATCAAAACTTCTTATACTACTATTTATTTATAAAACCATTATTCAAGGACTTCTACCATAAATTTATATTTTTAAAGTGGGGATGTTACACATAACCTAGCTAAAGGGATTGGTTTATATTGTGGTTTCCTAAATTGGAGAGAAAATGAAGGTGAGAGAAGGAGAAATAAGGGGCTGAGATGGAATGGGACATTAAGGGGAAGAAATAAGGAAAAAGACAATGTACCAAACAAGTTTCGTGTTTGTAAGCTTTGTGCTTAATTGTTCTTTTATCTCCATACCTATCCTAAGCCTCAACACATTACAAGCCTAAAAGCCCTATGTGACATAAACAAACAAACTCTATGCTTGACTAGATATGATAATTGTACGATCTCATTATAACTATTTGTATCATGCTAGAATAATCAAAGTACTTATATTAGACATTGATGGATCTATATTAATAAAACTTTGATATTTGTATTTCTTGTAACCTACTGAACTTGTTTTGTTTCTAACCAAAAATGATAAAATTGCTCGATCATCATGTTAGAATTATTAAAGGAATACATAATACCTAGAGTAGATGTTGCGAATCTAATCTTTGTATAATACAGATTCAAGCTTCTTTGCTTTTCTTTTATTTCCTTCTTTTGTTTTTTCTTGTTTTGTTTGCTTGAGGACACACAAAGACTTAAGTGTGGGGAGTTTGATCTGTCAGTTTATACCTAGCAAATTGAACTAGTTTCACATTTGAAGAGCTTGAAATCAAGTATTTTCTTTATGTTTTTATAGATTTTAACTCAGTCTTTATCTTTTGAATAAATTGTGCTAAAAGGTTATTTTATTACCTTTAAGAACAAATGAGACCTAAAGATTAGCTAACCTACTTCGTAAGTGTGCAGGAGACCATTAGCAGCTGAGCAAAAGTGAAACTGAACACTTCGTCATGACATAGGAGGCTCTATGTCCGAACAAAGGGACCAATAGTGAAGATGAAGGAGACTGCCTGCTTTGTCGCGACACATAACCTGGTGTGTCGCGACATCGACCCTTGAACGCAACTCTACACCAAGTGAATGGGGTTTCGATCTTTACAATGCAACTTAAACACGAAGGACAGCAACTAACCTAGGGTTGCTGAAAACCGTCGGCCAAGGCTATTAATAGGGCCTTAAGCACTAGGTATAAGGACACCATTTTACTAGCTTTCAATTTTTACTTTGTATTTTCATTCTAGAACCGAGATTGTAGAACTCGCATAAACGCTCGTGGAATTTTTCCCGACAGATTGCCAATACTGTAACACCCTTATACCCGATCCCTCTATATATACTCGATGTAAGACTATTACATACGGTGCCAAAGCAATGTAGTTGGACACTATACAATTTTTGCATTTATACATAATGTTTTATCTTATTTAAGCCAAAAATTATTAAAACAAGCATACCGGATTGTTAACGGATCATCAAACGCATTTGAAATTAATTAAAATATTGTTCTTGTTCAAAATAGGGCAAAATATCGATACCTACTTGATAACTCTTGAAAAAGAGTTATATTCCATACTCTTGCTATAGCATTTTATCTATTTTCAAGTAAATTTGTTATGAGATTTGCAGTGTTTTTTTGTGTTTTTGTCATTGGAATTGTGTGCGCTTAAACTGGCAGAATATATACACTTAAGAGATGCGTTCATTAAGGTTGTGTTCATTAAGAATGAGATAAGTTTTGTTGGTAGAAGCATGTTATAGGAATATAATGTGTGTTTCTTGTAAAAAGTTGCTTCATTCTAAGATAATTTTGTAGAAGCAAATATTTGTCAAGGCATTCATAGATCCAGAACTTGGATCTACAATATTTCAGATTTATAGGTTACAACTTTGTCTTGTGCTAAAGATTTTTCCACCCATCTCTGCTAAGCTTGATAAGTACTTAGTAGATTTGGTGCTCTGCTTGAAAATCTTGATCAACTTTATTGTTTTGCATTTTGTTATGACACACACTTTGCAAACACATTCTATCTTGTTATTACATTTTACTTTGAATGCATAAATTCTTTTGTCAACAGTTTAACAATACCTACCGAATACCAATTTCACTTGGGATCGATACTTATCACTGTATTACTTGCATTGTGTACACTTGCACATTTGCATTTACAATATTATTTTACACGTGACAGTCAGCAATACTTTGTTTGCCCCATCGTATTGTTGATGAGAAAAGAACATGTTTGAGTATGAGTGTTTAAAAAGAAAATAAAAGAAAGAAAAATTGTTAAGGGAAAAATTCGTAAAAAGAAAAATATTTTTTTAGGAACACTCCGCTGTAGCAAAAAGAAGAGTAAGCTAAGGAGGTAGTTGTTTGCTCCACCCATCTTTTCAGTTGAAAACTTTAAACTGCATGAGTGTAAATTCAGATTGTGATGTAATTGTTGGCATGGAAATTAAGTGTTTGCTCCACTATAGTTGCCAAGTATAACTTTGCATGACAATATGAATTCCTTAAGAGCAAACTAAAATGCCTAAGCAAAGTAAGTGAAAAACTTAGCTAAAGAAATAAACAAGTCTTTAGGAAATTATTTGCTTTAAAACTAATTGCATGTGAATTTGAAATTTCTTTATTCTTTAATTTGAAATTTATACACTGAATTTTATGCATTATTCTACAATGCTGCTACAGAATGTTGCAAGTATAAAGGTTGTTGAGAACTAAAATATATGTATATTGGAATGTGGAAGAAAATTTTTTACGAAAAATGTCAAGGCTGTAATCTTTGTGTTTTGATGCATACAATCAACATATTTTACATGAGGACAAGCAAAAGTTCAAGTTTGGGGTGTGATAACTCTTGAAAAAGAGTTATATTACATACTCTTGCTAGAGCATTTTGTTTGTTTTCAAGTAAATTTGTTATAACATTTGTAATGTTTTTATGTGTTTTTGTCATTGGAGCTATGTTGCACTTAAACTGGAAGAATATATACATTTTACCCTTTTTTGTAGCAAACCATGGCTGTTGGTACATGTTTCTGGATGCAGGTGAAGGTGGAGGAAGATGAGAGTACGAGGCCCAATAATGAAGCACTATTGGGGAGTGGAAGCAGTAAAACTTTGTAGCTGCTAAATGCTCTGGCAGTACCAGGCGTGCAAGATTCTATTGAAGTAAACCTGATTTATTTGTGGTCTATACTAGAAGCTCTAGGAGGCTCTAGAACCCCTAGAAAAGTGGATCTGACAACGTGAGTTGTGTGGCCAAAGCTCTTATATAAATAGCATTTGGGAGAAGGAAAAGATATCAAGAATTTTATTTAAGGAAAGCTTGAGTGATTTGCGTTAGAATCCGGAAGGAGGGAAATTAGGAGAGTCACACGGCAGATCCGACGTGCAGAATTGGGAGTGGAGCTTGACTTTGTTGTAACGAAACCACCAAAGAAAAGATATGTTGTTGTGGTGAAGCAAAGCGGAATCGGGAATGTAGGCCTAATGTTCTTTTTGGGTCTCAAACAAGGAGTACTCTTTATCTTTGAATCTATTTGTTAAATTTGTGTGAATAATGAATTTGCTCTTGATCATCCTGTAAATGTTATAGCATTTAAGTGCAAGCGGACACACGTCGATATAAGTATAGTTGATAGATTTGTTCTATCGGATATCGATCCCACGAGGATAGAGTTCTTGATGTTCAATTGTCGAAGCAACTAAAGTTAAAGTTAGAGAAAATGCTAGTAAAGATGTCAGCATAATTAAATCAAATCTACACCAGTAAGTTACTCACAATTGGCAACACAATTATGAGTTAAATGATAGAGCAACTGAAAGTAAAATAAATTGTTGTTGATATTTTGAGAATTTAAAAGTAGAAAAAGTAAAAGTGTGATCAAGCGCGAAGAATGGAGTGGATCACTGACTTCACTAAGTAGCAACGCTTGATGCGTCGACAAGGTATTTTTAGATGAATTGTCGCAGCAATAAAGTTCCAATGAAGTCATACCAATAACATCTCTCTGTTTAACCAAGACTCAAGCGCCCACAATTACCTCACCTTCCAGTTGTTGGCAATGTCTTGCACTCAAGAACAAGTGACCAGAATTCCTCCTAGTCTCAAGTAACTTCCGTTAACTTGGTTGTTAACCTAACTTGTCACCGCACTTTCCAATGTCGGTAGACTGCAATTGCACTTCTGTGTCAAAAACAGTTAAATCCAAGAGAAAATAGATGAGAAAAATTGAATAAGAATCAAAGTAATCTAACATTGAAAGTTATTTCCATATACAATCAAGTGTCAATAAGAATTCATCAACATTAACAGAGGAATTAATAGATAATTCGAAGCATACTATTTCTAGGCTACTAGGATTATCCCTTAACTGATCCTCTTGTATCGCACCAAGCATTCCTCGTCAAGAGTTGGCGCATACTTGCTCGATCAACTCACCGGACTCTAGACCCAAGCTTCAAGCTTCAGAGAATTTGCAGAATTTAATTCCTTCACTACTTGATATTCATCTCCTTCTTCTCTCCTCTATTTATAAGCTTTGAGAATTGTAGATCTCATCTTCTCTCAAATCCAACTTCTTTTGCAGCGGTCAAAGTTTGTTGAAATCCAGCTGTGCACTCACGCAGATCAAGTGTGATCTTCATTAATCTGCAGGTTGTCACTGCATTTCTGGTTGCAATCTACAATCTTTAATTACGACGACATCGTGTGAAATTCCTACGCTGGTGCTTCCAGATGTGCTTTGCAGCGTGAATTCACTTATACAAAGTAAATGTTTCCATGCGGTGACATTTTTGGTTGCAATACCAATCTAAACTTGTGGCTGCATCTTTGAACTCTTTCTAGCATCGATCTTTCAAGATGGATCCCTACGCTGACAATTTCAAACGCAATACATATGTTGCATATGACGACATTATGCACAAAAGAGATAAAATAACGAGAATTTAAGCCACACAACATTGAGGTAGAAAATGTAAAAAACTAAGTATGAAATGACTATCATGCATGCTAAATGTAATACAAAAGAGACAATTAATACACAAATTTAAGGAGAAAATAAGTGTCATTTCTAATGCTATCAACTTGAGTTTTTACTTGTCCTCAAGTAAAAAAAAGTTAGCAAAGTCACAAATAAAACATGTCACCACAATCATCATTCTAGCAACTCAAATTCTTTTGAATCCTAATGTATAGATTGTATTCATATGATAGAATAATGTGTCGACAATTTATATGCATGAATAATCAAAACTGCCACTTCATTAATGTTAGCAGCATGCTTTGAATCTTAACCTTTCTTAACCAATACAACATTTCATGTATTTTTTTCTTCTTTTCTCATTTCTTCTTATTTATTTATTTTTAAGTGACTGAAAGATGACATTGAATTACTCTACCTTTGTTCTTGAGTAGTAACGATGGGGTGCATCAAACCCCTAGGAGGCATGTAATTGCGCCGACACACACTCTTACAGTGACAACCTTTGGCTAGATGATTTTTCTAACACATGCAGTGGAGTGTTCTTCCTTGATAATTCACAATGCACTCACATTAGAGTGTCTTTTATTAGAACCATGTCGCTGCATTTGGTAAGTTATTTCAAGATTCAAAGATTAATGCTATCCATTCATTACTAATGCAATTCCAATCATTCATTCAAAAATAGCAGAGCTCAATATTCATTCATATTCACCCAATTCACATATCAACATCCAAACAATTCAAGATTTATGCATAAAATAAAAATTGTGGTCGCCTATTTTGTTGAAACTTCTCATACTTTCATTAAGCTAAAAAAACAAATAAATTTTCAAATATGTGGGTGTAATCGCATTTCCATTTCACACAAGATCCCCCCCAAACTTAATGTTTGCATTGTCCCCAATGCACTAACAATATTATACAAATTAAAATGGAAATGCAACTACAATGCAAATGTACTAACAAATAAAATGCAATGACAAATAAAAATGCAATGACAAATAAATGCTATGCATGCAACTAACTAATGAAAAGTTAACTAACTTATTGTTCAGTAGCCGATGAAGTGGCTGCTTTGACTTTCTTCTTCTTATTTGGACGCTCCTCTTCTGGTTTGCACCTATTTTTCTTATCTTTCCTCTTTTGCTTTTTGTCTTTGGAATCAACCGGAGCAGCTGATTGCTCCTCCACAGTCGGTTGAGTGGTGGCCTAATCGACAGTCACATCAGATGTATGAACTTTAGCAAGCAGCGCTACATAAGGCATAATGGCCATGTTAAGATCTTCGGCGCTACTGGTAACTGCCCCAGCCTGGCTCACTTTAGGTGGAGCCAAATTTTCAACGGATGCCCTCGCACTGGTAGTTGCATCGACAAATTCTTCCTTAAAATTTGTCGGGGCATCTTCCTTCTCTTCTTCTTCTTTTTCTTTCTTCTCTTCCTTATTTTCCTTCTTCTCCTCAGGTTCCTCCTTCTCAACTGTGTTTAGTTCGACACCTTCCTCTGCTTCCAATCCCATAGATACGATCGGTGTATGCATCTCCTCAGTAATAGCCTGCGTCTCCACCATGTTAGCCCCAAAGCTATTCAAAAATTCATCCTCGAACAGGCTAGAGACAGTTCTGAAACAATCCTCCATGGCGTTGTAATGTCCCTCTAACTCCTCATCATCAGAGATATGAATTCTCGTTGGGGATGGGACAAGTTGAGGCCTACCTTCAGGAGTAGGTTACTCAGAGGACGATGGGGCTTCCCTAACAATAGGTGGGAATACAGGGAAATCTGGCATTGGATTTGGGCTCAAATTTCTCAACATAGTGACAATAGCGCTATTCCATGCTCTTGTGTACGCATAGAATAAATTATGCCTGTAATCCATTTCGTCCAACATGTTGACAAGGTGAACCTGGCGCATATCCATGCGATCAATAATATGTTCGATTGTAGCCAGCTTCTTCTCAACTTGAGGGTTTGTGGGCGCATATTCTTTCTTCTCCTTTTTCTTTCCTTTCCCTTTTTCCTTCTTCTTAGGCACCTCTTTCACCAAAGGGGTTTCTTGTCCCTTAGTCATTCGCTCTACTGAGATAACATTTATTGGCCTCTTGTTGTCCAACACTTCCTCACCATCTCGAGGCACAATATCCCTTTATTTGTAGAGCATCATAATTAAAGAAGGGAAAGGTAAGATACCTATTTGTTTACCTGCGACTTCAGTAATTTCTTCATGTAAAATTGCATTGACATTTATGTGGCATCCCTTCAAAATGGAGTGTAACAGACACATGCGATCCAGTATCGCAGTTGTGCTATGGGTTGAGGGTAGAATTTGACTGTTAACGAAGCGAAACCATACCTTGCTTTGAGTGGTGAGATAATGCTTGTAAATAGTATAGTTATGCAGACAGTTTCCAGTCCACACAGCACCCTCGACGCATAAATCTCTAATAACCATGTCAACCCCTTCATCTATTAACTCCTTGAAAAATGCAGTGTAGGTATCGTCATTTTCAGCGAAGTGGAAGAGTGCGTTGATGTGAGTCGCACTCCAAGGTACCAAGCCTTATTGTACAAACACAAACTCTTGTTCAGAATCCACTAAATTGGAATCTAATTCCCTTACCAAAGTAGGGGAATAACCGCTTGGATGGTCACAGAAAGTTTCCCAACCCAGCCGAGAGATTGTCCTCGTAACCTGTTTCCCCAATGATTGATGTGGTGACAACTGAAAACCCTGCTCCGGTGACAGTTTCTCTTGAGCATGATGTTGTGGTAGCAGTCTTTCGCCCCTTGGAAAGGAATAGGATGGGATCTTTTTGTGAAAGTTGGTCGACATTCTGGACGATAGTGGTTGAGGCTTCAACAGGGGATTTTGAAGGGGTTTTTGCTCTGGTTCTCTCCATAATAATTGGGTAAAGGAAACAAAAGAATTTGTAGAAAAAATTGAAAATAATGGAGAGTGTGAGTGGAAGAAGGAAGTCGGTAGAAAAAGGGTTTTATAAACTCTAGATTGGAAGAGACGTGATGATTTCAAAAGGTGTGGGAAAGCGTTATGTCTGCAGCTAATAAATGCCAGGCTACAAATCGTACCTCTAGGTTTGATCTAATGGCTAGGGATAGATAAAGATCAATCGACGCAATCCTTGCTGAAAAAGTTTCGCTGAGTCATCATAGAATGCGTCGACAAGTTGTGCTTTATGATGCGTTGACAAAAGATCAATTTTTATTCCTGCATAGAATCTAAAAAGAAGTAGATAAAAGGAGAAACAAAGTAAAAAGGAAATTAACATAAGTGTAAGAATGCAATGACATTATTTAAATGTGACCAGATATATGGTCTCATTGTGTTCTTTGACATCTAGGCTTATGTAATGCTTTAGTCATTGGCCATTTACTTTAAATTGGTGACCATCCTTCAAATCTATAATTGTCACCACACCATTCTGGAATGCTTCGACAACCTTGAAAGGGCCTGACCATCTTGAATGCAATTTACCTGAATGCAATTTCAAACGTGAATTAAACAAAACTACCAATTGACCAGGATTAAATTGTCGCTGTAAGATGATATTGTCATGCCATTTCTTAGTCTTTTCTTTGTATATGGAAGCATTTTCATATGCATTGCGTCGAGTTTCTTCCAGCTCAGCAATGTCCAAAACTTTTTTTTCTTCCAACAGCATCGTAATCTATGTTCACCTACTTGATCGCCCACATGGCTTTATGTTCAAGTTCAACCGGTAAGTGACAGGATTTACCAAACACTAATTGATACGACGACATCCTCAATAAGGTTTTATAGGCAGTGCGAAGCGCCCACAACGCATCATGTAGCCATGAAGACCAATCTCTCTAAGATGGGTTAACCACCCTTTCAAGTATACTTTTGATTTGTAGATTGGAGACCTTCGCTTGGTCATTCGTTTGTGGATGGTATGTTATGGCCATATGATGCTTCACACCGTAGCATCTTAAAGCTGTTGCTACTTGGTTATTGTGAAAATGGGCACCTTGATTACTTATCAATTCCCTAGGTGTTCTAAATCTTGTAAGGATATACGAGTGGAAAAATTTCAACATCGTTCGAGCATCATCCTTTGGAACCACAATTTCTTTGATCCATTTAGAAACATAATCAACAGCAACTAAGATATACACATTCCCAAAGGAGTTTGGAAATGGTCCCATGAAATCTATACCCCAGACGTCGAATAACTCCACCTCCATAATAAGTTATTGGAGCATCTCGTTGCAATGAGATATAGAACCTGTGCATTGACATCTATTGCGTTGTTGCACAAAATTGTGGGCATCTCGAAACAATGTAAGCCAGAAGAATCCAGATTGTAAGACCTTTGCAGCAGTCCTCATTCCACCAAAATGACCTCCATAGGGAGCATCATGACAATGTCTTAGGATGGAAGTCATCTCTTTTTTAGGAACGCAGCGACGAATAATGTTATTGGCGCATACCATGAACAGGTTTAGCTCGTTCCAAAGATACTTAGTAGCGTCTCGCATAAATCTGATCTTCTTCTGACCTATTGCACTCAAAGGTCTCTTACCACAAACTAGATGATTGACAATATCAGCTACCATGGAGATGCGTCGACATAGAATAATTGCTCATCTGGAAATGTGTCGACAATGCGTAACTGATTGCCATCTTCGCTTCCAGCTTTCATATGGGATAAGTGATCTGCAACTTGATTTTCGGATCCTTTCTTGTCTCTAATTTCAATATCAAACTCTTGTTAGAGCAGGATCCATCTGATCAATCTTGGTTTGGCATCTTTCTTTGTAAAAAGGAATCTCAACACAAAGTGATTTGTGTAGACAGTAACTTTTGCGTCGACAAAATATGAGCGAAATTTGTCGAATGCAAAAATGACTACTAGTAATTCCTTTTCGGTAGTTGTATTGTTTACCTGCGCGTTAGTTAAAGTTTTGCTAGCATAATAGATTGAGTGAAATACCTTCTCTTTTCATTGTCCCAGCATAGCTCCTACAGTGAAGTTGCTTGCATCACACATTAATTCAAATGGTTGCGTCCAATCTAGTGTGACGGTAATTGGAGCTTGTACTAGCTGCTTCTTTATTGTGACAAATGCGTCCAGACATGCGTCATCAAACACAAACTTTTTATTCTGCTCTAGCAAAGAGCATAGTGGTTTGGCAATCTTGGAAAAATCTTTTATAGAAACCAGCGTGACCAAGAAAGCTTCTTATTCCTTTGACATTCGTGGGTGGTGGCAATTTTTCAATGATTTCTACCTTTGCTTTGTCTACTTCAATGCCCTGATACGATATTCGATGACCAAGGACAATGCCTTAAGTTGTTGTGAATGGCATTCCTCCAAATTTAGCACTAGATTTGTGTCCTCGAATCTCTTTAATTCTTTCACCAGATTGTCGGCGCAGTGGTCAAAATTCTGTCCATACACAGAAATCATCCATGAATACCTCCAGTGAATCTTTAATCATGTCCGAGAAGATAGCCATCATACACCTTTGGAATGTGGCTGATGCATTGCATAATCTGAATGGCATATGTCGGAAGGCAAAAGTTCTAAATGGGTATGTTAACGTGGTTTTTGCTTGATCTTCCAGTGCAATGGCAATTTGATTATATCTAGAGTAGCCATCTAGGAAGTAATAGTAGGCTTTACCAGCTAGCCTATCCCACATCAGATCAATGAATGGTAGAGGAAAGTGATCCTTCTTTGTAGCCGCATTAAGACAGCGATAATCCATACACACTCGCCAACCAGTAGCAATACAAGTAGGGATCAGCTCGTTCTTATCATTACTCACCACTATGATGCCGCTTTTCTTGGGCACACATTAGACAGGGCTTACCCATGTGCTGTCTAAAATGGGGTAGATGATGCCCGCGTCTAGCCACTTAATAATCTCCTTCTTCACTACCTCTTTCATTTTCTCATTAAGCCTTAGTTGTTGCTCAATGAATTGCTTCCCTTCATCTTCCAGTCTGATTTTGTGCATGCAAAAAGAGGGACTAATGCCTCTGATGTCTGTAATACTCTATGTAATGGCTCTTTTGTGCTCTCTTAAAATTGCGATGAGTTTTTCTTCCTGAATTGCGTCGAGGCTTGCGCTGACAATCACAGGTAATGTGTCATTGTCACCTAGAAAGACATACTTCAAATGAGTAAAAAATGGCTTTAACTCCAAGGTAGGAGCTTCTTCAATTGATGGTTTAAACACAAGGATCATCCTGTTAGACAAATCCAAGGTTTCTAATTGCCAACCCTATTTCAGCTCACAACTATTAGCCTCAGCTCTGTGGTCACATTCAGTTAGGATATCATTGGTGGATGTCACTGCATCTTCATCTGGAACTACTGAAGTTCGTTTATTAAATTCTTCTATAATAATCTCGTCTAACACGTCAATGTGGTGACATTGCTCCTTACTTGTAGAAGGGGATGCTTCAAACACACTTAAGGTAACCTGCTCGTCATTATGTCACATGATGAGCTCGCCTTTGAAAATGTCAATAAGAGTGCATCCCGTTGCTAAGAATGGGCGTCCCAAGATGATGGGCAGCTCCTTATCTGCTTCGTAGTCAAGTATTATGAAATCAGTAGGGAACACAAGCTTATCAACTTGGACAAGGACATCTTTGATCTGGCCCTCAGGTTATACTAGAGATCTATCAACAAGATGTAATGTCACTGCAGTAGGCTTCATCGATCCAATTCCTAACTTCCTGAATGTGGACAAAGGCATAAGGTTAATACTGGCTCCCAGGTCGTATATAGCTTTACATAGATAATGATTTCCAATGGAGCATGGGATTTTGAAGGTACTAGGGTCTTTCATCTTTGGTTGTAACTTATTTGTTAGCACAACGCTGCACCCCTCTATGAGCGCAATCGTCTCGATTTCGGACAACTTTTTCTTCTTTAACAGCAGCTCTTTCATGAATTTCCCATAGCTTGGTATCTACACAAGAGCATCTACTAAAGGTATGTTAATGTGTAATTGCTTCAAAGTAGAAACAAATTTCTAATAATCCTTATCATGGTCTTTCTCTTTAAATCTCTATGGAAACGACAAAGGTATATTGTTAGTGGGTTGTTGTGGAATAACCGGTTGCATTGACTTAGGCAGTTGCGTTGACGTCTTAGTTGGGTGAATTGTAGGTATAGAGGTCACTACAATTAGCTCCTCCTCATTTGTTTGTTAGGCTCTCTTCAGAAACAACTTTACTTTGTTGCGTTGGTTCAGTTGCGTCGACAAGCATTTGGTTGAAATTTCTACTTGGTACAGTAGTTTGCTTTCCACTCTGCAGCGTGATAGCCTTGAAATGTTTCTTCCCTTTTTACGTCGGATTCTCAGTATCACCAAGAAAAGTGCCTAGTGATCTTGTATTCAGATTAGAAGCCAACTATCCTAGCTGGGCTTCTAATGCACGGATAGAAGAAGAATTACCTTGAACAATTGCTTCAGTTCGCAGAAAATGCTCTTGCATCAGTGCTTCAAGAGCAGCCATAGGATCTGATCTTTGTTGAGAAAACTGTTGTTGCTATTGCTGATGCTATCCTTGCGTATGTGGTAGCGCTGTTTGTTGTGACTGCATTCTAGCTTGTGATTGCATCTGATTGTGTACCTGCATTTGATCAGAATTTGAACGTACCTGAGAATTCTGATTGTAGTTCTGCTGCTGATTGTTGTTGTAACTCCCTTGTCTATAACTCCCTTGCTGTGAGGAATTTTCATATTTATAATAGATGCATTTTGATTCCCCCAAGGTTGTGGATTTCAATTATTGTACGAGTTACCATAATAATTTCCTCTGATGTTGTTGACATAAAATGCGTTCTCAGCATGTTGTGGATAGTCCTCATAACTGTGGTTGTCACCGTAAATTTAACAGGAAAATATCAGGACATCCAATTGTTGTGCCACTTGAATAGGGGTAACGTCGCTTGTTCCCTTCATGTTCTTTACAATGTTGGCCAAAAAGGATACCTATGCACTCAAAGCTAAAATTGCATCTAATTCGAGGACACCAAGATTAGTTTTTACCTGAGCAGAACGAGAGATAGGATATTGATAATCATTTTGTGCAATTCTCTCTAGAATTCGTATAGCTTCAATGTAGGTGCAATCCAACAAGGGACCATTTGCAGATGCGTTGACAAGATTTCTTGTTTGGGCATTCAATTCGTTGTAAAAGATCTCAATCTGAGTCTGTTGCTGAATTCCATGCATAGGGCAACATCTAAGAAGAGTTTTATAACGCTCTCATGTTTTATGTAGGTTTTCATCATCTAAATGATGGTAAGCTGTGATATCATTATGCAACCTTGCATTAACTGTAGGCGGATTAAAACGCAACACAAATTGCATTGCCAACGCATTCCATAATGTAATGGATCCAACCAGCAAACCCAAGAACCATGTTCTTGCTCTTACTTGCAACGAATAAAGAAACAATTACATTTTTAAGGCGTCATCAGGAACACCATGTTGGCTAAAAGATTCGTAAATAAGCAAAAATGATTTTAGATGCTCTTGTGCATCTTCATGAGGTAAATTGTCCATTTGAATTGAGCATTTGAAACATCACCTGTTTCAATTCAAAATTTTCAGCTTGTATAGCTGGCCTTACAACCCCTGGTTGCAAATTGTCCAGTACAGGAACAACAAAATCCCTGATTGTCCTGTTTTGCACCTGTTCTTCTTGTGGCAGCTATGGTAGTACATTATTGATTATCTATGGTTGTATTGGAGGAGCTACATCTTGTGGCAGCAATGGTGGTAGGTTGTTGTTGTTGCCAGGCATTTTCTTTTGGTCTTGCTTCCTCCTTCGAATAGTTCGTTCGAGTTCTAGGTCAAAGCTGATAATATCCTTAGGATTTCTCCATGTCGACATGCAACTCCTAAAGAATAAAGAGAAAATAAACAAAAGAAAGTTAAACAGATTAGTAAAAAGTTAAGTAAGAAAGAATAATTGCAACCACAAAAATGAGCATCAAACAAACGCCGTCCCTGGCAACGATGCTAAAACTTGATTTGCCTGTAAACATCACAGCATTTAAGAACAAGCGGACACACATCGATGCAAGTATAGTTGATAGATTTGCTCTATCGGATATCGATCCCACGAGGATAGAGTTCTTGATGTTCAATTATTGAAGCAACTAAAGTTAAAATTAGAGAAAATGCTAGTAAAGATGTCAGCACAATTAAATCAGATCTGCACCACTAAGTTACTCATAGTTGTCAATGCAATTATAAGTTAAATGTCAAAGCAACTGAAAGTAAAATAAATTGTTGTTGATATTTTGAGAATTTAAATGTAGGAAAAGTAAAAGTGTGATAAGTGCGAAGAATGGAGTGGATCATTGACTTCACTAAGTAGCAACGCTGGATGCGTCGATAAGGTATTTTATAGATGAATTGTCGTAGCAATAAAGTTCCAATGAAATCATACCAATAATATCTCACTGTTTAACCAAGACTCAAGAGCCCACAATTACCTCAACTTCCAGTTGTTGGCAATGCCTTGCACTCAAGAACAAGTGACCAAAATTCCTCCTAGTCTCAAGTCACGTCCACTAACTTGCTTGTTAACCTAACTTGTCACCGCACTTTCCAGTGTCGGTAGACTGCAATTGCATTTTCGTGTCAAAAAGAGTTAAATCCAAGAGAAAATAGATGAGAAGAATTGAATAAGAATCAAAGTAATCTAACATTGAAAGCTATTTCCATATACAATCAAGTGTCAAGAAGAATTAATCAGCGTTAACAAAGGAATTAACAGATAATTCGAAGCATACTATTCCTAGGATACTAGGATTATCCCTTAACTGCTCCTCTTGTATCGCACCAAGCATTCCTCGTCAAGAGTTGTCACACACTTGCTCGATCAGCTCACCAGACTCTAGAGCCAAGGTTCAAGCTTTAGAGAATTTGCAGAATTTAATTCCTTCACTCCTTGATATTCATCTCCTTCTTCTCTCTTCTATTTATAAGCTTTGAGAATTGTAGATCTCATCTTCTCTCAGATCCAACTTCTTTCGCAGTTGTCAAAGTTTGTTGAAATCCATCTGTGCACTCACGTAGATCTAGTGTGATCTTCATTAATCTGTAGGTTGTCGTCACATTTCTAGGCGTAATCTACAATCTTTAATTGTAGCGACATCGTGTGAAATTCCTGCGCTGATGCTTTCAGATGTGCTTGCAGCGTGAATTCAATTATACAAAGTAAAGGTTTTCATGCAGTGACATTTCTGGCCGCAATACCAATCTAAACTTGAACTCTTTCTAGCATTGATCTTCCTAGATGGATCCCTGCGTTGACAATTTCAGACGCAATACATATGCTGCATATGGCGTCATTAGTGCACAAAAGAGATATAATAACGAGAATTTAAGCCACACAACATTAAGTTAGAAAAAGTAAAAAACTAATGAAATGACTATCATGCATGCTAAATGTAATACAAAAGAGACAATTAATACACAAATTTAAGGAGAAAATAAGTGTCATTTCTAATGCTATCAGCATCCTTACAATTATTTGTTAAGGGATGAATAATGCTTAAACTTTTTTTATGTTTATGAATGAAATATCAATATCATTCTATTAAATGTCTTCATTGATTTGTGACTCAGCTGTTGATAATTCTACATGCTGACAATCTTAGGAATAAGCTCTTGTTTTGCATGTCGTGACCTATAGCGAGATGGATTTGTTGGAGCATAAGTTGATGTAATGAGCATATATTGGAAGATATGTGTAATAACACTTAGGAGTTACATTCATTAAGGATGATATAAGTTTTGTTAGTAGAAGCATGTTATAGGAATATAATGTATGTTTACTGTAAAATGTTGCTGCATTAAATAAGCACGTCATTGCCTAGTCAAACTGAGATAATTTTGTAGAAGCAGATATTTGTTAAGGCATTCATAGATCCAGAACTTGGATCTACAATATCCCAGATTTATTCATTTCAACTTTGTCTTATGCTAAAGATTTTGCCACTCATCTCTGCTAAGCTTGATAAATACTTAGTAGATTTGATGCTCTGCTTGGATAAATCTAGTTCAACTTTACTATTTTGCATTTTGTTATGACACGCACTTTGCAAACACACTTTATCTTGTTATCACATTTAATTTTGTATTCTTTCGTAAACAGTCTTAACAATTTCTTCTAAATACCAATCTTTCTGTGGGTATGATACTTTAATTATCACTTTATTACTTCAACATTGTGTACACTTGCACATTTGTGATTGCAATATTAATTTACATGCGACAAGTTTTTGGCGCCATTGCCGGGGAGATCGGAGTAATTCAGTAAGATTTTTGTTATATTGTTGAGCTAAGATTTGATTTAGTTTTTTTTAATATTGTTTGTGTTTTTGTTGTTGCAGATTTTTGTAGGAACTTTTTAAGAAGAAATGGAGATAATTTTCCATTAGATCCAGAAATAAAGAGAACCTTGAGAAGACGTATAAGAGAATTGCGTGGGCAAGAAATGGAAAGAATTGAAGGAAGGGTGAATCCGGAAGTTCCCGTTCTAGTTGTTCATGAGCTAGAGGTTGTTAATGTTCCACAAGTAATTGATGATAGAGATAGACCAATTCGAGAGCATGTAGTGCCAGTTCTTGATAATCTCAGTTCAAGTATTTTGCAGCCACAGATTGATGCTACTCATTTTGAGCTTAAACTAGTTATGTTCCAGACGTTGCAAACTGTAAAGCAGTTTGGAGGATTGCATACAGAAGATCCAAAGATGCATTTGCGATTTTTTTAGAGGTATGTGATTCTTTTAGACAACAAGGTGTTCCTGAAGATGCCTTGCAATTGAAACTATTTCCTTATTCTTTGCATGATCGTGCAAGAGCATGGTTAAATGCTTTGCCATCGGGTACAATTTCGACTTGGAATGAGTTATGCCAAAGATTTTTGCTGCGATATAATCTGCCAAATATGAATGCAAAGCTGAGAAGATATTACATCATTTAAGCAATTGGATGATGAAACACTTTACGAGGCGTGGGAAAGATAGAAGGATTTTCTTAAGAAATGCCCTATGCATGGTTTTTCACATTAGACTCAAATGAAAATGTTCTATAATGGGTTGAATGCGCACACAAGAATGGTAGTTGATGCATCAGGAAATGGTACGTTGCTGAATAAGATGTACAATGAAGCATATGAAATATTGGAGAGGATTACGAATAATGTTTATCAATATCCAACAGCAAGAATGAATTCTTGTAGAAGAAGTGCTGGTACAATGGAGTTGGATACATCAATTACAACACAAGTATCTTCGTTGGCTAATATGATAAAAACTATGCAGAAACCGAGCATGGCTAGAGAATTGAAAGTTATTGAAGCAAAATATGTGTATTGTGGAGAAGATCATATTTTTGAAGAGTGTCCATCCAATCCAGCATTTGTTTGTTATTTGGGGAATTTCAATAGAGGTAATCATAATCCTTATTCTAACACATATAATGCAGGTTGGAAACAACATCCAAATTTTAGTTTGAGCAATAATCAATGTGCTAGTTTGGGCAATGCTGTTCGAAAAAATATTGATAGAGTGCTTGGATTTGAGCCTAATTTGCCGAAGCAAAATCAACAGCAAAGTGGAGGTTTATCATCAATAGAAAATTTGTTGAAAGAATATATGTCTAAAAATGATGCAATTATTCAGAGTCAAGCTGCTTCGTTGAGAGCATTACAGAATCAAGTTGGGCAAATTGCTAACAAAACTTGATCGCACTATGAACATCATAGCAATGTGCAAGCATACACTATCGATGCAAGTATAGTAGACAAAGTGAATCTATCCGATATCAATCCCACAAGGATGGGTGTCTAATGTCTAAAATTATCGGTGCATTGAATAAGTAAATGCAATAAATTGTGAGAATGGTTGTCGGAGCAATAATATGAAATAAAGATAAAATGTGATAAAGGTAAAATGGGATCCACAACGTGAATAGTCAGTAGAAAACTAAGTGTGGATTACAAGGTTAAGAATAACAAGTAATTTGTCGGCGCAATAAAGTGCAATGAACATCTTACCAAACTTGGCTTTTTTATTAGACCAATGACTTTAGTATGCACACTAACCACACCTTCTAGTGCTGCAATGCAGCACATTTAAGAACAAGTGGACCAAATTCCTTCAATCCCCAAGCAACTTCCGTTGTCTTGCTTGTTAGTTTAAACTGTCATTGCACCTTCTAGTGACTGTGACTGTAATAACACTTCTGTGCTAAAATCATTCAAACCCAAAGTTTAAACAGTAAAAGCAAGCTTGAATAAGATATCATTTAGTCTAACAATCAAGAGTACGTCCTTACAAACTTGAAATAAACATGAATTACCATCATTTATGGAAGAAATATAAAAGAATAAATGGAGAATACTATTCCTAGGCTACTCGAAATGCTCCCTTACTTCCCTCTTGCATCGCACTTAGGATGCTCCTCGTTAGGAGCTGATCTACATCGGCTTCACGTTGACTCACCCCAGGGTCTCAAGCCTCCATAGCTAAAAAGCTCAAAAGCTAGGTTGAAGAAGATAATAAAATGGGAGACTAAAGGAAGAGAGAGACACCTCTTTCATGCTTTGTGTGTGCTTATATTTAGCCCCAAATGTATAGGTGTTTATTCTCCAAAATTGAGCTTTACAAGTTGATTATACCAGATTGTATAGCTCACACATTTCTATTCTTAGTAGACAGCTGTTAGATGTATCGACAATTTTGGGCGCAATTCTGGACACGTTCATGCAGTGATAATTCTGTACATGTTCATGCAGCGACATTCCTGGGTGTAATTGAGTACTTATGCAGCGACAGTTCTGGATGCAATTTGAAGAATATTTGTGCAGTGACAGTTGTGGTGTAATCCGGAAGTGCTCATGTGGCGACAGTTTTTGGGCGCAATCTAGAGGTGCTCATGCGGCGACATGTTTGGGCACAGTCTAAAAGTGCTCATGCGACGAAATGTTTGGGCGCAATCTAGAAGTACTTATGCAGCAACATGTTTAGGCGCAATTCTGGATTAAAATTACGGTGACAGCCTTGAACACTTTCTTGTTTTGATCTTTTAAGATAGATCCCTGCACTGGCTTCTCAAGACGCAATACTAACACTAAATATACTGACACTAAATATGGTGACACTAAATGCAATTACTAAATATAAAATGCTAAAAATGCATGCTAAACATGATATGATGGGAACAAATTATACAATAAATAGGGAGAAAACATTTTTTTTAGTACCAACACACCCCCAAACTTGAGTTCTTACTTGTCCTCAAGTAAAATAAAAACTAGCAATGCTACAAAAGAATTTTTGTCAAGACAATAATTATTCTAGCAAGTTGAAGCATCTGAAATCCTAATGCTTGAATTAAATTCAAATGACAGAATATTGCACCGATAATTTATAGGTATGAATAACTAAAATTGAAATTTCTTCAATGCTAGCATCATGCTCTAAATCTTAAATTCATTATACCAAAATGGCATTTATTGTAAAATAATATACACATATAAATTTTTTCTTCTTTTTTTTATGTGACTGAGGGATGTCGTTGCATTACTATACCCTTGTTCCTGGGAAGTAACGATGGGGTGCAACAAACCCCTAGGAAGTATGCAATTGCACCGACACACACTCTTGCAGTGACAGAATTTAGCTAGATTACTTTTTCTAACACTTGCCTTGGAGCGTTCCCCCTTGATAGTTCACAATACACTCACATTGGAGTGTTTTTTATTCATAACTATACTTATATACAAGCAGCTGTAAATGGCAAATTTATTCAATATCTAAATAATGATACTATTCAATCATTACTAATGCAATCTAAATCATTCATCCAAAATTTGAAGATACAACATTCAATCAAATTCATCCAACTCATTCATTAACAGTTCACATGATTCAAGAATTAAGCATCAAATGAAAAAAATTCAAGCACATTTTCAATAACCATGCATGCTTCATTAAACTCAAAAGGATAAATTTTTGAAATGTGGGTGCAATTGCATTTCCATCCCATATACATTCCCCCCAAAATTAAAGTTTGCATTGTCCCCAATGCACTGACGTTAATAAATATATATGGAAATGCAATGATAATGTAGATGCAGCGACAATAAAAATGCAGTAACAATAAAATGTAGGGACAATTATACTACAGCTAAATGATATGCATGAAAACTAAACTTAAGTACGAAAAATAAAAACTAACTCAGTGTTCTACAACCGAAAATGTGGCTCCATGGGTCCACATCTTCTTTCATTTGCATTCCTCCTTGCATCGCTTTTTGTCCTTGGCTCGCTTTCACTTTCATTCTTTTGGAGTGACCGGATCGAAATGCTCCTCCACATCAGGTTGTACCCCGGCATCATCGACTCTAACATCAAATGCGTGTATTCCAGCAAATGATGCAACATAAAGCACCATGGCTAAAGGATCGGAATCCTCATTACTGATCGACACAGCCTCTGCCTGACTCGCTTCAGGTGGCACCAAATCATCAGATAATGCACCCACCAATTCAGGTACGGTGACAAATTCCTTAGACGAATTTGTCGTGACTCCAGGTCCTTCTCTTCTTTCTTATTTTTCTTTTGTTTGAGCTTCGCATAGTCTGTGTATTGCTCCTCAATTTCCATCTCTGCTCTGACATCATCAGTTGCTTCATTCATTGGTCTAGTATAGACCACTATCGCCCAAGGGTTTTCATCAATAGCTTCCGCTTGACTTGCTCCATCTTACACCAAGCCTTCAGTTGCTGCACCCACAACTTCTGGTGCGGGAACAAATTTCTCGGCTAAATTTACCTTGACATCTATTTCTTCATCTTTTTCTTCCTCCACATGAACTTCTTCCATTTTCAGTATTAAGTCAGTAGGTGCAGTATAGCTATACAAAATTGTGCTGACAATGGAATCCTAGTGCATCAAAAATGGTGTTTACGTATTCTTCAAGTGCTTCGTACTCTTTTATTCTCCACACGGTCTCAAAAAATTTCCGCTCTTTCTTGCATTTTTTCCAATTTCGTAACTTCTTAATTATGGATATAGGCATCAAAATTATGCTTACATTGCCATCACATAATGCCTTTCCAATATACCGATCACCAATGGGATAGGGTATTGAGAAGCTCTTGGGATCTTTAAATTCTTAGAGCAATTTAATTGTCATGACAGTGCACCCTTCAGTAAGTGCGATTGCTTCGACTTCTCCCAATCTTTTCTTCTTTGACCATGCATCTTCAAGTTTCTAAGGTTCTTTTCCTGTAGCATTTGTGGTGACAAAATGATCTAATTTTGTCTCCGTAATATTTTGTTTAACCTCTTTAGCTATAGTTTGTTTCTTAGATTGTTCTGACATCTTTCCATTGTCGAGATCTGAATTATCTTCTTTTACTGTAGCATCTTGAATAACTTCATTTAGTTGAGTCTCACTTCTGGGAATGATTCCCTCATAATGCTCTTACCCTTGTGATATCGAATTCTTAATATCCATCGACATAGATTCTTGTGGTCGCAAATTTATTGCGCTCACAATCTGGCCAACTTGATATTCTAGAGCTCGTATGGATTCAGTTTCACTCTGAAGCACAACTTCAGTCTTGAAATATATTGTCTCAATAAATTTTCAATTGATAAAAACTCTGATGCTTCTTGCTGGATATTTTGCCTTGACAAAGCTTGATCATAATTGGGCAGTGTCCACTCGGATCTAACATCGTTGTTTATACTTCCAGGGTCTTGATTGTTCCAACAAAAATTTGGATGTTGCTCCCACAGTAATCACAAATTGTCACAGCAAATTTCCATTCTGTAATTGCTGAAGCATTCTACATTGAATTACTCATATTAGTCAAATAAGATACCTAGGAGATTATGGCATCGAGCTCCATTTCTATAGCATCACTTATGCTATTCCAACATCTTGAGGTTCTATACACCTCGTTCCTAGCCATATTTCACTAAAAGAAAAATGTAAAAGTAAACAATGAAAAGGAAACAAGTTAGTGACAAATAAAATTTAGATAATAAAGAATAAACGCAAAGACAAAAATAGACATCAAACAAACGCCATCCCCGGCAATGGCGCCAAAACTGATCGCGCTATGAACATCACAGCAATGTGCAAGCGTACACTGTCGATACAAGTATAGTAGATAGAAGTGAATATGTCTGATATCGACCCCACGAGGATGAGTGTCTGTTGTCTAAAATTGTCGGTGCATTGAATAAGTCAATGCAATAAATTGTGAGAATGGTTATCGGAGCAATGATATGAAAATAAAGATAAAATGTGATAAAGGTAAAATGAGATCCATAACATGAATAGTCAGTAGAAAACTAAGTCTGGCTTACAAGGTTAAGAATAAAAAGAAATTTTTCGGCGTAATGAAGTGTAATGAACATCTTACCAAACTTGGCTTTTGTATTAGATCAATGACTTTTGTATGCACACTAACCACACCTTCTAGTGCTGGGAATGCAACACACTTAAGAACAAGTGGACGAAATTCCTTCAATCCCCAAGCAACTTCCGTTGTCTTGCTTGTTAGTTTAAACTGTCACTTCACCTTCTAGTGACTGTGACAAAAATAACACTTCCGTGCTAAAATCATTCAAACCCAAAGATTAAAAAGAAAAAGCAAGCTTGAATAAGATATCATTTAGTCTAACAATCAAGAGTACTTCCATGCAAATATGAACTAAACATGAATTACCCTTGTTTAAGGAAGAAATATAAAAGAACAAATGGAGAATTCTATTCTTAGGCTACTCGAAATGCTCCCTTACTTCCCTCTTGCTTCGCACTTAGGATGCTCCTCGTCGGGAGCTGATCTGTATCACCTTCATGTTGATTCACCCCAAGGGTCTCAAGCCTCCATAGCCAAAAAGCTAAAAAGCTAGGTTGAAGAAGATAATAAAATGGGAGACTAAAGGAAGAGAGAGACACCTCCTTCATGCTTTTTGTGTGCTTATATTTAGCCCAAATGTACAGTGCCTATTCTCCAAAATTGAGATGTACAAGTTGGTTATACCAGATTGTACAACTTAACATTTTTGTTCTTAGCAGACAACTGTCAGATGTGCCGACAATTCTTGGCGTAATTCTAGACACGTTCATGAAGCGAAAATTCTGTACATGTTCATGCAGCAACATTCCTGGGTGCAATTGAATACTTATATAGCGACATTCTGGATGCAATTTGAAGAATATTTATGCAGTGACAGTTTTGGTGCAATCTGGAAGTGCTCATGTGGCAACAGTTTTTGGACCCAATCTAGAGGTGCTCATACGGCAACATGTTTGGGTGCAATCTAGAAGTGCTCATGTGGCGACATGTTTGGGCTTAATTCTGGATTAAAATTATGGTGACAGCCTTTAACACTTTCTTGTTTTTATCTTTTAAGATAGATCCCTGCACTGACATCTCAAGACATAATACTAACACTAAATGTGGTGACATTAGAAGCAAAAGTAGGACAAAATTAAAGAAAATTAAACCAACCATCACTGACTTAAAAAATGCAATTACTAAATATAAAATGCTAAAAATGCATGCTAAACATGATATAATAGGAACAAATTATATAATAAATGGAGAGAAAACATATGTTCTTTTTAGTACCATCACTAATGCAATGAGTTCACATCCGTAAGGAGTGTTGCCAAGTGATACTGAGAATTCGAGGTTACACGGAAAAGAGCATTGTAAAGCCATTTCACTTACAGGTAAGCAATTATTTGTTGATGATGTTTATGATAATGAATTTGTTGTAACAGATGATAAAGTAAGTCTAGAGTTAGATGGAGGAGCAAAATGTAATGTTGAAGCAAAAAGAGAGAGATGGAAGATGTTATGTTGGAAGCTAAGAAGGAAAGTGTTTAGAAAGAGGTAGAATCAAGTAAAGAAGAAAAACATGATATTGTTGATGTTAAGGAAAATGTCAAGACAAAATCTTTTCATCAGGCAAAAGAAAAGATTGCGTCACCATTTTCGCAAAGATTTGAACAGTCGAAGCAAGATGTTCAATTTAATTAGTTTTTGGATGTGTTAAAATAGTTGCATATTAATATCCCTCTTGTAGAAGCATTAGATCAAATGCCCAATTACGTCAAATTCATGAAAGACATTTTGTCCAAAAAGAAAAGATTGGGTGAGTTCGAGACTGTCGCGCTTACTGAAGGGTGCACGGTAATGTTGGTGAATAAGTTGCCATATAAGTTAAAAGATCTAGGGAGTTTCACTATTCCATGTGCAATTAGTAATAACCGCATTAGTAAAGCATTATGTGATTTAGGTGCTAGTATTAATCTAAAGCCAATGTCAGTTTTCAGAAAACTTGGAATTGGAAGAGCAAGACCTACGATGGTGACGCTACAATTAGCAGATCGCTTATTTGTACATCCAGAGGGTAAGATTGAAGATGTGTCAGTAAGAGTTGATGAATTTATTTTCCCTGCAGATTTCATTATTTTGGAGTTTAAGGCTGATATAAAAGTTCTCATAATTTTGGGTAGATCGTTTTTAACTACGGGTAGAGCTTTAATAGATGTGCAAGAAGGAGAGTTAACTATGAGAGTTAATGAGCAGCAAGTTACATTTAATATGTTTAATGCATTAAGGTATGCAAATGATAATGAAGAACGCCACATGGTTAATGTAGAAGAGGTAGTTGTGGAAGAAAATTTAGCAAATTTTTGTTGTACCAATACTACTGTTATTACATAAATTGGTGAAGACGTTGAAGCTAAAGTTTCAAAAATTTGTAATGTCAAGCCTTTTATAGAAAGGCTAGGAAGAAGGCTTGAATCTTTAGATTTATCTGATTGTTCTTTCAAAGTACCAAAGCCTTCTATTATTGAACCCCCAATACTTGAGTTGAAGCCTTTGCTAGCACATTTGAAGTATGCATTTTTATGTGATAACAAAAACTTTGCCAGTAATTGTTTCTGCAAGTTCGGAGAAAGAGCAAGAAGAGCAGCTATTGGGAGTTTTGCAAAAGTTTAAAAAGACAATAGGTTGGACTATAGTTGATATTAAAGGAATCAATCATGCATTTTGCATGCCCAAAATTTTGCTAGAAGATTGTCATAGCAATTCGATAGAGCAGCAAAGGAGGCTGCATCCGATTATGGAAGAAGTTGTCAAGAAGGAGGTAATAAAATAGCTTGATGCTGAAATAATCTACCCAATATATGATAGTTCTTGGGTTAGTTTAGTTTAATGTATTCCAAAAAAAGGAGGAATTACGATCGTACGTAATGACAATAATGAGTTGATTCCTACTAGGACTGTCATAGGATGGAGAGTTTGCATGGACTATAGGAAACTCAACAAAGCTACGAGGAAAGACCATTTTCCTTTAAGGATTGCTTGAAGAATTTGGAGGTTGTTCTGAAGTGTTGTGAAGAAACAAACTTGGTCTTAAATTGGGAAAAATGTCATTTTATGGTTTGTGAAGGCATTGTGCTTGGTCGCAAAATTTTGAAGCAAGGGATAGCTGTTGACAAAACAAAAAATAAGGTAATTGAGAAGCTTCCGCCACCTACTTGGGTGAAAGATATTTGTAGTTTTCTAGGGCATGCAGGTTTTATAGGTGATTTATAAAATATTTTTCAAAAATATCTAAGCCCTTATGTGAATTGTTGTAACATGATAAAGCTTTTGTTTTTAATGATGAATGTTTAAAAGCTTTTGAATTTTTGAAGAAGTAATTAGTTGTTGCGCCAATAGTAATTGCTTCTAATATTTGCCATTTGAATTAATGTGCGATGCAAGTGATTTTGCTGTAGGAGCAGTGCTAGGCTAAAGGAAAGAGAAGGTGTGTCACGCAATTTATTATGTAACCAGGACCCTTAATGATTCACAGATTAACTACACAACAAGGGAGAAAAAGTTGTTGGTAATGGTCTTCACATTTGATAAATTTCGTTCGTATTTGATTGGCACAAGAGTAATAGTTTATACAGATCATGCTATCATAAAATACTTGATAGTAAAGAAGGATGCTAAGCTAAGATTGATTCGGTGGATTTTACTGTTGCAAGAGTTTGACTTGGAGATAAAGGATAGAAAAGGTTTAGAGAATAAGGTTGGAGATAAAGGATGCTAGATTCATAAAAGAGGAATTTCCAGATGAGCAATTATTTGATGTGACAGCATTGCCATGGTACGCTGATATTGTCAATTTCTTAGTTAGTGGATTGTTACCCCGTGATTTAACTAACCAGCGGAATAGAAAGTTTTTGCATGATGTTATATTCCATTATTGGGATGAGCCATTTTTGTTTAAGAATTGTGCAGATTAAATCATAAGGCAATGTGTTCCAGATGATGAATGTCATAGCATTTTACAGCATGCCATGCTACGCCTTATGGAGGACAAAGAACAGCTACCAAAGTTTTGCAATCAAGTTTCTTTTGGTATACATTGTTTAAAGATGCACATAATTTTTGCCATTCTTGTGGTAGGTGTCAACGGACAAGTAGCATTTCGAGAAGGAATGAGATGCCATTGTAAAGCATTGTTGAAGTTGAATTATTCAATATATGGGGTAGAGATTTTATGGGACCATTTTCGCTATCATGGGGAAATATCTCCATTATGGTCATGATAGCATTAGAAAAGACCATTGATTACTCCTTACTTAGGGTATAATTTGTTCCCATTTTATAATTTTTAGCATGGAGTTTAAGCATTTTTAACTTAGTGACTGCATTTTCTAACTCAGTGAAGCTCGGTTTAATTTTTTTTAATTTTATCCTGTTTTTACAACTAATGTCACCACAATTAGTAGTTCAGTATTTCATCCAAAGATGTCAGTGTAGGAGTCTGTCCTAAAAGATAAACCATGAAGGTATCCAGGGTTGTCGCCGCAAAATAAATCCAAATTTGCACCCAGAAATGTCGTTACAACCGAAAACTGTCTAATGAACACACCAGATCTACATGAGTGTACAGCTAGTATAACCAACTTGTACAGCTAGAGGAAGTTGGATCAGAAAGGGAGGACACCTGTACTAGGCAGTGGTTGATAAATACTGATGAGAAAGGATCTTCTTAAAGCTTCATCTTCAAGATTTTTGAGGCATTAAAACTTTTTCTTCAACATTTTTTATAAGCTTGCTTCCATGGCAGCTTAACTTCCTTGAGGGCAACCTGACTGTGATGAGAAGGCAAATCTGCTCCTACTGAGAAGCATCCTAAATGCGATGCGATGCAAGAGGAGTGTAAGGGAAAGATTCTAGTAGACTAAGAATAAGATGCTTCAATTTATTTTGTTATTCTCTCTTTAAACGCTGATGAATTTTGATTATTTGAATTTGTATGGAAGTACAATTTAATTTCAGATCAAGTATGATATCTACTAAATCTTTCCTTCATTGTTTATCTTTAGATTTAATTGCTTGACCACAGAAGTGTAATTGAAGTCACTGTCACTGGAAAGTGCAGCGATAAATTAAGTTTACAAGCAAGTCAATGGAAGTTGCTTGAAAATCGAAGGAATTCTGTCCACTTGTTCCTGAATATTTTGCATTGCCAGCAGTGGAAGGTGTGGCTAGTGTGAGTATTTGAGTCTTTGATAAACAGGGAAGTAAAGGTTGGTAAGATTTCATTGAGCTTAATTGCGGCAACAATTTATCTATCATTTACCTTGTAATATCCTTGTCATCACATTTCTTTTGTCCCTGCATTTTTATTGTCACTGCATATGCATTTGTCATTGCATTTCCATATATATTTGTACATTAATGTCAGTGCATTAGGGACAATGCAGACTTTAAGTTTGGGGGAATGTATATGGATTGGAAATGCAATTACACCCACATTTCAAAAAATTTTGTCCTTTTGAATTCAATGAAAGCATGCAATATTATGGGAAATGTGATTTTAATTTTTTTCATTTGATGCTTAATTCTTGAATCATGTGAGATGCTAATGAATGAGTTGGATAAATGTGATTGAATGTTGTGTCTTCTATTTTTTGATGAATGGTTGAGATTGCATTAGTAATGAATGAATAATATTATTATTTGGATCTTGAATAAATTTGTCATTTACAGCTACTTGTATATAAGTATAGTTATAAATAAAAGACACTCCAATGTGGGTGTATAGTGGACTGTCAAGGGGGGACACTTGAATGCAAGTGTTAGAAAAAGTAACCTAGTTAAAGGCTGTCACTGTAAGAGTGTGTGTCAGCGTAATTACATACTCCTTAGGGGTTTGTTCCACCCCATCGTTACTTCTCAGGAACAAGGGTATAGTAATGCAATGATATCCCTCAGTCACATAAAAAATGTATATAATAAAATGCTGTGTTGGTAGAAAGAATTTAAGATTTAAAGCCTAATACTAGCATTGATAAAGCTGCAGCTCTGATTATTCATACCTATAAATTGTCGACAATATTCTGTCATGTTAGTGTAATTCATACATTAGGATTTCAGAAGATTCAAGTTGCTAGAATGACTATTATTTTGACAAAACTTTTTGTTATAACTTTGCTAGCTTTTGTTTGCTTGAGGACAAGTAAAAATTCAAGTTTGGGGGTGCGATCGTATTAGAAAAGACCATTTATTTCTCCTTACTTAGGGTATAATTTGGTCCCATTTTATCATTTTTTAGCATGCATTTTTAGCATTTTTAACTTAGTGGCTGCACTTTCTAACTCAGTGATGCTCGATTTAATTTTCTTTAATTTTATCCTATTTTTTCTTCTAATGTCGCAATAATTAGTTGTTCAGTATTGCATCCAAAGATGTCAGTGCAGGAATCTATCCTAAAAGATCAACACATGAAGGTATCCAGGGTTGTCACCGCAAAATAGAATCCAAATTTGAGCCCAAAAATGTCACTACAACCGACAACTGTCTGATGAACACACCACATATGCGTGAGTGTGCAGCTGGTATAACCAACTTGTACAGCTAGAGGAAGTTGGATCAGAAAGGGAGGACACCTGTACTAGGCAGTGGTTGATAAATACTGATGAGAAAGGATCTTCTTAAAGCTTCATCTTCCAGATTTTTGAGGCATTAAAACTTTTTCTTCAACATTTTTCTTAAGCTTGCTTCCATGGCAGCTTAACTTCCTTGAGGGCAACTTGACTATGACGAGAAGGCAAATCTGCTCCTAACAAAGAGCATTCCTAAATGCGACATAAGAGGAGTGTAAGGGAATGGTTCTAGTAGACTAAGAATAGGATGCTTATATTTATTCTATTATTCTCTCTTTAAACGCTGATGAATTTTGATTATTTGAATTTGTATAAAAGTATAATATAATTTTAGATCAAGTATGATATCTACTCAATCTTTCCTTCATTGTTTACTTTGGATTTAATTGCTTGACCATGAAAGTGTAATTGGAGTCACTGTCACTGGAAAGTGCAGCGGCAAATTAAGTTAACAAGCAAGTCAATGGAAGTTGCTTGAGGATCAAAGGAATTCTCTCCACTTGTTCTTGAACATTTTTCATTGCCAGCATTGGAAGGTGTGGTTAGTATGAGTATTTGAGTCTTTGATAAATAGGAAAGTCGAGGTTGGTAAGATTTCATTAAGCTTAATTACAGTGACAATTTATCTATCATTTACCTTATGATCACATTTAATTATTTGCCAACTTTTCAAGTCAGGGAACCCCATCTCATTATCACTGTTTTTACTTCTTAAATTTTCTTAAAATTCTTCAACAAATTATTCTAAAACCTTTACTGCATTTTCTTATTAATTTGCTCCGACATTACTCATCACAATCTCTTTTGTTTTAACTTCCTTTGCATCGACAATTATAAACATAAGCAGCCATCTCAGTGGGATCGATATCTGATAGTTTTAAACCTATCTACTATACTTGCATCAACAACGTACACTTGCATAAATTGCTTAGATGTTCATAGCGCGATCAAATCAAGTCACTATTGATTATGTCTCGAAGTGGGTTGAGGCAGTTGCACTCCCTACTAATGATGCAAAGTCAGTGTTGAAGGTTTTACACAAGCATATTTTCACGAGATTTAGAATTCCAAGAGCGATTATCAGCGACGAAGGTTCACACTTTGATTGTAGTTGCATCGAGGATGCATTAACAAGGTATGGGATAAACCATAAAATTGCAACCGCATATCATCCCTAGACGAATAGACAAGCAGAGATATCAAATAGGGAGATTAAATCGATTTTACAGAAGGTTGTTGATCCTACACGAAAGGATTGGGCGTCAAGGTTAGACGAAGCTTTGTGGGCATATAGGACTGCCTTTAAAACACCTTTAGGGATGTCACCGTTTAAGCTTGTCTATGGAAAACCTTGTCATTTACCTGTTGAGTTGGAGCATAGAGCTTTTTGGGCGATTAAAAAGATAAATGGTGATTGGTTGGTTTTAGGACAGAAAAGGATGATGGATTTAAATGAGATAGAGGAGTTTCGTTTGTAGGCATATGAAAATGCTAGGATTTATAAAGAGAAGAAAAAAGATGGCATGCAATAACATATTGCAAAAGCATTTTGAACCAAGTCAGCAAGTTTTGTTGTTTGATTCGAAGCTCAAACTATTTCCAGGACAGTTGAAGTCCAAGTGGATAGGGCCATTTGAGGTAGTTTTTGCTTACCACATGGTGCTGTAGATATTCAAAATTCCACGATAGGGAATGTGTTTAAAGTTAATGGACAGTGTTTGAAGCACTATTACAATGATCCCATGTTGCAACAAAATTTTGCTATTACATTGCATGATGTTAGAAGAGTTTGAATTTGTTTTATTTTTATTTCGGTTTGGTGTTAATGCAAAATTTGAATTTTTAAATTAGTTGCAGGTTAGTGAAACAACGTTAGACGTTAGTAGTGAATGAGTTTGACATGGGGTTTTGGTGGACCAATGAGAGGCGATTGCGTCTCTGTCATAATAAAGCTGAAATGGCAGAACAATCGGCGTGAATTTCGCACCCACGTGCCACACGTTTTAGTCGATTTTTGTGATTTTATATTCCTCTTATTTAGCCTTTTATTTTTGTTTTCGTATATATAGAATTTGTTTCTTTATTTGCTAGGGTTATTTTTCTTTTAAACATTTTATGTTTCCTCTGAATAGTTTGCTAGTACAAAAAATGAGACACAAAGGAAAGATGCCACAACAGTCGATGCCCATCATTGTAAGGATGTTATACAATCAGAATGCAGAAGCAAAGTTCTAAGAGAACTATTTAAAGCCTCAACCCCTACTGGAGAAAGGGTTCACGTTTACACAAAAGAAATATATGGGTTTTGATGAAGACATTGTGAGGGTGATTGAAACTCATGGATGGGATATGTTTTGCTGCCATTCGGATAAAGTATATCCAAAGATGGTAACGGAGTTCTACTCCCATTTAACTACTGATAGCCCATTTGTATATGTTCAGGGCATTTCGGTTCTTTTTTATACAGATAAAATCAACGATTATTATGGAATCGATGATGTGAAAGATGAGCATACGAGATTTGTGCATGGAATTTCGAAGGAAATTTTGAAAAGGTGTTAAGAGACATTTGTATTCCGGGGACAACTTCGGATAAGTCAAAGACTGACTGATTTACGATTGAGAAGCAATATTTGAAGCCCTAGTGTAAAATTTGGATGAGTTTTCTAAAGAAAAAATTGATGCCTACTGTGCACACAACCACCATTGGAAGAGAGCGGTTGTTGTTGTTGCATTCCATCATGACTGGAAGGAAGATTAATGTAGGGCAGATTATTCGTGATGAAGTCCATAAATGTGCCTAAAAAATTCAGGTAATTTGATGTCCTAATTTCATTTGTGCGTTATGTTTACAAGCATGTGTTGCTTTAGAGGAAAATGAAGATATGTTGCCAAACAAAGGTGCCATCACCAATCAATCACTGATGCGGAAACAAAAGAAGGATGCGCTTACATCAACACCATTTTAGCAGCCATCTAGGTTAGAGACACCAGTGTTTGAGAAAGTATCATCTAGTAACTGTTTTGAACTATCTGCTTTATCTCGTTTAGGTCATGTTGATGATAAATGTTTTGATGTTATTAATTGTCTCAAGAAAATTGATAAGGTTTTAGAGGATTTTAACTACAAGATTGAGAGGCCTGGTGGGTTATATCCAAATTCATGACGAAGCGATACGCCAGGCACTACAACAGAATCAAGTCAAAGTCCCAAGGTTCCCAAATTTTCTGAGGATTCTCTACGTTGAAAAGGTAACGACGAAGTACGATGCTGGCGACACTAAGATTCTGTCGGCATCTAGAAAGTCGTCTTCCGATGAGGAAAACCATCCGACTGAAGAGGAAGAAGAATAGACAAAGGATAATGAGATTGATGACATTGATGATAGCTCCATTGTGAAGGAGAAATCTACAACACCGTTAGCAAATAATTTGTCAACCAAGAAACCTATAACCCTAAAAACGTTTGCTACACCATCCAAAGGATCAGACCAAGATACGGATGTTGATCGATTGATTGACGAGATGATGAAATCAGACGATGAAGATTAGGAGGAGGTTGTTACGCCACGAAAGAGGAAGATGAAAGGCAAGAAACCTGCCAGGAAGTCCCTCCACCTCAACTGAAAATGGTAACATCTAAATTTTTGCAGCTCCAACTTATTTTTGTTTTTGTGATATATGTGTTTGTTTGTTTGTTTGTTCATGCATTTTTTTTGTGTTTACATTTCATTCTATTCATGCATTGAGGACAATGCACACTCTAGGTTTGGGGGTGTGTTGTTCCATATAGTTGCATATAGGTATATGTTTGTTAGTACATAGTTTTGTCTTATATGTTGTTATTACATATCATTTGACACATTGAGATATTGCCATGACATATTTTTGAGAAAAGTTTGTGAAAATTGGAAAGTATAAATATATTGCTGATGTACGATAAGGAAATCATACCTTAAAACTTAAAATTTTTGTAGGAGTGAAGTAGGAAATTCAGATTAGGAAAGTGTTGAAAATTTATTTTTGAAGATAATTTGATTTTAAAATCTTTGTAATTATTTTAAAGTAAATATTTCTTAATAAAACTTATATTTTCTTTAAGCTAAGTATTAAATGTGAATGTTAAGGCATAAAATGTAGAAAAGAAAATTTTTGTCACTCCAATGCTTAACTGTTCG
This sequence comes from Gossypioides kirkii, assembly GCA_005610355.1. Taxonomy (NCBI): domain Eukaryota; kingdom Viridiplantae; phylum Streptophyta; class Magnoliopsida; order Malvales; family Malvaceae; genus Gossypioides; species Gossypioides kirkii. The sequence goes on from CP032245.1 coordinate 24,378,946, forward strand.
AATTACGTCTGTGATAACTCTTGAAAAAGTTATATTACATACTCTTGTTGGAACATTTTGTTTGTTTTCGAGTAAATTTTTTATAACATTTGTATTATTTTTATTTATTTTTTTCATTGGAGCTGTGTTGCGCTTAAACTGGCAAAATATATGCATTTTACCCTTTTTGTTGTAACAAACTACGCTTGTTGGTACACGTTTCTGGATAAAGGTGAAGGTGGAGGAAGATGAGAGTACGAGGCCCAATAATTAAGCACTATTAGGGAGCGGAAGCAGCAAAACTTTGTAGCTACTAAACACTTTGGCAGTATCAGGCGCGCAAGATTTTGCTGAAGCAAGCCCGATCCATTTGTGGTCTGTACTAGAAGCTCAGGAGGCTCTAGAACCCCTAGAAAAGTGGATATGACAACATGAGTTGTGTGGCCAAAGCTCTTATATAAATAGCATTTGGGAGAAGGCAAAGATATCAAGAATTTTATTCAAGGGGAGCTTGAGTGTTGTTGCATTACAATTCGGAAGGAGGGAAATTAGGAGAATCACACGGCGGATTCGAGGTGCAGGGGTAGAGTTGTCAGCCATTGCTGGGAGCGGAGCTCAACTTTGGTGTAGCAAAACCACCAAAGCAAAGATATGTTACTATGGTGAAGCAAAGCAGAATCGGGAATGTCTCAAACAAGGATTACACTTTATCTTTGAATCTGTTTGGTTAATTTGTGTGAAAAATGAATTACTGCCCTTACATTTCTTTGTTAAGGGGTGAATATTGTTAAACTTATGTTTTATGTTTATGAATGAATTTACTGATATCATTTTATTCAATATCGTCATTGATTTATGACTCAACTGTTGATCATTGTACATGCTGGCAATCTTAGGAATAAGCTCTTGTTTTGCATGTGTATAATCTTGACCGACAATGGGATGGATTTGCTGGAGCATAAGTCAATGTAATGAGCATATATCGGAAGGTATGTGTAGTAACACTTAAGAGATGCATTTATTAAGGTTGCGTTCATTAAGAATGAGATAAGTTTTGTTGGTAGAAGCTTGTTATAGGAATATAATGTGTGTTCACTGTAAAAAGTTGTTGCATTAAACAAACACATCATTGCTTATGTCATTATGAGATAATTTTGTAGAAGTAGATATATTTCAAGGCATTCATGGATCTAGAACTTGGATCTGCATATTCCAAATTTATAGATTACAACTTTGCCTTGTGCTAAAGATTTTGCCACCCATCTCTGCTAAGCTTGATAATTACTTAGTAGATTTGCTGCTCTGCTTAGATAAATCTTGATCAACTTTATTGTTTTGCATTTTGTTATGACACACACTTTGTAAACACATTCTATCTTGTTATTACATTTTACTTTGAATGCATAAATTCTTTTGTCAATAGTTTTAACAATACCTACCGAATACCAATTTCTCTATGGGATTGATACTTTACTTATCATTGTATTACTTGCGTTGTGTACACTTGCACATTTGCGTTTGCAATATTATTTTACACGCGACAGTTAGGAATACTTTGTTTGCCCCATCGTATTGTTGATGACAAAAGGACATGTTTGAGTATGAGTGTTTAAAAAGAAATGAAAGAAAGAAAATTTGTTAAAAGAAAAATATTTTTTTAGGAACACTCTGCTGTAGCAAAAGGAAGAGTAGGCTAAGGAAGTAGTTGTTTGCTCCATCCATCTTTCCAGTTGAAAACTTTAAGCTGCATGAGTGTAAATTTAGATTGTAATGTAATTGTTGGCATGGCAATTAAGTGTTTTCTCCACTGCAGTTGTCAAGTGTAACGTTGCATGACAAGATGAATTCCTTAAGAGCAAAGTAAGTGAAAAACTTAGCTGAAGAAATAAACAAGTTTTTAGGAAATTATTTGCTTTAAAACTAATTGCATGTGAATTTGAAATTTCTTTATTCTTTAATTTGAAATTCATACATTGAATTTTCTGCATTATTCTACAATCCTGCTACAGAATGTTGCAAGTATAAAGGTTGCTTAGAACTGAAATATATGTATACTGGAATGTAGAAGCAAAATTTTTACGAAAAATGTCAAGGCTGTAATATTTGTGTTTTCATGAAAACAATCAGCATATTTTACTTGAAGACAAGCAAAAGTTCAGGTTTGGGGGTGTGATAACTCTTGAAAAAGAGTTATATTACATACTCTTGCTAAAGCATTTTTTCTGTTTTCAAGTAAATTTGTTATAACATTTGTAGTGTTTTTATGTGTTTTTGTCATTGGAGCTATGTTGCACTTAAACTGGCAGAATATGTACATTTTACCCTTTTTTGTAGCAAACCATGCCTGTTGGTACATGTTTCTAGATGCAGGTGAAGGTGGAGGAAGATGAGAGTATGAGGCCCAATAATGAAGCACTGTTGGGGAGCGGAAGCAGTAAAACTTTGCAGTTGTTAAACGCTCTGGCAGTACCAGGCATGCAAGATTATGCTGAAGCAAGCTTGATTTATTTGTGGTTTGCACTAGAAGCTCTAGAAGGCTCTAGAACCCCTAAAAACGCAGATCTGACAACGTGAGTTGTGTGGCCAAAGCTTCTATATCAATAGCATTTGGGAGAAGGAAAAGATATCAAGAATTTTATTCAAGGAAAGCTTGAGTGATGTTGCGTTAGAATCCGGAAGGAGGGAAATTAGGAGAGTCACACGGCGGATCCAAGGTGTAGAGGCAGAGTTGTCAGCCATTGCTGGGAGCGAAACCACCAAAGCAAAGATATATTGCTGTGGTAAAGCAAAGAAGAATCGAGAATGTGGGCTTTCAAACATGGAGTACTTTTTATCTTTGAATCTATTTGTTCAATTTGTGTGAACAATGAATTTGCGCCCTTACAATTATTTGTTAAGGGATGGATATTGCTTAAACTTTGTTTTATGTTTATGAATGAAATATCAATATCATTCTATTAAATGTCTTCATTGATTTGTGACTCAGTTGTTGATAATTCTACATGCTGACAATATTAGGAATAAACTCTTGTTTTGCATGTGCATAATCGTGACCTACAGCGGGAAGGATTTGATGGAGCATAAGTCGACGTAATAAGCATATATCGGAAGATATGTGTAGTAACACTTAAGAGTTGCGTTCATTAAGGATGAGATAAGTTTTGTTAGTAGAAGAATGTTATAGGAATATAATGTATTGGGCATAAAAATCTAATTTAGCACAACTTATCATAATTGGTATATCACACCAAACGATTATCCACAAATATCATAACACATTTCCCACCTACATTTTCTCTAATAATTCCACAACCTCACAACTTAGTCATTTGTTCAATATTTATACACACACATATATTTATATATACTATATACTACCTTTCTAATACAACAAATTTCTATACAAAAATCATAATCATTTAAAGAAAATAAATTTTAATCCTTATAGTACTTACAACAAAAGGTTGAGATGGTGTATTTCCTGTCTTCTCACTCCTTGGCCTTCTCTTTCCCTTTTCCTTCTCCTGGATCTTTCCCTTTCTTTTCTCTCTCTTCAATTTTATATAAAGCATATATGATTTATAAGTTAAAACTAAAATTAATTAATTTTTCTATGCTAGATTATGGAAATAAACATGTATGACATGATAAATTCTTCATCTCTTACCTTAACACTTGAAAACCCAAAACCCTAGCTCATGCTTTTTCTCTCCTTAACACATCTATGGGGGTTTTCTCAAGAGGTTAACATAGCTACTAGCCTTCTCTTTAGTTTTTCTTAAAGAAATTTCAAAGAAAAAAGAAAGGTTTTGAGCTTGAAGGGTTTATCAATGGTGGAAGGTCACAAAGGTAAATAAAAAGGAAAGCTTGGTTGGAAGCTTGGTAAGTGACGCTTTGGTGTATGAAAAAGATGATATATTTTCATTTTTTCCGCAAATTTTCTACACCATTCAACTAAAATTGCTCACCCCTTTTTATTAAAAAAGGTAAAATTATTAAAAGCCCTCTAGCCATCCATCTTTACACTTTTACCCATATTCATTACACCTAAAAATATTTACTAAACTATTTACCCTTTTATCCCTCCTCATTTTCCATAATCCCTAAGATGACTCAAACTTTACTTTGACTAAATTTCTTCTTAATCCTTCCTTCTTTTCCACTACTACTACTTATCACCTAACATTTTTATTTTTCCTACTTTGGCCACAACAACTCTCTATTCTTTAACTCAAGTTAATAAAATCTTCCTTCCTAAAGAGTATTTTTTTTTAATTTTCTAATTAGTACTAAATACTTCCTATTTCAATACTCAAAATTCTCATTTGTTTTATTTCAAGCACGTGCACTAATTCTTGACTCGATCCATTACTGTATCTAACTCTTAGTTAAAATACAGATGTTATAATTCTCTCCCCCTTAAATAAATTTCGTCCTCGAAATTTACCTAGTGTAAACAACTGCGGATATTATTGTCTCATAGTTTCCTCCCTTTCCCATGTTGCTTCTTCTGAATTATGATGTCTCCATAGGACTTTTACCAATGGAACTCGTTTGTTTCTCAATTCCTTTACTTCTCGAGCATGGATCTTAATTGGATCTTCTTCATAAGCCAAATCTGATTGCACTTCTATAACTCTGGGAGTAATCACATGAGATGGTTTAGATCGATATCTCCGTAGCATGGATACATGAAAGACATTGTGAATTTTGTCCTACTCTGGAGGAAGAGCTAATCGATAAGCAACTAGACAAACCTGTTACAAAAGAACTCATACGGCCCAATGAACCTTGGACTCAGCTTTCCCTTTTCCCCAAATCAGAGAACCTTTTTTCATGGCGACACTTTCAAAAATACTTTCTCACCCATATTTAATTTAATATCCTTCCTTTTGAGGTCAGCATAAGACTTTTGTCTATCTGAAGCTGCTTTTAAATGATCTCTGATCAACTTCACTTTCTCTTCTATTTTTTTAATCAAATCAGGACCCACTAACTTGTTTTCACTCAATTCTTTCCAACACACATGAGTTCTACATTTTTTTTCCATATAGTGCTTCATACGGCGCCATTTGAATACTAGACTGGTAACTGTTATTATAGGTAAATTCAACCAATGGAAGATATCTTTCCCAACCGCCTCAAATTTAATAACGCAACTTCTCAACATGTCTTCCAATATCTGAATTACTCGTTCTTATTGCCCATCAGTCTGAGGATGATATGTCGTACTAAAATTCGATCGAGTACCCAAAGCTTCATGTAGTTTCCCCCAGAACTTCTATGTATATCTCGGGTCCCGATCAGAAATGATGGACTCTAGCACTCCACGAGGTCTTACTATTTCATCTATATATAACTGTGCATACCTATCCATGGAGAAATCAGTCCGTATTGGAAGGGAGTGAGCAGACTTTGTCAGTCGATCCACTATTACCCATATAGAATCATTTTTCTTCGGTGAAAGTGGCAATCCCATTACAAAATCCAAAGTAATTTTTTCCTACTTTCACTCTGGTACGGTTATTGATTGAAGCAATCCTGACGAAACTTGATGCTCTACCTTCACTTATTGACATGTCAAACACTTGAAGACGTATTCAACTATGTCTTTGTTCATCCTTTTTCACCAATAAAATGGTTTCAAGTCGTGATACGTCTTGTTACTCCTTGGATGTAAAGTAAAAGAACTGTGATGGAGCTTCAATCATAATACTTTGCCTCAAATCTTCTTGATTAGGTACACACAACCGTCCATGAAATCTCAAGCTCCCCTCACTATCAACCTCAAACTCACTGTTTTCCCTTCTTCGAGTTGTTTCTTAATCATCGATAATTCCTCATCTTCTTTTTGAGCATCTTTCACCTCTTGCACCAAGGTTGGTTTCACCTTTAATTCCACCAATACCTCACCATTTTGTTTCATCTCTAAGTGTGCATTAATTGCTTTCAAAGCTGCCACTAATTTCTACTTAAAACATCTGCTACTACATTTTCCTTCTCAGGATGATAATCAATGATGCAATCATAGTCCTTTAGCAATTCAATTCATCTTCTTTGTCTCAATTTCAACTCTTTCTAGTTTAGCAAATACTTCAAACTTTTGTGATCAGTGAATATATAGCATTTTTCCCCACACAAGTAATGTCACCATATTTTTAACGAAAACACCATTACAACCAATTCAAGGTCATGTATCGAGTAGTTCTTTTCATGTGGCTTCAATTACCTAGATTCATAAGCTACTCCATTTCCTCCTTCCATTAGCACGCATCCCAAACCACTATATGAAGCATCACTAAAAATCACATACTCTTTACCGGACTCTGGTTGAATCAACATCGGAGCTTTTGTCAATGTTGCTTTTACCCTTTCAAAGCTTTGATGACACTTCTCAGTCCAATAAAATTTCACATCTTTCTATAACAACTTCATCAAAGGTGACGCAATCATGGAGAATCCCTCAACGAACCTTCTATAATAACCGGCCAAACTGAGAAAACTTCTTACTTCTGTTACATTCTTTGGTGGTTTCCATTCAGGTATAGCTTCTACCTTTTTCGGATCTACCCGCATACCATCTGCCGATACTATGTGTCCCATAAAACTAACTTCTTTAACCAGAATTCACACTTGCTCAACTTAGTATACAACTATTTTTCTCTCAGAATCTGCAACACAGTTCGAAGATGTTTGTCATGTTCTTCTTCTCCTTTTGAGTACATTAGAATATCATATATAAATACCACCACAAACTAATCTAAATAAGGCTAGAAAATTCTGTTCATGAGATCCATGAAAGCAACCGGAGCATTAGTCAATCAAAACGGCATAACCAAGAACTCGTAATGGTCATACAGAGTCCTAAAGGTAGTCTTTGACACATCAGATTCTTTTACTCATAGCTGATAATATCCTAATCTGAGATCAATCTTAGAGAATACACTGGCTCCTTTTAGCTAGTCAAACAAATCGTCAATTCTGGGCAACAGATATTTGTTCTTTATTGTCACTTTATACAACTGACGGTAATCAGACAAAGCCTCAAAGACCCATCTTTCTTCTTCACAAACAATACTGGTGCTCCCTATGATGATACACTAGGACGTACAAATCACTTATCCAAAAACTCTTGTAGTTGAGCTTTCAATTCTTTCAACTCTGTAGGTGTCATCCGATAAGGTGCTATAGAAATCGATATGGTGCCCAGAATTAACTCAATCCCAAATTCAACTTCTCTTTCAGGAGGTAAACCCGATAATTCCTCTGGAAACACATCCGAAAAATCTCGAACAACTGGCATCTTTTCAATTTCAGAACCTTCTACCCGAGTATCTAAAATGTAAGTAAGAAAAGAAGTGTATCCTTTTTTATCATCTTAGAATCCTTCATTGCAGAAACCATATTTGACAGTGCACTATATTTTTCACCAATTACAATCACTTCCTTTCTAAGTTCTCAATGAAATTCTCTTTCTTCTGCAATCAACCATAACCCTGTGTTCTGACAACCAGTCCATACCCAATATTACATCAAACTCATGAAATTAAGGGCCATAAGATCCGCTAAAAACTTACAATCTTGAATTTTTAAGGGACATCTTCTACACACTTTATTAACTTTTTCACTCTGCCCGAAAGGGTTAGTAACTACTACTTCATATTCAGTGGGTTCTACTGATATCTCTCTCTCTTTCACTAATGTAATGCATATGTAAGAATGCGTAAAGACAAGATCAATTAATGGAATTACAGAAGAATCAAATAAAAAGAATTTACCAGTAATCACATCAGGAGCATCTTCCTCTTCTCTTGTTCTGATAGCATAAGTTCGAGGTCTTAGGGATTTAGATCTATCAGCCAATTCTCTCACTAATCTCGTACCGGTACCACCAGAATTTTGGGTAGTCTACCTTTTTGTGAAGCCGAACTACCTCTCGCAAACTGTTCTGTAGCATTTTCGGACATCTTTGGACAATCTCTAATCAAATGATCTTTTGATCCACATTTGAAACAGGCTCGAGTATTCGGTCGACATTCTCCCTAATGAAATCTTCCACAATGCTCACATGATGGATGTGTTGGTCTTCTTCTAAAACACCCAGTACTAACCATAGAGATCCCATGTTGAGTTTGTCTTGTTTGACTTCTAGATCTCTGCCCAACAATAGGAGAAGTATCTCTAAAATCCCTTATTCTTTTTTAAGACGGTGGTGGTGCGGTACTTGTTGTTAATCTCTTCCCAAAACTCTTCTCTTTCGAACGAGTTAACCCTTCTTCCAATCGCTGTGCTCTATCAACCAAAGTAGGAAAATCTTGTAGATGTAGCAGTAGAAGTGGAACATAAATGTCTTCATTCAATCCCCATTCAAATCTTCTGCACATATCCGCTTCATTTGCTATTAACTCTTTAGCATATTTACTCAGCCTCAGAAATTCTCTTTTCTTCTTTTCAAGATAATGTTGAGTAACGTATTTCTTTTTAAATTTAGACACAAAGATATTCTAGTTAATCTTTTTGAAAAGATGAATATTCAACACAGTGGTCCACCATTGATACGCCTCACCCTTTAACAAGGATACTGCACATTTCAACTTTTCATCCCCTGTGCACTGTAGTTCTTCAAATACCCTCTAACTATTCTCTAACCATTCTATAGCTTCAGCTAGATCATCATCTTTCTTTCCTCTAAATTCTTCAGCTTCATGTTTTCTCAATTTCTCCAAGGGAGATCAATGACTAGATGCAGACGGTTGTGATTGTAGGGCACTAGCAGGGGTGGTGGTGGAACAAATGGAACATTATTAGTTCTTACAACTTGCTGCAATAACTAATTCATCATCTATAAAAGAGCCGCAATAGGAATTTCTTCTCTAGACGGTATCGACTCAATTGTAAGTTGTGTTCTCTCTTCCAATTCCAGCCCCCTATCATTCCCCGAGTTTACCAATTCTCTTTGAGCTTGGACTCTACGTTGTTCTCTTTCCCTAACGGGATTTGGAGCCCAACTCTCTACTTCATCTTCAGACTCTTCACGAGGTCATTTGACATCTTTAATCTCTACAATATTCATAAATTACACAGTTAAATAACAAGACCTCCACTCATCACATCAATATATAAAATAGCATGTACATATGGGCTCATTCCTGACCCCAAATATCAAAAAACCTAAACTCTGATACCAATAATTGTAACAACCTTATACCCAATCCATCTGTATAGACCCGATATAAGACAATTACATACAGTACCAAAGCTATGTAGTTGGACACCGTATAATTTTTGCATTTATATATAATGTTTTATCTTATTTAAACCAAAAATTATTAAAACAAGCATACCGGATCATTAATGGATCATCAAACGTGTTTGAAAGTAATTAAAATATTATTCTTGTTCAAAACATGGAAAAATATCGATACCTACTCTGAGGGTGTTGATATTTTATAAAAAAGTATTTATACCGGAACTTAAAAATCGATACCAAAATGAGGTTCTGGAACTCCAAAAAACTTTGTTTTAGAAGAAAATATCGATAGCTTAAACTTAGGTATTGATACCAATTCTTAAATATCGATATTGACTTTAAAAACGATACCAAACACATATTCTATTTCGAAAATTTTGAGTTTCCAATCCCTGGTATCGATATTTATCATTGGTATCGATACCTTTGAGTAATTTTGATAGAAATCAATTAAAAGATTAACTAAAAACCTCCTGAATAGTTTAAGACCCATTTTAGCAGTTCAGACCAAGTCTAGATGCATTAAAACTACTTAAATAACTTCAATTTTAATCACAATCACTATATTAGCAAATCACTTGTGAAAACATAATTATAACAATAATAACTTAGTTTATATAAAATCAAAACACTTCATTTCAAAATTCCAAAACAAATGGAGTTTCAAAAATTACATTTAAACCCTATAACTTCGGGACACATTTGAACAACTTATGTACATGCCATTTTAACACAAAATAGAATACCTAAATTTGTTGCCCTTCAAAATGTGATGTCATGAGAGGTCTCCTAGCCCAACTTTAGCTCCTCAAGGCTAATTGTACCTACGCGTTGAAATAAACGCGTTAAGCCGATGAAGACTTAGTAAGCACTACAAGAATAATTTAATAATTTATTTATACCACTATTCTTAATTCAAGAAATATATATATATGTATTCTCACACATGTAAATTCTTACAACTAACTTCACCTTAAATAAATTCACTTACCTTTAATAGTTGTTATACTCTCCTTAATACTATGATGTTGCACTCTCATTTTCAAATCATATCTTTGCCCCACAGTACACTATCATAGAACCTATCGGATATACGGAACAAGTACAGAGGTGCATTATTATGAACTAATGAATGAAGAAGACGAAGGTGCTGTATGGAGAGCATGAAGGTGCTGTACAGAGACCACAAACGTGCTAAACGGAGAGCACTAATCATGGTAATAACGGAGAGTGCGCTAGGGTCCTTTAATGGCATGCCACTAATATCACAATAGTTCAAACTTGTCTAATTGGGCATAAAAATCTAATTTAGCACAATTTCTCATAATTGGTATATCACACCAAATGAATATCCACAAATATCATCACATTTCTCACCTACATTTTCTCTAATAATTCCACAACTTCACAACTTAGTCATTTGTTCAATATTTATACACATATATATACTATATACTACCTTTCTAATACAACAAATTTTTATACTAAAATCATAATCATCTAAATAAAATAATTTTTAATCCTTATAGTACTTACAACAAAAGGTTGAGATGGTCACTCTTTGGCCTTCTCTTTCCCTTTTCCTTCTCCTTGATCTTTCCCCTTCTTTTGTCTCTCTTCAATTTCATGTAAAGAATATATCATTTATAAGTTTAAACTAAAATCAAATAATTTTTTTATACTAGATTATGGAAATAAATATGTATGACATGATAAATTCTTCATCTCTTACCTTAACACTTGAAAACCCAAAACCATAGCTCATGCTTTTTCTCTCCTTAAAACATCTATGGGGGGTTTCTCAAGAGTTTAAGATAGCTACTAGCCTTCTCTTTAGTTTTTCTTAAAGAAATTTCACAGAAAAAAAGATAGGTCTTGAGCTTGAAAGGTTTAACAAGGGTGTAAGGACACAAAGGGAAATCAAAAGGAAAGTTTGGTTGGAAGCTTGGATAAGTGACGTTTTGGAGTATGAAAAGGATGATATATTTTTATTTGTTTTCTCAAATTTTCTACACCATTCAACTAAAATATCTCACCCCTTTTTATTAAAAATGATAAAATTGTTAAAAAGCCTTCTAGCCATCCATCTTTACACTTTTACCCATAATCATTATACCTAAAAATATCTACTAAACTATTTACCCTTTTATCCCTCCTCATTTTCCATAATCCCTAAAATGACTCATACTTTACTTTGGCTAAATTTATTTTTAATCCTTCCTTCCTTTCCACTGCTACTATTTATCACCTAATATTTTTATTTTTTCCTTCTTTGACCACAACAACTCTCTATTCTTTAACTCAAGTCAATAAAATCTTCCTTCCTAAAGAGTATTTTTCTAATTTTCTTATTAGTATTAAATACTTCCTAATTTAATACTCAAATTTCTCATTTCTTTTAATTCAAGCAGGTGCACTAATTCTTGACCCAATCCATTACCGTATCTAACTCCGGGTTAAAACGCGAATGTTACAAATACAATTAAACTTTCTTTTCATTTGATCTCTTCAAATTTATGCTTTCATTTTTTTTATTATGATTGAGAAAACCATGAGGAACTAATTCTATTTTAGGGAATTAGGGAGTGGACGTATGATTATCTAATTGTTGTTTAACAAGGATTTTTTATTTCGGATCAATTGTTTGGGAAAGAAAGAACATCAAACAAACACCAGGCCTGACCACCCTAGAACGTCATTTAGGTGGGAATGAACCCAAATTTGGTATTGCCCATCCATTAAAACCTTATCCCCAAATCAGTTTAAACTTTGACATCTAGTGATAAGTAGTCTCTATCGACTTGTTATGCTGGTGGAAGATCGAAAGATCCAACTAGGGTAGTGACTAGTTGATTGAAGGAAAATCCTCAAAACCCAACAATTGAAGAACTCATACTGAAGCGACCTAATATCCCCAAAGCTGTTTATTGATCTTACATCTCAACTTTTTACTTTTATTTCTTTTCTTTTTATGCTTTGCACAAACAACCTTTTTATTTTATTTTGTACTATAATCCCTAAAGAGAGTACTAATTACTTCTATTCTATGCGAGGATTTAATTCACTATTGCCTCACGCCTCCTTTGGGTCCTATCCTCGGAATACTACCAAGTGTTTCGTTGTAACACACTATATTTACAACCTGACCCGTATACTTGTGAAAGCCTAAAACTTATGCCGAACAGGAGTACGTTCAGAGGCGGACAGTTGTTGAGGAGCCAACGTCTTTAGTAATTTTAATTATTGCACGTATAAAAGAATAGTTAGGGAATTTTTTAGATTATAGATACTTTTTATTATTTATTATTTATTTATTTCCCCTAAATATTTGTTTTTGTTAAGTTTTCATTTTTGACTCGAAGCCAAGGAAACTTGGTGGACCCATTCTTTAATCCCTAAGCACCTATTAGGTGAAAATGTAGACAACCATAGTCAATGCAAAATCAACCACCACACTTCCTGATGAGCAAGGACAAAAAGATCCACTCTCGATCCAATTGACGACAACATTCAAGACATTAGGTTACCACCATAATTACCCGAAAATGTATCGGTGGTGGAACATCAACGGGCATAAAGGGAGTATGCCCTACCAAATATGGACTTAGTTCGAGGAAGTATCTCTAGGCCGACTATTATTGTGAATAACTTTGAAATTAAGCTATCACTAGGCCAACTATTGTTGTGAATAACTTTGAAATTAAGCTAACCATGATCCAAATGATCCAAAATAACTTGCAATTCAAAGGCACTGTGGCAGAGGATCCGAGTTTAAATTTAAAACAATTTTTATAAATATGTGATACTTTTAAATATAATGGTGTAACTGATGATGCCATTCGTCTTTGGTTATATCCTTTCCCCTTAACTGACAATGCCTTTTCTTGGTTGGATGCGTAGGCACCAGCTTCTATTATTACATGGGACAGGTTAGCGGGAAAATTCTTACAAATTTTTTTCCTTATCAATTGAACAGTCCAATTGAGGAGGGAAATCCCAACATTTCGTCTATTTGAAGGAGAAGGCTTTCATGAAACATAGGAGCACTTCAAAATTTACTACAGAAATACCCACACCATGGTTTGCCTGAGCAGTTGCAGTTACAAACATTTTACAACGAGTTAAATGCATCTGCCAGATCTGGACTCAATGGTGCAGTAGGAGGAACTTTAATGAATAAGACCTATAGTAATGCCTACAGATTAATTGAGAATATGGCAATGAACTCTTACCAATGGCCGACTAAACGGTTCACATATGGACAAAAATCATCATCAGTTAAGATGATTCAAGAGGATGATAAATACCAACAACTATTGGAAAGACTTAACCGTACTGAATCTGTAACATGTACACCATCGCCGCAAGTTGATGATAAACCTCTCTAAAATTATTTCACCAATACAATTGAGGATGTGAATTACGTTAGGAATAAGGGTGGAAACCCTTATTCAAATACTTATAATCCTGATTGGAAGAATCATCCAAACTTGAGATGGGGAGGGAATTAAAGAGGAAGTAGTACTGCCAACTCATAGAGAAATACAAATTATCAACCTTCATTTTTGTAGAGGCAACCAAAGAGAGTTCATTAAAATGATCATATTGCATGTGGTCAAACATTGGATCGAATAGAGGGGCAGATGCAATCGATGTGAACTGAAGTAAAATAAGTGTAGTCTGAGTGCACTAATTCTTTAAAAACATTGACAAAACTAGAGGAGCAAATGGGTCAATTGATGAGTATGATGGGGGATATTAAATGGTAGATTGGTACTGGCATCCATAGTAACATAGATAATAATCCTCGAAAAAAGAGAAAGGAGCATGTCAAGGTAATCGAACTGCGATCGGGTACTAAGTAGCCCAAAAAACCCTAATAAAGAAAAAAAGCATGAAAAGCCAAATAACACTGTAGGGATACCCTCAGATGATGACACTAAAGTCATGATAAACAAAGGCACCTTCAATAGTAGAGTTGGAAAAAAAAGATGATGCCCACAAGGAAAATGAAGGTACAAAAGTTTCATTCCTTAAAAGGTTAGAGGAAAAAAAGAGACTGGATGACAACGAATTTTTGAGTTTCCTAAATCTATTTAAAACCTTAAATGTTAACTTACCTCTGTTTGAATTGATTGATAAAGTTCCAAAATACGCTAAATTTTTAAAGGAGATTATGTCAAAGAGTAGGAAGATCAGAGTAGGTGAACAGGTAAAAATCAACGCATCTTGTAGTGTTATCATATCTAAACGAATTCCTTAGAAATTGAAGGATCCCGACAGCTTTACAATCCCAATAAAATTGGGAATTTCCAGTTTAACAGAGCCTTATGCGATTGATAGCATTAGAAATGACACCTATTTTCTTCCTAAATTTGTGTATTAATTGTCTCTTTTGTAGCATATTTAGCATGCATAATAGGCATTACATACTTAGTTTTTATGTTTTCTAACTCATTGTTGTTTGGTTTACATTGTTGTTAATTCATCTCTTTTTATGCACTAATGTCGCCACATGCAGCATATATATTGCATCTTAAAAATGTCAGCGCAGGGATCCATCTCAGTAGATTGATGCTAGAAAGGAGTAAAAGATGAAGCCATAAGTATAGCTTGGAAAAGCGGCCAGAGATGTCGACGCATAGAAATCTTTACTTTGTTTGAGTGAATTCAAGCCACAAGCACACCTAGAAGCACTAGCGCAAGAATTTCACACGTTGTCGCCATAATTAAAGATTTCAGATCGCGATCGGAGATGCAGCAACAATCTGCAAATTTATAAAGATCACACCAGATCTGCGTGAGTGCACAGCTAGAATTTAACTAACTTTGACAGCTACAATAAGATCTGGATCTGAGAAGTGATGTCAAGAAATGCGACAACATTCTGCTGACGAATTGTCGCCGTAAATTAAAATATAATTTGTGCCGACATTCTACAACAGTCCAATAAACAAATCAGATCTGCATAGCTGCCAATAACAAACTTTTACAACTGTACAAAGTAGTTGGATTTGAGAATGGAGGAAATCTGCAATTTCTAAAGCCTATAAATAGAGAAAATAAGATGAAGAAAATATCAACAAGGAAGGAATTAAATCTGCAATTACTTTATGTTTTTGAAGTTTTATTGGAGATCGGTGAGCTGACTGAGAAGACGAGCAACAACTCCTGACGAGGAGTGTTTGGTGCAGGCACAAGAGGAGCAGTTAAGGAATAGTCCTAGTGGTTTAGAGATAGTAAGCTTTGATGTATTTGTTGACCCCTCTCTTTATGTTGATGAATTATTATTGACAATTGAATGAATATGAGAATATCTTTCAATGTTAGATTACTTTGATTCTTACTTAATCTTTCTCATCTGTTTATTCTTGAATTCAATTACATTAAACAAGAGAGTGGAAGTGCAGTCTGTCGACATCGAGAATGCGGTGACAAGTTGAGTTAACAAGTAAGTTAGGCGAGAGCTGCTTGGGATTGGAAGAGATTCTATCACTTGTTCTTAAGTGCACAACTTTGCTCACATCGAGAGATGGAGTAATTGTGGGTACTTAAGTCTCGATTAAACAGAGAGTTCTAGTTGGTAAGATTTCATTGGAACCTCAGTGCTACGACAATTCATCTATACAATACCTTGTTGACAAATCTAGCGTTGCGAGTAAACAAAGTTAGCAATCCACTCCAGTTATTCGCACTTGACCAGCATTTTACTTTTATGCATTTTAAATCCTTAACACTTCAACAATAATTTGATTTACTTTCAGTTGCACTGATAATTAACTTTTATTACATTGACAGTTTTGGCTATTTTAGTGTGCAGATCTGACATAATTACGCTGACATCTTTACTCACATTTCATCTAATTTTAGTATTAGTTGCGTCGACAATTGAACATCAAGAACTCATTCCTCGTGGGATTGATATCCAATAGAATTGTTTTGTCAACTATACTTGCATCGATGTGTGTTCGCTTGCACAACTGTTGTGACGTTACAGACGCGATCAACGATCTTGGAGCAAGCATAAATTTGATGCCTCTCTCCGTCTTTGAGAAACTTTGGTCCAGAGATCTTAGATATACACAAGTAACCCTACAATTGACTGACATATTGTCCTTATGACCAAAGGGAATTTTAGAAGACGTGCTAGTCCAAGTAATAAACTTTATTATTCCTATAGATTTTTTATGGTTTTGAACTTCGAGAAAGATAAGGATATACCTATTCTACTAGGAAAGCCATTTCTAGTCACATCTCGATCCATCATTAATCTAAACACAAACGAGTTAACTATGAAGATCAACGTTGAGATAGAAACTTTTAAATATGGAGATAAGCTAAACAGAAATGAGGAGAGAATGGAACGATGTCATATGCTATCTGTTAGAAACTGCAAGATTCCCTTCATGAATAAAGAACGCATAAATTGATTCAAAGAGAGGGATAGGTTGAAAAGGGTGGAACGACATGATGGAAGGTGGACGAATGCTGTAAAAACTCTAAGAAAACCAGTGAGGGTAAGATTGTTGGATGAGTCCGGCAACAAAACATGATGGTAGATACAATAACTTCTCTTCTATATATTATTATAAATATTTCTAACAGTTTTTCTTTTATAGTATAGGTAGTAGGAAATAGGGTTATGTCGCGACACACCGTTCTCCATGTCGCGACGGAGGTAGCAGATTGGAAAAATCCGAAACTGATGATGATGTCATGTCACAGAGTCCCAGCGTCATGACAAAGAAAGACTGAAAGGCACGTTGCGACACGAGACCCCTATGTCGCGACGTCGATTGTAATTTTTGTAAGGTCAACCTAATGGCCAACCCTTAAATTTTTATCAATTTTAAATAGTCTTAAACCCTAAATTTCATTTATTGTATATATTTAACATGTTATTAAGTCTACAGTACTTCTTAAACTCATCTCTAACCTCTTAAAATCTCTTAAACCTTAAACTTTTTTACATTATTTATTCTTTCTCTTTTCTTCAGATTTTTCAATCTCGTTTCAAAGGATCAAGGACAGGCATCTTGTTAAGAACCTAGAGGAATCTTCACCAACTCAAGTTAAGGTTCCTAATCTTAATACTCTTTTCTCTCTCATACTTGCGTATAATGCCTCCTAGGAAAGTTAGGCGTATTATTGAAATGGAACCATCAATGAGTCCAAGTCTTTTAGGATTTCTGAATGAGAATGTTGAAAAATATTTTAATGAACGTCAATGAAAAATATTCATTCTAGAGAGGGGCTTTAACCCATTGATGGTAATTTGTAAAGAAATATGGCCACTTGACTCATTGATGGTAATTTGTAAAGAAATATGGCCACTAGTTCGATATCATAGATAAGAGCGATTTTGGATGATTCCTAAAGAAACTATTATAGTCTTAGTAGTATAGGAATTGTATGCTTCATTACAAGATTATATATCTAGGACTACTAATGATTCTACATGGGATACGATAGTATTAAGAGGGATTAATGTAAAAATCACCCCTAAAATTATTTGCAAATTCTTTGATGCTCCATACTATGAACAAGATTTCTTAGACCAATTGATTTAGAATATTTTAAAGACATAGATATGGACAATGTGATAAATTATTTGATTGAGGGGAGGGGTGAATAGAAATATCGGCCTGGCACTAGTATCCCAACTTCTTTTAAGCAAGTAATCATGTTTCCTGAGGCAAATATGTCGATTCAATTTGTATGCACACTCATTGTACCTGCTTTGAATGTCTCTAATGTCAATATTTTTTTAGCAGTATTGTTATTTGCTATTTTACAGAAAAAACAGGTTTGTATCGTCTAATGGATCCACCAGAAAATGAGTAGGTGTGTAGGTGGCCAAAGAGTGGGTATATTCTTTCCCCATCTAGTGATAGCTTTGTCCAAAAGGGCAGGAGTACCCATGACATCCACTGAACAATCGTTAAAGTCGTTTAGGAGTATCATTGGTGATACTCTCTTCCAACAATACATAGTGCTTCGTGCTAAGCAGATCAAGGAAGGGACAACCACATCGGGTTCATCACAAGGGTTGGCAGCAGCCCAACAGGAGGTCAGGGAAGGAAGTCATCCAAAACTAGATTAGATGATCCAGTGGATGCAAGAATCAGGACCATTGTTTCAAGAATTTGCTCTGAAAAAACAATATTTGAGTCCCTAACTACACACTTGATATGTTTTGACCAATAATAGAAGAACATGATGACGAAGAGACTGATAATGATGAGGAAAGCAATGAAGAAGATGATGAAATGGAGGAGGATTGAATATTTTTAATTTAAGACTTTATTTTAAAGGATTGTAATATTTGGATAATTTTCTTTTGAGGACTTATTTACTAGTAGGAGTAGGAGTAATGTAGATTTCTTTTTCGTATGCCTATTTCTATTTCTATGTAGGAACCCCATACAAAGAAAACATGACAAATTAGAGCTAGTCACGATAAGAGGAGGAAGAACCTACCAAGAGTTAAAAAGCCATTCACGATCAATCGGGTAACTTCTTTTCTTACTTTTTAGGGGATACACATTGAGGACAATATCTTTTCTAAAGTGTGGGTGTAACATAGAAAATTTTCCTTTTTAGTTCATTTTTTCGTGTGCTTAAGCTTTTAGAAATACAAGTGATTGGTTAGGAGCATGTACATAGGTTTCTTGTATTTTGGAATAAATTTAGCATGATGATAAGTGATTTTTAAATTTTTGAGCATGATACTTCTAAAGTTTTATATGTTACACAAAAAATAGATGATAAGGTATTATCTGTACCAAATGAGATGAGTAATATATGGAAACAAGCATGTCAATATATATGATAAATGGTGCATTTGGGATTTTGTAATTAAATTGAAGTTTATGTATATTGAGATATTCAACGATGACCTAAGGTATTATTTGGAAACACTTAAAGCCAAAAATAAAAACTATTATGATTTTGCCTATTAGTACCAATGTTTGAACCTATTGACCCTTCTTAATGAACCTTATTACAAATCATAAAACTTGAAAAGAATTGTCAATTTGTGTTTATCCTTTTCTTTGGTCCTGAATTACATGATTATAGATGTATAGCCATATGTATTGAGGGTAAGTAGATACATCAAGGTGGATTTTGTAAGAATAAGAGTGAAATAGGAAAAATCAATGTGGTATATGAACTTTAAAGTAGCCAAAATTGTGAAATAAGAAAAAAGTCCAAAAAGAAGAAAAAAAGACGAGTAGAAACGTATGAAAAATGAAAAACCATTCTTGAGTGAGAAAAAGCATGAAAGGTAACAAAGTCACAAGGATAAAAGAAAACTCGTTCAAAAATGTATAAATACTCGTATGCTAGCTAAAGGGTTTATACCATGATGAGATTTCCTAAATGAAAAGATAAGAAAGGTGAGAGAAGGGAGATAAGGCGGTGAGCGGGAAAAGGGATACTAAAGGGAAGAATAGGGAACAATGCAATGTGTCAAACTGTTTTCATGTTTGTAACCTCTTGATGCTTACCATTCTTTTGAAATTCATACCTATCTTAAATCCTCAGAACGTTACAAGTCGAAAAGACCTATGTAACCGAAATAAATCTATGCATGAATGAATATGGTATTAAACAATCTCATAACAGCTATTTGTATTGTGCAAGGATAATTAAAGTACTTATATTAATCATTGATAGAGTTTTACTGATAAGATCTTTACATTTGTATCTTTTGTAACTTACTGAACTTAGATGTCTTAATCAAAAGTGGTAAGATTGCTTGTTTATCATGTTGAAATTATTAGAAAATATGAAATGCCTAAGATACATGTTTCGAATCTAGTACTTGTATGATATGTGCCCAAGTTCTTATGTTCTTTTTCGTTATTTCTGCTTTTATTTGCTTGAGGACAAGCAATGACTTAAGTGTGGCGAAATTTGATTAGTCGTAATTCAGCCTAGCAGATTAAACTAGTTTTCACACTTTTGGAGCTTGAAATTAGGCATTTTTTTTAGGTTTTACTTAAGACTTACTTCAGTTTCGGTTTAGTGAATAAAATGTGTAAAAGGTGTGAAAAGGAGTCTTTTATTGACTTTAGGGTCGATTAAGGCCTAATCACTATGTCACGACATGAGACAAGCGATGTCACAACATAGGGACAAGAATCAAAGAATCCTGAAGCTGTCTTCTATGTCGTGACATAAGCATAAGATGTCGCATCAACGCTTGGAAATCACACCAAAGGAGTATAATGCCTTTTATGTCACGACATGGATCATGTGTGTTGCGACATCAACTCTTGAAAACGGAAATACACCAGTGAGGGGCATTTTGGTCTTCACAATGTAACATAAACTCGAAGAATGGCAGCTGACCTAGGGTTAAAGAAAATGGCCATATTAATGCTATAAATAGGCCTATTGAGCACTTAGCTTTATACACCTTTCTCTTAGAATCATTTTATTCTTGTAATTTAGGTTTAATAAATGCTTGTAGATTTGTCCCTAAAGATTATAATACAAATCTCTGAGTTTCTTTTCAATTATATTTTCAATTCAATTTCTTATGCATACTTTTTATATTGAATTTATCATGTTTCAAGAAACTATGAGGAATTAATCCCTTCATGGGGGATTAGAGAATGGAGGTATGATGATTTAATTATTGTATAGGGATTTTCAACAGATCAATTGTTTGGAAAAGGAATAAGGAGAAACAAACCCTAGGCTTGACAACCCCAGGAAGTCATTTAGATGGGAATTAACTCAAAATTGGTATTTTCCATTCGTGAACACCTTTACCCCAAGCCAATCTAAACTGTGAGGTCGGAAGATAAGTAATTCTTGTTGACTCATCATGTTAGTGGAAGACTGGAAGATCCTGCTAGGGGTAGTGACTAGTTGATTGACGAAAACCCCAAAAGAGAAAATTGAAGAAATCATGTCAAAGCGAACTAATCCCCCATAATCTAGTTTATCGATCTCCTATCTTATTTCCCATTTATTTTATTTTGCTTTTATGATTTTTATTACTATTATAAAAACCAAAACTCTTATTTTTCTTTCGTACTATAATCATAAAAAGAATACTAATTAGATCTTTTTCTGTGCAGGAGTTAAATTTAGTAGTGTTTCACCTCCCTTGGGTACGATCCTCGGAGTACTCGTTATTTGTTGTAACACTATATTACAACTCAACTCATATACTTGCGGAAGCCAAAAATATACTTTAAATTTGAGTAAGTTCGAAGGTGGTCATGTGCAAAGCGTTGAGCCTTGCGAAGGAGACACAACGGTGTTCGAGAATCCAGGTTACATATGAAATGAAATGATATCAATGAGCTCACTAGAGAGACATCATGACGATGATTATTAGGTTTCATAGAGCAACACCGGGACGATGGTCAGCAGGTTCAATGGGGCAACACATAACGACGGTAAGGTCCTTTGGGGTGACATCTCAGAAGAGGTTTAAAGAATAAGACCATAGCTCGACTATGGCAACCTGTAGAGTTTACTAGGATAGTAAACATGATGTAGCCCACCGAGACTTAAAATACGGGATAGTCTACCTGAACATTAAACATGAGGAATAATGTGCATAACCATGGCTCGACCATGGCAACATAAAAGGTCCACCGAAACAATAATCACAAGGAAGTCCACCAAGACACTAAACATGAGGTTATACGTGTGGAGTTCAAAAATTAGTATACCAAAAGACCCGCCAAAGTGTAAAGTAGAATTTACGATATGATTGGGCAATAAGTCGCCAAACCGAATGAACTTGATACGTCTAGGAAGAAAATAGCAGGATAATAAAGGGATTCACCATAAGCAAGGATGAATAGAGCATAAGAACTGTCTCAACCCAGTAGGATGAAAGCAGGGAAAAACTCCTTAGATAAGGAGGCAAACATAATACACATCAATAAGAGTCCGCTAAGGAACTCGTGGATCCCTCATTGCTAAGTAGATACAGAATAGACTATAATGGGATGTAGATTTAATTTGTTAGTCGACAAAGAGGTAATCGAATGATTTCGAAGACTGACTAAAATCTTCTTGGGAGGAAATGCCAGCTCAAGGCTGAATGATCAGTAAAGTCCTCTAGAGAAACGAGGAAAATGGAAGTTCATTAGGACCATGAAACAAGGTAAGAATTTTGTTGATCTTCCAAGGGTAGTAACCTTAATGAAATACCTGAGTAGGAAATGGTATGTTAGAACCCACCAGTTTAATAGTGCATCTTAAAGAAACAGGCTAGAAAAAGGTGGTCAATATCGGGTAGTAATGTGGGCACTAGTTCTTAAAGGAAAAGAGGATATTAGGAAGATGTTGTACTCTAGTAAGGAACCGCAATTACGACAATCATTTAGGTAAATGCTAAGCGTCACCAGTCAGAGGAAATGAATATAAGTATCAGGGATGTGGAGCAGAGATAAATGGGGTGAGACCCATGAGGGAACATGGTTATGACCAAACCATGGTTTATGTCTGCCAACAATCGACACGAAGAATAACAGGTATTGACTTTGCCAACTAAGTTTGTGAATCCTCCTATGAAATTTTGGGAGTTTATTTTTTTAGCCAGATATTTAAATTCTTAATATTCATGTAGTCTTACATGAATTTTATTTATAGATCTCTCTAAGTTTTTCTGAACTTATAAAATTACTACTTGAATGCAGGTTAGGTAAAGAATCAGAAATCAAGAGGGACCAAGCCAGACTCTACCTAGAGTGAAATGGTGTGTGATAACTATTCATATATATAGAGGGGCACCCATAAAGGCCATGCCTCAGGGTTGAAATTAGTTACGTCTATGAGGGGTCGAATTGTAAATTGTAATTATCTATTGGACCACCAAAAGAGTCAGGTTGTAAAGAATTGGAACTATATGATGTGTGTATAGATTTCAGAAGGAGTTTTGAAGGCTTAAGTTGTGTAAGTGTGTAATTAAATCAAAATACAAATATATTAACGTATTCGGATTGTCATGGCATCTGATACTCGAACTTCGTGATCGGATCAGGTAAAAGGTATTACAAAAAATGTCATTACATGGAAAAATCCCACGGATACGAATCAGACGGAATGGGAAGAGCTTGATGAGAAGGCACTATTTGCAATTCATGAGGTTTCAGTTTTCGTGATGCAAAAGATATTACCTTACCTCTTTGCATAAGGACACATCCTAATCCATTCAAAGACTCATTCGTATAAATTATGTATTCAACCCCAGGCTCCGATTTTGATAATACTAGAGCTTTAATCATAACTGCCTTCATTTTCTCGAAACTTTGCTGACATTCATCACTCCATACAAAATTTTCCTTCTTTTTCAATAACTTAGTGAGAGGGGTTACTATCATTGAGAAACCTTTCAAAAACCTCTTATAGTACCCAACTAACCCTAAAATGTTGTGGACTTCAGAAATAATTTTAGGCAAGTTCCATTCAAGAACTACCTTTACCTTAGTAGTGTCCACCATAATACCATCCGTCCAGATAACATGCCCTAGGAAGTGCACTTCTTTCAACCAAAGCTCACATTTTCCAAACTTAGCATACAATATTGATTGTTACGTAGGGTTCTCAACACAATCCTTAAATGCTCTTCATGATCACTCTCATTCTTAGAATAGACCAGTATATCATCAATAAAGAATACAAAAAACTTATCTAAGTAAGGATGGAATACGGTTTTCATTAAGTCCATAACTACTATTGTCGCATTCATTAACCCAAATGGCATCACCAAAAACTCATAGTGACCATACCTTGACTAAAAGACTGTCTTAGGTACATCGTCACCTTTAATCCTTATTTGATAATAACCTAACCTTAGATAAATTTTAGAGAAGACCGTCGCCCCACTTAACTGATTAAATAAGTCATCAATCCTTGGCAAAGGGTACTTGCACTTTATCATAAACTTGTTCAACTAATGGTAGTCTATGCACAGGCGCATAAATACACCCTTCTTCTTAACAAAAAATATTCGGCGCACCCCATGGTGACAAACTAGGCCTAATAAAACTCTTACTCAATAGATCTTGCAATTGTTTTTTTATTTCTTTAAGCTCCAATGATGCTATTTTGTAGGGCGTACACGATATAGGTGCTATCCTTAGTTCCAACTCTATCAAAAACTCTATCTCCTTCTCAGTAGGCATTCCCAAGAATTCCTCAAGAAACACATCCAAAAACTCTCCTACTGTAGGCACCTGACTAATCTCACTCTTGGACTCGGCGTATCCATGATGTACGCTAGATAAGAATCTGCGCCCTGAAAAATCATCTTCTTAGAAGACACTACAGAAATAGTAATGTTCGCCAATTCTAACTATTTACTAGACATCATTATTTATTTACATTCAATGTTTACCAGGCATACACTTTTAGTTCGACAATCAACCATAGTGTTATTATGCCTAATAAGTCAATCTAATCCTAGATTCGCCAATTCTAACTATTACTAGACATTATTATTTATTTACACTCAATGTTTACTAGGCATACACTTTTAGTTCGACAATCAACCATAGTGTTATGCCTAATAAGTCAATCTAATCCTAGAATAGCATCAAACTCATGAAAACTCAGTAATAACAAGTCCACCAAAAATACATCTTCGACAAAAGCCAATGGATTAGATGCCAGAACATTTGTTTCAGAATATTTTATCTCAAGACTAAGACCCTTTATGACATTAGTACAAATATAAGAATGAGTAGGACCAGGATCAATCAAAGCATATATATTATTGCCAAGAAAAGAAAAATTACCAGTTATAACCTCAGTTAGATCTGCATCTTCCTTACCCTTCATCACATAGGCTCAAGCTGATGCACCAGAACTCGTCTTACTATAATTCTTCCTTTGTGGTCCTTGTACTATGCTAGACTTAGCTGCCATTTTTTATGTACTCTCTTGTTGGAGCCTTTTTGGACTTTTAACAAATTGCTCCATGCTAAACTTAATCTTAGATGGACAACCCTTAACTAATGGTCCCTAGATATGCAGCCAAAACAAGCTCCCAATTTCTTTCGACACTCACCACCGTGACTCCTTTTATAGTATTTACATTTACCTTTTTCTATTTTGGAACCACTAGAACTTGCCATAGACGTAGCTAGCTTGTTAATCACGTTTGTAGCCGGTGAACTGTGAATCTTTCCTTGAAGCTAAAAAAGTGTGGTCCTTTGGTTTCTTAAAATTGGGTGGAGCTGGGGGACTTGATCTACCTATTTTCATTCATTCTTTCTCAAAGTTCTTACTTTTATCCTTAATAATTGATTCCATCTTGTGGGCTTTGGCCATTATCTCTGCCAAAGTCTTGCATTTGGAGGCTACCACTAAAGCATAAATTTCATCTCTGAGTCCCCATTCGAGCTCATCACACATCTTCTTTTCCATTAGAAACATATTCATAGTATATCGACTAAGCTAGAGAAATTCACGCTCATACTCTAACGTAGAAATTCTAGCTTGTTTCAAATATAGAAAATATTTCTTCATTTGCTTAACAAACATCTGATTGACATATCTCTCTCTAAACTTCTCTAGAAAGAAATCCAAGTCAATCGTTGGCTTTGGGGTAACACTAATTAAGGTTTCCCACCATTGGTAAGCTTCCCATTCAAATAAAGATACAGCGCACAAGAGACTATATTCGTGGTTACGTTTTAGTTCCTTAATCACCTTACAAACCGAGATAACCACTGCTCAGCTATAATGGGGTCATCTCCCTTAACACCAAGGAATTCCTTGGTGCCTCTTTTCCTAATCTCTCTGACAAGATCAACCTTAGGGGGAGCCATAACATATGCAATTGAGTAGGTTAATTCGGGCGAAAAACTTCAAGTTATGGTTGTTAAGGTTGTCGCTCTTGTTCATTTCCCATGAATTGGTCAAATAACTTGTCATCATGGTGAAAAACATATTCTTAAATGTGTTTCTTGCATTTCCCGTGTTGTTATTATTGGCAGTGGTAGCCCGTTCTTAGTGGAGACATGGCTTTCTATCTCCTCACCAGTGGCTTCTCTTGAGCTATTAGACATTTTCTTTTCTCACTACAAAAGAAGTATTATCTTAGTACACAACATTAAAGACTAAGCCAAAGGTGTCTATGCATGATAGGGGTGTGACACTACCTTCGGTCTTTTCGAGAATCGGCTAAACCTTGTATATGATATAAAACTTGTAACTCCCCAAACCCGACCCTTAAGGAGGGCCCAAGAATGGCGCGTGACTAACTTAAAATCGATATCCTTTAAAACCATATTTGGCGAAAACCAAATAAAATAACAATTTAAAATTAATATAATGTAAGCAACTTGTCATTCAAGACTAGGCAAAATGGTATACTTAAATCAATGTAAGTTTAAATAAAAATAAAACACCATTCTTCAAAAATATGTGCAACTTGACACCACCCCTATGCCATGCATAATACAAAAAATTCTAGATGTCTCATGGTAGTGATTGTCCTCTGGCGTAGTCTTTGGTGATTCCTTTACTTCATTAGTGATCTTGAGAAGGAAAGGTAACTAAGTAAGTCTAATAACTTAGTGAGTTCTAGAAGCAATCATTACATCAATTATACATTATTCAAATCAAAACTTTCTAACTCAACATGAATACACAGTTCGCCAGTTGGCGAACGCCAAACACGAACAAACTATGCGTCGATTGGCCAGTTCGCCAGCTGGCCTGTTCGCCTGTACACTATGCTTATGCAACCATGCAAACAACCTTCTTCATGATAGCCACACCCAAGTCCATAGTCATGACATATCATTCGTTTCATTCATTTTTCCTTCGTCATGCTTTGCTAATTTGGTTCGCAACACTCTTGCACTACTAGAGGCTACACGACCATTTTTATGTATCACTATCTACCAGTTCAATGCTCATTTCATTAAAGGCAACGCCATGAATTCATTTCATTTTTCCAGTCCATATTGTTCATTCTAGAATTAGAAGGGTAATAGCTTAAACACGAAGAAAGGTCCTTACTCCATTTTCACAGACAACCAACTCAAAGTTATAACAACAAACAAACATCACTCATGTGCAATCATATCATCTTTATAAAATATGAACACTTTTCTCAAACAAAACATAAACAAAGGCATTACAAACACATATGGAAGTCAGAAGGAACTCACTAGAAAAAGGCAACAAGATTAATAGTAGGACCTTTTCCCTTATCACGAGAACCTTCAAGAGTGTCTTAAGCTATAATATAAATAGTTAACTTATTAGATCGTTTCATCATAAATCTAAACAAGATTTCATGAACATTAACAAAAAACTCAGAATCAGGAAAAATCTAAACAAGATTTCATGAACATTAACAGAAAACTCAGAATCAGGAAGTTTCCTTCCTCACTCTCTAAACTAACCCTAAAGCATGCAACTCTAATATCACGTAAATAACCATGAAAGGTAATCTAAGGTTCATTGACATACCATGTGCTAAAATAACGAAAAAGTTGGTTGAGTACAGCGAACCCAAATCTTCAAGTAGGACTCTGGTCTTAGGTTTTCTAAGAGAAAAGTGCAAAGAAAGTTTGAAAATAAAGTATGAAAGTAAAAGAAAATGTAAAAACTTGCTCAAGAAGCAAATTCTAACTTTATACAAAAATACACGAAAGTTGGGCTCAGTGGATAAGTCTGGTTATCCCACTAACCCTCCTCGATTCCTGTGACTAAGAACTTTCTCATCATAAATGTGAGTCTTTTCGTCTACTGTAACTTAGTTCCATTCTAACAAGTTCTCTTCAGACCAGCTAAACTATGCAACCAGAGAAATAAAATAATAATATAGTAAATGGTTCTTTCAAACTAAGGACTTAACAAACTCGCCTAAAAGTTGGGGTGGCGTATACTCTATAGAAGAGTCCGCCAAACCACCAAGCTCGCCTATTACAGACTTCGCCCAAAGGCGCACTCATAGAATTCATATACTTAGTCAAATCTAATTTCATACTTACTTAGAATTTACTCTAAATATCGTACTTTCAAAAAAATAATTATCGGGGGCTAGGACTTCACTAGACGGGGTGTTACATTACCCCAACTCGGTGTGAACTGTGATATCGAGAGATAAGTAGTTCTTGTCGACTTATTAGGTTAGTGAAAGGTCGAGAGGCTTTGCTAAGTTAACGACTAGTTGATTGAATAGAACTCGAAGTAGGAGTTAATTATGAACATTAAAGCGAGTTAGTCTTATGTCCATTAATATGATAAAATCTTCAATCTGTTTCCACAATCGTTTTTATTATAGTTATAAAATAACTTTTCTCATCACCTTAGGAACAAGTCTAATATAATTTAGTTAAAGTACTAACTAGACCTATTAGCGTAGTAGTTAAACTTAATTTAGTCTCGCCTCCTTTGGGTATGATTCTCGAAGTACTATAATATTTTGTTATAAAAACTATATTACAACCTAACTCATATACTTGCGGACAATGCCTTAACTCATATTTTTAGTTACAGTATTCTCACTTTCGATATTGGTACGTCGAGAGACGATCAGTAACCACTAATGTTGCAGTTCAACAGTTACTTAAAAACACTTGCCTCTACACTTTAATAAAAAATAAAACCTCTTTAAAATAAATAAAATAAAAATTCCTTATCTTTGCTTTAAACAATTTATGTGAATAACTAAACATTATCAAATAAAATTAATTTATTGTTAATTCATATACTAAAATGTATTAAACAAATAATATTCTTGGTTGTAATTATGACCTCTCATGATTGACACATCCTTCCACTAATTTAATCTGTAATAATTCAAATTTCTATTTTGATTTCTAAGGATTTGAAAAAGTGGGTTTAGCTTTAAAAGAAACTTTACATATATTGATAGTATACTTTAGTTTGGATTTAAAAAAGAAAGAAAGAAAGTATTATTCTATAAACAAGTTGAAAAATTTCATGGAATCTCTATAATTCTCTGGATGCACTTTTTCAGGTTTAGTCCTTTTGAGTTTGCTCCTAAATGAGTATACTTCTCTCTCTCTTTGTTTTTTCTAAATTTAAGTTTATTTCATATATAATAGTGTTAACGATGTTATATTTAAACAACTTTTGTTATGTTAGGTTAATAATTCATAATATAATGTGATTTGGATTTGAGTTGCATTAATCACGTTAATTATTCAGGTTTTATTCTATTATTATAATTTACCAAAAAATTTTGTAAGATTCACCAAGAACAAATTTTACATATCTCATTTTGATTTTGATGTGATTGGCATGAACCAACCTCAAACTTACCTTTTTCTCCGGACCTAAAGATGAGCAGAAACAAAAGCCTTGATATGCTCTTTCTTTTTCTCTCTTTAAATTCCCTTTCTTTCCTTTTATCATATTTGCTATGTTTTATTTATGTTTCTAGGTATATGCATTGCTCTCTCCCATTTCTTCTCCCTCAAGTTTTTTTTGTTCTATATTCCCCTATCATAATCATAGCTACTAAAATGCAAAATACCCACAACTTGGAGAATCTCCTGCACCCCAAAACAATTAAAAATTTAGAAATGAAATAATCAAAGTAGATTTTTTTTTTTGTACAAAGGAGTTTTAATGTGGAAATATGTAGAGAATGATATGTAAAGATTTGAATCAAATCTATTAAATATAAATGTGTACATGAATTGAATGAGAAAATTTTGGGGTTTAAAAAATGAATGGAACATGAGTTCAGTTGATATTTTTGTTATTACAATAATTAAAAAGATGTGAGTTCAAATGTATTTATATTTTTTAATTTAAAAATCTTAAATTATTGTGAGAAGAAATAAACATTATATATACATAATTGAGAAGGGATGGTATAAAACTGTGATTCCACATCATCTTATCTCTTTTCAATAGGGAAATAACAAATCAGATTTTTTCTTTTGATTTTTAGTATTTTCCTCTTGAAAAAAAATTCAAATCCAACTAAAAATGCTAAAAATTAGGAAGAAAAAATTTAATTTGTTATTCTCCTATTAAAAAGAGATAATGATGACATCGAATCACAATTTTATACAATATCTTCTCATATAATTAGGATTGAAAGAAAAGCTATTTGGTAATGGAGAATGATTATGGTATAAATCAGTAGCTAGTTTCCAAAAGAAGTATTTTTGTATTTTCTCTTATTTTTTCCCTTTAGATTTTAATTATCTATAATTTTATTTTCTTCCCTTTTCGAAGGTGAGTGTGATTAATTATGAGTCAAGATTATTTCCTACCCTTTTCCTTTTACTTTTTGGGGCCTATCAAACAAAGTTGTCTCATATACTTTGAGGGTCAGACCTACCTCAAAATTCCCTTTCTTTCAGTTTGGTCCATATAATATTTTTTTGGGTCATATAGTTTTTTTGGGTACATTGCTCATCATTACACTGAAAAACAAGTGAATTTCATTAGCTCTTTGGTATCCATAACTTTATATATAATGCCATGGTCATCTTCCA
Source organism: Gossypioides kirkii (assembly GCA_005610355.1). Lineage (NCBI taxonomy): Eukaryota > Viridiplantae > Streptophyta > Magnoliopsida > Malvales > Malvaceae > Gossypioides > Gossypioides kirkii. The sequence goes on from CP032245.1 coordinate 24,409,648, forward strand.
CAATTCACCCTTATTTAAACTAGCATTAGATTTGATTAATAATTGTTAAAAAAAGTAGTTTGTTTTTATTTATATTCCATTAAAGATTTTTGTGGCTAAAGTGATCAATTTTGTGCTTTGACTAATAATGCTATTTAATTTTGTCTTTTATGGCAACAAGCAGAATAATGCAAATTTTAACTAGGCCAAAGTAAATTTATGTTGGTTGTGGTGATGCATCAGCACTTACTCAAATAATTTAGTAGAACCACTTCAAAAATGATATTTAGATATAGCAGTGAGTAAAATTCGATTCGATTCAAAAAAATAAAAAAATTCGAATTTCGAGTTAATCGAATCGAGTTATTTGAATTGAATTATTCGAATTATTCGAGTCAACTTGAATAAGAAATTTCGGATTTCAAGTTCAAGTCGAGTTGAATTTTTACAATTCGAATAACTCAAATAATTCGAATAACATATTAATAAAAATACTCTTTTGGTCCCTATTAATTTTGAAAATCAACAAATTGGTTTCTCTCTCTCTTTTAACAAAAATTACAAAATAATCAAAAAAAATTTCAAAACTTGAAAATAATTTTTAAAATTCAAAATATTTATAAAAATTCTAAAATTTGTATTTTTTTAAAAATTATAATTTTTTTAAAAAATCTAAAAGTATATATATTTGTTAAAATTTTATAAAATAATAATTTTGGAATCTAAATAAGTAATTAATTATTCAAGTTTATCAGACTAAACTATCTTTTTTCTATTATTTTGCTTTAAAAAAGTTTTCAAATATATATGATTTCAAATTTATGAGCTCTAACATGGAAATAGTTATATTGTAACAAGATTTTAATTTAACATTATTAATTTTTCTAATTTAACTCAAACATATTCACTTGATTCAACCAAACGCTCACCTTTAATTTGAGTTATCCAAAAATCCAAATAAAAAAAAGACAAAACTACGTTATTTTGATAAATGTTTACTTTTTCCAAAGTTAAAAGTTAAAACTACCAAGTTAAAAAGTAAAACTATTTCATTTTGATAAATGTTTACTTGTTAATTTTACTTTCCTTCCCGAATCATCCCACTTTCCTTTTTTATTTACTCAAAATTAATATAAAAGCTCGTACTTCATCTACTAGTTAAATAATCGGTCAATGTAAACGCAAGATTGAATATAAATAATAAGATTCGTTAACTCGATTCGAAATTTTTTTGCTCGATTCGAAAAAAATTCAAATTGAGTTCGATTGCTAAAATAAGATTCGTCAACTCGACTAACTTAAAATTTTTTAACTTGATTCAACTCAACTTGATCGAATACTCAACCTTATTTAGATATGCAAATTTTATAAATTTCCCTGTAATTCATGCTAATTGTAGAATAAAATATGGTATTGTTGAGATAATATACCTCGAATTTCACGAAACGAAGAGATGAAAAAACATATAATAATAGTAATATCTTTTCTAAAATATTGAGAGGAGAAAACTGGTATCCGATATTAAAAAATATTTTCATGAAAAGGTAGGGATTCGAGCAAGGGGGACAAAGCTGTCTACTTTATGTATTCGAATATGAATACATAGCCAAATAAAATATTTTATATATACTCTTATGTAGGAAGCTTGGTCTCCTAAGCAAATTCATTGGAAAATGGAGTCTAAATTATAATAATGATGTTGGAAAAAACAACTTAGATATGGGAAAATATCAGAATAAATATACATTTGAGATTCAAGAGAGGTTGCCTTGGGATTTTAAGCAATAAAGGCTGTTAAGACGGGGAAAAAGAGAAGAATAATAAGCTTCTGATAACCAGCATACGATGTGAATATGTGTTCTTTTGTAGGTATTTTTTATTTTACAAAAAAATTGCTCTAAACTACCTATTACTCAATTTAAAAGGGGTTATTCTTATTTTAATTATTTTAAAAAATTTGTTAACATTAAAAAAATTCATCAAGTTATTCACCACTTTATCATTAATTGATAAAGAAGACTACTAGTTTATTTATATGAAAATATTTTGAGTTATTAAAATAAAAATAATTTTGATTTAAAATGGTTAATGGAGTAATTAATTTAATTTTAGAGTGATTAATGAGAAAATACACAATTATCATTCTTAACCTTTTGACAAGACATAAACATTTTGTACACATAGGTGTTCGAAGCCGAAACTCCTAGGATGAATAACATCTTTTTTTCCACTAGAACCACTTGTTAGGTTCTATAAATAAAATATTTTAAAACTTATACTGTATGTAATGTCCTTAATAGTCATTTTACTTCCTCATCTCACCGCTATAGTTGCGTTTGAATCCAAACACACATTCCACCACTGTTTTTAACCTCACCGGAGGTAAACACATCACCCATCCAAACTAAGCCATAATTTTAAAGTAATTAGTGAGAAAATGCACAATTCCGTTACCATTTAATAATAGAGTGACCAATTTAATCAATTTCTTTTTTAGAGTAATCAAATTGACAAAAAAATGAAGCGAAAAAAATAGAAATAATCCCTATTTAAAATAATTAACGTGTAATTTAGTACCTATTATGAAATAAAATTCAAAGATGTTGAAGTATTGAGTACATCATTTTTGAAAGATCATGCACGTGCATGCATAACGAGTGAATACGTATGTAAGTACTTATATAAGTATTTTTTTTAATAAACTTATAAAAGTACTTTATTTGGATGAACTGTGTAAAAGTTCCATCAAGGAAATTTGGATCATATTCTCTCCCTCTAAAAAAATAGAATAGAAGCCTTGTAACATGTCCCAAATGAAAGAATTGAATTCAACTCTATTAGAGTATTGTGACTCAAATTCTTGTTAAAAAAATAAAATATAAGTGGTAAAATAAAAAGATCTATGGGGTCGAAGGCCGTAGCCCAACATAGATCCCCATTAAGTATAATATTGAATTGGGGTCGCAATCGGGAGTGTGGGGGCCAGCCCCTGCGATATGGTACAAACCACAAGTAGAATCCGTTTAGAAGTATACTTCTACTATTTGATTTTGTTTAAAATAAGATGTTTCAACCTTACTACATTACTTCTATTGGAGATTGATTAGAATAAGGTTTTTCAACCTATAAATAGACATAGTCATATCCTCTTGTAATCATTCGATTTTCGATATTAGTGAATTTTCTTCTTCTCTGCTCATAGTTTTTTCTCAAAAGAGTTTTCATGTAAAATTTGCATGTTCTTTCTTTTTCGTTTTCTTTACGACATTTCTTTATTGTCGACGTTTAAATTTAACAATTTCAAATATGATTGAATTAGATATATAATAATAGTGTTAGACTCGACATTATTTAAAAAAATAAATGGATTGGAGTATTATGTTGTGAAGAGTTTCGTTAAATTCCAAACAATTTATCCTATCCAATTATTATAAAAGAAATAAATGAATGAATTGAAATATTTAACATTTAATAAGGTGGTGTGGATGGTGACACGTTGTGTTATCATGTAGAAGAATTCGTATTAATTTAGAAGGTGATGGCACTGATATGTATAATATTGTATCATGCGTAGAGAAGACGGAAAGGTCAATTACCTAATGGGAAGAAGAATGGCCCCAAGGAGGGGACGATTTATAGTAGAACTGGTCGCCCCAGCAAAAGGGCAAGTTGTTAAATGTCAATAAATGCGAAGTGTTTCTGAATGTCTTAGTAGCTAACACTGTAGGTTGACCTGAAGAGTTTGACAGAACAGTACAGGGTAAGTCCCCGGTGCCTCATCAACTGACAAAGTGCCCAGTTAAGCTTGTGGTTTTTCTTTAATGGAGGGGCTTTTATTCTACAAATTAATTGTCCAGAATGAAAGGGAAAATCACTAAATTTTGTCCCTTATCTTTCTTTTCATAAATTTTCTCATAGTATTCCTTATTATCATTATTGTTGTTGGAAACACTTGCAAATATTGCATACATATACATGCATTCATTTTACTATACGACAGCAAATATTGCAGGTCTGAGATTTAAAAGCCTTGTTTTGGGAGAGGGATGGTCAAAGACTGATTGAAATGTCGTTTCATGAAACAGTTCGATCCATTAGAAGAGGGTGTGTATGCACTGTAGGGGGGCATCAGAGCATGCTGCAGATTTGGCCAACCAATAGGGTTTGGGCTCCACAATGTTTCAGTTTTTGGCCTTCAATCATCCCTTTCGCTTTGCCCATATCTTTCTCTCACTAAACAAAAGCTGCCCACAATATCCATTCCATTTCCAATTTCCAATTTCCATCCCTCCCTATCCATATTTTATAATATACTTTTAAACCACCAAATTTTAATACTAAAAATGAATAATTTTTTTAAAAAAATTAATTTATTTTTTTAAATAAAGCAAATTAATTCATTACATCAAAGTCATGTTGTTCTAGCCATCCTCGACCAAGTTATCATGAACAAGAGAGAAGACATGATCACATTGTTGTAAGAAATTATAGAAACCTATCTCTCAACCAAGAACTTGTTTAGCCAACGCATATGCAACTCTATTACCTTGATTGGCTCTTTAATCTACATATAAGAATTAATTTATCAATTTTTTTGAAAAAAAAATACAATTCGACTTCTGATAAAAAAATTTATAATATTTTTCTAAGTAATTTTATATATTGTTCTTATTATAAATTCAAATCATTTATAATTGTTATACATCGATAGCCACCAACCCGAGTCCTAAAAAGGATTTAGATTTTCGACCCGTGACCCGGATAAGTTCCATCGGAAGGATGAGCGTAAGGGAACTATGAGAGGACAGCAAGGTGAGTTCAGGGACACAACTCGTGGACATAAGGAGGATTCGCGAACTTAGCTTGCAAGGTAGGGTCGCAGATCCAGTTCGCGGGAGCCTAGGGAAGGCCACAATCTCAATTCACATACACCCAAAGGGCTCACAAAAAGGACCGTGTGCCCTGCAATCGACCTAGACATGTATTTAGCAGGTACGGAGCCCGTCCAGAATATCAATCACATGAACAAAAAGGATTGCATGCTCTGTAGATACGTGTCTAGTAGGCCTGAAGTTCACAGAGAATATCAGTACGGAAAGAAATAAAGTCAAGACAAAATAATGAGATCCTGTTGTGAGCTGTAACAATATCTATAACAATATGTATAAATATTTCAATATTTTTATTAATAAGACACGAAAAAATATTACTCAATAATAATAACTAATATAATTAAATGTAATTTTTCTATGAAAATAATTATAATTTTCTTTCTGAGAAAGGACAATGAATAAAAGTGTTATACTACGTTCAATAAACAATTATAATATTTTTAATCCATATAACATGACTTTTATCCTATTTTTACCGCTCTCTTTCTTTTTATCTTTCTCTATACTAAAAGCTAATCATTTGGTTTGAATTTCCAAGTAACAGTGAATCTCTCCTATGGTATATGTTCCATCCAATCCATCAACAAACACAGCTCTCCACTAACCAAAGCAAAAAGGCATCATATCCACCCCCATAAAGCTGATTTATTTGCAGGATGAAAAGCCTATCTCAACTACATTTGGAACAAAATGTACTCACCTGTCTTGTTATCCAGCCATCAGATTGCTTTATACGTACATCTATATATACACACACATCTGAAGCTGACATTTGTGTATTTTCTCATATTTTCAAAAATTTTATATAATTATCTGATTTTAATGACTACCCTTTGTGAGACTTGTGAGAGTGACGAAGACTCATATGAGGATCTCAAAAGGAAAACTTGAATTATTAAAGCTACCAGTCAGAAAAGAAAAACCCCACACCTATTATTATCCATGCATGTCTATCTCTTAATATTCATCCTTTAAAAGTAAGAATTAGCGGAAGTGGTCATCTCTTATTTCCAAAATGCTTCACTGTAATCTCTTTTCTCTCTCTCTCTCTTTTTAACTTTATAATCTATTCTCTTAACTAAACTACAGTAAACTGAGCCCAAATATTATATAGATTTACAAATCGATCCATGTTTTGTCAAAAGTTCTATCACTGAATCTTTCCAAGTAGCTACGCTATGACATCACTGACAGTCTCCTTTTCATCATGTTTACCTATCTTCTAATAATTCAGCTCTATGGTGAATGCCTTTATATCTGGGACTTTCTTAAATTATAGGATTTTTACATGTTTCAAAGTGGTAGAATTGAAACACAAGTATATATATAAACCATTAGTTCTTCTCATTGTTCATAAAAGACATTCATATAAAAATGGAGTCGAGTTTCAATTTTGCTAATATAAATGAAGCATATTTCTGGCCAACCCTTAATTATTATTTTTGAGAGCACCTAATTTCTACTAAAAGAAATCACAATAAGGTTTGTTATTTTATTTTGAGAGCACCAAATTTCGACTAAAATAAATCGGACATAAAAAAAAGATTTAAGGTGAATTTGGATAGACAGTAGGTATAATACGGTGCATTTAATTTATTTTTTGTTTCACGCTGTAGTATGGTTACAATATCTAATTTCACCGTTACCGCGTTTTTACACTAACCACAAGTAAATATGCTGTCAATCCAAATCCATTCATATAACATTTAATACTTGAACTTAACATTTTTTCTAAGATATAATTTTTTTTTTATATATATGTTTAAGTCCTTACTAAGCATTTTTATTTTTAATTGATATATGATCCACTAACACTAACAGTGGTTTTTTTTTTCGAGAATACTAACAGTTTTAATTATATACTTTCAATGTACCCAACACAAATTCTTTTAGTTCATGATCCTTTTCACTAACTTCCAGATAACAAGAAAAAGAACCCATACCCAAACAATGTGTTAAAGTAAATTGTGCTGATATATGCTTTCTATTTCGATAAGGATCATTCGAATTCAAACTAAAGAATATTTTATATATATGTGTATATGTATGTATGCATGCATGCATGAATCCATGTATGTATGCTTTAAACAATTAACAGGCTCAGGCTAGTTTTCCATGTAAAACATTTCATTATTATATAAAAGTAGATTTCCGATTATCTTCTTTTCAATGAGTGCATCAACAATGTGATTAATTCAACAAGGGTATTTGGTTTTAGCTTCTGTTTTCCATTTTGGTGATTAAGAATTAAAGCAATTTATGATTATTTACTGTGCCTATGCTGATGAAGAAGGTTGAAAAGCACAGTGCAAAGGGAAAGAAACTACTGAAATGACCAGTTTAAAGGGAAATGGATATATATACATGAATTTAACATATGTTAAGGGACCCTACAATCTACAATTAATAAGGAAATTGAAAAAAAAGAAATATTGAAATGCCTTACCCAAGTAAATTGATTCATATATATATATATATATATATATATATATATAAAGTTCTTACTTTGGAAGCCTTGAAAATAAAACCCATAGTTAATTAACAATTCATTCATTTCTTCTTTTTTTTTTTAATTTATTCAATCACTGCATGGAGTCATTATCTTGTTCCACTTCAGATGCAGGCTCATCATCTTCTTCCAGGCCATCGATGCCATAAGCAGCATGGCCATTCCCAAAAGCCTTTATGTGGTCTTTAAGAGATCTTTTGTGCTTGAAATCGGAGCCGCAAATGCAATACCAGAGCTTCCCGCAGTTCTTCTCATGGGTTCTCCAGTCTCCTCTCACAGCAAATGCCTTTCCACATTTCCTGCACATGAAGGGCTTGATCCCATGCTTCCTCTTGTAATGTGTTTGCAAGGTTCGAAAATCCTTGAGTGGCTTCGCTCTTGGATGGTCAATGTTGTTCCTACACCCTGGTGCACAACAATAGCAAGGAAGTCTTAACATTCCGGTTGGTTGGGTTCCCCTTAGCGATTCGGGCCCTTTCCTATACTGAGATCCATGCCCCCACATATGCATCTGTAGACAATTCAGTCAAAACAAAAATCAGTAGAAGCCAACAAAACTTGGTGTCTTGAGACAAACAAATGAGTGTTTTTCCTTGTATACAGAATTCTAACACTGTCAGTAACATCTATATTGTTGATATGCTTGTAAAAAAGAAAAAAATTCTTGTAATTATGTTCTCAAAAAGGAAATAAATTTTGTTTAGGAAGCAAAAGAAAATCCTCAGCTCAACCCCTATTTTGGACCGCATCCCGATGTTGAGGTGTGAAATTTTGGTGGATGAGTTTCTCGATGTAGAAGATTGGAGAAAAGATATCTCCCAGATATGGGGTTTCTTGATCATGTCTGCAGTGCTTTGCTGGAAACTGAAGGTTCAAACAGATAAATTGGTTGCCTTGTTCAGCACAAAAAAAAAAAAAAAAAGAAGTGCAAAATTTTCAGCTTTATGCTGCCTTTAAAGCACAAACTTCAAAGTACCATAGGCATTAAGAACAACGAGTGTGTTGTTCAATCACTAGAAAGATAGTATTGATATCAGTACATACGAGCTGCTAGATTTTTGTTTATTAAATAAATGGTGAAAATTTGTGTTTAATTTTATTTTATTGCTCAATTATATTTAACAATTTAATAATATTATTGTTTTATGTTTTATTATATTTATTATTTTAAAGATATAATGTCCAGATGATTAAAGGTGTTCACTATTTAAATGTAAGTTGAATTTGAATTGCACTAATCATGTTAATTGCTTAAACTTTAATATGTTGTTGTAATTCCCAAAAAAAAATACACATTGCCTCAACAGAAACCCTAATTTTCTTTTTCTTTTTTCACATCAAGCGGTGCCTTTACTTTCATCTCCCCTCACAGATTCCCCAAACCATTTTTGCCTAAACATGGGTGATAGGAGCATTTTTACTAATTACGTAAATTTATTAATATAATGTAAAGTCTTTCACTGACCATGTTTGCACTAATTTGATTAAAAACTGCAATTGAGATTATTAGATGACTTAAACCACATTAATGCATGCCTAACTTTGTACTCCAGTTTGAACTACCTTTTCCTCCCTAAAGATGTCCGAATTTTGAGTACAGTTTGACCAGTAAATTTTCAATTAATTAGAAAGAAAAATTTTCAAAAAATCAAATATTAAAAGAAAATATTTTACATGATTTTCATCAAAAGAAAAGAAGACCCTTTACCTATGGGTTGAACAAAGTAATGTGCCCGTTGCATTTTCTCTTATTCCGGCTATCTGGTGAACAAAGTAATGGGTTTTTCACATGTTGCAAATTGGGGATGAAGAAGACAATAACAAAGTTTGAACATTGATCTTTGAGATGGCAACAAGTTATTCAACCACTACTTTATTATGATATCGACAATAATTTATTTAATTTTAATAAATCGAGTTTCAAACACCATTATAGAATGAATTGAGCTCAAAATGAAGTTTTAAACAAACGAAACATTAACAAGTTTAAAATTAGAGAAGCAAGCATGAAGGAACACTTGTTGGTTGAAGCCTGATTCATAGTCCTAGATATCGAACTTAGATTGGATCCGGGTCATTCAAACCACAAAACCCACAAGCCATGCAGCAAAAAGCAATGAACCAGAAGATATAAGTATAAGAAAATGGGTAACAAGATGTAAATCAGGCAAGAAGCGTAAGAGAAAGACTTGGGATGGATGTATTTTGTTTATACAATTTATCTTCTTTTATGATTTTTTTTTAAAAGAAAAGAAAAGAAAGAGCTTAAAGAAAAGAGAAGGTAGGAAGGAAAGGAGGCAATAATTGAAGTGATGAGAAAGCTTACTTGCATGTTGTTGTATCTATTGAAGGTTTTGCAGCAAACAGGACAAGAGAACTGAGTAGGGCCAATAAGAATCTGAGAAGGGGTAGGGATCCAATACTGTCCCTTGTTGAGCCTGTTAACTGCGCACCCAGAAGAATCATCCCCATCCCCATCTTTATCGGTTATCTCTGAGGAAGATGACAAAACTGAAGCCAACTCTGAAGCACTAGGGCTTGGTAACCCTATATGCAGTGCAACAGTAACAGTTTCATCTTCAGCTTCTGCTGCAGTGGTGTTAGTGAAGAACAACCGCCGACCTTCCTCTTTCCCTTTGGTGTTGTCTACATCCATGGCAGTGGTCCAAGAACACTGATCCTGATCTTGATCTTCATTATTCTGTCTTGTGGGGCTCAAGCTCAATAGTGGCAAGGCTTCCCTAACAGGAGGCGAAGGAGGTGATGATGATGAGCAGCTGGTCTGGTAGTGGAAGAAAGGGTTAATATGACTGCTTCGATCATTTCTACTGTTGCTATAAAAGTTATGGGTGAAAGAATTAGGTTGTTGGAGGGGATGGGGTGGAGGAGGAGGTTGGGGGTTTGGAGATGGGTAATGTTGAACAGGGTTGAACTTGAACCAACCTGAGAAGAAATTGGTGTAAGGGTAGTCAGCCATGGTTGAAAACACGAGAAAAACAAATAAAGGAAGAAAGAGATGGGTGTGTTTGAAGAGATGGAAATTAACAACTGTTTGAGCTTTGATTGATTTGCTTTTATAGACAATAAAGAAAGAACAAAAAAGAAAGAAAGAGAGAGAGAGAGTACAAGATGACTCAAGGGCGTGAGTGATTTTACTTAAAAATTTATATATTTTTATTAACTATACTTAAAATTATATTATCATGTACATTTATTGGTAAATGAGATGACATCGCATTATTTCATCAATGTTTACTAATAAAATTTTATTTATTTCAGGATATTTTTGTGTTAATTTTTTTAGAATTATAATAATAAGATAAAATTTAAATTATTAATGTAATTAATATTATTTAAATTTAGATTATATTTAAATAATGAATATATTTAATTTTCAGATCATTATATGGGTATAAATTTATATATAATATTGGTGATAGTGTATAAATTTATAGTGTGTTATGTCGCTGCCAACATAGAGAAATTATTAAATCCTTCGTTAGTACCTCATAAATTAGGATTTAAACTTTGTCAATCATCTTTTTTTCTAATTTGTATAAAAATAAATATTTATGAACTGAACTTGAAGAACCCTGCAATAAAATCTGAACTCCACCTAATTTTCAGAAATGGTTACATGCATTGATTAGTTTAAACTAAATTTAAAATTTATCAATTAATTCTTAAAAAAAAAAAAAGCAGGTAACGGATAGAGATGTTTATGGGTCGAGTCAATTTGAGTTTGGATTGGGTCTAAGCATGATATTAATATACTTTATGTTTGTCCAAACTCAACTCAACTCGAAATATGAATTTAAAATTATCTAAATCTGTCCATATTTGCAAAAGAGTAATCCAAACCCATTTTAGGCACTTCCATATTATTTTTAAAAATATATATTTATATTATATTATTTTAATATTTAATAATTTTATATATTTTTATTTATTAAATTTTTTTATATAGTCATCTTAATATTATTTTAATGTTTATATTAGAGTCGGATTATGTATTTAGTATAAGTTTATTTTTGTAATGTGTTCTAAATTACATAATATATAAAAATAACATAATATAAAGTATTATAAACTTAAAAACGGGCCAGGCTTGAGACTTGAATGTGCAAGCCCAAGCCCGACCTATATTTTTAACGGGTCTAATTTTTTTGCCCATACCTATTTTTCAGACCTAATATTTTTACCCAAACCCTTTCAAATTTCGAACAAACCTTCGAATTTAAACGAGTAATCCAATCTATGAACAGATCTAGTAAAGAATGTGATGGGAAAAATTGAGGAAGCCTATCTATTTTTAGTCTTTTATTATTATTGAATTAGAACAAAAAATTGAAAGTATGGAGTGAAATGCAGGAAAATACTTCAATGGCCGTTGAGGAAGCCTATCTATTTTTAGTCTTTTATTATTATTGAATTAGAACAAAAAATTGAAAGTATGGAGTGAAATGCAGGAAAATACTTCAATGGCCGTTTTATGGCACGTTTTATGGCAAAACTTGGATTTCCAGGTAACAAATAATCTTTTTCTTTTCCCATTCGTTACCTCTCATTGCAACCTAATGACTGAAATACCCTTTATATTCTTTCCAATTTAACCATAGAACCATAGATTTTGTCATAATAAATTATTTTCGAAGCGTCATATAAAATTGGATAAACTACTAAAATGGTTATTTTTTTACTTTAGGTATATTTTAGTTATTTATGTTTAAAATGTTACGTTTTAGTCACTTATATTAACGTATTGAAACATTTTAGTCATTGAGCTATTAATTATTGTTAACGATGTAAGGGTAAGCTAACGTGACAGGTTAAATCATCATTTCAAACAAAAATTTTAAGTTAAATTTTACAATTAATTCTCATATTTTTTCATTTTGAGCAATTTAATTTTTTTATGTTTTTTTAACTTTCCTTTTTCTTTTCTTTATTTTTCATTCTCTTTTGCTTTTCCCTCTGTTTTCCTCCCTTCTTCATCTCTTTTAACGTATTTTTTCTATGTTTTCCATTTGATAAAACTAGTCTCTATTTTAATTTTTTGAACAATTTATTTTTTCTTTTTCTTTTCTTCTTCCCCTTTAGTTTTAGCAAATGGAAAACTAGAAATATTACATTAAAAGAGATGGAGAAGGGAGGAAAACAGATGGAGAAGCAAAAGAAAATGAAAAATAAAGAAAAAAAGGAAAGTTAAAAGAATATAAAAGAAAAAAATTTAAATTACTCAAAATGAAAAAATATGGGACCAATTGTATAATTTAATCTAAACTTTTTGTCTGAAATGATGATTTAATTAGTCACATCAACTTACAGTTACATCGTTAACGACTCAATGACTAAAATGTTACAACACGTTAACGTAAGTGACTAAAACATAATATTTCAAGCATAAGTAACTAAAATGTAACGTGAAGTAAACAAAAGTGACTATTTTAACAATTTACCCTATAAAATTTCACATTAATAATTTATTTTTATTGAATTTTTTTTTTTATAGAACATTAAGAATCTTATTTCGCATGTCTGTAAGCTGATATCAACCATAATATTTGTCTAGTTCATCCTCTAGTACTAATGCTTTACAAATTTCTCATTTTTTTATTTGGTTAATTTTTATTTTTAAAAAATCTATATTATTAGAATTATTTTAAAACGTAGTATTTATTTCTGATATTTCTAATTTGATTTTTTTAACAGAAAATAGCTAATGCCTTTGCATAAAGATGATCGTTCATCAAAGAATACACATGTCCCTTGCCTATATGCAGCACAAACGGTGCCTGGGATTTGAGAGTAGACAGTTTACTAAAACCACCCACAGTTTTAAAGAAAACCATAAATGAAAACCAAAAAATAAAAGAATAAAAAACCAATCAAACGTCAAAAGAAAGTAAACCCCCTAGCACCCCAAGAACCATATCATCTTCTTGCTCTCAACACTTTGAAAGCAGTAGTAAAAACATAGGAAACCAGATCTTCAAAATCTTGCAATTAAACCAAACCATTGGAAAAATCCTATCTCAAACTCTCGAGCTCGTTAGATCACAAAATACTCCCTTAATCCGGACTCGGTTCGATCGTTACGGGCCCTCTTCTTTCTCTATCCACTAACCATTCTAGCACCGATGGGACTTCCTCCATCCAATATTGCGGTTCTTCTAAGCTTCGCCCTTCCATCGTCACCCCATAGGCATTCACATCACGAGGTATGAACACAAACTCACACCAAGTAAAATCCCTCGCTCGACGTTTAACTTCTTCCAAAATCGTCCCTATTCCAAATCTATCAACCTCCAATGACTGGATTCGCTGGATAACTACGAGACTATCCCCCTCTACACAAATCTGACGAACACCAAGATCTGCTGCGAAGGAGACCGCCACTAAACATGCCTTCGCATCCGCTGACCTTGGATTTGGGACATTATTATCACGAGCTATTACACCTGAGACCGAGGTAAGATTTCTCTCATCAAAAGAAGCATCAAAATTAAATTTAACGATTTCCCACTCCAGCGATTTCCATATCATACCCTCAGACCTTCGTGAAGATGTTGAACTTCCCATTGGGTGTGTCGTTTCTAACCAGTAAGCTTTAACAAAACTAACCACTTTATGGATAGAACCCCTAAGACCTTCATGATAGAGCTTATTTCTATTATACCAAAGAGCCCAGAACGCGATTAATAACTTTCGACAATCATTCGAACTGAACTGTGAAAATGCTTTTAGTAACCATTGTTTCATACTTTGTTACATGTGTATGAATGAGATGGCCAACTCCAAACCTTCCAAAACCAGTCTAGAGAATCGACAATCACAGAACAGATGGGTTACTGATTCCTCCTCCTCAAGGCAGATTGGGCAAACTGGAGAAACAACCAATCTTCGATGCGTGAGCACCTGTCGTGTTGGTAGGAACTCATTAAATACCTTCAAAAAATGTATTTTTATTTTGGTTGGGGAGTGAAATTCCCAGAACTTTGTAAAGAAAGGGCTAAATATGCTTTGTAATAAGGGTAGACTAGCAACTGAACCATTTTGTGCTACGGCCTAACAGTATATTCACCTGTCTTATCACCACGCCACACTAGCATATCACTCTGGGCAGAACCAACCAACGACATAACCAAGATTTACCGCAGCTAGTCATCTCCAAATAAACTCCGAATGATGTCCTCCCTCCAGGTAACCCCATCTTCATTAATCAAATCTAAAACAGTAGAGTAGTGTACATTAATGTCCTGAAACTGAAGCCTACCACTTCTAGGGTCTGGCAACTAGACATCATTCCAAATGTTGACAGATTGATCGTTCCCAATCCTCCATCTCGTTCCATTCTCTAAGATAGATCTCGTACCCCAAATACTCCGTGTAACACCCAAAACCCAAAATCATCACCGATTAGGGTCTTGGTGTTCTACTGTTCATCTATCACTGTTCGTCTTTTATTTTCATTTCAGTCAGTCTTATTTTAATAAAGATGTGCACTTAACATATCATAAATCATCAATTGATTAAAAATCACAACTCAACAAGGGCAAAAAGGTAATTTTCATGATTTTTAGACACTTTTACCGATACTTGATGAACATGTACCGGTAGTTGTCATGTCAAAAACTAGTTCAGAAATATTACAGAGTTCTACCGATACTCGAGATGATTCTCCCGATACATGTAACACAACTACCAAAACAATTCATGCAACTACCAATACTAAAAACTCCAAAGAGCAAAAATCCTTATCCTGCAACTTCTACCAATACAATCATTCTTACTACCGATACATCAATACCATAAACTACCGATACTTGTATCTTAACTACCGATACAACCCAAGTCAGAGAAAAACCTCTCTCCTACCCTGCACTTCTACCGATACATGCATAAGTTCTATCGAAACAAGTATGCAGGATCTCAAGAGTAATGCCAAGATACAAGTTTAATATCTCAAACACAACCAGTATAAGTTATGCATTAAAACATCACATAACATACATAACTTCTAAGTCTTACAAGCATTATAAGCCTGAGCATCTAAGTCATATTTCATGCCATTTACACAATCGAAATAGAAGTATTTCAACATCTTAGTGCATGCCATATGACCAAGTGATGAAATAACTACCGAAAAACTCCGAGATAGTGTGATGCCCCATGTTGATCCGATCCCCGAACAGCAAAATTGAATCTATAAAACAACAATAATTTCACAAGTAAGCACTTCATAGCTTAGTAAGTTCATAAAGTTAAATAGATTTACCTAACTTCAAGAGTTGAAAAATCTAATTAACTGCATTGATTAAATTGTATACATTCGGGTAAGTTTCGATTCGCATTTGATACTCACGATGACACAGAGTCATCGGATCTTTAATCCGCAATGGATTTCATTTCATTCATATACTCACGATGACACATAGCCACCGGACCTCATAATCCGTAAAAGATTCATATACTCATGATGACACATAACCATCGGACCTCATAATCCGTAAAGGATTCATATACTCACGATGACACATAGCCATCGGACGTCATAATCCGTAAAGGATTCAGATACTCACGTTGACACATAGTCATCGCACCTCATAATCCATAAAGGATTCATATACTCACGATGACACTTAATCATCGGACCCTTTTTCATTTACGTCTCAAAGCCTGTTGCCTTTCATTTTCTTTATTCTCGTCTTCCATCTCTCGATCACCATTTCAATTCACTACAATGGTTTACAATACAAAATATGAAATCAAACTAGAATTTAACCATACGAGCTTACCAGGTTGATTTGTAGTATCGGCTCAAGTACAGGAACTATCCGCCAGTAAAACATCCAAGTCTAGCTCCCGAAACTGTATAACCCCTAATGATATGTCCTTTGTGTCCCAAATATTCACGAAGTTCATATGTGTCATATACCATGTCTAATTCAATTAACATTCATCACATTATACCTTTTCCAGCAAACATCCGTTTAATCCTTATTTATCAGACAATATATCGAATTAACTAACCATGTCATTTAGTTCAATTTCTATTTGTCATATATCAACCAAATCAATTCATTCGTAACATGAATAACAACAAACACAACACATAATTATTTAAGCTTTTCGTTATCACCTGATTTCAACTATATCATTTTATTACTTTTAATCATACTTCTTAATACAATTTCATTTCAATTTAATTCAATATCTCAATTTAATATTTACTAAACAAATAAATTTAAATACAACATACTTAAATCATTTCAATAATTTACAAACAGAAATTGAATCAACTATTTACTATACGAACTTACCAAACGAAATTGCAGTTAAAGTGAACTTCAGGGGCAAATCCGTAATTTTCCTTTTTCCACAATCGAGACACGATCTTGATCTATTACAATAATTTCATTAAATTATTTAAATCAAAATGAATTTTTAATCATTTGATGCAATTAAGCATTTTTGGTATTTTATAAAATTGCTCTTAACTTTTCATTTTTATTCAATTTAGTCCTTTATCTCAAACTTGCAAATTTAACCATTTTTAAATAGAATCAAATTCAGTCGAATACTATAGTACTTTAATACAACCCACTTTTACAATTATTTCACCTTAAGTCCTTGCAAATTTATCACTTTAACATTTTAGTCCTTAAACAATAAAATCATCAAAAACTACTTTACAAAATAATCAAATCTAACAGCCAAGCTTATAAATCTCACATAAACTTTCAAGAACAAGCTTATTCATCAATGGAAAAATTTATAACATTTGAAAAATCATAAATTAGTTCTTGGGTTAGCTAGATCAAGCTAATACGAACTCAAAAACATAAAAATCACTAAAAACGGGCGAGATTCCACTCACCAAATTAAAGCTCAAAACTAGCCGAATGTGCATGGTGTTCTCCAAGGTTTTCTTTCAGCCAAAGATTGAAGAAGAAGAAGAAGAAGAAGAAGAAGAAGAAGAAGAAGAAAAATAAGGATTTTCTCACCTTTCTTTAGTTTAATTACTTAAATTTTATAATTTACTCTTTTACCCTTAATTATAACATTAAATTTCAACATTTTCAACTCCAAAACCTTCCACTACTTTCATTGGTGGTCTAATTACCATTTAGGTGCTTCAACTAAACCTCCAATTGACACCTAATACTTTTAATTAAACTTTTGCATCTTTTACGATTTAATCCTTTTCATTTAATTAACTATTTAAACGATTAAATTTTATAACCAAATTCTAATACAATACTAATGACCTCGTAAATATTAATAATTAATATTTATGGCCTGACATATCAAAGTCGTGACCTCAAAATCATCATTCCCGATCATAAAGGAAAAATAAACTAATTAGTAAATCCTTATTTATTTAGGATTTAATAGCAATTTACCAAAATCTAAAGAATTGCACTTCATTTCTATTATTAAGCCATTAAAGGAGGGTCAAATTTCATAATTGGTCCTTCAATTGTATTAAATTTTGATTAAACAAACTTATTTATAATTTAGCCTTAAACTAAAAAGGACTAAATGAATAAAAAGCCCAAAAGTTAGTGGAAAGTAATCATATCCTCCACCACTTGGGCTTTTTGACCATGGTGTAATTACCACTTTGGTCCCTTTTATTTTTAATCAATAGCAATTAACTTTTAACCCTTTTCAATTTAATCCTTTTTCATTAATTAAGCAAGTAATCATCAAAATTACCCCACCGAACTTCAATTCACATATAATAAGACTCTTTAAATATTTAATAAAAATATTTACTGCCCTTAATTTCAGAAACGAGGTCCAGATACCTCATTTTCTAAAACCACTTGACTTTTGAACTAAACCACTTATACTAAATTTTAATTCAATAATTAAAATTCTTTAATTCAAAATTCCATATAAAATTATTATTGACTTATTTAATTTAAACACTCATCATAAAATTTTCTCGTCGAATTTGTGGTCCCGAAATCACTATTTTCGACACCACTGAAAAATGGGCTTTTACACTCCGTCAGGTATACGAAGGGTAAGACCCCAAACGCGCACTCATAAAATCCCCCCGGAGGAAATATATAGACTGTAAAACTCGTGCAAACAAACAGTCAAGTTGCGTAAGTAGTTTCCATCCCTGTTTAGCTAACAGGGCTATATTAAATAGATTAAGATCTCTAAAACCCAATCCCCCTACACCTTCGGAGAACACTAAGTGCTCCAACGGCACCAATGTATACCTTTATCGGACTTCGCATTCTTCTACCAAAATTTGCACATTAAATTCTCTAGCTCACGACAAAACATAAAAGGAAATCTAAAACACTGCATTGAGTAAACCGGTATGGCCTGTAACACAGCTTTGACAAACATTTCCTTCCTTCCCATGATAATAATCGAGTACTCTAATTCTTAATACGCAAAAAGAATTTCTCCTTGATCTCCACAAATGCTTGCTTTTTCCTTTTCCCTACCATTGTCGATAACCCTAAATACTTTTCAAGATCATTAAAAATACAAACACCAAAAACTCTGCCAATATTCAAACGAATTGCATCCTTCACTCCATTACTAAAGAAAATGAGGTATTTATCAAAATTAACCCACTGACCAGACATCTCATAATCCGATATTATTAACTTCATCGCCCTTGCTCCTTCCACCGTAGCCTCTCCAAATAAAACACTATCATCAGCAAAGAACAAATGGCTAATGAATAATTCCCCTCTTTCAATATGTGCCCCTCGAATACTTCCTGCTTCTCGTCCCATATGGAGCAATCAGGAAAAACCCTCTGCACAAATTAAAAACAAAAAAGGGACTCAATGAGTCCCCTTGCTTTAACCCCCACGAAGGCCTAAACTGTTCTCCTTGCTCACCATTAAGAAGCATCGAATAAGTAGAACTCGAGACACAATTCATAATTAGGGAAATCCAAGCTTCATAAAATCCTAAGGCTAGCATCATATTTTCAACGAAAACCCATTCAAAGCGATCGTAGGCTTTGCTAATGTCTAATTGGAGAGCAAAAGAGCCCACACCATTCACCCTTTTCCTTTTGAAAGAGTGCAAAATTTCGTATGCAATTATAACATTATTTGTAATCTGTCTATCAACCACAAAAGCACCCTGCGATTCATCTATGTACCTACTTAAAACATGGCGAAAACGGTTAACAAGGACCTTAGATATGATATTATATATAACATTACACAAACTGATCTGTCGAAATTGACCCATATTAATAGGCACTACCACCTTAGGAATCAAAACTATACATGTATCATTGATTTTCGAGAGATCCCCTCTCCCATTCAAAACCTCTAAACAATATAGTGCTCAATTTTTGGTCCTATTATATGCCAAAATTTTTTATAGAACAGTGCTAGAAAACCATCCCTACCTGAGGCTTTAAGAGGGTTCAAATCTTTAACCGCCCTAACTATCTCAGTGCGTTGAAAATCTACCATCAACTGCCTATTCTGAGACGCCATCACCAATGATGGCACCTCTCGCAGTAAATGACTGCAATCAGAAACTTGGGAGGTTGAAAACAAAGATTTAAAATAATTAGTTGCCACGGCCATTAGCTCTACCTGCCCATTCGCCTAACCCCTATCTTCCTTCTGCAACCTTTTTATCGTATTCCTCCTCTTTCTACTAGTAGTGAAATTGTAGAAAAAGCTGTATTACGATCCCCATTTTTAATCCAATTTGCCCTTGCCCTTTGGGCCCAATATAGCTCATCCTTATTTGCCTCCATATTCAGTTCAAGTTTCACATCAACCATCTCTCTTATCAAGGAGTGAGCTTAATCGATCAAATAAATGTCTCCGACATTGCACTCGCTTCTTTCTATTTGACATTGCCCATCCAAACAAAAACGTACCTAGATTTGCCAATTTTAGGGGAATATGATCATTGTTAGCCCTCCACCATCCCACTAGTTCTTCCTCCAAACCACCCTCGCAAACCCAATTCGCGTTGAAGCGAAAACAACCATTCCTCAGACTTGTCCCACTACCCCTATTCCTACCTGTATTGACCGAAATAGAACGGTGATCAGAAAAACTATGCTGATGATGTTGAATCGAAAAACAAGGAAAAAGACTCCACCAATCCTGGTTTGCAACCTCCTATCCAACATTTCCCTAATATTATTCTTTGTGGTACACCCCCTTTCCCAAGTGAACCATTGTCCAAGGAAACCAAGATCACAAAGCGAACAATCATCTAAAGTATTACTAAAAGCCTGTATCTGTCGCTCCAAACGTAACCTAACACCCCTTTCTCAAAGGAATAACAAATCTCATTAATATAAAGAATAAGTTTGGAAAAACTTTTAAACTGACAAAAATACCCTTTATTTTCTATCATATTTTTAATTAACTTTTAAAATAATTATAATTTAATTTAGGATTATTAGTTAAAAAATTATACTAATTTTAAAATAGAGTTATTACTTGAATAGAACTCTAAGCATAAAATATAGTAAAAATGTTATAATTATAATTATAACTTAGTTTGCAATTATTAGTTAAAACTAATATATATAAACGCACAGATTTGGAAAAACTTTTGAACCAACAATAATACCATTTAATTTCTTTTATATTATTAAATTAGCTTTAAAAATAATTATAATTTAATTTAAAATTATTAGTTAAGCAAAACAAAAAACCCTAATAGGTTCAAGGAGTTTTCTCTCTGGTTTCCTTTGAAACAGGGCTACTGTGTTTGGAACATGGGAACACTACTGGAAAACAGGTTTTTAACAATGTTTTTTTGCCTTATATCGGTGCTAAAATATTTTGACAAGCGTCGCAAAAAACGCTGCTAAAGATAATGTCACTAAAACTCGCGGTGTTTATGTGGAAAAACGTCGCTATAGAACATGATCTTTAGTGGCGCTTTTCCCTCAAACTCCACTATAGAACATGGTCTTTAGCGGCGTTTTTCCCAAAACGTCGCTATAGAGCATGGTCTTTAGCGGCACTTTTCCCACAAACGCTGCTATAGAGCATGATCTTTAGCGGTGTTTTTACCATAAATGCCGCTATAGAACATGGTCTTTAGCGACGCTTTTCCCACAAACGCAGCTATAGAGCATGGTACTTAACGACGTTTTTACCACAAACGCTGCTATAGAACATGATCTTTAACAACGCTTTTCCCATAAATGCCGCTATAGGACATGTCTTTAGCAGCGTTTTTACCACAAACGCCACTATAAAACATGTTATTTAGCGTTGTTTTTCCCACAAACACCGCTAATATTGACAAATTTTACCAACCTATTTTAATTCATATAGAACCCGAATTTTTAACATTTTTTGTAAATTCAAATCCAACCAATCCAAATCCAAATGATACTATCACGAAAGAAATATGTATATGATTTAAATTAATAAATAAATAACATATTCAAAAGTAATATTGTGTATATTATTCTCACAATAAGAAAAAACAAAAGTCTAAGATGGCAGATTCTGCTATTGATTCTACTGAAACATTTTCATCATATTTTGAAGCTGTAGCTGCAGTTCGTCATGCTTTCTTTGAGACTCTGCTTCCCACGCTGTTGCCTTGGCTTCAAGTTGTAGCTGAAGTTCATCATATTTTCCTTGAGCGTCTTCTTCTCTAGCTGCTTGCTTTAAGTTGAGCAATTTGCTCAACTGTGCTCGCTTGCATCTGAGCCATTTGGTCTCTTAACCTCTGAACTTTAGCTTGATCCTGATTTCCTGAAGGCATGTATCTCTGCGAGCTGGATCCAAATATTGGGTTGGGCTAACAAAAGATCCTTGAAATCGAACCCGACCATACCTTTCAAGACCCAAAACTTCATTAATAACTCGGTTATCAATGTCTTCTTGATTAACCGAACTATCACTTGAAGCCATCACTTCATACTCCGCCCTCTTATCCTTTAATTTATCCTAATAAATTAATCAAGGAGTTAGAAACAAAATATGTAATCAAATAAATGCAACATAACTTGGCATTATTTTTATTACAAATGACGAATTAAATCATTATAATTAAACATGATAAATATTTAAAATAATTCAAATTTTATTAGGTAAATATACCATAATTTCTGCCGCTTCTGTAGTCAAAGGGGATCCATCTTTCTTTCTATGTGTAATGTCAAAAGCTGAAGGCATCCAACTTTTTGACCAGACGACAGTTCCTACATTATAGTAGGAAAAATATTATCTAGTAGAAAGTAATTAATATTTGACACAATTAATAAATTTAAAATACCTCATCATCAGCTACACAAGCAAAACTTCTCGATCCAACTGTGTGAATTTTTGTTTTTGCCTATTTGTAATTCCAACACGCTCACGATCCTACATTATGAAATTGTTATTATGCATATAATAAATACTATAAATCAAAATAATTATAATAAGAGTTTGGTAGTACGTAATACCTCTCCTTTCTTTGAATTCCAAAATCTAACTTATTCTTCCCATTGGTACCTCAGCATTCCCGACGGGACATTTCGCAATTTCTCTTCGAGGCTTATATTTTTCTTAAAATATTTTTTCTTTAAAGTACTTTTATGATCTTTCCAGTTTTTCCTAATGCTTTCTTCACATAATTATCTGAGATCTCTAAAGCAAATCTCTCCTGTAAATAACACAAGTTTAGAAAGTAAATATAAATTAAAATTAAACCAAAGTTTTATAAATTACATTCACCTTATTACCTTAATATTATCGAGAGCTTGATTTTTGTTACTATCAAGCATATGATGCCATGACTCATAGTTGATTGGCAACAGATTGACATTTCGTGCTATAATGATTTCCAATGGAGCATAGGATTGTAAAACTGCTAGGATCTTTCATTTTTTGTGGCAATTTATTTGTTAGTACAGCGGTACACCCTTTTGTGAGCGCAATCGTCGCAATATTGGATAGCTTCTTCTTCTTTGATAGTAGCTCCTTCATAAATTTCCCATAGCTGGGAGATACAAACTTTTGATAATCTCTATCATGTTCTTTCTCCTTGAACCACTGTGGAAATGGCAAAGGTATGTTCACAATAGGTTGTTTTGTTGTAACCGGTTGTGTCGACATGGGTAGTTGCGTCGACAACTTCTTAGGATGAATGGTCAGCATCGGTGTGACTACTGGTGGTTCCTCCTTATCTACTTCTGCTATGTCTTCTTCAGCTGTAACTTCTCTTTGTTGCTTTGATTCGATTGCATCGACAGATGCTTGGTTGGAGCTACTACTTTGTTCGGCAATTTGCTTTCCACTTCGTAATGTGATAGCCTTGCAATGCTTCTTTCCTTTCTGATTTGGATTTTCAGTATCACTTGGAAAAGCACCTGGTGGTCGTGTGTTCATGTTAGAAGTCAATTGTCCTAGTTGTGCTTCCAATGCTCGGACGGAAGATGAATTTCCTTGTACAATTGCTTGTCCTAGTAATATGCTCACGCATCAAAGCTTCAAGAGTAGTCAATGGATCTGATCTTGATTGAGAATATTGTTGTTACTGTTGTTGATGTTGTCCTTCCATATTTGGTAGCACAGTTTGTTGTGGTTGCATTCTAACTTGTGGCTGCATTTGAGTATGTGACTGCATCTGGTTCTGTGATCGCATCTGGTTAGGCTGCGCATACACTTGCGGATTATGATTATAATTCTGTTGTTTACCGTAACTCCCTTTTCTAAAGTTACCTTGATTTGAGGAATTTTCATACTATATGTGGACGCATTCTGACTCCCCTAAGGTTGTTGAACTCTACTTGAACTGTTATATGAGTTACCATATGAATGTCCACGGATGTTGTTCATATAGAATGCATTCTCAACATTCTGTGGGCAATCCTCATAACTATAGTTATCGCCGTAAATTTCACAGGAAAATGTCGGGACATCTATCAGTTGGCCTACTTGAATAGGGGCAACATCACTCATTCCCTTCATATTTTTGATTATATTCGTCAGTGAGGATACCTGTGCACTTAGAGCTGAAATGACATCTAACTCAATAACTCCAGGATTTGTTTTCACCTGAGCAGAATGAGAAATCGGATATTGATAATCATTTTGCACAATTCTTTCTAAGATTCGCACAGCTTTATTATAAGTGCAATCCAACAAAGGACCATTAGCAGATGCATCGAAAAGATTTCTTGTCTGCGCATTTAATCCATTATAGAATATCTCAATATGTGTCTCTTGTTGGATTCCATGCATGAGGCAACGTCTAAGCAAAATTTTGTAACGTTCCCATGTAGTATGTAAATTCTCATCATCCAGTTGATGGTATGCTGTGATATCATTCCACAGTCTAGCATTCATTGTGGGTGGATTGAATCGCAAAACAAACTGAGTTGCTAGCACATTCCATGAAGTAATAGAACCAGCTGGTAAACCGAGAAACCATGTACGTGCCTTTCCTTGTAAAGAGTAAGGGAACAACTGCATCTTTAAGGCATCATCAAGAACACCATGTTGACCGAAAGAAGCACATATAAGTAGAAAAGATTTAAGATGCTCCCTCGCATCTTCGTGAGGTAAACCTGCATATTGTCCATTCGAGTTAAGCATTTAGAACATAATCAGTTTTAATTCAAAATTACCAGCTTGTATTGCTGGTCTAACAACCCCTGGTTGTAGATCATCGAGCACAGGAACTATGAAGTCTCTAATTGTCTTGTTAGGAATTTGCTCTCTTTGTGGCAGGTATATTGTTGACTATTTGTGGCTGCACTGGAGGAACAACATTTTGTGGCAGCAATGGTGGTAATTCGTTGTTATTTCCAGCCATTTTTCTTTACTCTTGTCTTTTCCTCCGAATTGTTCTTTCAATTTTCGGATCAAAACTAACAATTTTATTAGGATTTCTCCTTGTGCACATAAACACCTAAAAATATTTTAAAAGAAAATCAACAAAAAATTAGAAAAAGAATAGTAAATGCAACTAAAAAAAATAAAAATCAAACAAATGTCATCCCTGGCAACGACAGCAAAACTTGATGGCGTCATGAACGTCACAGCAAATATATACAAGCGCACACTATCGATGCAAGTATAGTAGACAGAAATGAATCTGTCGAATATCGATCCCATAGAGATGACTGTTTATGTTTAAATCTGTAGAAGCAATTTGAGTTAAAATATTAAGAACTGTTAATAGTAATGTCAACGCAAACTGGTTAAAACTACACAGGTTAAGAGTAAAAAACAACTGTCAGTGCAAATATAATATAAAATGTCAGAACAAATTAATAAAAGATGAATTGATTGTTGAGATGTAATGTAAATTCAAAAATATAAAAGTAATAGATAAAGTGTAAATAATTGGAGAGGATCATTAATTTCACAAGTTGGCAACACTAAATGTGACTACAAGGTAACTAATAGATGAATTGTCGTCGCAATTATGTTTCAATGAGATCTTACTGCTATCAAACTCTTTGTTTAGAAAAGACCTAAGTACTCACAATTACCACATCTTCTAGTGCTGGTACTGCTTTGTACTCAGGAACAAGTGATCGAAATTCTTTCTTGCCTCAAGCAATTTTCGTTGTCTTGCTTGTTAATCCAATTTGTCACTGCACCTTCCAGTGACTGTGACTGCACTTGCACTTTTGTGGTCAAAACAATTAAATCCAAATATAAACAGATGAGAAGAATTGAGTAGAAATCAAAGTAAATCTAACATTAAAAGATACTTCTGTATTCAATCAATTGTCAATAGTATTCATCAACATTTAAGAGGGATTAACGAATAAAATTGAAGCATGCTATTCATAATCTACTAGAATTTTCCCTTAATCGCTCCTCTTACGTCGCACCTAGTACTTCTCGTCAGAAGCAGTTGCTTCCTTGTTGCATCAGGTCACCTTCCTCCAGAATCAAGCTTCCATGGCAACTGACTTCGTGAATGAACAAGAGAAATTTTATAGTTGTATTCTTCACACCTTGATGATCCATCTTCTCTTTCATCCTTCTATTTATAATCACTTGTAATTGCAAATCTTCCTCCCTTTTTAGATCTAAGTCTATTTTGCAGCTGTAAAAGTTTGTTATTATCAGCTATGCACTATGCAGATTTGATTTGTTCTTTAGACAGTTGCAGATTGTCGCGACATTGCTGGGCACAAATTATGATTTTAATTTGCTTCTTGTCATTCTCTTGTGTTGATGCTTCTGGATGTGTTAGCAACATAGAATCCTTGATAAAATGTAAAAGCATTTATGTAATGACATTTTTTACCGCAATTTTGGATTAAACTTGTGACCGCAACTCTGAATGCTTTCCTACTCTGATCTTCACAGGTGGATTTCTACGCTGATAACTTTGGATGCAAAACTAGTACTAAATATAGCGATATTAGTCGCACAAAAGAGATAAAATGAAAGAAAATAAGATTCAACAACGTTGAGTTAGAAAATGCAAGTAGTAAGTATGAAATACTAAAAATGTATGCTAAATATGCTATAAAAAGAACAAATTATACACTACTTTAAGGAGAAATTAAGTGTCATTTCTAATGCTATCAGTTGACTCGGGTAGGGATGTCTATGTTCTCCAAGACGGATGGCTACCAGATTCTTCTTCATATCAAATAACTGAGCTGGCTAATTTGGGGAATCGATCCAGCGTAGTCAATATTATTGACAACGTAAATATGAAATGTGATGAGAGTTTAGTGGTTAATACCTTCTCGATGGAGGATGGCCGTCGTATTTTTCAGATATCGCTGCCGCAAGTGAGTGAGGGTGATGCTCGGGTCTGGCGAGGTGATCCCTTCGGGGAATTTATAATTAAAAGTGCCTATAAAATACTACATGAAGGTACTTTTCGGCCTAATAATACATACTCTGCTAGTAAAGCTATGTACATGAAAATTTGGCAGTTACATATCCCATTGAAAATCAAGCTAAACTATGTGGAAAATAGTCTGGAATTATTTATTAATGTTGGCCAACCTCCAACTTCGACGAATTAGAGGGGATAGCCTCTATCCGCGTTGTGGGGGAGGATCTGAGTCCCTGCACCATGTGTTTAGATATTGTCCGTGTTCAATAGAGGTTTGACAAAATCTTAGTTTACAATGGGTTTTATCCCAACTGGACCGACCAAATGAAGATTTACCTGATTTTCTCTGTGACCTCTCTAGAGCAATGTATTCTTTTTTTTTATGGCATTTGGGGGATCTGGATGAATAGAAACAAAAAGATACATGAGTATTCTTGCCTTACAGGTAAACAGATTGCATATATGGTCTTGTTGTATGACAAAGATTACAAGATTTCGAATGATAAGCCACTTACAAAGCCTAATTTGGAAGTGAACTGGTGCCCTCCGACTGTTCCTTGGGTAAAGCTTAATTTTGACACAGCATTTCGTCAAGACTCGGCTAGACCTGCGTCGGGGTAGTAGCTCGTAACTCAATGGGGGAGGGTGTTGGCCATCAAGCAGTCATTGCATGCCCATGTAGCGTTGGCGTTCGCAGCCGAGGGGTTGGCATGTTTACAAGCAGTACGTATGGCATAGAAATGGGTTTTGAAAGTGTTATTATAGAAGATGATGCAAGATTGGTTGTAGAGATAAATCTGAGATTTTTGCACTCATACAGGATGTTTATCATGCGAAACAATATTTTAGACAGATTCAATTTAAACATGCAGACAGATCTATAAATATTGCTCATGACATCGTCACAGATAGTTTGAAGAATAGAAAAGAGCGATACCTGGTAAATGACAATCGGAGTAGTGCCACGGTAGAGACCACGACGATGAGACCAAGAGAACCTGATTGAATATTTTGCTTAAAGGAGAAGAAACGACAGAAGAATTGAAAGTGATGTGGTTTTGATATCTGCTACCTTGATTTTGTGAATCTGACATCTACATTGATTAAGGGCGTGATTTTCGGTGGAGTGAATTCCAAATATTGTTTGGCTGGCTTTTAGATTTTCTTTTCTTTATTTTTTTTAATTTATTTCTTTTCTGGTTTGTTTATTCGGATTTTGTTATTATTTTGTTTGGGTTTATGTTTGGTTTAAATTAGCTCAGAACATTATGGTTTATAATTATAATTATAATTTAATTTATAATTATTAATTAAAAATTTTGAGGTAAAAACTTGTCTTAATTTTTTTTAAAAAAATTGTGTTAATTTTATTGATGTATTTATTTTCTACCATATTACTAAACTAATTTAAAAAATAATCATCATTTAATTTAGAATTATTATTTAAACAACTTGTGCTAATTATAAAATAAATTTATTACTTAAATAAAAATCTAAGCATATAATATAAGAAAAAGTTGTGATAACTATAATTATAATTTAATTTACAATTATTAGTTAATAAAGTTTGACTTAAAAAAAGTTGTGTTAATTTTATTGTTTTTAAAAAATGTTGCGTTAATTTGGTTGATTTAAAATAGAGTTAATACAAAAAAAAAATTTAATGGTGTAAAAAGCTCTCAAATTTTTTTCAAAAAAGTAATTAAATTCTTTTTTTTTATACTCACTTGGATACTTGAACTTTCAAAATAGATAAAAAAGATCCTCAAACTTTAAAAAAAAATAATTAAGCCCATGCTTTTTTTTTTGCACTCAAATGAATACTTGAACTTTCAAAATACATCAAAAAAACCTCAAACTTTTTCAAAAAAACAATTAAACTCCTGCTTTTTTTGTACTTAATTGGGTACTTGTACTGCACCTAATTTTTTTAATTAAAGCCACCATGTGTCATAACCACAGTGTGACATGTGGCAAAAAATGATAAAAATAAAAATCAATTAAGGTTATAAAAATTATAAAATTTTAATAAAAAATTATAAAATTTTAAAAAATCATAAAAAACATATAATATATATAAATATAAAAATATAAAATTTTATAAAGTCATAAGAAAAATATAAAAAATGTAAAGAAATATAAAATACGTAAAAAAAAATTACAAAAAATATTGTACCAAAAGAAGCATTTTATAAATTTTCTATAACTTTTATTGATTTTTATTTTATATTATATTTTGCCACATGTCACGTTATGTTGTAACACATGATGACTTTTTTTTAGAGGGACAACACATGATGACTTTAATTAAAAAAATTAGGGGTTGCTAACTTTAACGGTCAATGGTTAAAGTTGATGGTTAAAGGGTATTTTTGATGGATTTTATAATTTTTTATGATTTTTATAAAATTTTATATATTTTTATATTTTTTAAGATTTATATAATTATTTTTTCAATTTTTAAAAATTTTATTATTTTTTAATATTTTTTTATTAAAATTCAATAATTTTTATAATTTTTATTGATTTTTATTTTTTATATTTCTTTTGCCACATGTCATATGTAATTACGACACGAGTGGCTTTAATTGAAAAAAAATTAGGGGCAATTAACTTTAACGATCAACTGTTAAAATTAACTGTCAAATGACTTTTTTTTATGCATTTGATAGTTTAAGTAATCCAATTGAGTGTAAAAAAATTCAGGAGTTTAATTGCTTTTTTTGAAAAAGTTTAAAGAGTATTTTTTATGCATTTTGAATGTTTAAGTACCCAATTGAGTGCAAAAAAGAGAGAGCAGGGGCTTAATTATTATTTTTTTAATTTGAGGGTCTTTTTTATGCATTTTAAAAGTTCAAGTACCTAAGTGAATGAAAAAAAAAAGAAGAAGCAAAGGCTTAATTGCTTTTTCTGAAAAAATTTGAGCGCTTTTTACATCCTAAAGCTTAAAAAATAGAGTTATTATTTGAATAGAACTTTAAGCATCTTAATTATCAATTAATTAATATTAGAGTTATATAGCAATTAAAATTTAAGTTTAGCTTTATAAATAACATCCAATTAAACATATTCAATCAAGTAGCATCTAAGAAAAATTACTGATAAAAAATAAAGATTGGTAGCATTAATAAGTTAAAATTATATAAAGAAAGAATGATTAAAGCAATTGTTCTTTGAAAAGATAACACATCATATTCAAACAACAATAACATTGAAGAATGATCACCGATTATTTTAATTGATGATGATGTAATATGGTATTATTTTTAAAAATTTTCTGTAAATTATTTATATTGTATGAAGTACGCACTCTAAAATCATTTCCTTTTTTTATCTATCCATTATTTGTTTCAAAAAGAAGTTAAGTTTCAACAATTACTTTTTAATCATTATTATTAAATTTATTTATTAATTAACGTAAATATCTTTCATATTTATCATGAACTATTGCTATAACTATTGCATGTTGCTTTACCCATTTTTTTTATTTTTCAAATTAATGTTATAATTTACTTTTTTATATAGTTCTTGTTGAAGATCAATTCGATTAAGTAACGAAAAAGTAAAAATAACGGAAGAAATTGAAAAATAAAGCACACACATTTAAAGTAAAAAAAACCCCTCTAAAAAAGGTAAAAAACCACGGGCAAAAATAAATTTACCATAATGGCAAAAGAACGAAGAGTACAAAAAATGGAGATCAAAACTAAACCCGAGAACCCAAAAATAAAGAACCCTCAAGACGTAAACACAAAATTCTCCAAAAGTATTATAAGTGCTAATATTTAATAGGTGTATTTTCTAAGACTGTAAAATAACCTATTTATAGGCTAAATTTTTAAGTCAAATAATAAAATAATCTAAACTAATCAGAGTTTGACTGAAACAAATAAACAGAGTTTAACTAGAAAATTATTTCTAAAATTTGACTGAAATATAAGGCATATTTCAACAAATCTCCATCTTGACTCGTATTTCCACAACGTCATCTTTGCCAAAGCCCGCCTCGGGTCTATCTTGAACTATGCAGGGAATTAACTATTGAATATGTGCTTAGAAGCTGGAAGACTTCTAGCCTTCGAATTGTGCACTGCCAAATCAAAACTAACCCGAGTCTGATTTTCATAAACATAATGCCCTAACTTTTCAAAACCTGCATCCAAAAGAGAAACTCTCTTCAACGAAGAAGTCATATATTTTTCCCTCCTATGACCAAGTTGTCTTCGCTTCAAACGAGTTGACTTCAACTCTATAACGAACAAGGGTGTCCGATTCATCGGTCACCATAGAACCTTCTAGAATATAAAGACTGCTGGTCCTTTTACCTTTTAACAAAATGAGAGCCTTACAAGACACCTTAATTGTAACACCCCTATACCCGGTTCACACGTATAAACCCGGTATAAGAGTATTACATACAATTTCATAGAATTAAAAACGAGTATAATAAAATTTTTCTTTCAATTCATGTAAATTTTTAAAACAATATTAGTAATCCATTTATTAGAGACACATAGGTATATCATTTGTGCATGCCATTTCACACAAAATAAATATACATTGTCTTGTAATCTTCCGATGTTGATGTGATTTGATGAGAGGCACCTAATCCAATCTTAGCTTCTCGAAGGTCTTATACCTACGCGTTGAAATAAACGCGTTAAGCCGGTGAAGGCTTAGTAAGTACTACAAGAGTCATTAATCATTCATCTTTTAATCACACATTTCAAACTCATTCATATAATTATTTAATTTAAAATACATACCTTTTATGTGTATAATATTTAACTTACAGTAGTGTTATGAATTCACATATTCTTCCTTATTTCACATTTTAGCCATTCCAATCTCTTAGCTTACTTAGTTTTATCATTATTTGATTTCTTATACATATGTTGTACTTACCTTTCATGTGATTATCATTTCACTTACCTCAATGCCACAATTTGCACATTCTTTCTTTTTCACATTGTTTACCCTATTAACAAGACTCGGACCTTGGCGGATACACGGATCCAACCAAACACTCTAGAATGACACCCAGTGCCTCATCGGATAATTCGAAGCAATAAAGTGACGCTCAGTGTCTCATCGGCCTAGCCGAAGCAAAGTGGTACCCAGTACCTCATCGAATCTATCCGAAGTAAAATAATGACACCCAATGTCTCATCGACTCAAGGTCAAAGTATTCCTGAACTCTTCCAATCCTATGGCGTGCCAACTATATCTGACTCAGCCCGACTAGTTAATAGGGATTTTCAATTTACAATTCATATCACTTTCAATTCCAATTTCACTTTCACTTTCAGTTTCACTTTCAATTTTGATCACAAATCATTCAAATTCAATTCAAATATACATATTCATGTATTTCTCACCTTTGTTTCCTTAAATAAATCCACAATTTCACCAATTAATCACACAATCAATCTTTATAATTAACCACATAATATTTCACACATATATTTTTCTCACATATTCATCATCATATATCTCTTACTTTTATTTTCACATTAATTTTCAAATCTGTCCACTTGCGTCACAGTCACTAAATTATTTATATCTTGAGCTACAGAATTTGAAATTAATATCCGTTTGATGTTTCTGAAATTAGACTCACATATCTTTTTACCATAAAAATTTTAGAATTTTAATTTAGCCAATTTGTACAGTAAATTCTTCTAATTTACCACTTCTCTTCTACCTGACAGTTTCGACCTTTCTTTACTAAAAATTATTTATCTTTTAGTAAAGAGATCAAATGATGTTATTGTCTATTTCCTTTGAAAATAGACTCGTTAAGTATTCAGCCATATAAATTTCAATTTCTAATAAAATTTCTATATTTTCCTATGATTTTTCAAAGTCAGAACAGGGGAACTCGAACCTACTCTGACCTTATTACACAAAATCAGATATATCTCAGAATGTACAATTCCTTTTCTTTCATTGTTTCTTCCATATGAAACTACACTCAATAATATTTAATCACATATTTAATTCAACCTCTAACTATTTTTATAAAATTTTTGGTGAATTTTCAAAGTTAATCCTCTGTTCTGTCCAAACTGTTTTAATGGACATATTTCCTTTTTCATGTCTCTTTACACTAAATTTCATTAAATCACATATAATCACCATACTTATAACTAAACATATCATTTTACTCATTTTTACCATCATTAATCATATACTAAAATTATAAACACATTAATTTAATTGTTACTAAGTCTTTTAATACTTGTAGTACTTACCTCACTTGTAGATAATTTCTTATACCACCTTAGCTTTCTCCTTTCCTTTTTCTTCAATTTGGTCCTTCTTCTTCCTCCCTCTTTCTTCAATTTCATACAAATACATATAAGCTTAAGACTAGAATTCAATACTTTTTCATGCTAGATTATGTAAATATACATGTATGTCATGAAAATTGAATCATCTCTTACCTTTGTTCTTGAATTTTCAAAATTCTAATTCAATCCCTATCCACTTTAACACTTTAAAGTGGACTCTATAAGGAAATTAAGGTGCCTACTAGCTTCCTTCTATGCCTTTCCTTAAGAAATTTTAAAGAAAATGGAAGATTTTGGAGCTTGGAGGGCTTAACAATGGTGGAAGGACTTAATTGGAATAAAAGCAAAAGTTAGAAATGAGAGATGAAGGCTTGGACGGCTAGCTTATGGAGAGAGCTGATATCTTTGCTTTTTAATTTATTTTTCCCTCTCTCAAATTCTCTAGAATTTTCTCTTAAATACCTCACTTATTAAAAATGGTAAAATTACACTTTTAGTCCCTGGGCCTTCCAACTTTACACTTTGGCCCAAAACTTTGCCTCCAAATATATCTTCCACCAAATTACTCTTTTGCCCCTCCTTAATCAATCTAATTCCCATGATGACTCATAATTTAATTTGGATAAATTGCTATTTAGTCCCTTATGCTTTCACACAATTACTAATTAATCCTTGAATTTTCTTAACCTTTCTTATTTAGACTACACATTCTAATTCTTAATTTTTCCTAATCTTTTTATTTTAACCACATATTCTAACTCTTAACTCGATACTATTACTGTTCCAACTCCGGTTCAAAAACGCGGATGTTACAATTCTTCCCCCCTAAAAAAAATTTCGTCCTCGAAATTTACCTGTAACAAATAATTGCGGATATTGTTGTATCATATTTTCTTCTCTTTCCCATGTTGCTTCTTCTGAATTTTGATGCTTTCATAAAACCTTTATCAAAGGGGACACTTTTGTTTCTCAATTCTATCCGATTGTATTTCAATAACTTTCAAAATAATCACATGAGATACATCGGACTAATATCTTCGTAACATAGAAACATAGAAAACACTATGAATCTTGTCCAACTTTGAAGGGAGTGTTAATCGATATGCAATTGATTTCAATATCTCATATGATCCAATGAATCTTGGACTCAACTTCTCCTTTTTCTTAAATTAAAGAATCTTTCTCCATTGAGATACCTTCAAGAAAACTTTTTCACCCATATTAAATTCATTATCTTTTCTTTTCAAATCAACATAGAACTTTGTCTTTCCGAAACAGCCTTCAAACACCTTTTTATCAACATTACTTTCTCTTCTATTTTCCTGAATCAAGTCAAGACTCACTAACTTATTCTTACTTAACTCCATTCAACATACTGGAGTCCTACATTTTCTCCAAAACTTTGATGTAAATTATGGATTTCGATCAGAAATAAGGGATATAGGCATATCATGAAGTCTTACTCTTTTATCTATAAACAACTGAGCATACTTATACAAGGAGAAATCGGTTCTGACCGGATGAAAGTGAGTAAACTTAGTTAACTGATCATAAAATTTCACACTTCCCTCACTTATAGCTTAAATCTTAACCTTTCATTATTTAATCTAAATATACACTTTCTTTATTTCACATCACTTTACTAACATATAACTTACTATGTTATTTCATAGCTTCAAACATATAACATTATAATTCTTGATTACCATTAAAATTATACAATTGTTTTCATCTTCCTATATCAATTCCTAAAGAACTCTTTATATTTTCTTTCATCCTTTTATAACATAAATATGACTCTATTTTCATTCTCGTAATTCTTCCATGCATTCAAATTCTATCCTTCTTCTATTATTTCTTTCATAACTCGAAAGTGTCTAATTATCTCTCGAATCTCTATACTAGATTAATTACTAACATATAATTTTTTTTTCTTCTCACTTGTATCATAAACCTTATTATTATCCCATAACCTTTCATTCTTAAAGGACACTCCCTTTTTACTTATCAGACTACTTCCATCACTATTTTCATTTATACCATTTAGGAAAAATGATAGGATCAATGAATGTTTTAGAAGAATCCTCGGATCCCTGTATAGTTCGGACTGGAGTGACGTCTCCTTATCCTTCCCTCTAGTTTTATTGACTCTGCAGCGTCAATAAAATCTCGAGGTAACTATTAGCGATCAGAGTTCATCTTCCTTCAAACATTCACGACCCTAGATTTTTCCATTCTTTCATTGAACGAACTAATTAGTCACAACTCTAGTATTTTAAGCTTCGCTTTAGTTATTCTATGAATTTAAACTTATTCACATTTCATTTTAAAACTTAAACTTTTTATCAGTATATTATTCACTTATCTTCATCAATTATAATCATTTCTTTGCTATCCGAAATTCTTAAAGAAATTCTTTTTCTTCTACACTCAACCATGACCCCATGTTTCTGACAGCTAATCTATTCTCACTTTCACATCTAACTCGTAAAATATAAAGGTCATAAGATCTATTAGAAACTCATAACGTTGAATCTTTAAGGTGCACCTCTTGCATGCTTTATTAATTCTTTCACTTTGTCCTAAAGGATTAGTAATAACTATCTCGTACTTAGTAGGTTCTACCGCTAATTCCCTCTCTCTTTCACTTCTGACATGCATATATATACGAATGTGTCAATTAACACAATTTATAGAAAAATCACAAAAAGAAGATTTACTGGTATTCTCATCAGGAGCGTCCTCTTCTTCTCTTTGTTCTAATAACAGAAGTTCGAGGTCTACGGACTTCTAATCCATCGACTACCTCTCTTGCCGATCTCGCACCAGAGTCACCAGTGTTTCCATGTGATTTACCTCTTCGCAGGCAGTTTCGGATCAAATGGTCCTTTGACTCACATTTAAAACAAGCTCTACTGTTCAACTGACATTTTCTCCAATGGAATCTTCTCAACGTGGTGGATATTCAACACTGTAATCCACTACTGATACGCTTCACCTTTCAACAATGATACCACTTATTTCAATTTTTCCTCTCAGCACACTATAGCTCTTCTATCACCCTTTAACTATTTTCTAACCATTCCTCAGCCTCAGCTCGATCATCATCCTTTTTACCTTTAAACTTTTCGGCATCATATTTTTCTCAATTTTTTCCAAAGAAAAGTGATAGCTAAAAGTAGACAGTTATGGTTGAGGAGCACCAAGTAAGGGAATATTTGAGACATTATTAGTCCTCACAACTTGTTGTAACAATTGATTCATCGTTTGCAATAGAATCACAATTGGGATATCTTCTCGAGATAATATCAACTCATTGGGGGCTTGAGTTCTTTCTTTTAACATATGCCCTCTATGATCATCTTAGTGTACTAATTCTCTAATAAGGTTTGGAGCCCTACTCTCTACTTCATCTCCGGACTCATCATGAGCCCTATTCGACATTCTTCTTTCTACAATATTCACAATTTTAACAATTAAATAATTAAACATCCTCTCATCACATCAATATGTAAAATGGCATGTACACGTGGACTCATTCTCGATCCCAGACATAAAATACCTTTGCTCTGATACCACCAAATGTAACACCCTTACACCCGGTTCACACGTATAAGCCCGGTATAAGAGTATTACATACAGTGTCAGAGAATTAAAAACAAATATAA
Source organism: Gossypioides kirkii (assembly GCA_005610355.1). NCBI lineage: Eukaryota > Viridiplantae > Streptophyta > Magnoliopsida > Malvales > Malvaceae > Gossypioides > Gossypioides kirkii. The sequence continues at coordinate 24,446,777 of CP032245.1, forward strand.
TAAAATTTTTCTTTCAATTCATGTAAAATTTTAAAACAATATTAGTAACCCATTCATTAGAGACACATAGGTATACCATTTGTACATGCCATTTCACACAAAATAAATATACATTGTCTTGTAATCTTTCGATGTTGATGTGATTTGATGAGAGGCACCTAATCCAATCTTAACTTCTTGAAGGTCTTATACCTACGCGTTGAAATAAACGCGTTAAGCCGGTGAAGGCTTAGTAAGTACTACAAGAGTCATTAATCATTCATCTTTTAATCACACATTTCAAACTAATTCATATAATTATTTATTCATGTAAAATACATACCTTTTATGTGTATAATATTTAACTTGCAGTAGTTTTATGAATTCACATATTCTTCCTTATTTCACATTTTAGCCATTCCAATCTCTTAGCTTACTTATTTTTATCATTATTTGATTTCTTATACATATATTGTACTTATCTTTCATGTGATTATCATTTCACTTACCTCAATATCACAATTTGCACATTCTTTCTTTTTTACATTGTTTACCCTATTAACAATACTCGAACCTTGGAGGATACACGGATCCAACCAAACACTCTAGAATGGCACCTAGTGCCTCATCGGATAGTTTGAAGCAATAAAGTGACACCCAGTGTGTCTCATCGGCCTAGCCGAAGCAAAGTGGTACCCAGTACCTCATCGAATCTATCCGAAGTAAAATATTGACACCTAGTGTCTCATCGACTCAAGGTCGAAGTATCCCTGAACTCTTTCAATCCTATGGCATGCCAACTATATCCGACTCAGCCCAACTAGTTAATAGGGATTTTCAATTTACAATTCATATCACTTTCAATTCCAATTTCACTTTCACTTTCAATTTTGACCACAAATCATTTAAATTCAATTCAAATATACATATTCATGTATTTCTCACCTTTGTTTCCTCAAATAAATCCATAATTTCACCAAATAATCACACAATCAATCTTTATAATTAACCACATAATATTTCACACATATTCATCATCATATACCTCTTACTTTTATTTTCACATTAATTTTCAAAGCTGTCCACTTGCATCACAATCACTAAATTTTTTATATCTTGAGCTACAGAATTCGAAATTAATATTCGCTTGATGTTTCTGAAATTAGACTACATATCTTTTTACCATAAAAATTTCAGAATTTTTAATGTAGCCAATTTGTACAGTAAATTCTTCTAATTTACCCCTTCTCTGCTACCTGATAGTTTTGACCTTTCTTTACTAAAAATTATTTATCTTTTAGTATAGAGATCAAATGATGTTCCTGTTTATTTACTTTGAAAATAGACTCATTAAGGATTCAGCCATATAAATTTTAGTTTCTAATAAAATTTCTATATTTTCCTATGATTTTTTAAATTCAGAACAGGGGAACTCGAACCTACTCTGACCTTATTACACAAAATCAGATATATCTCAGAATGTACAATTCCTTTTCTTTCATTGTTTCTTCCATATGAAACTACACTCAATAATATTTAATCACATTTAATTCAACCTCTAACTATTTTTATACAATTTTTGGTGAATTTTCAAAGTTAATCCTCTGTTCTGTCCAAACTGTTTTAATGGACATATTTCCTTTTTCATGTCTCTTTACACTAAATTTCATTAAATCACATATAATCACCATACTTATAACTAAACATATCATTTTACTCATTTTTACCATCATTAATCATATACTAAAATTATAAACACATTAATTTAATTGTTACTAAGTCTTTTAATACTTGTAGTACTTACCTCACTTGTAGATAATTTCTTCTACCACCTTAGCTTTCTCCTTTCCTTTTTCTTCAATTTGGTCCTTCTTCTTCCTCCCTCTTTCTTCAATTTCATACAAATACATATTAGCTTAAGACTAGAATTCAATACTTTTTCATGCTAGATTATGTAAATATACATGTATGTCATGAAAATTGAATCATCTCTTACCTTTGTTCTTGAATTTCCAAAATTCTAATTCAATCCCTATCCACTTTAACACTTTAAAGTGGACTCTATAAGGAAATTAAGGTGCCTACTAGCTTCCTTCTATGCCTTTCCTTAAGAAATTTTAAAGAAAATGGAAGATTTTGGAGCTTGGAGGGCTTAACAATGGTGGAAGGACTTAATTGGAATAAAAGCAAAAGTTAGAAATGAGAGATGAAGGCTTGGATGGCTAGCTTATGGAGAGAGCTATTATCTTTGCTTTTTAATTTATTTTTCCCTCTCTCAGATTCTCTAGAATTTTCTCTTAAAATATCTCACTTAATAAAAATGGTAAAATTGCACTTTTAGTCCCTGGGCCTTCCAACTTTACACTTTGGCCCAAAACTTTGCCTCCAAATATATCTTCCACTAAATTACTCTTTTGCCCCTCCTTAATCAATCTAATTCCCATGATGACTCATAATTCAATTTGGATAAATTGCTATTTAGTCCATTATGCTTTCACACAATTACTAATTAATCCTTGAATTTTCTTAACCTTTCTTATTTAGACTACACATTCTAATTCTTAATTTTTCCTAATCTTCTTATTTTAACCACATATTCTAACTCTTAACTCGACACTATTACTGTTCCAACTCCGGTTCAAAAACGCGGATGTTACATTAATGCCACTAGACTCGATGTTGATCTTGCAACCTTTCGAGTCTAAAATACTCAAGTAGATGAGATTCTTTCGTAAATTAGGTACATACCTGACATCTGAGTGTGTCTTAACTATCCCATCGTGCATCCTACTTTTAACAATACCAATACCAATTACCTTACTAGATGAATCGTTTCTCATGTGTACAACTCCAACTTCAACTGAACTATATGTGGAGAACCATTCTCTGTTGGGACACATGTGGGAAGAATATCCCAAATCTAGGATCCACTCGAATGTAAGCTCTTAGCTTTCGCTCGTTGACACTAATAAGAAATCATCACCCCTTTCATCGGTCAAATTAGCACGAGCTACATCTTCCTCGTTGCTCTTAGTAACCCTTTTATTTTGCAATTTATAACAATTTACTTTGACGTGACCTAACTTCTTACAATAGTGACACCTTTTGTCTCGTTTCTTTGATGCTACTAAAATGGAAGCTTGCCTATCTACCATGCTATCCAAACCAAACTCATTGTCGAGTTTATCTTTACTCAACAAATGACTCTTCACATCCTCGAATGAGAGATTATCTCTTCCATAAATCATGGTTTCCTTGAAAGACTTGTATGAAATGGATAAAAAACACAACAATAGCATAGCCTGATCATCAGCGTCAATCTGAACCTCAACGTTTTTTAAATTTTTTAAAAGAGTAATGAATTGACTGATTTGATCTCTAAGAAGCTCACCTTCGTTCATGCGAAATGTAAATAGACGTTGTTTCAACACTAAAAGGTTAGCCAAAGACTTAGTCACATAAAGAGTTTCTAACCTTTTCCACTAGGCGGATGAGGTTTTCTCCATCAATACCTCTTACAATACCTTATCGTGAGGCATAACTAGATTGCATATAGGGCCTTTTCATCAAGCTCTTCCCATTCTGACTGGTCTAGATTCTCAAGCTTTTTCCGGTAACAACCTTTTTCAAGCCGGTCTGAACTAGAATTGTCATAATCTAAACTTGCTAGAGATTGAAATTTGTGACACCATCGAACTTCTCAATGTCAAATCTTGTTGTTGCCATCTCTGAACGGGCTGATTTACGAAAATCGAATTAGTTTTGATACCACTTGTTGGGGATCGACTCGATAAAGCAACGGAAAAGTAAAAATAGCGGAAGAAATTGAGAAATTGAACATACAAATTTAATGTGGAAAAAGCCTTCCAAAGAGGGTAAAAAAACCACTGGAAAAGATAATTTTACTAAAATGACAAAAAATGAAGAGTACAAAAAATGGAGATAAAAACTAAACCTTGAAACCCGAAAACAAAAAACCCTTAAAACGTAAACATAAAATTTCTCCAAAAGTGTTATGAGTTCTAATATTTAGTGGGTGTATTTTCTAAGGTTGTCAAAAAGCCTATTTATAGGCTAAATTCTTAGGTCAAATAATAATAAAATAATCTAAACTAATCCAATTTTGACTGAAACAAATAAACAGAGTTTAACTAAAAGATTATTTCTAAAATTTGATTGAAATATAAGGCATACTTCAACCGTTTCAAATTTGTATATTATTTAGAAAAGAGAAATTATCATAATCTATGATAGGTAATAATAATTAAAAAATTAATTAAAAATTAAACGTGTAAAATCACATGCAATACATGTACAATTAGAACTAGTATACATACATATATATATATATATATATATATATATATATATATATATATATATATATATATATATAAAAGTCAGGAACATAAAGGAACATTGATTAAAGTCCCTGGTTCACATTTTAATGCTCGAACTTGTTGATGTAATTCCCCCTTAATCTGTACCAAAACAACATATAATAACATATAAGCACAAATTTAAAGAAACTTTGTTAAAAAAGAATTTATATAATAATAGAAAACTAAATTTTATATTAAACTGCTTTATATTTAAATTATTATGTTTTAATTAAACAAAAAGTAAAATCGAAATTATGTTACTTTAGTTTTGAATAGTAAAAATTAAATATTTATATACTAACCATCCCTTAAAAAATAATCGTACTTGTAAATACAAATTCTAATTCTATTAAAATATTTTATTAAATAAATGTATATAATAAATAATAAATTTAAAATTTTACATCAAATTACTTTATATTTAAATTATTATGTTTCCTTTCACTAAAAAAAGGTAAAAATAATAAATCATATTACTTTTATTTTGAATAAATAATTTAATTATTTATATAAGACCTTTATATTTAATGTATAAATTTTTATAAATTATAAATTATAAATTTATATAATCTAATTTAATATATTATAATTATATTAATTATATATTATCTACAAACTGCTATAGTTAATTTATTGACTATTATGAAAAGAAAAAATTGAATAATGAAGAGTTTAATTTACATTATATTAATTGGTTATAGTTTGTAGAAACACCTTTGAATGATCAACATAATTAATATATGTTAATTAGTTTTTAATGATTTTATTTTTTATTAGTTATATGAAGTGAAACTATATTGAATACGGTAAAAACGCTTTAATTATGATTTGATTTTATTATTGTTAGATTCATAACACACCCATAGTGTGGTGAAAAATAATTATCTAACAAATTTATTAAAAAGTTTATATGAATATTATGTCCTTAAGTGTATGTCTTTTTTTAGATTTTATATAAAAAATATATAAAGAAAATAAAAATACCTCAAAATAATATTTACCACTTTTGTAAAAATAAGGGGTTTAGTAAATTCACAATTGAGTTGGGATCTGATTGAAGGTGACACAACTTAGAACTTTATATATTAGTATAGATAATATTTGAATTTTTTTTAATATATTGGTGTGATTACATGGTAGTATCTGTTCATACTTTCTTAACCCTTTGACAACGCACACACACCTTACACACACAAGTGCTCGAACCCGGGACCCCTAGGATGAACAACATCCTCTTTACCACTGAAGCCACTTGCTAGATTCAATATATTTGAATTTTTAAGTAAGGTGTTGTTTGATAAATTGAAAAATTAAATACTGAATTTAAATTATAAAATTATTTGATATATTACTTAAAAATAATTGTGGAATATAATTAGATTGTTTGATAAATATAAATTTTAAAATTATAAATGCCACATTTGTTGTTGGAGCAACTTAGGCTCAACTTAGTACGATTTAACCATTTCAGCATGCTAACAAGTATAAAACACCTTCTCGATATGTTGTATAACCATTTTCGAGTTTATACGAGCTTACGAAAGTTCTTTTGCTAACCCGAGGTTGGTTAAGGACTGAATTGAAATGTTTTCAAAACTCATGGGCTAATGTCATGACATCATGGCTATTGTGCCACGACCTCATCAATCAGTGAGTGTTATCATGAATTCAAAAAAACTCGAGGTCACAACGTTGCTCACTATCGATTTAAGTCTCGACATTAGGAACTTGTCGTCGTGACATTACCCCTTATTTGGCAAAAAATCACTTTGAAACACATCCAATGCTTCTTACCAAAAACCTTTTAACATATATATGCTCAATCCACATTCATCAAGACATTATATCATGCCAAGCTATGCCAAATAAAGCTTATGAAACTTTTGAAATCAAGTGTCCAAGGCCCAAAACCTCATGATAAAATACTAGGCAGAACTACGCCGTTTACCAAACTTATTACACAAATCCAACCATTAGCTTTTACATTATAGATGACCATTTTCATAACAAGGGACCCTATATACATGATACAATAGTAGGTACCAAAATGAACATACTTTTCTCGACTTGATGATAGTGTGATATCCACATTGATCTAACTTTGAAAGTTCTGCAATCTAGGGATGTACATGTAAGGAAAACTTCAATAGGTAAGCATTTAATGCTTAGTAAGTTCAAATGGAAATTACAACACTTACCTTGATACACCGCATATTAACTACCAAAAGATTAGGCATTTAACAACCTGTTTTTCAGTGGTACCAAAAATGATGGTTTTATAATCCCGATTTACGTTGATCAAGTCAGTAAATATTATTTTATAATATTTATGAGTCTATTATAGAGTTATATTAGGTCTTGGTCCAGTAATTTTAGCGATTGAACAATTAATTATGGTATAAGGACTAAATCATAAAAAATGTAAAACTTAATCACTATTGATTTTTATTATCCAAAATGCTTAATTAATTAATTAATGTTTAAGGTTTTAATTATCAAATAAGCCATTTCTTTTAAAAGTGGACGGTTAATGAGCATTTTTTTTCATAATTTATATGTTATTTTAAAAGTTAGAATAATAATAAAAGAAAAACATAAAGAAAATTTACTCATCTTCCCCATTTCATATTTTACACCCAAAACCACCATATCAAAACCTAAAAGCTTTTGGCCAAGTGAAAAATCTTGCATGTAAGTGAAATTCTAACCTGTTTTTCATGATGTTTATGTTTTTGATATCGTTGTAACTTAATCTAGCTAACCCAAGTACTATTTTGTAAAACTATTTAAGGTTTTAAAAGTTACTATTAATTATTTTTAGATGTTCTTGGTGTTAAATGATGGATTATTAAACTTGGTTGCTAAATGGGACTAATTTGTAAATAGATTTTTATTAGTTTTAAGCTTAGGGACTAATATGAAAATAAGTTAAGTTTAGAATGAAATTTATGTAAATTTTTGTAATTGAATGTTGTTTAGGGATGAAAATATAATCAGTTTTAAATTTTGGGTTTAAATGTGAAAGATATAATAGTTTTGGTTTTAGGGACTAAATTGAATAAAATGTAAAAGTTTATAGAAATAGTTTAAAATGAAATTAATGGGCCATATGAATGAAAATGTTCACGGAAATACAATCGAGATGGATAAATTGAATTTAACTATTATATAGATCAAGGATTGAACCGTATGAAGGAAAATTGGGGAAAATGAAAAATTGTAGAATAGTCCCTACGAATCAACTTGATAGCCGAATACAATAGGTAAGTTCATAGTGTATTGAAATGTGTTTATACATATTTTTTTTGTTGAATTATGTTCATATATGTTGTTAATATTGTGAGTTGACATTGAAATGTTCTAAATAAATGCTAAGGTGAGTAATGACTAAATTGAGAACTGTTGAATATTGGTGTAATATAATTCATATGACTATTTGAATGAACATGACTTGTTTACAATATGTGTACGAATATTTGATAAATTCCAAAAGTAACATGTTTTAATCTTAATCTTAATGTGTTTTTGGATGATTATTCGATTTAAAATGGTGACTTTTATGCTTCTAATCCTTTAAACTCATGTTTCTATACTTAGGAGAGCATTTGGGAGCAAAAGGAGTGAAAAACAAGCGGAAATTGGAAAATCAAAGCAAGTTTTAGGAGCCACACGGGCTGGACACATGGTCATGCGAGCCATAGGGGCTGCCATACGACCATGTGTCAGATCGTGTAGAAATAGCGAATCGCAGTCCAAACATGTAGAAAAATGCATTTTTAGGTTTTTCGGGCATTTTAAAACCTATATATACCAAATATAAGAAGAGAGGAGTAAACCATCATACAATACTCAAGAAAACAACTCGAAAAACACTACTGAAGCCAACTCTAAAGCATATTTCCATCAAGATTGGAGATCTTCTTTTAATTTCTTTGAAGTTTATTATTAGTTTTTTTGGTTTCTTGTGGTTATACTTTCTTTGGGATGTTTTTATTTGCGATTATGAACTAAGTTTCTAACTACCTAAAAAGATAAACCCTATGATGAGTTGTCTTTTGATTTCTATTTTACGCAATAAATACTTAGAGCTTGTTCTCAGTTAAGTGTGCTTAATCTTTGGTCTAATATTTCTAGGCTATTAATCCATATTTGATGTGCTTAAATTAGAGGAGGAATAAACCCTATTTAAGAGTAAATCTAGCATAATTGAGTAGAGTTGCATGCAATCATAGAAATAGGATTACATAAATCTATCGAATTAGAGTCAAATCTAATAGGGGGATCCAAATATCAAGTTAATGTGATGATAGGGGTTTTAATTAGAAAGAAATTTCTATTAATCAACCTAAAGTCAATTGCTCTTAGTTTTGAAGAGAGATATTAGCATAATTTATGGATTTCTATGGATTAAGATACTAAGTGAAGAAATTGTTTCATTCAAATTGGTAATGACAGATGAATGATCGGCCTGTAAACGTCACAGCATTTAAGTGCAAGCGGACACACGTTGATACAAGTATAGTTGATAGATTTGCTCTATCGGATATCGATCCCACGAGGATAGAGTTCTTGATGTTCTATTGTCAAAGCAACTAAAGTTAAAATTAGAGAAAATGCTAGTAAAGATGTCAGCACAATTAAATCAGATCTGCACCACTAAGTTAGTCACAGTTGTCAACGCAATTATAAGTTAAATGTCAGAGCAATTGAAAGTAAAATAAATTGTTATTGATATTTTAAGAATTTAAATGTAGAAAAAGTAAAAGTGTGATCAAGTGTGAAGAATGGAGTGGATACGATCGGTGTACACATCTCCTCAGCAACAACCTCCCTTTCAGCCATGTTAGCCCCAAGGCTATTCGAAAATTCATCCTCGAACAGGCTGGAGATAGTTATTCTAAAATTTTTTCTAATTATTTTATTAATAATTCCTGCAAAGAATTAAATTAATTAGTACTGATTTTAGGGTTTCTAGTATGAGGGAAAATAAGAGAGTTGTAGAAATCTTATAAACGGCTTGGGGATATTAGGTTGTTTTCATATGAGTTTCTCGATTGTTGGGTTTTGGGGATTTTCCTCTAATCAACTAGTTACAACCCTAGTTGGATCTCTCAATCTTTCGTCGGCATAGCAAGTCGATAGAGATTACTTGTTGCTAGATGTCACAATGTTAATCAGTTTGGGGAAAAGGTGTTCATGGATAGACAATACCAATTTTGGGTTCATTCGCACCTAGATAACTTTTTAGGGTTGCCAAGCCTAGTGTTTGTTTGATACTCTTCCTTTCCCAAACAACTGATCTGAAAGGTAAAACCCCTGTAAAACAACAATCAATTATTCATACGTCCACTCCCTAATTCCCCAAAATGGGATTAGTTCCTCATGGTTTCTATATTCATCAATAACATAATATATGAAAACATGTAAATCAAGAATTAAATGAAAAAGAAACTGAAATTATATTAAGCAATCTGTGGGGAAAAATTCCTCGATCATTTACGTGAGTTTTTACAATCTCGTCTCGAAAACTGAAAATATAACTAAACTGAAAATGGAAAACTAAAGTCTAAGTAATGGTGTGTAAAACCCTAGTGCTGAAGGTCCTATTTATAGCTTTTGATGGCTGTTTTTCCTTAACCCTAGGTCAACTATCGTTCCTCATGTTTAACTGGCATTGTAAATATCAAAACGCCCTTCATTTAATGTGAGATATACATCCAGGGGTCGATGTCGCGAGACACTAGGTCCAGTGTCACGACATAGGCATCAGTCTCCATGTGAGGCGTCATCCTTCAGGTGTTGTCGTGACATAGCTTATGTATGTCGTGACATAGATCAATGGGCAATACCAATTTTGGGTTAATTCCCACCTAAATGACTTCCTAGGGTTGTCAGGCCTAGAGCTTGTTTCATGTTCTTCCATTTCCAAACAATTGATTCATTGAAAATCCTTGTATACAATAATTAAATAAGCATACTTCCACTCCCTAATCGCCCACAACGGGTTATATCCTCATGGTTTCTTTAAACATCATAGAATCAATAATATAAATAAACAAGAAATTTATTATTGAATATATAAAGTGAAAGAAACTTAGGATTTTTATAACAATCTATTGGGACGAATCCACAATCGTTTATGCAAATATTACAAATCTCATTTCCTCAAAATTGAAATGAAAAAACAATGAAAATGAAAAGTTCTTAAAACTAAATTACAAAGGAAATTAAGGCGACCGTTTTCCTTAACCCTAAGTCAGCTACTGTTCTTCGTGTTTAAGTGGCATTGTAAAGACCAAAACGCCCTTCATTAGGTGGTATTTCCGAGTTCAGGAGGCAATATCACGACACACAAGATCCGTGTCGTGACATGGAAGACACTCCACTCCTTTTGGTAAATCTTCTAGGTGTTGTCGTGACACACCATGCCCGTGTCACGACATAGAAGACAGTCTAGACATTCTTCAGGTCTGCTCCCTTTGTTGAGACGTACATCAGTCCGTGTTGTGACATAATAATCAGTTTTATACTTATTTATCTTCTAAAGGTCTCCCAGACACTCACAAAGCTCATTAGCTAACCCTTAGGCCTCACTCGGCCTTAAAGTAAATAAAAAAACTTTTTAAAACTTTTTACACAATTTATTCAATATAAGAAAACTAAATTAAATCCTAAGCAAACCTAAGTAAAGTGCTCAATTTCAAGCTCCTAAAGTGCGAGAAGTAGTTCAATCTGCTAGGTCTAAATCCTCCAGATCAGTAACCTAGACTCTTTACAATTCGCTTATGTAACTCTTTTAGCGATGACTAATAAATGACTTAGTTTTTGTTCTGTGTGCTTATTATGAATAGCTTCATGTACATTGTATGTTTACATTTTCATTCTGAAACAATAAAACTACATAGGTTGCCACTTATATCTTGTTTTTACTAAATACATTGTTGAAGTACTCTTTAACAACTTATGCATAGACTGTAACTTCGCCATATTGCTTTCTATGAACTTAAACGTTATCATATAGCTTTATGAATTTTCACATCTCTTTCTCTCTCTGTATGTATAATAGCTCGATTCGTCGCTCCCTTGGCATCACCCTGGCATCGTCTCTCGACGCACTCTTCTAATTAATCCTTGAATAAGAAACAACCATAATAAGTTCACAAGAACTAAGAAGCAAGTTTCTGGACGAGGATCGAAAAGGGATCTCGACTCATGAGGTGCTGGAAAGAAGGTTAAGTGAAGTTTTAGATCTCACCAACCACGTCAGAAAGGCAATCGAGATAGAAAGCAAGGTTTACACCAGTTTGGTAGCTGGGTGTATTAAGAGCTTTGTGAAAGAGAGCATCTTGTGGAATGTCACAAGATAACTAAAAGCTATTTTAAGTGTGGTTCTAAGGACCACTTCATTAAAGATTGTCCAGAACATTAGGAAGGCTTGGAAGTCTAAACTGCGACCCCTACTAAAGCACGAGATGGTACTCGTGCAGGAGGACAAGGCAAAGGTGGCGAGACTAGGCCAGTTAGGCAACGAACCATAGCCCACACTGTTGCGATCGAAGTGCAAGAGTTTGAAGGTCTCGCACGAGTCTATGTTATAAGAGAGCCACAAGAGCAAGGTTCTATCGATGTTATCACAAGTACCTTCACTCTGCAAACTATTCCTTTATTTTTATTGATTGATTCCAGTTCAACATACTTGTATGTTTTGAGTGGTTTAGTTAGTAAATTGAGAATTGTCGTAGAGACTATAAGAAAGGTGTGATTATCACCAGTTCATTTAGGGATAGTGTGTTAGTAAACAGAGCGTATCATAGATGTCCACTCAAAGTACAAGGGCAATTATGCTATACGAACCTGATAGAGCTACCATTATATGGTTTCAACGTGATCCTTGGAATGGATTGCCTGACTGAGCACAAGGCCAAGATTGAATTTGAGTTGAAGAAAGTCACTTTTAAAAGCAAGAAAGGCAAAAAAGTAGTTGTGGTTAGTGAGCGAGCTTAGTGTAACTTGGTTTCAACACTGAAGGTAGAGAAGATGCTAGGAAAGGGCTACGAGGCTTATCTCGTATTTGTGATGAGTTCGTAGGGTTTGGCGAAAGGTTGTGAGGTGCGAACTGTTTAAAATTTTCTCATATGTGTTTCCTAACGAGCTACCAGGATTACCATTGGATCGCGAAGTTGGAGTTTTCCATCGAGCTATACCCCGACAGTTCACCAATGTCTATCATACCGTATTGCATGACACCTAAGGAGCTTAAAGAGCTGAAAGTGCAACTCCAAGAGCTGCTGGATAAAGGTTTTATTCGATCTAGCATATCGTCTTGTGGTTCGCCAGTGCTGTTTATGAAGAAGGATGGGAGAATGAGGATGTGCATATATTACAAACAATTGAATAAGCTGATTGTCAAAAACAAATACCCATTATCACGAATCGATTATTTATTTGATTAGCTGTGAGGTACAATTGTGTTTTGAAAGATCGACTTGAGATCTAATTATTATGAACTCAAGGTGAAAGAAACTGATGTGTTGAAGACAACTTTCAGAATTTGATATTGGCAGTAGAAACTTTTGGTGATGCTCTTTGGTTTAACGAATGCACCTACTTCTTTCATGGACCTTATGAACTGAGTATTTCATGAATAGTTGGATCGTTGTGTGGTAGTGTTCATCGATGATATCTTAGTGTGCTCCCAAGCTAAACAAATACGACATACATCAGCGAACTATATTGCAGATCATGCAAGAGAAGCAATTGTTCACAAAGTTCTGTAAGCGTGAGTTTTGGCTCAAAGAAGTGACGTTCTTAGGGCACGTAATTTCGACTGAAGGGTTTCACTTGGACCTAAAGAAGATTGAAGAAATTATGGAATGGAGACTACCTAAGAGCGTGATTGAGGTGTGAAGCTTTTTAGGGCTCACAGGGTACTATTGATACTTTGTTGAAGGGTTCACCAGCATAGTAGCACTTTTAACGAAGCCACTTCAAAAGAAAGAAGAGTTTGGATGGACTAATAAGAGGCAACGAAATTTCGACAAGCATAAGGAGATACTCACCAAGGTAACAATGTTGTTTCAACCTGAACCAAGAAAATGATTCATGGTTTACAATGATTCCTCTTGTAATGCTAATGCAATAAGGTAAGATGGTGGCTTATGTTTCAAGGCAATTGAAGGCCCATGAGCGAAATTACCCAACTCATGAGTTAGAGCTAGCCGTGGTGGTGTTCGTATTGAAGATTTGGTGACACTATCTTTATGCCGAGAAGTGTGTCATCTACATAAATCACAAAAGTCTCATGTATTTGCTAACCAAGAAGGAATTAAATCTTTGACAAAGGAGGTGGATCGAATTGTTGAATGATTATGACTGTGTGATAGAGTATCACCCAAGAAAAACCAATGTAGTAGTTAATGCATTGAGTAGGATGTTCATAAGTGAGCTACGAGCTATGTTTGCGCTGCTAAGTGTGACCAACGACGGAGGACTACTCACAGGATTACAAATGAGACCAATTTTCTTAGAACAAATCAAGGTGAAGTAAGCTGGTGATGAGGAGTTGGCAAAGAGGGTTCACCAAGTCGAAGAAGGTGTGCGAGGTGACTTCTCACTCAACGAAGAGGGTGTGCTTTGTTTTTTATAAAGGTTGCGTGTGCCTAGAGATGATGGGTTATGACACATGATTCTTAATGAAGCTCACAATAGTTCATTTACGATGCACCCAAGCAGTAGCGGGATGTATCGCGATCTCTACGAGCTTTATTGGTGGGATGGGTTGACGCGAGCTGTCATTGAGTATGTTGTGAGGTGTTGGATTTGTCAAAAAGTTAAACAAGAATCAATTTCTTTCGGGATTGCTTCAACCACTTAAAATTCCAAAGTTAAAGTGGGAAAGAATTACAATGGATTTTGTAGTTGGTTTGTCAATTACAATAACCAATAAGGATACAATTTTGGTGATTGTGGATCACTTAACTAAGTGTGTGTAGTTTCTTTCTATTCGCACTGATTATTTGTTGCAAAGACACACTAAAATCTATGTTGCTGAGACCTAAGGTTTACATCATAATTTTGGTGGAGTTTGCAAGGAGCTTTGGGTTCAAAAATTTACTTTAGCACTGCTTATCACTCTCAAATAGATGGCCAATATGAACAAGTGCTATAATTGTTGGAAGGTATGTTACGAAGCTATGTTTTGGTGTTCGTTGCAAATTGGGAATGTTATTGCCTTTGGCAAAGTTTGCCTATAATAGTAGCTATCAAGCGAGTTTTGAAATGGCACCCTTTGAAGCTCTCTATGGAAGGAGGTGTCACATGCCTCTATGTTGGACAGAAATAGATGAAATGAAAGTTGTTGGACCTGAATTGCTACGAGAGACTGAAGACAAGTTGAAATTGATTTATGAAAGGCTTAAGGTTGCTTCCGATAGACAGAAGTCTTATGCCGATTTGAAAAATAAGACATTGAGTACCAAATGGGAAAGAAAGTGTTTCTCAAGGTGTCAACGTGGAAGAAAGTCCTTAGATTTGGGCAAAAAAGGAAGCCAAGTCAAATGTTCATTGGACCGTATAAGATCGTAGAATGAGTGGGTCCTGTAGCCTATCGACTCAAGTTATCCCCTGAACTTGAGAAGATCCATGATGTGTTCCATGTATCAATGTTGAGGAAGTATCTAGCTAACCCATCTCATGTTGTAGTAACAAACAACATTGAGATGTGACCTAATTAGACTTATGAAGAGGAACCTGTAAAGATTATGGCTCGTGAGGTGTAGATCTTACGAAGCAAACAGATACCTTTGGTCAATGTGTTGTGGCCTAATCACAAGACTAGTGAAGCTATGTGAGAAACTGAGAAAGTCATGAGGCAATAGTATCCATAATTGTTTGAAGGTGAACATTTCAAAGATGAAATGTTTTAAGTGGGAGAGAATTGTCACAACCCGTATTTGGGCTTGGAAGTTTTGGTTGTGCGAAGTAAGGTTCACTAGTGTTCTGACGAACTGTGATCACCAAAGTAGGGAGCGACTAGAGGTTCGCCAAGATTCAGGTGAGCTGGGTGTTCGCTAATGAAGTTTTAGCAAGAGGGTTCGCTAAGCAGCAATGTACACATAATGAAGTGGTAATGGGATCACTGATGTCATTGCCAGGCAAGTTCACTAATGTGTTGGCAAGTTGGGGTTTGCCAGTCTGTGTTGTGAACAGGGTTCACAAAGTCAAAGTGTGCAATGGGTTTGTCGGTCGAAGACATAAAAATATTACCATCGTACAGCGCTGAAATGTTTTCAGGGCATTGAAAAGCCCAAATGGCATCCTTTGAAAGGAAAAAGTTTCGTATGGGCAAGTAAAAGTGGTCTTGTCTTGGTCTTTTAGATCTATATCAATCTGATTATATCCTGAACAACCATCTAAGAAACAGTAGAATACTTTACTTGATAACCTATCCAACATCTGATCTATCAAGGGAAGAGGAAAATGATCCTTTCTTGTCGCTATATTTAATTTGTGGTTGTCCATACATACTCACCATCTAGTGACTGTTCGGGTTTGTATGAGTTCATTGTGATAATTTTGTACAATCGTCATCCCTCCCTTCTTCGGCACAAATTGGACTGGGCTTACCCATTAGTTTTCTAAGATGGGGTATATAATACCTGCATCTAACCATTTAATTATTTCCTTCTTAACTACTTCCTTCATCTTTTGGTTCTCTACCTCCTTTGATGTTCAATTGAATTGTCATGGCATTCTTCCAACAAAATTTTATGCATTCAAATAGTAGGACTAATACCTTTTATGTTAGCGATTGTCCATCCGATAACTCTTTTGGATACTCGTAGAACATTTATCAATTTTTCTTCTTGCTCTAAAGTCAGTTATCTATTGGTTTTTTACCTAGCAAATTAAACTATTTTTCACACTTTAGGAGCTTGAAACTAAGCATATTCCTCTTATTTCAGTAGGATTTAATTTAGTTTTCCATTTTTAAATAAGTTGTGTAAAAAGTGTAAAAAGGTTTGTTTTATCGTCTTTAAGGTCGATTGTGGCCTAAGGGTTAGTTGATATAGTTCGTGAGTGTGCAGGAGTCGAACAAGTGTGAAGCTAATCACCATGTCACAAAAAAGACTATTCTACGTCGTAACAAAGGGACTAGACTTGAAGAATCATGGATCTGACTTCTTTGTCGTGACATACATTACCTACGTCGCGACAACGCCTGCATGATTACACTAAAGGAGTGGTCTGACCTAGGGGTGAGTATTCGATCGAGTCGAGTCAAATCGAGTAAAAAAATTTCGAGTTTGTCAAAGTTGACGAATCCTATTTTTGCAATCGAACTCAATTTGAATTTGTTTCGAATCGAATCGAATCGAGTCAGAAAATTTTAAATTGAGTTGAGTCGAGTTAATAAATCCTATTATTTATACTCAATGTTGCATTTACATGGATTGATTATTTAACTAGTAAACAAAGTATAAGATTATTTAACTACATAAACAATATAATGGTTTTGCCTTTTAACTTAATGGGTAAACATTTATCAAAATGACATAATTTTACCTTTTAACTTAATGGTTTTAACTTTTAACTTTAGAAATGGTAAATATTTATCAAAACGACGTAGTTTTGCCTTTTCTTATTCGGATAACTCAAAATTGTGTAATTTGTATCCGAGTTAAACCAAAAAATTTAATTTTTTATTCGAGTTGATTCGAATAACTCGATTAACTCAAATAACTCAAACTATTTAATTCAAAATTTGAATTTTTTATCGAGTTTTTCGAATCGAATCGGATTTTTCTCACCCCTAGTCTGACCTCTTTATCGTGACACAGGTCATGATGTGTCGATACATCAACTCCTGGATGTGGATTCTACACCGATTGAAGGGTCTTTCTGTCTTTACAATGCCACTTAAACAAGAAGAACGGTAGTTGACCTAGGGTTGAGGAAAATGGTCGTCCAAGGCTATAAACAGGGTCTCAAGCACTAGGGTTTGACACACCTTGTACTTAGTTTTCATTTTTACTTTGTTATTTTATTTCCATTCTAGAAACAAGATTTGTAACTTCGCATAAATGATCGTGGAATTATTTTTTGACAGATTGCTATAAAATTTGAAGTTTCTTTTCATTTCATTAATTCAATCGTATGTTTATTTATGTTATTGTTATTTATATTATGGTTATTATGAAGTTTAAAGAAACCATGAGGAACTAATCCCATTGTGGGGGGTTAGGGAGTGGAAGTATGGTTATTTTATTATTGTATAAACAAGGATTTTCTATCGGATCAACTGTTTGGGAAAGGAAGAACATGAAACAAACACTAGGCCTGACAACCCTAGAAAGTCATTTAGGTCGGAATGAACCTAAAATTGGTATTGCCTATCCGTGAAGACCTTTTCCCCAAATCGATTTAGACTATGACATCTAGCGATAAGTAGTCTTTATTGACTCATCATGTTGGTAGAAGATCGGATGATCCTGCTAGGGTAATGACTAGTTGATTGAAGTAAAATCCCCAAAGGTTGAAGAGTCCATACAAAAGCAACCTAATCTACCCAAAGCCGTTTATCGAAATCACTATCTCTTTCAATTACATTGATTTATTTACTTTTATGTTTTTCAAAACAAACCCTTTTATTTTACTATCGTACTATAATTTCGAAGGACAGTACTAATTACTTCTTTTCTTTGCAAGAATATAAACCGCTATTGCTTAAAGCCTCATTTGGGTACGATCCTCGGAATACTACCAAGTATTTCATTGTACACACTATATTATAACATGACCCGTTGTTGCGTGTAAAATAATATTACTATAGCAACTGTGTAAGTGCATACAACGTTCAAGTAATAAAGTGATAAGTAGAGTATAGTACCCACAGAGAGATTGATATTTACAAGAAATTCCTTAAACTGTTGACAAAAGAATTGTGTACACAAAGTAAATGTGATAACAATGATAATTGTGATTGCAACTTGCATTTCATAACAAATGCAAAAATAGTAAAATGAACAAGTATCAACAAAGCAAAGCACCAGATTTACTAAGTACTCATCACTCTTAGAAGAAATGATTGGCAAGATCTTTAGTACAAGACTAAGTTGTGATCACTAAACCTAGAATATTTCAGATCTAAGTCTAGATCTACAATGTCATAACAAATATTTGTTTATACAAATTTCCCAGAATGACTAAGCAATGGCGTGTCGTGTCTTAGCAACTTTTACGGTAATTCCACATTATATTCCTATAACATGTATTGTCCCAATAAAGACTTATCTCAGCCTTAATGAATGCATTTCAATATTTAGAGTTACTACACATATCTTTCGATATATGCTCATTACACCGAGCTATGCTCAAGCAAATCTGTCCTACTTTCAGTCGAGATTATACACATGCAAAACAAGAACTCTTTCTTAAGTTTGCTAACATGTAAAATTAACAACAATTGAAAATAAATCAAGTGAAGACATTCATTAGAAAAGATATCGGTAATCATTCATAAAAGTAAACAAAGTATCAGAAATATTCAACCTTTAAATGATCACTAAAAGGGCGCAAAATGTTGTTTAAACAAAATGACATTCAGACTTAGAGATCAAAAGTACTCCTATTAAGACCCAAAAAGAACATTAGGCCTGCATCTCGATTCTGCTCCGCATTGCCACAACAATGTATCTTAGCTCATGTGGTTTTGGTACAAAAGCGTCGAGGCTTCGCTCCCAGCGTTGGCTGTCAACTTCGCCTCTGCACTTTCAATCTGCCGTGTGACTCTCCCGATTCTCCTCTTTCTTGAGTATATTACACTAGCACTTCGCCTTAACTTGATTTAATTCTTTGATTCTGATTTCTTCACCCAAGTGCTACTTTTATAGTAGCTTTGCTACACAATTCACGTTGCCAGATCTAGATTTCTAGGGATTCTACTACCCTCCTAGATCCTTCTAGTGCAAACCACATAAATTTGGCTTGCTGTAGCAGAATCTTGTGAGGCTGGTACTGCCAAAATGTTTAACAGCTATAATCTTTTGCTGCTTTCACTCCCCAACAGTCCTTCATTATTAGGTCTAGTACTCTCTCTCCTTCACCATTCCTTCATCATGAAAACACATACCAACAAGCGTAATTTTGCTACAACAAAAGGCTAAAAATGTGTAGAATTTGCCAATTAAGTGCAATACAGCTCCGAAGACAAAAATACTTAAAAACACTACTATTGTTATAACAAATATACTAAAGAATAGACAAAAATTTCATTTTATAACTCTTTTTCAAGAGTTATCACACCCGCAAACCTGAACTTTTGCTTGTCCTTAAGTAAAATATACAAATGCATGTATGCATGAATGCAAAGATTTATAGCCTTGACAATTTTTCATAAAAATTTTGCTCCCACCTTCCAATACACATATATTTCAGTTCTCAACAACCTTTGCAAATGAAAAATTCTACAGTAGCGTTCAGAAAATTCAATGCAAAAGTTTCAATCTAAAAATAAAGAAATTCAAAATTCATATGTAATTACATCTAAAGCAAATAATTTCCTAAAAACTTGTTGCATTTCTTTAGCTAAGTCTTTCTTTTTCTTTACTTAGGCATTTTATTTTTGTGCACTTAAGGAATTTGTCTTGTCATGTAACGTTATATTTGACAACTACACTGGAGCAAACACTTAATAGTCATGGCAACAATGACATCACAATCTGAATTTACACTTCTGTAGCTTAAAGTATTCAAAAAAAAAAAAGATGGATGTAGCAAACAACTACCTCCTTAGCCTACTTTGATTTTTGCTACAATGGAGTGTTCCTAAAAAAATATTTTCTTTTTATAAATTTTCTTTTAGCATTTTTTTTATTTTTTAAACACTCATATTTAAACACATTCTTTTCTCATCAACAATACAATGGAGCAAATAAAGCACTGCTGACGTACACAAAACAGTCAAGCATTGGAGCAAATTTTTTTTCTTTTCTTCATTTCATGCCTCACATTTCTCATTTATCACTTAGCTCAAAGAAAATCTAAGTTCTATTAAGAAATATTTATTTTAAAATAATCACAAAGATTTCAACATCATTTTATTTTTAGAAATCAATTTTTGTCACTATCTTAATCTGGATTTCCTACTTCATTCATACAAAAATTTAAATTTCTAAGGTTTAATTTCCTCATCAAACATCAACAATATATTTATAGCTTCCTAGCTTCATAAACTTTTCACAAAAATTTGTCATGGCAAAATCTCAATATGACAACTAGCATGTAATGACAAACTATATAACAGAACTATATACTAACAAATATGTACCTATATTCAACTACATGGAACAACACACCCCCAGACCTAAAGTGTGCATTGTCCTCAATGCATGAGCACAATGAATGTAAACACAAAAAACTTGTTATGACAAACATAAAACAAAAACATAGATAACACAAAAACAAAAGTTTGGAGCTGTAAAAGTTAAAAATTACCCTTTAGTTGAGGCGGAGGGATTTGCGTTCAAGCTTCTTGCCTTTAAGCTTCTGCTTCCTTGGTATAATAACCTCCTCCTCATCGTCCTCATCTATCTTAGTCATTTCTTCAATCAGCTGATTGACTTCTTCTTCTTGATCTGGCTCTTTGGATGGGGTAGCAAAAACCTTTGGTGTGATAGGTTTCTTTGTTGTAATGCTTTTTGCTAGCGGTGTCGCCATTTTTTCATTCTCTATTAGACTATCTTCAATGTCTTCAACCTCGGGGTCTTCACTTCTTCTTCATTCTCTTCTGGATGATATTCTTCTTCAGATGACGACTGAATCTCAGTGTCACCTGCATCGTACTTTTTCGTAACCGTCTCACCATGAAGTATTCTTAGGAAATCTGGAAACCGTGGGACCTTTACCTGATTTTGTTGCAGCGCTTGACGAATAGCATCATCGTGAATGCGCATGTATCTCTACAAAGCTTCCATTTTACAGTGAAAATCTTCCAACATTTTATTAATCTTTTTAAGACTAGTAATAATATCACAGCTCTTTGCATCGATATTGCCCAAACAAGATAAAAATGACAGTTCAAAAGGAGTGCTAGAAGAAACTTTTGCAAACAAAGGTGGCTCAGAACTGGATGGTTATTTAATTGGTGTCGTGACAATCACATCCTCTTTTTTGCAGCCGTAGCATCGTCTGTTTGGTGATTGCGCCTTTGTTTGGCAACATGTCCTCATTTTGCTTTAATGAAACTCCTGCTTGCAAACATAAAGCACATATTAAGTTAGGACAAACAAGATTACTCGGTTCTTTTGAGCACACTTGTGAACCTCATCTCAAATAATTTGACCAACATCAATTCTCCTCCCTGTCATAATCGAATGTAACAGCAATGAACGCTCTTTTCCAATAGTAGTAGTGTGAACCATCGACATCAATCCAGATTTCAAGAAACTTATCCAGACGCAACATTCATGTTTCAAATACTACCTCTCGATCGTAAAATGTTCAGTTTTAGATTTATCCCAAGTAGTTCTCAAAACACACACATCTTTCAATAGTTTTTCCAAACCGTCCTCTGAATTACCTCTCACAAACTTCATGTGTTCATCCTTGATATTGTAGAGTAAAAATAGTCATTTATTTTATCTACATCGAACAAGACAGAAATGCCTCACACATAGACAAACAGGCTATCAATAGTTATGTGAGAATAGAACTCCCTTACCATTTTCGGGTAAACTTCGTCCGGATGGCAGCAAAACATCTCCCAGCCAAGGGACTCGATTACTCATGCAATATGCTCATCAAAACCCATAAATGGTTCTTGTTTAAACAAGAATCCTTTCTCTATTAAAGGCTGACATTCGAATAGTTTTCTCCTTGAACTTTTCTTCTGCAATCCGATTGCAGAACTTTCTTGCGGTTATAGGCATAGCTTGTTGCGACATCTTCCCTTTTCTTCTCATTTTTTTGGGCTAACAAACTGTTCAGAGGAAACATAAAACGCTTAAAAGAAAAGAAATAAATCTACCAAATCAAAAATCAAAAGCTAAATATAAGCAAATAAAAATAAAATTGAATAAAAGAATTTTAATGCAACTAAATAATAGCCAAGAATCGTGCCGCACGTGGGTGGGGAAATCACGCTGAATACTATACCAGTCTGAGAATTGTTATGATAAAGGTGCTATCACATTCTATTGGTCCAGCAAACCTCACGCCGTCCTACATATACTGCTGAAGCTACTGTCGTTTCATCTATCCTGCAAAAATTAATAACTAATTCAAAAATTCAAATCCTAATATAATAATAATAAAAAAAAACAACTTCAAACTTTATCCAGAATCTCGCAATGTAATAGCAATATTATGCCGCAGCATCGGATCATTATAATAATGCTTCAAGCGCTATCTATTAACTTTAAACACATCCCCTGTCTTGACATTTTTTTGTCATAGCACCATGTGGATAAGCAAAAACAACTTCAAATGGTCGTACTTCAGAAACATTCTTCGGTATCTTTCATTCCAGAATAGCTAAAATTTTGCTTGGATCAACACCTATTCCTTCCGAAGATACTACGTGACCCAAAAATCCAACTTCTTGAAGCCAGAATTCACATTTACTGAATTTTACATATAATTACTTTTCTCGCAAAATTCGTAACAGCTCTCTCAAATGCTGGGTATGCTCTGATTCTGTCTTGGAATAAATCAATATGTCGTCAATAAACACAACCACAAACCTATCCAACTAGGGCTGAAATATTCTATTCATCAGATCCATAAATGCTACGGGGGCATTAGTTAACCCAAATGGCATAACTAAAAACTCATAATGTCCGTACCGAGTCCTAAATGTCGTCTTCATTATATCACAATCTTTTACTCTCATCTGATAATAACCTGACCGAAGTTCTATTTTGGAGAACACGGTTGCACCCTTTAACTGGTCAAATAACTCATCAATACGAGGTAACGGATACTTGTTCTTGATCATCACTTTATTTAACTGCCTATAGTGTATACACATCCGCATTGATCCATCCTTCTTTTTCATAAATAATACGGGCGCACCCCACGGTGATACGCTGGGTCGTATGAATCCTCTATCTAACAATTCTTGCAGCTGAGCTTTCAATTCTTTCAATTCAGTCAGCGCCATTCTATATGGTGGAATGGAGATCGGAACGGTACTAGGTAATAAATCAATATCGAACTCTACTTCTCTAACTGGCGACAAACTCGGTATTTCTTCTAGAACACATCTGTATACTATTGAACAACTGGTACCTGATCCAATTCTATTCTCGAGCCCCGAGGATCAAGTATGTATGCCAAGAATGCTTTACAACCTCTATGCACCATCTTTTGTGCCAAAATAACCGAAATCACTCTAGTTTCACTATTCAATCTGTCGGATTCCACTGTAATTACTTCTCCTGTCGAACATTTCAAACTAATCTGTCTTTGCTTGCAATTTACTATCGCATCATGCTCAGACAACCAATCCATACCCAATATCACATCAAACTCAGTGAATGGTAATAGCATTAAATCGGAAGGAAATTTACAGCCCTAAACTTTCAGTGGACATTTACGACATTTCAAGTTAACAATGACACTATTACCCAAATGATTTGTGACTTGCACATCAAATTCAGTCGATTCAATGACTAATTTCTTATCAGTGGCTAGAGTAGTGCAAATATATGAATGAGTTGACCTTGGGTCAATCAAAGCACATACTATATCATTTAAAAGATAGAATATACCAGTCAACACATCAGGAGCGGTAGCCCCTTCTCTAGCTCGAATGGCATAAGTCCGTGCAGGTGCTCGAGCCTCTGACCTGCTTCAATTGTCTCTCTGTTCACTTTTATTTCCACCTGCACCGCTACTCTGCCTCGGGCGCCTACCTTTCTGCGGTATAATCGGAGGGTTAACACTCTGATCTTCCTTTGCTTTCGAGTTCACCAGATAATTTCGCATAAAATGACCAGTATTTCCACATCTAAAATAGGCTCCTTTAACTAATCGACATTCGCCCGAATGAATTCTTTGATAATGCTCGCACACTGGTGTTGGCACATTACAAACACTTGCCACACTGTCTGCAAACCAATTTTGAAATCTGAATACTGGTGGTCCTGATCGGTTCTTGCTCAAAAAACCAAAAGAAACTGCTTCGCGGGCTCCACTATCTCTAAATTTCTTCGGTGGTGGCAATAAAAAAGTCCAGGTGGGATTTTTCTTCTCGAAATCTCGAAGTCTCTTCTCTCTCTATCTTTTATGGTTGTATACTTCCTCCATTTTCTGTGCTTGGTCTGCTAGTACGACAAATGGTCGAATTTCTGAACCACCCACCATCATCTTTATCTCATCACTTAACCCGTCTTCAAAACGAACACATATGGCCTCATTAGTGGGTATGATCTCTCGGGCATACTTACTGAGAAATACAAACTCCCGTTCGTATTCTGCCACTGTCTTGATTTCCTGTTTCAACTCCAAGAACTCTTTCTTCTTCTTATCCAGATATCTCTGATTGACATATTTCTTCTTAAACTCTATCTGAAAGAATTCCTAAGTAACTTCGTTTTCTAGTATCACTGCTACGATCATTGCCCACCAGTTGTAAGCTTCGTCCTTTAGTAACGAAATAGCACATCTCACGAAATCTTCAGGTGGACAAGCCATCTCATTCAGCACTCTCAAAGTGTTTTCTAACCAATACTCAACCCTGGACAGATCATCCTCAGCATTTCCACGAAATTCTTCTACCCCATACTTCCTTACCCTATCTATTGGAATTCGATGCCTTTATTCAATTACAGGGGAAGGTAGAAGTACTACTGGGGGTGCCATAAGTCGAGCTACAGGCTGTGTAACTGGGGTGGAGGTGGCGCCATAAGGTTATTCTACATAAATTTCAAGAACCACTGTCCCATTAAGCTAAAGAACATGGTTTTAGCCTCGCTTTCTATCATTGTCATAATAGGAACCCCATGACTAGCCCCGAAATCATTTGTCGAGTCATTGTTGTTTACTTTGTTAGTCTCCTCTCTTTCTGATTCAGGCATATTTACTTTTATCTGCAAAAACTATGATTAGATCGGATTCATCTGTATCACACTATCACAGGTTCATATGGCATGTATTATGAAATCATTTAATACAACAATAACTATCCAAGAACTGGCTAAATCGAAAACTCTGATACCATTAAATGTAACACCCAAATCTCGTACATCGTGTCGATTAGGATTTCAGTGTCTACTATTCATTTTATACTATTCATCTTTTACAAATATTCGACTATTTACATCTTTATTCAAAACAAAAATCATTTCTCACAATTTAAAATAATATCTAAACATAACACAATTTTATCAAGGGTAAAAATGGTATTTCCAATAATTTAAGGGACTTCTACCGGTACGTGATGGTCAAGTATCGGTAGTAGTCAATTCAATGAACAATTTCAAAACTGTGTAGATTTCTAACGATACAAGTCATGCAACTATCGATACCAAAAACTCTAGAGAGCAAAAATCCACACCCCGTAACTTCTACCGATACAAGCTTACAAACTACCGATACATCAGTACCATGAACTACCAATACTTGCAATTCAACTACCGATACAATCCAAGTTAGAGAACAACCTCTCTCTTACCCTGTACTTCTACCGAAAAAAGTAATAATTCTACCGAAACAAGTACGCAAAATTTCATTAATGATGCCAAGACACAAGTTTAATACCTCAAACACAACCAATATAAGTTATGCATTAAAACATCACAACACACACATAACTTTTAAGTCTTTACAAGTATTATAAGTCTAAGCATCAAAGTTATACTTCATGCATTTGCAAAATCAAAATAGTAAGATTTCAACATCTTTGGTTCCATATCAAAGGTTAATAACATCCTAGTACATGCCATAAGACCAAGTGATGCAAAGTCTACCGACAACTCCACGATAGTGTGACTTCAGGTGAGGTCGATGATCCGATCTTCAGTCAGCAAAATAATCTACAAAACAAAAACAATAACTGTGGTAAGCTTTATAGCTTAGTAAGTTCGATAGTTAAGAAATACCAACATGGTAATAACAACAATGACTCATTCAAGCCAACATAGTTTCCATAGCTCTTGAGTATTTACAACTTCTCTTCCTATTCATAACTTTCTGTTACCAGTACCCGATGTTGCTCACACGAGCTATCGAGGACTCGTAACTTATGCGGTACCTCAGCCATCGGTACAGTGTCTATTTGTTCTGTAAATTATTTCCTAACGATGCTGCTCACACGAGCTGTCGAGGACTCACAACACATGCGGTACCCCAGCCATCGTGTCAGTACTATTTCAACGGCGTAAAGCCTACTATCTTTGGCATTGCATTTCTTCGATCATCTTCAATACCGATGCTTCCAATTTTCTGTTCATTGACAATATATGCATATACAAAGATATTAAGTAAGACCTACACTACGAACTTACCGGACTAAATTACAGTTTAGGAAAGACTTTAGAGACTAGTTTGCTAACTTCCCTTTTCCAAGGTCTGTAGCACGATCGTAGTCCACATTCACAAATCATTCAATTCTCACATTAAATTACATAATTTAGTCATTCAACACAATTTAGTCCTTTTTGGGAAAATTATAGTTTTACCCCTAATAGTTTCTTTTTATTCAATCTAGTCCTTTCAACACAAAACATGCAAAACAACCATTCTCTAACACAATTAACCATAGCCAAATTCTCTTAGTACCTATCCAACCCATTCACATATCTATTTTCACAACAATTCATGTAATTTCACCAATTTCACATTTTAGTCCTTTAACCCTAGTTTCATCAAAAAACACTTTACAAAAGGATTTAACCCAAGTATCAAGCATTAAAATACATCAAAAGCTTTCAAGAACAAGGAATTTCAACAATGGTAAGTTTTCAAACATTTGACAGATTCACAAACTAGTCCTTGCATAAGCTAGATTAAGTTGATACGGACTCAAAACATAAAAATTACTAAAAACGATTAAGGTTTGCTTACCCAAATCAAAGCTCAAATATTGGTATTAAAAACCCTAATTTTCTCCCTTTGTACCGTGTGAACAAGAAAGAAGAAAGAAAAATGAATGAAAATCTAAATTTCTTTCTTTTAATTCCTTATATATATAATGGCAGTTTTGTAATTATTGAGTCTTTTATCATTAAGCTTTAATTAACTATTTTTTTAACCATTATTAAACCTTTTTATAAACAATATAAATCATACCAATCCACTAACTAATATTTCTTTGGTTAATTTACTCATTTTTTCCTTCTAATTAAACATCTATACTTTTATCCTTTTTATGATTTAGTCTTTTCTATTCAATTAACTATCTAATCAATGCTATTTTCGAATCATAATTCATACGATGCATATATCACCAGAAACATTTAAAATAACTAAATTTATGACTTGACTCGTCGGAGTTGTGGTCCCGAAACCACTGTTTCCAACCCCACTGAAAATCGGGCTATTATATTAATTACTCACAATTTGCATGAAATTAGGTCTAAAAGGGTATGAAAAAGTCTATATATTTTCATTGTTCCAGGAACTCAAGTTCAACACTCCCTTATCTACTCCAAACAAATCAGTTCACCATGAGTCATATGCTCACAATATCACAAACAATGGTGAGTACTCACAAATCTTATGGCATGTCATCTATATCCAATGGATCCACCATGAAATGTTGCTAATATAATCATACATACAAGGTATTAAAATTTTTTGTTTAATCACTTAATTTAGGATGTTAAAATGCAAGTAAAAGCATGTTGCTAAGAAATTTTAACATCAATTAAATTAAGCATAGCAAATATCATTTTCCCAATATTCATATGCCAATTAGAACACCTTTATCAAATGTTCAATAATCAATAACTCATGCTCCAAATATCAATTTATTCCATACAATTTAATCATGCTAAAAGCATAATACACAACTTACCAAACCAATTGTCATTTTGCTCTTTTATAAAATATAATCTATTTTTGCAAATCATCCAATAAGCAATGAAGTCATTAATAACACCAATTAAACTTTTAATTTAACACATAATCAGGCCAATTTACCAAATTGCGCATCACTCACCTCCACACTTAGCTCTTTAAGCAAAAATGTGTTCAAACAATCAAGTTTGAACTTCAATTCTGATTCGCACGTTCCTCCTCTTAATGAGGAGCTTTAACAGAGACAAAGTATACATTACAAACTAACAATAGCAACAAAAAACACGAAATTTGATAAAGTATACGAATCTAAATCATTGCTCTAAACTATTTTATCGATGTTGCACAACTAAGCCAAAATATGGAATTCCTCAACTAAACTCCCTTTTCAGCACCTCAAACCACTTCTAATCTGCATTCCTAGTCCAATAACATGTATTCCAAGTGTTAATTTCATCATTTAATCCATTTCATAATTTTCTAGAAAAATCATCCATATTCTTGATCAAATTCGAATTTCTCAAAATTGATCCATTAAATGTGTTTTATCTTTTGGTTTAAGATTAAAACCCTCTTATTATACCTAATTTGAACTTAGACATCCATTAAAATTTGGATTCCAACTCACAATTAAAGATCCACCATTGTTGATCCTTAAATTCAAGAAAGAAGAAATTAAAGTTGAACATCCATTATAATCACTTTAATTAACAAATAATGATTGAAATCAACTTAAAAACAAGTTTCAAGATGAGGATTACCTTCAATTGAATTCAAATCATTGATTTGGAACTTTGAATCAAAATGCTTGAAGAAATTCGGATGACGTTTTGCCTAACTTTGAAAATTATTTCAAGAGATTTTAAAGAGAATTTTGGGAGAGAAAAGCTTTAGATCTATTCTCTCATATTTCATTTATGAAAACAAGCAAAAAAAAGAGAGAGAGAAAGCTCTCAATTCGGTTGAAAAATGAGTGAAAAGTGAGGTAGTTGCAAAATTTTTAAAACTGAAAACCCCCAACCTGATTTTCAAAATTTGGGGAATTTGTTATCAGGCCACTCACCCTTTTCCCTTGTTTTACAATTTGCTTCTTCCCCTCCAAAATTCCAAAAATATGGTTTATTTGCTATAAAACCTCTTACACATTTCCCTTGTTATTCAAATTAGTTCCATTTAATTAATATTTTAAATCACAAAATTAAACCCCATTTAAATTATTTTTAAATTCCAATTTAACCCAAAATTATTTAAAATCATAAAATAAAGTTTTCTAAAAATATTTTTATTTTTTGAAATATTATTTTTTGATTTTTAGATGAAATTAAGCTAACTAACTAAGAATATAAATCACTAATAACCCAATTAATTCTCAATTTTCACTTTGAACCCGATAAACGTACCCGAAACTACTAGACCTATTTTCAGGGCCTTACATTATAAAAAATGAAGATGAGTCTTGTGTTTACAAGAAACTTAGTAGGAGCACTATTGTATTCTTGGTACTGTATGTAGATGACATACTTAACATAGGAAATGACATACATACCTTACAGTTTGTTAAGACTTGGTTTAGAAGTTGTTTTTCTATGAAGGACTTGGGCGAGGTTACATACATATTAGGAGTCAAAATCTATAGAGACAGATCAAGACAAATCCTAGGTTTAAGTCAAAGTACATACATATAGATAAAGTGCTAAAAAAGTTCAATATGGAAGAATCTAAGAGAGGATTCCTACCTATGAGACATGGTATTTCACTCTCGGAGGAAATATATCCTTCAACTTGATAAGAGAGAGAACATATGAGTAAAATTTCATATGCTTCGGCTATTGGATCTATCATATTTTTCATGTTATGTACTCGTCTAGATGTATCGTATGCTTTAAGCATGATGAGTTGGTACCAATTAGATCCCGGTGAAGGTCATTGGGTCATAGTTGAAAATATCCTTAAGTACTTAAGAAGGACTAAGGATACATTCCTTATATATAGAGGTGAGGAAGAGCTGAGTGTAAAAGGTTACATTGATGCTAGTTTCCAAAGCAACAAGAATGATTCATGATCGCAATCGAGTTTTTTATTTTCCTTTAATGGTGGTGTTGCAAGCTGGAAAAGTTCAAAGCAAGATACAATAGTTGATTCTACAATTGAGGCCGAGTACATTCCAGTTAGTGAGGCTACAAAAGAGGCTGGTTGGATCAAAAAGTTCATATCTGAACTAGGGGTTATGCCTAACATATGAGATGCTATAGAACTTCGTTGTGACAACAGCGAAGCTATTGCATAAGCAAAGGAACCCAGATCTCACCAACAATCCAAAAATATACTTAGGCGCTTTCATCTCATTCGAGAAATCATTGATCAAGGAGATGTTAAAATATGTAAAGTACCAACAGATGACAACATTGTTGATCCACTGATGAAGCCTCTGACATTGCAGAAACATGATCGTCACACTAAGTCACTTAGTATTAGATATAAGATTGATTGGTCTTAGTTTTAGTGGGAGATTGTAAGAGTATGCCCAAAGACCAATCATGAGATGATTGTAATCACATACTCGTTTTACCTTGTTTATTAATATAAGGCACTGACATTATTATTTCAGTTTCTTTTTCTGTATATATAAATAAATTAAATTGTAATAAAGTCCTAAAAATATGATTATTTTTAAAAGGTCCTTAGTCAAGTATTATTATGGGCTTGTACAACAATAATGCATTAAGACTAATGTGTAGTTGATTGATGACAAAGAGTTGTCATTGACATAGGGATGTCAAAATCAATACATGAGCATGTGTTAAATATATTGGATTGACCCGCTATGAGCATGTTTCTTGGATATTATGTAATAGTCACAATATTACTCTTAGTGATAACTACGTATATGATCCTCAAACTGATGTTGGATATACCACAACCCATGTAGTGGGATATGGTTGATCAAGATAGAATTTACCCCTCTTACATAATAGGAGCAATATCTTAAGCCTCTTGATGGAGTGAGACTAGAAATGCGTGGCCATACTCGAATAAGTTGATATGAGATATCACTCGTATTTGTTTATCGTAGTCTACTCATAATATCAAGAATTATGATATTGGACTATACAAATGTGACTATTTCATGACTTATGTCCAATCTAGATATTAAGGATAAAATGATATAATACATGAAAAATTGTTACAAAAAGGTTATGTCGAATCACGACTTCTTGTAACTTGGGAAGCAATGATGCATTGCTATATGCCACTCATTGCTTGTAATATTATAAGTTCTAGTACTACTACTAACGTTATAAGAGCCTACAAAGTCACACCCTATAGTTGAAGCGAATAGAATCCAAATACATTTAGTATAATATTTAGCTGTCGCATGAATTAATTTAAATTTGACAGTTAAATATTGAACACATTATACGTACAAACTTGTTGTACACAAATAGAGAGCATGGAGAAAATCAATATATGAAATTTATTCGTACAAAATATTAATTGTATATATTTTACCAAAATTATTAATATAAATAGTTATAATAATTAATTTCGGTCAAATATAAAAGACATGAAATTAATATTCTTTTGGAATGAATATAATTAATATATAAATTTGATTCATACAAAATATTAATTGTATATATTTTACCGAATTTATTAATGTAAAATGTTATATTAATAAATTTCGGTCAAAATATAAAATACATGAAAATTAATATTCTTTTGGAAAGAATATAATTAATATATGAATTTGATTCATACAACATATTAATTGTATATATTTTATCGAATTTATAAATATAAACAGTTATATTAATTAATTTCGATCAAAATATAAAAGACATGAAAATTAATATTTTTTTGGAAAGAATATAAATATATGAATTTGATTCATACAAAATACTAATTGTATATATTTTAAAGAATTTATTAATATAAATAGTTATATTAATTGATTTCGGTCAAAATATAAAAGACATGAAAATTAATATTCTTTTGGAAACAATATAATTAATATATGAATTTAATTCATACAAAATATTAATTGTATATATTTTACCGAATTTATTATATTAATTAATTTCAATCAAAATATAAAAGACATGGAAATTAAAATTCTTTTGAAAAGAATATAATTCATTTTTCTAACATTTCATTTACCTTCTCTATCAATAAAGGAATAATCCTAGTTTTCCTTTTTAATATGTGATGTCAAAGAGGATAAAAGGATGATAATCCCTTAATGTGTTATGGTTACCAACTTAATAATTTAAAGGTCTAGCAACCGTTTTTAATTATTCTCTCTGAAAAGTTATTGCGGTGTATTGTATGCGCAAATTGTCCAAGTATACACGTCGCTCAAGTAATAAAGTGATGAGTGAGTTATCGTTCTCTACAGGGATCGAAATTTTTAATGTGATTTAATTCAATTATTGTCAAGGCAAAATAATGCCAGGGTAAAGTCAATGTATATTAATGTCATGACTCTAAAGTTATGTCAGGGCAAAGGTTAATAAATGCTATGCTATGGCAAAATATATATATATATATAGATACTTATAAAAAGAATAAAAATATAATAAGCATTAGAAATATATATAAGAAATAAAAATATAATACAGTAATAGAAATAATAATGCATATTAAAAATATAAAGAATAAAAAATAAACATAATAATTGAAATATAATAAGAGTAAAAATAAACTAAGTACGGGAAATAGATTTATAAAATAAAACTTAAAATAAGAATACTTAAAATATATAATTATAAGTGTTGAAATTAAATATAAAATAGTTTGTTGTTTTTAGTGCGAGAAGATTAAATGCGGAAATTTAAATGCAAGAAAATAAAGTGCGAGAATTTAAATTGTACGAAAGCAAATTGGTAAACAGTAAATGGGAAGAGTTGAATGACGGTGGAAGTGTTAGCATAATATAAAGGGGAGACAGTGTATGATTGAAAAGATCAAATAGATTTGGAGTATATTCTTATATCCCAAAACGTCATGGCAAGCCTCTAATACTTATACTACTCTATCACGCAATTCTTTTGGCAGTGATCACAAGCTATCAAACTTCCATCATATCAATGTGAAGTGCATTGTGAAAAGTCCACTTGAATAAACAGTAAAATATCATATTAACCATTAATTAAAATATTATAAAAATCATCCAAATAAATCCTAAATTAAATCATTCAAAAATCATCTCAACAAACTCAATTGAAAATAAACTAAGGAAACTAGAAAGAAAATAGGAGCTGCTATCACTAGCCTTCTACTTCACCGGCGCTCGGGCAAGATCTAGAGGGTAGAGCATCTTCTTCCTCATGCTTAGCCCTTCAATGGAGTCGTCAGCTTCATCCCTGCTTGCCTCAGAAATCCACTCGGGATTTGCGCATTGGTTGTTGCGTGATGTGCCTCAATTCACTCAGCTTTTCCCCCTTTACTGGTCCTATCTTTCCCTTAGATTTTTCTCCTTTTTGTAGAGGTCATCACACACACCATGCATGCTCCTCCTTATTTTGGGGGATCCTTCTAGTGCCTTAAACAGCTGGTTGATTCTTCTTGTGCCTTAGACAACTAATTGATTCTAGAACAATCTGCTTTGCTGCGTCAGCTTTTTTGGGATTGCCACGACATTTTTTTTATTCTGCCATGGCAATATTTCTCTTGCTGAAGGTACGTTCAGCTGGCATGTTCTAAAACAAGCTGTATCTACTAAGTCAGCTTCCAGCTCACACTTTCTCCCCTACTTCTAAAAGATTCTGTAGGTATGTCCAGATGGCAGCTTCTACAATCTGTTGAGTCAGCACTCCCAAGATTGACGTGACAATCAGCACTCCCAGGATTGCCATTACAATAAAATTTATTCACGGCATAATTCTGCTCCCTGGATTCCAGCTTCCTTATCCTGCACCTGCACTACACTCAACCACCGCACCATCTTTTTCTTCCAAAATTAGAGTAAAGATGCAATAAATTACGTACAACCAAGCTTTATGCATGCATGCATGAAAAATACTAAATTCTATCCTAAAATGCTTAATTTTACCTAAGTCCAAACACTTTCTAAAGGTTAAAAAGGTATAAAATATAATTTTTTTCATGTGTTATCACACCCTCAAACCTGAGTTGTTGTTTGTCCTCAAGCATGAATGCATGAAAGATTTACCATGGCATCATTGAGAAAATAGAACCTGCAGAGCATATTTTAATGTTTCCATTCTCAACAGTCTTTTAAATCTAGAAATTTGTTCAAGTCTCATAAGTTTATTAAATAAAAGAAGTGCAAAAAACTATCTTAATAGAATAAAAAGTTTTATTTACCGAGGCAATTTTATTTATAGCAGACTTCTCTTATTGACTTGTTCTATTTTTCTACTTGATTTAGTTTTTACTCAAATTAAGGGATTCATTTTGTCAAATAGTTTTGTTTCCTGACAACTTCAACTAAGAAAATACTAAGCTGCCAAAAATTATGTCGTGTCATAATTTGAATTATATTACACCCATTTAGCTAAAGTTTTTCTTACTTAAAAGATAGATGGAGTAAACAACTATCTCCTTAGCTTACTCAATCTTTGCTATAGTGGAGTGCCTTAAATTTTATTTTATTTTATATTTTTTTGTACACTTATACTTAATCCTACTTTTCTAATCAAAATACAAAGGAGCAAACAAAGTATTGCTGACTTACTTCGTAGTTTCAAGCATTGAAGTGTCCTATGGCATTTTATAAAGATTTTTTTATGCCATTACAAAATTATTCTTTCTTTTGAGCAACTAAATTTTTGAAAATTTTTCCTAAGTCTTTTAAAAAGGAATCTAGTTTAAACAAATTTCTTCAATAAATTCAATTTCCAACAATTTTCCTATGCTTAACTTACTTATTCAACTATCAAAGTCCCTAAATTTTCAAAGAATTTTTATGCTCATAATTGAACATTATGATGAAAAATAATATACTCTAAACTTATTCATAATCTCAAACAATACCATGACAATATGTAAAAATGAAAATGTCATGACAAAGAAATAATAACACCGCAAAATGCAACTACAACAATGTCATGACAACAAAACAATATTATGGCTAAATAAAAATTACAACCTAAATGCAACTAAGTATAGGACAACACTCCCCTAAACTTAAGGGTTGCATTGTCCTCAATGCATGAACATATGAAAAACATAGAAAAATTAAACAATATGCAAAAATAAAAATAAAAATGAACAAAGCTTGGTTAGAAAAGTGTAATTCTAATTGGTGCGAGGGATTTTTGTGCAGCATGCCTGTCCCGCATATTCCATTTCAACTATTGGAGTGGCACATCCTCCTCGACTTTATCAGACTTAGTGATCTCATTAATGACGCAGTTGAGTTCGCAGTCTGTTGTCGTCATTACTTTTGTTGGCATAGGTGGGACAGCTTTAGTACTATCCTTTGGTAATGTAGAGGTAGGGTTGGCTTCTTCCTCAAGTGTTTGATTTTGTCCTCTTTAGTAGCAAACTTTGTGAGGGAACGCAGGCATGGACTTGGGTTTTTTTTTTTTTGAAATCTTCTCTTCTAAGGCCACATCTTATTTCTCCAATGGCCACTCTTTCTTGCACTGTTTCCAATTTCGCAGCTTGTTAATTACGGACCTAGGTATAAGAATTATGCTTGTGTCGAAATCACACACTGTCTTTCCAATATAATGATTGCCAATGGAATAGGGTCTTGGGGTCAGTCAATTTTGGAGGCAGTTTGTTTGTCATGGCAATCCACCCTTCAGTAAGTGTGACTGTTTCGAATTCTCCCAATCTTCGCTTCTTTGACAGTATGTCTTCAAGTTGTCGAGATTGTTTTGTTGTGGCATTTATGTCGGCAAAATCATCTGATTCGACTGCAGCAGTACTCTATTTAACCTCTTCCGTTGCAATTTGCTTTTAAGATGGTTCTGATACTTGTCCATGGTTGAGACCTGAGTTGTACTCTTTTCCCTTGGCATTTTTAATGACTTCATTCAGCTGAGTCTCTCTTCTTGGAGTAATTGCCTCACAATGCTCTTGCCCTTGTGATCTCAAATTTAAAGCATTTGTTTTCTACCCCAGTTGATATTCAAGAGCTCGTAGGGAAGTAGCTTGACTCTGAAGTACGACATCATTCATGACCATGTATTCTTTCAACAAAGATTTAGTGGATGAAGACTCTGATGTTTGGTCTTCTTGGACATTTTGACACGGCATAGGTTGATCATAATTAGGCGGTCCCGTCTCGGTATTCTGCCCAATAGCATTGCTTATATTTCCAGCATCTTGACTATTCCAACCAAACTTTAGATGTTGCTCTCACCTTAGAGTGTAAGTGTTGGAATAGCGATTATTATTTCAGTTAAAATTCCCCATGTAGTACACATATGCTAGATTTGATGGGCATTCATCAAACACATGGTCTTCTCCATAATAAACACATGATAAATAAGCTGATTATAGCTCCTTGACTATAATTTGCCTCTACATTGTCTGGATCATATTAGTAAGACTTGGGCTGTTAATGAATTAATTGCGTCAAACTCCATAGTACCGGCAGCTCTCCTTCTTTTTAACACTGATATGTGTCTTGAGCAGGAATTCATCTTATTATGCAATGGCAAAACCTGGAAAGAGAATATAAATAGTTAGCAAAAACAAAAATTAATGCACTTAACAATAACTAAATCAAATCTCACTAAATTTTTGATCCCGGCAACGGTGCCAAAAATTTGTTGCGGTTGTATTGTATTCGCAAAATGTGCAAGTATACAAGTCGTTCAAGTAATAAAGTGATAAGTGAGTTATCGTTCTATACAGGGATTGAAACTGTTAATGAGATTTAATTCAATTATTGTCAAGGCAAAATAATGTCAGGGTAAAGGTTAGTAAATGCTATTGTCATGGACCGTGCACCAAGGCCTGAGACCAGCACGCATCAAGCTGCCCAAGAATCACTCCGCAGCATCTGAGCCTATCACCACTTAGCCCAACACTTGGGATTGAAGAGCCTTGCTAAGTAAATATGGCAAGTAGCACATAAATTAGCATATTCCCTTTTGATTCTTTCCATATCTTTTGTAATCTCTTATCTTAGGAATGTTTGATTAGAATTCCTTATATTAAGGGATATTATAGATGTCATTGTATCTAGACCGTCGTTGTACTCTAATCTTAACCGTTGGATGTATGGGGCTTCAACTATAAAAAAAGGCTTACCCCCACCTCATTTTACAGACTTCATTTTTGAGGAATATATAAAGCATTCACTCAAATTTCTTCCTTGTCTTTTGTTTAGCCTTTTCTTTCAGAGTTCTTTTGCTTCCGCAAGATCTAAGCACTTTAGCTTTGATCAAGTTTCAAGCTTACTTAGGCGCTGTTTGATCAAGAAGCGTCTAAGGCCGCACGCTCCAAGATTCAAGTTTTAGGAACGTGACAAGTGGTATATGAGCCTGTTTGAGTGACAGAGATGGCACCACAAAACGCAAGCAAGGTTTCAGTAACTGAACGAGAGACTCATGCTGCTATTGAGAAAAAGAAGAGAGAGAGTTTCAGGGACATCATTTCAGCCTTGGAAAGAAGGGTCGCTAGACTTGAGGAGTCCATGAAGGAAGCCAATGAGACCCAAGACGAGACAGAACCGTACTTTGAGAGAGTGGGTTCTCTTAAAGAAGAAGTCATGATTGCGGTTCAAGGACTTCTCGATGACATATATGAGAAGTTAAACCAACGGGACAATTCCCTTGAAGTAGCAAGGGAGGCTACCAAGGCCGAGTTGGTGGAGGAGATCAAGGATCTCAAAAGTGAGCTAGGCATTTACAAGAGAGCCATGAAGAATGGCATGATGGCAGAAACAGCGGCACCCACACCGAGGATCGATGTCCCAAAGCCAAAGATGTATTCGGGGACACGACCGACCCAAGATGTTGAGAATTTCATTTGGGCCATGGAACAGCACTTCCAAGCCATGGGGGTCACGGACAAAGCAACAAAGGTAAACACTGCTTTTGTCTATTTGACTGATATCGCTCTTTTATGGTGGCGACATAGGTGCTCCGAGAAGGAGAATGGGGAAATTCCCATTGCAACATGGAGTGAGTTCCAATCCGAGTTCAAGGAACAATTCTATCCCAAAAATGCACAACTAGAAGCCCGAGCAAAGTTGTGACAACTCAAGCATAATGGCTCGATTCAAGACTATGTCAAGCAATTCATCGAGCTCAAGCTTCAGATCCCAAAGTTGGGCGAAGAAGAAGGATTCTTTGCCTTCATGGATGGACTTCAACGATGGGCCAAAATAGAGTTGAAGCGGATGGGGGTCCAAGAGCTTTCCAAAGCTTTATCCGCAGCTGAGTCCATTGCTGAGTTTGAGATCAAGAGGTCCGAGTCTTCCAAACCAAAGCCAAAATCCAAAGGCAATGGTGGGGGAGACAAGGAAAGACCAGCCAAGAAGGGGTCTGAGAAGTCGACAGGTGGTAATATCAAGTTTCGCAGGCCTTGGGAGAAGAACAACGAGCCTTTCAAGTGCTACACTTGTGAAAGAAAGCACTTGGCGAGGAACTGTCCTCAAGGTGAGAAAGCCGCCACCATCCAAGGGAAGGATGCCGAAGAGAAGGAGGCTCTTAAGCTTAACTCCATCACTAGCTCCATAGAGGTTAAGAAGGGTCATAAGAAGAAGGGACTGATGTTCGTTGACTCACTGTGGCAAGCCAAAAGATGAGCGCTCTAGTGGACACAGGTGCCTCAGAATTGTTTGTGTCTGAGTGGGCTGCCAATAGACTTGACCTTCGTGTTGAGAAGGCAAGTGGGTTTATTAAAACCGTCAATTCCAAAGAGGCTCCAATTACGGGAGTGGAAAAAGGAGTTATGCTAGACCTTGGAGGTTGGATCGGTAAGGAAAATATCAAGGTAATCCCTCTAGATGACTTTGATTTCCTGATTGGACTTAATTTCCTTGACCGGGTTAATGCATTCCCTGTTTTCTTTACCGATTGTTTGTGCATTCTTGATCCGAAACATCAATACATTGTGCTGGCAACCCGAGAGGCCGGAGTTAGAGCCAAGATGCTATCAGCCATCTAGTTTAGCAAGGGGGTGCACAAGGAGGAACCAACTTACTTAGCTGGTTGGTTGATGAGCAACCTACCAAGTCCGTTGAGGTCTCAGAAGATGTGGGACAAGTATTGGAAGAATTTCGAGATGTGATGCCTGTCGAGTTGCCCAAAAGCTTGCCACCAAAGAGAGAGGTGGATCACAAGATTGAACTCGTGTCGAATACGGAGCCACCCACTAGAGCCCCTTACTGAATGGCTCCACCTGAGTTAGAGGAGTTGCACAGACAATTGAAGGAACTCCTAGATGCGAGATATATCCGACCATCCAAGGCACCCTTTGGTGCACTAGTACTCTTTCAGAAGAAGCATGATGAGACGCTTCGAATGTGTATCGACTATCGAGCTTTGAACAAGCTCACTATGAAGAACAAGTACCTAATCCCGCTCATTGCTGACTTGTTCGATCAACTTGATGGTGCAAGGTGGTTTACCAAGTTGGATTTAAGGTCCGGATATTATCAAGTTCGAATAGCCGAAGGAGATGAACCAAAGACTGCTTGTGTGATGCGCTATGGTTTGTATGAATTCTTAGTGATGCCCTTCGATCTCACGAATGCTCCTACCACTTTCTGCACCCTCATGAACAAGGTATTACAACCATTTCTTGATCAATTTGTTATTGTCTACCTTGATGATATTGTGATCTATAGCAAGACATTCGAGAAGCATTTGGGGCATTTGCGAAAGGTGTTCAAAGTCTTGCGAGAGAACGAGCTCTATATCAAAGAAGAGAAGTGCTCGTTTGCCCAGCAGGAGGTCCCTTTTCTAGGCCACATTGTGGGAGGTGGTAAGATCCGAATGGATGGGGCCAAAATTCAGGCGATTAAAGATTGGGAGCCGCCAACCAGGGTGACTGAATTAAGATCCTTCTTGGGGCTAGCCAATTACTATCGAAGGTTCGTCAAAGGCTACTCCAAAATAGCCGTACCCTTCACCGAGTTACTGAAGAAGGATAAGGCCTGGGATTGGAGCATTGATTACCAACAAGCCTTTGCAGAATTGAAGAAGGCCATGGTGAGTGAACCAGTGTTGGTGTTGCCAGATTACACCAAGCCTTTCGAGACCTACACCGATGCATCTGACGTTACCATTGGTGGGGTACTTATGCAAGAAGGACATCCGGCTGCCTTTGAAAGCCAGAAGCTCAATGAGACCGAGAGGAGGTACACGGTCTATGGGAAGGAAATGACTGCAGTGGTGCACTGCTTGCGCACTTGGAGACACCACATACTTGGGTCCAGGTTTGTGGTATACACAGACAATGTTGCCAATAGTTATTTTCTAACCCAAAAGAAGTTGTCTCCAAAGCAGGTTCAATGGCAAGAATTCCTTGCAGAATTTGATTTTTCCATGGAGTACAAACCAGGAAAGGTGAATTCCATTTCCAATGCTCTAAGCCGAAGGTACAATATGGAGTTTGTTAGCTTGTCGTAGGGACAACTATTGGAGCGCATCAAAGAGGGGTTGTCACATGACCCAACAGCCAAAATGCTCATCGACTATGCCAAAGAAGGGAAGACTAGAAAATTTTGGCTCGAAGGGGACTTATTATATGCTCGAGGACACCACCTCTATGTGCCTCAGTTTGGAGAATTGCGTAAGGGGATCATGAGGGAATGCCATGATTCTAAGTGGGCGGGACATCCGATGAACCGGACATTAGCACCGATTGCAGAGAACTATTACTGGCCGCACATGGGCATAGATGTTGAAGCCTATGTGAAGACTTGTCTTGTGTGCCAACAGGACAAGATAGAGATGAAGAAACCAGCGGGACTGTTGCAGCCATTGCCCATTCTCGAGCGACCATGGGAAGTGTTTCCATGGATTTTATAGTCGGTTTGCCCAACACTGATGGCTTGTCAAGTATTATGGTTATTGTTAACAGGTTTTCAAAGTATGGGACATTCATTCCAGCGTCCAAGGTGTGTCCAACCGAGGAGGCAGTACGTCTTTTCCTCAAGCACGTGGTCAAGTATTAGGGAGTGCCAAAGACGATTATCAGTGATCGGGACACACGATTCACGGGGAGATTCTGGATCGAGTTATTCAAGCTAATGAGATCAAGCTTGAACTTCTCAACAAGTATTCACCCCCAAACGACGGGCAAACTGAACGAGTGAATGCACTCTTGGAGATCTATTTGAGGCACTATGTGAGTGCAACGCAGCGCGACTGGCCAAAACTGTTGGATGTGGCTCAGTTTTCTTACAACTTGCAAGGAGTGAGGCCACAAACCAAAGTTCGTTCGAGATCGTGACCGGGCAATAACCGCTTACACCCAACACGGTTGTTACCAAGTATGAGGGGTCGAATCCAGTAGCACACAAGTTTGCCATGGAGTGGCAAGAGCATCATGACTTAGCCCGAGCTTGTTTACAAAAGGCAGGGAAGGGGACCAAGAAATGGACAGATCGAAAGTGTAAGGACGTGAATTTCCAGGTTGGTGATCTAGTCCTTACCAAATTGACAGGAATCTTGTGCAACCCAACCGTGCACAAAGGGCTTGTGCGAAGATACGAGGGTTCGTTTCGAGTTGTGAAGTCATGGCCTATCGATTGGAGTTGCCACCGACCATCCGAACTCATCCAGTGTTCCATGTTAGCTTACTCAAGCCTTACCATCAAGATGAGTCAGATCCGGATCGAGGCAAATCACATCGAGCGCCAGTCGGAGTGAAGATATCCTATGAGAATGAAGTTCGAGATATCCAAGCAGAGAGAATTATACGACGGTCAGGTTACCGACCAAGGCATGAATATTTTGTTCAATGGAAGGTAATTCCTGACAATGAGGGTAGTTAGGAACTAGCCGAGGGCCTGTGGCAATTCAAAGACCAAGTGGACAGATACCATGCTAGCCGAGTGACGAGGGCGTCACCAGATTCAGTGGGGGAGAATGTCACGGACCGCACACCAAGGCCCGAGACCAGCATGCATCAAGCTGCCCAAGAAGCACTCCGCAGCATCTTGGGCCTATCACCACTTAGCCCAACACTTGGGATTGAAGAGCCTTGCAAAGTAGATATGGCAAGTAGCACATAATCTAGCATATTCCCTTTTGATTCTTTCCATATCTTTTGTAATCTCTTAGGAATGTTTTATTAGAATTCCTTAGATTAAGGGATATTATAGATGTCATTGTATCTAGACCGTCAATGTACTCTAATCTTAACCGTTGGATGTAGGGAGCTTCAATTATAAATAGAGGCTTACCCCCACCTCATTTTACACACTTCACTTTTGAGGAATATACAAAGCATTCACTCAAATTTCTTCCTTGTCTTTTGTTTTGCCTTTTCTTTCAGAGTTCTTTTGCTTCCGCAAGGATCTAAGCACATTAGCTTTGATCAAGTTTCAGGCTTACTTAGGCGTTGTTTGATCAAGAAGCGTCTAAGGCCGCACGCTCCTAGATTCAAGTTTTAGGGACGTGACACTATGCTATGGCAATATATATATATACTAATAAAAAGAATAAAAATATAATAAGTAATAGAATTAATAATGTGTATTAAAAATATAAAGAATAAAAAACAAACAAAATACTTGAAATATAATAAGAGTAAAAATAAACTAAGTACGATAAATAGATTAATAAAATAAAACTTTAAATAAGAATACTTAAAATATATAATTATAAGTGCTAAAATTAAAGATAAAATAGTAGGTTGTTTTTAGTGCGAGAAAATTAAATGCGGAAATTTAAATGCAAGAAAGTAATTTGCAAGAAAATAAAGTGCAAGAATTTAAATTGCAACAAAGTAAATCGGTAAACAGTAAATGGGAAACGATGGTGGAAGTATTGGCAAGATATCAAGGGGAGCCAGTTTATGAATCAAAAGATCGAATAGATTTGGAGTATATTCTTATATCCTAAAATGACATGGCAAACCTCCAATACTTATATTGCTCTGTCACGCAATTCT
Organism: Gossypioides kirkii; assembly: GCA_005610355.1. Lineage (NCBI taxonomy): Eukaryota > Viridiplantae > Streptophyta > Magnoliopsida > Malvales > Malvaceae > Gossypioides > Gossypioides kirkii. Next base: position 24,490,207 of record CP032245.1, read on the forward strand.
TTTGGCGATGATCACAAACATTCAAACTTCTATCGTATCAATGTGAAGTGCATTGTGAAAAGTCCACTTAAATAAATAGTAATATATCAGATTAACCATTAATTAAAATATAATAAAAATCATCCAAATAAATCCAAAATTAAATCATTCGAAAATCATCTCAACAAACCCAATCGAAAATAAACTAAGGAAACCAGAAAGAAAACAGGAGTTGTTGTCACCAGCCTTCTCCTTCACCGGTGCTCGGGCTAGATCTGGAGGGTAGAGCGTCTTCTTCCTCGTGCTTAGCCCTTCAATGGAGTCTCAGCTTCATACCCTCCTTGCCTCGAAAATCCACTCGTGATTTGCACATTGGTCGTTGCGTGATGTGCCTCAGTTCACTAAGATTTTTCCCCTCTACTGGTCACACCTTTCCCTTGGATTTTCCTCCTTTTAAGAGGTCATCACACACACCATGCAAGCTCCTCCTTTTGGGGGCTCATTCTAGTGCCTTAGACAGCTGGTTGATTCTTCTTGTGCCTTAGACAGTTGGTTGATTCTAGAACAATCTACTTTGCTGAGTCAGCTTTTTTGGGATTGCCACGACATTTTTTTATTTTGCCATGGCAATATTTCTCTTGCTGAAGGTACGTCCAGCTGGCATGTTCTAGAACAAGCTGCATCTGCTGAGTCAGCTTCCAGCTCACACTTTTCTCTCTTGCTTCTAGAAGATTTTGTAGGTACGTCCAGCTGACAGCTTCTAGAATCTATTGAGTCAGAACTCCCAGGATTTTCGTGACAATCAGTACTCCTAGGATTGCCATGACAATAAAATTTTGTCACGACATAATCCTGCATCTTGGATTCCAGGTTCCTTATCCTGCACCTGCACTACACTCAATCACCACACCATCTTTTTCTTCCAAAATTAGAGTAAAAATACAATAAATTACGTACAACCAAGCTTTATGCATGCATGCATTAAAAATACTAAATTCTATCCTAAAATGCTTAATTTTACCTAAGTCCAAACACTTTCTAAAGGTTAAAAAGATATAAAATATAACTCTTTTCGAGAGTTATTAAAAATTCAAGAGAAAGTGGTTGTTCGTTTTTTACAAGGTGGACTACGTAGAGGCTGAGATGATTTCATTGTGGCTTGGAATCGATATCGAATCAACAACATTCTTTCAATATTTTTAGTAAAAAGGGTATATTTTCAACCTTATTTCAACCCGATTTGTTTCTCATACATGAATCCATGATTGATGATGGCCAGAATAATCTTTTCGTTGTGCCACGGGGCGTATCGACGATCCAACACAAGCACCCCATTAAATTATATTCATGGATGTATGTGAATTCGAAGAGTCACATTCATCCATGCATCTTGATGTACTTTGAATTCACCCGTTCATGAATGTTAAAGTGCTTGAATATTTGAAAATGCATTCCCCTTGCACTTACATGCATCCACAAATTCATTGGGACGCCATTCATGCATTCATCCTCCCTTGTGATGCATGAATCTTCCAAAACGTACATACATCTCCCTTAGGTCGTCCATGCATGGAAAATGAATCATTAAGGGCATTGGATGTTCGGTTGCATGAATTTGGAGTACCTACAAAACTATAAATAGAACCAAGCTCATTTTCAGCACAACAAAAACAAAGATAAAAAAATATAAACATATTGTGGATACAAAAAGCATAATAACAATATGACACATGACATGTTAAAACAACAAACATGTAAATATCAAGTAAAAAAACTCGAATGATGAATTTCATTTTAACTTTGGGCCAATCTCGAGTCCTAGCCAAATCACATGATGTGATTGAGACCACATCAAATGGGAAGGAGCAAGTTAGAGCAATTGCGCTCCGTTCAGGTTAAATGAACCCATTCAAAAAGAATTAAAATAGGGTAATGTAGACAATGCTCCGAAGGAACCCCTTTGTGAAGATGAGCTGAAATAAGATTATGATGAGGTAGCTAAATTAGCAGTTGAGCCAAAAATTAAAAAGAGAACTGAACCTGTTTCTTCAAATATACTATCTTCATCATGATTAGATGACAAGGGAAAAAGGGATGAAGCGGAATTTGTAAGTTTCTTAAACTTATTCAAATCACTAATCGAGAGAATACCTTAATATGCCAAATACTTAAAGAAATAATGGCTAGGCGTAGAAAAATTAAAAAAGGAGAACAGATTAATATAGACACTTCATCATTAGAAAAATACCCCCAAAATTGAAAGACTCTGGTAGCTTTACTATTCCCCTAGAGATAAGGGATATGAACTTTGGAAAGGCACTATGCAATTTAAGAGCTAGTATTAATGTAATGCCCCTTATCTATATATAAGAAACTCGGGTTGGGGGAATTGAAGAACACTTCCATCACACTACAATCAGCTGATAGATGTTTGGTACATCCAAAAGGTGTACTTGAATATGTATTAGTTAAAGTGCGTAAATTTATAATCCCTATTGATTTCATAGTCCTCGATTCTGTTGGGCAGACCATTTTTAGCCACTCCTAAATCCATTATTGACCTTGAAAGGAATGAACTAATTATGAAAATAAATGGTGAAATCGAAGTGTTTAAATGTGGTAGTGACCCACAAGAGGAGTTTGGGAAATATTTAGAGAATAATTGTTATTATATATCTTTGATTACCCCTAATGACCTTGATCAAGGGAAGTTGTGTTCTTTAGTGTGTGCAGGTCATACAGATAAACTGAGGCAACTTGATAAGTGGAAGGACTCATAATGGCATGGTGCAGCATGAACGAATAAAATGAACAAATTTGAAAGCGAAAGTACATAAACGAACAAATCCAACAGCAACACTTAAAAATTATTCCATGGAATTTCGTAATTGTGTTGTATAATTTTGTATTTTAATTGCTTGATGAACTTCAGACTTAATTATTAGCTAGGAGTAGAATCTAATTTCATAGAAGGTGGAGTAAACTGGGGATTATATGCACACAGGTGATTAGAACATGAGTTTTACTTGTCAGACACTCTTAAAAATGAAATTGGGCTAAAAACAAAGTTGGTGTGCAACACGTGCAACGGTGGCTAAAAATATAAAATTTCTCGTGTTGCGACACAAGGTCTTTTGTGTCACAACACACCCTGTGTCGTGACACGAAAGACAGTGGCTAAGAATTGGATTTTTCAAGGGTGTGTTGCGACTTCAAACTCTATTGTCGCAATAGAGAAAGTTTACCAGTCGTGTCGCGACATCGAAGCGAAAACCTGCAAAATTCACCTGACCCGTGATGCAACCCACCAGGTTCTAGATTAAACTTACTCGATTTAAACCCTAAATATACCTCGCTATTTGCCTATTCGCTTCTAAGTTTTTTGAGAACGCAAGCAATATCAAGGTTTTCCTAACTTAATCTTGTCAACTTATTGAATATTTATCGAAGAGAAGGGAGAGTTCGACGGTGATGAAAACGAGAGGGAATTTAAGTTTTTTTTATCAGTTAGGCTTTTTTCCACCAATTTCAGATTTGTTTGGCGTCTTAGATGCCAATGACCACGAAATACAGGTTTCCACCTTTATTAACCTATTTTCTTTCATCCAATGGCTAGAATTTCATTATTACTAAACTAATTGTTCACATTGTTTTTGAGCTTGTCCTAGGCTTTTATTAACTCTTTTATGAGCTCATGGTAGAATCTCCTAAAACAATATCAATGACTTGCACTGCAATGCATTCCGCTCACTTACGGACCCAAGCCATAATTCCATCATTAGGAATTTCGAATTAATAAGCCATATTAAAGAAAACATATAAATATATAAATAAATCGTTTATCAAAATTTAAGCCTTTCTCTAACAATGCACTTCACCTAAAAATTAACCTAAAAATTAATCTTTTCCGAATACATTACACTCCGGTAAAACTTACAGGCCTAATAAACTCAATGACTCAGTGTATGAGAACTTTGCCCTTGCTTTCATCTGGGGAAAAACTGAAGCTATCAAGCTATTATGGGCTCCCCCTTGCGAGCTTTCCAAAAGCTAGTGAATGATTAAATAATACATCAAATCTCCACTTTCTGCATCAAACCAAAGGATCCAGTGCCCATTTTCACTGGCAATCCAAGACAGATTCTGGATGATGGAGTCTCCAAGTTGTCCACCAGCCCATGTTTTGCCGCATCAACAATAAATTTAGAAGCTGTCTCAAAAGACATCTTGCTGAAAGGTGATATACATTCTGATATACTACCAAGTCTGCTCATAGGTCGATACCTTCCAGAGTGGGTCATAAAATCGGCAATAAGTGTTAGGTGGCGAATATTGACAGCGATCCCGTAAGATGTGAAAACATTACTGATCTCGCTAATTATGGTTTCTCTTGCAGCTTCCACTCCATAAGTATTAAGCATTGCATGAATGTTATTGGAATATAAATACCTAACATCAAGGAGACCTTCCATCTTCCAAAAAGCACCAAAATCCACTCCAGCTGTGTGCAATGCTGGTATATTTGCTTTGCCAGATGGACTCTTCCTTTGTTTCGGATCTTCGCCATAGTAAAAAACTTGATTCTCGCTACAGTCTGTCACTCGACATTGGTCAATCTTTCCAAAGCTCTGGATGTAAACCTTCTTTGCTGTCTTCTCAGCAATCTGCAGAAGATTATACCAGAAAGAACCAAAGTGTGCATTAGTTAAATTAAAATTGAACTTCTCATAAGCAAGAAAGTTCCATTGGCTCTTTCGAGAACTACTTCCTTTCAAATTTAAATGTAAACATGCATCCAAAAGTAAACAAAATAAAAAACAGGAAAAGATAATATTTAACCAGAATCAGCAGATTTTCTGTTTCACATCACTATACCATACGTGGCCAGTGCTCTCAAGAAAATTTAATAGTGAAACAGAAGAAAATGTTCCTAAAAAGTAGAACAAGATAATATTAAACCAGAATCGCCATATTTTTATAGTTTCACATCCCTATTCCATAGTTAGCCAGTGGCCTTAAGAAAATTTAATAGTGAAAGAGAATAAGAAAATGTTCTTCCTTTACGATCAACTTCATTTTCAATTTATTTCATGTATATGGGGGAGGTCTAGGAGGAAATTAGATATGTGCGAAACCATGCTGTGATCAATAACCAGGAAAAGAGAAGTACCTGAGCCAGTAAAATATGAGGTTCATTTACAAACTTAAAATGGACCTCAAAGACCAATCCTTTTGTAGCACTGAATATTGCTCGATCAGTCTCCTTCCTAATGAACTTTCCTCTCATCTTTTTACTTTTGGGTTCTGATCTGTTGTTTCCCTCCCTTGACTTTGGCTTAGATCCATCTTCTGCGTTTGGTGAACCATGAAAAATATCATCCGTTTCATTTTCTGATCCAATCACATTATTTTCAATAGTTCCATTCTCATCCTCAGACATATCATTTTCACTTTCCAACCCAGCCAAAGATGCCCCATCATTTTGTTCCTCTTCAGAACCATCTTCATAATCCATCTCATCTGTAGCTTGCTGTTTCTGTTTTTGTGCATCAAGACCAAGATCCTCAGCTCTTTCTTCATCATCAGTATCATCATCATTCTCAGTTTCATGAGATCTGCTTTCAGGATCTTCATCTGTTTCACTTGAAGCATTTGGTCGTGAATCTGGCATAAAATTTTTTATGCCACTAATTCTGGAGAGCAAAACCAGATGATTCTGTATGGCATCCTCTAACTCTCTCAAAAACACTACCTCTAAGATGTGCTGACAATCTGTTACAGTTATATCACTGTTCTTCAAATATCGGCCAGGTTTGCCAAGCCTCATCTTGAGTTTATAGATACTACAAATATCACCATTGTGAACAGCAAATGGTGTGACAGATACTCCCATACTCTCTAATATTTCTGCTACTGTGATTTTCTTCATCTTATCAGCAAGACGTAAGGCATCCTCCCTGCACATGCAAAATACATTCTAGTAGTTACTACTCTAAAGCTGAACAACTTGGCAAACAGTGCAGACAGACTACCTGACAAAGACTTTAGTAAAGAGATGAGGTTTGTCTGGATTTGCAGAAGGGGAAGGAGAAAAGTAGAATCTCCCTCATTTGCAAAACATTTTCATTTGGGAGTTGGAACTCTAAACATACCATCAAAACCAACAAGTTCTTACTCTTTAACTGAAGCAATTTGAAGAGGAAGGATTCCTCATTATTAATATTATTTTTCTGATGTACAAAAAAAATTTCTTTTAATATTTATTTAAACCTAAAAGTGCATTTGAACTAAGTCAGGACTTGAAGAAACCTGCCTCTGATCACTCTATCAAAGAAGGGGCATGTCGGCTAGTTTTCAATTGAAAATAATCCTTAAAAATTTCCTTATTTCTTACATGGACTTGCCATCTCAGGTCAACGTACCTGTTTTTCTTTGACAGAAATACAAGAGCAGTGTTTATGCAGCTGTTCAAATTTGGTTACCTACATCGCATGAGCTATGGCCACAGAGAAAAGAGGGAGGGTAGAAGGAACTCCAGTTCCGTTGCTATGACCGGACTATTAAATGAAAGGAGATGTTGTGGTTGTGAGGGAAACAGTGAAAAAGAAGCGGGGGAAATAGGGGGCATTGATCAGGACTCTTGTTTCCATTACAACTTGAGTTTCAAAAAGGAACACATATTTGGGCCCAAATTTCATTCTAATTAACTAATTTAATAAGAGTATCTCTTAGACCAGCCCAGGTCTGAATTGTCTTTTGCTCAAAGTTTCAGAACTAAAAGTCAGCTAAAGAGAATATAAAAGTAGGAAACTAATATGCTTCACATTTAAAGGTGTAGAGAAAATATCTCATACTTAAAAATTTAGCTTGATCAAAAAAAAGTTCTTTGCAACTATTTCCTTCAGTCAAATTCATTATTGTTTAAGGATGCATTTGGTTTACAGGATGTTAGACAGGGTGATATAAAAATAAAACTATCCTCTCTCAGATTGGTAATCACCAAAAGAGGATAGGATTTCAAATCATTGATTAGCATAGAATGAGTGAATTAGATATTGTGGTGTGAGATACCTGATCAGAACACTAATAAGCTAAATGAGGGGCTGAACTATCAAGTATTGTTTTAAGGTGTAAAATTTTTGAGTCCCAAATACTTTCCTAAAGTTCTACTAGAAATGGTACTTGTGATTACGTTACTATTAGAGTTGGTAGTAGGCTAGTAGCCTATACAAATATCATATGTACTCTTTTCTTTTGGGGACAGATTAAGAGACTACAATAAGAGATTTTCTGACAATAACCTTAAATGCTCACAACAGATCATCTCTTCGCCAGATCCCTTTTTCTGTGCTCAATTTCCCTATTTCTTAAGAACTTCATATTGTTATCATAAACTGCAGTCTTAATTCCCTTATTCTTACTAGATTGTAACACATGCAAATGGTTGAATGGAAAAAGTTCTCCTATCTTACTAGGTATTAGACACATTTCAGTCTTCATTTCCTTAATCCTTTTTTCATTTAACATTATGCATTACAAACGCAGCTTAATAGTTGAACCTGAATTTAGCGTTTGCATCCAGTTTTCATTTAATCATTGTTTTATAGGTATAGACCATAGCAACAAGTTGTCATGTCTAATCTAGGATTCACTTGAACCAAGAGGACCTTCATATGGTCGATGGTTTTATAGAAGCTGTGTCTTACTCCTATTTCTAATGATCTTACGCATCCTAGTCCTAGTAAGTTCACAAGTAGTCCAGGAACCTTCATGAATATTGATCAAGGGAGACACAACTGACAAGCAATTTAAAAAAATAATCAACAGAGGCTTAACTCACAGGTGACTAGCAACTTACTTCGTTTTCCCTTTATGCAAAGGGCATGTCATAACTGGAGTCTTGATATCAATTGAAGCAGTCATTAAAATCTCTTGCAAACGTGGAATACCCAGTGTAACATTCATTTCACCCCGCCCCGCAAGATGGAAAGTATTCAGCCTGAGAACAGAATATCCAAATGAATTTGACGAAGAAAAAGGCAAAGACACAGAAAAAGAATATATTGCACACTTAAACACCTCAAAAATACAAGTAAATTATTGAGTGAATTATATTTTCATATATCCTCACACCATGGAAGAAAGTAGCATGTAAGGATATACAATTGCATATGTACTACAAACACGAGAATTTCTACATGAAACCTGGATAAATAAACAAGGGAACTAGCAGTTGTCAAGCATGATTGGCTAGAACCCAGCAAGCTAATATATCAGAAAAACTAATAGTAGGGGCCCATAAATAAAACTGCTTACCCAGCAAGCTAATATATAAAAGTAAATAAATAAATGAATTGTTTCCAAAAACATTGTCAAGCATGATTTACAGATACATCCTCCCAGCATAATAATGCTCTAATACATTAACAAAAACAAACTTCACTAACTGGGAAATTTTAGCATGCTGGTTGTTTCCACCTGTTTAAAATCCAATTCTCGAAAGTAAATTTTACTCTAGCATCCCCCAATGGTGCATACAACTGCCTTAAACAAGCTAAGAGAAACAAATGCATGCAACCAAAGATTACAAGCAGAGTTGTCAAGGGCACAAAGTGCACTATAGGTGCTAGAACCCTTATATTGCCTCCGGCACAAGGCACAAAAAAGAGCTAGCGTGAGTGAAAGGCGCAAAAAAAAGGACCACAATATGCATACGTTGTAAGTTTTGCACGAGTTCAATACTATCCCTTTCTTACTAGTTACTAGTAAAGGTATATCCAATGAAAAGGTAGAAAATACAAGAAATAAAAGATTAGTCATGTGCTTTTCTAACACCCATCGCCTTACAAAATATCATGCCTAGGCGCACACCATGGTCCTCGTCTGAAAGAGTTTGAAGCACTTTTGTGGTCTAGTGCTAAGGCGCAGGCACGCACCTTGACAACACTGATTTCAAGTACAAAATATCACCATCTTAGACAGGATGTTTGTCCTGATTTTCATTCCAAAATCTCATTATTGTGTTTTTTAGTCCCATTATAAAACAGTTTGAATTTTAATCCTTCCATTAAATAATTCTGTTAGTATAGCATAAGATTCCATATGCCCAAAGATATGGTTGCTCTATATTCTAACAATACAAATTAATTTGCTTCATAAAAATCATGTTAAACAAAGGACCCTAATAGAATGAACTTAAGGAAGACCATAAAATAGCATGAAAATTTTGCTTTACCATTAAAACTTATGTCGCTTGACTGTCAATTATACTACACTAAACCAAATAAAGAAGTTAACTTTTCTCCTGAAAGTAAAAAAGCATCTTACGTCATTTGTGTTGAAGGTTCTCCAACAGATTGAGCAGCAAGCACACCAACAGGATCTCCTGGCTGGGCAAGACTAGAAAGAAATTTAAGCTTCAACAATTGTAAGAAGTTTTTTGTCTTTATCTTCTGCTGCCGGTTATCCTTTATAAACTGCACAGCTTTGTCTCTAAGACCATCAGGCAGTATTTTTCCAGAGTAATCAGGTTCCCCGAGCATGGAACTAAGCTTTTCTGACATCACATCGCGATTCTGAAAACAAAGAGAGAGGAACAATAAAAAACTAGTTTTAATTAGAGTTCAGACTCAAAAAATCAGGAAGAAATTCTTACTAATGCTAGTGCTTCAAACTTTGTTACAAAGCTTGTCTGATGGACATCAATACCATCGTCCCCATAGTTAAACTGAACAATTGAACCATCAGCATCACGAACAGTATGATCATAACTGATTTTCAAACACTCCAGATTCTTTATGAGGCATCTTTGGAGGTATCCACTACGAGATGTTTTGACTGCTGTATCAACTAGACTATAGAACAGAGGATTAAAGGTCAAGCAAAGGAACATGAACAGAACAGCTATAATACAATCTCGTACATGAACAGTTGCAAATTCCAAAAATATTTATAACCATAAAGCTACTTCTATCATCATAACAATTTCATGTCAGAATGCCATACTTCAGCATATGAAGCAGCTCTTTAATGTGTTAAAGAATGCATGCACAGAAAATATATATGAACAGAAGGGTAAACAAAGAGCAGGAAAATGCAATTTAGTCCATTAAAAAAAAAACTTTACTCATTAAATCAAAAAAATCCCGCCATAGTCCTCATAAACCATATGGGGCTTTTATAATAGGGTTTCCATCTATTACTCTATCCTTCTCGCTTTGGTAATTTAAATCAAAAAAATCCAGCCATAGTCCTCATAAACCATATGGGGCTTTTATAATAGGGTTTCCATCTATTACTCTATCCTTCTCGCTTTGGTAATTCTAAACTTTTTCCTACCATGACCCACAAAATTTTGAAGTCAGGATATAAATCCAAGATGTCTTCAACAGAAGAATTCATTCAGATAGTTTAATAATCACTAAGTCCAAATAGATACATCACACATTCTCTTGCATCAGCTTCAACATCAAAAGGATTTGCAGAACCATGACAACACAATTAGTAAGAAAATTCTTTCTTCAGTTTCTAAATCCACAAACCGATCTCCCAGAACCCCAATTCTACATTTTGCAATTACCCACCCTAGCTACCTAAATATCCGAAGGCATTCAACCAAACATGTCTAGAGCCCAACATTACCATTGATATCAACCAGCTCCATACAACATATTCAGCATAAAAAGTAGCAACCATTCAAGAATACCACCAAAACACCTGTCAAGTGGGAGGCAAGAACAGAAACTGCCTTGAAGGAAATGAAACTAGATAATATAAGAAAAATCCCTGTAATATATATTACTTCCCAACAATAAAGGCATATGGAGAGTCTGCATAATGCATGTCCATCAGCAAAAAAATGAGGTTCTATAAGTATGATATGGAGAGCCGTAAATAAAAAAGCACAATTTCATAGTATAGATCAAATTCCACATAAGCTTCAAGGAAGAAAGCATATTCCCACCAAAAAAGACAAATAAACTGAAGATCAAGTTTGGTTTACCCTTCACGCCCAGCCATACAATGGAAATAATATTCTTGTGGCCGAAGACCAGTAAGAAAACGATCACTGATGAAACCACCAGCTCTAGCTGCCCAGTCCCATGGATGGAAACAGGGCAATGTTTTACCAGAAACCATCCGTGGCACTCGCTTCCCTTCTAATTCTTGTTGACCAAGGAAAGATGAGATTTGCTGAAAATTAACCTGTTTGGAGCGTAATGCAAATAGTTAGAATCAACCTACAAGTGCTCTTCAGTGTTACATTGAGGCAATAGCATGAGTACACACTTTGTTTGCTTTCATAACAACAATCTTTGAACACCTTATACATAATGAATTCCAATATTATGAGTAAAAACTTTATCATAAACCAGGAATTCTAAAATCTTCAGGACCCTACCATCATGATGAAAAGCTGGAAACAGTTGGAAAGTGGATCCAAATGTGATATCTATAATATTCTCAAATCTATGTAAAATTAAATCCTTAACAACTTTATAGAAAATAAATAAAAAATTAAAAGCACTTGCACTTATGCATGCAACCAACACTCTAAAACAACTAAAGTCTGTAGAGGATTCAAAGGACTAGTCAAAGATAACTAGAAAAAGTTCAGATATTGGCAACAGACACTAGTAAATAATTCCTACAGAGAAGTTCTTTCTGACCCCGCACACATACATAGACAAACATCTATGACACCAGTAAATCGGGCTACAATACCCATGTTGAAGTCGGAAATATATAAAAAGCAGAAAACTACCTTACTTCCCTTAGCCCCAGTTGTAGTCATTAGAGATATACAGTTCCTTCCCATAGGTTTTACTAAACCCTCAGACAACAGCTCGGTAAGAACACCTTGGCTTGAGCTCTTGTTAAGCACACTAATCATCGTTCTGTCCAAGGCTGTAAGTGCAGCCTCTCCATCTCTGCGTATGGATTTCTCGATTTTCAATTGCAATTCCATTGGAGCTGAAACATATAAAGACATTACATTTGTGTTACAATGTTAATAGAAAATAGTATGCATATGCAACTTCTAACATATGAAGAAGCCAAGAAAAATTAAGGAGATCAGCCACATGACAAGTTACAAATGTTGTGAAAGAGGCAGCAACTTCTTGAATGTGGCTCACTATTATATGAAGAAAACGAAAAGAGAATGGAACATTATTCTATGAAAGAAACTTTTTAAAGGTACTGCATAGACTTATATAACCTTCCATGCTCAGTAAGCTGTCAGTTATAAATGAGAAATAAAATAGAATGGCTCAAATATTTAATTATTTTTGTTTTCTTTCGGAAAGGACCTATAGCAACAAATTTCAAGGAGCATAACTTTAATATTTAATTAATCATAAACAACAGGCCACCCAAAGTTAAACTTTCCTCAAACTTGTTTCAAAGGAAATATGATCTACAGTTGTCTCTTTGTTGGTTAAACTTGTTAGCCGACTGCTATCAAAATGCTTACTGAATTACATTATGGCAAAACAAACAATAGATGATAACTCTTTTTGGAAAAGCAACGCGTTTATTCTCCTTGGTTCACTTCCACTTTACCTGCCTAATAAGGAAGCAGATTTCTCTCCTCTAATCACTGTTGCTTCCAATTAAGATCTATCGACATTCATATATATTCATCTCTCCCTTTCTCCACAGCCCTCTCTCTCTCTCTGTTCTATCAACTTTAACAACCAACTTGAATTTCCAGATACCCCTCTTAACTTCTACAGACGATTTAGTAATAGTTATACCATTTTTAGAAAGATGCCTCCTTATCCAAATACTGATTGGTCTCAGCCTCAGAGAATGCAAAATCTATGTTCCCATTCTGGTAAATGATTAATTGAAGAGGAAAGGGTTCAAGTCAGGAGCAAGCTCCAGGTTTGTTTAGTATTCATGGCAAAGAAGGTTTTTTTTATCCTAATCTTGGTTACTGTTTACAGAATATCTCAATTGCTTTGCTTTTAATTGATTATCTAACTGTTGATTCCTTCTTTACTTTGAAATGATTAACTGTTTAATTTCTTCTCTTTCGTTACTAAAAAGAAGATATAGACTATCTGAAAAGACTCATAGTAAATATGGCAGACACAAGAACCAATCATTCAGTGCAATTTACCTCATACAAAAACGAAATATAAGCCTTTATATAACTACAATAAACTTGACAGTAACTTGCAACAGAAACAGGATATTTTAAGAAGCATTCAAAAATTCAACATACCTATTTCAGTATCCACCTTGACTCCACAAAACTCATAATGTGCTTCCGTCACTTTCTTTTCACATTCTTCAAGTTGCTTCTTCCTTTCAATGTCTCTATCATTCATTATCAAAAGGTCATCTACACCACATGTGAAACCATGCATCTGCATCATCAATGTTATATCAAGCAAGTTTGAATATCAAATACCATATGCTGCAACATTAAGAAGCAATTTTTAGAGATTAAAGCTAGCTGACCTGCAAGAAAACTGTAAAGAGACGACTGAATACTGACAGAAGAAATCCCGCAGTGTTTGAACCATATAGCTCTTGAACTGTATGAACTAGACCATAATCAGCAAACTGAGCCTTATCAATCACACCACGCACCAAGTCATTTTTGTAAATCAATATTTTTTCTTCATCAGGTTCTTTAATTGAGTTTTTTTCAGCATCCTTGCCTTCTTGGCCACCACTTTTTGGTTTATTTTCATTTGATCTGTTCTTAAAAAAATCACGTGGGGTTTTCCCAGTTTTTTCCACCGTAAATGGTGGACGACCCCTGGTAATATGATTTAGAACAGCGGTGATGACCTAGAAAAATGGATGGAGAAAAGAAAAGAGTAACCTGTTACCAAATGTAATTGTTTGATACATGAAAAGTAAACCAAACAAATAGAAAATTTGAGCATAGAGTAAAACATAAGGGAACATACCAAGGGTAGTATATATATAACCCTAATTTACATCCACTAAATCTCAGCGATAATTTACCACAATCTCAATCCCATGCAACAGAAAATTAAACAAGAGCGTGCAACAGATATAAAAGCTTCCTAGCCTCTTTACCAACCTGCTTCCCTGTCCAAAGAGGTTTTGGCTTCAATATTGCAGGTAGAATAGGCAGCATCCCTTCTTCAGAACTTGAAATGATTATTTTCTGACCAGATTTACCTAAGCGAGGATGTTGAGCTAAGCCAGAAACCCCAGAGCTATACAAAAGCTGATTAAACTTATCACGGCTTAAGAAAGTATCCCTCTTTGTGAGAAGTACAGAACTTACAATATGATCCTAAATTTAAAAAAGAAAACACAAATATTACCAGTTATATTGAGAAGTGTAGGGAGAAGAAAGTCATCATCATGCAAAATCACTATAATGAATTCAAAACCTGAATTAAGGCTCTTAGTGGTTCACCATTCGAAGGTCTGACATATTGGTTATTTGCATTAACAATGTTGTATGCTTCAGCACGACAAATTTCATCTTGTGGGAAATGTACATTTATTTCGTCACCGTCAAAATCAGCATTGTATGTACTGAAATCAGAACAAAGAAACTGATATCAGAATTGATAGCAGTTATAAAGTTTCATTAGACTTCAGAACTAATCATTAATAACTAATAATACATGTATGTAATGTATAGGTGGGTGTAGTCCATATTGTTAAGGAGTATGCCCGAGTGTCCCTCAGCATTGTTCAAAGGAAGTAAAACACCTCAAACTCTTTGAGCTGAGGCACATAAGATCAGGCACAGACCTAGGATGCCTAAGCACACTTTTTTGGTAAGGCATTTGGAGCAAAAAAAGCCCACATGGTTGAAGTTCTCTTTATGTTTGACCATTAAAAATGGGGCAATATCGAATTCTCAACTTAATGTTTGAGCATTCAACAACAAAATCAGGAACGTTGCACAACAAGAGAAAGGAAATTTTGCAAATCACTTCTTAAGAGTTTTTATCCAAATTGTATATCTAAAGCTTATTTCATACCTCTACATAGACTCGTACAAGAAACACATAAACACATATTTTACCTTTGCTCCAGCTAGCATTTTATTCCACACCTTATGCCCAAAGCAATATAATCATCCCAACACTGGGTGCAGTATATACATACCTTACATGTAATTACAGTACAGCATGTGTGCTATTATCTATTCTAGTTCTTACTCAGTAAACATGAATGTATCATTCATAATTCATATGATAGCAACCTGCAATTTGCATAGTGCATACGGATTGTCTTCTCCCCCTTCAACACACGAACTACATGTGCCATTATACTCGGCTTGTGAAGTGTAGGCTGCAAGAAAAAAGTTTGAATCAAACTCAAACTCAAGAAACAAAAACGCAACAAAAGAAGTATTTAATCAGAAATGTGATTCACGCTATACAGAACACCTCAAAGAAAGACATAAGGTTTCATTTGAAAGAAGTGCAAACACTTTCCAACTTTAGCAAACATTGATAATCTTTTCATGATTTCCATGAGCGAATTATACTGAACCATAAAACTTTAGAAGAGATAAATAAGATTTACCAATATAGAATACAACTAATCTGCTACTGAATAATTATATACCATGAGCCATTGGCTCTACAAGATTTACACTACCTTACACAACATAACAGGTTTCATTCTGTTTCTTTACAAAGTAAAACACTCACAAGCAGTTGCCCACTGTCCCAACAGTCATTAGCATGCGCATCCACTAAAGTAAACTAGAAGTAAATACAGTAACAAGTTGGACAAAAAATAAAAAGACAGTAACCACAAACAAGTTTGTCAAGGATTAGTATTCCAACAAGAAAAAATGTGGGATAGGATTAAGAACCTTCCAAGCAAAATAAATATTACAAAAGCCGATACCTAAACTCTTGTCCGTAACCTTCAGTTATCCTTTAACCACTTGAATATTAAGAGCAAGATAATAGAATGAAAATGTAACAGAAAGTGATGGAACGGAATAAGATGGACTACATAAGAGGATTGGACAGCAACACAGTTAAGTCTCTTGTAGCACATCAGATCAAGTGGCACTTAGTCTATTACACCATAACTTTCCCACAACAGATGACAGACGTTATTTAAAATGGGTACTATTTCCATTCTCTATATTCTTTTCTCACTAGATATGAATAGAAAACTTAAATATAAGCCCCACTATTATGCACAGGATTCCAGTGTCCTGCATTTTTCACCTCACCAAGCAAAATCCCTATTTTTGAGACAACAGACTACTTGTATGGATCAGCACTGCATGTAATTGATAAGGTCCAAGTACCTGTCGATTTACTAGCACAACATCTCCATCTTGCAAGTGCCGGAGAACCATTTTTCCTTCAAATTCATAGTCAAAATTTTTTCCAGGTTGGGTAATAGCTCCTCTTGATGAAGGTAATTTTCTAGATATGGAAATTCGTGCTTTTCTGTTAGGCGGCAGTCTTTGGGTGGATAACTTATCAACATAATGTGTTGCCCCAGGGTGAATTTCAGAGCCATTTATAATTGCTTCCCTCAACTTTACGACATTCCAAGGAGTCACTCTCTGCAAACACATCAACAGTTAAAGGGGGGAAAAGCACACGAAAAAACTCGGAAATCAATTATTTTCAAGTGCACTTCCAAGAGGATTTATTTCCTAAAAAAATAGAAAATTGGTACAGAGAAATGTTGTACACATTTCAAACTGAGCTCATTATCAAAATAAAATTACATAATCTAACATAGCACCTTACAATTTTAATTTGGTCGCATGACTACTAATAAGAAATTCTGCACATAATTCAACTGTGCATCTTAAATGGTAGCAAAGGTTTAATTTTAAATTTTAAAATCTTTTTAGCCTAGAGAGGAGCATTGCAAGGTTGGAATCCTCTCTCCCCTCTTAGACTTCCATGTATTTAGGAAAGGATAACAGCCATCTATCATCAGTACATATGCATCTTAAATGGTAGCAAAGGTTTAATTTTAAATTTTAAATTTTAAATCATTTTAGCCAAGAAAGGAGCAATGCAAGGTTGGAATCCTCTCTCCCCTCTTAGACTTCCTTATATGTATTTAGGAAAGGATAACAGGCATCTATCATCAGTACATATGCATCTTAAATGGTAGCAAAGGTTTAATTTTAAATTTTAAAATCATTTTAGCCTAGAGAAGAGCAATGAAAGGTTGGAATCCTCTCTCCCCTCTTAGACTTCCTTATAAGTATTTAGGAAGGGATAACAGGCATCTATCATCAGTACATATGCTTCATAATTCAGTAACAAGAATTTATTTCTGTGTGATGTTTTATAAGACCAAGGAACAAAAAAAAAACATCATTTTGATTGTCTATCAACTATGTATCATCGAAAGGGTTTGACTGGTTATTGACAGAAGATTTCTAGCTTCTCCTATGATTGCAAAATTTCTCCTATCAAATAAATAGTCGCAGGCTCATAGTAAAAATAAGGTAAATGGATACAAGCAAAAGCAACCAGAAGCACTCATCAGACTGCAAGATTAA
Source organism: Gossypioides kirkii (assembly GCA_005610355.1). Taxonomy (NCBI): domain Eukaryota; kingdom Viridiplantae; phylum Streptophyta; class Magnoliopsida; order Malvales; family Malvaceae; genus Gossypioides; species Gossypioides kirkii. The sequence goes on from CP032245.1 coordinate 24,507,692, forward strand.
GAGACTGTAAAAATTATAGTATCCTTACAAGGAAAGAAACAATCTTCTCATACTGCAAGCCAATTTCAAGATTCAAGACAAAGTAAAATACATAAAGGAGAAGCTGATAATCTAAATTTCACTCATTAAACTCCATTGCATTAATTTCGAGAGATCCTAAAAATGTATTAATTCACAAGTTGGACTAAAAAGATAATTTTACCTCAGGATAGGTTAACCTTAATGCAAAATAAGGTGGAATTCCAATCTCATTAACAGCTAAATAAGGATCAGGGGATATAACAGATCGGCAAGCAAAATTAACTCTTTTCCCCATCATTTTTTGGCGGAACATGCCTTCCTTCCTTTCCAGCAACTGACATATTCCTGGGCTCACATCTCTCCTTTGACCTGCCATAAAGAATAGAGAGTGCACCAGTTAACTGGTATAGCCTAACTATATATGAAAGATCTCAATTTTTTAAAATTATAATTAGTCTAAAGCAAAGAGCCACATGTACAAGCCATGTATTTTAAACATTGCACAATTCAGATGCAAGCAAAATGCCACCATTCATCCCCTCCTACGAATGCACACATGTGAAAGAAACAGAAACAGGAGTGCTCGCTCTGCTGTCTTCTATTGCAGCACAGTTTGAGAGAAGATACAAAATCACTATCTAAATTAGCTTTCAACAAATGAAGGTTCTTTTTTCTTTTTGCCCCTTCCCCATATTAGCACAACAAAGCATTTTTTGCATGCCTGGAGGTCACTACAGGGATTAAGTAACACCCTCTGTAGTAATTAAAAATATATCCTCAATAGGCTCAATAAAAGTGAGGCCCTATTAGATAATTGAGTCCCCCCAAGGGAAGATTTAATCAATGTCTCACTAGCCTACACTTAGACCCCACAACATTAGACACTATATTACATGATACAGAAGAAAAAATAAAAAAGAAAACTAATTCGCAAATGTCTCAAAATCTTATATATATATGAATTATTAACAAATCAAAATTTATAGAATATAAAATACCTAAAAACATGACTATGATACAGCAAAATACACACAGTACACAGATATTAAAATTGCCAGGTCTACCTACAATATGTTTGATACACAAAGTCCAACCAGCATGCCATGTTCTCTATAGCTCACCTAGTGCAAAAATAACCAGTAAATTTTCACTTCATAACATGCTACATAGACATTTCATGCCCCAGAAGTGGAAAGTTTAGCTCAAAGCAACATCTGAAGTCTCAGCAGCCAACACCATTTTCAATCAAAGGAATCAGTCAGTACCATACCAGCAGGCTACGCTTTCTTCTTTTGGTATTAGCACCAATTTGCTTTGACGTACTGTTTCTGGTTTTTGAGTTTCTCAAATATATTTTCATATATAATTATAAAACTCATTTCTATGTTGTCTGACAAATATGTTACATACACAAGCAAATATACATGTAAATTACATAAACATATATATGTATGCTTTTATGTATATATAAGTTTTCAAATATAAATCATCATCTAAAAATTTAATCATAAATAAAACATATAAATATCAAAAATACTAATAATTTATCATCAATTAAAGTCAATGGTGTAATTTAGTAAATGTATTTTATTTTTAAATGAAATTATGATGATAAAAATTACACAACTAGAAAAGTACAAGAAATTCGTTATAAGGATCAAAAAAGTAAAAAAGAAATCAAAAATCAAATTTTTGTACGGACTAGTACAAGATATTATGTGCCAGAATAAGCCAATACAAACTGGTACAAGCTAGTATGAACCAATACAACTGATACAGTCTAGTACAAAATCTGAAATGTTTCGAGATTAAAAAAGTTTCCTTTTTTAAGAGAGAGATACATACCAGCAATATGACTGGTATCATATGGCATCAACTATCATGAGTTCAATACACTTTGCTAATAAAGTTCAAACAGCAAGCAATTTCTATGTATTTTTTCACCTACACAGTGCACTCTGAGAAATAGGAAGAAAACTGTACTTACTCATTGCAGTTTTGCTGTCAAACAACAAATTTATTGACTGCTGCAGATCCATCCATAGTCTAACTATAACCTTAGAACTCTGCAAATCATTATTATAAGCATTTCCTAGTGATATATTGGCCTGCAACACCTTACTTAGTAAAACAGTTTGAGGATGCTCCATCACCTACAAGAGGGAAAAATGAAATGACGTTGGCAGAGATTCATACCTAAAAGAAAAAACCTAGTCCATGTGACACAACAGCAAAGAAAAGAAATAGAAATTTGAATAGAAAAGTGTGCAATCTAAATTACGAAATGCAATTCCGAACAGCAACATTCAATTTTCAAAAACTCAACAATCAATTAACCGAAACTAACCAAAAGACATTTATAGGTGTCCCTTAAACTACTAGGTTATGTTTGGATTGAAGTTAATAAAAGAATGAGAAGGAAAGCTTTTCAAAAGGCAAAAAAAAACAAATTGATACTTCATTCCTTTGTTTGGATCAACTAAAATGAACCAAAAAAGGGAAATGAAAGGCTAAAAATTCAATTTCCAATCTTGAGTATGTCCGACAGCCCATCCCAATTCTTCATTCCTTGGTCTTCAATGGGCAGTAGTAGAATTTAATGAAACCAACCATCAATCATACTCTCAACAAGTAATAGGGGACAACCAAGCTGACCAAGCTTTATCAGAACCTCCCTCTAGAAAAGAAATAAGGAAATACTGCGAGATGTAGATACTTACAGAATCACCTCCCTTGGTAGGAGCACGAAACTTAATAGGAGGTACAAGAACGGTCTCCAAAAAGAACATGGAATAACCCACTTTCTCACCAAACCCTTGCTGCTGGATGTCATTGATCAATGTGCAAAGTTCAATCTCATTTTCCCATAAAAGTTTTATAACTTTTTTTACCTGTGGCAGAATAGGAACTCTAGAATGAATATTTATTCAAAATGACAGTAAACAAAAGCAACCACAAACACAATGCCAGATAGTTTGACATAAATAAGAACCATACTTCTGATGGCAAAAGAGGTCCCGAAAACAGATTCTTCTGCTTCAGGAACTCAAGAGGTACTTTCGCCTTTTTACGAGCTTTCACACTAGTACTGTCAGCTCCTTTGGAACCAATTTCAGGAGTCTTCGTTTTTGTTATATCAACACCCTCTTCGGAGCTAGATGCATCATTGGCATCTTCTATGTCAGATCCAACTTCACCAGAAAAGGTATCTGCCATTTTGCACCCTCTGATAACATTTTCCCTCATTTGCGAACCCGACATGCCACTCTGAAGTAAGAAACCAGGAGATTTAAGAATTCCAAGTTAGGAAAGAAGACTGCAGCAACTATCTTAATTAAATAAATCAAATTAAACCACTACAGAGACACTTTGCACATTCATCCAAATAAAAGAATACAACTGAAAACTCCAAAAGGCCAAATGGAACATTTATAGCCACGTTTTAACAAATCAAGAAAATTAGAACATAAGAAAAACATAAATAACCACATACATCATATGCACACATAAAAAATCCTTCAGATACAATCAAAGTGGTTGCTATCCTAGCAACCAGTACATACCTGCTTTGAAATAAACCAAAATAGTACTAGTATAATACTATTTGGGTTGTTGTACTGGTTAGTAATAATCATAACAGCCTATAATGACCTGTAATGATCAGTACAAGGTTTTGATTTTTTTTCACACATTTGATTTTGATCAAGGTTTTGATTTTTTTTTTTAACTTTTTTTTGTCAGGATAATTTTTTTTTCATTATTCCATTTATAAAACAACTAATGAGATTGTTGAACCTAATTAAAAAAATTTACTACATTTTCTCATATTTTATTTTTACTTTTATTTTTTAAATGTTAAATATTTATAATTTTGAAATTTATATTTGTATATGAACATATAGATGCATCTAATGGAGGTAAAGTTGTATATATGATATATATCTTATTAGGAAACTTGGAAATAGGATACAAATGTGTCTGCATATGAAAATATTAGAAAATGTGCTAGTAAACCAAAAGCATTACACCAAAACATAACAATACTGATATGGCCCAATACCGAATAAAAAAATATTTTGGCAATTGCTTCTGTATTTACTACTTTTGGCTACAATGACTACATAGTAGGAAATGACTTAGTTTGTTATTGTCTGCAACAGAATGGAGAAAAGGAAAGGGAAAGTAAGATATATACCGTGTGAAACCAACCAAAAGTGGGCTTTGTAATAGCAGGATTTTTCGCATCACAGTTCTTACACTTTTTGTACTTCACTTTCAGAAATTTATTTAAAACCGACATTGCCTCTGTAAGCTGAAGAGATGTCCATTCTTTTGGGTTTACAGCCTCAGACTCATGTAGTTTAGAACCTAATTTTTGGCGCCCTTCACTATTCTCTGGATGTGATGATGAATCTTTTGAGTCTGAATCTAACCTTTTGGCACCAACAATATCACCTTTTCCAATGAGTTTCAATTGAGAAATACATCTTTCAACCTTAAATAAATTTAAACCCAAAAGTAAAAGATATATTAGAGAATTAAACAAAATAATCCAAGATAAAAAAATTAAAGAAAAAAAAATTTTACCTCAGTCCTTTCTGCCCTAAAATGATAACAGAAAAAGCAGGTCCTTTGGATAAGTGTATGCAAAAAGTTGAACAGCAAGGGATTATAAATTGGCGACACCAAGTCAATGTGACCACAGTGACCAGGGCAATGTAATTTCAAGAGGCCACAGCTTTTACAACTGCAAAGTAGAAGTTTAAATAATGTAATTACATCAAAAGAAAACAAATGCTTTGTATATATTGCTCAGTTTAAGGAATTAAAATGGAAACAAAAAAATGCCAAAAACATCACTTATAAATAAATTACGTTAGAATAGGTGTTAACTTCATTTTTTTTTTCATTCTTAATCGAGTAATTAATTTTATAGATATCATCGGTTTCTCTTTATGCCAACATTTTATCATGTTATGGGGCAAAAACATACACGAAGCACAAGAAAAAAGAAATCTTCAGGAAAGAAACAAAGAACATACGGAGTTCGATCCTCGAGAGGCCCTAAAACAGGGTCGTATAAACCGCCAGGCATAGGGCGGTTCATGAAGTCAAGCAAATTAGCGTTAGTGAGCTTCAAAACGCTGTGTTTTCGAACCTCTTCGGTTGTCATGAAATTGAACCATACCGCATCCACTGAATCCGTAGCTCCCTGCAAAATTCATTCCATAAAAAGGCGAACTTCCAACTTCAGTAAACTTCGGAATATTAGGTTCAAAAAGAAAGTCAAACAAAAACAGTTAAGAAAACTTTATTAGCTTCATAAAATTGAAGAATAAAACAGCAGAGGAAGAGAACAAGACCTCCGTGATTTGAGCCATGGTGGCGGATGGCTATGAGGTGAACTGAAACGGAGACGGAGGTGAAATATTATAAAGTGAGCGGCGTGAGAGAGAGAGTTGATAGTAAGGGTTTAAGAAGGGGCTTTTCCTTTTGCCATTTCACTGCTTATAATTATTATTTTTTATTTATTTGTACCGTAACGCTGACGAGCAAAAACCGGCAAAACACGATTACACACATAAATCTACTTGCTCTGCGGGTCCGATCGAATTTGGGTAGGGCATGGCCCGTTTCAATCCAACTGATGGTTTGGGTTTACTTGATTATTTGTTTATATTAAATTATAAAATAAAATTTTGAAAATTAAAACATACTCTAAGCAACATTTTTAGAATTAAGTTGCTGGTCAAATTGGTCAAGCCACTTATTCATACAATTAAATTGAATAAATCATTAAAAGATATTTAAAAAATAAAAAATTAGTTCAATCGATTTTTAATTTGATTTAACTGATTCACATTAGTTTGCAGGTCAATTGATCTAATGTCGATCTTCAAACTGATACCCACCAATTTAAACAATCATGACTTTGAGCTTTTACATTTTGTACATTTGAAATTTAGTCCTCTTACTTTTATTTTCATTAATTTATTCCCTCTACTTTTTAGATTTATAAATTTACCTTCAAATTATATATAACCATATAACATTTTAATTGAAAAGTTAATATATTAACTATTTGAACTAATTGATTACATTATAAAAATGTTAAACTAATTAATAACATTACAAAAAATAGAGATCAAATTATGTTACAAACTACAATTATTAGTGTTGAGATTAAAATTTTAAAATTCAAAAAATAGAGGGATTTAGAATGATTTAGTTGGAACATATGGACTAAATCTACAATTTTACGCATAGTACAGAACTAATAACTAAATTTAACCAAACAAAGTTAATTGTTACTTTTAGGGTTAAGACTAAACTTTTAAAATTCGAAAAGTATAACGACTAAATTTGATCAATTTAAAAAATATATGGACTAAAATTAAGCAAATTAAATTACAAAAGATTAAATCTACAACTTTCACAAAATGACAAATTTTAACCTAAAAATCTAATTATATCATTAAGCTTTAAGCTTGTAGTTTATTCAAAGCGGCGAATTTAATTTTTATTCGCTCTTTTAAACACTAAAAATATTTAATAATTGGATTTTGATTTACTTGTTTGTAAATTATACATGTGTGGGGTATTTGGACAACTATTTTATTTTGTGGCCCATTGAATTGAATGTAATTTAAGTACTTAAATTATATTTTTAATTGTTAGGAAAAGAAGAGAATTAGAGTAATTATGTAAGTAATTAGACACAAAATTAATTAATATATGATATTCTAAACACTCATACATGATTTAGCTTTTAAAATATTTATTGAAATTTAAGTTATAAAAAATTATATTATAAAAACGAACATGTATGAGTGTTCGGACTGGTTATGACAAAAAGAATTCAAAATTATATTATAAATCTGAAAAATATATTATAAAAAAATAATTATGTGTATTTTATAAAGTTAAAATAAAAAATTATATTACTTAAATACTAAAAAATTTTAAAATTATGAAAAAAATATTATAAAAATATTTACCTGCTGTAAAGTTTTATAAAAAGTGTTATAATATGCATATTTATAAAAAGTTATACACAAAAGGTATAGACATAATTTATTTACGTGTTTATGGTATATATTACATAAAAATAATATAATTATTTATAAAAAATTGTTATAATTTTTTGCCCTAACTTATTTATAAAAAATAACTTCCTAAAGTTATGGTAAAAAATTATATTATTTGTAGAAAGTGTTATAGAAGTTGTTGAACACTTTATAGAACTTTTTTACAAAGTTGCATATTATAACTTGTATATTACTTTTAACCTAATTTACATATTATATAAAGAGTTATAATCATGCATAAGTATTTCTCTAAATTAAATTTATATATTTTATAATTAAAGCTACAAATTATTTGCACCGTGAACCCAAATATGTGGTAGATATTAGTTATGCAAATACAATAAGTTTTATAGTACCAAATCGTGAGGTATGATACCATTTGAAAAAATAGAGTTAGACACAAACACTAGAGACGACTCGAAAACTTTTTAATTTGATACATCCAGACCTTCAGAATGTGCATGAGAGGACATTTGTTATTTTAAAAACAGATTTCTCATATTAACATCACATTAGCATACAATAAAAAATAAGGTTGGATTGTACTAGCATGTAGTATACTTCATAACTTCATTCATAAGTAGAATTAAGATGATCTATATTTTAAAGAGTACATGAAAGAAAAAGATCCTAATAATCTGAATGATACATATATAGATTTATATGATGAAAAATTTGGCCAAGGAACCACAGCAGGGGCGAAACCAAGAGGGCTGGCAAGGGCTTTTGCCCCCTTAAAATGGAAAATTTTTCATTTAGGCCCTTAAAATTTTTTAAAATTTTAAATTAGTAAAAGTAAAATTGCACTTTGGCCTCCCCTAAAAATGATAAAATTTTAATTTAATCCTTTAAAAATTGCACTTTTACTATCGTAAAAATTACAATTTAACTTCGACCCCCTTAAAAAAAATTTTGGTTTCGCCCCTGAACAACAAATAATGATAAGGAGTATATATGTTAAATGTTAAAAAAGGATAACCCAATTAATATGGAATGCAAGAGTAATTAGATAAAATTGCATATGATGTTTATTTTTCTCATTATCTTTATTAGTAATCATACTATCGAGATTCTTTCACGTGATTCTTTATTTTATTTACACTTGGTTTATTTTTTAGTCAGTGTTAAAGATTTTGTTTTGCAGTTGTATTTTTCCAACAAAGAGCTCACGTCAAAACTTATTAATAAAAACCTTGTCAAGGTTAGAAATAATTGAGTCAGGGAGACCATGAAGTTTGTAAATACTATTGACATACTCTTGAGCAACGTAAAGAGCAGAAAAGGGATGTGCTAAGAAAAAAAGTGGTCATATTTGGTGAATTTGTCCACCACTACCATGATGCTATTTTTGCCCCTTGAGAAAGGAAGGCTTTCTATGAAATCCATACTGATGAATGCCCAAGCCCTATAGGGAATGGCTAATGGTTGCAGGAGTCTTGGAGAAGTAGAATTGTTAACATTTGCACTTATGGCATATAAGGCATTCCTAGACCCAATTTTTAATATCCTTGGCCATCCCTTTCCAATAGACCAAATTGGCTAACCTATGCCTAGTAGCATGGTTGCCTGAATATCTTCCACGAAGGCTCTCATGAAAGTAACCAAGTAGATCCTTTTGCAAGCTTTTATCTAACCCCATCACCAACTTTCCCTTCCTTCTTAAAATTATACCATCCCATGTATACTTAGAATGAGATAGAGGTTGCCACTGACCTTTAGGACACAACTTGCTCATCCTTGCATCTGTTTGCCAAGACTCTTGCACCTTAGCTAATAACTCAAAAATGACAAAACTACTAGCCATCTGAAAAATTTGTCTTGAAGGCTATAGTTCCCTCCAAGATAATGCATCTACTACTACATTATGGATCTCTTTCCTATAGGCTACTTCAAAATCATAACCAATCATATTGGCTACCCATATTTGTTGGAAGGGGATAATTGCATGTTGTTCATATAGGAACCTCAAGATTTGGTGGTTTGTCCTGACTTTGAACCTGCATCCAATGAGATTAGACTGCCATTTCTTGACAGCCAACTAGACTGCCATCATTTCCTTCTCATAAATGGAGAGGGTTTGATGTCTCACCCTTAATACCTTACTGAAGAAGGCAATGGGATGGTCTTTTTGCTGCAAAACTACCTTCACTCGTTGATTACTTACATCAATGTCCTCACAAAATTCTAAGTGAAGATCAGGTAAGGACAAAACTAGATATGTACTTAAAGATACCTTCAAAACCTGAGAGGAGTCATCAACTTGTTGGTTCCATGTCCACTCATTCTTTTTGAGAAGTTCTGTTAGAGGCTTAGCTAGCACACCATAATATAAACATTTTACAATAGTCTAACAGCCCCAAGAACCCTCTGAATTCTTTCATTGATTTGGGAATTAGCCAAGAAAGCACATTTTCCACCTTGGTTGGGTCCATGGAAACTATCCCTATAGAAATCATATGACCTAAGTACTCAATAGTAGTGCCTATAAATGTACATTTACTCCTCTTAGAAAATAGTTGGTAAGACCTTAAAAGCTAAAAGACTTTCCACAAATTTAACATATGTATAGGCCAATCCTTAAAAATAGACAAGGATGTCATCAAAGAAAACCAAGGCAGATCTTCTTAGTTAGGGCCTAAAAAGTAAAAGGAGTATTGGTCAACCCAAAAGGCATAACCAAAAACTCATAGTGGACCTCATGAGTTCTAAATTTAGTTTTCGGAATGTTAATTTACTTCATTTTAATATCTGAAGTCAAGCTTGGAGAAGTAGAAAACTTGGCCAAGTTCATCTAAAAGCTCCTTTATAATGGGAATGGGGAATTTGCCTTTTATAGTCAATTGATTTACCTATCTATAGTCAACACACATTCTCCAACTACCTTGTTTCTTTTTTACCATCACTATAGAGGAAGAAAAGAAGCTATTGTTGTTCCTTATGATACCAAGCTATAACACTTCTCTAACTAGCCTCTCGATTTCATCTTTCTAGACACTAGGATATTTGTATAGCCTGATTTTGACTATTATTGTTTCATCCTTTAAGGTATGCCATGATCATCCAGCCTTGGAGGGGCAAACCAACAAGATCTTTGAAGATGTCACCATATCCATCTCACGTTTGCTGTAACTCCATGGGTATATGAGTAGTGGCCACTGATAAGGTGGCTTATAGTGGAGTGGTTAACACCATGGCACAAGATCCTAGCAATAGACCTACTAATGATAAATATTTATAAGATTGTGAGGCACTTAACAAATGGATTGCAACAGGCATAATTCCATACGGTTTGCAAGTTTTCCCTTGGTAAGTAAAATGCATTGTTAGGGAGTTGAACTCCCATGTGGCCCTAAGAGATAATAGCCGCTTAACTCCTAGGACCATGTCGCATCCCTTTAGTTATAACACCATGAAATCCGTAGCAAAATTCAACCCTTGAGCTTCTCATAGAACTAAATAGCAAGTATCACTGGTTGTCAAATAACCACTATTTGAAATAGTGACCCTAAGTTTATCCTTCTACCTCACAGACCATGAAAGTTGCCTAACCAACTTGGAACTAATGAAGTTATGTGTGCTTTTAGAATCCAATAAGATGATTATTGGAGTAGAGTCGATATGTGCTGCAACGCACATTGTCTGAAGACCTTGAGAGTCATGGAGAGCATGTAAAGACAATTTGAGAGGCCTAATGATATGCCGGTTTTATACCCAACAAATTGAATTAGTTTTCACACTTGAAGAGCTTAAAACCAACTATTTTCTTTATATTTTCGTAGGATTTAACTTAGATTTTTCTTTTGAATAAATTGTGTAACCTAAGTGCTAAGATGTTGTTTTATTGTCTTTAAGGCCAATTGAGGCCTAAAAGTTAGCTAACATACTTTGTGAGTGAGCAGGAGACCATAAGAAGTTACACAAATATGAAGTTGATCACTTCGTCACGACATAGGATGATCTACGTCGCAACAAAAAGACCAGACTTGGAGATTTTAAAGATTGGCTTCTTTGTCGTGACATACATGGGCTATGTCGCGACAACGCTTATAGGATGACACTTCATACGGGGACTAATGGCTTCGTCGTGACACAGGTCCTAGTGTGTTGCGACATTGACCCTTGGACACAGAATCTGCATCGAGTGAAGGGCGTTTCGATCTTTACAATGCCACTTAAACACGAAGGATGGCAGCAGACCTAGGGTTAATGAAAACGATCGACCAAGGCTATAAATAGGGTCTTTAGCATTAGGTCTAAACACACCATTTACCAGTTTTCAGTTTTTACTTTGTATTTTTATTTGAAAAGAGATTGTAGAACTCGCATAAACGTTCGAGGAATTTTTCTTGACAGATTGCCAATATAAATCAAATTTCTTTTTCATTTAAGTTATTCAATTATATGTTTTTATATATCATTGTTTCAATTATGATTAAGAAAACCATGAGGAACTAATTCCATTTTGGGGAATTAGGGAGAAAAAGTATGAATAATTAATTATTGTTTCATAGAGATTTTACCTTTTAGATTAGCTATTTGGGAAAGGAAGAACATCAAACAAACACTAGGCTTGACAACCCTAGAACATCATTTAGGTGGAAATGAACCCAAAATTGGTATTGCCCATTGATCGGCTGTTTAACGTCACAGTAATAATGTTCAAGTGTACACTGTCGATGCAAGTATAATAGACAGATGTGAGTCGGTCGGATATTGATCCAACGAGGATGGCTGTCTTTTGCCTATTAATGTCAGTGCAATAAATAAGTAAAAGTGAATAAATTGTGAGAGTAGTTATCGGAGCAATAGCTTGAAAATAAAAACAAAATGTGATAATAATAAAATGGGGTCCCCAACGTGAATGTTCAGTAGAATACTAAGTGTGGCTCGCAAGGTATGAAAGAATAGGTGACTATCGCAACAATTATGTGCAATGAATATATTACCAAGCTTAACTTTTATGTTCGATCTAAATCTTAAACATGCACATTAACCACACCTTCCGATGATGTCAATGCAACATAGTTAAGAACAAGTGGATTAAATTTCTCCAATCCCCAAGCAACTTCCGTTGTCATGCTTATTAGTTTAAACTGTCGCTGTACCTTTCAGTGAGTGACAGTGACTGTAATAACACCCCCGTGCTAAAATCATTCAAACCCAAAGATTAAATAGTAGAAGTAAGATTAAATAAAATAACATTTAGTTCATAAATCATGAGTACTTTCATACAAACATGAAATAAACAGTAATCACCAGCGTATGGAAAGAAATGTAAAAGAACAAATGGAGAATACTATTCCTAGACAACTCGATTTGCTCTCTTACTTCCCCCTCGTGTCGCACTTAAGGCTCCTCGTTAGGAGCTATTCTACCTCTTTTTTCACGTCAGTTCGCCCTTGAGAGTCTTAAGCCTCCATAGCCGAAAGCTTCAAAAGATAGGTTGAAGAAGAATATGCACCAAAGGAGACCTCTTTTCTCTTTCCTAGTGAGCATTTATATTCAGCCAAATTGTGGAGGTGTCCTTTCTACAGAATCAAGCTGTCTCTAGTCATACAAGTTGGTTATACTAGACTGGACAATTCACGTTTTTCTATTCTTATCCGGATAGCTGTCAGATGCAGCGATAATCCTGGACTCAATTTGAAAATACTCATGCAGCGATATTAGTACCAAAATATGACAAAATTAAGGGCAACTAGGCTAAGGTTCATTGAGTTAGAAAATGCAATAAACTAAACTAAGAAGTGCTAAAATATGTGCTAAGGATGGCTAAATGGGAACAACTTAACCAATAAGTTGGGAGAAAACAATGGTTTTTTCTAGTACTATCACACCCCCAAACTTGAGTTTTTATTTGTCCTTAAGTAAAACGAAAACTAGCAAGGCTACAGAAAAATGCACCAAGGTAAATGATCATTCTAGCAACTTGATTCATCTAAAATCCCAATGAATGAATCACATTCAGATGATAGAATATTGCGCCGACAACTCATAAGTATGAATAACTAAGACTGCAACTTTATCAAAGCCAACATCATGCCTCAAATCCTAAATTCCATCTACCAATACAATATTTATTGTACAATAATATATACATATATCTTTTTCTTTTCCCCTTTTTTTTATGTGATTGAGGGATGTGGTTGCATTACTATGCCCTTTATTCCTGAGAAGTAACAATGGAGTGCAACAAACCCCCAAGGAGTATGTAACTATGCTAACACACACTCTTGTAGTGATTGCCTTTGGCCAGATTCATTTTTCTAACACTTGCATTGGAGTGTTCTTCCTTAAACAGTTCACAATACACCCACATTTGGAGTGTTTATTTAATATAATATATATAAGCAGTTGTAAAAGGCAGATTCATTCAAGATTTAAGGAATGCTACTAGTCATCCATTACTAATGCAATCTAAATTATTCATCCAAGAATTGAAGATACAACATTCAGTCAAATTTATCCAACTCATTCATTGACAGTTCACATGATTCAAGAATTAAGCATCGAATGTAACAAACTATTTCAAACACATTTGCACTAATCATTCATAACCTTGCATGCTTCATTAAACTCAAAAAGAAATTTTTTTGAAATGTGGGTGTAATTGCATTTCCAAACCCCATTTACATTCCCCCAAACTTAAAGTCTGCATTGTCCCCAATACACTAACACTAAAATGCAATGACAATGGGAATGTAATGACAATGTTTACTAACAAACTAAAAATTACATCTACATGCTATGCATGAATACTACAGCTAAAAACTTAAATAAAACTGACTCTATTTTTCACAGCCATCGATGTGGCTGCATGGTGCTTTTTCTTCCTTCTCTTTCTTTCTGCACTTCTTGTTCTTAGAGCGTTTTCTCTTTTTGTCTTTGGGCTTTACCCGATCCTCGGGTTGTTCCTCAATATCCGGCTATGCCCCAACATCATCAGCTACGTCTTGTGTCGGATGGATTACCTCAAGTGGTCTAGTGTAGACCACTATTGCCAAAGGATTGTGGTGTTCCTCATTAGTTTCCTTCACAGCTTCCACCTGGCTCGCTCCATCTTGCTCCAAGTCCTTAGTCATTGCACCCACAACTTCGGGTGTAGTGACAGTTTCTTCCGCTGATTCTTTCTCAGCCTCTTTTTCTTCATCATTCTCTTTCTCATCATCAACATGGATGTCTTCCTCTTTAGTAGGAATTTTGTCTTCAGCAATATGCTCCTCTTGACCAATAGTGAAATCATCTTCGAACAAGCTCTCAATTTTTCGTAAGCATTCCTCGACATCCCTTGATTCCCCTTTCTTTTCATCATCAGAAACGTGCACTATGGGAGGGGAAGCTACCGATTGGTCTTTGTCCCCTAAGTCAGCCTCTTCTAATGAGGGCTCATACTCTCTGATGTTTGATGGAAATATTGGGAATTCTTGGAGTGAGGCTTTGCTCAGCTGCCTTAATGTGGTTACAACGGAACTGTTCCAGCTCCTGGTATAGGCGTAGAACAAATTTTGAGATCTATCCATGTCTTCTATTGTAGTGATAAGCTTGATCTGCCTAATGTTGATGGAATCGGCTAACTTCTCGACATCCTTCATTTTACGCCATAAGGATGTCTCTAAGGCAGGTTTGCTACTTTGTTTTCTGCTTTTGCTTTGCCCTTCCTTTTGCTTGCTTCTGTCTCTTTCACAGTGGGTGTATCCTTACCATGAGTTATTCTCTCAATCGAGGCTTCATTGATCGGGCCCTTGTTCTTTAGGATTTCTTCTCCAAATCGAGGCACGATTCCTTTTGCTAGCATAGTTGCATCACCAGTGATGGGAAAACCAGGATGCTTGTTTTCCTTGCAGCATATTCAGTAATTTCCTGATGAAGTATACCTCGACATCGATTTTACTTCCCTTGATAATGGAATGTATTAGACACATTCTATCAAGGGTGACTATAGTATTGTGCTTAGGAGGCTTCAGTCTGCAGTTTACAAAATGGAACCAGATTTTGCTTTGCAGCGTTAAGAAGCATCTGTGCATGTTGTAGTTGTTATGATTTGAACCCATCCATGTTACTCCTTCAATACAAGGATCCTTTACCAAGAGGTCTGTCTTGTCATCAGTGATTTCTTCAATGAATGCAACGTGTTCATCCCTACCCACCTTGGTATTGCACATCTTATTGATGTGTTCAGTGTCCCAAGGGATTAATCCTTCATGAATAAAGACAAACTCTGACTCATGGTCAGTAAGGTTAGCATAGAACTCACGTACTAGAGATGGAGAGTAGCTGTCAGGTTGAGTGCAAAAGGGTTCCCATTTCAACCTTGCGATGGTCTTGTAGACTTATTTTCCCAAGTCTTGTTGTCGCAACAAGAGAAAGCCTTATTCTGGGTGACAATTTCTTTTTAGCATGTTTTCTTGAAAATGGTCATTGGCCACTTTCGTGAAGAATATCACTAGATCTTTTGACATGGAGGGCTTTATTTTAGGACAGCTGTTGCAGAGGATGAAGGTTCTGCAATAGATTTGGTTGCTTTTTAACTGCTCATCAAGTTCTTGCCATGGTTTTGTAAGTAGAGAAGACTTTAAAGTGTAAAGGTGAGAGCTTTAAGAAAGATTGTGAATAAAAATGGTTTCTTAGTGATTTTTACAGTCGACACAGAGGAGGGTGTTTATAGTGAGTAGAGGAAGCGTGTTTTTTTTCTATAATAGAGGAAAGGATAAAAAGTCTGGCTAGAATAAATGCGTCCAATAGGAATTACACCCATTCAGATAGATCCAACGGTTGGGTGCTTGTTAATGAAACAGTAGGATCTGAATCCCTACTATGCTCTGATTTTTTATGAGTTAGCAGTTACAGTACAGCTGTACGAATTGTGTCGATAATGGAGTCCTAATGCATCGGCAACGGGATATAAGTATTCTGCAAAAAAAAGAAGAGAAATAAAACAAACTTAAATAAAAGTAAAAATAAAATAAAATTACGTAATAATAAATTCAATAAAAATTAAAAAAATTCGACCAATTTAATGGTCTCTTCTTGCTTATGATCATTATGCCCAAAATAATGCTTCAGTCGCTGTCCATTCACTTTGAACTGGTGTCCATCATGTAAATCCTTAATTGTGACTGCACCATGAGAAATTGTTTCGACAACTTCAAAAAGTCCAGACCACGTGAGCGTAATTTACCTGGATTCAATTTTAACCTAGAATTAAATAATTAAACTCATTGACCTGCGATAAATTATCATTGCAAAATGATTCTGTCATGCCATCATTTGGTCTTTTCCTTGAAAATTGTAACATTTTCATAGGCATTTCGCCTAATTTCCTCAGGTTCAGTGATATCCAACAACCTTTTCCTTCTAGCAGCTACATAATCCATGTTAACTTGCTTAATTGCCCACATTACCTTGTGCTTAAGTTCAACTGGAAAGTGACAAGTTTTCCCAAAAACTAGCTGATACAGCGACATCCCTAATGGAGTTTTGTATGGTGCCTACAATGCCCATAAAGCATCATCAAGTCTGGAAGACCAATCTTTCCTCGAAGGGTTCACAACCTTCTCAAGAATGTTCTTAATTTGTCGATTGGATACTTTGGCCTGTCCATTGGTTTGCGGATGATAAGTAATAGCCTTTCAATGGTTAACTCCATATCTTTTCAATGCGGCTGCCACTTGGTTGCAATGAAAGTGTGTACCCTGAGCACTAATCAATGCTTTTGGTGTGCCAAAACGGGTGAGTATATGCTTGTGGAAAAATTTAACAACTGTCTTTGCATCATCCTTTGAGACTGCAAAAGCTTCAACCCACTTTGAGACGTGGTCAACAACTATTAGTATATAAAGATTTCGAAACGAACTTGGAAATGGTCCTATAAAATCTGTACCCCAAACATCAAACAATTCAACCTCCATAATTGGCTGCTATAACATTTCATTACGTCGGGATATAGAACCAATGCGCTGACATCTATCACATTGAGTCATAAAATTGTGGGCGTCCTTGAATAGTGAAAGCCAGTAGAATCTTGATTGAAGAACCTTAGCAGCAGTTCTCATGCCACCGAAATGACCTCCATAAAGAGCATTATGACAATGCTTCATGATTGAAAGCATCTCTTTTTCCGAAACACAACAACGAATGATGTTGTCATTGTATACCTTGAATGAATACGGCTCGTTCTAATGATATTTTGCTACTTCACGACAAAATCTTTCTTTTTTATGGCCTGTGACACCCAATGGAAGTTTTTCACACACTAGATAATTAACCAAATTCGTGTACCAAGGGATTACATCTACAACAAATAACTTCTCATCTAGGAATGCGTCGATAATTTGAAGTATGTTTCCATCTTCACTGCCAACTTCCAGTTGAGACAGATGGTCTGCAACTTGATTCTCTGAACCCTTGTGATCTTTTATCTTTATGTCAAATTCTTGCAACAGTAGGATCTAGTGTATCAGTCGTGGTTTTGCATTCTTCTTCGCAAAAAGATATCTCAACACCGAGTGATTAGTAAATACGGTAACCTTTATGCCGACAAGGTATGAATGAAACTTGTCAAAAGTAAAGATTACAGCCCATAATTCTTTCTCTGTAGTGGTATAATAGATTTGAGCCTTTGTAAGAGTTTTGATGGCGTGAAATATTTTTCCCTTGTGATGTCCTAGGACAGCACCCATAGTAAAGTCACTTGTATCATACATAACTTCAAAAGGTTGAGACCAATCTGGTGCAACGACAATGGGTGCATTTACTAGCTGCTTCTTTATTTGAATGAATGCATCCAAACATGCATTGTCAAAGTAGAATTTTTTATTCTGTTCTAGCAATGAGCATAAGGGTTTTGCAATCTTCGAAAAATCTCTAATAAATCATCGGTAAAACCTAGCGTGCCCAAGAAAACTGCAAATACCTTTCACATTTATTGGTAGAGGTAATTTCTCAATGATCTCCACCTTAGCTTTGTCTACTTCAATGCCTTGACTAGAGATACGATGACCTAACAAAATGCCTTCAGTTGCCATGAAGTGATATTTTTCCCAATTTAGAACAAGATGTGTGTCTTCACATCGCTTCAATACTTTATCCAAATTGTTAGCTCATTGATCAAAATTATTCCCATAGACTGAGAAATCATCCATAAAGACCTCTAAAGAATCCTCGATCATATCCGAGAATATTGCCATTATGCACCTTTGAAATATGGCTGGTGCATTGCAAAGACCAAACGGCATACGACGAAAAGAAAAAGTGCCAAAGGGACAGGTAAAAGTTGTTTTCGCCTGATCATTCAGCGCAATAGCAATTTGATTGTAGCCAGAATAACCATCTAAGAAGTAATAGTAGGCTCTTCTAGTAAGCTTATCCTACATCTGGTCAATGAAGGGAAGTGGGAAGTGGTCCTTCCTTGTAGCTGCATTAAGTTTGCGATAATCTATACATACTCGTCATCCCGTAAGAATGCGTGTATGAATTAACTTGTCTTTATCATTGCATATCATAGTGATGCCACTCTTTTTAGGAACGCATGACACTAGACTTGCCTAATTGCTATCAGAAATAGGGTATATAATGCTTGCATTAAACCACTTTATAATTTCCTTCTTAACAACTTCCTTCATCTTCTCGTTCAATCTTCTTTGTTGCTCAATTAATTGCTTACCTTCGTCTTCCAACTTGATTTTGTGCATGGAAAAAGATGGGCTAATGCCTCGAATATCGGTAATACTCTAAATAATAGCTCATTTATGTTGCTTAAGAATATGAACCAATTTCTCTTCTTGAGTCACATCTAGTATTGCGGAGACAATAATTGGGAGAGAACTGTTGTCACCAAGAAAGACATATTTAAGATGAGCAGGCAGTGGTTTCAATTCCAGAGTAGGAGCTTCTTCAATAGATGGCTTAAAAACTAGAGCCGTTCTGTTAGCTAAGTCTAAAGATTCAATCTGCCATCTATGCCAAAGTTCAATGTTATTAGCTTCAACCATGCTGTCACAATCAGCTAAAAATTCATCATCAGATGTCACTGCAAACTCCTCAAAAAGTAGTGTGCTTTGGTCATTGAACTCTTCCTCAATTAAATCATCTAGCACATCGACAGTGTGACATTCTTCTTTATTCTTGTATGGAATACATTCGAAAACACTAAAGGTAACATGCTCATCATTAAGTCGCATGGTCAATTCACCTTTGTAAACATCAATGAGAGTTCGTCCGGTAGCTAAAAATGGTCGTCTCAAGATTATGGGAACCTCCTTGTCTGCCTCACAGTCAAGTATAATAAAATCAGCCCAAAAAATGAACTTTTTCACACGAACTAAGACATCTTTGATTTACCCTTCAAGTTGAACCAAGGATCGCTCTGCTAGTTGTAATATCATTGCAGTAGTTTTCATGTGACCAATTCCTAATTTTTTGAAAGTAGATAGTGGCATTAGGGTTGATGTTAGCTCCCAAGTCGCATAAAGTTTTGCCCAAATAATGGTTGCCAATTGAACATGGGATAGTGAAGCTCTCAAGATCTTTCATTTTGGGTAGCAACTTATTTGTCAAAATAGCACTACAACCTTCTGTGAGTGTAATAGTTTCAATATCAGTGAGCTTCTTCTTCTTGGACAAGAGCTCATTCATAAAGTTCCCGTAACTAGGAATTTGCACAAGAGCGTCCACTAAAGGAATATTGACATGGAGTTGTTTCAGTGTGTTTAGGAACTGCTGATAGTGTTTATCATGCTCATTTTCTCTAAATCTTTGTGGAAATGGTAAAGGTGGAGATACATCAGATTGTACTGACACCTTCGATTGCGTCAACATTTTTGAAGGTCGAACATTAGTCATAGGAGTGACATTTTGTGGAACTTCCTTGTCTGGTACATCAACAAATTCTTCAGATTCAACTTTCTCACCATGGATCACTTCACTAGTATCTTGAAGTGCTGCAGTAGAGTTAGTAGTCAGCTCGTTAGTTTGTCTGCCACTCCTAAGAGTGATAACATTGTAATGTTCTTTCCCTTTCGAATTGGGATTTTTTGTGTCACTATGTAAAGTGCCTGGTGGTCGAGTATTCAAATTCGAAGCAATTTGTCCCAATTGTGCCTCCAACACCTGAATAGAAGATGAATTCCCTTGCACAATAGCTTCCGTGTGAGTGATCTACTCCCGTATTAAAGCTTCAAGTGCTGTTAACAGATTAGATAGGGAAACTTGCATGTACTGTTGTTGTTGATGTCCTTGAACATTCTGATTCTACATTGCATATTGTTGTGGCTGCATTTGATTCTGGTGTGACTGCCTCTGGTTTTGTTATGGATGCATCTAAGTATGCTGATTGTAATTATGCTGTGGTTGACTGTAATTCTCTTGTCTTGGGTTATAATTGCCTTGATTAAACGAATCCTCATATCAGAATGTTACAACATTTTGTCTAGCATTCTGAGTTCCCCAAAATCATTGATTGCGTGCAAAATTATTATAAGAATTGCCATAAGAATTACTGCTGATATTATTGACATGGAAAGTATTCTCTGCATGTTGTGGACAATCTTCATAGCTATGGTTGTCACCGTAAATCTCACAACAAAATGTAGGAACATCAACTTGTTGAGTGACTTGTATAGGTGCAACGTCACTAGTCACTTTCATTTTTTTTATCATATTTGCAAGAGAAGAAACTTGAGCACTAAGTGTAGATATTGCGTCCAATTCAATAACTCCTTGAGTAGCTTTTGCTTGTGCAGCTTTAGAGATAGGATATTGATAATCATTCTGAGCAATTCTCTCAAGAATTCAAACAACTTCATCATAAGTACAATCCAGCAAAGGTCCATTGGCTGATGCATCGACAAATTTTCTTGTTTGTGAATTCAACCCATTGTAGAAAATCTCAATTTGTGTTTCCTTTTGAATATCAATTTCTTATTTATATTTGGATTTAATTGCTTAACCACGGAAGTGTAATTGTAGACACTATCACTGGAAAGTGCAGAGACAAATTAAGTTAACAAGCAAGTCAACGGAAGTTGCTTGAGGATCGATGGAATTTTGTCCCCTTGTTCTTGAATATTTTGCATTGTTAGAACTAGAAGATGTGGTTAGTGTTGACGACAATTTATCTGTCATTAACCTTGTGATCATATTTAGTATTTCGCCAACTTTTCAAGTCAAGAAACCCCCATCTCATTATCTCTATTTTACTTCTTAAATTATCTTAAATTGCTTCGACAATTATTCTTAAACCTTTACTACATTTTCTTATTTTATTGCTTCGACATTATTCACCATAATTCTTCTTGTTTTAACTTTCACCATAATTCTTCTTGTTTTAACTTTCTTTGCATCAACAATTATAAGCATAAACAACCATCTCTGTGGGATCGATATCCGACAAATTTACTTCTGTCTACTATACTTGCATCGACAGTGTTTGTTTGCACAAATTACTGTGATGTTCGTAGCGCAATCAAGTTTTGGCGCCGTTGTCGGGGATGGCGTTTGTTTGATGTTTATTCTTTTACTTGCAATTACTTTCTATTTACTAATCTTTACTTATTACTAACTTGTTTTCTTTCTTGTTGATTCTTTTTCAATTTACTTTTTAGGTGTTCTATGACTAGGAGTAATCCTGAATTTGTTGTTGGCTTAGATCCTAAAATTGAGAGAACTATTAGAAGGAGAAGACAAGAATAAAGGAATATGGCTTTGCATGGAAATGATGTAGCCATACCTCAATTGCCACCACAAAATCCTGTCCCTCCTATACAACCACAAAATATGAATAATCCACCACTGCCACAAGAAGAACAAATGCAGAATAGAACAATTTGAGACTTTGTTGTTCCTGTGTTGGATGATTTGCAGCCAAGGGTTGTTCGACCAGCTATTCAAGCTGGCAATTTTGAGTTAAAGCCGGTTATGTTTCAGATGCTGAATTCTAATGGGCAATATGTTGGATTACCTCGTGAGGATGTGAGAGAGCATCTTAAATCTTTTCTACTAATTTGTGCTTCTTTTAGTTAGCAAGGCGTTCCTGATGATGCCTTGAAGATGTAATTGTTTCCTTATTCATTGCATGAATAGGCTCCTGAAGATGCAACTTGGATTGCCTACTGGGTCGATTACATTATGGAATGCACTTGCGACTCAATTTGTTTTGCGGTTTAATCCACCAACAATGAATGCTCGATTGAGAAACGACATCACTGCTTATCATTAATTGGATGATGAAAATTTACACACTACATGGGAGCGTTACAAAACCCTACTTTGATGCTGTCCCATGCGTGGAATTCAATAGGAAATGTAGATTAAGATATTTTATAATGGGTTGAATGCGCAGACAAGAAATCTTATCGATGCATCTGTAAATGGTCCTTTGTTGGATTGCACCTATGATGAAGGTGTAATAATTTTAGAGAGGATCGCTCAGAATGATTACCAATATCCGCTCACTCAAGCTGCACAAGTCAAAGCAAACCTGAGTTATTGAATTAGATGCTATATCAGCTCTGAGTGCACAAGTATCTTCCTTAGCAAACATGATAAAGAACATGAAGGGGACCAGTGAAGTTGCTCCCATTCAAGTTGCCAACAAATGGATGTCCCGACATGTTATTACGAAATTTATAGTGACAATCATAGCTACGAGGATTGTTCACAGCATGCAGAAAATGCATTTTATGTTAATAATATTAGAGGGAATTCTTATGGTAATTCATACAACTCAGCTCGAAATTAATAGCCTTGAGGGAATTAAAATGCTACTACATTTAGATATGGCAGTTCCTCGAGTCAAGGAAATTTTTGACAAGGGAATTACAATCAGCAACAGCAAAATTTCAATCAAAGTCCTCAGATGCATGTACATCAAGATCTGTTACAACTACATACTCATATGCAGCCACAACAATCTTCAATACCAAATATGTATATGCAAGGACAATAACAGCAACATCAATATTCCCAACCACGAGCTAATCCATTAGCTGCCTTGAAGCCTTGATGCGTGAGCATATCACGAGAACAGAAGCTACTGTGCAAGGAAACTCATCTTCTATATGAGCACTGGAAGTGTAGTTAGGGCAACTGGCTTCAAATTTGAGCACAAGATCACCAGGTGCTTTACCTAGCGATACCGAGAATCCAAATCAAAAGGAGAAGGAGCATTACAAAACTATTACTCTTCTGAGTGGAAAGCAAACTGTCGAGCCAACTAGCAGCTCTAATACAACACCTATTAATGCAAGTGAATCAGATCAAGGAGAAAAAGTTGTATCTGAAGAAGAAGCAGATGAACTAAATAAAGAGAATCCACCAATTGTTACTCGCATGCCTATCATTAGACCTACAAAATTGTTGATGCAACTGTCGATGTTAACGCAACCGATTTTGTCACGACAATCTGATGTATCAATACCTTTTCCATTTCCATTAAGATTTAAGGAGAAGGAGAATGATAGAGAATATCAAAAGTTTTTGGCCACATTGAAATAATTGCATGTCAACATACCTCTTGTGGATGCTCTCGTACAGATTCCTAGCTATGGAAAATTCATAAAGGAGCTTTTATCCAAGAAGAAGAAGTTGACCGATATTGAGATAATTGTGCTAACGGAGGGATGCAGCGTAGTTTTGACAAATAAATTGCCACCAAATATGAAGGATCCTGACAGTTTTACAATTCCATGTTCCATTGGAAATCATTATTTGGGAAAAGCTCTCTATGATAACCTCATGCCATTATCAACATTTCAAAAATTGGGGATTGGTCAAATAAAGCCTACTACAGTGACATTGTAGTTGGCGGATAGCTCATTAGCGCAACCTGAAGGGCAAATTAAAGATGTCCTAGTTCAAGTAGATAAGTTTGTGTTCCTAGCAGATTTTATTATCCTTGATTGTGAAGCTGATAAATAGATGCCCATAATATTGGGATGCCCATTTCTTGCCATTGGTCGCACTCTTATCGATGTGTTCAAAGGAGAATTGATAATGCGACGTAATGACGAACATGTTACCTTCAGTGTTTTTGAAGCAATTCCCTACAGAAACAAAGAGGAATGTTACCACATTGATGTGCTGGATGAATTAATTAAGGAAGAAATTAATGAGAGTAGCATAATAGTTTCGGCAGAATTTGTGGTGACAATTGAAGATGATTTTCTAAGTGATTGTGACTATAAGGTTGAGGCAAATAATGTTGATCTTAGGCACGGATGGCAGATGGAATCTTTAGATTTGACCAATAGAACGACTCCTGTATTTAAGCCATCTATTGAAGAAGCTCCTACTATGGAGTTGAAACTGTTGCCTACCCATTTGAAACATGTTTTCCTTGGTGAGAATAACACCTTGCCGGTAATTGTCTCTACAACTCTCGACACAAGTCAGGAGGAAAAATTAATCCACATACTGAAGCAACACAAGCGTGCTATTACCTGGAGTATTACGGATATTAGAGGTATTAGTCCCTCTTTCTGCATGCACAAAATCCAGTTAGAAGATGAGGGAAAGCAATTCATTGAATAGCAGAGAAGATTAAACGAAAAAATGAAGGAGGTTGTTAAAAAGGAGATCATTAAGTGGTTAGATGCGGGCATCATCTACCCAATTTATAATAGTACGTGGGTGAGCCCAATCTAATGTGTTCTAAAGAAGAGTGGTATCTCGGTGGTGAGTAACGACAAAGATGAATTAATCCCTACTCGCATTCTCACAGGCCGGCGAGTATGCATGGACTATCGTCGTTTGAATGCAACTACAAAAAAAGGATCACTTCCCACTTCCCTTCATTGATCAAATGTTGGATAGGTTTGCTAGAAAAGCCTATTATTGCTTTCTCGATGGCTATTCTGGCTACAATCAGATGGCAATTACGCCGGAGGATAAAGTAAAGACAACCTTTACTTATCCTTTTGGTACCTTTGCCTTCCGTCGAATGCCATTTAGTCTCTACAATACACTGACTACATTTCAAAGGTGTATGATGACAATTTTCTCAGATATGATTGAAGACTCATTAGAGGTATTTATGGATATTTTTCTATCAGTGGCAATACTTTTGATAAATGCGCTGACAATTTAGCCAGAGTTCTAAAGCGATGTGAGGACACAAATCTAGTACTGAATTGGGAGAAATGTCACTTCATGGCAACAAAAGACTTTGTCCTTGGTCATCGAATCTCCTGTCAGGGCATTGAAGTGGACAAAGCAAAAGTTTAAATCATTGAGATGTTATCCTTGCCCACCAATTTAAAAGGTATTCGGAGTTTTCTCGGCCATGTAGGCTTTTATCTTCGATTTATCCTAGATTTCTCAAAGATTGCAAAACCTCTCTGCTCTTTGTTGGAGCAAAATAAAAATTTTCTATTCGATGCTGCATGTCTGGATGTATTTATGCAAATTAAACAGCAACTAGTGAAGGCACCTATTGTCGTTGCACCAGACAGGTCACAACTATTCGAAGTAATGTGTGATGTGAGTGATTATGCAGTGGGTGTCGTGCTAAGAAAATGCAAAGAAAGAGTATTTCATGCAATATATTATGCCAACAAGACTCTCACTGAAGCGTAGATTAATTATACAACCACAAAAAAGGTGCCGTTGGCAGTAGTCTTTGCCTTCGACAAATTTCGCTCATATCTTATCGGCACAAAGGTTACAGTGTTCACTGATCATTCGGCATTGAGATACCTCTTTGCATAGAAGGATGCCAAACCAAGATTGATATGATGGATCCTGTTATTACAAGAATTTGACATTGAGATAAAGGATCGCAAAGGATCAGAGAACCAAGTAGCAGACCACTTATCTCGTCTGGAAGTAGGAAGTGAAGATGGAAATACATCCTAAATTATCGACGCATTTCCTGACGAGAAGCTATTTGCTATCGATGCAGCTCCATGGTATGCGGATGTCGTCAACTACTTGGTGTGTGGAAGGTTACCCTTGAGTACAACAGGCCACAAGAAGAAAAGGTTTCTTCGCGACATCCAAAAATACTACTGGAATGAGCCATACCTATTCAAGGTATACAACGACAATATTATTCGACGCTATGTTCCAAAAGAAGAAATGCTTTTTATCTTGAAGCATTGCCATGATGCCCCTTTTGGAGGTCATTTTGGTGATGTAAGGACTGCCGCAAAGGTCCTTCAATCAGGATTCTGTTGGCCTTCATTGTTTAGAGATACCCATAATTTTGTGCAACAATGCGACAAATATCAGTGCACTGGATTGATATCTCAACGTAACAAGATGCTGCAATAGCCTATTATGGAGGTTGAGCTTTTTGATGTCTAGATTATGAATTTCATGGGACCATTTCCAAGTTCTTTTGGAAATGCTTACATCTTAGTCGTTGTTGATTATGTGTCCAAGTGGGTGGAAGCAATGACTTTTCCAAAAGATGATGTTAGGACAGTGCTGAAATTTTTCCACACGTACATACTCACTCATTTCGGCACACCTAAAGCATTAATTAGTGATCAAGGCACTCATTTCCATTACAATCAAGTTGCGGCCACACTAAAGCGGTATGGTGTTAAGCATTGAATGACGACCACTTATCATCCAAAAACAAATGGCCAAGCTGAAGTTTCCAATCGCCAAATTAAGAATATCCTTGAAAAAGTGGTGAACCCATCGAGGAGAGATTGGTCTTCAAGGCTTAATGATGTATTATGGGCGTTATGCACAACATATAAAACACCACAGGGAATGTCGCCGTATCAACTTGTGTTTTGTATGGCATGTCACTTGCCCGTGGAACTCGAACATAAAGCCATGTGGGCAATCAAACAAGTAAACATAAACTATGATGCTGCTGGACAAAAAAGGCTATTGGACATTACGGAATTGGAGGAAAATCGACGCAATGCGCATGAGAATACTGCAATATACAAGGAAAAAACCAAAAGATGGCATGACAATATTATTTTGCAGCGACAATTTACTACAAGTCAACTGGTGCTTTTATTTAATTCGCGACTAAAATTGCACCCAGGTAAATTGTACTCAAGATGGTCTGGTCCATTCGAGGTTGTCGAAGCATTTCCTCATGTATGGTCACAATTAAAGATATAAATGATGGGCACCAATTTAAGGTGAATAGCCAATGGCTGAAGCACTACTTTAGCCAGGATGATCACAACCAGAAAGAGACCATTAACCTGGTCACATTTTTCTAACCCTTGTTTACATTTGCATCATTTAATTTTAGTTATTTTGTTTATGTTTCAGTTATCTTTCTTAGTTTTTTTTTGCAGGAATAAAGTTCTTCCTTTTGTCGACACATAAAAAATTCCTTGTCGACGCAACTTATCTGCTGACTCATCACAAAATCAAAACATTTCAGGAAAGCAATCACGACACTTCAAGCACTTCTTCCTCAACCGTTGGATCGATTTGAAAAAGGACAATTCGAGTGGATGCATTTATTGGCTGTGGACTGATTATTCTCTCTCTAGAGTGGAAAAGAGCACGACTCTCCATCTTCACGTTTCATTCCTTATAAAGTGATTCATTGTACCGATGGTGTGCCTAAAAAAAACCTCCATTGCTGCCTAAAATTTTCTTTAAAGCTCTCACCTTTCCTACTCTCTACTATCTTTGCTACCAAAAAGATATGGTCAGAACTCGAGGCGCAATAATACTGTCCAAATCTATTGTAGAATTCTCCGCCGCAGTGGTGCGAGAAACAGAGCAGCACCCAGTGAAAGAACTAGTGATGGTTCTGACCAAGGCTATGAAAGACCGCTTCCATGACAACATGCTGAAGCGCAACTACCACCTTGAACAAGGCTTCCAACTGTCGCAGCATCTAAACCTAGAGAAGCAAGTTACAAAGACTATTACCCGAATGGGGTGGGAAACCTCCTATACTCATCTTGAGGGGTATTCACCATCCCTTGTGAGGGAGTTTTATGCCATTCTGACCTACAAAGACGAAGAATTCATCTTCGTTCGAGAAGGGTTGGTACCCTGCGGTGCCTCCCACATCAACGCTCTGTACAATATTAATGTCGAAGAAGACAAGCACATTACCTTCCTCGAACAACTCACAAAAGAAGGGGCAGACATCCTGATGCAGGACTTATGTATTGATGGAGCAGTTTGGAAGGGCAACAATCCAAACAACTACACCATGCACCGTCGCTTGCTCACAATACAGAGTAAGGTCTGGTTTCACTTCATAAATCGTCGTCTCATGCCTTCTACTCATAGCACAATAGTCACTTTGGATCGGATGTGTTTAATCCATTCGATCATTAAAGGAAGACAAATTGAT
The DNA here is from genome assembly GCA_005610355.1 of Gossypioides kirkii. Taxonomy (NCBI): domain Eukaryota; kingdom Viridiplantae; phylum Streptophyta; class Magnoliopsida; order Malvales; family Malvaceae; genus Gossypioides; species Gossypioides kirkii. The sequence goes on from CP032245.1 coordinate 24,536,087, forward strand.
GTCAGTGCAATTTTGCACCAAGAAATTGTGGACTGTGCTACAAGGTAGACGAGTATTCTATCACTCCTTTCACTGATCATGTAACTATGCCAACAACAAGGAGTGATATCTCGTGAGGGAGAAGAAATGTTAGACAACAAAGGCCCTATTAATAATGCCTCCATTGAGCGCATGACTAGGGGGAAGGATACTCCTATTGTGAAGGAAGCTGAAGCCAAGAAAAGGAAAGACAAGGCGAAGATGGAAGAAAAAAAGATTCATGTCACCACAGATTCTAACTTATGGCGTAAGGTTAAAAAGGTAGAGAAGATTGCTGACTCAATTAACATTCGACAGATAAAACTTGTCGGCACAATCGAGGAAATGGAAAGATCTCAAAACCTATTCTATGCCTGCACAAGAGCATGGAATAGTACCATTATGACCACATTGCGCTGTATGAGCAAAGCACCTTTGCCCAAGTTCCCTGTGTTCCCTCTAATCATCAGGGAAGCTATGCCTTCGACTGAGAGGGCTGCCTCAGAAGGAAAAGACCATTCAGTTGCATCTTCACAAATGGTCCATATCTCTGATGATGATCGCGAGGTGAACTCGAAGGATGTTGAAGACTTTTTTTGAAATATTGCCAGCTTGTTCGAGGACGATTTTACTACCAGCCTAAGGGTTAATATGGTTGAGAAGGAGGCAAAGTTGAGGAAGGACACACACCCTTGGAACTTGTGGAGACAGATGAGGAAAAAGAAGAGGACAAAGAGGAGGAAAAAGAAAAAGATAGAAGAGCAAAACCTACTATTACAACAGATTCATATGAGGAATTTGTCGTCGTACCCGAAGTTGTGGGTGCATATGTTGAGGACTTGGCGCCACCTGATGTGATTCAAGCGGAGGCTGTGACAATCAATAATGAGGATTCAAATCCTCTAGCCATGGTGCTCTATGTTGTACCACTCGCTGAAATACACCCTTCTGATGTCACGATCGATGAAGCCGGGGCACAGCTTGATGTGGAGGAGCAATCCTAGGATCCGGCTAAGCTGAAAGAACGAAAGTGCAAGCGTGCCAAGGATAAAAAATGACTTAAGGAGGAACGCAAGAAAAAGAAGAAGACCTCTACAACCACATCTTCGGTTGCAGCACACTGAGTTAATTTTTATTTTTTAGCACTTAGTTTAGATTTCATGCATATCATGTAGTTGTAATATCATTGTCATCACATTTCTTTTGTCCCTACATTTTTATTACAACTACATTTGCATTTGTCATTGCATTTCCATATATATATTTGTACATTAATGTAAGTTCATTGGGGACAATGCAGACTTTAAGTTTGGGGGAATGTATATGGATCGAAAATGCAATTGCACCCACATTTAAAAAAATTTTGTCTTTTTGAATTCAATGAAAGCATGCAATATTATGGGAAATGTTATTGCAAATTTTTTCATTTGATGCTTAATTCTTGAATCATGTGAGATACTAATGAATGAGTTGAATAAATGTGATTGAATATTGTATCTTCTATTTTTGGATGAATGGTTGAGATTGCATTAGTAATGAATGAATAATATTATTGTAACAGCCTGATTTTCAATGGTGTCAAAAATAGTGGTTTCGGGACCACAGTTCCGACAAGTCGAGTCATAAATTTATTTATTTTAAATATTTCTGGTGATATATGCAACGTATGAAATTATGATTCAAAAATTTCATTGATTAGATAGTTAATTGAATAGAAAGGACTAAATCATAAAAGGGTAAAAGTATAGATGTTTAGTTAGAAGGACCAAATAAATAAATTAACTAAGGGAGTGTTAATGGGTGGATTGGTATGATTTATATTGATTATAAATAGGTTTAATAAAGGTTAAAAATGGTTAATTAAAGCTTAATGATGAAAGCCTCAATAATTACAAAATTGCGATTTATATATATAAGAAATTAAAAGAAAGAAATTGAGAATTTCATTCCATTTTCTTTCTTCTTTCTTCTTCACACGACACAAAGGGGAAAAACTTAGGGTTTCAATTCTAATCTTTGAGCTTTGATTTGGGTAAGCAAACATAGATCGTTTTTAGTAATTTTTATGTTTTTGAGTCCATATCAGCTTAATCTAGCTTATGCAAGGACTAATTTGTGAATCTATCAAATGTTAGAAAACTTGCCATTATTGAGATTGCTTGTTCTTGAAAGCTTTTGATGTATTTGAATGTTTGATACTTGGGTTAAATCTTTTTGTAAACTGATTTATGATGAAATTAGAGTTTTAGAACTAAAATGTGAAAATGGTGAAATTACATGTATTGCTGTGAAATAAATGTGTGAATGGGTTGGATAGACACCTAAGAGAATTCAGCTATGATTGGTTATGTGTGAGAATGGTTATTTTTCATGTTTTGTGTTGAAAGGACTAGATTGAAATAAAAGAAAACTATTAGGGGTAGAATTATAATTTTCCTAAAAAGGACTAAATTGTGTTGAATGATTAAATTATGTGACTTAATGTGGGAATTGAATGATTTGTGAATGTAGACTACGATCTTGCTACAATCCGCGAGAAAAGAAAATTGGTGGATTAGTCCTTGAAGTCTTTCCCAACTACAATCCAGTCCGGTGAGTTTGTAATATAAATCTTACTTAATATTCTTTGTATATATATTGTCAATGTTCAGCAAATTGGAAGGATTCAGTATTGAAGATGATCGAAGATATGAAACGCAAGAGATAGTAGGCTTTATGCCGTTGAAATAGTACCGACACGATGGTTGGGGTACCACATGTGTTGCGAGTCCTCGACAGCTCGTGTGAGCAGCATCGTGACTCGAAAAAGAGATATCGATCCTATATGGATTACAGGTCCTACGATGGTTGGGACTTATGCTTTATGCATACTCCTGACAACTCGTGTGAGCAGCATCGTTAGGAAACAGTTTACAATACAAATAGACACCGTACCGATGGCTGGGGTACTGCATAGGTTGCGAGTCTCAATAGCTCGTGTGAGCAGCATCGGGTACTGGTAATGGAAAGCTATGAACAGGAAGAGGAGTTGTAAATAATTCAAAGAGTAATGGAATTACGTTAGCTTGATGGAGTCATCGTTGCTTATTACCATGTTGGTATTTCTTAACTATTGAACCTACTAAGCTATAAAGCTTACCACAGTTATTGTTTTTGTTTTGTAGATCGTTTTGCTGACTGAAGATCGAATCATCATCATCTTCTGAAGTCACACTATCGCGGAGTTAGTCAGTAGATTTTGCATCACTTGGTCTTATAGCATGTACTAGGATGATATTAACCTTTGATGTTGAACCAAAGATGTTAAAATCTTACTATTTTGAATGTGTAAATGCATGAAGTACAATTTAGATATTTAAGCTTAAGATACTTGTAAAGTCTTAGAAGATTGTGTGTAGTGTGATGACTTAATGCATAACTTGTGTTTGATATGTTAAACTTGTGTTTTGGCATAATCTTGAGATTTTGCATATTTGTTTCGGTAGAACTTATGCAAGTATTGGTAGATGTACAGGGTAGGAGAGAGATTGTTCTTTGACTTGAGTTGTATCGGTAGTTGAATTACAAGTATCGGTAGTTTTTAGCATTTCGGTAGTTTGTATACATATATCGGTAGAAATTGCAGGGTGAGAATTTTTGCTCTCTGGAGTTTTTGGTATCGGTAGATGTATGACTTGTATCGGTAGAAATCAAACTTGTATTGGTAGAGCTAGCACAATTACCGGTAGAAATCTGCACAGTTTCCAAATTGTTCACTGACTTGACTACTACCAATACTTGACCATCAGGTACCGGTAAAAGTCTCCTAAATTATTGGAAATGCCATTTTTACCCTTGATGAAATTGTGTTATGATTAAATATTGGTCTATAATGTGAGAAGTGAATTTTAGTATTGAATAAAGATAAAGATATTCGGATATTTTAAAATATGAACAGTATTAAATGAATAGAAAACACCAGAATCCCAATCGGTGACGGTGTTCGAGATTTAGGTGTTATATTTTATGGTATCAGAGCTTTCGGTTTAGTCATTTCTTGGACAGTCATGATTGTATTAAATGATTTTGTAGTACATGCCATATGAACCTGTGATAGTGTGATACATATGAATTCGATCTAATCAAAGTTTTTGCAGTTAAAGGTAAAGATGCCTGAATCTGAAAGAGATGAGGCTAATGAAGTAAACAACAATGACCCGACAAGTGATTCCGAGGCTAACCATGGGGTCTCTATTATACCAATGATAGAAAGCGAAGCTATGAACATGTTCTTCGGCTTAATGGGATAGTGGTTCTCAGAATTTATGCAGAATAATCGAATGGTGCCACCTTCTCCACCACTGGTTACACAGCCTGTTGTCGGACCTACGGTACCTCTTGTAATGCCTCAACCTCCTCCAGTGATTGAATAAAGGCGTCATATTCCGACAAATAGGGTAAAGAAGTACGGGGCAGAGGAGTTTCACGAAAATGCTGAGGATGATTCGTCCAAGGCTGAGTATTGGTTGGAAAACACAGTGAGGGTACTGAATGAAATGGCTTGTCCGCCCGAAGATTTTGTAAGGTGTGCTGTTTCGTTGCTAAAAGATGAAGCTTATAATTGGTGGGCAATGATCGTAGCAGTGATACCAGAAAACGAAGTTACTGAAGAATTTTTCCATACAGAGTTTAAAAAGAAGTATGTCAGTAAGAGATATCTGGATAAGAAGAAGAAAGAATTTCTAGAGTTGAGACAGGGAAAGAAGACTGTGGCAGAATACGAATAGGAGTTTGTATTTCTCAGCAAGTATGCACAAGAGATCGTACCCACTAATGAGGCTATGTGTGTCCATTTTGAAGCCGGTTTGAGTGATGAGATAAAGATGATGGTGGGTGGTTCAAAAATTCGGCCATTTGTCATTTTGCCAAACAAAGCACATAAAATGGAAGAAGTATACAACCAAAAAAGACAAAGAGAGAAGAGAATTCGAGATTTTAGGAGGAAAAATCTCACCAGAACCTTTTTAATGCCATCCCCGAATAAATTCAGAGACAGTGAAGTTCGAGGAGCTGTCTCTTCTGACTTTCTAAGTAGAAGTCGATCGGGACCACCAGAATCTAGATTTAAAAACTGGCCGACTGAAAGTGTGGCAAATGTTCGTAACATGGCAACACTGGTGTGTAAACATTACGAAAGAATTCATTCGGGCGAATGTCGGTTAGTTAAAGGAGCCTGCTTTAGATGTGGAAATACCGGTCATTTCATGCGAAATTATCCGATGAACTCGAAAGCAAAGGAAGATCGGAGTGTTAACCTTCCGGTTACACCGTTGAAAAGTAGACGCCCTGGGCAGAGTAGCGGTACAGATGGAAATCGAAGTGAATAGAAAGATAGTGGGAGCAGGTCAAATGCTCGAGCATCTGCGCGGACTTATGCCAACCGAACTATAGAAGAGGCTACCACTTTTGATGTAGTGACTGGTATATTCTATCTTTTTAATGACATTGCATATGCTTTAATTTACCCAGGATCAACTCATTCATATATTTGCACTGCCTTAGCCACTGATAAGAAATTACTCGTTGAATCGACTGAATTTGATGTGCAAGTCACAAACCCTTTGGGTCATAGTGTCATTGTTAACTTGGTATGTCGTAAATGTCCCTCGAAAGTTCAGGGCTATAAATTTTCTGCTAATCTAATGCTGTTGCCATTCACTGAGTTTGATGTGATCTTGGGTATAAATTGGTTATTTGAGCATGATGCGATAGAAAATTGCAAGCAAAGACAAATTAGCTTGAAATGTCCGATTGGTGAAGTAATCATAATGGAGTTTGATAGATTGAACAGTGAAACCAGGGTGATTTGGGCTATTTCGTCACAGAAGATGGTTCATAAAGGCTGTAATGCATTCCTAACATACACACTTGATACTCGGGGATCGAGAATAGAATTGGATCAGGTACCAGTTGTTAAAAAATATACAGATGTGTTTTTAGAAGAACTATCGGGTTTGTCGCCAGTCAGAGAGGTAGAGTTCGGTATTGATTTACTACCTGGTACCGCTCCGATCTCTATTCCACCGTACAGGATGGCACCGATCGAATTGAAAGAGTTGAAAGCTCAATTGTAAGAATTGTTAGATAGAGGGTTCATACGACCCAGTGTGTCATCGTGGGGTGCGTCTGTATTATTCGTGAAAAAGAAGGATGGATTGATGCGAATGTGTATGACTACAGACAGTTAAATAAGGTGACGATCAAGAACAAGTATCCGTTACCTCAGATCGATGAGTTATTTGACTAGTTAAATGGAGCAACTGTGTTCTCCAAAATAGACCTTTGGTCAGGTTATTATCAGATGCGAGTGAAAGATTGTGATATAATGAAAACGACATTCAGAACTTGGTATGGACATTATGAGTTTTTAGTAATGCCGTTTGGGTTGACTAGCGGCCCCATAGCATTTATGGACCTAATGAACAGAATATTTTAGCCCTAGTTGGATGGATTTGTGGTTGTGTTTATTGATGACATATTGATTTACACTAAGATAGAATCAGAGCATACTTATCATTTGAGAGAGGTGTTATGGATTTTACAAGAAAATCAGTTGTATGCAAAATTCAGTAAATGTGAATTCTTGCTTCGAGAAGTTAGATTCTTAGGTCACGTAGTATCTTCGGAAGGAATACGTGTTGTTCCAAGCAAATTATAAGCTATTCTCGATTGGAAGGTATCGAAGAATGTCTCTGAGGTACGCAGTTTCCTAGGATTGGTAGGTTACTACCGTCAGTTCGTGAAAGACTTTTCCATCATAGCCTTGCCGATGACGAGGTTGCTGCAGAAAAACATTCAGTTCGTGTGGTCTGAAAAGTGTCAGCAAAGTTTCAACTAGTTGAAAAAGTTGTTAATTGAAGCTTCGGTCTTAACGCAACCAAAAATGGGAAAAGAGTTCGTTGTTTACAGTGATGTATCTTTAAGCGCATTAGGGTGTGCTTTGATGCAAGATGGGAAAGTGGTAGCTTATGCTTCCCGACAGTTAAAAGTGCATGAAAAGAATTATCCGACTCATGATCTAGAGTTAGCTACTATAGTTTTTGCATTGAAGATTTGGCGACACTACCTTTTTGGGGAGAGATGCCATATATTTACAAATAAAAAGAGTTTGAGATATCTGATGACACAGAAGGAGTTGAATTTACGATAGCGTCGATGGTTAGAGCTGTTAAAAGACTATGACCTGGTGATCGATTATCATCTGAGTAAGGCTAATGTTGTAACTGATACCCTGAGTCGGAAATCAATGTTTGCTTTGAGAGCAATAAATGCCCACCTGTCATTGGAATGTGATGGTTCTATCACCATGGAGCTTAGGATGAGGCCGTTATTTTACAACAAATTCAAGAATTACAGAGAAAGGATCCAAAGCTCATGGCTAAAAGGGAGCACATGCAGAATGAAGTTACCACAGGGTTTATAGTAGATTCAGCGGGTATGTTGTATTATAGAGGCAGAGTATGTATTTCGAATGATTCAGATTTGAGACGAGACATTCTGACGGAAGCTCACAGCAGTACTTATCCATACATTCGGGGAGTGTGAAAATGTATAATGACTTGAAGAAATTGTATTGGTGGTCAGGTATGAAACGAGAGATTTTTAGAGTTTGTGACTAGATGTCTTATATGCCAGCAAGTGAAAGTAGAACACCAGGTGCCATCTAGGTTACTATAGCCGATTTTTATTCCAGAGTGGAAATGAGAACGAGTCACAATGGATTTTATCATAGGACTTCCGGTAACACCGAGAAAGAAAGATTCAATTTGGGTAATTGTAGACAGATTGACGAAGTCAGCTCATTTCATTCCCATTCGGGTAGATTATCCACTGGAGAGATTGGCTGAGTTATACATGTCTAAGATTGTGCGACTACACGGAGTACCAACCTCTATCATCTCCGATAGGGATCCATGCTTTACCTCAAGATTTTGGGGTAAGCTAGATGAAGCTTTAGGGACCAGGTTGAATTTTAGTACTGCATATCATCCATAAATGGATGGTCAGTTAGAGCAAGTGATACAGATTCTTAAGGATATGCTACGATGCTATACACTTGAGTTTGAAGGAAGCTGGGAAAAGTTTCTACCATTGGTGGAGTTTGCATATAATAACAGCTACCAATCTAGTATTAAAACGACACCATTCGAAGCATTATATGGTCGGAAGTGCAGGACACCTCTGTACTGGTTAGAATTGAGCAAGCCTAAGTTGATTGGAACCGATTTAGTTCATGAGACTGAGGATAAAGTGCAGGTAATTTGTTATTATTTGAAAGCAACTTCTGATCGACAGAAGTCATACGTAGATCTTAAAAGGAAAGATATAGAATTTGCTGTAGGAGACAGAGTTTTCCTAAGAGTTTCACCTTGGAAAAAGGTGCTACGGTTCGGCAGAAAGGGAAAGTTGAGTCCACGGTTCATTAGGTCGTATGAAGTTATCGAACGGATTGGTCCTGCGGCATAAAAGTTGGCTTTACCACTAGAACTAGAGAAGATTCATAATGTACTTCATGTTTTGATGCTGATATGGTACAGATCAGATCCCACACATGTGATTACATCCATGGAAGTTGAGATTCAGCCGGATTTGTCTTATTCAAAGGAACCGATTAGAATACTGACACGTGAAGTAAAAGAACTGAGAAACAAAAGAGTACCGTTAGTGAAAATATTATGGAATCGTCACGGGTTAGAGGAAGTAACTTGGGAGACAGAGACTTCAATGAGATCACAGTGTCCTAACCTGTTTACTGGTAAAAAATTTTGGGACGAAATTTCCCTAAGAGGGGAGAGTTGTAACAGCCCGATTTTTAATGGTGTCAGAAATAGTGGTTTCGGGACCACAACTCCGACAAGTCGAGTCGTAAATATATTTATTTTAAATATTTCTGGTGATATATGCATCGTATGAAATTATGATTCAAAAATTTCATTGATTAGATAGTTAATTGAATAGAAAGGACTAAATCATAAAAAGGGTAAAAGTATAGATGTTTAATTAGAAGGACCAAATGAAGAAATTAACCAAGGGAGTGTTAGTGGGTGGATTGGTATGATTTATATTGATTATAAATAGGTTTAATAAAGGTTAAAAATGGTTAATTAAAGCTTAATGATGAAAGTCTCAATAATTACAAAATTACCATTTATATATATAAGAAATTAAAAGAAAGAAATTGAGAATTTCATCCCATTTTCTTTCTTCTTTCTTCTTCACACAGCACAAAGGGGGAAAACATAGGGTTTCAATTCCAATCTTTGAGCTTTGGTTTCGGTAAGCAAACCCTGATCTTTTTTGTAATTTTTATGTTTTTGAGTCTGTATCAGCTTAATCTAGCTTATGCAAGGACTAATTTGTGAATCTGTGAAATTTTAGAAAACTTTCCATTGTTAAGACTGCTTGTTCTTGAAAGCTTTTGATGTATTTGAATGTTTGATACTTGGGTTAAATCTTTTTGTAAAGTGATTTGTGATGAAATTAAGGTTTAAGGACTAAAATGTGAAAATTGTGAAATTACACGTATTGTTGTGAAATAAATGTGTGAATGGGTTGAATAGACACCCAAGAGAATTCGGCTATTATTGGTTGTGTGTGAGAATGGTTATTTTCATGTTTTGTGTTGGAAGGACTAGATTGAAATAAAAGGAAACTATTAGGGGTAAAATCGTAATTTTCCTAAAAGGACTAAATTGTGTTGAATGATTAAATTATGTGACTTAATGTGGGAATTGAATGGTTTGTGAATGTAGACTACGATCGTGCTATAGATCGCGAAAAAAGGAAATTGGCGGATTAGTCCCTGAAGTCTTTCCCAAACTGTAATCCAGTCTGGTAAGTTCGTAATGTAAATCTTATTTAATATTCTTTGTATATATATTGTCAATGTTTAGCAAATTGGAAGCATTTAGTATTGAAGATGATCGAAGATATGAAACGCAAGAGATAGTAGGCTTTATGCCTTTGAAATAGTACTGACACGATGGTTGGGGTACCGCATGTGTTGCAAGTCCTTGACATCTTATGTGAGCAGCATCGTGACAAAAAAGAGATATGGATCCTATATGGATTACATGTCCTATGATGGTTGGAACTTATGCTTTATGCATACTCCCGACAGCTCATGTAAGCAGCATCGTTAGGAAACAGTTTACAGTACAGATAGACACCATACCGATGGTTGGGGTGCCGCATAGGTTGCGAGTCCTCGACAACTTGTGTGAGCAGTATTAGGTACTGGTAACGAAAAGCTATGAACAAGAAGAGGAGTTGTAAATAACTCAAAGAGTAATAGAATTACGTTGGCTCGATAGAGTCATTGTTGCTTATTACCATGTTGGTATTTCTTAACTATCGAACTTACTAATCTATAAAGCTTACCACAGTTATTGTTGCTGTTTTGTAAATCATTTTGTTGATTGATCGGATCATCATCATCTCCTGAAGTCACACTATCGCAGAGTTAGTCGGTAGATTTTGCATCTCTTGGTCTTATGGCATGTACTAGGATGATATTAACCTTTGATGTTGAACCAAAGATGTTGAAATCTTGCTATTTTGAATGTGTAAATGCATGAAGTACAATTTAGATGTTTAAGCTTAAGATGCTTGTAGAGTCTTAGAAGATTGTGTGTAGTGTGATGACTTAATGCATAACTTGTGTTTGATATGTTAAACTTGTGTTTTGGCATAATTCTTGAGATTTTGCATATTTGTTTCGGTAGAACTTATAAAGTATCAGTAGAAGTACAGGGTAGGAGAGATATTGTTCTCTAACTTGTGTTGTATCGATAGTTGAATTACAAGTATCGGTAGTTTTTAACATTGATGTATCGGTAGTTTGTATACATATATCCATAGAAGTTACAGGGTGAGAATTTTGCTCTTTGGAGTTTTTGGTATCGGTAGATGGATGACTCATATCGGTAGAGCTAGCACAAGTACCGAAAGAAATCTGTACAATTTCCAAATTGTTCACGGACTTGACTATTACTGATACTTGACCATCAGGTACTGGTAGAAGTCTCCTAAATTATTGGAAATGTCATTTTTACCCTTGATGAAATTGTGTTATGATTAAATATTGATCTAAAATGTGAGAAGTGAATTTTAGTATTGAACAAAGATGAAGATATTCAGATATTTTAAAAGATGAATAGTATTAAATGAATAGAAAACACCGAAATCCCAATCGGTGACGGTGTTCGGGATTTGGGTGTTACAATAATTATTTGAATCTTGAATAAATTTGCCATTTACAGCTACTTGTATATAAGACACTCCAATGTGGGTGTATTGTGAACTGTCAAGGGGGAACACTCTAATGTAGGTGTTAGGAAAAGTAACCTAGCCAAAGGCTATCACTGTAATTACATACTCCTTGGGGGTTTGTTGCACCCCATCGTTACTATCTAGGAACAAAGGGTATAGTAATGCAACGACATCCCTCAGTCACATAAAAAATATGTATATAATAAATGCTACGTTGGTAGAAAGAATTTAAGATTTAAAGCATGATGCTAGCATTGATGAAGTTGCAGTTTTGATTATTCATACCAATAAATTGTCAGTGCAATATCTTATCATGTGACTGTAATTCATACATTAGGATTCAAGAAGATTCAAGTTGCTAGAATGACTATTGCTTTGACAAAACTTTTTTCTATGACTTTGCTAGCTTTTGTTTACTTGAGGACAAGTAAAAATTCAAGTTTGGGGTGTGATAGCATTAGAAAAGACCATTGATTTCTCCTTACTTAGGGTATAATTTGTTCTTATTTTATCATTTTTAGCATGCATTTTAGCATTTTTAACTTAGGGATTGCATTTTCTAATTCAGTGATGCTTGGTTTAATTTTCTTTAATTTTATCCTATTTTTACTACTAATGTCGCCACAATTAGTTGTTCAGTATTGCATCCAAAGATGTCAGTATAGGAATTTGTCTTGAAAGATCAACACATGAAGGTGTCCAGGGTTGTCACGCAAAATAGAATCCAAATTTGCGCCCATAAATGTCGTTGCAACTAACAACTGTCTAATGAACACATCAGATTTTCGTGAGTGTACAGCTGGTATAACCAACTTGTACAGCTAGAGGAAGATTGATCTAGAAAAGAGGACACTTTACTGGGAAGTGGCTATTAAATATTGATGAAAAAAAGAAAGAAAAGGAGAGCTTCTTCTTCCAGATTTTTGAAGCATAAAATCTCTTCTTCAACATTTTCTTAAGCTAGCTTCGATGGCAGCTTAACTTCCTGGAGGACAACCTGACCTTGACGAGAAGGCAAATCTGCTCCTGACAAGGAGCATCCTAAATGCAACGCAAGAGGAGTGTAAGGGAATGATTCTAGTAGACTAGGAATATGATGCTTCAATTTATTCTGTTACTCTCTCTTTCAAACGTTGATGAATTTTGATTATTTGAATTTGTATGGAAGTACAATCAAATTTCAGATCAAGTTTGATATCTATTCAATCTTTCCTTCATTGTTTATCTTTTGATTTAATTGCTTGACCACGTAAGTGTAATTGCTGTCACTGTCACTAGAAAGTGCAGCGACAAATTAAGTTAACAATCAAGTCAACGAAAGTTGCTTGAGGATCGAAGGAATTCTATCCACTTGTTCTTGAATATATTGCATTGCCAACATTGGAAGGTGTCGCTAGTATGAGTATTTGAGTCTTTGATAAACAGGGAAGTTAAGGTTGGTAAGATTTAATTATGTTTAATTGTGGCGACAATTTATCTGTCATTAACTTTGTGTTCACATTTAGTATTTCGCCAACTTTTCAAGTCAGGAAACCTCCATCTCATTATCTCTGTTTTACTTCTTAAATTTTCTTAAATTGCTTCGACAATTATTCTTAAACCTTTACTGCATTTTCCTATTTTATTGCTCCGACATTATTCACCATAATTCCTCTTGTTTTAACTTTCTTTGCATCGACAATTATAAGCATAAACAACCATCTCTGTTGGATCGATATCCGACAAATTTACTTCTGTTTACTATACTTGCATCAACAGTGTTCACTTGCACAAATTACTGTGATGTTCATAGCGTGATCAGTGGGTCTTCAGCATTTTGTGGCAGTATCGGGGGTATGGCTGCACTGTTTCTTGGTAAGGCCATATTTCTTTGTTCGTGAAGTCTCCTTCGAATGGTTCTTTCAATTTCTAGGTCAAAATCAGCAATAAACTCTGAATTGCTTCGAGTCATAAAACACGTAAAATAAAATGTAAAAGTAGCGACAAAAATAAAACAAGTTAGTAACCACTAAAGATTAGATAATAAAAATAAAGTGTAAAAAAAAAAAAACATAAAACAAACTCCGATCCTCGGTAACGGCACCAAAACTTGATTGGTGTTTAATGTCACAGCAATAATGTGCAAGTGTACACTGTCGATGCAAGTATAGTAGACAGATGTGAATCTTTCAGATATCGATCCCACGAGGATGGCTGTCTTTTGCCTATTAATGTCAGTGCAATGAATAAGTAAAAGTGAATAAATTGTGAGAGTAGTTGTCGGAGCAATAGCTTGAAAATAAAAATGAAATGTGATAATAATAAAATGGGGTCCCTAACGTGAATGTTCAGCAAAATACTAAGTGTTGCTCGCAAGGTATGAAAGAATAGGTGATTGTCACTGCAATTATGTGCAATGAATATCTTACCAAGCTTAACTTTTATGTTCGATCTAAGACTTAAACATGCACATTAACCACACCTTCCGATGATGGCAATGCAACACTATTAAGAACAAGTGGATTAAATTCCTCTAATCCCCAAGCAACTTCCTTTGTCATTCTTGTTAGTTTAAACTGCATGCTTGTTAGTTTAAACTGTCGCTGTACCTTTCAATGACAGTGACTGTAATAACACTTTCGTGCTAAAAACATTCAAACCCAAAGATTAAATAGTAGAAGCAAGATTAAATAAATTAACATTTAGTTAAGAAATCATGAGTACTTCCATACAAACATGAAATAAATAGAAATCACCAACGTTTAGAAAGAAATGTAAAAGAACAAATGGAGAATACTATTCCTAGACAACTCGACTTACTCTCTTACTTCCCCCTCGTGTTGCACTTAGGGCTCCTCGTCAGGAGCTGTTCTACCTCCTTTTTCACGTCAGTTCACCCTTGAGAGACTTAAGCCTCCATAGCCAAAAGCTTCAAAAGATAGGTTGAAGAAGAATATGCACTAAAGGAGACATTTTTTCCCTTTTGTAGTGAGTATTTATATTCAGCCAAATTGTGCAGGTGTCCTTTTTACAGAATCAAACTGTCTCTGGTCGTACAAGTTGGTTATACCAGACTGGACAGCTCACGCTTTTCTGTTCTTATCTGGATAGCTGTTAGATGCAGTGACAATCCTGGACGCAATTTGAAAATACTCATGCAACGACATTAGTACCAAAATATGACAAAATTAAGGGCAACTAGGCTAAGGTTCATTGAGTTAGAAAATGAAATAAACTAAACTAAGAAGTGTTAAAATATTCGCTAAGGATGGCTAAATGGGAACAACTTAACCAATAAGTTGGGAGAAAACAATGGTTGAACAACTTAACCAGCCGTGAACACCTTTCCCCAAACTGATTTAGACTGTAACTAGTTGATTGGAGGAAAATCCCCAAAACCAAATGATTGAAGAACTCATACGGAGACGACCTAATATCCCAAAGCCGTTTATAGATCTTCTATATCTCAACCCTTTACTTTTTTTCTTTTCTTTTTATACCTTTCACAAACAACCTTTTTATTGCACTTCGTACTATAATCCCTAAAGTGATTACTAATTACTTCTATTTTTTGCAAGGATTTAGTTTACTATTGCCTCACGCCTCCTTTGGGTACGATCCTCGAAATACTACCAAGTGTTCCGTTGTAAAACACACTATATTTACAACCCGACCCGTATACTTACAGAATCCTAAAATCTACACCGAATGGGAGTACGTTCAGAGGCGATTAAGTTGTTAGCGTCGTTGCTAGGGAGGCAACGCTTTAGTAAATTTTATTCTTTCTTTGTCAATAGAATAATTAGGAAAATTTTAGGTTATAGATACTATTTTATTTACTTGCTTTATTTAATTTATTTTTATTTGATTTTCGTATTTTTCTTTCTATTTAATTAAATTTGGTTTATGACTCGGAGCCAAGGAAACTTGATAGATCCAATCTCTAACCCTAAACCATTGATTAGGGAAAATCGCAGAACTGAACAATCGATGCAAAACCCATCACCATTGGAGGAAAGAGAAGAAATAGTAGATCTAGTTGAAGATCCTACTATCAACACCAAAAATGTTCATATAAAAAGTACCAAGAACTTTAAGGGAGTATTCTTTACCCACTTTAGATCTAACCCAATGAAGTATTGCTAGACCTGCTATCGCTGCTAATAATTTCAAAATAAAACCTGCTATGATTCAAATGATACAAAACAATTTACAATTTAAAGGGATAATGGCTGAAGATCCTAGTTTACATTTGAAGCGGTTTTTACAATTATGTGATACTTTTCAGTTTAATGGTATTACTGATGATGTTATACGTCTTAGATTATTTCCCTTCTCATTAATTGATAATGCCTTTTCTTGGCTAGATGCGCAGGCACTAGGTTCTATTACAACATGGGATGAACTGGCAGAGAAATTCTTGCAGAAGTTTTTCCCTATGGGGAAAGCAATCCAACTAAGGAGAGAATTGTCAACATTTTGACAATTTGAAGGCGAAGGGTTCCATGAAACATGGGAACGATTTAAAACGTTAGTACGGAAATGCCCTAATCATGGTATGCTGGAGTGGATGCAACTGCAAACATTTTATAATGGGTTGGATGCATCGACCATATCAACTTTAGATGGTGCAGCAGGAGGAGCCCTAATGAACATGACTTATAATGTTGCTTATGGGCTAATTAAAAATATAACAATGAACTCCTGCTAGTGTCCTACTGAGAGGTTCACTTATGGGCAAAAAATTGCTTTGGTAAAGATTATCCAAGAGGACGACAAGTACCAACAACTATTGGAAAGACTAAACCGAATAAAGTCTACTACAGGGGCACTTAGAACGATGAAAATGTGCAAGTGTACACAATCATATTCAAGTAATAAAGTGACAAGTAAATGTCGAGTATTGTACCCACAGGGATTGTGCTATGAAAAATATTTATGAAATATTTAATAAATAATTTGGTTAAGAATAAGATAATATTTGTGAGAGATTTTAATCTAAATTATTCTAAATTAAATTAAACTAAGTTAAGCTAAGACTAAATTATATTCCTATGCACAATTTCTAAGGGTTTTAATCAATATGACATAAATGTGTCAGGTTAATTGCTCTAATTACTTGATTACATCTAAACTATGTTCATGCTTGTTACAAAACAATGTTCACAGCAACACGATATTTTTTAAACTTATGAACAACATTACTTACAAAAAGTAGTTTATCTCTTGAACATACACCTATGCCAATACGACCGACTAAACTAACCTTTGATAAGTAAATGTGTTATAGCACATACATACATTATGAAATCAATTTATCTCTTGAACATACACCTATTCCAATACGACCGACTAAATCAATATTCATAAGCATGTAAGGGATCAAGTGAGGTAACAACATACACCTATATTAAAACAGTTTAATCACAAAAATCCTGCAAGTTATGCAAGGCTAGTATTCTCCAATACAATCACAATTTTAACCCTCAGCTTCCTTAGAGGATTAAGCATGCACAAATTAAATAGTGTGTCCATTAATCACAATTTCAACGCGCTTAAATGATCAATTCAATAGTTATATCACAAGGGTAATGCAATAATAACTTAGGCATGATAATATTTAATTAAACAAAATATTCAGGGCCTAAAACAACATAAACATGATTAAATATAAACAAGCAATTAAACACAATTAACCCAAAACTTAAAGAATTTAAGCCATTTCAATTAAAGAATTAATAGAATTCATAATAGAATTCATCATGATAACAAACAAGAATCTAAAAATATAAGAAAAAGAATCGCGTTCTTCGTCGTTCTTGCTCGATTCTTCCCAGATTGAGGTTTTTGATGAACACTCAAAAAAGGCTATGGAAGGTTGAAGAACCACTCTTTTCCCAGAGGGGAAGTCGAAAAGGGAATAATGGGAAAATGGAATGGAAGGTAAGAGAGAACACTAGAGAGAAAGAAGAGAGAATGAATTGTTTTAGTGTGTGAAATGAGGTGAAAGGAGGGTGTATCTATAGGTGGAGTTGAGGTGATATGTGGTGGCTATATTTATCAAATAAATATCAGCCACACACTCCCCCATGGCCAGCCACCACACACAAGCTTTGACTTGTTCAAAGCTTGCTTAAAATAAGCTAGGGGTGAGAATTTGAAACCATGAAAAGAGGAGGGGTTGGAATGGAATTTTGGGAAAGTTTGAGGGCTGTTTGCAAGGTTGAATTGGTCAACATTTTAGCTGATTATGGTTAGCACTTGGATGACACATAGCTAGCCCAACTAGAGGTGGTTTGACCCTCGGTTGCATGCACATCGAGCCACTTCAGTTTAGCCATTATAATTTATTTTTAATCCAATTTAATTTGTATTAAAAATATAATTATAAAGCATAATTTAGCTTCATATTGGACTGAACCTTGACTTGAAAAATATTTTTCTTAGCTCTTCATTAACTCAGTGTAAAAATTCCCTCAACAGTGTAAGTTGTCAGTATTGTCCGCTGCGTCGATTTTCACCAATTGTGCAATCCTGTCAAGAAATCATCAAATTTATGCTCAATATTTATTAAAATAATTAAAAATAAATATGTTGGAAATTTTAGCACAAATTAATTATTTTGTAAATTAATTATATTTTTCGACATTAATTACTCAAAATTTGCATGAAATAGGTAAAAAAGAGTATGAAAAAGTTTATATACTTTCATCATTCTAGCACCACCATCCGAAGGAGAAGATAAGCCTCTATACCATTATCTAACCAATCCTGAAGAGGCCAATTATGTGAGTAGTCGAAGTGGAAAGACCATCGTAACTTTGATGGGGAGAAAGTCAATAGGGCAGTGGTAATAACAACACATAGGTAAGAAATCCTAGTTACCAACCTCCATTCTTGCAAAGGCAATCGAAAAGGGTGGTTCAAGGCGACCATACTACATGTGGTCAAAGGATAGATCGGATCGAAGGGGAAAAGCAATCCATTAGGGCAGATGTGAAACAAGTGTAGTCTGATTGCACTAATACCGCTAGAATAGTGGTAAGGCTAGAGGAGAGGATGGACCAATTAATGAGTATAGTGAGCGATCTTTCAAGGCAAATTAGTTATGGTATCCCTAGCAACACTAAGAACAATCCTGATGAGAAGGTAAAGAACAGGTCAAGGTGATCGAGTTAAGATCAGGCAAAGTATTGAGTAGCCCAAAGGAGCCTAAAAAGGGAGAAAAGCCTAGCAACTCTAATGAGATCATAGACATCCCTTTTGACAATGACACTGAAGTCATGAAACCTAGAGAGGTACATTAAAAGAGGCATTAGAGAAGAAAGAAGACATGCCTAAGGAAGACAAGAGTGCTTCAATTCCATTTTCGAAAAGGTTAGAAGAAAAGAAAAGACAAGATGAAGACGATTTTCTAAGTTTTCTAAACCTTTTCAAATCCTTAAAAATTAACCTACCATTGATTGAATTGATACAAAAGGTACCTAAGTACGCCAAATTCTTAAAGGAGATCATGTCAAGGCATCGAAAAATCAAGGTAAGAGAATAAGTGGCGATAAATGCATCGTGCAATGCGATTATCACTAAAGCAATCCCTCAAAAGCTGAAGGATCCCATCAATTTCACCATTCCAATTAAAATTGGGAATCTTCAGTTCAACAAGGCATTATCCGATCTCGGTGCAAGTATAAATTTGATGCCTTTATCAGTATTTGAGAAACTTGGAAGCGGAGATCTTAAAAATACATAAGTTCCTCTACAACTAGCTGATCGATCATCTGTACGATCGAAGGGAATTTTAGAGGACGTACTAGTTTAGGTACGATGTTTCATCATCCCTGTAGATTTTATTATGCTAGATTTTAAGGAAGACAAGGATATCCCTATCTTGCTAGGAAGACCATTCTTAGCCACATCAAGGTCTACCATTGACTTGAACAATAGCGAACTCACTATGTGAATTAATGCTGAGGTAGAGACCTCAAATGTGGGGACAAAAATGATTAAACTAAAAAGCTGATCGCATTTGAAACGTCACAACGATTATGCAAGCATACACACGTCGATGCAAGTATAGTTGATAGACAATTCTATCGGATATCGATCCCACGAGGAAATGGGTTCTTGATATTAACTGTCGAAGTAATTAATACTAAAAATGAGTAAAATGTGAGTAAGGATATCAGTGCAATTATGTTAAATTTATACACTAAAATAATTAATATTGTCAATGCATTCAAAGTTAAATGTTAGAGGTTAAATGTCAATGTACTGAAAGTAAATCAAATGTGTTGAGTGTTGAGTGCTGAATATTTAAATGGATGAAATGTAAAAGTGATCAAGTGTAAAAGGGTAGGAATGGTTCACTGATTCTGCAAAGTTGCAATGCTGAATGCGTCGAAAACGTAAATTTAGATGAATTGTTGTAGCAATAAATTTCTCTTCAGTTCTTACCAACAACAACTCTCTATTTAATCCAGACATAAATTCCCACAATTACTCCACCTCTCGGTGTAAGCAATGTTGTGCATCCAAGAACAAAAGACTGAAATCTTTCCAATCCCAAAAAGCTCTCCCCTAACTTACTTGTTAACCTAACTTGTCACCGCATCTCTCGATGTTGGTAGACTGCAATTTCACTCTCGTGCTTAAAGCGATTAGATCCAAGAATAAACAGATAAGCAGATTAAATAAGAGTCAAAATAATCTAACATCAAAAGATACTCTCGTATTCATTTAATGTCGTTAGAATTCAACATCGTCAAAAGAGAAATTAAAGAGTACAATCGAAGCTTACTATCTCTCGACTACTAATACTACTCCTTAACCACTCCTCTTGCCCAGCACAAAGCACCTCTCTTCAGAAGTTGCTGCAGACTTGCTTTATCAGCTTCCCAATTCCCATCTCAAATCTTAAAATCACACAAAATTTGTAGAATTTAATCCCTTAGCTCTTGATGGTTTCTTCATTCTTCTATTTATAGGCTCAAGAAATTGCAGATTTCATCCTCCCATTCTCAGATCCAGATCTAGATTTTGCAGCTGTCAAAGTTAGTTAGAGTACAGCTATGCACTCACGCAGTTTTAATGTTTTCTTCAGAGATCTGTAGATTGTCGCTGCATTACTGGACGCAATCTGAAGCCATAATTGCGGTGACATCTGTGATGTTCTTGCGCTGGTGCTTCTAAATGTGAATTCAGCTTGAGTTTTCCAATTCGGAGTTCATGTTCAGTGCGACGACATCGCTAGTCGTAACTCCAAGCTGATCTTGTGGCTGCATTCTTCTTCTATTATTTAAGCTCCTGGCCCTATGCTGACAATTCTAAGGTGCAATATATCGAACTGCTTGCATTGACATTAGTACAAAACAGATAAAAATAACAAGAAATTAAACTAACTTGTAATGAATTATAAAATGTAAAAACTAAGTATGAAATGCTCAAGATGCATGCTAAATGAGATACAAAAGAGACAATTAAAACACTAAATTAGGGAGAAAATATATGTCATTTAGAATACCATCACACCCCCAAACTTGAGTTTTTACTTGTCCTAAAGAAAACAAAAAGTAACACAATCACAAGTAGAAATGTCACCGTAATCATTAGTCATACAACTTGAATTCTATGAAGTCCTAATGTACAAATTGTATTCATATGATAGAATAATGCGCCGACAATTTATATGCATGAATAATTAAAAATTACAACTTCATAAATGTTAGTGATATGCATTGAATCCTAATCTTTCTTAAACCAATACAACATTTATCATTTTTTTTCTTTTCCTTTTTCTCATTTTATTTCTTTTTCAAATGACTGAGAGATGTCATCGCATTACTCTACCTTTGTTCCTAGGCAGTAATGATGGAGTGCAACAAACCCCAGGAGGTATGTAATTGCGCCGACACACACTCGTGCAGTGACAGCCTTTGGCTATATGATTTTTCTAAACCTGCAGCAGAGTGTTCTCCCTTGGATAGTCATAATGCACTAACATTATAGTTCCTTTTATTCATATAATGTCGCTGCAACTAGTCAGTTAGGTCAAGATTCAACATCAACACTATCATTTTATTACTGAAGCAATTATAATCATTCATTAAAAAATAGTAGACTCATCATTCATTCGTATTCATCCATTTTCCACATCAGCATCCAAACAATTCAAGAATTACGCATAAAAATAAAAATTGTGGGCAAATTTCTGTTGAAATTTTGTCAATTCTCATTAACCAAAGAGATAAGTAAAATTCAAATATGTGGGTGTAATTGAATTCCATTTCACATTATCTCCCCCAAACTTAATGTCTGCATTGTCCCCAATGCACTGACAATATGTATACAGAAATAATGGAAATGCAACTACAATGCAATTAAACTAAAAAAAGGAATGTAGTGATAGTAACAATGCATGAAAACTAACTAAAAAGAAATGTACTAACTTACTCGTCAGCAATCGATGTAGAGGTAGCCTTTTTTTTCCTTTCCTTCTTCTTTGGGCGTTCACCATTGTCATGGTGCTTCTTCTTCTTCTTGTCCTTGCACCTTTTTCTCTTGTTATCCTACGTGCCAATCGATTCGGCGGATTGCTCCTCCTCAATAGGTTGGGTGATGGCCTCATCGATTGTCACCTCTGATGGGTGGATTTCTATGAGCGGTGCCACATAAGGCACGATAGCAAGAGGATTCTGTTCCTCAATCCCACTGGTAACAACCTCAGCCTAGCTCGCAGCAGGTCAGCCTCATCTGAGCTGGATGCCCTCACACTCTCTAGTATGCCGACAACATCTTCAGTGATCATTGTCGAGGCATCTGTTTCTTTCTCTTTCTACACCTCGATAGGGTCTTTCTCTTCATTCTCATCTTCCTTCTCTTCTTCTTCTTGTTCATCTCCCTTGTTTGCACCATCAACCACATGCTGCTCTGGTTTATTTAAGCCAATGTTAGCGTATTCCATTGTGTCAACATCTTCATCCACAACAGCTTCCCTTTTAGCCATATTCACACCAAGGCTGTTGGAGAACTCTTCCTCGAACAGATCAGCCATGGTGCGATAGCAATCCTCATCAGCCTTTGAGTGCTCTTCTTCCTTGTCATCATCCAAAATGTGAATCCGTGTTGGCACAAGAGCAGGCCTACCATCAGGGGTAGGTTGCTCGGATGATGAGTATTGCATCGGCCGAAAAATGGATAGGAAGGTTGGAAAGTCTGGCAATGGAGTAGGGTTGATCTGGCGTAATGCTGTGATAATAGCCCCGTTCCAGGCCTTTGTGTAAGCATAACATTTATACAGCCTAAAATCCATATCCTCTAATATGCCATCAGTGTGGATTGAACGCATGTCGATGCGATCCAGGTGCATTTCTATTAAAGCCAACTTTTTCGCCACTTATGACTCTATCGATGCATTGGTTTTGTCAGCCTTCGTTTTACCCTTGCTTCTATCCTTTTTCTTAGAGGCTTCCTTGGCCATTGGTGTCTCTTGGCCACGTGTCATCCGTTGAACAAAAATGTCATTGATCGGGCCTTTGTTGTCTAAGACCTCCTCACCATCCTTGGGCACAATGCCCTTTTGTTTACATAGTAGCATAATTAGAGAAGGGAATGGGAGTACACCAGTTTTCTTTCTAGCTGCCTCCACGATCTAGGCATGGTTGATCTCTCCGATGTCGATGTGTCGGTGGTACAGGATTGAATGCAGGAGACATATACAGTCCAATGTCGTCGTAATGCTATGTGTTGAAGGCATGATGCGGCTGTTGATGAAATGGAGCTAAACTTTGCTAAAGGGTGTAAGGAATCATATGTGCATGGTGTAGTTGTGGAACCCGTTTCCAGTCCAAGTAGCTCCATTGATGCATAAGTCCATCATCATTTGATCCATACAGTCATCGTCCAATCGATGCATAAATGGTGCATGGTCATCCACTCGCTCGGGAATCCTCAACATCACGTTTATATAAGTAGCTCTCCATGGAACGAGCCCCTCTCAGACAAAAACAAACTCTTGCTCCGGATCTACCAAGTTGGCATAGAACTCTCTGACTAGTGTAGGGGGAGTAACCAGAGGGATGTTCGTAGAAGAACTCCCAACCAAGGTAGCTGATAGTGCGGACAACATGCTTCCCTAGAGTCTAGTGTGGAGAAAGTTGTAGACCTTGTTCAGGGTGGAGGTTTCTCTTTAGCATGGTATTTTGGTAGCAGTCTTTGGCTGCAGTCATCAAGAACAAAACTGGGCTTGTAGAAGGAGGTGGTGTTGTGGTCGGAGCCCTAGTAAAAGTTGTCGGGGTGTTCTTGGAAGGAGTTTTTCAAGGGTTTTTCGAGGCATGGGTTTTAGCCATTGTAATGGAAGAAGGAAGTTAGAAAAGGTTACAGAAAATGAATGCTCTGTGAATGAAAAAAAAAATACAGAGGCGATGAAGAAGATGAGTTGTAGCAACAATGGAAGATCTGAGGAGAAAAGAAAACTACAGGAGAGAGGTTTTATAACCTAAGCGTGATGATTGAAAGAATTACGACGAAACGTTGCGTCTGCAGT
Organism: Gossypioides kirkii; assembly: GCA_005610355.1. Lineage (NCBI taxonomy): Eukaryota > Viridiplantae > Streptophyta > Magnoliopsida > Malvales > Malvaceae > Gossypioides > Gossypioides kirkii. The sequence goes on from CP032245.1 coordinate 24,559,935, forward strand.
CATTAATTGCTAGGCTATAGATTGTACTGTTTCATTGGATAGGACGGTTAGGAGAGAAGAGAAATCAATTGGCACGATTCTTGCTGAAAAAGCAATGTTGACTTATCACAGAATGTGCCGACAATTCGTGCTTCAATGCTTCGTCAAAAAGATTATTTTTATTTCTACAAAAGAATTTAAAATAACACAAGTAAAATTAAAACAATTGAAAGTAAATAGAGAAATTTGTCGACATTATTTAAATGTGACCAGGTCGACAGCTTCATTTGGTTCTCTATTGTCTGGACTCACATAATGCTTAAGACGTTGGCCATTTACTTTAAATTGTTGTCCATCCTTTATATTTTCGATTGTCACTGCACCGCTCTGGAATGCCTTGACAACTTTGAAAGGGCTTGACCATCTTGATCTCAATTTCCCTGGATGCAAATTTAAACGTAAGTTAAATAAAAGTACTAACTGACTAGGGTGAAATTGTCGACGCAAAATGATATTGTCGTGCCATCTCTTTGTCTTTTCCTTATATATTGCGACATTCTCATAAACATGGCGTCGGATTTCTTCTAGCTCCGTGGTGTCCAACAATCTTTTCTTTCCAGCAGCATCATAGTCCATATTCACCTGCTTGATTGCCCATATAGCCTTATGTTCAAGCTCAACTGGCAGGTGACAAGACTTACCAAACACTATTTGATACGGTGACATTCCCAACGGGGTCTTGTATGCAGTACAAAGTGCCCATAATGCATCATGTAATCGTAAAGATCGATCCTTTCTAGATGGGTTAACCACCTTCTCAAATATGCCTTTAATTTGGAGATTGGATACCTCAACTTGATCATTGGTTTATGGGTGATACGTAGTTGTAAATGCTTCACTCCATATCTTTTTAATGCAGTCGCCACTTGGTTATTATAAAAATGAGTCCCTTGGTCACTTATCAATGCACTTGGTGTTCCAAATCTTGTAAGGATGTATGTGTGAAAGAACTTCAACACCGTCTGAGGTCATCCTTTGGAACCGCAATTGCCTCGATCCACTTCGAGACATAGTCAATAGCCACTAAGATATACACATTTCCAAAAGAATTTCGAAATGGTCCTATAAAGTCTATACCCCATACGTCAAAGAGCTCTACCTCCATGATTGGTTGTTGGAGCATCTCATTGCATAGAGATATTGAACCAGTGCGTTGACACTGATCACATTGTTGTGCAAAGTTGTGGGCGTCTCACAACAACGTGGGCTAATAAAATCCTGATTGTAGGACCTTAGAAGCAGTCCTTGGGCCACCAAAATGTCCTCCATAAGGAGTATCATGGCAATGTCGTAGGATTGAAATAATTTCTTCTTCAGGTACACAGTGACGAATGATGTTGTCGATGCATACCTTGAATAGGTATGGCTCGTTCCAATGATATTTTACAGCATCGCGTATGACCCTAATCTTCTTGTGACCAGTATAACTCATGGATAGCTTTCCACACAGAAGGTAACTAACAACATCGGCATAACAGGGCGATAAGTAGATAAAAAATAATTGCTCGTCTGGAAATGCTTCGACAATTTGGGACGTCTGCCCATCTTCACTTCTAACTTCCAGTCGAGACAAGTGGTCAGCTACTTGATTCTCAAATCCTTTTCGATCTTTGATTTCAATGTCAAATTCTTGAAGGAGTAGGATCCATCTAATAAGTCTAGGTTTGGCATCTTTTTTTGTAAGAAGATATTTCAATGCGGAGTGGTCCGTGTAAATTGTAGTCTTTGCGCCGACAAGATAGGGACGAAATTGTCAAATGCGAAGACTACTACTAGCAACTCCTTCCCAGTGGTAGTATAATTAACCTGCACTTCAGTTAGAGTTTTACTAGCATAATAAATAGAATGAAATACCTTCTCTTTTCTTTGGCCTAGTACAACTCCCACAGCAAAATCACTTACGTCGCACATTAGTTCAAACGGTTGCGTCCAGTCCGGTGCGACGATAATTGAGGCTTATACCAGCTACTTCTTTATTGTCATGAATGCGTTCAAACAGTTGTCATCGAACACAAACTTTTTATTTTGCTCCAGTAATGAGCATAATGGTTTAGCTATCTTGGAAAAATCTCGAATGAATCTTCTATAAAAACCAGCATGTCCAAGAAAGCTTCTTATTGCTTTGACGTTGGTGGGTGGTGGTAGTTTTTTGATGATTTCTACCTTTGCTTTATCAACCTCAATGCCTTGACCAGATATCCGATGCCCGAGGACAATGCCTTCAGTTGCCATGAAGTGGCATTTCTCCTAATTCAGAACAAGATTTGTATCCTCGCATCTCTTCAAAACTCTTGCCAGATTGTCAGCGCATTGGTCGAAGTTTTGTCCATAGATAGAGAAATCATCCATGAATACCTCTAAGGAATCCTCGATCCTGTCTGAAAAAATTACCATCTTACATCTTTGGAATGTTGGTCACAACTATGAAACCACTCTTTTTAGGCACACATTAGATGGGGCTTACCCAATTGCTATCAGAAATAGGGTATATGATGCCCACATCTAACCATTTGATAATTTCTTTCTTCACCACTTCTTTCATTTTCTTATTAAGTCGTCTTTGTTGCTCAATTGATTGCTTCTCTTTATCTTCAAGCCTAATTTTATGCATGCAAAAAGAGAGATTGATGCCTCTGATATTAGCAATGCTTCAGACTATGGCTCTTTTATGCTCTTTCAAAATGGCAATGAGCTTATCTTCCTGAGTGCGTCGAGGGATGTGTTGATAATAAAAGGTAATGTCTCGTTGTCACCAAGGAAGACATATTTTAAATGCGTTGGCAATGGCTTTAACTCCAAGGTAAGAGCTTGCTTAATAGATAGTTTAAACACTGGGATTATCCTGTTAGACAAATCCAAAGATTCCAATTGCCAATTCTGTTTTAGCTCACAATTGTTAACCTCCTCTTTGTCGACACAGTCATCTAGGATTTCCTTAGTGGATGTCGCCGCATCTTCATCTAATGCTGCTAGACTTCTTGCATTGAATTCTTCCGAAATGATTTCGTCCAGCATGTCGATATGGTGACATTGCTCTTTACTTCTGGACGGAGATGCCTCAAACACACTAAAGGTCACATGCTCGTCGTTATGACGCATGATAAGTTCTCCCTTGAATACGTCAATAAGTGTGCATCCTGTTGCTAAAAATGGTCGCCCCAAGATAATGGGCACCTCTTTATCTGCTTCGCAGTCTAGGATTATAAAATTAGCAGGGAACACGAACTTATCTACTTGTACAAGGATGTCTTTGATTTGGCCTTCAGGTTGCGCTAAGGATCTATCCGGAAGTTGTAATGTCACCGCGGTGGGCTTCATTGAACCTATTCCTAATTTCTTGAAAGTAGACAAAGGCATAAGATTAATACTTGCTCCTAAATCACATAAAGCCATACCTAAATAATGATTCCCAATGGAGCATGGGATTGTGAAGCTGCTAGGATCTTTCATCTTGGTTGGCAACTTATTTGTAAGAGCAGCGTTGCACCTCTCTGTGAGCGCTATCGTCTCGATTTTGGATAATTTCTTCTTCTTTGATAACAACTCCTTCATAAATTTCCCATAGCTAGGTATCTGCACAAGAGAATCAACAAGATGTTAATATGCAATTGTTTCAAAGTAGAGACAAACCTTTAATGTTCTTTATCATGGACTTTCTCTTTAAATCTTTGCGGGAATGGAAAAGGTATCGTAGCAGTGGGTTGTTGTGTAAAACTCGATGGTGTCAACGTTGGTAGTTGCATCGACAACTTAGTTAGGCAAACTGTAGGTATAGATGGCACTACAGTTGATCCTCTTCATTTTCTTTTACTTGACTTTCTTCAGCTGCATCCTCTTCCTATTGTTGTGGTTTAAATGCGTCGACATGGTCTTGATTAGAACTACTTGGTTCAACCGTCTACTTCCCACTCCTCAGCGTGATTGCTTTGCAATTCTCCTTCCCCTTCTGCGTAGGATTCTCAGTATCACAAGGCAGAGTGCCTGGTGATCTGATGCTGAGATTAGAAGCTAACTGCCCTAGCTGTGCTTCCAATGCTCAAATGGAAGAAGATTTGCCTTGCACTATTACTTCAGTTCATGTGATATGCTCACGCATCATTGCCTTAAGAGCAGCCATAGGATCTGACTTTGGTTGAGAAAATTACTGCTGCTGATGTTGATGATGCTGTCCTTGCATATACAACAACACAGACTGTTGTGGCTGTAATCGAAATTGTGGTTGCATCTGTTTAGATCGAGAATTTACCTGCGAATTTTGATTATGATTCTACTGTGGATTGCTATTGTAACTCCCTTGTCTATAACCCCCTTGATTTGAGGAATTTCCATATCTGAATGTGGAAGCATTTTGATTCCCCCAAGGTTGTTAAGATCGGTTACCAAATGAACTTTCGCTGATGTTGTTGACATAGAAAGCATTTTCTTCATGTTGTGGGCAGTCCTCATAACTATGATTGCGGCCGTAAATTTCACAAGAAGATATCGGTGCATCTAATTGTTGAGCCACTTGAATAGGAGTAACATAATTTATTCCCTTCATATTCTTTATTATATTGGCCAATGAGGATACCTGTGGTGACAAAATAGAAATAGCATATAATTCAAGAACTCTAGGGTTATTTTTTACCTATACAGAACAAGAAATCGGATATTGATAATCGTTCTGAGCAATCCTCTCTAGAATTCTTACAGCTTCATTGTAGGTAAAGTCCAACAAGGGACCATTAGTAGATGCGTCGACAAGGTTCCTTGTCTGAGCATTCAAACCATTGTAAAATATTTCAATCTGGGTCTCTTGCTAAATTCCATGCATTGGGTAGCGTTGAAGTAATGTTTTATAACGCTCCCATGTTGTATGTAAATTCTCATCATCTAGTTGATGATATGCAGTAATATCATTTCACAACCTTGTGTTCATTGTCAGTGGATTGAAACGCAAAACAAACTGCGTTGTTAACGCATTCCAAGATGTAATTGATCCTGCCGGCAATCCCAAGAACCATGCTCTCGCTTTACCCTGCAATGAATAAGGGAATAATTGCATTTTCAAGGCATCATCAAGGGCACCATGTTGACTAAAGGATGCACAAATAAGCAAAAATGATTTTAAATGTTCTCTTGCGTCTTCATGAGGAAAACCAGAATATTGCCCATTTGAATTTAACATCTGAAACATCATCGATTTCAGCTCAAAATTCCCAGCTTGGATAGCTAGTCTCACAACCCCTGGTTGTAAATCATCAAATATAGGCACAACAAAATCTCTTATTGTCCTATTTTGCACTTGTTCTTCTTGTGGACGAGGTGGTGGTATATCATTAACAATTTGTGGTAGCACTGAAGGAGCTTTATCTTGTGGCAGCAATGGTGGTAAATTGTTTTTGTTGTTATTACCAGCCATTTTCCTTTGTTCTTGCCTTCTCCTCCTTAGTGTCCTCTCAAGCTCTAGATCAAAGCTCACAATGTCCTTAGGATTTCTCCTTATGGACATGCAACACTTATAAAACTAAAAAAGAAAATAATAGAAAATAAATAGATCAGTAGAGATTAAAAGTTAAGTAAGTAGAATTAATTGCAACTACAAAATTAAACATCAAACAAACGCCAATCTCCCCGGCAACGACGCCAAAACTTGATCGCGTTTGAAACGTCACAACAATTGTGCAAGCGTACACATGTCGATGCAAGTATAGTTGATAGACAATTCTATCGGATACCGATCCCACTAGGAAATGGGTTCTTGATGTTAAGTGTCGGAGCAATTAATACTAAAAATGAGTAAAATGTGAGTAAGGATGTCAGTGCAATTATGTTAAATCTATACACTAAAATAGTTTATTGTCAATGCAATCAAAGTTAAATGTCAATGTACTTAAAGTAAATCAAATGTGTTGAGTGTTGAGTGCTGAATATTTAAATGCATGAAATGTAAAAGTGATCAAGTGTAAAAGGGTAGGAATGGTTCACTGATTCTGCAAAGTTGCAATGTTGAATGCATCGACAAGGTAAAGTTTAGATGAATTGTTGCAGCAATAAATTTCTCTTGAGTTCTTACCAACAACAGCTCTCTATTTAATCTAGACTTAAATACCCACAATCACTCCACCTCTCGGTGTAAGCAATTTGCGCATCCAAGAACAAGTGATTGAAATCTTTCCAATCCCAAGCAGCTCTCGCCTAACTTACTTGTTAACCTAACTTGTCACCGCATCTCTCGATGTCGGCAGACTACAATTTTACTCTCGTGCTTAAAGCAATTAGATCTAAGAATAAACACATAAGCAGTATTAAATAAAAGTCAAAATAATCTAACATCAAAAGATACTCTCGTATTCATTTAATGTCGTTAGAATTCTTCATTGGCAAAAGAGAAATTAAAGAGTACAATCGAAGCTTACTATCTCTAGACTACTAAGACTACTCCTTAATCAATCCTCTTGCCCAGCACAAAGCACCTCTCGTCAGAAGTTGCTGCAGACTTGCTTCATCAGCTTCCCAAATCCCAGCTCAAATCACAAAATCACACAGAATTTGTAGAATTTAACCCCTTAGCGCTTGATGATTTTTTCATTCTTCATTCTTCTATTTATAGGCTCAAGAAATTACAAATTTCATCCTCCCATTCTCAGATCCAGATCTAGATTTTGTAGCTGTCAAAGTTAGTTAGAGTGCAGCTGTGCACTCACGCAGTTTTAATGTTTTCTTAAGAGATCTACAGATTATCGCTGCATTGCTGGACGCATTCTAAAACGATAATTGCGGAGACATTTGTGATGTTCTTGCGTTGGTGCTTCCAAATGTGAATTCAGCTTGAGTTTTCCAATTCGGAGTTCATGTTTAGTGCAGCGACATCGCTGGCCGCAACTCCAAGCTGATCTTGTGGCTGCATTCTTCTTCCATTATTTAATCTCCTGGACTGAGTTCCTGCGCTGACAATTCTAAGGTGCAATATATTGAACTGCTTGCATTGACATTAGTACAAAAATAGATAAAAATAATAAGAAATTAAACTAACTAGTCATGGTTTAGGAAATGTAAAAACTAAGTATGAAATGCTCAAGATGCATGCTAAATGAGATACAAAAGAGACAATTAAAACACTAAATTAGGGAGAAACTATATGTCATTTGTAATACCATCAGAAGCACAACGAGCGTTGTCACTTGCTAGAAGTAAATGGAAAAGAAAGGTATAATCGAATCCCTTTCATGAACAAAGAACGAATTAATCGATTTAAAGAAAGGGATCGATTGAAGGAAGTAGAGAAGTCTAAGGAGAGATGGAACAAAGAGGAACAAAGTTGGATCCGCTCGACGAGGGTAAGCATACCGGATAAGTCTAGTAGTAAGACTTGAAGGTAAAAGAGGTGGTACTAACTTTTGTTTTTCTTTCTAACAAGTTTTATTTGAGCAATTAATAGAAAAAATGGGTATGTTATGACACAACATGCTTTGTGTCACAACATAGGTGATAGAACCAAGGAAGAACAAGACTGATGCCTATGTCCCGACATATCTCTTTCCATGTCGCGACAAAGAGAACATGTTAGACAATTTTCGAAACTGAGGACGATGTCGCGATGACGCGTCAAGTATGTCGCGACAAAGAGGAACTGAGATGTTTGTCATGACAAAGACTCTCTATGTCGCGACATCGTACAATTTTTGTAGGATCGACCTTACCCGATTGCTCAACCCAGCGGCTAAAGGCTTATTTTTTTTCTGAATTTTTACACCTTTACACCCTTATATATAAGCCTTATAAATACTAAAACACTATTCTAACTTATTCCATCTTATTTAAACTCACAAAAATCTTCAAAAACCTAAAAATCCTTCTTTTTCCTACTTTCTCTTTTTAAATTTTTTCAGGTTTTCAAGAAAGGGGAGAAGCTCACCAAATCAGGTTTTAAGTTCCTACTCTCTAATTCTATTATTTGAAATGCCTCTTAGAAAGGTTAGAAGAACTGTAGAGTCTAAACAATCATTGGGAACAAACCCTTTAAATTTTGTGAATGCAAATGTGGAAAGATACTTTAATGAGCTTCAAGGGAAGACATGCATTCAAGAGAGGGGTTTTGACCCTTTGATGGTTATGTACAAAGAAATCTGGCCTCTAGTTAGGTATCATATGTGGGAAGAATTTTGGACAATCCCCAAGGAACCTGCAGTTATCCCAGTAGTTCATGAATTTTATGCTGTTTTAAAAGATTATATATCTAGGACTAATGATGAACTCAATTGGGAAACCTTAGTGATAAGAGGAGTTAGTGTTAAGGTATCCCCCAAAATAATATGTAAATTCTTCAATACTCCTTATTATGAACAGGATTTCTTAGATCAAACCGACTTAGAATCCTTTATTGATATAAACATGAACAAAGTAATTACATATCTGATTGAGGGATTGGAAGGAATGGAAATTTAGGCCAAGCACTAGTGTCCCTACTTCATTTAACCAAGCCATTATGTTTCTTGAAGCCAAAATGTGGATCCAATTTGTATGCATACGCATGATACCTACTTTAAATGCTTCTACTATTAATGCTTTTCAAGCAATATTATTATTCGCAATTTTGTAGAAAAAGCAAGTTTGTATAGAGAAGTGGATCCACCAAAATATGAGTTGTTGTGTGGGAAGCCAAAAGGTGGAGATTTTCTTTCCTCACTTGATTACGACTTTGTGTAGAAGGGAAAGAGTGCCCATGACATCCATTGAGCAAACATTGAAGCTGTTAAGGAGTGTCATTGGTGACACCCTTTTCCAACAATACGGGGAGCTTCGTGCTAAACAATTGAAAGAGGGGAAAAGGAAATCACGAGATTGACTGTTACACCAACTTCCACACAAGGGTTGGCACCAGCCCAACAAGAAGATGGTGAAGGGAGTCATCCAAAGCTCGATTGGATGATCCAATGGATGCAGGAATCGAAACCAATATTTCAAGAGGTTACTCGACAACATAACATTAAGGTCCCTAACTACACATCAGGCATGTTTGGGGTAGTGGATGAGGAGCATAATGAGAAAGAACTGGCAGAAGAGGACGACGGTGATTATGAGGAGGATGAGATGGACGAGGAGGAATAAAATGTTTTTGAGACTTGTAATTTTGGGATTATTTTTTTAAGACTTATATAATTTGTAGGAGTAGGATTGTAATTTACTTTTGTATATATATGCCTTAATTCTTTTTGTAGGAACCCCACATTATGAACACACAAAAATTTCATGCATTCATTCCAAGAGGGAGAAGGACAACCACCATGAGAAGTAAATGACTTTCACGAGCAATTGAGTAACTTATTTCCTTACTATTTATGGGGTTACACATTGAGGACAATGTGTTTTCTAAAGTGTGGGGGGTAACATAAAAATTTTTGCATGTAGTTTTAATTTTCTACTTTTATGTTTTGATTTGTGGTTGAGCTTGTAGAAATACAAGTGATTGGTTAGGAGCATGTATAATAGGTTGATTGTGTTTCTTAATAATAAATTTGGCATGATCATGAATTTTTTGAGTTCTATAGGTTACATTAAGTATAGATAGAAATGTATTATTGACACCAAGTTATGTGCATAATATGAGGAAACGAGCATGATAGTATATATGATAGATAGTAATTTTTAGAGTGTATGATTAAATTAATATTTAGGCATATTGAGATGTTTAGGGATGACCTAAGGCATTATTTGGATACATCTAGAGGTAAAAAGTCAAACCCTATTCTAAATGTCCAATTACTACACTACAAGCCTCGAAAACCTAAAACGATGATTTGTGTGTACTCTTTTCTTTGGTCCTATTTTGCATGGAAATAGATGTATGACCATATGTATTGAGGGTAAGTAGACACATTATGGTGGAGATTACAAATAGAATAGGGAAATAGGAAAATCAATAGGAAAATCAATATAATGTATAAACTTTTGTTTAGCTAAAAAGAAAAGAATAGTGAAAAATCAAAAGAAAAAGAAAAATGAGTAGATACAAAGCAAGAGAATCTTGAGTAAGAAAACATATGAAGAGTGACAGCATTACCTGTCAAGGAAACACAGAATTGTTCCCATTGATGGTACCTTACAAGTGGCTATATCACTTTGCAAAGGATCATTGATAGCTCAAAACCTCGTTCCTGGATAAGGGGTCATCCTTGTGAAGCTAGGAAGTATTTCTGTATTTGGGCACTCCCAAATCGCTCGTGCTCTGAGTCACTGTCACTCTCTTGTACCATGGTTCTCTTTCGGGGAGGCATTGTAATCTGTCAAAGTAAAGATGAATAATGATGAATGGAACAGTAGAGTTAATAGAAATACCTTTGAGTTGTGCCTTGTCAATGAGATTGGATTAAGCCTTAGAGATGGAGTGTAGCCTTTGAAGGAATGGGGTTTTAGGTTTAGAGAGGAGGAAGGGATGAAGGATTGAGAGAGTTTAGAATGATTTGAGAGTGTTTAAGTGAAGAGAATATGTTTTCATTTAAGTTAATATATGTTGGGGTATGAAATTTTAGTGTTTTAGTGTTCAAAAACTAAGTAAAATAAGGGTTTGGTTACTGGGTTGCGCAAGCGTGTCGGGTCAACCTTGCAATTTTTGTAGACGATGTCATGATGTAGCCTGAGTATGTCGCAACCAACCCTCCAATACTTATTTTTTCATGACGTAGCTTCCTTGTGTCGCGACAAACTTGTCAATTTTGATATCCCAATAGTCTAACCTCTTTGTTGCAACATAAAACTCTCTGTGTCGGGACAAACCTATCATTTTTGAAATTTAGCAATCTGACCCCTTTGTTGCAACATACAAAGCGGTATGTTGCGTCATAGCATGCCTGGGTGTTCTTGGGGTAGCCTGGTCACTTTATCGTGACGAACATGTCAGTTTCGAGAAAAAATACCTTGAAACTTGAAAATATCATAGGGTTAGTTAGGTTAGTATAAATATATAAAAATGCATGTTAATACTTGTTAGATTTGTTTGACAAGAGTGTTAGTGTGCACTTTGGCACTTGAGAATAGTTCGTTTTATCACTGTTCATCTAGTAGTCATCATGATAGCCTACTCTTTGGCGTTTATCTCTTTCCTAAAATTTCCTTTTTTTGCGTGCATTGATCACCGCCCAATATCCAAATACAACTAAAAATAAAAAAAGTTGTATAGTTTTTTTCCTAATTATTGTATTCTTTGTTGATTGGAACTGGTCGCTTCCAGTTGCTTGGTTAAAATCATTCCCATAAGATCGCTCGCAGGGAGATCACTTAGAGTATAACCCTGAAAACAAAAGCGCATTTCAACGGATCCAATCGCTCTTTTTTTTTCTTGGATAAGAATAAAATAAACAAAACCCCATTTTCTTAATTAATCCTCGTGGGTAGATTGATTTTAGATTGATTCTATATAAATTGAATTCCCCTCTTTTCCTGTCCGTAATCAAAGAGTTAGTGAGACTTCTTCGGTATACCACCAAATTTTGGTGAATCCTTGGAGTCAAAATTATGACACGAACCTGGTAAAAAACAAAAGAAAAAAAACCAACCTAATTCAACTCAACTCAAATCGAATCTAATATTGAGTCGCACGAATCTAAGAACGCCTTACTGTATTGTATGTATTTGTTGACACGTCAGAGTTTGAAAAACAAAGATCTTTTCATAAACATAATTTCACACAGAATCTCATATATATATATAACTATATATAGATATAAAAATAGATATAAAATACAAATTTCTATTTATTCTATTTCTATAGATAATAGAATAAATAGAATTTCGAATTTAAAGTTTTTTTATTTCTAAAATTCTAATAAATATTAGATATTAGTTAGATATTAGAATTCCTTTTATTTAGAAAAATCCGAAATGAAGTGAAAACGAAAAAGTATTACTTGTTTTGGATTTATATAGTATTATACTATATATAGTATAAATATAGATTTATACTAGTACTATACAAATTAGTACTATATCGAAATTAAATCGAAATAAGTGGAATGTAAATAAAATAGGATTAATTCCAATCAATAAATCTTAAAACGCAACATGGAAACACAGCAAACAAACGAAACTAGACGATTCGATCAAACTGAATTGTTGTTTTGACTAAACAAACAGTTGCGGATGACTTGACAATGAATTCCAGGTCGAAGCGACTAATCCGATCTATTTTTCACATTCATAGGAGTTCGTCTATGTTTCTGCTTTACGAATATGATATTTTCTGGGCATTTCTAATAATATCAAGTGCTATTCCTATTTTGGCATTTCTAATTTCTGGAGTTTTAGCCCCGATTAGAAAGGGTCCAGAAAAACTTTCTAGTTATGAATCGGGTATAGAACCAATGGGCGATGCTTGGTTACAATTTCGAATCCGTTATTATATGTTTGCTCTAGTTTTTGTTTTTTTGATGTTGAAACGGTTTTTCTTTATCCATGGGCAATGAGTTTCGATGTATTGGGGGTACCCGTATTCATAGAAGCTTTCATTTTCGTGCTTATCCTAATTGTTGGTTCAGTTTATGCATGGCGAAAAGGAGCATTGGAATGGTCTTAGTTCCTGAATATTCAGATAATAAAAAAAATAAAAAAGTAAAAATAATAATAACATTGAGTATGAATTCCATCGAATTTCCCTTACTTGATCGAACAACCCAAAATTCAGTTATTTCAACTACATTAAATGATCTTTCAAATTGGTCAAGACTCTCCAGTTTATGGCCGCTTCTTTATGGTACCAGTTGTTGCTTTATTGAATTTGCTTCATTAATAGGCTCACGCTTCGACTTTGATCGTTATGGGCTGGTACCAAGATCGAGTCCTAGACAGGCAGACCTAATTTTAACAGCTGGAACAGTAACAATGAAAATGGCGCCCTCTTTAGTGAGATTATATGAACAAATGCCCGAACCTAAATATGTTATTGCTATGGGCGCGTGTACAATTACAGGAGGGATGTTCAGTACTGATTCTTATAGTACTGTTCGGGGGGTCGATAAGCTAATTCCCGTGGATGTCTATTTGCCGGGCTGTCCCCCTAAACCCGAGGCAGTTATAGATGCTATAACAAAACTTCGTAAGAAAATATCTCGCGAAATCTATGAAGATCGAATTAGATCTCAACAGGGGGATCGGTGTTTTACTACCAATCACAAGTTTTGTCTTGTACGCAGTACTCGTACTGGAAATTATAATCAAGGATTGCTCTATCAACCACCATCTACTTCAGAGATTCCTCCTGAAACATTTTTCAACTACAAGGGTTCACTATCTTCCCACGAATTAGTGAATTAGGTAGGATTTTTTTTTACAGAAACAGACAACGAATTAATCTTCATAAATTTGATTTCATCATAAATGCGAAATACTTATCTTATAAAAATGACAAATAAAAAAGAAAAGTGCGGGAGAGATAAAAAGATGCAGGGTCGTTTGTCTGTTTGGCTAGTCAAACACGGGCTAGTTCATAGATCTTTGGGCTTCGATTACCAAGGAATAGAGACTTTACAAATAAAGCCTGAGGATTGGCATTCCATTGCTGTTATTTTATATGTATATGGTTACAATTATCTACGTTCCCAATGTGCCTATGATGTAGCACCAGGCGGACTGTTAGCCAGTGTGTATCATCTTACGAGAATAGAGTATGGTGATATCTATCCACGAAAATTGTAAATTTATGCCACCACTCATTCTTGTGACTATCTTCATTGTTGATCCACTTATGAAATTGGAACTCCTTTGTGTGGTGATCTAATAGCTGTTCGATTACCTCATTCAGTAAAAATAATTAGATCATTGAATTTCTTTGTAGTGGTTTTACTACATTCATTTCCTCTTCTTCATAATTTCTATCACATATTTCTATATCTTTTGGTTCGTAATACCACTGCAACAATTACTTTGTCCAAGGACGTACTTCTTCCTCCCATGTGGATCGTATTATTATGCATTCTGAGAACTGAGGTGTTGGCTTGTAAATATTTCCTGTTATCTGCAAAAATTAGAAGATTTTCATGTTAGTAATTTCTTTAAGGATTTGTTTCACTAGGAAAGTATTATACAGTATAGTCATTTTCCATCGAAAATTGAATCTTTTATCTATAATGTCTTCAATTAATAATTTTTTTGTAGGCATGTTTGTAACAATAATTAATTAAAGATCTAAATTTTGTGCTTGGGAACCTTCATCTTCCTTTATAAGGATTGATTCTTCATTGGATTTGGAATCAATCTAGATTTTCAAAACACTTTCATCTTTCCCTTCCAATGATGAAACATCGATTTGCTCATTGGTTCGATGAGAAAATTCTTCAAAGAATTCTTTTTTCGTTTTCGCATCTATCCTCTCCATTTTTTCTCGATCCACATGTTCAGATTCGACATGTGGTTCTCTGGAAGGTTGATTACTATGTTGATCAGGAATCGAGACTTCTTCACGGAGTTGACTCAACTCTAACATTAATAACCTTTGATTTTCCTGGATCTCCCAATCTTCATAGTATCCATCTTCATAGATATCATCATCAGAGATGTCATCAGTGTAAATGTCATCTAAACAAAAATAATCATAAGCGTCCATGGTCTAAGAATAATATGATAGAATTTAGAGAAAAGGAGTAAATCTGAAAAAATAAAAACTATTAGTATTTATCAGTTCGTATATATATCCTAGAATTTTCTAATTATTCTAATAATAAAGAAAGAATAAAATTCACTAAAACGTTACCTCCCCGGCAATGGTGCCAACAACTTGACCACCTCTGAATGTACCCCCGTTCGGTATAGGTTTCTGGCTTCCGCAAGTATACGAGTCAAGTTGTAAATATAATGTTTTACAACGGAACACTTGGTAGTATTCCGAGAATCGTACCCAAAGAAGGCATGAAGCTATAGTGAATTAGATCCTTGTAAAGAATAGAAGTAATTAGTAATCACTTTAGGGATTTGATCGCGCTGTAAACGTCACAGCAATTTGTGCAACTGAACACTATCGATGCAAGTATAATAGATAGATGTAAGTCTATCAGATATTGATCCCACAGGGATGGTTGTTTGTGTTTATAGTTGTCAATGCAATGAAAATTTAAAACAAGAGAGATTGTGATGTTAAGTGTCGAAGCAATAAAATAAGAAATGCAGTAAAATAATGAGAATAATTTGTCGAAGCAATATTGAAAAAATTAAGAAGTAATGATAATAAAATGGGGTTTCCTGAGTTGAAGAGTTGGTATAAAGCTAAATGTGATCACAAGGTTAATAACAGATAAATTGTCGCTGCAAATAAGCACAATGAAATCTTACCAACCTTAACTTCCTTGTTTATCAAAGGCTCAAATAATCACACTAACCACACCTTCCAGTGTTGGAAGTGCAATAAACTCAAGAACAAGTGGACTGAATTCCTTCAATCCTTAAGCAACTTTCGTTGTCTTGCTTGTTAACTTAATTTGTCGCTGCACTTTCCAATGATAGTGACTGCAATCACACTTCCGTGGTCAAACAATTAAATCCAAAGGATAAATAGTAAAGGAAAGATTGAAATAGATATTATTCAGACCTAAAATGAAATGGTACTTCCATACAACTCAAATTATCAAAACTTATTAGCATTAAGCAAGAGAAATAACAGAATAAATTGAAGTATTCTATTCCTAGTTTACTTGAAGCGCTCTCTTACACTCCTCTTGGATAGCACTTAGGATGCTCCTCGTCAGGAGAAGGACTGCCTTCTCGTCAATGTCAGGTTGCCCTCAGGAATTTAAGCTGCCATGGATGCAAGCTTGAAAAAATGTTGAAGAATAAATTTAATCTACTGAAAAGCCAAGACGAATTCCCTTTCTCCCTCCTTCTCTTCAGTATTTAAAAGCCACTTCACAATGTAGGTGTCCTACCTTCTAGATCTAACATCCTCTGGCTATACAAGTTGGTTATACCAGCTGTACAACTCACACATTTTTGCTGTGTTAACTAGACAATTGTCAAGTACAGCGACAGTTCTGGGCACAAATTTGGATCCTCTTATGCAGCAATAACTCTAGACACCTTCATGCATTGATACTTCTAGACAGGTTCCTATAGAGAATTTCTAGGGACAATACTAAACAAACTAATGCAGCGACATCAATAATAAAAACATGATAAATTTAAAGGAAATTAGGTTAAGCTTCATTAAGTTAGAAAATGTAATAACTAAGTTAAAAATACTAGAAATGTGTGGTAAAGATGATCAAATGGGAACAAATTATACTATAAGTAAGGAGAAATCAATGGTTCTTTCTAATGCTATAATACCCCCAAACTTGAGTTTTTACTTGTCCTCAAGTAAAACAAGAACTAGCAAGGTTATAGCAAAATTTTTATCAAAGTAATGATCATTCTAGCAACTTGAATCATCTAAAATCTTAATGAATGAATTACATTTAAATGACAGAATATTGCGTCGACAATTCATAATCATGAATAATTAAGATTGTAACTTCATCAATGCTAGCATCATGCTTTAGATCTTAAACTCTTTCTACCAAAACAACATTTATTGTACAATAGTATACATATTTTTTTTCTTTTTTTTATGTGACTGAAGGATGTCATTGCATTACTATACTCTTGTTTCTGGGAAATAACGATGGGGTGTAAGAAACCCCTAGGGAGTATATAATTGCGCCGACACACACTCTTGTAGTGACAACCTTTGGCTAGATTACTTTTTCTACCACTTGCATTAGAGTGTTCCCCCTTGATAGTTCACAATAAACCCACATTAGAGTGTTTTTTTTATTTATAACTATACTTATATACAAGTAGCTGTAAACGGTAAATTTATTCAAGATTCAACTAATGATACTATTCATTCATTACTAATGCAATTTAAATCATTCATCCAAAAATTAAAGATATAAAATTTAATCACATTTTCAATAATTAGCACTTCACATGATTCAAGAATTAAGCATCAAATGAAAAACAATTTCAAGCACATTTTCAATAACTTTGCATGCTTTTATTAAACTCAAAAGGACAAAATTTTAAAATGTGAGTGTATTTTCATTTCCAACCCATATACATTCCCCCAAACTTAAAGTATGCATTATCACCAATGCAATGACAATCTAGATGCAGTGACAATAAAAATACAATGACAAAGGAAATGTTATGACAATTACACTACAGCTATATGATATGCATGAAAACTAACCTAAGAACTGAAATAAAAACTAACTCAATTTGTTGCAGCCGAAGATGTGGCTGCATTAGTCTTCTTCTTCTTGAACTTCTACTCCTCCTTGCGGTGCTTCTTGTCTTTGGCGTGCTTCCTCTTTCGTTCCTTTGGCTTAGTCAGATCTACAGATTGCTCCTCAGCTTCAGGCTGCGCCCCAGCATTATTGACCGTGACATCAGATGGGTTATTTCAACAAGCGGTACAATATAAAGCACCATGGCTAGAGGATTATAATCCTCTAGCCTGACAGTCACAGCCTTCGCTTGACTCACATCAGGTGGTGCCAAATCATCCAAAGATTCACCCACAACTTCAGGTGCGGTGACAAGTTCCTCATTCGAATTTGTCATGACATCAGGTCCTTCTCTTCTTTCTTATTTTTCTTCCTCTTCTTTTTTCTCTTTTGTTTCCATAGGTTCTGATGACGTGTTCCCTTCATCAACATTGGCCTCCTTCTCAGCCATAGTAGCCTCTGGGCTAGTAGAAAAATATCCTCAAAAAGGTTGGCAATGTTCTCGAGGCAGTCTTTTACTTCCTTCGAATTCACCTCGCGTTCATCATAAAAAATATAGACCATCTGCGGAGATGCTACTGATTGGTCCCTTCCTTCTGATATAGCCTCCGCAGTTAAAGGCTTAGCTTCTCTGATGATCGGAAGGAAGACAAGGTACTCTAGTAGAGGCGTTTTGCTCATACAATGCAATGTAGTGACAATGGCACTATTCCATGCCTTAATATAGGCATAGAATAGGTTCTGTGACCTTTCCATATCCTTGATTGTGCCGACAAGTTTTATCTATCTAATGTTTATTGTGTCAGTAATCTTTTCTACCTCTTTGACCTTTCGCCATAAAGTGGGATCTGTGGTGACATTAGCCTTCTTTTCTTCAATCTTTGCCTTGCCTTTCCTCTTTCTGGCTTCAACTTCATTCACAATAGGAGTATCCTTCCCCTGAGTCATGCGCTCAATGGAAGCATCATTAATAGGTCCTTTGTTGTCCAACATTTCTTCTCTCTCACGAGGCATCACTCCTCGTTATTGACATAACTGCATGATTAATGAATGGAACGCCAAAATACTCGTCTACCTAGCAGTACAATCCGCCATTTCTTGGTGAAAAATTGCACCTTGCTCTGTAATGTTAGGAAGCGACGGTGCATGGTGTAGTTGTTCGGATTTTTGCCCGTCCACACCACTCCTTTGATGCAGAGGCCTTGCATCAAAATGTCAGCCCCCTCCTCTATGAGTTCTTCACGAAGGCCATGTGCTTATCCTCTTCCACGGTGATGTTGTAGAGACCATTAATGTGGGAGGCACCAAGGTACCAACCCTTCTTGAACAAAGACAAACTCTTGTTCGCTGTCAGTCAAGTTTGCGTAGAACTCTCTCACAAGAGATGGTGAATAGCCCTCAGGATGGGAACAAAAGGTTTCCCAACTCATTCTCGCAATAGTTTTATTGACTTGCTTCCCCAAGTCTTGATGCTTTGATAATTGAAAACCCTACTCAGGATGACAGTTACACTTCAGCATGTTGTCATGGAAGTGATCCTTCGCAGCCTTGGTCAGAAACACCACTAGTTCCCTAGATGGGTGATGCTCTGTTTCTCACACCACAACAATGGATGAGGGTTTTGTAGCAGATTTTTATGGTGTTTTCTGCCTCGAGTTCTGGCCATCTCTTTTTGGTAGCAAAGGTAGTAAAGAGTAGAAAAAAAGAGAGCTTTGAAGAAAAGTTTCAGTAGCAATAGAGGTTTTTCTGAGTAACACCGTCGGCACAGTGGATTGCTTTATAGGGAACGAAAAGTGGAGATGGAGAGTCGTGCTCTTTTACACTGCAGAGAGAGGATAGTCGGTTTGCATCTAATAAAAGCGTCCACTCGGATTGCCCTTTTTCAAACCGATCTAATGGTTGGGGAATAGTTGCTTGAAATGTCACGATTTGTTTCCTGATCTGTTTTGATTTTGTGATGAGTTAGCCGATAAGTTGTATCGACAAGGAGTTTTTCATGCATCGACAAAAGAAAGGACTTTATTCCTGAAAAATACTAAGGAAGATAACTGAAACATAACAAAATAAACTAAAAGTACATCATAAAAATGTAAAGAGAGGTTAGAAAAATGTGACCAGATTAATGGTCTCCTTCTGTTTGTGATCATTATGGCTAAAGTAATGCTTCAGCCATTAGCCATTCACTTTAAATTTGTGCCCATCATTTATGTCTTTAATTATAGCCGCACAATGAGGAAATGCTTCGACAACCTCGAATGGACCAGGCTATCATGAGTTCAATTTACCTGGGAGTAATTTTAGTCGCAAATTAAATAATAGCACTGGTTAACCTGCAGTAAATTATCGCTGCAAAATAATTTTGTCGTGCCAACGCTTAGTCTTTTCCTTATAGATTGTGGCATTTTCATAAACATTGTGTCGAATTTCCTTTAGTTCAGTAATGTCCAACAGCCTTTTCTTTCCAGCAGCTTCATAGTCCATGTTCACTTGCTTGATTACCTACATGGCTTTATGTTCTAATTCCATAGGCAAGTGATATGCTTTACCAAACACAAGTTGATATGGCGACATTCCAAATGGAGTTTTATATGCTGTGTGTAACGCCCACAATGCATCATCTAGCCCAGAAGACCAATCCTTCCTTGATGGATTCACCACCTTTTCAAGAATATTTTTTATTTGCCGATTGGAGACTTCATCTTAGCCATTGGTTTGTGGATAGTATACGGTTGTCATTCGATGGTTAACTCCATACCGCTTCAGTGCGACTGCAACTTGATTACAGTGGAAGTGAGTGCCTTGATCACTAATTAATGCCTTAGGTGTGCCGAAACAAGTAAGTTTGTACTTGTAGAAAAATTTCAGCACTATCCTAGCATCATCCTTTAGGACAGCAACAGCCTCCACCCATTTTGACACATAGTCAATAGCAACTAGGACATAAACATTTCCAAACGAACTTGGAAATGGTCCAATAAAATCTATACCCCAGACATCAAATAGCTCAACCTCCATAATTAGCTGTTGCAGCATCTCACTGCATCGAGATATTGATCCAGTGCACTGACATTTGTCACATTGTTGCACAAAATTATGGGCATCCTTAAATAATGAAGGCTAATAAAATCCTAATTAAAGCAACTTAGCAGCAGTTCTTATACCACCAAAATGACCTCCATAATGGGCATCGTGGTAATGCTTCAGGATTGAAAGCATTTCTTCTTCTGGAACACAGCGCCTAATAATATTATCGTTGCATACCTTGAATAGGTATGGCTCATTGATAACATCATAAATGACACTTATTTTCTCCCTAAATTTGTGTATTAATTATCTCTTTTGTGCTATATTTAGTATGCATATTAGGCATTTCATACTTAGTTTTTATGTTTTCTAACTCATTGTTGTTTGGTTTACTTTCTTGTTATTTTATCTCTTTTTTGTGCACTAATATCTCCACATGCAGCATATATATATATTGCATCTTAAAAATGTCAGCACAAAGGATCCATCTCAATAGATCGGTGCTAGAAAGAAGTCAAAGATGCAGCCACAAGTATAACTAGGATATGCAGTCAAAGATGTCGACGCATAGAAATCTTTACTTTGCATGAGTGAATTCAAACTACAAGTACATCTGGAAGCACCAATGCAGGAATTTCACACGTTGTAGCCTCAATTAAAGATTTCAGATCATGACGAGAAATGCGGTGACAATCTACAGATCCATGAAGTTCACACCAGATCTGCATAAGTGCACAGTTGGACTGTAACAAACTTTTACAGCTACAATTGGCTCTGGATCTGAGAAGAGAGAAGATTTACCATTCTTGAAGCCTATAAATAGTGGAGAGAAGATGAAGAAAGATATCAAGAGGTAGAGGAATTAAACTCTGCAAATACTTTGTGTTCTTGGAGATTTAAGCTAGAGAACGGTGAGCTGATTGATAAGAGGAGCAACCACTTCTGACGAGAAGTGCTCGATGCAACACAAGTGGAGCGGTTAAGGAATACTCCTAGTAGTCTAAAGGTAGTAAGATTTGATGTATTTGGTAACCCCTTTTTTATGCTGATGAATTACTCTTGACAATTGAATGAATATGAGAATATCTTTCAATGTTAGTTAATTTTGATTCTTACTTAATTCTTTTCATCTGTTTCTTCTTGGATTTAATTTCTTTAAACATGAGAGTGGAATTGCAGTCTACCGACATCGAGAGATACGGTGACAAGTTAGATTAACAAGCAAGTCAACGAGAGCTGCTTGGGATTAGAAGAGGTTCTATCACTTGTTCTTAAGTGCTCAGAGTTGCCAACATCGAGAAATGAAGTAATTGTGGGTACTTGAGTCTCAATTAAACAGAGAGCCATTATTGGTAAGATTTCATAGGAGCATTATTGCTGCGACAATTCGTCTATACAAAACCTTGTTAATGCATCCAGCGTTGCTACTTAGTGATATCAGTGATCCACCCCAACCCTTTGCACTTGATCACACTTTTATTTTTCTGCATTTAAATTCTCAAAACTTCAACAACAATTTGGTTTACTTTCAGTTGCTCTAACATTTAACTTTTATAATTACATTGACAATTTTAACTATCTTATTGTGCATATCAGATTTAATTGCACTAAATCTTTACTCACATTGTCTCTAATCTTAGTTTTAATTGCCTCGACATGTAGACATCAAGAACCTATTCCCTATGGGATCGGTATCCGATAGAATTAATGTATCAACTATACTTGCATCGATGTGTGTCCGCTTGCACAACTGCTGTGACGTTACAGGCAGATCAAGTTTTGGCACCGTTGCCAGGGAATTTGGCGTTTGTTTGATGTTTATGTTTATAGATGTAATTAATTTCCTTCCTTAACATTTAAATTTTACTAATTTGTTTACTTTCTTTTTGTTAACTTCTTTAACAATTCTTCAAGTGTTGCATGTCCACAAGAAGAAATCCTAAGGGTATTGCGAACTTTGATCCGAAACTTGAGAGGACAATAAGGAAGAGGAGACAAGAACAAAAGAAAATGGCTGGCAACAACAACAATAACAACCTACCACCATTGCTGCCACAAAATGTTGTTCTTCTGGTACAACCACAAATCGTCAATATTATACCACCGCCTTCACAAGTTGAATAAGTGCAAAATAGGACAATCCAAGATTTTGTTGTTCCTATCCTTAATGATTTACATCCAGAGGTTGTGAGACCAGCCATACAAGCTAAAACTGGTGATGTTTCAGTTGCTTAACTCAAATGGGCAATATTCTTGTTTTCCTCATGAAGATGCAAGAGAACATTTAAAATCATTTTTGCTTATTTGTTCATCCTTTAGTCAACATGGTGTCCCTGATAATGAAAATGCAATTATTTCCTTATTCGTTGCAAGGTAAAGCGAGAACATGGTTCTTGGGATTGCCGGTTGGATCCATTACATCTTGGAATGCGCTAGCAACACAGTTTATTTTACGTTTTAATCCACTGAAAATGAATACAAGATTGCGAAATGACATTATAGCGTATCATCAGTTGGATGATGAGAAATTACATATAACATGGGAGCGTTATAAGACTCTAGTGAGACGCTGCCCAATGCATGGATTTTAAGAAAAGACCTAGATAGAGATCTTTTATAATGGATTGAATGCTCGGACAAGAAATGTTGTTGACACATTTGCTAACGGTTCCCTGTTGGATTGCACCTACACTGAAGCTATACAAATTCTAGAGAATTGCACAGAATGATTATCAATATCTAATCTCTCGTTCTGCTCAGGTAAAAAATAACCCTGGTGTTCTTGAATTAGATGCTATTTCTGCTTTGAGTGTGCAGGTATCCTCTTTGGCCAATATTATAAAGAATATGAAGGGGACAAGTGACGTTGCTCTTATCCAAGTGGCCCAACAGATGGATGTGTCGACATTTTCATGTGAGATTTGCAGTGACAACCACAATTACGAGGATTGCCAACAACATGCTGAAAATGCATTCTACGTTAATAGAATCAGAGGAGGATTTTATGGTAGCTCATACAATAAAAGAGCTCAACAACCTTGGGGAAATCAGAATGCTTCCACATATAGATATGGAAATTCCTCAACTCAAGGGAGTTATAGACAAGGGAATTACAACAACAATCAACAGTAGAATTTTAATCAGAATTTGTAGGTACATTCGCACCCTGATCAATTACAGGCACATATCCAGATGCAACCACAGACACGATTGCAGCCATAACTAAATGCAATGCCACATATGCAAGGACAGCATCAGCAACAACAGTAGTTTTCTCAACAAAGGTCAGATCTTATGGCTGCTCTTGAAACACTGATGCAAGAGCATATCACGAGAACTGTAATTCTAATCTAAATGTAATTCTTCTTCTATCTGAGCATTAGAAGCCCAGCTAGGACAGTTGGCTTCTAATCTGATTGTAAGGTCACTAGGTGCTCTACCAAGTGATACTGAGAACCCAACACAAAGAGGGAAGGAGCACTATAAGGCTATTATGCTGCGAAGTGGAAAGCAAACGACTAAACTAAGCAGTTCAAACCAAGATCATGTCGATGCATTTGAACCAACACAACAAGGAGAAGTTGCAGCTGAAGGAAACTCAGCAGAAATAAGTGAAGAGAAGCCAACTGTAGTGACATCTCTGCCTACCATTCGCCCAACAAAGCTGTCGACACAATTACTTCTATTGATGCAACTGATTATTCCATAACAACCCACTACAACGATACCTTTTCCATTTTCTCAAAGATTTAAAGAGAAAGACCATGATAAGGACTATCAAATTTTTGTTTCTACTTTAAAACAATTACATATTAACACACCTCTTGTAGATGCTCTAGTGCAGATTCCTAGTTATGGGAAATTTATGTAGGAGCTTTTATAAAGAAAAAGAAATTGTCTGAAATCGAGATGATTGCACTCACAGAGGGGTGCAGTGCTGTGCTTACAAACAAGTTGCCACAAAAAATGAAAGACCCTGGCAGCTTCACAATCCCTTGCTCCATTGGGAATCATTATCTAGGTAAAGCTTTATGTGATTTGGGAGCTAGTATCAATCTCATCCCTTTGTCCACATTTAGGAAATTAGGAATAGGATTAATGAAGCCTACTACGGTGACATTGTAACTTGCGGATAGATCTCTAGTACAACTTGAAGGCCAGATCAAAGATGTCCTTGTGCAAGCTGATAAGCTCGTGTTCCCTGTCAATTTCATAATCCTTGACTGTGAGGCAGACAAAGAAGTGCCCATCATTCTAGGGCAACCATTCTTAGCAACGAGATGCACTTTTATCGACGTTTTCAAGGGTGAGCTCATCATGCGATATAACGACGAACATGTGACCTTCAGTGTGTTCAAGGCATCTCCGTCCAAAAGTAAAGAGCAGTGTCACCACATTGATGTGCTAGATGAAATAAATATAGAAGAATTTAACAAATGAAGTTCAGTAGTTTTAGATGAAGATGCAGTGACAACTGTTGATGAAATCCTAACTGAATGTGATTACAATGCTGAAGTTAATAATTGTGAGCTGATACAGAATTAGCAATTGAAATCTTTGGATTTATCTAATAGGACGACTCTTATGTTTAAACCATCGATTGAACAAGCTTCTATCTTAGAGTTGAAGCCATTGCCGACACATTTGAAATATGTCTTTCTGGGTGACAATGGTACGTTACCTGTAATTGTCAATGCAACCCTTGACGTAACATAAGAACAAAAGCTTATCACGATTTTAAAGAAACACAAAAGAGCCATAGCCTAGAGCATTTCAAATATCAGAGGCATCAGTCCTCTTTTTGCATGCACAAGATCAGGCTAAAAGATGAAGGGAAGCAATCCATTGAGCAACAGTGACGACTCAATGAGAAGATGAAAGAAGTAGTGAAGAAGGAGATTATCAAGTGGCTAGACGCAGGCATCATCTATCCTACTTCTGATAGCAATTGGGTGAGCCCTGTCCAATGTGTGACCAAAAAGAGTGGCTTCACAGTTGTGAGCAATGACAAAGAACGAGTTGATCCCTACTTGCATTGCGACTGGCTAGCGAGTATGCATGGATTATCGACGACTCAATGCGGCCACAAAGAAGGACCACTTTCCACTACCTTTCATTGACTATATGTTGGATAGGCTAGCTGGTAAAGCCTATTATTACTTCCTAGATGGCTACTCTGGATACAACCAAATTGCCATTGCGCCAGAAGATCAAGCAAAGACCACGTTCACATGTCCATTTGGAACCTTTACCTTCCGACGTATGCCTTTTGGATTGTGCAATGCACCAGCCACATTCCAGAGATGTATGATGGCTATTTTCTCGGACATGATTGAATATTCTTTAGAGGTATTCATGGATGATTTTTCTGTTTATGGGCAGACATTTGACCAATGCGCTGACAACCTGGCGAAAGTTCTGAATTGGGATAAATGTCACTTCATGGCAACTAAAGGCATTATCCTGAAGGCATCGCATATCATGTCAGAGCATTGAGGTAGATAAAGCAAAGGTTGAAATAATCGAGAAATTGCCACCACCAACAAATGTTAAAGGAATAAGAAGCTTTCTTGGACATGCTGGTTTCTATAGGAGATTTATCCGTGATTTTTCCAAGATTGCTAAACCGTTATGCTCATTGCTAGAGAAAAATAAAAAGTTTGTGTTTGATGACACTTGTTTGGATGCATTCATCACAATTAAGAAGAAGCTAGTACAAGCTCCGATTATCATCGCACCAGACTGGACGCAACTGCTTGAATTAATGTGTGACGTAAGTGATTTTGTTGTAGGAGTTGTGTTGGGTCAACGTAGAGAAAAGGTATTTCATTTTGTTTATTATGTTAGTAAAACTTTAACTGAAGCATAGGTAAATTATACAACTACTGAGAAGGAATTGCTAGCAGTAGTTTCTACATTCGACAAGTTTCGTTCATACCTTGTCGGTGCAAAAATGATAGTGTACACAGACCATTCTGCATTGAGGTACCTTTTTATGAAGAAAGATGCCAAACCAAGGTTGATTAGATGGATCCTGTTACTACAAGAGTTTGATGTTGAAATCAGGGATAGAAAAGGATCCGAGAATCAAGTAGCTGACCACTTATCTCGATTGGAAGTTGGAAGTGAATATGGAAATAAAGTCCAAATTGTCGATACATTTCTAGACGAGCTGTTATTCTTTGTCGACACATCGCCCTGGTATGCTTATGTTGTCAACTACCTTGTGTGTGGGAAGCTACCCTTGAGTGCTGTTGGTCATAAGAAAGTTAGATTCTTACGCGACACTGCACCATTGGAACGAGCCGTACCTGTTCAAGGAATGCGCTGGTAACATCATCTGTCACTACGTTCCAGAAGAAGAAATGACTTCTATCCTGCGACATTGCTATGATGCTCCCTATGGAGGCCATTTTGGTGGTGTAAGGATTGCTGCAAAGGTCCTCCAGTCAAGATTCTATTGGCCTATAATGTTTCGAGATGCTCATAACTTTGCACAAAAATATGATTGATGTCAATGCACTGGCTCAATATCTTGATGCAGCAAGATGCATCAACAGCCTATTGTAGAGGTGGAGTTATTTGATGTTTGGGGTATAGATTGTATGGGGCCATTCCCAAACTCTTTTTGGAATGTGTACATTTTAGTTGTTGTTGACTGTGTATCGAAGTGGATTGAAGCAATTGTGGTGCCAAAAGATGATGCTCGAATGGTGTTGAAGTTCTTCCACACTTACATCCTTACGAGATTTGGAACACCTGGAGCCTTAATAAGTGATCAAGGTACTCACTTCCATAATAATCAAGCTGCGACAGCATTGAAAAGATATGGTGTAAAGCATCGGATGGCCATAACGTATCATCCACAGACAAATGGCCAAGTAGAGGTGTCTAATCGATAGATTAAGAACATCTTTGAGAAGGTGGTTAATCCATCTAGGAGGGATTGGTCTTTGCGATTACATGACACATTGTGGGCGCTTCGTACCGCATATAAAACCCCGTTGGGGATGTCGCCATATCAACTAGTGTTTGGAAAGACATGCTGCTTGCCAGTTGAGTTTGAGCATAAAGCCATGTGGGCAATCAAGCAGGTGAATTTGGATTATGATGCTGCTGGAAGAAAACGATTGTTGGACATTGATGAACTAGAAGAAATTTGCAGTAATGCCTATGAGAATACCGTAATATGCAAAGAAAAGACCAAGAGATGGCACGACAATATAATCTTGGATCGATAATTTAGCCCTGGTCAGTTAGTACTTTTACTTAATTCACGTTTAAAACTGCATCCAAGTAAATTGCGTTCAAGATGGTCAGGCCCTTTTATGGTTGTCGAAGCATTCCAAAACGGTACGGTGACAATTGAGAATTTGAATGATGGGCAACAGTTCAAAGTGAATGGCTAACGTCTGAAGCATTATACAAGCCCATAAGTCAAAGAACTAAGCGAGACCATAGATCTGGTCACATTTAAATAATGTCAATGTATTTTTATATTTCTTTGTATTTGTTTCACTTTTACTTGTTTCTTTTCAATTTTATGCAGGAATAAAAATAATCTTTTTGTCAATGCATCCTAGAGCACAACATGTCGGCGCATTCTGTGATGAATCATCATAACTCTTTCAACAAGAATCGCGCCGGTTGATCTTCATATTCTCCCAGCTGTTCAATCAAAAGAAAAGGTATGATCTATAGCCTGGCATTTATTGGCTACAGACTTAGCGTTTCTTCTAGCTTTTTGCAATAATCACGACTTTTTCCATTAAGAGGTTATAAAACCCTTCTCTGACCTTTTCTTTTTCCAATCACAATCACCATTGTTGCTGAAACTTATCTTCCTTTTTGTTTTTACTTTTAATCTCACCAGTTTACTATCTTCTCCGCAAATCTCTTTTCACCCTTTTTCTTGAGTTATTATGGCCAGAACAAGAGGTGCGAAGATGCCTTCTAAAGCCACCCTTGAAACTTTCGCCACCGTGGTTAGGTCCACAAATCAACCTTCACTAATAGAGCTGATCTTATTTTTGTAAAAAGCAGCCAAAGACCGCTATCATACTATGATGCTGAAACGAAAATGCCATTCAGAGTAAGGATTACAATTGCCCCCACAACAGACATTGGGGAAGCAAATTGCAAGAACCATCATTTGGCTAGGCTGGGAATTCTTTTGCGACCATCCAGCTAGATATTCCCGTACAATGGTAAGGGAATTTTACACAAATCTTGTCAGTTCTGAGCAGGAGTTTGTTTTTGTAAGAGAGGGTTTAATACCCTAGAGTGCTGCCCATATCAACGTTTTGCTTCAGATTCTTGAGTGGGTAGATGACCACGCTCTATTTTTGGAAAATTTGGATGATGAAGGAACTGACCAGGTCATGAAGGACCTTTGCATTGAGGGTGCGATCTGGACGGGCAATGGCCCACACAGCTACACCATGCAACGTCGGTATTTGACGACTTTCAGCAAGGTGTGGTTCCACTTCGTGAATAGCAGCATCCTGCCTTTCACACACAGTACCACGATAACGTTAGACTGTATATACATTCTGCATTCAATTTTAAAGGGCCTTCATATTGATGTCGGCACAATCCTCGACGACCAAATTGCTGAGGTCGCCTCTAAGAAAATAGGTATATTACCTTTTCCTTCCTTAATCATGCTACTTTGCAAACAGAGGGACATTCTACCCAGAGATGGGGAGCAGGTATTAGAGAACAAAAGCCCCATCAATGATATCTTTCTAGAAAGGATGACGAGGGGCCAAGAGACGCTATTGGCGAGAGAAGCATCAAAGAAGAAGGACAAAGAAGAAGGGAAGAAGAAGGGAAAACAGGATGATGCGCCCACAGATACTTAGTTGCAGAAGAAATTGGCTACAATGGAAATCAGCATTGATCGCATCGATATGTACCAAATACGTATTGTCAATGCATTGGAGGAGATGGACTACAGATAAAATTTATACACAAGAGTGTGGAACAAGTCTATTATCGATGTGTTGAGAAGGCTGAGTCTAAATCCTTTGCCTGGGTTCCCTATCTTTCCACCTATTGTTAAGGAAGCTCCCTCATCCTCCGAATAACCTACTCTTGATGGTAGGCCTCAACATGTCTCTTCTCTAACAAGAATCCATATTTCAGATGACAAGGAGCATTCTGATGACATGGAGGATTATTATCGAACTATAGCCAGTTTGTTCGAAGAAGAGTTCTCGAATAGCCTTGGGGCTAATATAGCAGAGAGGGCGGCTATGAGTATGGAAGCTGAGGATGGAGCTGACATTGCCACAATTGAACCTGAGAAACTTGGGATGAAGGAGCAGAACAAGCTGAAGGCCAAGAGAAGGAAGAAGAATGAGAAGAGCGTGTGATGAAAGATCCTGTAGAGGAGAAAGAAGAAAAGAAGGAAGATGCCCTGACAAATATCACTTAGGATATTATCGGCACACCCGTAAGTGTGAGGGCATCTAGTGACAACATGGCTCCAAATGATGCGAGCCAGGCTGAGGTAGTTACAAGCAGTGCAAAGGAGTTTAATCCTTTAGCTATGGTGCCCTATGTCGCCCATCTTACTAAGGTCCATCCATCAGATGTGACTATCGATGAGGCCGCCACCCAACTAGCTAAGGAGAAGCAATCCGTCGATCCGGTTGGTTCGAAGGATAAAAGGAAGAGGCACAAGGACAAGAAAAGAAAACACAAAGAAGAAGGTGAGTGCCCAAGGAAGAAGAAAAAGAAAACCAAAATAGCCTCTACATCGGCTGCGCAATAATGAGTTAGTTTACTTTTTTGTAGGTAGATTGCATACATTTTTATTGTCATCGCATTTTATTTTGTCATTGGATTTCTTTTGTTAATTTAGTTGCATTGTAGTTTCATTTCCATTCTTATTTGTATAATATTGTCAGTGCATTGGGGATAATGCAGACATTAAGTTTGGGGGAATCTTATGTGAATGGAAATGCTATTGCACCCAATATTTGAATTTTATTTGTTTCTTTAGTTAATGAAAGTATATAGAATTTCAACAAAAATGTGACCACAAAATTATTTGATACGTAAATCTTGAATTGATTGGGATGCTGACATATGAATTGGATGAATGTGAATGAATATTGAGCTCTTCTATTTTTTTGAATGAATAATTGAATTGCTTCAGTAATGAATGGTTAGTAGCAATCTTTGAATCTTGAACTAACTTGTCGATTGTAGTGGCATTAAATAAAGAAAGAACACTCTAATGTGAGTGCATTGTGGCTTACCAAGGGAGAACACTTTGTTGCATATGTTAGAAAAATCATCTAGCCAAAGGCTGTCACTGCAAGTGTGTGTTGGCGTAATTACCTACCTTTTCGGGGATTGTTGCACCCCATCGTTACTGCCCAGGAACCAAGGTAGAGTAATACAATGACATCTCTTAGTCACGTATAAAAAAAATT
This sequence comes from Gossypioides kirkii, assembly GCA_005610355.1. Lineage (NCBI taxonomy): Eukaryota > Viridiplantae > Streptophyta > Magnoliopsida > Malvales > Malvaceae > Gossypioides > Gossypioides kirkii. Next base: position 24,590,671 of record CP032245.1, read on the forward strand.
TTGAGAAAAAGAAGAGAATGAGAAAAGAAAAAGAAATATTGCCATAAATGCTATATTGGTTTAAGAAAGGATAAGATTCAAAGCATGTTACTAACATGTGTGATGTTACAGTTTTAATTGTTCATGCTTCTAAATTGTTGGCGCATTATTCTATCATATGAATGCAATTTGTACATTAGGATCCCAAAAAATTTAAGTTGTTAAAATAATAATTGCGGTGACATATTTGATTATGATTTTGCTAATTTTTTTTTACTTGAGGACAAGTAAAAACTCAAGTTTGGGGGTGTGATAACATCATAAACGACACTTATTTTCTCCCTAAATTTGTATATTAATTGTCTCTTTCGTGCTATATTTAGTATGCATATTAGGCATTTCATACTTAACTTTTATGTTTTCTAACTCATTGTTGTTTGGTTTACTTTCTTATTATTTTATCTCTTTTTTGTGCACTGATATCGCCACATGCAGCATATATATATTGCGTCTTAAAAATGTCAGCATAAAAGATCCATCTCAATAGATCGGTGCTAGAAAGAAGTTAAAGATGCAACCAAAAGTATAGCTTGGATATGTAGCTGGAGATGTTGACGCATAGAAATCTTTACTTTGCATGAGTGAATTAAAGCTAAAAGTACATCTAGAAGCACCAATGCTGGAATTTCACACGTTGTCGCCCTAATTAAAGATTTTAGATCACGACCAGAAATGCGGCGACAATCTACAGATCCATGAAGTTCACACCAAATCTGCGTGAGTGCACAATTAGACTATAAAAAACATTTACAGCTGCAATTGGAGCTGGATCTAAGAAGAGAGAAGATTTACCATTCTTGAAGCCTATAAAAAGTGGAGAAAAGATGAAGAAAGATATCAAGAGGGAATTAAATTCTGCAAATACTTTGTGTTCTTGGAGTTTAAGCTAGAGAACGGTGAGCTGATTGATCAGAGGAGCAACCACTTCTGGCGAGAAGTGCTCGATGCAACATAAGAAGAGCGGTTAAGGAATAGTCCTAGTAGTCTAGAGATAGTAAGCTTCAATGTATTTGTTAACCCCTCTTTTATGCTAATGAATTACTCTTGACAATTGAATGAATATAAGAATATCTTTCAATGTTAGATTACTTTGATTCTTACTTAATTATTCTCATCTGTTTCTTCTTTGATTTAATTGCTTTAAACACGAGAGTGGAATTGCAGTCTACCGACATCGAGAGATGCGGTGACAAGTTAGATTAACAAGCAAGTCAGCAAGAGCTGCTTGGGATTAGAAGAGATCCTATCACTTGTTCTTAAGTGCTCAGAGTTGCCAACATCGAGAGATGAAGTAATTGTGGGTACTTGAGTCTCGATTAAACAGAGAGCTATTATTGGTAAGATTTCATTGGAGCATCATTGCTGCGACAATTCGTCTATACAAAACCTTGTCGACGCATCCAACGTTGCTACTTAGTGATATCAGTGTTTCACTCCAACCCTTTGCACTTGATCACACTTTTATTTTTCTGCATTTAAATTCTCAAAACTTCAACAACAATTTGATTTACTTTCAGTTGCTCTAACATTTAACTTTTATAATTACATTGACAATTTTAACTATCTTAGTGTGCAGATCAGATTTAATTACGCTGACATCTTTACTCACATTGTCGCTAATCTTAGTTTTAATTGCCTCGACATATAGACATCAAGAACCAATTCTTTGTAGGATCGATATTCGATACAATTAATCTATCAACTATACTTGCATCGACGTGTGTCCACTTGCACAACTGCTGTGACGTTACAAGCCGATCACTCATTCTAGTAATATTCTCAATGTCGAGAAGAAACCTTTCCTTCTTGTGGCCTGTTTCACCAAAGGGTAATCTTTCACATACCAAGTAATTAACTACATCCGCATACCATGGGGATGCATCGACAGCAAGCAATTTCTTGTTAGGAAATGCGTCGATAATTTGGAATGTATTTCCATCTTCACTTCCTACTTCTAGACGAGACAAGTGATCTGCCACTTAGTTCTCCGATCCTTTGCGATCCTTTATCTCTATGTCAAATTCTTGTAATAATAGGATCTATCGTATCAATCTTGGTTTGGCATCCTTCTTTGCAAAAAGGTATTTCAATGCAGAATGATCAGTGAACACTGAAACCTTTGCGCCAATAAGATATGAGTGAAATTTGTCGAAGGTAAAGACTACTGCCAATAGCTCCTCTATGGTTGTATAATTAATCTACGCTTCAGTGAGAGTTTTGCTGGTATAGTATATCGCGTGAAACACTCTTTCATTGTGTTGTCCTAACACGACACCTACTGCATAATCACTCTCATCACATATTACTTCAAATGGTTCCGACCAGTCTAGTGCAACGACAATAGGTGCCTTCACAAGCTACTGCTCTATTGGCATAAATGCATCCAGACATGTATCATCAAACAGATTTTTTTTATTTTGCTCTAACAAGGAGCAGAGAGGTTTTGTAATCTTGAAGAAATAACGGATAAATCTTCGATAAAAACTTACATGACTGAGAAAACTCTAAATACCTTTTACATTGGTTGACGGGGGTAACTTCTCAATAATTTCAACCTTTGCTTTATCCACTTCAATGCCCTGACGTGGAATTCGATGACCGAGAACATTGCTTCTATTGCCATGAAGTGGCATTTCTCCCAATTCAGCACTAGATTTGTGTCCTCACATCGCTTTAGAACTCTGGCCAAATTGTTAGCACATTTATCAAAAGTATTGCCATAGACAGAAAAATATCCATAAATACCACCAATGAGTCTTCAATCATGTCTGAGAAGATTGCCATCATGCATCTTTAAAATGTGGTGGATGCATTGCAAAGACCAAATGGCATTCGGCGGAAGGCAAAAGTGCTAAAAGGACAAGTATAGGTCATTTTTTCTTGATCCTCCAGCGTAATTACGATCTGATTACAACTAGAATAGCCACCAAGAAAGCAATAATAGGCTTTTCCAGCAAGCCTATCCAGCATTTGATCAATGAAGCGAAGTGGGAAGTGATCCTTTTTTGTGGCCGCATTCAAACGGCGATAGTCCATGCACACTCGCCAGCCCGTAGGAATGTGAGTAGGGATTAGTTCATCCTTGTCGTTACATACCACCTTGATACCACTCTTTTTAGGAACACATTGGATTGGGTTTACCCACGTGCTATCAGAAATTGGGTAGATAATGCCTACATCCAACCACTAATTATTTCCTTTTTAACAACCTCCGTCATTTTTTCATTTAATCTTCTCTACTATTCCATGGACTGCTTTCCCTCATCTTCTAACTGAATTTTATGCAGGCAAAAAGAGGGGCTAGTGCCTCTAATATCCGCAATACTCCAGGCAATCTCACGCTTGTGTTACTTCAGTATATTGATTAATTTTTCCACTTGACTTGCATTGAGAGTTGCAGAGACAATTACTGGCAGTGTATCGTTCTTACCAAGGAAAACATACTTCAAATGGGTAGGCAAAGGCTTCAACTCCACAATAGAGCTTCCTCAATAGATGGCTTAAATATTAGAGTCGTTCTATTTGTCAATTCTAAAGATTCCATTTTCCATCCGTGCTTAAGCTTAACATTATTTGCCTTAACCTTGCAATCACAATCAACTAGAAAATCTTCCTCTATTGTCACCGTAAATTCTTCTAGGACTGCTGTGCTGTGCTCATTAAATTCCTCTTCAATTAATTCATCCAACACATCAATGTGGTGACATTCTTTGTTTTTACAAGGACTTGCTTCGAAAACACTAAATATGACTTTTTCATCGTTATGTCGCATTATCAGTTTGCCTTTGAATACGTCGATAAGAGTGCGGCCAGTGGCAAGGAATGAGCGTCCCAAGATTATGGATCCTCTTTATCTACTTCACAATCAAGGATAACGAAGTCCGTGGGAACACAAACTTATCTACACTGACGAGGACGTCTTTAAGTTGTCCCTCAGGTTGCGGTAATGATCTATCTACCAACTGAAATGTCACAGTAGTGAGCTTCATGTAACCAATCCCCAATTTTCTAAATGTTGACAATGGCATGAGGTTGATACTTGCACCTAAATCACATAGAGTTTTTCCCAAGTAATGATTTCCAATGAAACATTGAATTGTAAAACTGCCAGGATCCTTAATCTTTGGTGGCAATTTATTTGTCAGGACTGCGCTGCATACCTCTATGAGCGCAATTGTCTCAATATCAATCAACTTCTTCTTCTTGGATAGGAGCTCTTTCATGAATTTCCCACAGCTAGGAATCTGAAAGAGAGTACCTAGAAGAGGTATATTGACATGCAATTGTTTTAACGTGGTTAGAAATTTTTTATATTCTCTATCATTCTCCTTCCTCTTTGAATCGTTGTGGAAATGGAAAAGGTATTGATACATCAGGTTGTCGTGACAAAATCGGTTATGTTGATATCAAAAGTTTGGGGAAGTAAAATAAAAAGGTTGTTCGTGTAAAGCATGAAAAGAAAAGAAATAAAAGAAAAAAGTTGAGATGTAGAAAATCAATAAATGACTTTGGGGATATTAGGTCGCTTCAGTATGAGTTCTTCAGTTGTTATGTTTTAAGGATTTTCCTTTAATCAACTAGTCACTACCCCAATAGGATGTCTTGATCTTTCGCTGGCATAGTAAGTCAATAGAGACTAATTACCACTAGATGTCACAGTCTAAATCGATTTGGGGAAAAGGTTTTCACAGATGGAAAATACCAATTTTGGGTTCATTCCCACCTAAATGACGTTCTAGGGTTGTCAGGCTTAGTGTTTGTTTGATGCTTTTCCTTTCCCAAATAGCTGGTCCTTTTTTTGGGACATAGAGCCTCCTATGTTATGACAAAGTGATCAGTTTCACTTTTGCTTAGCTGCTAATGGTCTCCTGCACACTCACGAAGTAGGTTAGCTAATCTTTAGGCCTGATTTGCCCTTAAAGGCAATAAAACAACCTTTTAGCACAATTTATTCGAAAGATAAATACTAAGTTAAATCTATAAAAACATAAGGGAAAATACTTGATTTCAAGCTCTTCAAATGTGAAAAACTAGTTCAATCTGGTAGGTATAAAGCCAGTAGATCACTTCACCTATTCCCAACAACTTGAAAATAGATTTTGGCATCTAGTTGATATTGGCTCCTAAGTAGCACAAAGCTTTACCACACTAAGATTCTTCGATATTATAGGGTATAGTAAAGCTTCTAAGGTCCTTCAATTTCGATGGTAGCTTGTTCTGCAAGAACGCACTGCACTCCTTTGTCAAAGCGATAGTCTCATATTACTAAGCCATTTCTTCTTAGATAGAATACCCTTCATAAACTTCACATAGTTCGAACTCTATTCTAAAGCCTCCACCAATGGGATATTGATGTGTAATTACTTCAGAATGTCTAAGAACTTCTTGAATTGCACCTCTTATTTCTGCTTATGTTGCTGTAATCTTTATGGAATGGAGGTGATGGAATTTTCGTTTGGGTAGGACAACTCTTCTGAGGAGGTAAATTTGCATGTAAAGAAGATGTTAGGTTATCAGAATTCACAAGTTTAGGGTTTACCTTATCAGACTTTGTAGATTCTGACTCTTTTGGTGTAGGAATTTCAACGGCTGGTTGACTTTCCTACTTCTCAATAGGTTCATCCTCAACATCAATCACTTAGGGTTCTAGAGTCTTACCACTTCGCAAAGCCACTACCTTGTAAAGTTTCTTACCAAAACTTCTTAGATTTTCTATATTGCTTGACAAGGTTCCTTGTGGTCTATTACGAAGCTCCGTAGCTAATCTAACCCATTTGGTTCTCCAAATTTTTTAGTGTTGCTGCTTTGCTTTGGATAAAAGCATCATTCTTCACCATGTATGCTTTCAACAAGTTCTCCAAATTGTTTGATGATTCAACTTGTGCTGGTTTTGGAGCTTGTTGATTAAACCATTAGGATTAGTGATTTACTAGTTTTGTACCTAGTAGATTGAACTTCTTTTCATACTTTAGGAGTTTGAAATTAAGCATTTTTCTTGCATTTCCTTAGGAAATAGTTTAGTTTTCTATTTTAGAATAAATTGTGTAAAAAGTTCAAAAAGGTTTGTTTTAACATCTTTAAGGCCAATTGAGGCCTCAAGGTTAGCTAACATACTTCGATAGTGTGCAGGTGACCTTTAGAAGTTGAATAAGTGTGAAGCTGATCACTATGTCATGACATAGCTTGCTTTACGTCGCAATAAAGGGACCAGACTTGAAGAAATATGGAACTGACTTTTTTGTCGCGACATACATCACCTATGTAAAAGAATGCCTACACGATGGCACCAAAGGAAAAGATTGACCTCTTTTTTGTGACACAAGACCTGGTGTGTCGCGACATCGACCCTTGGACTTGGATTTTACACTAATTGAAAGGCGTTTTGGTCTCTACAATGCCACTTAAACACGAGGAACGACAGTTGACCTAGGGTTGAGGAAAACGACCGTCCAAGGCTATAAATAAGGCCTTTAGCACTAGAGTTTTACACACCTTTTCTTAGTTTTCGTTTTAGAAACGAGATTGTAAACTTTGCATAAATGATCGTGAAATTATTTCCCAATAGATTGCTATATACAATTCAAGTTTCTTTCATTTCATTTATTCAATCGTATGATTATTTATATTATTTTTTTATGATGTTTAAAGAAACCATGAGGAACTAATCCCATTGTGGGGTATTAGGGAGTGGAAGTATTAATATTTAATTTTTGTATAAATAGGATTTAAAATCGGATTAGTTGTTTGGGAAAGGAATTACATGAAATAAACACTAGGCCTGACAACCCTAGAAAGTCATTTAGGTGGGAGTGAACCCAAAATTAGTATTGCCTATCCGTTAAGACCTTTTCCCTAAACCAGTTTAGACTATGACATCTAGTAACAAGTAGTCTCTATTGACTACTTATGTTGGTAGAAGATCGAAAGATCCTACTAGGGTAACGACTAGTTGATTGAAGCAAAATTCCCAAAACCGATAGTTGAAGAGTCCATACTGAAGTGACCTATGATAGTATTAGAAATGACACTTAATTTCTCCTTAAATTAGTGTATAATTTATTCCATGTGTACCATATTTAGCATACATTTTTAATATTTTCTAACAAAATGTTGTTGGATTTTATTTTCTTTCATTTTATCTCTTTTGTGCCACTAATGTCGCTGTATTTAGTTCTAGTTTTGCGTCTAAAGTTGTCAGCGCAGAAATCAACCTGGGAAGATCAGAATAGGAAAGCATTCAAAGTTGCGGTCACAAGTTGATCCAGAATTATGGTCGAATATGTCATCACATGAATGCTTCTACATTTCTATCAAGAATTTCACGCTGCTAACATATCCAGAAGCACCAGCGCAGAGAATGACAAACTGTCGCAGCAAATTAAAATCACAATTTGCATCCAGAAATGTTGCAACAATCTGCAACTGCTCAATGAACAAACCAGTGTGTGAATGCATAGCTAGCAATAACAACTTTTACAACTGCATCAAGGAGTAGATCTGAAAAGAGAGAAAGATCTGGAATGGCCAATGATTATTAATAGAAGGAAGAAAGAGAAGATTGATATCAAGCTGTGAAGAATTCAACTCTAAAATTTCTCTCATTCATTCTCTAAGATAGCTGCCATGGAAGCTTAAATTCTGGAGAAAGGTGATCTGATGCAACAAGGAAGTAACTGCTTCTGATGAGAAGTGCTAGGTGCGACGCAAGAGGAGCGATTAACAGAGAATTCTAGTAGACTAGGAATAGTATGCTTCAATGTCATTCTTTAATCCCTCTTAAATGTTGATGAATACTATTAACAATTGATTGAAAAAAGAAGTATCTTTTAATGTTAGATTTACTTTGATTTCTACTCAATTCTTCTCATCTTCTTATATTTGGATTTAACTGTCTTAACAACGGAAGTGCGATTGCAGTCATAGTCACTAGAAGGTGCGGTGACAAGTTATATTAACAAGTAAGACAGCGGAAGTTGCTTGAGGCTAGAAGGAATTCTAGTCACTTGTTCTTGAGTGCTCAGCATTACCAGCACTGGAAGGTGTGGTAGTTGTGAGTACTTAAGTCTTTTTAAAACAGAGAGTTGATATTAGTACGATCTCATTAGAACATAATTGCGGCGACAATTCATCTATAAGTTACCTTGTAGTCACATTTAGCGTAGCCAACTTGTGAAATCAGTGATCCTCTCTAATTCTTTACACTTGATCTATTTCTTTTATATTTCTGAATTTATATTACAACATCTCAACAATCAATTCATCTATTATTAATTTGCTCTGACATTTTATATTACATTTGCACTGACAGTTTTTACTCTTAACATGTGTAGTTTTAATCATTTTGCGTTGACATTACTATTAACAGTTCTTATCATTTTAACTCAAATTGCTTCAACAGATTTAAACATAAACAACCATCTCTGTGGGATTGATATTCGATAGAATAATTTCTATCTATTATACTTGCATCGACAGTGTATACTTGCACATATTTGCTCTGACGTTCATAGCGCGATCAACCTAATCTCCCAAAGTCGTGTATCAAAATTTCTATCTGTTTCATTTATTTTTTTTATTTTTATGTTTTTCACAACAAACTCTTTTATTTTACTATCGTACTATAATCCCTAAGGATTGTACTAACTACTTTTCTTTGCAGGGATAAAAACCACTATTGCTTAATGCCTCATTTGGGTACGATCCTCGGAATACTACCAAGTATTTGTTGTACAAACTATATTACAACTTGACTCGTATACTTGCGGAAGCCGAAAACACATACCGAAGGGGAGTATGTTTGGAGGCGATCAATTAGTTAGGTCTATGTTGCATGTAGTTGTTGTTCGATCCATTTCCTTGGTTACTCCAAGAAAAGTTAAGATGGTTTTGCCATCAAGGATTGCAGAAATTGGACTGTAGTCCTTGTCCACTTCTATTCTGATGTTGATTCCCCACATTATAAACTAATTCGAGATTTGATAGGTAATTCTCGAAAGAGAGGCCATCCCCACAATACACACAGGAAATAATTTCGAACTGACTAGGTGCTTGAGCTGCAAAATTATTAACACCATTAGTAGTAAACTATTTTAACATAGAAGAAATAGATGATACCTGAGCTGAAAGTGAAGTGAGGGCTTCAACTTTATGAACTCTGGCTACACATCTTCTTGAAGTTGCTTGATTTGTTAGCATTTGATAGTTGTTGCTAGCAATCCTCTCGATGATCTCATAAGCCTCATTATAAGACTTAGATAAAATAGCACCATTCGTAGAAGCATCTACCATCAATCTTGTATGTACGTTGAGACCATTATAGAACGTCTCCAACTAGATATAGTAAGGAATCCCATGATGAGGCCACTTATGAAGTAACTCCTTGAATCGCTCCTAAGCCTCGTACAAGGACTCGTCATTCAATTGTTGGAATGTTATGATCTCATTTCTGTACTTAGCATTCTTGCTAGGTGGAAAATACTTAACCAAAAATCTTTTTGCTAATTCTTGCCAAGTAGAAATTGAACTTAGTGGCAACAAATTAAGCTATGCTCATGCTCAATCTCACAATGAGTATGGAAACAACTTCAACCTCAATGTGTCTTCAGTCACACCCGCTATCTTGAATGAATCACTCACCTCCATAAACAATTGATGGTAAAGATGTGGATCTTCCGTGGCCATACCACTGAATTGGCCCACCATTTGTAGCATTTGAAACATCACTGGTTTCAACTCAAATTGGGGTGCCTCAATATCCAGCTTTCTAATTCCCAGATTTAACTCACTAAAGAGTAGCACAATATATTGTCTGATGCAACGATCCCTATCATCGGCAATGAGGATAGGATTAAGCACATGATCAGCTCAATTACCTTGGCCATTATTTTGATTTCCAAGGTCTATCTCGGCTTGTCTTTAGGCTAATCATTCATGTCTTCTCTGTCTGAATGTTCGCTCGATTTTAGGGTTTAAAGGTAGTAAATCGATAATTCGATCTATGCTCATAAACACCTAAAAAGAAAATCACAAAAAATAAAAGAATAAATTAGTCGTGTGATAGCATTAGAAAAGACCATTGATTTCTCCTTACTTAGGGTATAATTTGTTCTCATTTTATCATTTTTAGCATTTTTAACTTAGTGATTGCATTTTCTAACTCAGTGATGCTCGATTTAATTTTCTTTAATTTTATCCTATTTTTGCCACTAATGTCGCCACAATTATTTGTTCAGTATTGCATCCAAAGATGTCAGTGCAGGAATTTGTCTTAAAAGATCAATGCATGAAGGTATCTAGGGTTGTCACAGCAAAATAGAATCCAAATTTGCGCCTAGAAATGTCGCTATAACCAACAACTGTCTGATGAACACACCTGATCTACTACATGAGTGTGTAGCTGGTATAACCAACTTGTATAGAAGAAGTTCAATTTGAAAGGGAGGACACCTATACTGGGCAGTGGTTGATAAATACTGATGAGAGAGGATCTTCATAGAGCTTCATCTTCCAAATTTTTGATGCAATAAAACTTTTTCTTTAATATTTTTCTTAAGCTTCCTTCCATGGCAGCTTAACTTCCTTGAGGGCAACCTGACTATGACGAGAAGGCAAATCTGCTCCTGACGGGGAGCATTCCTAAATGCGACGCAAGAGGAGTGTAAGGGAATTGTTCTAGTAGACTAGGAATAGGATGGTTCAATTTATTCTGTTATTCTCTCTTTAAACGCTGATGAATTTTGATTATTTGAATTTGTATGAAAGTACAATTTAATTCAGATCAAGTCTAATATCTACCCAATCTTTCCTTCATTGTTTATCTTTGGATTTAATTCTTTACCATGGAAGTGTAATTGCAATCACTGTCACTGGAAAGTGCAGTGACAAATTAAGTTAACAAACAAGTCAAAGGAAGTGGCTTGAGGATCGAAGGAATTTTGTCCACTTGTTCATGAATATTTTGCATTGCCAGCACTGGAAGGTATGGTTAGTGTGAGTATTTGAGTCTTCGATAAACAGAGAAGTCGAGGTTGGTAAGATTTCATTGATCTTAATTGCAGCGACAATTTATCTATCATTTACCTTGTGATCACATTTAGCTGTTTGCTAACTTTTCAAGTCAGGGAACCCCATCTTATTATTACTTTTTTACTTCTTAAATTTTCTTAAATTTCTTCGACAAATTATTCTTAAACCTTTACTGCATTTTCATATTCATTTGCTTCGACATTATTCATCACAATCTCTTTTGTTTTAACTTCCTTTGCATCGATAATTATAAACATAAGCAGTCATCTCTGTGGGATCGATATCTAATAGTTTTAAACCTATCTACTATACTTGCATCGGCAGTGTACGCTTGCACAAATTGCTGTGACATTCATAGCACGATCAAGTTTTGGCACCGTTACCGGGGATGGCGTTTGTTTAATGTTTATTCTTGTACTTGCAATTATTTTTCATTTTTTAAGTTTTACCTGTTACTAACTTGTTTTCCTTTTTGTTAACTCTTTTTCAATTTTTTTTGGGTGTTTTATGACCAGGAGCAATCTTGAAATTGTTGTTGGCTTAGATCCAAAAATTGAAAGAACTATTAGAAGGAGAAGACAAGAACAAAGGAATATGGCTTCGCCTGGAAATGATGCAGCCATACCTCAATTGCCACCACAAAATCTCGTCCCTCCGATACAGCCACAAAATATAAATAATTCATCGCTACCACAAGAAGAACAAATGCAAAATAGAACGATTCGAGACTTTGTTGTTCCTGTGTTGGATGATTTGTAGCCAGGGGTTGTTCGACCAGCTATTCAAGCTGGAAATTTTGAGTTAAAGTTGGTTATGTTTAAAATGTTAAATTCGAATTGGCAGTATGCTAGTTAGCCTGATGAGGATGCAAGAGAGAATCTTAAATCTTTTCTACTAATTTGGGCTTCTTTTAGTCAGCATGGTATTCTTGATATGCCTTGAAGATGCAACTATTTCCTTACTCATTACAAGGATGGGCTTGTACCTGGTTCCTTGGATTGCCTACTGGATCGATTACATCGTGGAATACAGTTACGACTCAGATTATTTTGCAGTTTAATCCACCAATGATGAATGGTCGACTAAGGAATTATATCACTACATATCATCAATTGGATTATGAGAATTTGCACACCACATGGGAGCGTTACAAAACCCTACTTCGATGCTGTCCCATGCATGAAATTCAATAGAAAACGCAGATTGAGATCTTTTACAATAGGTTGAATACGCAGACAATAAATCTTGTCGATGCATTTGCGAATGGTCCTTTGTTGGACTGCACCTATGGTGAAGCTATGAGAATTTTAGACAGGATCGCTCAAAATGACTACAAATATCCGATCTCTCGAGCTGCTCAGGTCAAAACAAACCCTGGAGTTATCAAGTTTGATGCTATATCAGCTTTGAGTGCACAGGTATCTTCATTAGCAAATATGATAAAGAACATGAAGGGGACAAGTGAAGTTGCTCCCATCCAAGTTGCCCAAAAAATGGATGTCCCAACATTTTGTTACAAAATTTACGGCGACAATCATAGCTATGAAGATTGTCCACAGCATGTAGAGAATGCGTTTTATGTTAATAATATTAGAGGAAATTCTTATGGTAATTCCTTCAATAGCTTAGCTCGATACCAATAGCCTTGGGGGAATCAAAATGCAACCACATTTAGATATGGAAATTTCTCGAGCCAAGGAAATTTTCAACAAGGGAATTATAATCAGCAGCAGCAAAATTTCAGCCAAAGTCCTCAGATGCATGTACATCAAGATCAGTTGCAGCCACACACTTGTGTGCAGCCACAACAATCTTCAATGCCAAATCTGCGTGAACATATCACGAGAACAGAAGCTATTGTGCAAGGAAATTCCTCTCCATATGAAAATTGGAAGCACAAGTAGGACAACTAGCTTCAAATATGAGCACAAGACCACCAGGTGCTTTACCTAGTGACATTAAGAATCCAAATCAAAATGGGAAGGAGCATTGCAAAGCTATTACTCTTAGGAGTGGAAAGCAAACTATCGAGCCAATTAGCAGCTCTAATGCAGCACCTATCGATGCAAGTGAAGTAGATCAAGAAGAAAAAGTTGTATCTGAAGAAGAAACAGATGAAACAAATAAAGAGGAGCCACCAGTTGTTACTCTCATGCCTACCATTAGACCAACAAAATTATCGACGCAACTACCGATGTTGACACAATCGATTTTGTCACAACAACCTGATGTATCAATACCTTTGCCATTTCCATAAAGATTTAAGGAGAAGGAGAACGATAGAGAATAGCAAAAGTTTCTGGCCATATTGAAACAATTACATGTCAACATACCTCTTGTGGATGCTCTTGTACAAATTCCTAGTTATAGGAAATTCATGATGGAGCACCTATCCAAGAATAAGAAGTTGATTGATATTGAGACAATTGTGCTCACGGAGGGATGCAACGCAGTCCTGACAAATAAATTGCCACCAAAGATGAAGGATCTTGGCAGTTTTACAATTTCAAGTTCCATTGGAAATCATTACTTGGGAAAAGCTCTCTATGATTTAGGAGTAAGTATCAACCTAATGCCATTATCAACTTATCAAAAATTGGGGATTAGTCACATGAAGCCCACTACAATGACATTGCAACTGGCAAATAGATCATTAGCGCAACCTGAAGGGAAAATTAAAGACGTTCTAATTCAAGTAGATAAGTTTGTGTTCCCAGCGGATTTTATTATCCTTGATTGTGAAGCTGATAAAGAGGTGCCCATAATCTTGGGACGCATATTTCATGTCACTGGTTGCACTCTTATTGACGTGTTAAAAGGTGAATTGATAATGCAACATAATGACGAACATGTCACCTTTAGTGTTTTCGAAGCAATTCCCTGCAGAAATAAAGAGGAATGTCAACACATCGATGTGTTGGATGAATTAATAGAGGAGGAATTTAATGAGCATAGCACAACAGTCCCAGAAGAACTTTTGGTGACAATTGAAGAAGATTTTCTAAGTGACTGTGACTACAAGGTTGAGGCAAATAATGTTGAGCTTAGGCGCTAATGGAAGATGGAATATTTGGATTTGACCAATAGAACGGCTCTTGTATTTTAGCCATCTATTGAAGAAGCTTCTACCTTGGAGTTAAAACCATTACCTACCCATTTGAAATATGTTTTCCTCAGTGAGAATGACACTCTGCCAGTAATTGTCTCTACAACTCTCGATGCAAGTCAGGAAGAAAAGTTAATCCAAATACTGAAGCAACACAAGCATGCTATTGCCTAGAGTATTACGGATATTAGAGGCATTAGTCCCTCTTTTTGCACGTACAAAATTCGGTTGGAAGACAAGGGAAAGCAGTCCATTGAACAGCAAAGAAGAGTAAATGAAAAAAAAGGAGGAGATTGTTAAAAAGGAGATCATTAAGTGGTTGGATGCGGGCATCATCTACCCAATTTCTGATAGTACGTGGGTGAGCCCAGTCCAATGTGTCCCAAAGAAGAGTGGTATCACAGTGGTAAGTAACGACAAAGATGAACTAATCCCTACTCGCATTCCTACAAGCTGGTGAGTATGCATGGACTATCGTCGTTTGAATGCAGCCACAAAGAAGGATCATCTTCCACTTCCATTCATTGATCAAATGTTAGATAGACTTGCTGGTAAAGCCTATTATTGTTTTCTTGATGGTTATTCTGGCTACAATCAGATGGCAATTGCGCCAGAGGACCCAGGAAAGACGACTTTCACTTGTCCTTTTGGTACCTTTGCCTTCCGCCGAATGCCACTTGGTCTATGCAATGCACCGACCACATTTCAAAGATGCATGATGGAAATTTTATCAGATATGATTGAAGACTCATTGGAGGTATTTATGGATGATTTTTCTGTCTGTGGTAATGCTTTTGATCAATGCGCTGACAATTTAGCCAGAGTTCTAAAGCGATGTGAGGACACAAATGTAGTGCTGAATTGGGAGAAATGCCACTTCATGGCAACAGAAGGAATTGTCCTTGGTCATTGTATCTCCTGTCAAGGTATTGAAGTGAACAAAGCAAAAGTTGAGATCATTAAGAAGTTACCCCCGCCCACCAAAGTAAAAGGTATTAGGAGTTTTCTAGACCATGCGAGCTTCTATCGACAATTCATTCGAGATTTCTCTAAGATTGCAAAACCTCTTTGCTCCTTGTTAGAGAAAAATAAAAAATTTCTATTTGATGCTGCATGTCTTAACGCATTTATTCAAATTAAGCAGCAACCAGTGAAGGAACCTATTGTCGTTGCATCAGACTGGTCACAACCATTTGAGGTTATGTGGGTGTCGTGCTAGGTCAACGCAAAGAAAAGGTATTTCATGCAATATATTATGCTAGCAAAACTCTTACTAAAGTGTAGATCAATTATACAACTACAGAAAAGGAGCTGTTGGTAGTAGTTTTTTCTTCTGACAAATTTCGTGCATATCTTGTCGACGCAAAAGGTACAGTTTATACTGATCATTCTGCATTGAGGTACCTCTTTGCTAAAAAAGATGCCAAACCAAGATTGATTTGATGGATCCTGTTGTTACAAGAATTTGACATTGAGATTAAGGATCACAAAGGATCAAAGAACCAAGTAACAGATCATTTATCTCGTCTAGAGGTAAGAAGTGAAGATGGAAATACATCACAAATTATCGACGCATTTTCGGATGAGAAACTTTTTGCTGTCATTGTATCCTCATGGCATGCGGCTGTCATAAACTTCTTGGTGTGTGGAAGATTACCATTGAGTGCAATAGGCCATAAAAAGGAAAGATTTCTCCACGACATCGCAAAATACTACTAGAATGAGCCATAGCTATTCAAGATATGTAACGACAATATTTTTCGACGCTACATTCCAGAAGAAGAAATGCTTCCTATGTTGAAGCATTGCTATGATACTCCCTATGGAGGTCATTTTGGTGGTGTAAGGACTGCTGCAATGGTCCTTCAATCAGGATTCTATTGGCTTTCATTGTTTAGAGATGCCCACAACTTTGTGCAATAATGTGATAAATGTCAACGCACTGGATCAATATCTAGACGCAATGAGATGCTACAATAGCCTATTATGGGGGTTGAGCTCTTTGATGTCTAGGGTATGGATTTCATAGGGCCGTTTCCAAGTTCTTTTGGAAATGCTTACATCCTAGTCGCTATAGATTTATGTATCCAAGTGGGTAGAAGCAATTGCTGTTCCAAAAGACGATGCTAGGACAGTGCTGAAATTTTTCCACACATACATACTCGCTTGTTTCGGCACGCCTAAAGCATTAATTAGTGATAAAGGTACTCACTTCCATTCCAATCAAGTTGAGATCGCATTGAAGCATTATGGTGTTAAGCATCAAATGGCGACTACATATCATCCATAAATAAACGGCCAAACTAAAGTTTCCAATCGCCGAATTAAGAATATCCTTGAAAAAGTGGCAAACCCATCGAGGAGGGATTGGTCTTCAAAGCTTAATGACGCATTGTGGGGGCTTTTGCACAGCATATAAAACACCGAATGTCGCCGTATGAACTTGTGTTTGGTAAATCATGTCACTTGCCCTTGGAACTTGAACATAAAGCCATGTGGGCAATCAAGCAAGTGAACGTGGACAATGATGCTGCTGGACAACAGAGGTTGTTGGACATTATTGAGTTAGAGGAGATTTGACACAATGCATATGAGAATGCTGTAATATACAAGGAAAAAACCAAGAGATGGCATGACAATATTATCTTGCAACGATAATTTACTACGGGTCAACTGGTGCTTTTATTTAATTCGCAACTAAAACTACATCCAGGTAAATTACGCTCAAGATGGTCTGGTCCATTCTAGGTTGTCGAAGCATTTCCTCATGGTGTGGTCACAATTAAAGACATCAATGATGGGCACTAATTCAAGGTGAATGGGCAATGGTTGAAGCACTACCTTAGCCTGGATGATCACAATTAAAAAGAGACTATTAACCTGGTCACATTTTTCTAACTTTTCTTTACATTTGTGTCAGTTACTTTTAGTTGTTTTATTTATGTTTCAGTTATGTTTATTAGTCTTTTACAGGAATAAATTTCTTACTTTTACCGACGCATGAAAATCTCCTTATCGACGCAATTTTCTGCTGACTCATCATACAGTTAAACATTTTAGGAAAAAATCACAACACTTTATTCACTTTCTCCCCAACTGTCGGATCATTGTGAAAAAAGGACAATCCAAGTCATTGCATTTATTATATGCAGACTCAGTGTCCTATCTCCGCAGTGGCAAAGAACACGCCTCTTCACCTTCATGTTTCATTCCCTATAAAGAGCCCTACTGTGCCGATAGTGTTCCTCACAAATAAAACCTCCATTGTTACTGCAAATATTTCTTCTCAAGCTCTCATTTTCCTGTTATCTTTTATCTCTTTGTATCCCAAAGTCATGGCCAAAACACGAGGTGCCAAACTTCCAAATCTCCTTTAGAATCCTTCACTACAATGGTACGTGATACAAAGTAGCCACCGTCGAAAGAGCTAGTGCTATTTTTAACTAAAGCTGCAAAAGACCGCTTCCATGACAACATGTTGAAGCGTAACTACCACCCAGAATAGGGCTTCTAACTGTCGCCACATCTAAACCTGGGGAAGCAAATTCACAAGACCATTGCGTGAATAGGGTGGGAAACCTTCTGTACTCATCCTGAGGGGTCTTCACCGTCCCTCGTGAGGGAATTTTATGCCAATTTGATCGGCAAGGACCAATAATTTATCTTCGTTTGAGAAGGGCTGGCGCCTTGGGGTGCTTCCCATATTAACGGTCTGTACAACATCAATGTCGAAGACGATGAGCACATTGCCTTCCTCGAGAAACTCACTGAAGAAGGCATCAACATCCTGATGCAGGACCTATCTATTGATGGAGCAGTTTGGACGGGTAATAATCCAAACAACTATACCATGCACCGTCGCTTTCTCACTGACTCACTGTTTAGAGTAAGGTTTGGTTCCATTTCATAAACTGCCATCTAATGCCTTCTACCTATAGTACCATAGTTACCTTGGAATAAATGTGTTTAATCCATTTGATAATTAAAGGGAGACGTATTGATGTTGGTCTCCACCAAGAGATTGTTGACTGTGTAGTAAGGCAAACAGGCATCCTAACATTCCCTTCACTCATCATGCAACTGTGCCGACAATGAGGCATGGTGCCTCGTGAGGGAGAAGAGTTGTTGGACAACAAAGGGCCAATTAATGATGTATCTGTTGAGCGCATGACCAGGGGGAAGGATACTCCTGTTATGAAGGAAGCTACAACCAAGAAAGGGAAAGCCAAAGCAAAGAAGGAGAAAAAGCAAACTCATGTCGCCATAGACCCTCAATTATGGCGTAAGGTTACAGAGGTGGAATAGATTGCTGATAAAATCAATGTTCGATAGATCAAAATTGTCAATGTAATTGAAGATATGGAGCGATCGTAGAACCTATTCTATGCCTACACAAGGGCATGGAATAGTGCTATTCAGACGACATTGCGCAATCTCAGTAAAACACCTCTACCAGAGTTTCCGGTGTTCCCTCTAATTATTAGGGAAGCTACGCCTTCAGCTGAAAGGGTTACATCAGAGGAAAGGGACCATTCAGTCGCATCTTCACAGATGGTCCACATCTCTGATGATGACCGCAAGGTGAACTCGAAGGATGTTGAAGACTGCTTCTAGAATTTTACCAACCTGTTCGAGGATGATCTTTTTACCAGCCTAGGGGCTAATATGGCTGAGAAGGAGGCTAATATGTTGAGGGAGGAAACACGCCTTTGGAGCTTGTGGAGACTGATGAGGAATGAGAAGAAGAAAAATAAGAAGAATGAGAGGAGGAAGGACAAGAAGGAAGAAAGGAAGAACCTACTGTCACGACAAATTCATCTGAGGAATTTGTTGCCACACAAAAGTTATTGGTGCAAATGTTGAAGACTTGGTGCCACCTCATACAAGTCAAGCGAAGGTCATGATGATCAGCAATAAGGATTCCAATCCTCTGTCTATAGTGCCTTATATGGCACCACTTGCTGAGATACACCCTTCTGACGTCACGGTCGATGAAGCCAAGGCACAGCCTGATTTGGAGGAGCAATCCAAGGATCCGGCTACGCCAAAAGAAAGGAAATGAAAGCACGCCAAGGATAAAAAGAAACGCAAGAAGAAGAAGAAGAAGAAGAAGAAAACCCATGCAACCATATCCTCGGCTACAGCATATTGAGTTAGTTTTTATTTTTCAGCACTTAGTTTAGATTTCATACATATCATGTAGTTGTAATATCAATGTCATCACATTTCTTTTCTCCCTACATTTTTATTGTCATTGCATCTGCATTTGCCATTGCATTTCCATATATATTTGTACATTAATTTCAGTGTATTAGGAACAATGCAGACTTTAAGTTTGGGGAGGAATGTATATGGATTGAACATGCAATTGCACCCACATTTGAAAAAAAATTGTCCTTTTGAATTCACTGAAAGCATGCAATATTATGGGAAATGTGACTGCAATTTTTTCATTCGATGCTTAATTCTTGAATCATGTGAGATGCTAATGAATGTATTGGATAAATGTGATTGAATGTTGTGTCTTCTATTTTTGGATGAATGGTTGAGATTGCATTAGTAATAAATGAATAGTATCATTATTTGAATATTGAATAAATTTGTCATTTACAGCTACTTGTATATAAGTATAGTTATTAATAAAAGACACTCCAATGTGGGTGTATTATTAACTATCAAGGGGGAACACTCCAATGCAAGTGTTAGAAAAAGTAACCTAGCCAAAGGCTGTCACTGCAAGAGTGTGTGTCGGTGCAATTATGTACTCCTTGGGGGTTTGTTGTACCCCCATCATTACTTCCAAGGAACAAGGGTATAGTAATGCAATGACATCCCTCAATCACATAAAAAAGAATAAAAAAATGTATTGTGTTGGTAGAAAGAATTTAAGATTTAAAGCAATACTAGCATTGATGAAGTTGCAATTCTGATTATTCATACCTATAAATTGTCGATGCAATATTCAATCATGTGAGTGTAATTCATACATTAGGATTTTAGAATAATCAAGTTGCTAGAATGGCTATTGCTTTGATAAAACTTTTTGCTATGACTTTCCTAGCTTTTATTTACTTGAGGACAAGTAAAAATTCAAGTTTGGGGGTGTGATAGCATTAGAAAAGATCATTGATTTCTCCTTACTTAGGGTATAATTTGTTCCCATTTTATCATTTTTTATCATGCATTTTTAGCATTTTTAACTTAGTGACTGCATTTTCTAACTCAGTGATGCTAGATTTAATTTTCTTTAATTTTATCCTGTTTTTGCCTCTAATGTCTCCACAATTAGTTATTCAGTATTGCATCCAAAGATGTCAGTGCAAGAATCTGTCCTAAAAGATCAACGCATGAAGGTAACCAGGGTTGTCGCCACAAAATAGAATCCAAATTTGCGCCCAAAATGTCGCTACAACCGACAACTGTCTGATGAACACACCAGATCTGCGTGAGTGTAAAGCTGGTATAACCAACTTGTACAGCTAGAGGAAGTTGGATCTAAAAGGGAGGACACCTATACTGGGTAGTGGTTGATAAATAATGATGAGAGAGGATCTTCTTGGGTCTTCATCTTCATATTTTTGACGCTTTAAAACTTTTTCTTCAACATTTTTCTTAAGCTTGCTTCCATGGCAACTTAACTTCCTTGAGGGTAACCTGACTGTGACGAGAAGGCAAATCTACTCCTGACGGGGAGCATTCCTAAATGCGACGCAAGAGGAGTGTAAGGGAATGGTTCTAGTAGACTAGGAATAGGATGCTTCAATTTATTTTTTTATTCTCTTTAAACGCTGATGAATTTTGATTATTTGAATTTCTATGGAAGTACAATTTAATTTCAGATCAAGTATGATATCTACTCAATCATTCCTTTATCGTTTATCTTTGGATTTAATTGCTTGACCACGAAAGTGTAATTATAGTCACTGTCACTAGAAAGTGCAGTAACAAATTAAGTTAACAAGCAAGTCAACAGAAGTGGCTTGAGGATCGAAGGAATCCTGTCCACTTGTTCTTAAATATTTTGCATTGCCAGTACTGGAAGGTGTGGTTAGTGTGAGTATTTGAGTCTTTGATAAACAGGGAAGTCGAGGTTGGTAAGATTTCATTGAGCTTAATTACGGCGACAATTTATGTATCATTTACCGTATGATCACATTTAGCTGTTTGTAAACTTTTCAAGTCAGGGAACCCCATCTCATTCTTACTGTTTTTACTTCTTAAATTTTCTTAAATTGCTTTGGCAAATTATTCTCAAACCTTTACTGTATTTTCTTATTAATTTGCTCCGACATTATTCATCACAATCTCTTTTGTTTTAACTTCCTTTGTATCGACAATTATAAACATAAGCAGCCATCTCTATGGGATCGATATTTGATAGTTTTAAACCTATCTACTATACTTGCATCGATAGTGTACGCTTGCACAAATTACTATGACGTTCATAGCACGATCATCGTGTTAGAATTAAAAATAAAATCCAAATTGCAAATAAATAATTCACACCAAGTTATTAACGCAACAGTCCCCGACAAACACTTGTAATGTGTAGGCTTAGGCAAGTGTACACAGTCGTTATCAAGTAATAAGTATCGAGTTATAGTCTCCATAGTGACTGTATATGTGTTAATCAATTAATTGTAAAATTTTATTAAACAACTTGGTAATAAAAACACAATATATTTGGAGGGTCGATGATTAAAATTAAATGCAAATGATCTAGATGCAATTGATCTCTATTGCAAATTAATCTAAGTGTGAATATTATCTATATGAATGAAAGGATTTTAGCAACAAATAAACACAATCCACAACAATTAATAACATAAATAAACTAGAAAAAATATATTAATAAATTTAATTCGTTATCATCATGCTTAATAACATTCAAAAAAACATTCCATGGCAACTCTATCTTTCATGAGTTTGGAAACCAAGTTAGGTCCTTTCGGAATCCTTTACTTAGCAAATACGCATTTTACTGATCATTATTCACTAAGTGTTTCTTAGCATTCATGTGAGGTAATAGGGACGTGTTAGGTTTGAAACAGTTTAATGACACAAATCTAAACACTATACATATAATAGAGTTCGTTAAAGTTATTATGAACTTGCAATTTAATTGGGTTAGGATCTAAATTGAACATGCACATTTCAATTATTATGTCCACTATCCGTCATCTGGTTAGGATCGCTCAGCTAATTCTAGTGCATCCAATCACGTATGAATGAAATACAGACTTGATATTAATTGAAAACATGATTGATTGAGACACAAACATCATAAGCATGAATGAAATGAATATTATTGAATTAAAGCAATCATCCTAACTTAAATAAAATTAAGCTATCATTGTTGATGACAAGATCGAAGAACACATAGCAAACATTATAAACTTAAATATAAGAAAAGAAAGAATAAACTCTATCGAAGTGGTTGTCACCCAAAACTCTGATTGAAGAAGACCCCTTCGATCCTTTGTTTTGCTCCTTTGCTGATGGTTCTCCAAGGTGGCTGACCAGAGGATCTCTTAGAGACTTAACTAGCTAAAATCTCAGAGGAAGAGATGGATGCTAGGCGTGAGAATGGAAAAGGGATTGAGAGGATGAGAGAATGAGAGAATGAGAGAATGAAGAATGTTGAGTGATGAGAGATGATTTGAAAGTGTGGTGAAATTGCTCTATTTATTGGTGAGGGTAAAGGTCACATTTACTAAAAATAGGGAGTTTGAATCCGCTTTTTCCTCTCACGCTTGGCCAACCATGCTTTGGAAATTTTGAAATGGATGGTTGCTTCATTTTAAAGCATTCAAACTTGTCACATCAAGCAAGGACCAAGACTTAGTCAACAGCATCCTTCTGGGCCAATTTCTGATTTCTCTTCAACTGTAGGGACTCCTTACAATTAAACCAAAAAGACTTTATTGGGTTGTCCAAAGCAATTTAATTTTTATTGGGTGAAATTAATTAATTTAATTAACTCAATTTCATAACATTTTAATCAACCCAAATTTAATGAAATAATTTATGTTAATTATTAAATATAATTTCATGCCTTAAAATTATTTTTGCACGGCCCACTTTGTACATTAAAATGCAATATATTAAATTAAATCATAAAATAAGTCATTTTCTGCATAAAAACTATATAATAAAGCATAAAATCACATTCTTATAATTCTCATGTCTTAAATTAATATTTAAGCATATTTCATTAATTTATTAAACTATTACATGGTTTTAACATCGATTTTAAGTAAAAAGGTGATGAAAATCCATTAGAAACACCTATATATTTTCGAGTTTACATAAAACCATAGTTTGACTATGGCCACCAAGAGGATCCGTCAGGATAGAAGACATGGAAATGACTGATAGGATTGTAACACCCCAAATTTGATGGATTTGAGAAAAAGGCGACTAGATATGAATATTACATGTTTCAACGCACTACTGCAGTATAGTTCGCCGCTTTAGAATTTTAGCAGGTCAAAATCTTGGCGCATTACGTATCCGCCCATTTTTATCTCGAGGTGGTTCCAATTGAAGAAAAAGTACGCCAATCGAAGAGTAAACCTCAGAGTTTTGGCTGAGTATAAAACACATATCAAGCATATGAGAAAGTTGTAGAGGATTAAAGTGTCCTTAAGACCACGCCACATACAAGTTACCACCATAGATATGGTATGATCTGTTTGTTCAAACATTGGACAAGTGGGACTTGCAATGAGATTGGTTAAGAGTAAATTGACTGGGTTTGACTAAGTCAAACAGTATCTACATTCAAATTTCCTTTTTATATTTTTTTGGTTTTGGGAAGGCATTTCAAGGATAATTTTTATAAACATTTGACACTTGTTAAGATCTATTAAGAGAAATTGAGTGTATATATATATCGTGTAAGAAGGGAACACTTCTACTCTACGCTTCGATTCTTCTTCTTAAAATAAATATTCGCTTCTTCTTCGTCAAACTAGAAGTTAAGGTTCTTGGGTTAATTGGTAGATGATTCAACCTCCTGGTAAGTCTAACAGCTCTGAAGGTTATGATTTTGAAAGAGTAAGGATGTTAAAAAACATAAAAATAGTAAGGTGTGAATAAGAGGCCCTACATGGGGTTCGTCTCTAATTGATATGTTAGTAAATTGTCTTTAAATGGGATTTTAATGGAAGTTCCATGATCTTTTAAGCAGTTGCTGCAGCTGGATCGGGTAGGACTATTGAAACAAGAACACCGAGCTAAGGAACAGGTGAGTTTTAGGTGAGTGTTCCTCTTAACTCATGCATGTTAATTTTACAATGAAAATTCGTATGCTGATGACATCTCGTATAACTGATGAGTGTAAAGGTATGTGTAAAGTATCGTAAGGTTTCCACATATCTATAAATGTGGTATGTCATGTGTTGCATGAAGAAAATGTTGTTACTGTCATTTATGTATACTCTATCTAATACTATCCAGCTGAATGATTTCGGTACCAGAAAAATTCTGGATATATATATATATATACAAAGGTGAGTATGTGATACATTTGTGTTGCCTTCGGTAAGGAAGATATAATTCTAACTGGACTGGAATATCACGTTATAAAGATATGTTTAAGACCATGAGGGAGAGAACATGGCACTATTTGACATAAAAATACTCATGGTGTAGCCTCTAGTGAGGTGTAAAATGGACTGACAGATCATGACATGAGGATACGTAAAAGACCATGTGGGAGAAACCCAATGGCACTCTCTTAGATAGTTCATCGAGATAGTAAACATGGAATTTTGTGATGCCTTTGTGGTGCATTATGTGATGCCTTTTTGGCGCATTCTATGATTCCTTAATGGAACATTCTATGATGCCTTTGTGGCGTATTCTGATATCTACCTTTGTAGCTAGCTTTGAATTAACTTTGACACCTCTCTGATAGTCGACATTCTGACAGAGATATGGTAAGTTTGAAGATGTCCATATTTGGTTAGCCTTGTGGTTGATATTGAGTATGCTCTAGGTTAATCCTTGATAAGAGTTCTCAAAAAGTGTTTTTGAAAAGTGAATCCGCTACAGTAGTTCATTGGTACAGAGAGCTTGGCGTATTTGTAGCAATAGATGGTTTAAGTATTCACCAAACTTGAGTTATCTATGCTATGTGTGGAAGTTCTTTAAATTCTATGATATCCATCAATCTGGGTATTTCAAGTTATGAATAGAAGTAATATGGAGTCTAAGTTGTTCGCCAATTAGGGCATTATTAGGATATGTAATACAAGTTTCTAGAACTCCATGGGATGAAATAGAATGTTTCATTTATTAGAATAAATTTATGGTCTAGTTGGTTTAAGACATGATTTGATTGGTATTCTAATAACTGCCAAACAAGTATGAGAATTTGCCAAATTTAGGATTCGTATAAAGTTCATCTTAAGAGATCAGTCAATATAGGTATACTCCAAAAATTTTTTTTGTTAGTACAACATCTGTTTGTGTGAGAATCCACCAAAGTAGATTATGTATGAGTACCCTTCGAAAGAATGCATCTGTTTTCTTCAAAGGAGTTGAGACTCGCATTGAGTGGTGTATTTTGTAAATATGCCTAAATGAGTGGATTGTGTAGGTTGTTTATGTATAGAAATTGGTGTATATGAACGTACAGGTAGTAGAAAGGTATCCACTATCGATTGAGAAGAGACTCGGAATCTTCATGTTGAGGAATTTAACAAACAAGCTCAAAGGTTACCTAGATTAGATTTCACTAAGTTCATTTGAACTTACAAGCGTTTGTTTGTGATGTAGGTTTTGATTAAAGAGTCGGTATGCCAAAGATACAAGCCAAGAATGCATCACGGTAGTAGTTTGAGTTGTGATATTATGCATACAAAGGGCACCATAGGAGTACAACGCTTATTATACTACGCGATGTAGAGTCTGTCTTTATCAAAGTGTTAAGTTGTAATATGTTGTTTTTGAACTTTGATGTAATTATTGAACATACTATTTTCTTTTAAGAATAGTACAAATAGAAATAAGAAGTATGTTTTTGCATGTTTATACATCGATTGTAAAATTTAGCTAAGTGTTTATGTGTTATAAAATCCGATATTTGGATCCGGCGATTCGGGTAGGGTAGAGGGTGTTACAAGGACACAAAATATGGAATTCAATTAGTAAGACCATAGCTTAGCTATGGCATCTTGCGTAGTCAGCCAAGGAAAGCAAAACGAGTGGATGAACTGGGCAATAATCGAGAAAAACCCCACAACAATGGAAAAGATGTAAAAGGAAATTAGAAGTATCTAAGAAATGAATAGAGAATAGGCTAAAGGAATCTGTCAATGAATGATAAGCGTAAAAGAAGGATAAATGAAGGCCAAAATCATCAAATTTAATATACTATACCTGACCCGATCGTCGAGCTTGAATACTAGGATGTTACACCATCGTCTCATATCGTGTCCATCACAAATCGTCACCTTATTAAACATGCATCTTTTTTTCTTTTATTACTATAGCATTCATAAGAATTGTAATTCATACATACTCTAAGGAGGTTAACACATGCTGAACATTCATTGATTAAAAATAAGCACTAAACATGCATTAGGATCACTTAAAAAAATTTCCCAAAGCTGTTACGTAGGTATCGATACTGAAAGTGAGATATCATTAATTCTCTCAAGTGGTATTAATATCGCTTGGAAAATCGATACCAAAACAGCATTTTGTTTCTCGTTTGAAAACCAAAGTCTCGAAAATTATCGGTACTACTGAACAAGTATCGATAATTTTACCCCGAGTATCAATACTCGTGATAAAATATAGATAGCAATTTGCAAAACTAATTCTCGCACTTTCGAAAATCACAAAGGTATCGTTTTTAAAACTTGAATATTGATACCTTTACTCCAAACCACAAAAAATACAACACTAACAAGTATATAATCCATGGTAACTTAAATTTAATCATTATGCATCATTCACTTCAACATATACACACCAAAATGTCCGAATTAACTGTCCAAAACATCAAAATCATGTCTAAGCAAGAACCAATAATTCAAACTTATAGTCCATTATTTCTAAATCAAAATAATCATGTGAGCAACTTAAAAATCATAACAAAACCAACATCTAATCTACCACATTGCCTTTATCCCCAAAACATAAATAATCAAATAAACACATAAAAATAGAAACTAAAGTTTTGGCTTGGATCACCCCTTGGAAACCACACCGCTCATACCGATACTAATCTGCAATGATTTACATAGTGTAAACAAGTCATTATGCATTAACGAAAAAAGTCATATAACATATTTACGATATCTCCAACTCTAATGTCATATTTCAAGCGTTTAATCACTAGCCATGAGTTCATTTACACTTTAATCACATTAACACATACAAGCATATATCACATTAACACCTATAAGCATATATCACATTAACATATAAGCGTATATCACATTAACACATATAAGCATATATCACATTAACACATATGGTATATATCACATTAACACATACGTACTTACCGATTTTTGCACACTTTCACTGCATATTTTTATCACTAACACAACATCATCACTGTCATTTAGCATGAATAATATGCCCATATATTCACTTTCACAACAGTCATCTCAAAATATTTCATATAGCATATAACACATGTAATAGCATCACATTTTTATTCATATTTTCACAATTGCTTAAGCATATATATATATATATATCACATTCACTCTTGGTTATAAGAAAACTTACACTTGAAATTTAGAGTAGGGGTTTAAACTACTTCACATTCTCAATTTACATTTAATGTGGTTTTCGACAAAAGCAAGAAGAACAAGAAAAATAATAGCCCCCACTTGTTTTAGTGGATTTCTTCTTTTCCTTTATTTTTTTTAATTCTTACTAAACACATATTTACTTACATTTATTTAATTACTATTATGTCCCTATATACTAATATAATCAATATAATATTTCTACATCAATATCCATTATTCTAATTATGACATAATTGTCCTTAAGTTCACTAGATATCACTCCATCTAATTAACCCCCTTTAATTTCTAATTACTCACTTTTATATTTTTCTTAAATTTAATCTTTTTAATTAATTTTTTTGTAACTTCTATCAATCACATAATTACTAATTAATAAATAAAACACTATTTTATTTATCAAATTTTAAGGTCCTAAACCTTCATTTCTTCTAATACTAAAAAAGGATCATTACAATTCAACCCCCTTAAATAATTTTCGTCCCCGAAAATTCTTACCAAAGAAGAGGCGAGGATATTGAGATTTCATTGTTTCCTTAGGCTCACACGATGCTTCTTCGACGTTAAGACTTTGCTAAAGAACTTTCACTAATGGGACTCGTTTATTACGTAGCTCTTTCACCTCACAAGCTAGAATCTCAATATTTGAACATTGCCATTTAACCATTTTTCATGCTATAAACTTTACAAAGAATTGAATATAGAAATTAGTCATCATTGGAACTAAGCAGCATTCATCTACACATAGACTAGGCCTTTTAAACGATGCTTCATGATAAGAATCACTACTAATGAAACCCAAATTTTCAAGTTCAAAAGAAAAAAATCCGACATTCTCATAATCTAATCACAAGAATACTGCACATGAATGTAATCCATGAACTTACACTTTTAGCCTCATGCCCAAATCCTGCAAAAATATACAGTATGACTTGTGTAAGTATGTTTCTTTCTTAAAGTCAATACCATCCCTTCTAGACGGGGAATTTTCTTCTATTTCTTTTCTTGAAAAATACCAATGGCCTACTTCCTCTATTTGTTAAGGTCTTTACTTTTAACTACAACAATTTCAACAAAACATGTTAGCCATTTTAAATATAAATATAACATATGAACTTTCTCATATTTATTTTGTCTTAACTCGAACAACATAGACAACAATATCATATGGCATTAAGCAGCAGGACAATTCAATATGTCCCTAATTGGATCACACAAACACCAACATTGCAAAGCATAATTAAATACAATAATAGTTTATTTAAGACTCATTGATGTAAAAATAATTGTTATCAATCCATCTTACGAACATCATCAGGTTTAACCTTTAAACTGTAGGAATTTCCTCCATTTGGAACAATATGGTCTGATTTTCTTTGTACCCTACAATTATAAACCATATTATCCCTCGTACTTATCTCTAAATTGTCTAAACTTCTAGACTCAGCCTATCAAGATTATGTTCTGAAAATAAGTTTGGGGGAGTTACGAAGAAGTACGAAAATGCTCAACAAAAGTGTAATACATACAAAAATGATGCTCAGAAAAACAGAAATGAAAAAGAAAAAAAAAGAGAAAAGAGCATATGTACTCAAAAGAAAAAGAAAAGAGCATGAGCATGCATAGTTCGAAAAGAGTTGGTGAAATTGAAGGTTCGATGCAAGTTGAGTCTAGGGTTTCAGCTTAAATTTATCTATCTTTTCCTACCCCTAGTCTATGTCCATTACAACCTATGCAAAAGGCCTATTTGATTCAAGATTTCAATGCTACCTACATTAGTGGAGAGAAATTGTTATGTTCAACATATGAAGACATAAGTTAAACTTAATGATTGTAGTTTAGCCTTAACTAGGGAATGAAAATTGAGTGATAGGATTTTAACATGTTTTTATTGAGACAAGCATGATGATACTTGAAGATAATTGAATAAAACAATACTTGAGCTACGTAATTCCTAAATTCTTGTTTTTATGCTTAATTATTTTGAATTCATAAGTATGAAGAGAAATGATCAACTCTTTTGTGATTTGTGCATTACTCCAGACGAACAATGAATTAAGTTTTGGGGTATGGAACGATAAAAATATATAGATTTTTTCATACCCTTTTTTACCTAGTTTCATGCAAATTCTGAGTAATTAATATCGAAAAATATAATTAATTTGTGCTAAGATTTCCAACATATTAATTTTTAATTATTTTTATAAATATTGAGCATAAATTTGACTATTTTTAACAAAATTGCACAATTAGTGAAAATCGACCTAGCAGACACAACTGAAGCTTACACCATTGAGGAAATTTTTACTCCAAGTTAATGAAGAGTTAAGAAGAATATTTTTCAAGTCAATGATCAGTCCAATATGAAGCTAAATTATGCTTTGTAATTATATTTTTAATTTAAATTAAATTAGATTAAAAATAAATTATAAAGGTTGAGCTAAAATGGCTCGATGTGCATGCAACCAAGGGTCGAACCACCTCTAATTAGGCTAGCCATGTGCCATCCAAGTGCTGACCATAATCAGCTGAAAAGTTGACCAAGTCAACCTTGCAAAAAAACCCTCAAACTTTCCCGAAATTCTATTCCAACCCCTCCTCTTTTCATGGTTTCAATTTCTCACCCTTAACTTATTTTAAGCAAGCTTTGAACAAGTTAAAGCTTGTGTGTAGTGGCTGGCCATGGGGGAGTGTGTGGCTGATATTTATTTGCTAAATATAGCCACCACATCTCACCTCAACTCCACCTATAAATACACCCTCCCTTCACCTCATTTCACACACCAAAACAATCCATTCTCTCTTCTTTCTCTCTAGTGTTCTCTCTCGCCTTCCATTCCATTTTCTCCTTATTCCCTTGCTGATTTCCCCTCTTAGAAAAGAGTGGTTCTTCAGTCTTCCATAGTCTTTGTTGAGTGTTCATCAGAAACTTTGATCTAGGAAGAATCGAGTAAGAACCACGAAGAACACGAAAGCAGTTCTTGAGAAATCATCGAATTTAATCCTATTCTTTTTCTCATATTTTTAGATTCTTGTTTGTTAGCATGATGAATGCTATTACCTCTTTAATTAAAGTGGCTTAAATTCTTTAAGTGTTGAGTTGATTGTGTTTAATTGCTTGTTTATATTTAATCATGTTTATGTTGTTATAGGCCCTGAATATTTTGTTTAATTAAATATTATCATACCTAAGTTATTATTGCATTACACTTGTGATATAACTATTGAATTAATCATTCAAGCGCGATGGAATTGTGATTAATGGACACACTATTTAATTTGAGCATGCTTAATCCTCTAAGGAAGCTGAAGGTTAAAATTGTGATTGTATTGGAGAATACTAGCCTTTGCATAACTTGTAGGATTTTTGTGATTAAACTGTTTCAATATAAGTGTATGTTGTCACCTCACTTGATCCTTTACATGCTTATGAATACTGATTTAGTCGGTCGTATTGGCATAAGTTATGTTCAAGAGATAAATTGATTTCATAATGTATGTATGTACTATAACACATTTACTTATCAAAGGTTAGTTTAGTCGGTCGTATGGGCATAGGTGTATGTTGAAGATATAAACTACTTTTTGTAAGTAATGTTGTTCATAAGTTAGCAAGATACGGGTTGCTATGAACATTATTTAGTAACAAGCATGAACATAGTTTAGATGTAATCAAGAAATTAGAGCAATTAACCTGACACATTTATGTCATATTGATTAAGACCCTTAGAAATCGTGCATAGGAATATAATTTAGTCTTAGCTTAACTTAGTTTAATTTAATTTAGAATACTTTAGATTAAAATCTCTCACAATTATTATCTTGTTGTTAACCAAATCATTGATTAAATATTTCATTAATATTTTTTATAACATAGTCCTTGTGGGTACGATACTCGAAATTTACTTATCACTTTATTACTTGAATACGATTGTGTACACTTGCACATTTTCATCGTTCCAATGGGTCATTCCAAAAACTCACATTTTTGACTCTTTGACAAAATAAATTCATTTTTCAAAATTAATGGTCCTTAAAACTCATTTTCAAAAATTGATTTAATTTTCTAAAAATCATTGTTAGAAACATTACCGGTTTAACAAGCCATGAAAATCCGAGCACAAGTAGGCTAAAATTCCAAAAATAACCTCGAAACTTCTAGGCCCAATTTTTAAATGTGACAATTCTCCCCTTGTAAAAAGAATTTCATCCTTGAATTTCTTTACTAACACATCACTTGCTTAATCAAAAAATATAGTATTTCTACCTTTGAATCAACCATCACACTTTCGCTGCACACTCTAATTCCTATTCTCTTGAATTTCCTACAACTTTTCTTAATGATTCTATTCACTACCACGAATTATTCTACGATAATTTTGCTAACAGTTTCCTCAATCCATTACAACACTCTCGTCTAAAGAACTCGTAACCATTTTTTCTAGTTTAATTTTCTCTATGGGGATTCTCCACTTATTAGCTAAATCATTTAAAATTTACTAAGGCATAGAACATAAATCTACCACCATAATGCTCTATTGTCTGGTTTGGCCCAAATGAAACCCTTATCGAGTACTCTTACTGAAATTTTCAACATACTAGCTAATTCACTTATAATGTACGAATACATTCGCAGTCACATTCACATAATCGTATACGAATATATATATACATACTTATTTAGTGACTTTTGTCACGTTAAATTTTAGCATACATTAACATCCCATAAATATATATTATATAGAGCCAGATATATATATATATATATATATTAAGTTCCAAGCATATAACATAATATATGTTTAACAATCCATGCAAATATATTTATGAACCCCACTTATATATATTATATATAAAACCAAAACCCATGCATATATGTACTAAATGTAATAAAGCCCATGCATATTATATATATTATATAAAATAAAGCCCACACATTTATGTTATCTATATAATAAATCCATGCCTATATATAATATAATAATACAAGACTTACACATATAACTATTATACATACTAATATGCACACACATGCAACAATTTGTTAGCTCGATAGGAAAAACCGAAATAGCCAAGAGGGGGTGAATTGGTCTTTAAAAAATGGAAGAAGTAAAGAGAAAATTAAATGATTGACACAAGGATTTAGAGTGGTTCAGTCCTAATTGTCTACTCCACTACCTTAATTTTCCACCACTAATGATTTTCCCAAATTCACTAATTTGTTCAACTTTAAGGACAAGGTTTAACCTTACAACTCCTTAAGATTTCTACCCCAAATCTTAAGTTACAAACCCTCTCAAAGAGATACAAATAAGCAAACAAAGAAACAATCATCACAAGATTAAATTGTTTGCAAATTAAGCTCAAATACAATAAAACACACTTGGACAAAAGAAAATAAGTAAAGCTCACAAGTGTGTATAAGAAAAATATGAAAGAAATAAGCTCAAAGATTGTTTGGTTGATGATTTTTTCTTGAAAGTACTTTCTTAATTGTTGTAGGTCCTTTGAAGATGGAATTCAAAACCCTCCCCCAAATTGATTTCTAACCGTTGTGGTTTTTGGTGTAATAAATATAACCGTTGGGGATGAAAAATTAGATCATTTATCATCTGCAACTTTGAGTATCGATATCGTACAAAAGGGTATCGATATTTTTTTATCATAAATGCTAAATCAAGGACCGTTGTACCTTTAAAACCGACACCAAAAATTAAATATCGGTACTTTTCAAAATGATATCAATATCGGATTGATACTTCCTAGGGTTTGTGAAAAATAGAATGCTCATTTGATATTGTTTTTGAACAAAGGTATCGATATTTTTCATAAATTATCGATACCTACAAAATGGTATCGATATTTTTCAGGGGTTGTCAAAACAGAATGCAAGTTTAGTCTCGATTTTCTTAAGGGTATCGATATTTCAAGAATTATCGATACTTGGCCAAAAAGGTATTGATACTTTTTAGCTTAGAGCTATTTTGACTTGTTTGAAAAATATTTTGAAGTATTAAAATGATTTTGACTTAGTTCAAATTATTTTGACTTGTTTAAAATAATTTTAACTTGATTTTAAAAATTGTTTCAAAAATTTCTAAGAGTTAAATATAAGAGTTCAAGATATTATCTCTTAGACTTTAGATTGAGAAATTATTTTGTCAGTTTTAACTTATATTCAAAAACATTTTAATTTGTTCTATCAAAATACTTTATCGAATAAAGCTTAGTTTAACAGAATTAATGCACCATCCTTATCACGTCAACTTCAGCAAACACTCTCAACTTTGCACAACATGATATCCAAAACTTCAAGCAAGACTTTAACAATTTGCGCAAGGAAATAAAACCAAAGTTTGTATTCTACAAAGGCGTTCGTCAGCCTCATTTTGACATTTCGGATCCCACAAATCATGCAAAAAAATATAGTATACAGGTGCACTCACAATAACACGTATAGGAGACATTTTGTATCTAATCTAGCACACGCAAACAAACCAAAGGTATGAATGGTGGGGAAATGATCGAAGACACGTTCCTGCAAGCAAACTTTAGGATTCAAAGGCAATATGTTCTTGTTCCTATCTCACATGCAATTAATCAAATATATTCAACAATATAAGAAATTAGAATAATTTTAACACTTGGATTTCGCAACCTCATTCCACACAACAATCACCTAGGTCTGAGTGATATTGAACGTTGGCTCTGATACCATCAAATGTAACACCTTATACACGACTTGATCATCGAGCCCACATTCTAGGATGCTACACCATTGTCTCATATCGTGTCCATCACAAGTCGTCACCTTATTAAACATGCATATTTTTATTATTATAGCATTCATATGAATTGTAAGTCAGACATACTTTAAGGAGGTTAACACATGTTGACCATCCATTATTAAAAATAAGCACTAAACATGCATTAGGACCACTTAGCAAAATTTTTCAAAGTTGTTACGTAGGTATCAATATTGAAAGTGAGGTATCGATAATTCTCTCAAGTAGTATCGATACCGCTAGGAAAATTGATACCAAAATAGCATTTTATTTCTCGTTTAAAAACCAAAGTCTCCAAAATTACCGGTACTACTGAACAAGTATCGATAATTTTACCCCGAGTATTGATAGTCACGATAAAACATCGATACCAATTTACAAAACTATTTTTTGCTTTTTTAAAATCATAGAGGTATCATTTTTAAAACCTGAAAATCGATACCTTTGCTCCAAAGCCAAAAAAATACAACAATAACAAGTATATAATCCATGCTAACTTAAATCTAATCATCATGCATCATTCACTTCAACATATAGACACCAACATATCCGAATTAACAGTCCAAAACATCATAATCTTGTCTAAGAAAGAACCAATACTTTGAACTTATAGTCCATGAGTTCTAAAGCAAAATAATCATGTAAGCAACTTAAAAATCATAACAAAATCAACATATAATCTACCACATTGCCTTTATCCCAAAAACATAAATAATCAAATAAACACCTACGAATATCAACTAAAGTTTTGGCTTGGATCACCCCTCGGAAACCACACCGCTCACACCAGCACTACTTATCTGCAATTGTTTAAAAGGAGTGGGTGAGCTTCAACAAGTATAATGAATGTTTAGAACAACCACTACACAAACAAGCCATTATGCATTAACGAAACAATCAAATAACATATTCACAATATCTCCAACTCTAGTATCATATTTCATGCGTTTAATCACCTTTCATGAGTACATTTACTCTTTAATCGCATTAACACATACAAGCATATATCACATAAATAGTTATAAGCATGTATCACATTAACACATATAAGCATATATCACATTAACTGTAACACTAAAAATTATAGGGATTAAAGTGAGGCGATTAATTTAGGATCTATTGTATAAATTTTTCGTTAATTGAGGAGTTCGGACTTAATTGTGAGGAGTGTGAAAGTTTAGGGTCATTGTCAAAACCCTATGTTTGTCTAGGGACTCTCACATAAATATCCCAATTTTATTGGGTATAAAACCCACCTTTTTCTCCCTAGCTGATTCTTTCCTTCTCATTTGTTTAGTTCTGTCGTTGGTGCCCCAAATCTCCTTCTTTTTATTTTTTCTTTTTTTTCCCTTGCCTTACATGTCTTTTTGTTCCATTTTCAAGTAGTTTTCTTTTATTTTGCTTCACCATCTTCAACCTTGCAACCATTGGTTCTTGCGAGCAAAATCACGCCCTCAAACTTCCCTCTTGTTGCTGCCGATTGTGAGAAATATTTTGAGGAGACGTTCGATTTTTGTAGGTTACCTTGCTTTGTGTGTTGTTGAATTTTGGTGCAGGTAAGTTGTAAAATTGTGTTGTGGTTGGATTTAAGAGTTTTTATTTTGTAAATTGTAGTGGTAGAGTGCCATGCGTGGTAGTGGTGTGGTGGTGCCGTCGGTGGGCAGAGGGTGTGTGTGGGGGATTGTTGTTGTGTTGTCAAGTGGGAATTTGGGTGAAAAGTGGCAGGCCAATGTTGGTGCCAAATTGTGACCCAATTGCATGTTTTTTTTTTGTGAGCCCAAACCTTATTAAAACCAAATAACCTAAATTCTTTTAAAATCTCTAAGCCCAAATTTTGACCCAATAACCCAAACCCTTTAAAAAACCAAATCAAACCTAATTGAACCAAAGTCCAACCCAAACCAAGTCAAACTGTTGATCGGTCGTTGACCGACCGTTGATCGATCGTTGATCGACCATTGACTTTGACCATTGACCGTTGATCGTTGAATTTTTTTCGAAAAACCTTATCCTACCATTTTTCGACGTCCTGAGTCCGTTTTCGCTATCCGTTTTGCCAAATTCTGACGCGAAAGTCTCGTTTTTTATGGTTTTAATTTAAATTGTGTACTTTAAATTATTTTAGAGTTCTAATTTGAGTAGTACTGATATTAAGTATTCGTATTTAGGTGATCACGATTCCGAAGCAGACGAGTTACCTCCTCCATCTGTTCAACCCATTCCTGCATCGGTTCCGAGAGCTACTCGTAAGTTATTTTAGTTTAATTTTGTGTTTAAATGGTGGCTAGGCTTGTAATATTTTTAGTTGTATTTGTAGGATCTAATTCCATTAGACCGAGAACTCGTGTAGTGCGTTGTGGACGACCTCCTCGTCGCTAGAGTTTTATTTGCTTGAGGTGTGTTTCTAATTGTAATATACCTTAATGTTTGTGATGTTATTGGGATTATGTGATTTCATGCTGATTGAGTTATGTTGATATTGAGATGATTATGCTGTGATAAAAATAATTAATGGTATGATTAATTAAGTTGTGCAAGTGTATGATGCTAATGTCATTCATACATTTACAATTTTACATTGAGCATGTGACGGATAATTAATGTAATTATGCTACAATGATTGTGATATGTGCGATATTAATTGAGATTGAGATTGGAAAAAATATGAATATTTGATAAGCATGTGATCATACCATTGTGTGTTCATAGGGCGGGATTGTAAGGTGGAAGAATGGCTATCATTCCTTTTAAGTTTGATACTAAAACCACACTGCGATTGGTGACGTTGGCTGGAGAAGGGTTCTGGGGAACCTTTTCATTATGTTGGTGTGATGGAGTATGGGTGCATTGCATTGTGCTTGTGCGTGCGGTATGATTTGTGGTTACCCTTTCGTGTTTTAAATTGTTATGTTGTTGTATTCTAGCATTAGGTTGTATTTACTTTAGAGACACACTGAGCTTTATAGCTCATACCTCCACAGTTTCCTTACAGGTATTCGGATATTAGGTGACTTGGTACCCAGAGGCTTAGTTGTAAAATTTAGAATATTTTATTTTATTATTATTATTTTGGATTTTGGGATCATAACATATTAAGTTAGTAAATATGCATTTTGGGATGAAAATATAATTTTTTTGGGGACTTTTGATATTTTATTTTTAGAAGTTTAATTAATTTATTTCATTATTAAATATAGATTTAAAGTTTTATTTATGAATATTTATACTTATTTTTGAGGATGATTTTGGGTTGTAGAGTCGGAGTGTGGGTAAATTACTTAAATAATCTTTTAGATCCGATCGTATCTTTAGGGGCCGGGTATAGGGGGTTACATTAACACGTATAAACATACATCACATTAATACATATAAGCATATATCACATTAACACCTATAAGCATATATATCATTAACACATATAAGCATATATCACATTAACACATATGTACTTACCGATTTTTACACGCTTTCGTTGCACATTTATATCACTAATAGAACATCATCATTGTCATTTGGCATGAATAATCTGCCCACATATTCACTTTATCAATAGTCATCTCAACATATTTCATATAGCATATATCACATGTCATAGCATCACATATTTGTTCATATTTTCACAATTGCCTAAGCACACAATATCACAATCAATCTTGGTTATAAGAAAACTTATACTCAAAATTTAGAGTAGGGGTTTAGGTTACTTCTAAATTCTAAAATTACATAATGAATCGTCTACAAGCAGTGATCTCAAAACACTCAACAATTACGATTTCGTCAAAAAGCCAAAAGCTCAAACATGCTTTTCCTTGCCCATGTCTTTACTCATAAAAGATCCTAACGACACCGACACTTCAACCAAGTACATCACACAACAATTAGTCAAAGACTTAGCTCAAACAATCCAAAAACACAAGCTTAAGCTAGGTTCTCTTATGATCGAAACATTCGATATAAAAAACATAAAACTCGAATATCTTGGTTTATACTCAATCTTTTTGCATGAAACAAATTCCATTCATCTACATATTCATCTATGAATAATCTCCAACCTTTAAACCACACAAAATCTCTCAATTCATAGTATCAAAATTTTTTGACGTAAAATAGGCATTTTCATGAAAATTAATTAAAACGTTATAAATCTTTAATGAAACTTCAAAGTAAGTTTAAGAAACCTTCTAATCAAGTTAAAACAAGTTGAAAAACACTTTGAAACATAATTTTTATGCAAAATCTTGAATTTCATCATTCTAAAACTCTATTTTAATGTCTAGATATCTTTAAAAACAAATAGGGAATCAAATTGTTACCTTAGTCGAAGAAAAACCAAGCGTTTGATCGAAAATCCGAAAAACATAGCTTGAAAATGGAAAATCTATGGTGTTTTGAGGTTTTTTTCTTGACTTCTATGAAGGTTTATTGATTGGGTGATGATAGAAATCAAATGAATGGAGTTTGGAAATCAAACTTTGAATGAGAGGAGCTTTGGAAAACAAGGGACTACATAAAGTAGGTGAAGAATGCTCTTTTTATTTTTAAAGGTCAAAATAGGATAAAAAAGTAGTTAAATTATGCTAATTTTAAAATTTGGTTTAATTATCTCTTAAAAACTCACAATTTTGACTCTTACAAATCGATCCATTTTTCAAAATTAAAGATCTTTAAAACTCAATTTCAAAAATTCATTTAATTTCCTAAAAGTCATAGTTAAAAAATTATCAGTTTACCATGCCACGAAATTTTGAGCTCAAATAGGCTAAAATTCCAAAAATACCCTCAAAACTTCTAGACACAATATTAAGGTGTAATATTAACCATGGAAGCCAGAAAGGGAAGAGGGTGGTAACTCAACAGGTATCAGTCTTGCGAGCCACCAAGCTAGTGGTTATTGCTATATAAGAAGTGGAAAGGGAGAGTTAATTAAGGATCATGATAATGATCCACCATTAAAAGTAGTTGAAAGATACTCAATGAAACTGGTAGGTCGAAGATAAAACCTAGCAGGGGTACTTGGTATAGAGGGTTCAGTTAGAGACTTAGGATAGAAGGGTACTAAGAGGAAGGATAAAGTGACAAGTATGTTTGTTAAGACTATTCCTTTTTAAGGTTGAAACTAGTGTAGAAGTACCAACCAACATGGCTAGTTCCTTAAGGAACAAGTATGTAAGAAAAATTGTGAACTCAGACTAACACTTAGATGATAGTCTGATGAGTATTGTAGGCTTAGCCGCTCATAACAGCCAAGCATGTTACGCTTAAGAGAAAAATATTACGAACGAGGTGTGCTATAAGGTTGTGAGTCGATCTCGATTCATTCCAAAAAGGATATAGTTCGCCAGAGTGGCGAAAGACCCTATTAGTCAACCCAAGGGAGGGAAAGCCAATGAATTCTACGAGACTAATGTAAGGGAAGGAGTTTGTAGTGGACTAAATAGATTTAGGAATGTTTACCAAGGGAAATTACATCAG
Organism: Gossypioides kirkii; assembly: GCA_005610355.1. NCBI lineage: Eukaryota > Viridiplantae > Streptophyta > Magnoliopsida > Malvales > Malvaceae > Gossypioides > Gossypioides kirkii. Next base: position 24,630,873 of record CP032245.1, read on the forward strand.
GACCTTAGGAAGGTAGGCCTAAGGAACTCTCTTGTAAGTAAATGGTGGGAATAAGAAACCCACATCAGAGATAAGTAAAAGAGAGGATGGAGTCCGCAAAGATGGCGAGACATTCAAAGGATCTGGAAAAGAAGGCTGGTAGAATGGTCGAAAAGGAAATCACTCATCGGTCTATACACTAGTGGATAGGGTCTAAACTAGGAAAATTCCGCTACAATGGCTTAATAGAAATATACCTAATGAACAATGAGTTGGTATATTTTATTACTATTATTTATTTAGTTAAACCCCAACAAGGTGGTGTATGTTTTGTGAAATGAAGAAACTCACCAAGTTCGATTGAACTTATAAGGTTTACCTGTCGTTGCAGGAAACACGAATAAGGGACTCAAGGAAAGAGTAAGCCATTTCATATGGAAGTCAAGGAAGTCATTGTTGGACTTCAGTTATAGACATAGAAAGGGGGAACCTTTAGAAAACTTCGCCAATGGGAGTGAATATGTTGTAATTAATTAGTTTCATTAGGTTTTGGAGTCAAGAAAACAAATTTCTAATTGCTGTTGTATAGAATAAATAGGTAATGCAATTCGATTTTAAAAGTTAGTAAGTTCTAGTTTGAACAATAAATCGGTTCGCTTGTGACGCGTGCACCCGGATCCGACAAACGAGTCGGGTGGGCTGTTACACCCTATGTCTCCCATAGGTGTCAAAGTCAAGTGGTCCTTAAGAGAGAACCTTGGTGGTGATCTTAAACCCTAAACCCTAAATACATTATTTTTTAAGTTTACTTATGAACTATTATTGGTCTAGTGGTAAAGAAATTGTTTATAAATCCATTAAACATGGGTTCAATCCAAATAATAAAATTTATTTAAAATTTATATAAAAGTATGAAAAAATAAAAAGATAATCAAAAAATAATAGTAGTCATTTAATAAAAAGGTATATTAGTCTTTTTTAATCGAGATAGTACTCGATTAACCCGTGACACCAACTTAATTAGAGGTTTTATTATTAGTATAAAATTGGGGTGAGATTATTCATGATACCAACTAAAACAACGACTATAAATATTAGATTATGGCACATTCACGATATAGACAAGAAAACATAATTATGTAACAAATATATTTATAAAAAAATTTGATATAATAATAAATGATATTTTGGTTGAATAATAAATTACAATTTTTTATAAAAGATAAGAAACGATAAAAACTATTTATAAAATAACATAATTTACTTTATAAAATATTTTATAAAGTTAAGATATTTTTATATTTTCAATTGAATTAATACTTGATTAATTATCTTTTAATATCAATTTAGATGGACTTTTAAGTATGGAAGTATTGAGTAATTTTATCTCATATCTTATTAATGGGAATATTCGGGTATTTATACATATCATGGCTCACGACATGACTCTACTGTTCATGACTTGATCCCACTATTCCTAGGCCTAACACTCTGAGCGGACTTCAAGCATGTTGGACACATGTTTTACTCTGGGTTGCTCGTCAGACCACGCAGTCTCCCTTCTGTGAGCTCCTTGAGTAGATGCGAACTGAGACCGCAGTCTTTCTTTGGTTCATGCAAGCTAGGTTTGCGAGCTCCCCTCACTATCTTCTCGCGGTTCACCCCACACTTACCCATCTGATGGAACCCATCCGGATTGCGGGTAGATGACCTGGATCCTATTTGAGATTCAGATTGATGATCACTTATGTATTACAAGAAGTATAAATTAGTCGGTCATAGGTGAGCGGGTATGGTATCTACAGTAATTTTAACCGCTAAATGCGAGCATTCAAACTACCCAGCGAGAGGCTTGGCGGCTTTTCTCTCATCAGCTGCCAAATTAGTTATTTTAACAATTAGTCCCTTTTTTCCCTAATAAAAAGAAATCTTTTTTTTTTAATTCTGGGATTAATGGGAGCCCTCAGAACAGGCGACTTACCTAATCGGTAAACTCTCTTAAAGCTTCATTGATTTTATGAATACAATCATTTTTGCAGTGATAAATTCGCTTTCTCATTTTCTGAAACTCTTGCCTATTAAATTCTTTTTTTAATCAAATCTGCAAATCCGAATCTGTTTAAAGTTTATTTATTGATTTTTATAATTGTTATTATCATCAAAATTCAATCTTTGATCAAAAGAATTAAACTTTTTCCCAATTAAATTGTTCAAATGTTTCCTTTTAACAGCAATGCTTAGAATGTAATGGTCTTAATGCTGGAACCACCTTGATGTTGCTTTGTTTGAATTTTGTCTATAAAATATTTGAGGTTATGAATTATGTTTTTAACAGCAGGATTTTGGGGTTTAAAAAAGTAATTTTGAATATAATTTAAAGTTGCGTATGTCAACTTAGAGAGAAGGGATTTAGATCTCAAATGCAGTATAATTTCAGTGGTAATACTCTCAGCATTTGAGTCTTATGATTACGTTCAAATTCTTGGATTTGTCGCATTTCTGTGGAGTAATGATTTCATAATACCTAAATAAAGGAGGAGAATTTTAAAAATATCTGTGAATGCATTCATCCTCTTAATTTGCGAAATGAATCAAATCCAAATTTAATCTCTAAAATGTGTTTCCTACTGAAGTGTATAGTTATTGTGCTTGTTTTCTGAAATTGCTTCCTCTTTGATTCTGTTGGTGCCTGGATAGAGCAAGGTCTAAAGGTACAAATGTTTCTGTTGATTTGTAGATTGCTTCTCGATTATAGTAGAAGAGGCACTTGCGATGATGTTTTCTGTTCAGAAGTGGAAATGCTCATGGTCTTTATTGGCTGCAGTTGCTTCTATTATAGTGCTAGTTTCACTAGTTCATCTATTCCTGTTTCCTCTCGTCCCTTCTTTTGATTACTTCAGTGCTCGGCAAGTTCAGGACAAATGTGTTCCGATTAATTCGTCAGATGAACAGGGTGCTGCTCATGGTTGCAAAAATATACAGCAGGATCTTGATTTAGATCACAGTTTTCCTTCTGACATGCATAATGCTGTTGTTTATCAAAATGCACCATGGAAGGCAGAGATTGGGAGGTGGCTTTCTGGTTGTGATGCAATTGCTAAGGAAATAAACATAAATGAGGTAAATATGATGCATCCTGCTTGCCTTCCTCAGCAGCCTCCTATTCCATCCTGGATCACTCATTCTTCTGTTTGACTTTCACGCCATTACTGTTTTCCTTTTAGCAGACAATAGATGGTAGGCAGTGCAAAGATGACTGTAGTGGTCAAGGTGTTTGCAATCACGAGTTGGGCCAATGTAGATGCTTTCATGGATTTAGTGGTCAGTGCTTTCTACCTTTTAGTGGCTCATTTCGACCAAAGTTCTATAAGATCTTTCACTGAAAGAGAAGCTTTATCCATTGCAAACACAAATGACATATAAACTTTATAAAATGTGATAGACTATTACAGACCCGATTAAATGAACACTTGCCACAATCGAAAAGATTCTTTTTTTTTACAACTTCGTGGAATAGTCCTCAATACTATTAGTTACTTCTCCTAGCTTCTACAAAATTGGGCATAGACATCACATAATACTTGGAAGCATAAAACTGTATGCTTCGTTCTTCCCTAGGATGATCAATTAAAGACAATGGAATTTGAAATTTAACCGACGTTAATGTTTTCAACAACCTATGGAGCAATAAACTGTTGTTTCAAAATGACACTTGTAACCAAATAAGAAGAGAAGTAGAATAGAAAAAAAGAGAATCGAATAGTTGTCTATTACTTTGTCAGGAAACTGTTATGAGTCTTGGCATAGGATCTAATCACAAGTCTAGACGAAGAAGAATTCTTGCTTCGTCCTATGGTTCCTCAAAGAGACAGATTTGTCTTTGACTAAACCCCCTCAAAAAATAACCTTTTTTTTTATAGAATAATTGCTTGTTTTTTATTTTATATTGACAACCTTTTATAGATTGTTAATAGCAAAGGAAAGAGTAGTAATTGAAATAAAATGAAATTTCTAACTTATAGGATCTTGACTATCAAGACTAGAGTTTATAAAGGAAATGAAAACCTAATATAATACAGAAAATAAGTAAAACTAAAATTATAATAAAAACCTAATATAATAAAAAAATACATAAAACTAAAACTCTAATTATTGTCGTCTCCCTTTTTTATTCCTTCTCTAATATTTGTTTTCCATTAAAACAATCCACATCAGTACTCCCCCTCTCGAAGTTGAGCTTATCCTCAAGCTCAAAGTCAAAATAAGCTTTAGACCTTATCTAAAATCATCTACTTCATTGTCATCTTGCTTGCCTTCAACATATGGTACTTCTATCCAAAATAACCTTTTACATTTGTGTCCAATGGAATAAGACTCATCACAATTATAACACAACCCCTTAGCCCTTCTTTCTGTCATTTCTTCTCGTGTCAATCTCTTAATAAATGGTGTGGAAGAACCTATTTTGTCATTGTTCCTTGTTTGTTTCATTGTTTGTCTCCCTCATTTTGCAATGCTATTAATTTTTGAAATGATTGAATTGTTGCCAGGGGAAGTTGGTCAGTTCAAGATGGTTTGAGATAATAGTTTGGAAGAGACCTTTTATGCATGTTCCAATGCTCGAGTCATGTTCATTGCAACTGCCAGGCTTTTTGGTGTTGTATCTCAATTTAAATTCTAAGTTCCTCTACCAACCTAATAGTAAAAAGGTTTACTTGTTGTTGAGGTTTAAGTTTAGAAGTCTTGGACAATAGTGATTGAAATTGGCATTGATATTGCTTTATAGTCCTAGTTTGTCTTAGGTTGGCAAGTTTTCCCGAGGGTTTATTACTCATAAGTGGCCCAAGCCTCACATGACAAAACTCTTTGAAGCACCCCCAATCGAGATTTGCCACCTCTTCTTTCATTTGATCGAACCACAGTTGTGCCTCTCCCAAGAGATGGAATGAAACTAAGCTTATGTTGTCTTCTTCATTAGTCTGTTGATTGCCAAAGAATTTCTAGCATCTTTCCAACCACCCTAAAGGATCTCCAACACCATAATATGTGGGAAATTCCATCTTAGAGTATCAAGGCACCATGCACCCACCTTGTTACGAGTCTGAATTCCTTTTTCTACCACCATTGTTGCCTTGTTCTTCACTATTTTTCTCTAAATACCTTTTTGTTTTCTTTTGGGCTGAAAGAGATAACACTGTCATTTGCTCCTCTAATTCTCGTTGTCTTGTAACCATTTGTTCCATAAAAGCCTCAAATTGGCTGTCAAAGTCTTTTTGCCACCAATGATAAAAGGCTCTGATGCCAAGTTATTATGAGCCTTGGCGTAGGATCTAATCACAGGTTTAGACAAGGAAAAATTCTTGCTTCGACCTATATATAATAGAGAAAAACGTAAATCTAAAACTCTATTTGTTGCTGCCTCTCTTTTCTATTCTTCTCTGATATTGTTTTCCAATAAAACCATCCACATCAGAAACACACACATATATATAAATGACCTGTTCTACAAGTAAAGAGAAAATAATCTAATTAAATCTAAATACCCATAAATTAGAGCATTAATACTGTTCATGCCCAGCTTGTTACAAATATGGTCAATCCGCAATCCATTCAAGGCTTTTGTAAAAAATATCTCTCATTTGATCTCTTGTTTTGGTATAGCTTGTTGGCACAAGTTTTTGTTAAATTTTCTCAAGAATAAAATGACAATCAACTTCATGAAATATTGGATTGGAAGATATATGAAGAGTAGCTTGGTTATCACACTATAATTTCGATGGCAATGACACTCATAAGCCTAGTCCATTCAGTAATTGTTGTCACCACATAATCTCACACAGAGACTATGTCATTAATTTATATTATGATTTTGTACTTGATCGATATATCAAAGTTTGGTTCTTAGGCTCCATTTCTTTAACTGAAAATAACTTCTTCAAATGACTTGCTTTTCTAAAAAGCTAATATTTTCTGGTGTTTGGATAAATCTGTGTAAAATATTTTCTTTTGTTTGACATATTTCCTAAAAATATTTCATAAAAGTTGTTTTCAATAAAACAAACATACATTTGAGACTTTATTATCTTTTCATTGTTTAATTGAGTTTATTTCATAAACCTTTTTTTATTAATCATGCTTTAGTTTTAATCAATCTTAATTTACTTAATTAAGCTTAATTGTTAATTTTGTACATTAGGAAATATTTATGTTTAATTAAGTTGAAGGTAGTAAATATTTATTTTCAATATTATATGAATGAGTAAGTTGAAAAATGATTTAAATTAATAAAAGTTGAAGTAAGGCCCAAATTGTAAATTTAAATTTTACAATTTCTAAGGGTTTGACTAGTGAAATCTGAAACATTGATGTAGTAACTAAATTATATGATTATGAAATATGAACATTTGGAAAGTTAAGCATAAAATAGTAAAGTTTGAAATTGTAGGGGTTAAATTTTAAAGATTTCAAAACTTCAGTTCTAGGACTAATTTACATTATTTGACAATTTACAATTCTGAAAAATAAAATATGAAACTTTAACTGTTCAAAAATCAAGGATTAAGTTTTGGAAATTTTGACAATTTTAGTTGTAAAGACTACATTATAAAATCTAGAAATTTTAGAAAATGGACTATTTTGCAAAACTTTAAAAAACGAGATTTAGGATTGAACTATAGAATAAGAAAAATTGTTTTTGAGGAAGTAAATTGTAGAATAGTAAAAAATTGGATTTTAGGGACTAACTCGTAAAAAATATAAAATTAGAATATAAGGGACTGTTTTCTTCAACAGTGAAGAGAGCTTCCCCTTTGCTACTCTGAAAGCTTGTTCCTTTTGTTTCTTCAATACTGAAGACAGTGAACAGAGCCTTATCAGTTTGAAAAATATCTTACAGGAAAAAAATTGGTAAAATATTTTCCTTAAAAAAGTCTTGATTTTACCTTTTTTGGAGAATGATTTCCTTTGGTAATTCATTTTCCACCAAACAAACTCCGTAAAACAATGAAAATGTTTTACAAAAAACATTTTACATGCAAATAAGCAGACCCTTACTTTTCCAAGAAATTATATTTCCCTAACAAAGACATAATATCCTGTAGTAGACTTTCTATCCATCTTAAATTCAGCCCAATCTGCATCTTTAAAACACTCAATATTTGTGTTATCGTAATTCTTAAAGAAAAAGACCACGGGTTGGAGCTCCTTTCAGATATCACAAGATTTGTTTTATGGCTTCCTAATGTTTAATTGTTAGCGAAGCCATAAATTGACTCACAACACTCACTAAATATGTGATGTCAGGAGGGGTAACAATGAGATAATTTAGTTTCACAACTAGTCTTTTGTACCTCGTAGGATATTTAAATAAATCATTATCTTTATTTATAAGTTGCAAACTCGAATCTATTGTGCTGCATGAATTACATCCCACCTTTCTAGTTTTGCTAACAAGTAAGTAGCATATTTCCTCTAATATAGTAATATACCTTTCTTACTCCTCGTAACTTCAACACCAAGAAAACACTTCAAATGTCTCAAGTCTTTTGTTTGAAACTTAGTATGAAGGAAGGAATTCAATGCCAAAATACCTATATCTTCACTCCCTTTAATAACAATGTCATTAACATAAATCACTAATAAGTTCACACCAGCTTTTGAATGTTTGTAGAAAATTGAGTGATTACAACTACTTTTTATAAACCAAAATCTTGGATCACCTCACTAAACTGTCCAAACCAAGCTCGTGGGCTTTGTTTCAAGTCATACAAAGATTTATGAAGATGAAAAACCTTCCCACGCTCCCCTAGAGCAAGAAACCCTCGTGGTTGCTCCATAGAAACTTCGTCCTAAAGATCACCATGTAAAAAGACATTCTTTATGTCAAGCTAGTGCAAAGGCACATATCTGTTTTCCATTGATATAGACAATCAAATGAAAGCCAACTTAGCCACCGGAGAGAATGCCCTAGAATTAGAATAATCAATACCATAACTCTAAGCATAACCTTTATGATAGAGACACGTGTGGAACATGATCGAAAGTTTGCTCAAGTCATGGATTCAACTTAGAGCTCTAGACGAATGAAAGGAAACTTAATGCTATTAATCCAAGTTAGATTTAAGAATTGAAAGGACAACAAGTAATTAAAATAGAAATAGAGAAAGGAAACCTAACCAAATTAGGGATCTCGAGAGAAAGTTCAAGTCGACTATGGAAAGACTTGTTCTTGATGAGTCCTAATCTAATTAGGGTTGCCAAGATGAGAAAATAAAGAGTTATGGTCACATCTGAATAATTAAACAAAGAATTGAATGAAAACACAAGATAATAAGTAGAAGGTTAGGCTAACAAGTAATGATGAAGATCCAAGCAATTGAGAGTGTTTTGGATCAATCTTAAAGGGAAAAGAAGTTGTTGAATTTAGATATAAACATAAGAAATAAAACAAATTAGTTTTTGATTAATTAAATGAAAAATAAATCAAAGAACAAAGAAAGAAAGGGACAGCTAAGGAGTTTAAGAATGAGTAGAATAGGGTTTCTTGAAAGAGAAGAACTCATTCTTGTACCCTAAAGAAGCCTCTAATCAAATTTGAAACAAAATAACAAAAATAATTTATTAGAATGAAAAATTAGACTAAAGCAAATTGTTTTGTGACAAAAGATGAGAAAATAAAGAGTTATTGTCAAGTCAAAATAATTAAACAAAGAATCGAATGAAAACACAAGATAATAAGCAGAAGGTTAGGCTAATAAGTATGATGAATATCTAAGCAATTGAGAGTGCTTTGGATCAATCTTAAAGGGAAAAGAAGCTACTGAATTCAGATATAAACATAAAAAACAAAAAAAATTAGTTTTTGTTTAATTAAATGTAAAAGACATCAAAGAACAAAGAAAGAAAGGGGCGGCTAAAGAGTCTAAGAATGAGTAGAAAAGGGTTTCTTGGAAGAGAAGAAATCGTTCTTGTATCCTAATGAAGCCTCTAATCAAATTTGATACAAAATAACAAAAATAATTTATTAGAATGAAAAATTAGACTAAAAAAATTGTTTTGTGAAAAAAGAATTCAGATAAATAAAAAAAGAAATCCTATTATTTAATGTTTCTTGATATATAACGAATGGAGAACGTCTTTTATTTACTGTTTAAGACTCGGAAATAAATTAAATAAAGTTTAAAGTCAAAATAATAAGAACCAAATAGAAAAACTAAACAAAGAAAAAAAAGATGGAAAAGAAGAAGATGGTGTGCATGTCACAGGTTGCGGTTAGGTAGAATTCTTAAGGAGCCTTAGAATCAAGAGAAACCACAACATTCTTCAAACGACTCTAATCTCCCTCAAAGTAAGATTCTTGGCAAAAAGAAGCTTGAAGATGGTTCTCAAAATATAAAAGGTTGTTAAACTTTTTCTAAAAGAAACTCAAAAAAAATTATTAAAGAGAAAAGTCAAAGAGTGTTTTATTAACCCCAAAAAAAAATGAATGAATAACAAAGGGGGCGACATACTCTATATAGCCACCAAAACTCTAACTAATCTCCTACTTGTAATGGAATTTGATAAGTATGCCAACTAAGTATAATAACTTATTAAATAACTAACTAATTAACATGTGGAAAATAAAATTAAGTGTGGAATTTATGAGACATTCATCGAAGGCTCACAATGGGTTCCTCGGGCTGAATTTTACACATTAGTCCATTTATTTAATAAAACTTGGACAAAAAAATTAAAAACTTTACCATTTCTGCAACGTTGACAATTTGGCCTAATTTTCAACTAAATCATTCTCTAAACTTTATATTAGGCTTGTGGACATCCAATGGATCGGTTTTCAAGAATTTGGACATGTGACCCATTTGCTCTCAAAATTGGCTCGTTCAAGTTTGTAAGTTTAATCCATTGCACATCGACTTCAAGAAACGGTTTCTTGGACCAAGAATTCGAAGATTTCAAATATTAATTTTCTTAGTTCTTGAAATCTTCAAAAACAACAAAATTAGACCAAGACTCGATTTCCTGATTTTCTTATAAAAGAAGAAAGTGAATCTTAGTTTTTTTTCCCTCGTATGTGCATCTAGAGCCTTTATAACAATGTCTTGAATGATCCTGTTCAATATCATATTGACTAGCTTTGCCTTTGACCTCGTTATTGGGCCTTAAGGTAAAATCAGCTGATCACTTCCATTGCCCACTTGTTGGGCCTTGATGCTTGCATCATCCCCCTTATTCAAAAATATTCGTCCTTGAATCTGAAACATCAAAGGGAGATAGATCATTTGCATTTTTTATTTGAATATACTGGTGTGATTACATGGTAGTATCTGTTCATACTTTCTTAACCCTTTGACAACGTACACACACTTGTTGGGCCTTGATGCTTGCATCATCCCCCTTATTCAAAAATATTCGTCCTTGAATCTGAAACATCAAAGGGAGATAGATCATTTGCATTTTTTATTTGAATATACTGGTGTGATTACATGGTAGTATCTGTTCATACTTTCTTAACCCTTTGACAACGTACACACACCTTGCACACATAGGAGCTCGAACCCGGGACCCCTAGGATGAACAACATCCTCTTTTCCACTAGAGCCACTTGTTGTGTTCTAGATCATTTACACTAAAAGTAGAATTGATACTGTACTCACTGAGCAAATCTATTTTATAGGCATTGTTATTGATTTTCTTAAGCACTTGACAAGGCCAATCACTTCTAGGATCCTATTTTGTCTTCCTTCAACAAGGAAACCTTTCTTTATGCATGTGGACCCAAACCCAATCACCAAGCTAATTAGCTTTGTTGGTATTAATTTTGTTTGTTTTGGTAATGCGTTCTCTTGCCTTCTCATATATGAATTTCTCAAACTCAACTTTCTTCTTTCAATCTAAACTAGAAATATCCTCTATAGGCAATGACACAAAATCAAGTACAGTTAGTGCAATAAAACCATAAACAAATTTAAATGAAGAATAACCAATAGTAGAGTGAATACATCGATTATAACCAAATTCAACAAATGGCATATATTATTTGAAAATTTTATAGTTTTTACCCATAACAGCTAATAGTAAAGCACTTAAGACTCGATTGACTACCTCAGTTTGGTTATCGATTTAGGATTGACATGTAGTAGAACATAATAATTTAGTACCAAGTTTACCCTACAAAACTTTCAAAAATGGCTTAGGAATTTCACGTATCTGTCAGGTACAATGGTGTGAGGTATCCCATGTAGGTGTACCACCTCTTTAAAGAACAAGTTGGCCACAAAGTGAGCAATATTTGAAAACCTAACAACAACAAATATTCTATCTCGACTCTTTCTAGTTTGTGGAAAACCAAGGAGTAACAAAAGAGTATATAGACCATGAGGTATTACCTTAGATTTGCTTTTTTACAAGTAATACACTTATATCATACTTGTTAGATCACCGGTACACCTCATGGCATAGCGAAAAAATAAATTCGGTGATCACATCCAGGGATCCAAGTGTGAGAAACTATAACCTCCTGTACCTGACCTAAAATATATAACCGGATCTAGAAGGTCACAATTGTAATTCCACCCTCAAGGAAACCATTTAAGACATAAATACATTATTAGTTTTCAATACAGTAATCATTAAAACAAAATTGTTTGCATTATCGTAAAGAATCTCAAAAGTTTATGAACTCAACATAATAATTTTTATTAAAATAATCTGATTAAAACCTATGAATGTAAACAAAAAGAATATCCAAAATATCAAAATCCCAAGCTTGAAAGTACTTCACAAACCTAAATATTTGATAACAAAATAATCTGAATGATGAAACAGAAGTATAAAATTGAGAGATCCTTCGAATACCAAGTCCCTATGTCCAAGAATATGTGTAAGAGGAACTAAGGGGGGATGAGCTACAGAGCTCGGTGTGTCTCTAAAGTGCATTCAATCACAACACAGTATCATAGAGATTTTCATAAAACATATTAACAGGCACACAACATATCACAACTCACATGCAATAAAATCACAAGCATAATTCTCACCAAAAAAAATCACAAGCACAATGCAATGCACCTAATCACCTGCACACTAACACAGTGAAGAAGTTTGCCCAGAAACCCTCTCTATCCAATCATCACCAATCACTGTGTAGTTTTAGTATCATCCGTTTGAAGGGGTGATAGCCACATCTTCCACAATACAACCCAATCCATGTACACACAATAGCATGATGTCTCATATATCTCAATCTCAACATAGTCTCATGATATTTATCCGAGTACACAGCACATTACTTATGATATTTAACACTTTCATAGTCGGATAATATGCATGGAATATCAAAATGCGATAACACAACACAAATTAAAATTACACAGATAACACAACATAAAATAATATCAAGCAAGCGGGCAATAGCTCTAACGTCGTGGAGGATGCCTCCCACGCTCAGGTCTAACTTTGAGTCTAGCTGAATTAGAACCTACGAGAATAAAATCTATATTAAAACCTATTACTATGCCACTTACTAAACACAACACTAAACTGAGTAACAAATACTCAAGTGTAACTATTGAAGCTTGTGCAAGGGCAGTCTGCACAAGTGGAGGAAGAGGAGGTAACTCGTCAGCCTCAAGGTCGTGATCACCTAAACACAAAATTTACTCAAGTCAAATCCCATGTTCAACTTTCTTAAAGGTTACAAAGTATAAAATAATTACAAATAGTAAAATGGGGCTTCGGGTTCGAATTGGATGAAATGGGCTGTGAAATCAGAATCAAGACATTGAAAAATGTCAAGTTAAGATTGTTCGAAAAAGTCAACGACCAAAGTCATCGGTCAATGATCAACGGTTCGAGTTATGGATCTGAATTGGGTCACGGGCTCACGGGTTTGGGTCAAAGCTTGGGTCATAGACTTGGCTGGGGCGTTTGCTCAATTGGCCTAACTCCCACCATAGCGGCAACATCAGATTAAGGTTAAACAACCCCTCTTGATGGCGTCGTTCACCAGAACTTAACAAGACGACACGTTCACCGAAAGCATATAGAAAAAGGAAACAAAAAGGATCCCTATAACATACCAACGCCGAAGATAGTCGAAACAAGGTAGAGCAAAAGGAAAAGGGCGACGACGAGGGCTAAAATCGAATGTTCAACCATCGTTTCTCAAGTACGGGTGACGATGTGGGGCATTCGAAGGAGCAGTTTTGTTCGTGAGCCAATAAGGAGTACGATGGTGGCGGCAATGTGGTACACAGACGGTAGTAGAGAGGTGATCAGAGGATGATCAAAAAATGAAAAAAGGAGAGAGAGAATTTGGGTGGAGGGGAAAAACAAGGGAAAATGAATAAGAGCTAAAAGGTCAAACAAAATGAGAAAAAGTGGTTCATAAACCAAATAAAATGGGTGAATTTGTGCAAAGGACACCAAATAATTAGGGTTTTCACATTAGCCCCTAACTTTCACTGAAAATTTAATTTAGTCCTAAAGTTAAATTTAGGATTGTTACAATTCTCCCCCTTAAAAGAAATTTCAGCCTTGAAATTTACCTTGACCAAAAAGATGCGGATATTGGGCCTTGATGATGGCTTTGGACTCTCAGGTAGCCTCCTCATAACCATGGTTACGCAACAAGACCTTAACCATCTTAATAGTCTTCCTCCTAAGAACCTTCTAATCTTGAGCAAGAATCTCAATTGGTTCCTCTTTGAAACTCAAGTCGGGATGAACCTTAATCATCTCATCAGGAATAATATGCGATGAGTCAAATCAGTAACATCTCAACATAGAGAGATGGAAGACATTATGAATACGCTCAAGCTTTGGCCGTAACTCAAGTAGATGGTAATTATTACCACATGACGAAGAATTCGATAAGGACAAATATAACAGGGACTCAGCTTGCCTTTCTGACCAAATCTGAGTTCCTTCTTCCACGGATATACCTTCAAGAAGACCTCATCACCCATATTGAACTCAATGTCACGATGTTTGAGATCGGCATAAGACTTCTGTCTATTAAAAGTGATCTTAAGTTTTTCTCAAATCAATCTAAGAATCTCCTCAGACTCCTAAGTAATACTAGTTCCCAATAATCTATGCTTATTCAACTCAGTCCAACCAATAGGAGTGTGACACTTATGCCCATACATAGGCTCAAACGGTGCCATCTTAATACTGGTTTGATAACTGTTATTGTAGGCAAACTCTGTAAGTGGTAGAAAGCCCTCCCAACTGCCTCGATAGTTAATCACACAACCCTTTAACATATCCTTTAGAACCTGAATCACACGCTTAGATTGACTGTTAGTCTGTAAATGGTAAGCAGTACTAAAGTTCAATCGAATACCAAGAGCACGGTGTAAAGACTCCCAAAATCTTGATGTGAACCTCAGATCCCGAATCAGATATAATAGATAACGGCACCCCATGAATACTAACTATCTTAGAGATGTAAAGTTGGGCTAATTTATTCAAAGGATAGTCAACCCAAACAGGAATGAAATGTATGGAATTGGTGAGTCGATCAAAAATCACCCAAACTGAGTCCTTTTTAGATGGTGTCAAAGGAAGACCACTAACAAAATCCATAGTCACGTGTTCCCACTTCTACTGCGAAATCTCAATCGGCTGAAGTAACCCAGATGGACACTGACGTTCTGCCTTCACCTTTTGACAAGTCAAACATTTCGACTCGAATCTGACAACATCTCTCTTGAGACCCTTCCGCCGGTATCTCTCTCGAAGATTCTTATACATAATATCCCTACCAGGATGCATAGAATAAGGCCTATCATGAGCCTCACGGAGAATAGTCTGCTTCAACTCGGAATACAGTATCGACCCTGAAAGCATAGAATACCATCTTGGTCGATAGAGAAATCCCTAGATGTACCCTCTTTAACTTCTCTCTTTCGGTGCATTAAGTACACATTATTAGGCTGCTCAGCTCTAATCTCAAAAATCAAAGTGGGAATAACTCGAAGCTCCACTTAGAGACTGTCACCCCAAACAAGCTCATCCTTAAAAATAGAGCTCTCAAATCTGTAACAGCATTACGACTCAAGGTGTCAGCAACCACATTAACCTCGCATAGGTAATACTCAATCTCACAATCATAATCCTTGTGAAGTCCCAACCAGCGACGTAGCCTCAAATTAAGCTCCTTTTAGGTGAGCAGATATTTCAGACTCTTATGATTTGTGAAAATATAACACTTCTCTTCGTTGAGATGATGGCTCTAGATTTTGAGAGAAAATCACCTCAGCAAGCTCAAGATCATGAGTAAGATAGTTGCACTCATGCATTTTCAACTACCGGGATGCATAAGCCACTATCTCCTCATCTTGTATAAGCACACATCCCAACCCCATGTGAGAAGCATCATTATAAATAGTATAAGTTTTCCCAGGCTTAGGCTGGATCAGAATCGATGCTTGAGTCAACATAGTCTTCTAAAGTTGCTCTCTTTCTCTCAGAATCAATATTGACTCAGTTTACGAAAAGCCAATTCATACCGAGGATAAGATCAAACTGACTGAATGCTAACTCTATCAGATTAGCTAGAAAGACCTCCCTTTGAATCTCAAGAGGACAATTACGGTACACTCTACTAACATCTACTGGATTTCCCACTGGAATATAAGCAGTAACTGCAATTCCAATATCCCCTACTAGAATCTCAAGTCCCCTAAATACCGCACTCGCCACATAAGAATGTGTATATTCATTATGAATATGAAATAGAATGGATAGAGAAAGTATCGGTTATAACATCTAGCTCATCATGATCCTCATGTCTCCTGGTCGAGTAAACCAACCCCGACTGTCTCACCTCAAACCTAGCTGTACCACCACTCTAAACTGGTCTACCTCTACTAGCAAAATCTGAAGCAGCAGGTCTACCCTATCCTCTACCTCCAGTAGGAGTCTAAACTAATGCTTGAGTCTGACTTTGGACAAATGAAGCTGTAAGAGGATGTAGATAATCCATAAAGAAATGCTCATGAGAACCACATCTAAAACATGCTCTTATCTTCCTTCTGCACTCACCACTATGCCTCCTTTTATAATAAGAGCATATAAGCAAAGGACGAGGATCAGTCGAACCACCTACACTATCAGTAGGAATAATCTAAACTATAGGTCTCACCCTCGGATAATTATGCTGATCAAACTCTTTTTTAGGCCTCTTAGTAGCATGACTAACATGACTAGGCTGAACTCCTATACCCAATGGCTTCCTACCTCGCTCCTAGTCTTCAGCTATCTAGTCTCTCTAAAGAGCCTCTAAGCTCTCAGTTGTCCTAGCTCGACTAATTAGGTCGCTAAACACCCTATTTTGATGTATAGTAACACCCTAAGCGAAGTCCCTTTAGAAACCACTCGCACTTCTGTTTCTTAGTAGTAACCAGCCCAGAAGCATATCTGACCAACCTCAGAAACTCTATCTCATAATCATTAACTAACATGCTGTCCTGCCTCTGATTCATGACATCGTCATGATATTTCGCAAGGAACTCCTCCCTCACATAACAGTCCTGAAACGACTCTAAAAAAATACTCCCATGGGATCTGACTAACAGGAACAGGCTCCTCTACAGACTCCTACTAATTATGTGCTTCACCTTGCAATAGTGAAATGACAACCTTCAACTATTGATTGGCAAGATAGTTCATCTCAATAAACAATCTCTATAAGTCCTTCAACTAGTACTCGATAACAGACGAATTTGTACTAGTCCTACCCTCAAAAATCCTCATCCCAATGACCAGTAAATCGGTGGATATAGGCTTTCTCGGACCCTATAACTGTCCCTCAACTAAATCACGAGGAAGACGTAACAATACACGGTTCACAGTAACACTATCTAGCTTCACTGTCTCACTATCCTCGGAATCAGGTAAGTTATCACCACAAGATTACTAAGCAGGTGGGTCTCCACCTCCAGTCTGCTGGCCCTCAATCCCAACGGAAAGCTCATGGTCCTCATTATTTGACAACTTATTTAGATTTTCCTCTAATTCAACAAGAGGTGTATGATCACTAACAGTCCTAGTAGTACAACCTCGACCTCGACCTCGACCTCGATCGTGACCGGTCGTGAGTCTAAAACTACTACATGGTGGTATAGTAAACTATCTACAGAAAGAAAATATCACTAAAGCAAGATTTGGTACAAGAGTCTTGCATTAAATCTCAACTTAAAATTTCAAATAAAAAGAATTATAAAATAATAAGTTTATCAGAAAACCCTGTTTATCTAAAAAAATTCAAATGCATACAAAATTTTTCAAGATTTTTGAGATCAACTGTTGTGAGACTCACAGTTCGAGGGTTGAATCTGGCTCTGATACCATTAAATGTAACCCCCTTTATCCAACCTAAAAGATATGTTAGGATCTAAAAGGTCACAGTTGTAATTTCACACTCAAGAAAACCATTTAAAATATAAATATATTATTATTTTGCAATACAGTAATCATTAAAATAAAATTGTTTGCATTATCGTAAAGAATCTCAAAAGTTTATAAACTCAACGTAATAATGTTTATTAAAATAATCTGATTAAAACCTATGAATGTAAGCAAAAGAATATCCAAAATATTAAAATCCCAAGTTTGGAAGTACTTCACAAGGCCAAATATTTTATAACAAAATAATTTGAATGATGAAATAGAAATACAAAATCGTGAGATCCTCCGAGTACCAAGTCACTTATGTCCAAGAATATCTGTAAGAGTAATTAAGGGGGGATAAGCTAAAAAGCCCGGTATGCCTTTAAACTGCATGCAATCACAACTCAGTATCATAGAGATTTTCACAAAACATATTAATAGGCACATAGCATATCACAACTCACATGCAATAAAATCACAAGCATAATGCAATGCACCTAATCACCTGCACACCAATGCAGTGTAGAAGGTTCCCTAGAACCCTCCCCATCCAATTGTCACCAATCGCTATATGGTTTTAGTATCAACCATTTGAAGGAGTGATAACCATGTATTCCACCGTACAACCAACCCATGTACAAATATCTGTTTCTACGAATTCCCCAAAATGAATAAGTAATGTCGTGCTCACCTAAACAGGAAATTTTCTCAAGTCAAATCCCATTTCAACTTTCTTAAAAATTACTATGTACATAATAATTGCAAATAGTAAAATGGAGCTTTCGGGTTCGAATTAGATGAAACGGGTTACAAAATTAGAATAAGGACATCAAAAAATGTCAAGTCAAGGTTGTTCAAAAAGTCAATAGTCAATGGTCAACGGGTCAGGTTACGGATCTGGATCGGGTCACGGGCTCATGGGTTTTTGTCAAAGCTTGGGTCACACACTTGGGCTTGGTTTTGGGTTAGGAATGGGTTCACGACATGGGTCTTTGGTTTTGGGTCCTAGTTGAGGTCACACACACTTGGGTCATAGACTTGGTTTGGGCTTTTGATCAATCAGCCCAACTCTCACCATAGTAGCAATAACAGATTAGGGTTAAACAACCCCTATTGATGGCATCATTCACCGAAACTCAATGAGATGGTTCTTTCACTGAAAATAGATGGAAAAGAGAAACAAAAAGTGTCCCCACAACATACTAATGCCGAACACAACTGTCGTGTGTAAAATAGTATTGATGTAGCATGTGCAAGTGTACACAACGTTCAAGTAATAAAGTGATAAGTAGAGTATCATACCCATAAAGAGAATGGTATTCAAAAGAAATTGCTAAGACTGTTGACAAAAGAATTGTGCAAACAAAGTAAACGTGATAATAATGGTATTTATGATTGCAACTTGCGTGTCATAACAAAATGCAAAAACAGTAAAATGATCAACAATCAGCAAGACTTCAGATCTACTAAGTACTTATCAATCTTAGCAGAAATGATGGCAATATCTAAGTACAAGACTAAGTTGTGATCACTAAACTTGGACTATTTCAGATCTAAGTCTAGATCTACGAATGTCACAACAAATATTTGTTTCTAGGAATTTCGCAGAATGAATAAGCAATATCGTGCTATTTTATGTAGCAACTTTTACAGTAATTCTGCATTATATTCCTATAACATGTATTTTCCCAACAAAGATTTATCTCACCATAATGAACGCAACACATCTTTTAGAGACACTACACATATCTTTCGATACATGCTCATTACATTGATTTGTGCTCCAGTAAATCTATCCTACTTTCAATCGAGATTATGCGCATGCAAAACAAGAGCTCATTCCTAAGATTGCTAGCATGTATAATTAGCAACGGTTGAGTCATAAATGAAATGAAGAGATTCATTAGAAAGATATCAGTAATTCATTCATAAAAGCTAACAAAGTATCAGAAATAGTCAACCCTTAATTGATTAGAATAAGGGTGCAAAATGTTGTTTAAACAAAATGACTTTCAGACTTACAAGATCAAGAGTATTCAAGTGAACCCAAAAGAATGATATCAGGCTCGCATCTCGATTCTGCTTCGCTCTGCCACAACAACATCTCTTTGCTTTGGTGGTTTTTCTATAGCAGCACCAAGGCTCTGCTCCCAGCTTTCGCCGTCAACTTTGTCGCTGCACTTGATCTATTAGTGTGACTCTCTTAATTCTCCTCTTTTTAGAGTATGCACACTATCACTATAGCCTTTGCTTATTTGATTGATTAATAATTTCTTCATTCACATGCTCCTCTATTTATAAGAGCTTTGCCACACCTTTTTCATGTCAGATCCGGATTTCAAGGGATCCTTCTAGTGCTTCTCTTAGATCTACAAATCTGGTTTTGTTGTAGAAAAATCTAATATTGCAAGAGCATTCAACTTTGTCGCTGCACTTGATCTGTTAGTGTGACTCTCTTAATTCTCCTCTTTTTAGAGTATGCACACTATCACTATAGCCTTTGCTTATTTTATTGATTAATAATTTCTTCATTCACATGCTCCTCTATTTATAAGAGCTTTGCCACACCTTTTTCATGTCAGATTCGGATTTCAAGGGATCCTTCTAGTGCTTCTCTTAGATCTACAAATCTGGTTTTGTTGTAGAAAAATCTAATATTGCAAGAGCATTTTGTAGCAACATCTGCAGATCTAACTTTGCTATAGCATATTTGAGCTGACATTCAATTCAATTTTTAAGGGAATCTTGTAATGCCTTTGACAGCTAGCAAATGTTGTGTTGTACTGTACTGAGTCAACAATCCTGATTTTGCTACAGCGTTCGATAACAATGTTTTACTCTAACAATTCTTCATTCTCCAAATTTCGTAGCACCTTCCTTCTTGCAACATACGATAGCATACCAAAAGCGTAATATTGCCATAGCAAAAAGGGTAAATACACATAGAAATTGTCACTAAATCTCAAGATAGCTCCTAAGACAAAAATATATAAAAATGCTAACAATGCTGTAACAAATTTACTTAAAAATAGACAAAAAGTTCTAGCAAAAGTATGTTATATAACTTTTTTTCAAGAGTTATCAACAACCGAAACAAGGTGGAGCAAAAGGAGGAGGGCGACAACGAGGGCTAAAATCGAATGTTCAAAAACCATTTCTCACGTACGGTCGATAAAGTGGGGCATTGGAAAAAGTGATTTTGTTCACAAGCCAACAAAGAGCATGATAGTGGCGGCAGTGTGGCACACGAACGACGGTAGAGAGGTTGTTGGAGGATGATAAAAAAAACGAAAGAAGAAAGGGAGAGAGAGAATTCGGCTAGAGGGGAAAAAACAAGGGAAAAAGAATAGGAACTGAAAGGTCAAACAAAATGAGAAAAAAGGGTTTATAAACCCAATAAAATTGGTAAATTTACGCAAAGGACACCGAATTATTAGGGTTTTCACATTAGCGCCTAACTTTCACTAAAAATTTAATTTAGTCCTAAAGTTAAATTTAGGGTTGTTATAGGAATGAATCGAGGCGATAAGGGTATGAATGATTACCTTTAATCGTCTAAAAATAGACTATTGTGAAACAGATCGCACAATTGTATGTCAATTCCAAGCCGTTATGAAAAGTTTCGGCTCTACGTAACCCTCCCTATGTGACAACAAATGGCAAAATTCTCTAAAATTTTCTTAGAGAATATTGTATATTGATGGCTACTAGACCCTCTACTCTATTCTACTATAAAAACCCTAACACAAATTTGAGATTCTTTCCTTCTATTTAGTATCACATATTATAAAACAAAATTATCCCTTTTGAGAAACATATGGAAAGTTATTAAAACATTATATCCTTTCCAAAAGGATATTAACTTCCATGTTTTAATATTTGATAAAAATTTTATATTTATTATTTATTTTAATAATTTTGGTAAACTATATTCAATTAATATTAAACTTTTATATGAATCAAATTCATATATCAATATTAACTATGTTCTCTATTCGTGTACAACAAGTGTGTACGCATAATGTGTTTAATATTTAACTGTCAAATTAAATTAATTCAATAATTAATTTAAATCATGTGATAGCTAAACATAACACTTACCACCTCCGAACGTACTCATGCTCGATGTGTATTTTAGGGCTTCCACAAGTATACGAGTCAGGTGGTAATATAATGTGTTACAACGGAACACTTGGTAGTATTCTGAGGATCGTACCCAAAGGAGGCTTGAAGCAATAGTGACTTAAATCCCTGCAGAGAAAAGAAATAATTAGTACTATTTTTAGGGCTTATAGTACAATAATGAAATAGAGAGGTTGTGATTGTAAAACATAAAAAAAGAAAAGGAAAGGAAAGTGATATGTAGATTTGATAAACGACTTTGGGGAGATTAGGTCGCTTTAGCATGATTTCTTCAACTATTGGTTTTTGCGTATTTTACTTCAATCAACTAGTCACTACCCCAGTTGAATATTTCGATCTTCTGCCAGCATAGCAAGTCGATAGAGACTACTTATCGCTATATGTCACAATCTAAATCGATTTGTTTCATGTTCTTCCTTTCCCAAACAACTGATCCGATTGAAAATCCCTATTTATAAAATAATTAAATATTCATATTTCCACTCCCTAATTCCTCAAAATGAAATTTAAATCCTCATGGTTTTCTTGATCACCATCAAAACAGTAATATATAAAAACAAATAATTGAATAAATGGAATGATAAAGAAACTTCAATTGTATTGACAATCTGTAGGGAAAGAATTCCATGATCGTTTATGTGAAAATTACAATCTCGTTTTTAAAACAAAAATACAAAGTAAAAACTAAAAACTAAGAAAAGGTATGTAAAACCCTAGTGTTATAGGACCTATTTATAGCCTTGGCCGATCATTTTCCTTAACCCTAGCTCAAGTTACCGTTCTTCTTGTTTAAGTAGCATTGTAAAGACCGAAACTCCCTTCATTTGGTGTAGAAACCGTGTCTAGGGGTCAATGTCACGACACATTAGGACCTGTGTCGCGACGAAGAAGTCAGTCCCCTTATTCGGTGTCATCGTGCAGGCGTTGTCGTGACATAGCCTAGGTATGTTGCGACAAAGAAGTCAGTCCCCTTAATCTTCAAGTCCTGTCTTTTTGTTGCGTTGTAGAACATCCTATGTCATGACATAGTGATCAGTTTCACAATTGTTAAACTTCTAATTGTCTCATGCACACTCACAAAGTATGTTAGCTAACCTTTAGGCCTCAATCGACCTTAAAGACAATAAAGTAACCTTTTAGCACTTTGTTTACCCATTTTGTTCAAAGATAAAAACTAAATAAAATCCTATAGAAGCATAAAGGAAATACTTAATTTCAAGCCATTCAAGTATAAAAACTAGTTCAATGTGCTAGGTCTAAAACTGACAAACCAAACTCCCCCACACTTAATTCTTTGCTTGTCCTCAAGCAAACAAAACAAGGAAAACAAAATAAAGCAATAAAACAAAGAAAGAAAAGGAGCTTTAGTCTGTATTATGCAAAGATTAGGTTCGCAACATCTACTCTAGTCATTATATATTTCTCAATAATTCTAACATGATGACTGAGTAATTTACCATTTTTGTTTAGAAACAATATAAGTTCAACAAGTTAAAAAAAATACAAATATAAAAGTTTTATCAATATAAATCTATAAATTCCTAATACAAGTACTTTGATTATCCTAGAATTATACAGATAGCAATAATGAGATCATGCAATTTCCACATCTATTAATGCATAGAGTTTTTTAGGTCAAGTAGAACTTTTTAGCTTGTAAAGTGTTGAGGTTTATGATAAGTATGAAATTCAAAGAACAATTAAGCAAAAGGTTACAACACGAAAATAGTTTGGCACATTGTATTGTTCCCTATTCTTCCCCTTAATGTCCCAATCCATCTGACCTCACAAAAATAGTTTGGCAACATTGTATTGTTCCCAATATAATCTAATCCCTTTAGCTACCTATGAGTATTCTTTAGTCTCTTGAGTAAGATTTATTTTTCTTCTTTTTGGTATTTTAGTGACTTTTTCACTTTTCATATGCTTTCTCACTCATGAATTTTTCTTCTTCTGTTTCTACTCATCTTTTTTCTTTTTGATATTTTCACTATCTTGTCTTTTTGGCTACACTAAAGTTCATACACCGATTTTCCTATTTCACTCTTTGTTTTATAACCTCCACCATAATGTGTCTACTTACCATCAATACATTTGGCCATACATATATTATCATGCAAATATGACCAAAGAAAAGAGTATACACAAATTATTGTTTTAGGTTTTAAAGGCTTGTAATGCAGCTCATCAAGAAGAGTCGTAAGGATAAAAGATGGGTACTAACTGGAAATTCAGAATAAGGTTTTAGCTTTTTAACTCTAGATGTAACTAAATAATGCCTTAGGTCATCCCTAAACACCTCAATATACATAATTATCAATTTAGTCACATAATCTCAAAATTACTATCTATCATATATACTAGCATGCTTGTTTCCTCATATTATTCACACCATTTGGTATCAACAATACTCTTCTATATATACTTAATGTAACCTATAGAACCTAATAATTTCATGTTAAAAAATTTAAGAAATTCTCATTATAATGTCAAATTTATCAAAAATACAATCAACCTATTATACATGCTCCTAATTAATCACTTGTATTTCTACAAGCTCAAGCAAACATCAAAGAAATATAAAAAGTGCAAAAACTATATGCAAAAATTCCTATGTTACCCCCATATTTTAGATAACACATTGTCCTCAATGTGCAACTCCTCAACTAGTAAGGAAAGAAGTTACCTGATTGGTCGTGATAGCTCCGTCTCGAATGGTGGTTGTCATTCTTCTTTTTATTGTGAATAGCTCGAAATATTGTGTCTCCATAATGTGGGGTTCCTACATAAAAATTAAAACACATATACATGTAATAATAAATTCTAATCCTACTCGTACAAATTATATAAGTCTTTAAAACCAAAAATATCCCAAAAATTACAAGTATTAAAAAATTAAATTAAAAATTGTTCAAAACACTCATTCATCCTCGTCTATCTCTTCCTCCTCCTCATCACTATCATTCCCTTCTTATGGTTCCTACTCATCATGCTCCTCATCTACCATCCCAAAAATGTTCTCTGTGTAGTTAGGGACCCTCATATTGTGTTATCGAGCAAACTCTTGAAATACTGGTCCCGATTCTTGCATCCATTGTATCATCCAATTGAGCTTTGGAGGACTTCCTTCACCAACTTCTTGTTAGGCCGGTGCCAACCTTTGTGTGGAAGTTAGTGTAGCCAGCGAGTCTCGTGATTTCTTCTTCCTTTCTTCTAGTTGTTTAGCACGAAGCTCCACATATTGCTGGAAGAGGGTATCACCAATAACACTCCTTGATGGCTTCAAAGTTTGCTCAGTGGATGTCATGGGCAGTCCTACCCTTTTACACAAAGTCGTGATTAAGTGAGGAAAGGAAATCCCCACTTTTTAACTTCATACACATCGACTCATGTTTTGGTGGACCCATTTCCCTATACAAACCTGCTTTTTCTGCAAAATTCAAACGATAGGACTGCTCGAAAAGCATTAACGCTAGAAACATTTAAAGTAGGTATGATATGTGTACACACAAATTGAATTCACATCTTGGCTTCCGAGAACCTAATAACTTGATTAAGTGAAGTAGGGATACTAGTACCTGACATAAATTTTCATTCCCCCTTCCCTCAGTTAAGTATGTATTACCTCATTCATATCTATATCATGTAAAGATTCTAGATCAGCTTGGTCGAAGAAATCCTTTTCATAATATGAAGCATCAAAGAATTTACATATTATTTTAGGGGTTACCTTAACACTTATTCCTCTTATCACTAAATTTTCCCATGAGAGATCATCACTAGTCTAGAGATATAATCTTTCAAAGCAGCATAAAATTCTTGGAGTACTCGGATAACTGCAAGTTCTGTGAGGATTATCTAGAATCGTTCCCACCTATGGTACCTAAATAGAGGCTAAATTTCCTTGCGTAAAACCATCAAATGATCAAAATCCCTTTCTTGAATGAATGTCTTTCCTTGAAGTTCATTGAAATATCTTTCTACATTTGCATTCACAAAATTTGAAGGATTTGTACCCAATGATGGTTCGGATTCAACAGTTCTTCTAAATTTTCTAAGAGGCATTTTGAATGTAAGCAAAAAGAGTATGAAGTAGGAAATTTGAACCTAATGCTTCTCCTCTTTCTTTGATGTTTGTCTTTGCTTCGTGAGATCGAAAAACTTGAAAAGTGAAAAGAGGAATAAGCAAAGAAAGGATTTTTAGGTTTTTTTAAAAGTTTTTGGAGAATTAAAATATGATGGAAAGGTTTAGAATAGTGTTTTAGTATATATTGAGGTTAGAAATTAGTGTTTTAAAGTGCTAGAATTCGGAAAATAGGAATTTTAGCTGCTAGGTTGCACAATTTGGTCGAGTCGATCCTACAAAAATTACAGTCGATGTCACGACATAGGGTAACTATGTCGCGAGAAACGTATTAGTCTGACTTTGTCACGACATACTCAAGTCTTCGTTGCAACATATTCCTCAGTTCCAAATGTCACCCAGTCTATACTCTTTGTCGCAACATAGAGGGTCTTTCGTCACGACATCGACATCGACATCAGTCTCTAGTTTTTCTTATTCTGTCACCTATGTTGCGACATAGAGGGTGGTGTGTTGCAACATACCCCTATTTCCTATTAATTGCTGAAATAAAAAATTACTAGAAATATATACAATAATATATAGAAGTTAGTACCACCTTTTTACCTTCACCTTTTACTATCAGACTCATCCGGTATGCTTACCCTTATTGAGCGGGTCCAATTTTGTTCTGCCTTGGTCCATTTCCCATTAGCTTTCTCTATTTTCTTCAATCGATCTTTTCTTTAAATCTATTAATTCGTTCTTTGCTCATAAAAGGGATCTGATTGAGCCCTTCATTTCCATTCAAATCAATCAAGTGAAAGCGCTCATTGTGCTTTTTTATCCAATCATTTTTTTGTCCCTACATTTTAAAGTCTCTATATCACCATTGATTCTCATAGTTAGCTCATTTGTATTTAGATCAATGGTATATCTAAATGTGGCTAGGAATGACCTTTCTAGAAAAATGGGTATATCGCTGTCCTCCTTAGAATCTAGCACCACGAAATCTGCAGGGATGATAAAACTTCTTACCTAAACTAGCACATCCTTTAAAATTTATTTCGGTCTCACAGATGACCAATCGGCTAGTTGTAAAGTCATTTGGGTATTTTTGAGATCTCCGCTCCTAAGTTTCTCAAACACCAATAGAGGCATCAAATTTATGTTTACTCTGAGATCACATAATGCTCTATTAAATTGAAGGCTCCCAATTTTAATTGGGATTGTAAAACTGTTGGGATCCTTCAACTTTTGGGGAATTATTTTAAAGATAATTGCGCTGCACGATGCGTTCACTTCCACTTGCTCACCTACCTTGATCTTTCAACTCCTTGAGATAATCTCTTTTAAGAACTTGGTGTATTTTGGTACATTTTCTATAAGTTCAATCAAAGGTAAGTTGACATTTAAAGATTTAAAAAGGTTTAGAAAACTTACAAAGTTGTCTTCATCTTGTTTTTTTTCTCTTCTAACCTTTTTGGAAATGGAATCGAGGTACCTTTCTCTTCCTTAGGCATATCCTCTTTCTTCTCGAGTGCATCTTGTAACACCCCTAACCCGTATCTGTTGCCAGACTAGGGTCAAGTGCTGTTACAACAACCAACTCACTTACAAACACACAATAACATCAACCACTCACGTCAACTTACATACATTCACACAATCACACCAAACATTGAATTAATGTCATTAGTATTAAACTAGAAAACCAAAAGAACCAAAAACAAATAAGATTTCATGCTTAAAACAAAAGTGAAAAGTATATGTAAAACAGAACACACACCTATGTACCAAACCGTGTACTAGCCCGTGTGTGCGCGAAAAGAGGGTCACACGGCCTTGTAACAGCCCGTGTGTTTATTCGAATAATTGTCCTACACCAAATAAATAGAGCATGACCGTGTATCAACCTGTGGCACGGGCCGTGTGTCCCAAAACATTTCTTCCTAATCAAGTTACAATTCAAATTTAACTTATAGTACAAGTCACTAAAATTTAACAAGCAAAATCTAACATTCTTGAACTTAACTATCAATGAACAGATTCAAATTAAACAACATTTTTACATACAAACCATTAAAGGATCATATTTACATAAGCATTCAACAAAAAGGGGTTCCATATTAAGAAAATTCACAAACATCCTATATACATGTCACCCATAAACCAAAAATAAGTTGCTCAAAAAAAATCTATCGAAGAGATGGATGATAATGTGTACTCTTGTCTGGATCCAATCGGTGCCAAGATTCCTCGAGACCTACATTCATGAAATTTCAAACACAGTAAGTCATTTATGACTTACTAAGTTCGAAAATGCAGATAGAAACACAATTAAAGCGAAACTAAAAATTTAGCCCAAGTGCTATTCGTTCCTTCTTGATTCACAGGCACAAAGCCTACTAGGTACAAAGTCCGAATATGCTGGCATGAAGCCTACTAGGCACAAAGTCCAAATACATCGGCACGAAGCCTACTAGGCACAAAGCCCGAATATTTAGATGTAGTTGTACCAATCCACATAGGATGATACCATTCAACAAGTGACTACCACATATACCAAATATATATAATTCAACAATGAATAATACCAAATGAATTTATAATTTGTACAAAGTAATGAAACGAACCTACTTAATTACATGATTAACAATTTCTCGTTTCATGGTTCAACCATTTAACAACATATGACTATGAGTAATTCTTGATCTATTCCATAATCATACATGTATATATATATAGATATTTTCATAATTTTCCATCCAATGGGATTATTTAATTACACATATAAGAACACAATTAAATATCAAATAACAGTACTCGAATAAACCGACAATTACATGAATACAACATTCCATAATTTAAATCTTTCGTATTATTCATCTATATTAAATATCTATGATTGGATATCAATTTAATTAATAACATAACCAATTAAATAATTAAATTTTGAGTTTTAAGGGCTACAAACTTACCAACAAATTTAAACTAACTCCTGTTGATTGAGTCGATTACTCATCAATTTTTTTCCTTTCCTCGATTAACCATTGTTTTACTGGTTTCTTAATCTAAACACAATAATATTAATTAATCAACCAACTCGTAATCACAATAATTCAATTTAATTAACTATTACATAATCTTTATCACACTTATAACCCTTAACCTATTGCATTAGCTTAACTCAATCCTTTTTACAATGAAAACTAATTAATTCAATGATTATAAAATTCTCCCATCCAATCGAATATTCATGCATTTATATAATTTCCCAACAGCCCTTAAACTCTTAAGATTTATATTTTACTACATGCCATTTAAGTTTTATAAAAACCAAATCCCCTTGGTTCTATTAAAACCCACTACACAAATTCACTATAAATATCCATTAAAATTAATATTTCCTCACCATTTTTCTAGCACTCTGATATTCAAAGAAAAATAGTCCTTTAGACTAAAATTTCCACCACTAATCCAACATAAACCTCAATTCTTAACACTTAATTTCCTATAACAAAAATGCTAGTAAAACTTTGCATAAAAACATGAGTTAAAACACAATTCCAACTCAAGCACACAGCCAACAAATCAAGAGTATTCACAACTTCCAAAAAAAACAGTCTTTATACATTAGTAATCTTCTCAATTTGACCCTCAATCTAGCTTAGTTTAATTTCAAGGATCTCAAAATTACCAAAATATAATAAAAATGCAAACAAATTCACTTGCATGCAAGCACTATTGTGTCGAAATTTCAAGCTTCTTTAATGGAGTTCTTCTTTGATTTCTTTTCTTTTCTTTTAAACTATTTAAATCCTGAAAATTTGCTACTAATAAAGAAATCATTTCACACATTAACTAATTTAACTCCTAAAACTTCTAAGTTTATTCACCATTTTGAGAGCCTTTCATGTCCTAAAAGAACAATCCCTATATTTATCATAAATATGCAAAAATCATTAAAAAGGGAAGCTTAAAACACTTACATGCAAAGGAGACAAGAATCAGGTACTCTAAGCTTCTCCTTTAATGGTGTTTTTGGTCAAAACAAAAATAATGAAGAAGATGACTCATTCTTTTTGTTTTGTTTTGTTTTTTATTAGCTTACTTTTCCTTTTATTAATCACTTTACTTTATTACCGCTTTTGTTATTATTTTAACAATAAATAATCATGTCCAGGTTTGTCCACTACCACTGATGTGGTATATTTACATTTTTAGTTCACTATATATATATATATATATATATATATATCTTCTTCTCATAATATTTAAATATAATTACTAACATTCTCAACTCTCACAACTTATTCCATTTTAATTAATTATCTAATTAAACGTAAAAGAATTTCTGACCAAATTCTAATACAATCTCCCTTTAGACCCTATAAACTTTAATACAAATAAAATACTGACTCAATTATTAGGATTGACGTCTCCAAAACCACCGTTTTTGGTACCACTCGAAACGGGTCATTACACATCTTTTACCGGTACCTCTTTAGGTATTATGACTTCAGTGTCATTGTCGGAAGAGATGTCTATAGTCTCATGGGAATTGCTGTGTTCTTTTTCTTTTTTGAACTGTTTTGAGCTACTCTGTACTTTGCCCTATCTTAATTTGATCACCTTACATGTTCTTTTCCCTCTCTTCGGGGATTATTTTCAGTGTTGCTAGGGATACCTATACGAAATTACCGAGTGAGATCTCCTACCATACTCACCAACTGGTCCTTTTGTTCCTCAAGCTTTCCTACTAATCTAGCAGTATTAGTGCACTCAGACTGCACTTTCTTTACATCCACTCGCATGGATTGCATTTCTCCCTCAATCCTGTCTAAGCTCTAACCACATACATTATGGTAATTCTGAACTGCCCTTTCTAGTTGCCTCTGCAAGAATGGAGGTTGGTAACTTGTGTTTCTTGATTGAGTGTTGTTATTACCACATCCTCTTTGATTTCCTCCCCATCTAAAATTAAGATGGTTCTTCCATCCTAGATTATAAGTGTTTGAGTAGGGACTCCTACCTTGATTACCAACATAGTTAATATCCTTTGTGTTGGTAAGATAGTGGTATAGAGGCTTACTCTCTTCCTATGATGATGGTGCCCCTGTGGCAGATTCATTTTGATTCAGCCTCTCCAACAACTGTTGGTTTTATTATCTTCTTGGATCACTTTCATCGATGCATATTTCTGCCCATAAGTGAACCTCTCAGTAGGCCACTAGCAAGAGTTCATTGTAATGTTTTCAATCAACCCATAAGCATCATTATAGGTTCTATTCATTAGGGCTCCTCTTGCTACACCATCTAATCTTGAACTGGTCGACACATCTAACCCATTATAGAATATTTGAAATTGCATCCATTCCGACATACCATGATTTGGGCATTTTCGTAACAGTGTTTTAAATCGTTCTCACATTTCAATAAGCCATGCGCCCTCGAATTTTTGAAATGTTAAGATTTCTCTTCGAAGTTGGATTGCTTTACTGATAAGGAAAAACATCTGTAGGAATTTCCTTACGAGGTCGCCCCATGTGGTAATAGATCCTAGTGCTTGTGCATCTAACCAAGAAAAAACATTATCAATTAAAGGAAATGGAAATAATATGAGACGAATGACATTTTTAGTAATGCCATTATAATGAAAAGTATCGCATAACTATAAAAATTGCTTTAAGTGCAAACTAGGATCTTTAGCCATAGTCTCTCTAAATTGAAAATTATTTTGTATCATTTGGATCATGGCTGGTTTAATCTCAAAAGTGTTAGCGACTATAGTGGGTCTAGCAATACTCCCTTGTGTCAGATCTATGGTAAGCATAGAATACTCCCTCAAATTTATTTGGGCTTCTGCCATCGATTCATTTGCTGGGAGTTGTGGAGGTATATGAACGTCTTCAATATTGTTAGCAGGATCCTCGATTGGATTTTCTAATTCATCGCATTCTTATTGTGGTGGTGGGTTTTTAATTGACTGTCAGTTTTTGCAATTTCGTCTAATCAATGCTTCAGGATTAGGAATTGGATTTACCAAGTTTCCTTGCTCCGAGTCATAAACTAGAATTAAAACAAATAAAGAAAAATAACAAGAATAAAATAAAATAAGAAAATCGTATTTAAAATCAAAAAATCTCCTAATTATTCAAATAGCAAAGCAAAACTAAAAATCACTAAGTGTTGCTTCCCCGGTAATGGTGCCAATGACTTGACCACCTCCGAATGTACACCCGTTCGGCGTGCATTTTAGGGCTTTCGCAAGTATACAGGTCAAGTTGTAATATAATGTGTTACAACGGAATTCTTGGTAGTATTTCGAGGATCGTACCCAAAGGAGTCTTGAAGCAATAGAGACTTAAATCCCTACAGAGAAAGGAAATAATTAGTACTCTCTTTAGGGC
Source organism: Gossypioides kirkii (assembly GCA_005610355.1). Lineage (NCBI taxonomy): Eukaryota > Viridiplantae > Streptophyta > Magnoliopsida > Malvales > Malvaceae > Gossypioides > Gossypioides kirkii. Next base: position 24,662,868 of record CP032245.1, read on the forward strand.
TTATAGTATGATAATGAAATAAAGAGGTTGTAATTGTAAAACATAAAAATAAAGGAAAGGAAAGAGATATGTAGATTCGATAAACGGCTTTGGGGTGATTAGGTCGCTTTAGTATGATTTCTTCAGCTATTGGTTTTTGGGGATTTACTTCAATCAACTAGTTACTACCCAATTGGATCTTTCGTTCTTCCTCCAGCATAGCAAATCGATAGAGACTACTTATCGCTAGATGTCACAGTCTACACCGATTTGGGGAAAAGGTCTTCACGGATAGGCAATACCAATTTTGGGTTCATTCCCACCTAAATGATGTTCTAGGGTATTCAAGCCTAGTGTTTGTTTCATGTTCTTCCTTTACCTAACAGTTGATCCAATTGAAAATCCCTATTTATACAATAATTAAATATTCATACTTCCACTCCCTAATTCCTCAAAATGGAATTTAATTCCTCATGATTTTCTTGATCATCATCAAAACAATAATATATAAAAACATATAATTGAATAAATGGAATGAAAACAAAATTTCAATTGTATTGGCAATCTGTCGAGAAATAATTACACGATCGTTTATGCAAAAATTACAATCTCGTTTCTAAAACGGAAATACAAAGTAAAAACTAAAACTAATAAAAGGTATGTAAAACCCTAGTGCTAGAGGCCCTATTTATAGACTTAGTCGGACGTTTTCCTCAACCCTGGGTCAGCTATCATTTTTTGTGTTGAAGTGGCATTATAAAGATAAAAAATTCCCTTCACTTGGTACAGAAATCGCGTCCAGGGGTCAATGTCATGACACACCAGGACCTGTGTCGTGATGAAGAAGTCAATCCCCTTATTCAGTGTCATCATCCAGACGTTGTCACGACAAAGAAGTCAGACCCCTTAATCTTCAAGTTTGGTCCTTTTGTTACGACGTAGAACATCATATGTTGTGACATAGTGATCAATTTCACAATTGTTCAACTTCTAATGGTCTCCTGCACACATAAAAATTATGTTAGCTAACCTTTAGGCCTCAATCGACCTTAAATACTATAAACTAACCTTTTAGCACTTTGTTTACTCATTTTATTCAAAGATAAAAACTAAGTTAAATCCTATAGAAACATAAAGGAAATGCTTAATTTCAAGCTCTTCAAGTGTAAAAACTAGTTCAATCTACTAGGTATAAAACCGATAGATCAAACACCAATTGTGTTTGGATTATATTCGTTTCAACCATAAGGTGTGACCTTGTAGGCTCTTGTAACGTTAGTAGTATTACTAGAATGATTCTAATATTACAAACAATGAGTGGCATCTAGTAATGCATCGTTGCTATCTAAGTTACAAGAAGTCATGATTCGACATAACCTCCCGATGATTAACCCTTCATATATCAAATCCTTTTTTCCTTTATATCTAGAATAGACACAAGTCATGGAATAGTCACACTTGCGTAGTCCATCTAATGTTTCTTGATATCTTGAGTAGACTATGATAATAAACAAATAAGTATCATATCAACTTATTCGAGCATGGTCATTCATTTCTAGTCTCACTTAATCAAGTGGCCTAAGATATTACTCCTATTATGTAGGAGGGAAAAATCCTATATTGATCAATCATATCCATTTACATAGATTGTGGTATATCCAACATCAGCCTTTATAGAACAACCAGTTATGGTGGACGTTTGACTGTATCAAAATATATGACTCACGATGTTGGGATAATGATGATCTCAAATTTGAGGATCGTATACATAGTAATCACTATTAGTAATGTTGTGACAATTACATAATAATCCAAGAAGCATACTCATAACGGGTCAGTCTAATATGTTGTTCTTTAACACACATACTCATGTATTGATTTTGACATCTCATGTCAATGACAATACTTTGTCATCGATAAACTACACGTTAGTCTTAATGTATTATTATTGTCTAAGCCCACAAAAATACTCAACTAAGGAACTTTTAAGAATAATCATATTATTCTTAGGACATTATTATAAAATAGTTTATTTATATACACAGAAAAGAAACTAAAATAATAATGACAGTGTCTTATATTAATAAACGAGGTAATAGAAGTATGTTATTACAATCATCTTATGATTGGTCTTTTGGCATAATCTAACAATACCTTCTCATTGTCCTTCTTCATGTATGACCAATAAAAGTGTTCTTGTAGAATATATAAGGTTTTGGTGACACCAAAGTGTTCCTATTATCACTTTTTAATATCGTTTTGAGACATATAGGTTCTGAAGGCATCAAAAAAAATATTTTTTTGCATTATCACTTAGTAAAATTTGGATAAAAACATGAAGCTGGGTTTTTTTTATTTCAATACAAAATATAGAAAATAGCTCAGAGTAATTTTTCATTTAATATAACCAAGTTTTATGTGAATAATTATCCATAAAAGTAACAAAATAACCAAACTCTGAGTTTAAGATAATAGGACTCGGACCCCAAACATCAAAATGTACCAACCCAAATAGAAACTCAACTCTTTTATCTAGGAACTAAAGTAAGATGATGATGTTTAGCAAATTGACATGACTCATAATCAAACGATGACAAATCTAGAAATTGATGACACAATTTCTTTAAGGAAGGCAAGGAGGGTTGACCTAATTGACAATGTACCCCAAAAGGTGGTTGTATACTAGTGTCATAGAGCTAGAACTTTAGTATGGCAAACCGCGTGGCCTTAGGCGATTTCTTGGGTTCAAATCTGCTTAAGTCAGCCTTACTCTCAAAAAATGGGAATTCTCGCAAAAATTCTTTAAGGTGTTGAAGCAAAATGGAAACAAACTAGAAATAAAAAGAAGCCATGAACGAACAGAAAAGTTATAGAAAAATAACTCACTCCAACTATTTGAGTAAATGTTCCCAAAAGTATTCTATTTCTTTCAAGGTTTACAAATGAGTGATTACAAAAGAGGGGGAGACCTCTATTTATAGTTGAGCTCCCTCAAATCCAATGGTTCAAATCGAATTAAATCGACGACTAAGATTAGTGCCTATCTACAAGATGAGAGTCCTAAGGGATTTAAACTTTATACATCTTTATCCCTTAGAATTTACAATAATTACCCAGGTAACTCTAGTTCTATTGAAGTGTTTCACTAGGCCACTAAGACTTTATGTAGATGAGTTTCTCCATGTGTTCCACAAATCGGATCAATTCAAGTGGATTAAATAAGCCCCGATTGATAAATAGACCTCCATGAGATGTTTCATGCACATTCTTCAAGGGCTTTGATCCATGGCCTGTGACATTCTTTCCTACCTATTTTTGCGATGCCCTCATCACATCCTCAAAATGGCATTGGTTGAACTTGTTTCAGAACTTTCTCGATGCCTCAACTAACTCCTAACTAGTCTCTATGTTTAGTAGTTTCGCCCCTTGGAACATTTGCCTCGATTTTTGTCTCCTCCATTTCCTAACTCAAATTGTATTTATCTCTTGTACATCTTGATTGTAAGAGGCCATTGATCTTACTCGCCCCCATTATGACTTGTCTCAATCGGGATCCTCTTAATCCGCACAAATAGGCTTCGATGGACCCACATTGAATACCGAGTTAACCTTCAGTATTGCTTCTAACTCTGGTTTGTAAGCCCTTAGACTTACCAATTTCAGAACTCTAAAAGGGCCCCTATGTCTTTGCCCAGCCAATGATATGTAAAACACTAGATAAGTGTTTGAGATGTACCTCGTTTATAGCATTTACTCAATTCAGCTTCCTAATTTGCATCAATACTTTTCTCTTCAAGTTCGATGCACAATTCACCTCTAATAGGTGGTAGCCTCACTAATAACTCAACATGCTTAACATGTCGCACCTCTAGCATTTTCAAGGGGGCATTTGTAACACTCCGATCTACTAAGTCAATATTTACACCACTTGAAATATCCTTGGTTAGCTAGATTGCTGATAATACTTTGGTTCCACCCCTAATGTCTCGACTCGTCGGTACAACGTTTTGTTGTCGTCAAGTATCCATGATACAAATGCTGTAACATCCTCTACCTGACCTGAATTATTGGATCCAGATTTCGGATGTTACAACTCAAAGACACTTAGAAAACTTTTACAATCGGCATACAAGTATTCTAAACATTACTTCTTATTTCTTTCATTTATTTTTCTTAAAACTAAAGAAATGTAAAAGAAAATATTTATTAAAGACATCAAAATTTAAAAACACCATATGACAATCTTGATCTTATACACTTGTTAAAATAAACTTTTCATGGTACAGTAGACTAAACATCATACTCCTATGGTGCCCTTTGTCTGCATAATATCACAAGTCAAATTGTTACTTTGGCAAAATCTTGGCTTGGTCCTTCTTCGCGTACCCACTCAAAAAAAAATTAAAACACAAAAAACACTTGTAAGCTCCAATTAACTTAGTGAGTTTTAACCTAGATTACCTTGAAGCATTTATTGTCAAATTCCCCATTTTGAAGATCCTCGATTTTTATTCTATCTCTGGAGGATACATTCCTAACATCGACATATACATATACGTCAACTTCCATACTCAACCAATTTATAGACATAGTTCACTTATTGACATATTTCAGGATTCACCCCCAATACAAATCTTATCTCCATTGGAAAAACAAGTACAATTCTTAAAAGAGTTTCACACAAAACCAGCCTTCGATAGATTCTCACTTGAATGGATTATGTATACTTTCCTCAAGGTAGGGTACTCACAAATACCATTATTTGTGAACACTGATACTATATAATCATCTAAGATGAGCTCTATATGAATATTGCCTTAAATGAATACTCATACTAAATTTGACATCAATTAGAATATCAATCAAATCATATCTTACACTTTATTCTAATGAAGGCGACACCTTAAGTCAACCTAAAGAATCTCAAATAATCATATTCAGATATCGTGAGAATGTCAGGCTGTATAGGCAGTTCAAATTTTTGATAAGCTTTATATAGCGTGAAACACCCAGATTGAAGGATACCGTAAAATTTAAATATCTTTTATACATAGCATTGACCAACTCGGATTTAACAAACACTTACTACTCTTACTTATAAATAAGCCAAATTTCCTGTACTAACAAACTAATATGGCGGACTCACCCTCTAGATAACACTATTGGGAAGTCCTTCAGATTAGATCACTAACTTACCAAATGCTTATCATAACATCAGTTAGCAGAGAAGTCTCAGAGTTTACCTAGGTCACGACACAGAAGCCTTTGACCAGACTTTGCCTTATAGGTGCTACAAAATACATCACACGAACATCACATGATACACCACATAGGCTTCACTGATTACGCCACAAAGGCCTTACAAAACATCCCACAAAGGTGTCACATAGAATTACGTGTTTGTTATCCCCTCAAACTATCACAGAGGGTGCCACTGGGTTCTCCCACATGGTCTTATACGTACCTTCATGTCATAATCTGCCAGTCCAGCTTATATCTCACTAGATAGATCACCATGAATATCTTCATGTCGTGATCGACTAGCTTTCTTGGCCCTCTCACAGGTCTCCATTGGCTCAATCTGATTTTTTACTCCTTTCATCATCTCGATTGACACCTACAAAACCTTAGCTCGAATATTGACCATGCCCCAACCTGCATGCACCAAGGCTTAGAAAAATGACATTAAATATGAAAGTGAAGTGCGATATCTGCAAGCGAACAGGTTAAATTGTAATATAGTTTTAGTTTAGAGCAAAATACTTGGAAGTATTCGAGGACCATACCCAAAGGATTGTTAAATTGGGGAAAATTATTATTAAATTAATTATTCAAAAATAATTACTAGTCTGACCAAGTAACAAATTAGTAGTGCAAATTCTAAATTGAGATAGCAATAAAACTATTTAAATTAATCTCCACAGAAGATAAACTATCAAAATTTCTTATTCCTAGTTTTAACGATGTGAGCTACTTGACCTACAATTAATTAAATTTCTAATTATCAACTAAGCCAATAATTACCTTTAATTGAGTTATTTACCATCCTTAACTAAGAATACCCTCCTGGTTTCATCCTCGTTAAGAGTTACTACCTAAGATACCCTTTCGGTCTCACCTAGGCATACAGATACCCTTTCGTGACATGGAGCACCTTGCTCGTCACAATGTCAACTCTATTTGGAGCCTTTCCTCATGTATGTTTCCAATGTCACAACTTTTGTAGTCCAGTGCCATGACATTCACTTCAGTTTCACCTCCGATGCTATTTTTGAGTTTGTTCTTGATGTTGTGACTTCTATACTTCGTTGTCATAACTTTAGCAATAGTTTCAACATGAAGTTGCATCTTTAGCACTCGATTCACCCTACACAACCACATAACTTTATCTAAGTATCAAAACATTATAAAAACTATTAAAAAACATAAATTGTTACTTCAATTGTAAAAACATAAATTAATGTTAAAATGACTTGATTTAGCTACTAAACAGGCTAAAATTACATGAAAAGGGATAAAATAACTGTGTAAATCATGGTAAATTAGATACCAATTGTCACGGGGCTAGAGCTTTAGTCTGGCAAACCACACAACTTTATGTGATTTCTTATGTTCGAATCTGCTTGAGTCAGCCTTACTCTTGAAAAATAAAAATTCTCGTAGAAATTCTTTACAGCGTTGAAGCAAAGTGAAAGTAAACATGAATAGAAAAAGAAGCCATGAACGAACTAAAAATCCATAGAAAAATAGAGCACACCATGTGTTTTAGTAAATACTCTTAAAAGTTTTCTATTACTTTGAAGGTTTACAACTGGGTGATATAAATGAAGGGTGAGATATCTATTTATAGTTGAGCTCCCTAGATCTAATAATACATATCAAATTATATCAATGACTACGATTTGTGCCCACTTGAAATATGAGAGTTCTAAGAGATTTAAACTCTATACATCTTTATCCCCTAGGATTTACAATAATTACCTTGATAACTCTAGTTCTATTGGAGTGTTTCACTTGGCCACCAAGACTTCAAGTAGATGGGCTTCTCCATGTGTTGTATGAATCGGGTCAATTCTTGTAGATTAAATGAGGTCCATTTAATAAGTAGAGATCCATTGGACGTTCTGTGCATATTCGTCACAGGTTTTGATTCGTGACCCATGTTAGAGCAAGTAATGGAGCTCAACACTTGCGTATAAGGAACATAAAGACCTCTAGACTCACGTCCCCTACCAATAATCTACTTCGTCATAAGATCCTGAAAGATACAATGATCAGGAAAAACAAAGACATCAATTTAGAAAAAAAGTAAGCTCACTAACAGATAAGAGGTTAAAAGAGAAATCGAGGAGGTTCAAAATAGAATTTAGAGAAGTAAAGGATGTAAGGGTTAGTAGTTCCTGATCCGAGAACACGAGAGGTTCACCCAGCTACTATAATATGTGTCGATTGTTACACTAGAGTTAATGATCAATTGGATGATGAGGAAAGGAGACACTTAGTAAAGTTACTTGACTCAAAATAGCAGTGATAGAAAGAGTGTGACCTTTCCAAATTGTTGAATGGACTCAGTAGTTGTTGCCGCAACATGTATTGACTTTAATCTCCTAGCTTTATTCTAAAGATTTTGAAAGTAATGTTTCATATGACCAGACTCATGAAAATAATAGCACACAATTCCTCTATCTCATGGTTTCAACTACCATTACGCTTATCACATTTGTTTTTTCCCAGTATCCTAATACTACGACCCACTAGTGCATTAACACTAGTTTGGACCGAATATGAGTTTCCAGTCCACAATATTCTTGTGAAAGCATTTTGTAATGAGCAAACTTTAAAACCCGAGAGAATATTAGATTTGGCAGCCTCGAATTTGAAGGAAGGTTAGTGTAACATCCAAACCCGGCCTAGACGTTATGGCCAAGTCTGGAGGAATTAAATTAATTTGTTTTAGAAGCAGAAATTGCATTCTAGATTTAGAAATCATGTGGTTTGAAAATATTACTTTTGAAAAATCTCTTACGTGTCATTTAGAAAAATACAAACGCCAAAAATTATTTATTATTCGAAAAAGCACCTAATTTGACACTTAGTTTTTGCAGCGAAAATTTCAGAGTTCTAGTTTTGAAAATAGAATTTTAGGTTGATAATTCATACGGTCTTGCAGTTTAACATTAAAAATACCAAATCCAACAAAAAGAACAAAAACCAAAAACCCAATCAAAAAAACCCAAAAAAGTTAAAAGCATAAACCATCTTATGTAATTAATCGAGAAACTATCTGAGCTCTCGCACACCGTCCAGTCCTAAACTTGCTAATTACTTGAGATGTAAAAAAATTTGGGTGAGCTATAAAGCTCAGTGTATAACTAAACTCAAATAGAACACAAACAACATAATAAACAGATTCAAAACATCACATAAAAGTTCATCAAATTCATATGACAAAATTATGCGTGAATGGTTATGACAATGCAGTATTTTTGGAAGACATAATGCAGATTTTTAGAAAACTTCCTACCCAACTCCGCTACACAGCAAAAAGAGTTCCCCAAAACTCGTCCATCCAAAATCACACAAACTGATAATTGTAGACATTGCCACCAGAGTTACAGTTAAACTGCCAGATCAGATATATGTGGATAAGCCCACTATATTGCAGTTGAGCTGTCAGAACATATATGTGTGGTCGAGCCACCATAATTGTAGCCAAGCTGCTAGAACAAATATGTAGTTAAACCACTAGATAGTGCATATCACTAAACTGCCAGAACTTCCTCCTTACCATATTATCTCAACCCCATGCAATGTGACATGACATGCATACACAGAATCAGAGTGAAAAGCATGTAGGACATGCAGTTATACAATAACAAAAATCAGAAGGCATGACATTCCACGCTTTTGTAGAACAAATGTATCACAAATTCAACATAAGCAAATCAGTTTCGCCATAATGTCACATGCATGATCATACAGCAGATTCAAAGATGTACAAATTAAAATAATCAAACATCGTATACATAGTGAAAAAGTAACATGCCATTAGAGTTATCAGTACACAAATCATGCATATATATATTTCACATACCTTTTCAAAATTACTTACAGTATCATACTATAAAATATCAAGTTTCAAGTCCTATTTATACCTTACGGACCCTACGGAGTGGCTAAATAAGCTTCATAGATTAATACGACCCTAGGAGAAATTTTTCAAAAAATGGGCCCACACGCCCGTGTGACCCACATGGTCTAAAATAGCTTAGACTGTGGCTCACATGGTTTATCGCACAGCCTAACACACAACAGTGTGATGTCGATAATGAGTTTTTTGACATCGTGTTGTTCGTTATTTTTCGAGTTCTCCGTTAGACACCTGACCAGTTTTTGATGAAAATCTAATGACGAGAATTCTAGCACTCTTACAAAAATAGAAGCCGACAAAAGTTTAATTCACTGGAAGATCTGATAATCCGCATTCCTCAGCACGCAAAGTCTTTACAAATTAATTAGCAAAAAGACGATGAAATTGAAGATGGTAGGAACTAAAGTAAAAAACTAAGAAGGAAACCAAATAGGAGAGAGCGGTGATAGGAAGAAAACCAATAGAAAAGCAAAAAGGGAAAAAAGGTGGGAAAAAGAAAAAGAAAAGAAAAGAAAGAAAAAAAAGGGTGAGGGGAATGTGACAATCAATTTTGTTTTAGGGAATTAAAAATAAAATAATAATAAATGATAATATCCAGCCAACAGATTTGATTTTGATAATGTATCATATTTCTCAAATTTTGAATTTAACTCAACTACTAAGACAAAGTAGCACAATGCATGGGACCAAAAATATATTTCCACTTTGCATACGTAGAAATTCGAACAGAAAACCAAAGGGCAAACTGAAGCCTTGTCACTAAACCAATAGGCTCATCATTACCAAATTTGCGCAAAAAGTATATTTAAGTCAGACGTTTCGAGATAAAGATAAAGACAAAGGTAATAAAAATTTCCAAGAGAGGGATTTGAACACAAGATCTCAGACACACATCTAGAGTACTTAACCACTAAACCAAATTAAATCACTTGACAAAATTTTCACAATTTTTAATTCAAAATCAGGACATGACCACCATTGGTCTCACTAACCCAATTTCTTCTAACTCAATTTTTGGGGTGTGACAACCAGAGAGAAAACTTATAACTACTAATAAAGTAACACCCCTTATCCTGTTCGACCGTCGGATCTGAGCTACAGAATGTTACCACAGTAATTGGAACTAAAAAATTCAAAATAAATCATGCAATAATCATTCCTTTCACAAACATAATCAAGTGATGTCATTCAAATAAAAATCGAGCTTAAGGAAGCTCTATTGGTGAACCGAGCATGAATTAGGACCAAATTACAATATTTTAAAATTTGGGACTCCATGTCGTGATGAGACGATCTCACGTCATGACATAATTGAGACAGTGAGTCACGTCATGACGTCGGACCACATGGCGTCAAGATATCACAAATTTTCATACGACATAGCGACAAGAGAAATTTCACATTGGGACGAGGATCTTGGTAAAATTTGGCCATTTGGAACCTATTTTGTGCCAAGCCATACCAATAAATCAAATGATGCACATTTTCACAATTAAACCTACCTAAAACCAACTTAAATACATACCAAAGCATCCATTTAATCAACCATAATAACATTCAAGCCATTTACATGAATTCAACACCTAACCTAGTATAATAACCTATGTTTTCATCAACTATTCAAACATAACTCACCATTCACCTGTAACCTTCCAAACTCAACCAAACCATAATCAAAATATGTCATTCATGCTTCAACATTTGGTTTATAAAATACCAAAGTGCACATCTTCTTACACAACACATATATCATTAAATCTGAACACCATTTATGGTCCAAAACATACATCAATCAAGATAACATTTAAACATAATAAGGCATATACCAAAGTGCACATATTCAAGAATTCTAATATCCCCTTTGTTAGACACATGCTTCCTTCATAACTTGAAACATTATGAACAATCTCATATAAGTATGTAACATCTAGCCATTCCAAAAATCCAAGCGACATTAATAATTCAGAACACCATATCTTAATGTTCACATATGTACATAACATTTCCTATGTACATGTCACATAATCGAGTCCAAAACGAATAAAAGACTACCAAATCAAAGATTGGATAGTTTGAGCTCCAAATTGATTCGATCTTCACGTTTCGTAAAAGAAAACTACAAGATAAGGAAACATAACAAAGTAAGCAAATGCTTACTAAGCTCATAGGTATTTAAATTGTAAACTTACCTCATTTCATAAGTAAATATACCAAAATAACTAATTTAATTTAATTTCCTATCATGACATTTCACAACAACAAGGTGAGCATTTCATATACCAGTCGTATAACTCATCGATTCGCTTCATATGGTTCAATTCAATTAGAACTATCAAACATACACATCATGTACAACAAACTGGTCATACATTCATTTCCAATCAGCACATATAAGTAATCTACTACATTCCCTTTTAAATCAATTAGCCCGATAACCTATAATAAGCATATATGGATACACGAGTAATTACACCACACTAGATAGCTTGATAGAGCAAAAACAACACCACACCTGGGCACCGAAGTGCAGGGTCCGTAGGCACCAATATCATATCATATAATGTATTGTCCCTCCACCACACCAAGGTCTCCGTAGAGATATAGCAAAGTAATCCGCAACAAATATAGGATTCCAACGAAATCAATGATATCTTAGTAAGATCTTTTACTCCGCATCATCTTTTACACATGTCTCGTACTAGCATTCAATCAACCCTGTTATCTTGCAAATTGTATCCTATCATTCCATACATTCATCTGGGCACAATTTACAAATTAAAACAATTCATTACTATTCAGTCAATTTTTCACCTTTTTAGTACAGAATTATATTCAATTCAAAATACAATCACACATTTTAAAATTCACAATCCATACACATACATTACATTTAATTATATAACCATATCTATAAAAAACAATGAGAAGAGAAGTGTCAGGGACTAATCTAAAATTTTCCCTTTTCCTCGATTAACTTCCGATTGATTCAAACATTGATCTATATGGTAATTCATTTCAAATTATCAGTTTCAATTACCTTATAACCTCTAATTCAATGCACTTGACATTTATATTTCACTTTTCATAATTTTCCTAAAATTTCACATTCTATTAAATTTAGTCCCTAAGATCGAAACAATCATAACTTTCACATTTAAGCTTTTTTTTCAATTTATTTTCAATTTCATCCTTCTATAAACTTTTAGAATAAAAAATTACAAAAATTTAATATCAAATTTGAAATAATTACATTTTAGTTCCTATATCAAAACTTGTAAATTTCACTTTTCAAATTAGTCCTATATCATATTTAAGCTTTCAATCAATCCATTTAACACAAAAAACTTCAAAAATCATCAATGAAAACATTTCAAAAATTTTAATAGCTTTACGATCTTACTCCATGGGTTAGCTAAATCATGCTCTCGAGATTCGAAAAATATAAAATTATACAATCAACTTACCAAATTGAAGGAGAAAGCTTGGTTGAATTTTTGTTTCTCTTTAATGGTGAAACACTGGTGAAGGGAGAAAAAGATAAATGAAAAATGGCCATTAACTTTGTTTATGCTTTAATATTTTTTAACTTAATTTCTAACATTAAAAATAGCATAATTTTACTAATTAATAAGCACTAACCATCCACTATAGCTTAAATTGTGGTTAATTTCCACTTTGACCCTTGCAATAATACTTTTTAACTCATTTAACCAATAGGAATCAATAGCGATTGACTTTTATGGTTTTTACGATTTAGTTATTGTACCACAATTAATTGTCAATTTAATAATTTGCCAAACCAAAATTCAATCTAACACTAGAATAGATTTGTAAATATTAACTATTAATATATACTGACTCGATCATCGAAAAATGGGTTTCGAAACCACCATTTTTGGCATCACTAAAAAATAAGCTATTACAAATATCCCTTGTTGGGTTTGTTGCACTTTCAAATATGAACTAATTGGTAATAAGACATTAAGTTCTTTATACACCCTCATAAAATCAATAAAATAAATTGTGAGAGACCTATCATGCTTCTCAAGATGATAAAATGCCTGGAACACTTCATATATACGAGAAATATTCCCTTTTTCAAAATACATAAAATCCAAGTAATTCATTAATTCTTTAACAAACTCACAAGGATTAATCAAGGCAATTACCTCACCATCAATTGAGCTTCAGATTTGCAAAAACAATCGTTCATTGTCTCTCAACAAAGCTTTGACGAGTCTCACCAGTGGGTGGGTTGTAGTCAGGTGTTCATCCTTATCAATGCTTCTTAAGTAAATTCGAAATATTTTTCTCCAATCAAAATAATTGGATCCAACCAGCTTATGCTTTGTAATTTTAGATGTTATGAGAATCATCTCTCACCATCATTTTTGAATCACCCTCCATATTGTTATAGTATGTCCAAAGATCAATTATGAGATGATTGTAATTACATACTTGTTTTACTTTGTTTATTAATATAAGACATTACCATTATTATTTCAGTTTCTATTTCTATGTATATAAGTAAACTAAATTGTAATAAAGTCCTGAGAAAATATGATTATTCTTAAAAGGTCCTTAGTGAATTATTATTGTGGGCTTAGTTAACAATAATACATTGGGACTAATATGTAGTTTATTGATCACAAAGTGTTGTCATTGACATATGGATGTTAAAATCAATACATGAGTACGTGTTAGAGAACAACATATTGCACTGACCCGCTATGAGTATGTTTCTTGGATTATTATGTAATAATCATAACAAAACTCATAGTGATAACTAGGTATACGATTCTCAGACTTGAGATCATCATTATCCTAACATCATGAGTCGTATATTTTGATATAGTCAAACGTCTTCCATAACAGGTTGTATTATAAAGACTGATATTGAATATGCCACAATCTATAGAGTGGGATATGGTTGATCAATATAGGATTTATCCCTCCTACATAATGAGAGCAATATCTTAGGCCACTTGATTGAGTGATACTAGAAAGACATGATCATGCTCAAATAAGTTGATATGAGATATCATACTTATTTGTTTATTGTAATCTACTCGAGATATCAAGAAATATGAGATTGAACTATACAAGTGTGACTGTTCCATGACTTATGTCCAATCTAGATATAAAGGACAAAAGGATATAATACATGAAAGGTTTATAACAGAAAGGTTATGTCGAATTATGATTTCTTGTAACTTAGGTAGCAATGATGCAATGCTAGATGTCACTAATTACTTGTATTACTGGAAATGTTTTAGTATTACTACTAACATTACAAGAGCATACAAGGCCACACCATACAGTTGAAGCGAAAATAATCCAAATACATTTGGTATTATATTTAGCTATCATATTAATTAAATTAATTATTAAATTAAATTAATCTGATAATTAACTATTGAACACATTATACGTACAAACTTGTTGTACATAAATAGAGAACATATTTAAAATATTAATATATGAATTTTTTTATATAAAAGATTAATTGTATATATTTTACCGAAATTATTAATATAAACAATTATAATAATAATTTCGGTCAAAATATAAAAAGATATGAAAAGGGATATTCTTTTGGAAAGAATATAATTCTTTTTCATTACTTTCATTTTGTTTCTCTAATAATAAGAGAATAATACTATTTTTCTTTCTGATATATGATATCGAAAGAAAATAAAAGGTAGATATCGCTTAGTGTGCTAGTGTTACCAAGTAAACACTTAAAAAAAAAAGGTCTAGTTGTCGTCTTTGAATTCTCACTGAAATTGTTCAAAGAGTTTTTTCTGTTCATGGTTGACTGGGTGGAATACGTAGAGGCTAGGACATTTTTGTTACGGCTTGGATTGACATCGCGCAAAGGATTTCAACTAACAACATTACACGCCGTTTTTCTAGATTGAAAAGGTATATTTTTAACCATATTTCAACCCGATTCATTCCTTGTACATGGATCCATGGTTGATGATCATTGGAATAATTTTTCTGCGACGCTCACAACACATATCCCACACAAACTAAGGAGCCCAAAGAAAACTAGAAACTCAAAAACGAAGTCAAATAGCCTACAAGAAAAAAAATAATTATGAATCAATGAACACTGTCGAAATAGTCCCGAAATCGCCAAAAACATTGAACACACTTTAAAGCCACCTCCGATCAAACACCCGGTCTTATGGAATGGGTTCGAACTACAAGTCGCCATCGAAGAAAAACAACGGTGACCAAACACCACCGCACATGCCCCTAACTGCTAGCATGTGTAAAAAGGACTAGAATATTTTGAAGGCGCGATCCTTTTGGACGATGGAAACTATAATTCGACCATACATCTAATGGCGGACCTCCCTATATCGACAGTGTACTCAAAGGAGCACTTTGAAAACTTACTCAAAAAATACCCTAATGGTTTGCATTCAAAAATCAACAAACACAAATTCACTAAATTGAGCCAAAATGCTTTGATACCATATAATGAAATAAGAAGAGAAATAGAATAGAAGATAAGAGAATCGAATAGTTGTCTTTCACTCTATCAGGAAACACATATATATACATGTTAGTACTTGTATAAAGAGAATATAGTCTAACTAAATATAAATCCCTATAAATCAGCTACATAATTTCCTATAATCTCTCTATATACATCTTATATATTAATAAATATTCTTTAACAACATTTTACTTAAGAAACAACTCCTAAAAAAATATGATGTTGCCATCATGATTCTTTGCTTGCTAAATAACATATCTGATGGAACAGGAGAAGAATGCTCTGAGAGGTTAAATTTTAGTTGCAATCACCCTAAAACACCAGAGCTACCATATGGGCGTTGGGTTGTCTCAATATGTTCTGCTCATTGTGACACTACCAGAGCCATGTGCTTTTGCGGAGAAGGCACAAAATATCCAAATCGTCCTATGGCAGAGGCATGCGGGTTTCAAGTGAAGTAAGCTACAGTCAGACTCCTAACATATGCTTCCTAGTATTTCTCTTATAAACTGAAAATTAGGATCCATGTACCTTGTTGCATCTATTTCAGGTTACTTGATAAACCTGGAGGTCCCAAACTGACTGATTGGACAAAAGCTGACCTGGATAATATTTTTACAACAAATGGTAGCAAACCAGGATGGTGTAATGTTGCCCCAGATGAAGCATATGCTTCAAAAGTGCACTTCAAAGAGGAGTGCGATTGCAAATATGATGGATTTTGGGGGCGCTTCTGTGAAGTGCCAATTGAAAGTGTTTGTATCAATCAATGCTCTGGACATGGCCATTGCCGTGGTGGTTTTTGTCAGGTATTCGTTTATACTTAAGTAGATTTTTATTAACAGTGGAACTTAATTTGCTTTTGAATGGAAAAAAACTGGTCAACAGTAAACTTTTGGGATAGCAAAACTTAAGGCTCTACTTTCATCTGGAAGGCTAATACCTTAAAACAATAATAACCTTCATAAATGTTTTTTGAATGATTTAAAAATTTTAGGAGCTGATTTAAAGGTATGTTCCAATTTAGACTGTGATCCTTTATGGTTTATATAGTTAACTTTTTCTCATGAAGAGTGTTCCATTGGTGATGAACTGATGCTTAGAACAAGTAGGAAGTTTTATTGGTATTTGTTCTCTCTTTTGAATATTGAGACCACATTCACTACTAGCTAAAATGTAGGAAGTAAAATATAAGTTTAATAAACATTCCATATTCAATTAGTGACTAATCTGAATTTTAAAATTACTTATCATTTTGTGTTTCTTCATACATTTTATTTGAGTTAACCACCCTTTATATTGGAAAACATTTGGCTTAACTTGTGCCTTTCTTGGATTTATTCAGAACTAAATCAAGTTTTTTTCCAGTGCTATAATGGATGGTATGGGACAGACTGCAGTATTCCTTCAGTTGTATCTCCAATGGTGGAGTGGCCTAAGTGGCTCCGACCTGCTCATGTTGACATTCCTGGTAATGAACTCTCTGATAGGCTTCTCAAGATCAATGCTTCAGTGAGAAAGAAAAGGCCCCTTATCTATGTATACGATTTACCTCCTGAGTATAATAGTTTACTTCTTGAGGTAAGTATGAGCGATATTCAGTACTTGATACTCTTAACAGCAATATTTGTATTATTTCTCACCAGATTGGCAATTCTAGGGACGGCATTATCGGTTTGAATGCGTGAACAGAATATATGATGACAAGAATTCAACACTGTGGACTGAACAATTGTATGGCTCCCAGGTATGTTCAAAGTTCAAACTACCATTAATGCAAAGCACCTTAAAACCTGAGAATTTCTTAGAATTTTTTCTTTGATTTTATAAATTTCCAGATAGCACTCTATGAGAGCATTTTAGCTAGTCCACATCGAACACTAAATGGTGAAGAAGCAGATTTTTTCTTTGTCCCTGTTCTCGATGCTTGCATCATAACACGTGCCGCCGATGCACCTCATTTGAGTTTGGAGGTAAACTTCATCAGTTGCTGTATTTAGTAATATCTCCTCACCTCTCAGGAATTTGTCTTTTTATTTGTCTGCCCTTGTAGCGTGACTAAAGGGTTGCACTACTTTATTTCATGTGTGAATATCGAAATGGCTCTATTACTTCTAATTTCACTTGAGATTCCTCGTATATATGTCCTTATTATTCTGTGGTTTCAGAAACATTTTGGCTTGAGGAGCTCTCTCACTCTGGAATTTTATAGGAAGGCATATGATCATATTGTTGAGACATATCCTTACTGGAACAGATCAGCAGGAAGAGACCATATTTGGGTATGATATGAAATGTTCCATTTGATGCCAATATTGAAATTTGGAGAGCATAATTGTTGATTCCCTCTCTGTATACGTCTCTATGCCTATCTATACGTATGCTTTTATGTGTAGATTTTGTAGTATGCATGCTAATCATCTCACTTCTATATCTGAAGGCAGTCTTTTTCATGGGATGAAGGTGCTTGCTATGCACCTAAGGAGATATGGACTAGCATGATGTTGGTTCACTGGGGTAATACGAATTCTAAGCACAACCACTCAACGACAGCCTACTGGGCTGACAACTGGGACAAGATTCCATCTGAGAGAAGAGGCAACCATCCTTGTTTTGATCCTTTGAAAGATCTCGTGCTTCCAGCTTGGAAGCGTCCGGATGTTACTTCCTTAACGGCCAAACTATGGTCTAGGTGCATGTCCTATTAATTGCATTTAAAACACCTTATATATCATATAAGATACGTTTCTCAACTTGAAACACTTACAAGGGTTTTAAGAAAAGCTAAACTCTTTGATTATTTATTTTAGGCCTCGTTGGAAGCGGAAGATGCTTTTTTACTTCAATGGAAATCTAGGACCAGCTTATGCAGGTGGAAGGCCAGAAGCTACGTAAGTTGAGTACTTGTTAGTATGGATAAACTTGATTAGGGAAGTTACGTCTAAAGGAAATATGGATGATCTTCTCACAGGATCTGCAAAATAATCACCTTCCTTTTTGGTTTTTAGTCTTTCTTTCTTCCATCTCTTATATATTCATCATTTAAAATAAGCCATTTTCTGATTTTTTGAGACTGGTATTTAATAAACATTCTGAATACTAACTTTTGGACTTTGATGTTGACGTGTTATTACTAAGAGACATGATTGATCTGGAGCCATCATCGTGTAATGATTGATTTTCAGTTATCACATGACAACTGATATGCTTTTAATAAGTTTCTAATTTTGGAAAATACGTATGGATGATTTATGGTGTTCATGCAGGTATAGCATGGGTATAAGACAGAAACTTGCTAACGAGTTTGGTTCGATCCCTAACAAGGAGGGAAAACTAGGGAAACAAAATGCAGAAGATGTGATTGTAACTCATCTTCGTTCTGAAAACTATCATGAGGATATAGCCAATTCTACTTTCTGTGGAGTGCTGCCTGGAGATGGTTGGAGTGGTCGCTTGGAAGATAGTGTTTTGCAAGGTTGTATTCCTGTGGTAATTCAGGTACTACTCTAATGCATGTTTTACCTCATTTAGCGACCTGATCTTGCTAGATTATGGGTTCAGGGAAGTATTTTATAGCTTGAATGCCTAAAATTTTTCTGCTAATGCATTGAGACTACGATTACTTCCTATGTTATTATTGAAAACTTAATATCAAATTAACACACAGCTTTTGTATTCTTTTGACTTGTTGTTTTTTTACAAACGAAATCAACAAGACCTTTATATAGACACTAGGCACTATTCTTGTTAAAAACTGAAAAATAAATTCTATTAAAAAAACATAAAAGACTTGACCCTTGGCCTTTCACCTACAAAAAAAAAAATTCTTGACCTTTTATTTTCCCACTAACTTCTAAATTTAAAACCCACTTAAAAACAATCATTTAATGTTTATTCAACAAAACTCCCCCGTAAACTTAAATGCTTCTACCATCCATCATGCCAATCATCTTCCTGCATTTGTCGAGAAGTACTTTTGGTAACGGTTTTGTGAAGATATCTGCAACTTGATCCTTACTTGCCACATGCACCAATTCAACATTTCCCTCCTTCACATGATCTCGGATAAAGTGAAAATGAACGTCAATGTGTTTGCTTCTTTCATGGTTCACCGGGTTCTTTGCCAACTAAATTGCTGATTTGTTGTCAACTTGAATCACGGTTGCACCTAGTTGCTTTAGCTCCATCTTGCTGAGCAAATTTCTAAGCCATATCGCATGACATACACACTAAGATGCTACCACATATTCAGCTTCACACGTCGAGAGCGTCACGATCGGTTGCTTCTTTGAAAGCCAAGTAAACGCAGTATCTCCCATAAAGAACACATATCCCATTGTGTTGTTCCGATCGTCTATGTCTCCACACCAATCACTGTCAAAGTACCCAACCAATTTGTAATCTTCTGCTTTCGAGTAGAACAACCCGAGTGACACTGTTCCTTGGATGTATCGTAGGATTCGCTTCAACGCCTTTCAATGTGAATAAACTGGCTCCTCTATGAACCAACTTACAATGCCGACACTTAATGAAAGATCCGGCCTTGTGCATGTGAAATAGTGAAGGTTTCCTACCAAACTTCGGTATTTACTAGCATCGACACGTTCTCCTCCATCGAACTTAGAGAGTTTTGCACCTGGTTCCATTGGTGTTGATACCGGGTTGCAATTTTCCATATTGTACTTCTTCAAAATCTCTTTTGCATATGTCTCTTGTGATACAAAAATACCCATCTCTACTTGTCTAATCTCCAAACCAAGAAAAAACTTCATCAAGTCCAAATCTGTCATCTCAAATTCCCGTGTCATTGTGCCCTTAAATTCTTTTATCATCTCATCATTGTTACCCATAAAAATGAGGTCATCGACATAAAGAGCAACAAATAATACGTTACCTCCATTCTTCTTTACGTAAAGGGCATGCTCGTAAAGACATTGCTTGAACCTGTTCTCCTTGAAATATGTATCGATATGTGTATTCCATGCCCGCGGTGCTTGCTTCAACCCTAAAGTGCCTTCTTCAATTTTAACACTTTCTTCTCTTCTCCGACTTTAATGTACCCGGGTGGTTGTTCGATGTAGACATCTTCTTCGAGCACACCATTCAAGAATGCCTACTTGACATCCATTTGAAATATCGGCCATTTGAATTGAGAAACTTGTGAAATGAGTAATCGGATTGTCTCCATTCTTGCAACAGGAGCAAACACCTCGTCATAGTCGATTCCTGCCTTTTGCTTGTATCCCTTCGCAACAAGTCGCGCCTTGTACCGTTCTATCTCCCCTTGAGCATTCATCTTTTTCTTGAACACCCACTTAACACCAATAGGCTGACTTTTTTTCGGAATTTTGCTAGCTCCCATGTGTTATTGTGGTCAATCGCCTTGATCTCCTCGTTCATGGTAGTTTGCCACTTCTTGTCTCGCAAAGCGTCTTCAAAGCTGATATTTTCAGCATCTGCCAAAAGACATACAAGGTGTACCTCATTTGTCGAATTATACAAATCTTGCAAACTTCGCATTTTGGGTTGTCGTGGCTCATCTTCATCATCAGTAGTTTTAGAGTTTGTTGGTATGCTTGTTGATGCAGCAACTGATGATTCTCCAACTTCAATGATAACCTCTATCGAATTGTTCCAGTCCCACTTGCTTGCTTCGTTTACTCGCACATCACGACTCACCATCACCTTCTTGCTTATCTGATCGAGTAGCTTGTACCCTTTTGTCTTCTCATCATACCCAATAAAAATATACCTTTTGCTTTTGTCTTCGAGCTTCGTTTTACGTTGATCTGGTACATGTGCATAAGCCACACTTCCGAACACTTTGAAATGAGAAACTGTTGGCTTTTGTCCGCTCTATGCCTCTTGTGGTGTTTGATCTACCAACTTCACATGTGGACATTGATTTTGTACATAGATGGCACATTGCATGGCTTCTGCCCAGAATTCCTTTAGCATCTTCTTGATCTTGAGCATTGATCGAACCATGTCGAGAATGGTCCGATTCTTCCTCTCGGCCATACCGTTTTGTTGAGGAGTGTATGGTGCGGTTAGAAATCTCCTTATGCCTTGCTCCTCGCAATACTCCATGAAAGCCATCGAGGTATACTCACCACCTCTATTGGATCGTACGGCTTTGATGTGTCTACCAGTTGCCTTCTCCACCATCACTTTGAACTTTTTGAACACCTCAAATGCCTTGAATTTTTCTTTCAAAAAATAAACCCAAGTTTTTTGTGAGAAATCATCGATAAAGGAAATGAAATACCTTTTACTGCTGAAAGATTCGGGGGTAACTTGTCCACATATGTCGGTATGAATCAACTCGAGAGGATATTTAGCTCTATATTCTGCCTTCTTTTGAAGTGAGGTTCTCGCTTGCTTGCCAAGCACACATTCTTCACAGAATTTGCCCTCATAATCCATGTCCGGTAGCCCATGCACCATGTTCTTCTTTGCTAACTCTTTTAGACCACCATGATATAGGTGGCCAAAGCGGAGATGCCACAGCGATGCCTTGTCTTCTATGTCGACTCGCAAACATTTTTCTCGCACGCTTTTCAGATTTAGCTTGTACATCCGATTTCTACTCATCTCGACTTTAGCAACCAGACGCCCTTGCTTGTCCTTCAAGTGTAGTACCCGGTCTTTCAAAAATATTGAATAACCTTTCTCCGTGAGTTGCCCCATACTCAAAATGTTGGTCTTGAGGTCTGGTACGTAATAAACATCTTGGATTGACCCTATCAAGCCACCCTTTCATAAGTAACAAACCGTACCTTGGCCTTTGACCTTCACTTTTGATGGATCTCCAAATGACACATGACCATCTTCAATCTTTTGCATCTCTTTGAATAGGTACTCGTGACCGTACATATGGTTGCTTGCGCCCGAGTCGAGGTACCACAGAGTGTCATTGTTGATGTTGACTTCATTTTGAGCCATCAAGAGAAAGCTTTCATTCGCTTCATCTTCCAAGGCTAGGTTGATAGTTTCTCCCACCTTTTTATCGGCTCGACAATCTTTTGCAAAATGCCTCACTTTACCACAATTATAACATTTTTCGGAGTTGCAATCCTTCGCGTAGTGACCATACTTGTAACACTTGTGGCACTCGATGTTGGAATAGTTTGACCGATCGCCTCTTCCTCGATCGTTTCCTCTTCCATGCCAATTTGGTTGGCTTGACTGTCCCTTCTCCTTATAGTATCCTTCATGACTGCCGCCTTGACCACCATGGCCATTTCCACGACCTCCACGGCCACGCCCTCTACCTCAAAAATTTTTAGAATAGAATACCTTTTCGTCTTTGATTGACGCCTTGGTTTTAAGTGCTTACTCGGGTGTCTCCTCCTTTTTCTTCTTACGTTATTCATGTGCCTCGAGAGAATCGGTGAGCTCGTCGACTGTGAGCGTCACAAGGTCCTTTGACTCTTCTATCACACACACAACATTCTCAAAATTGTCGGTTAATGACCTCAAAATCTTCTCCACAACTCACGCATCAGTTAACATTTCGCCATTACGAATGAGTTGGTTCACCACGGCTTGTACATGCATGATATAATCGAATACACTTTCCGACTCCTTCATCTTCATGCTCTTTAACTCGCCACGAAGAGTTTGGAGACGCACTTGCTTGACCCGATCAGCTCCTTTGAACACTTTTTTTAAAATGTCCCACGCTTCTTTTGAAGTAACTGCACCAGCAATCTTCTCTAAGCTAGACTCATCAACGGCTCAGAACAACATGTATAGTGCCGCCTTATCCTTTAATCGTGCCTCTTTTAACGCCTTGGTTTAAGCTGTCGTATATCTTGTGGTAGTTATTGGTTCTTTGAAACCTTCTTTGACTACCTCTCGCGCATCTTGAGATCCGAGAAGGGCTTTCATTTGTATGCTCCAGTTCTCATAGTTCACCTTTGTTAGTCGTGGAAGTGACATTTGACCTGTCACATTCGCCATTAGCTCTGATACCAATTTGAAAACTTAAAATCAAATTAACACACAACTTTTGTATTCATCTGACTTGTTTTTTTACAAACGAAATCAATAAGACCTTTATATAGACCCTTGGCACTATTCTTGTTAAAAACTGAAAAATAAATTCTATTAAAAAACATAAAAGACTTGACCCTTGGTCTTTCACCTACAAAAAAAAACTCTTGTCCTTTTATTTTCCCACTAACTTCTAAATTTAAAACCCATTTAAAAACAATCATTTAATGTTTATTCAACAATTATGGCAAATGAAATTATTAATACATTATAAGCAATTATTACTCCAATTCTAGTGTACTTGTATCTAGCTTTGCAAAAAATTGGATGTTCCATCATCATTTTTCTGATTTTATAGGATGGGATCTTCCTACCTTATGAGAATATGCTCAACTATGAGAGCTTTGCTGTTAGAATACGTGAAGATGAAATACCAAATTTGATAAAGATTCTTCGGGTATTGCCTCTTTAGGCTTTTCTTATAAATTGGGAAACCAGAAAGTTGACAATTACATTTTTAGATGATTTGATAGCCTTTGCATCTTGCAGAGGATCAATGAAGTAGAAATAGAATTCAAGTTGACCAATATACAGAAAATATGGCAGAGGTTCCTCTATCGTGATTCTATTTTACTAGAAGCAGAGAGGCAAAAAACTAGTTTAGGAAACGCAGAAGATTGGGCGGTTCAATTCTTGCAACAAACTGAGGATGATGTCTTTACAACATTTTTACAGGTATTCTTCCTTCTTCACTGAATATAAAACTCTTTTATTCTCCAATCTTTTACAATGGCACATGTGAATTTTCTGGATTGCATTACATTTGACCAGATAACACATCTATATCTTAAATGGGTTTGTTCTTACAGTTGTTTTAATAGAGAAACCAACGGTAAATAAATATCTAATCCATTCTTGCAGCTGACTCTTCTAGCAGTTTTATTTCTTGGAAAAGTGCGAGCTTAATGGTGATTATGGTCATCTCAAACAAAAGGAATCCCTAGCAAACACATTTCTAGTAAGATCTAAGATCCAAGAGCATGAGCTTTTCAAGAATATGAAATCGAGTGAAAAAGAGAGGAAGAAGGAGCTAGAAGAGAGAAAACAGTTGTTACAGCTCTATTGTTCGCTCTAACAGCAATAAGAAAGAAAGAGAAATTAGGAAAATAAAAGAGAGAAATAGGAAAAAGAATTGTGTGAAAATATTAGTTTCATATTTACATAGCATGCTTATAATATAGTAACTAGATACACAAATAAGTAAAGTAAAAGATATGATATGATATGCCTAATGTTATGCTAATCAATGCTAGAATCATGACATAATTATACAAGATTACTCTCATAACACTCCCCTCAAGTTGGAGCATACATAGGCTCCTAGCTTGATAGATATATATTTGATGTGAGGCTTTGTAAGAGCTTTAGTTAAAAGATCTATTAATTGATAATTTGAATGAATGAAGCTAGTAGCAATACACTCAGACTCAATCTTTTTCCTTACAAAATGACAATAAATCTGCATGTGTTTTTTTCATTCATGAAACATTGGAGGCAATATGCAATGCCACTTAGTTATCACATATTAACTTCGTTGGGCTGATAGTTTCTTGTTTGAACTCTTGAAGTAATTGTTTTAACCAAATTAACTCACAAGTAACTAGAGTCATGGCTTGATATTCAACTTTTGCACTAGATTTTGCCACAACATCTTGTTTCTTACACTTCCACGATATTAGATTGCCTTCAAAGAAAATATAATATCCTGAAGTCGACCGTCTTTTTGAAGGAGAACATGCCCACTAAGTGTCTGAATATCCAACAATTTGTGTAATTTTATGATATTCATATAAGAGTCCCTGTTCAAGAGAAACCTTGACTCTTCAAATAATAAATATCGTTACATCCCGATGACTATTAATTGGATTATGAAGAAGTTGACTAACGACACTCACAGCAAACGAGATGGGTTAGATCCACTTACTTTTTCTTTTGTTGATTTCTAATCTTTACAACTCTTCCCCCAGGATCCATTTCGAGTGATGGTAAAATAATTAAGTTTTGCAACCAACCTTCGATATTGAGTAGGGTCTTTTAAAAGCTCTCCCTGATTTGGAACAAGTTTGTGTTATGCACCTTGACGTAGGATCTAGTCACAAGTCTAGACGAAAAAGAATTATTGTTTCGACCTATGGTTACTCAAAAGGCAAATACGTCCTTGACTGAACCCCCTCCCAAAATAATGTTTCTTTTTATAAAATAATTGCTTGCTCTTTATTTCATATTGGCTGGCTTTTTATAGGCTGTTAATAATAAAGGAAACAATCCTAATAGAATTCCTAACTTAGAGTTTACAATGGAAATAAAAACCTAATATAATAGGGAGAATAAGTAAAACTAAAACTCTCAATAAAACCTTATATAATAAAGAAATTAAATAAATCTAAAACTTTAATTGCAATAAAGCGTCCATGTCATTACTCCCCTCTCAAAGTTGAGCTTGTCTTCAAGCTCAAATTTAGAATAAGCTTTAGAACTTATCTAAAATCATCTACCCATCGCATATTGCTTGCCTTCAACATCTGGTACATCTATACAAAATAACCTTTTACATTTGTATCCTATGGAATAAGACTCGTCACAATTATAACACAACCCCTTAGTCCTTGTTTCTGCCATTTCTGTTTGTGTCAATCTCTTAATAAATGGTACAGAAGAACCTAGTTTGCCGTTGTTTCATGTTGGTTCCGTTGTTGGTCCCCCTCCCTTTGCAATATTTTTAGCTATTTGAATGATTGAATTGCTGTTAGTGTTTTGGAAAATTGGACAGTTTAGGATGGCGCGAGATGACAGTGTGGAACAGACCTTTTGTTTACGTTCCAATGTTCAAGCCATATTCATTGCAACTCTAAAGTTTTCGGGTTGTTGCATCTCAGTATCAATTCTTAATTCCTCTCCCTACTCGACATTAAAGAGGTTTACTTGTCAAGGTTTAAGATCAACAATCCTAGCCAATAGTGATTGAAATTGGCATTGATATTCTTCTATAGTCTCAGTTTGTCTCAAGTTTGCAAGTTCCCCCAAGGGTTATTACTCATATGTACCCCAAACCTTACATGATAACACTCTTTGAAGCGCCCACAATCAAGATTTGCCTCCTCTTCTTCCATTTGATCAAACCATAATAGTGACTCTCCTAAGAGATGGAATGAACCTAAGCCTACTTTGTCTTCTGTGTTAGTCTGTTGTTTGCCAAAAAAAATTTCGCATCTTTTAAGCCACCTTAAAGGATCTCCAACACTATCATAAGTGGAAAATTCCATCTTGGAGTATCATGGTACCATGCACTCACTGTGTTGCAAGTTTGAATTCCTTTTTTTGCCTCCCTCGCTGCCCTGTTTTTCATTATTTTTCTCTAAATACCCTTTTGATGTCTTTTGGACCAAAAGAGATAACATCGTTACCTGCTCCTCTAATGCTTGTTGTCTTATAGCCATTTGTTCTATGAAAGTCTCCAGCATAGCTATTAAATTCTTTTCGTCACCCATGACAGTTGACTCGGATACCAAGTTGTTATGTGCCTTGGTGTAAGGTCTACTCATAGGTCTAGACAAGAAAGAATTCTTGCTTTGACCTATGGTTACTCAAAAGGCAGATTCGTCCTTGATTGAATCCCCTCCCGAAATAACATTTTTTTATAGAATAATTACTTGCTCTTTATTTCATATTGGCAACCTTTTATAGGCTACTAATAACATAGGAAATAATGATACATGTTTTCGATTAAGCCACCTCAATTCCTAGAAAGTATTTCAACTTCCCCAAGTCTTTCATCGAGAAATGATTAAACAAATGTTTGTTGACATGTGAAATACTTCATGATCATCCCTTGTAATAATAGTATCATCCACATACACAACTAAATAGATACACTTTCCACAACTATTGTGACGATAGAAGACTGAATGATTTGCTTCACTTCGCTTCATCCTAAACATTGAAATGCCTAGACTCCCAGGAGATTGTTTTAAGCCATCTAGTGATTTGCGTAGCTGTCAAACCAACTGCTTCACTTTGCTTCATCCTAAACATTGAAACGCTCGGACCAAGCCCTAGGAGATTGTTTCAAGCCATCTAGTGATTTTTGCAGCGAACAAGCTAACTCAAACTCTTCTTGAGCCAAAAAACCTGGTGGTTACTCCATATAAACTTCCTTAGTTAAATTACCATGAAGGAATTCATTCCTAAGAACCAATAGATAATATTCCAATGATGCATTGCAGTGAGAGAAATTGATAACTGAATTAAAGCAATCTTAGCATCTGAGAAAAAATTTCTCCATAGTTCAGACTAGTAATTTATGTATACCCTTGTCCAACCAAACGAACCTTCAATCATTCTATCTTTCCATCAGAATTAGTTTTAACTATGTATACCCATCGACAACCAACAATAGTTTAGGGAACAAGGTCGCAAGTATGATCAGCATGGAAGACATTCATCTCGTCTACCATAGCTTGTTACCATATAGGTTTATTATGGTAAGAATTATATTAAGAAATGTTTGAACATATAGTTACTCAATTTTACAGATCATTCATATATTTATATTCATAATAAAATCACATTAAAGTATTTTATGTCACATATACACATAACTCAATTCTTTACATGAATAATAGTCACTAAATTTTCTATGAGTGAATTAATACCACAATTTTTTAATGTTGTTGCTATTCTCCGACCTTTTTTCACATAAAAATATTTAACATTTGATACAAAATTTGTATGACATTACCACTTGCCGTGCTAGAAACTAGGCTCGATAAGCTTTTTACATATAAGGATTATTCTCTAATTCATTTTAGACAATTTATAAAAAAAATCAAAGTTGAAATAAGGGAGCTGCCAATAGTTCTATCATGTCACACAAACAAGTTTATCTTATATAAAATTAGGATGCAACCTCCACTTGTTCCATTGGAAACTAAACTCTTACAACCATATATGTCTCAACTTTTAATTCATTCTATAATTTTTGGAAAATTTTCAAAGTTACACTCCTATTGCTATCACCAAACTATTTTAGTGAAATTGTTTATTACTTTATTGCCTAATTGACATATTACACACATTTTCCTATTAATATCACATTTCACACATATTCACATATACACATATATCAAATCATATTTATTGACCATTCCTTGACAACCAATTTCCATAGCACATTATTAATTAATATGACACTTTGTGACCAAGGCTTATTACCACAACTTCTCAAATCACTTATTACCAACACTTTAATTCATGAGAACTTATGCATATTCATTTGAATAATCATTTTCATAATTATTACACAAATTCAATAATTTTCTAAACATGTTGTGTTAGAAAGTAAGAGAATCCAAGGGTACTTACCTCTTGGATGCACTTATACTCAAAAACCAAGCCTCCAATCACTTGAATCCATCCTCATACATGATTGAAATTTCATTTTCTATTATTTCATCATTTTCTCGTACACCAAATATAACAAAATATTAGCGTATAAGCTTTGTAAGCTTTCTCATGATAACAAATCTCAAATATCAAACTAGAAGTGTCATTTCTTATCTAATTGAAGCCTTTTCTCTTTAGCTTCAACTTTCTCTCTCAAAACCCATGAAACCCTAGATTGAAAGAGGTGAATTTGGAGAGAGATGAGTTTGGAGATGGATTTAAGTTTGGAGAAGAGTTTTGTTACTTGTTCTTAACAAAAAATTGAAGTTTGTGGTTGAAATTTTGATTTAAAATGAAGAGAAAAGTAAGAAAAATGAAAAAAAAAAGAGAACTCCCATGGGGAAGAGAGGGAAGGATGGCTAGTAACTGAAGGGAGAATGAATTTTGATTCCTTTTTTTCAATATAAAACACTAAATGAATTAACCAAGCCAAAGGCAAAGTTAAGCCATCTCCTCAATTATAGAAATTCAATGGTCCCAATTTATTTTCAATATCAAGTATATTAGAAAATAATATTTCTAATATAAAGTTTTTGAGGGATGAGAGGTACCACAAAAATCTCACTCATTTTTTCAATTTCCACATTTTCATATCCACAATTTTCTTTATTGTTTTTTTAACTCCAATATCAATTTTAATTTCATAAAAATCTATGACTCATTTTTTCAATATTTTTTTTTCTAAACTTCACTATACTTGACCTCAAAACAATGCTAGATGTCGTACTTAAAATTTTGGGATGTTACAAAATCTACATAAATATATAATAAAATCACCTAATATCCTAATTGAATACTCTAAAATACTCCTATAACGTGTTTCAACCAATACGGTGTGAAATCTGGAGTAATTTTCTACTTTCATTTTATCCAATTTAAATGACTTGTCGAACAACCTACCTTAAAAACAATGAACAAAATTAAACAAACCGCCATAAAAACAAGGTATGAGTGGAGACATAACCTCCTCTAATCCTACTGGAGTGGAAAAGTAGAGGCATATCCTCCTAACTAACAACCAAAGAAATACAAAGACTTAACAAATAAAAAAGGAAACAATAAATTAAATAATGTTAGTTCTTTGACTTAGTATAATTCTCAAATGTAAAATGTTGGTGAACTAAGAGTGTGCAAACAATACTCCACTCCTTTAAGTTGAGCTTATCCTCAAGCATAAAAGTGTGGAATAGAGGAAATGGCCTCCCAAGAAGCTTTAGTTTGAGAACTATGCTACTAATGGATCAAGACTTTCGATAAGCTACAAATTTTTCGATGATTAAGATCGACCAACGACTGGGTGAATGAGATTTAAGAAAACTTGAAGGAAGAGTAGAAACTACACTATTTCCCTCCTCATGAAACCATTTAGGAAAAGAAACATGAAAAATTAGATGTAGTTTCATACCCAATGGAAACTCTAACTTATAAGCCATTTATCCAATACCCTGTAAAATTTTGAATGGGCCATAGAATTTGGGCAACAACTTTTGGTGATGACGATTAGCTATGGAGAGTTGTCTATAAGGCTGGAATTCTAATAACACCTTATCCCTTCTTGAAATTCAGCAAGTTGATGTTTGGAATAAATGTTGACAATTTATCTCAACTAATCTCATTACTAATTTTTAGGGATTAGATTAGCTTAAAAATAGGATTATTGATTTAATGAATTGATTATGTTTCCTTAGTTAAACTCACTCTTTTAGTATAAATTGCATGTAAAAATTTTTTGTTGCAATAAACAAAAGAAAAGAGTTTGAGAATCTAGATTTAGGGAGCCTATTTTCTCGAAATTCCCAAACCTAGAAAATCCAATTTGGTACTCTCTATTTTTTGACCTATTTTTCTCACCGCCCCCTTCAATAGTGTTGTGGTCTCATCTCAAGGGAAACCTAAAAATCCAGTGACCAAACTCCCTGCACATAGCTCTCGCGCTTCACCCACAGCTTCAACATGCTTGTTCACGCATTAGCGCGTGTAACTCACATCCGTTGCGTTTGATTCTCCAATCACTATCGTTGGCTTGGTTGGTCGGTCTTCCTTGCTATTATTGGCTCTTTTGGTGCATTTTCTTTTGAGAGAAAAAAAATGACAAAATTTTAAAAAATATTATTTATGATAACCCCTCGAATCCAACATCCAAATTTGTAAAGTCAGGTAATACCTTTAGTACTCATATTAATATTGACTCATGGATTATTAATTCTAGTGCGAATAGACACATGACAGGTTACTCTAAAAGTTTTTTAAACTATTTCCCAAGTCAAACAAAAAAAAGTGTAAGGATAGTCGATTAGTCTTTTACTCTTGTAACTGGATCAGGTTCAGTCAATTGTACACCCAATTTTCAACTATCCTTTGTACTACATGTTCCACATCTTTCAGTTAGCTTTTTATCTGTTAGTGACATCACAGATACCTTAAACTGCAAAATTTAGTTCTTTTCTGGTCATTGTGTATTCTAGGACCTTCAAATAGGGAAGAAAATTGGTAGTAGTAGATTGCGTTATGACTTATATATGTTGGAGAGTAGTAGTGAATCTGTTCAAACCTTTTTTGGAGGTAATAAGGTTATCAACCAAGAAATAATGCAGTGACATAAGCGATTAGCACACCCATCATTTTTTGTTATGAAAACATTATATCTCGAGTATTTTCAAAGACTCGATTTGATTCATTGTTTTGTGAAGCTTGTGATTTTGCTAAACACATTAAAAATTCTTATCCTTTGAGAAATATTAGAAGTAATACTCCTTTTATGATTATTCATTATGATGTTTGGGGACCAACTCGACAGACACCATTATTTGGTAATCGGTGGTTTGTTACTTTTATTGATTGTAGCACTAGGATGACTTAGGTGTATTTGCTAAAATTGAAAAATTATGTGTTTACATGCTTCCAATCTTTTCCTAAAATGTTGTGTACTCAATTTGATGCTAAGATACAGTTTTTTAGAACTGACAATGGTACAGAGTACAATTTTGATATCTATTTGGAGTCTTATGAGATAATTAATCAAACAACTTGTCTTGATACTAGTTCACAGAATAGGGTTTTTGAAAGGAAAAATAGACATCTGTTACAAGTCACCAGATCTCTTATGTTTTCCATGAACCTTCAAAAACCATTCTGAGGGGACATAATTCTTGTAGCCGCCTACCTTATTAATAAAATGCCACTCAGAACCCTTAATTTCAAATGTCCTTTGGAAACTTTGCAAGGTAAAAATAATTATATTGTTCCTCCTAGGATATTTAGATGTGTCTGTTATGTTAATTATTGGAAAGCGAGTAAATTAGATCCATGAGCCCTTAAATGCGTGTTCATTGCATATTCTCCAATACAAAAAGGTTACAAGTGTTATCATCCTCCTTCACGAAGAACTTTCGTTAGTATGGATATTACATTTAGAGAAATTGAGCCCTATTATGGTACAACTCAATCACCTCTTCAGGGGGAGAACAATGAGAGTGAAGAAGTGATACCTGGCTCAGTAACTATTGAAAACCTTATTCCAGAAAACACCATTGTTCAAAGGGAAGCTACTGCTCAGAGATAGACTACTATTCAAAAGGAGATTGTTGGGCATTTGGACAAACCCGATTTAAAGAAGTGCTCAAAAAGGCTTAAAACAAAAGAATTCATCATGCAACCTACTATGTGCCAAGAATCTTCCTCTTTTGTTGAATTACCCCTTAATGATTTAGATAAACTTATTACCCAAAGAAAAGGTGTTAGATCTTGTACTAGACACCCTATATCTAACTTTATCTCTTATGACTCATTATTCTCTACCTATAAAGCCTTTACCTTGTCTTTGTTCTCTGTGTTTATTCCATAGGATTGGCGTGAAACATTTGAAGATCCGAAGTGAAAAGAAGTCATGATTTAAGAATTGAAGGCACTAGCAAATAATGAGGCTTGGAAGCTAGTAACTCCTTCAATAAACAAGAATTTGGTGGGATACAAATGGGTGTTTACTGTGAAACACAAGTCTTATGGTTACCAAGCCAGATTGGTTGCTAAAGGCTTCACTAAAACTTATGGAGTAGGTTATCAAGAGACGTTTGCCCCTGTTGCCAAAATGAAAACCATCAGAATTTTGTTATCTTGTGCAGCTAACCTTGACTTGAACCTACAAGAATTTGATGTGAAGAATGCATTCCTACATGGACACTTAGAAGAGGAAGTATATAAGGAGATTCCTCTTGGATTTGACAATGCAAAAATGCAAGGGAAAGTATGCAAATTGAAGAAAATCTTGTATGGATTGAAACAATCTCCTATAGCATGGTTTGATAGGTTTCACAAAGCTATGATCAATTTTGCTTATCAACAAAGTAATGTTTATCATATCCTTTTTATGAAACAAAGTGATGATAAGAGACGATGAGGAAGAAATGGCTCGACTGAAACAATGTTTGGCTTGAGAATTTAAATAAAAGATCTAGGGAAGTTACAATATTTTTTGGGAATTGAAGTCGCTAGATCAATGATCGACTGTTTAACGTCACAACAATATTGTGTAAGCGTACACTATCGATGCAAGTATAGTAGACAAATATGAATTTGTCGGATATCGATCCCATGAGGATGGTTGTCTTTTTTCTATCAATATCAGTGCAATAAACAAATAAAAATGAGATAAATTGTGAGAATAGTTTTCAGAGCAATACTTTGAAAATCAAGATGAAATATGATAACGGTAATGATAAAATGAGTTCCCTAACGTGAATATTCAACATAATACTAAGGCCCCATTCACCAATGCTTCCAAAAAGCACTTTTCACTGTAAAAGTGCTTTTTGGCTAAAAGCAGTGCTAAACAAACAACTTTTGAAAGAAATTTTTGACTTTTCAAAAGTACTTTTCCTCAGATAGATAAGTTAAAATTTTTAGCTTTTCCATCCCAACAGCACTTTTGACAACTCAATTACGTTTTCACCCCTTCAACACATGGTACTTTCCTTTCTTTGATTAATTGCTTAAAAAATATTTAAAATTTATATTTTATATTTTAAAATATTAATAAAAAATATAATAAATTATTTTCTATATTCTTATTAAAATATCATAATATTAACTAATTTAATTATTATTTAAATGTTTATTTATTACTTTATAACACATGTAAAAAATAGACATTTTAATTATCAAAAGCACTTTTTTACTACTATACTAAACTCTTAAATCTTAAACCAAACTTTTCAAAAGTACTTTCCAAAATTACTTTTCTAACTCACTTTTTAAAAGCACTTCTCAAAAGCAATGCTAAACTAGCCCTAAGTGCTCACAAGGTATAAAAGGATAGGTGATTGTCGATGCAATAAATTGTAATGAATATCTTACCAAGCTTAACTTCTATATTTGATCTAAGACTTAAACATGCACATTAATCACACCTTCCGATGATGGCAATGAAACACAATTAAAAATAACTAGATTAAATTCCTCTAATCCCTAAGCAACTTCCATTGTCATGCTTGTTAGCTTGAACTATCGTTGCACTTTCCAGTGGTAGTGATCGCAATAACATTTCCATGCTAAAAACATTCAAACCCAAAGATTAAATAATAGAAGCAAGGTTGAATAAAATAACATTTAACCTAGAATTCATGTGTACTTCCATAAAAACATGAAATAGTAAGTAATCACCAGCGTTTAGAAAAGAAATATAACAGAAACAAGTGGGGAATACTATTCCTAGTTAATCTCGACTTGATCTCTCAATCCCCTCTTGTGTCGCACTCAAGGCTCCTCGTCAAGAGCTGATCTGCATCCCTTTCACGTCGATTCACCCGTAGGAGACTTAAGCCACCATAGCCAAAAGCTTCAAAGGATAAGTTGAAAAAGATAATGCACGAAAAAGAATCCTCTTTTTTTCTTTCATTGTGAATATTTATATTCTTCCAAATTGTACAATTGTCCTTTCATAAGAATTATTCTGCCTCTGTGCATACCAGTTATTTATAGCAGACTAGATAGCTCACACATTTCTGTCCTTATCCGCATTGGAACTTCTTTAACAACCGTCGGGTGCGACAACATTCTTGGGCGCAATCTGGAAATACTCATGCAGCAACATCAATACCAAAATATGACAAAATTAAGGATAAATAGGCTAAGGTCCATTGAGTTATAAAATGCAATTTACTGAACTAAAAATGCTAAAATATGTGCTAAAGATAACTAAATGGGGACAAGTTAACCAATAAGTAGGGAGAAAACATATGTTCTTTCTAGTATTATCACATCCCCAAACTTGAGTTTTTACTTGTCCTCAAGTAAAACAGAAACTAGCAAGGCTACATAAGAATTTACCAAGGCAAATGATCATTCTAGCAAGTTGAATCACCTAAAATCAGAATGAATAAGGCACATTCAGATGACAAAATATTGCATCGATAATACATAAGTATGAATGAATAAGATTACAACTTCATCAAAGCCAGCATCATGCCTCAAATCCTAAATTCTATCTACTAATACAACATTTATTGTACAATACTAAGTATCTATGAATATCATAAATATATATATATATATATATCTATTTTTAAGGGATATCATTGCATTATTATACCTTTGTTCCTGAGAAGTAATGATGGAGTGCAACAAACCCCTAGGGAGTACGTAATTGCGCCGAAACACACTCATGCAGTGACAACCTTTGGCTAGATTCATTTTTCTAATGCTTGCATTGGAGTGTTTCCTCTTTAAGAGTTCACAATACACCCGCATTGGAGTGTCTCTTATTTATAACTATATATATATAAGCAGCTGTAAAAGACATATTCATTCAAGATTCAAGGAATGCTACTAGTCATCCATTACTAATGCAACCTAAATCATTCATCAAAGAATTGAAGATACAACATTCAGTCAAATTTATCCAACTCATTCATTGATAATTTACATGATTCAAGAATTAAGCATCTAATGTAACAAAAATTTTCAAACACATTTCATTCACCACAAATAAACCTTGCATGCTTCATTAAACACAAAAGAAATTTTTTGAAATGTGGGTGCTTTTTCAAACCCCATATGCATTCCCCCAAACTTAAAGCTTGCATTTGTCCCTAATGAACTAACATTAAAATGCAATGACAATAGAAGTGCAACGACAATGTGCACTAACAAAATAAAAATTACAACTACATGCACTGCATGAACACTACAGCTAAAAAACTAAAACAAACTAACTCAATTTTCCTTAGTCATAGATGTGGCTGCACAATGCTTCTTTTTCCTCCTCTTTTTCTCCTCCTTCTTGCGTATTTTGTCTTTGGAGCGCTTTCTCTTCTTTTCTTTGGGCTTCACATGATCCTCGGATCGCTCCTCAATTTTCAGCTTTGCCCCGACATCATCGGCTGCTTCCTGTGTAGAAGGGATCACCTTGGGTGGTTCGGTGTAGACCACTATCACCAAAGAGTTGTGGTCTTCACTGGTTACATCTGTAGCTTCCACCGTCTAGCTTTATCTCGCTTCAAGTTATCAGTAGTTACACCCACAAACTCGGTTATAGTGATAGTGTTCTCATTAGATTCTTTCACAACATCTTCTTTCTCGTCTTCTTCTTCCTTGTCCTTCTCTTTCACATCCTCAACAAGGACTTCCTCCTCAATAGTAGGTTCCTCTTGACCAGTAGTGAAGTCACCCTCGAATAGGCTATCAATATTTTGCAAGCACTCCTCAACGCCCCTTGATTCCTCTTCTTTCTTATCATCAAAGACGTGCACAATAGGAAGGGATGCCACTAATCTGTCTCGATCCCCTAAGTTAGTATCCTCTGATGATAGTTCATAATCTCGGATGATTGGTGAAAACACTGGAAATTTTGGGAGTGGGGTTTGGCTCAACTAATGCAATGTGGCTACAATAGAATTGTTCCAAGCCTTGGTATAAATATAGAACAAATTTTGTGATTTCTACATATCCTTTATTGTAGCGACAAGCTTGATCTACTTATTGCTGATGGAATTGGCCAACTTCTCGATATCCTTCATTTTGTACAATAAGGATGTCTCTACAGTAAGGTTCATTCTCTTGCTTTTTGCCTTGGCTTTGCCCTTCCTTGTCTTGCTAGTTTTTTCCTCCTTCACTATCTACATATCTTTGCCCCAAATCATTCTTTCAATAGAGGCTTCACTGATCGGGCCCTTATTATCTAGGAGTTCTTCATCATCACAGGGCACGATCCCTTTCTGCTGGGACAATAACATCATCAACGATGGGAAAACCAAAATTCTAGATTGTCTTGCGGTGCAGTCAGTAATTTCCTTATGGATTATTACGCCGACATCAATCTTTCTGCACTTAACATTTGAATGTATTAGACATATTCTATCGAGGGTGACTGTGGTGCTGTGAGTAGAGGGCTTTAGCCTGCAGTTGACAAAGTGAAACCATATTTTGCTTTGCAGTATTAGGAAGCGTCGGTGCATCGTATAATTCTTCTAATGCGAACCCGTCCACACTACTTGCTCGACACATAAATCCTTCATCAACAAGTCTCTTTTGTCGTTTGTAATATCCT
Source organism: Gossypioides kirkii (assembly GCA_005610355.1). Lineage (NCBI taxonomy): Eukaryota > Viridiplantae > Streptophyta > Magnoliopsida > Malvales > Malvaceae > Gossypioides > Gossypioides kirkii. Next base: position 24,700,551 of record CP032245.1, read on the forward strand.
CAATCAACTAGGAGTGTTCATCCTCATCCATTTTAGTGTTGCATAACTCATTGATTTTGTTAGCACTCTATGGGATTAAACCTTCTCGAACAAAGATGAACTCTCTAACTCATGGTCATAAAGGTTAGTGTAAAATTCATGTACCATTGAAGGAAAATAGCTTCCAGGATGAGTGTAGAAAGTCTCCCACTTCAGCTTGGAGATGGTTTTGTAGACTTGCTTGCCCAAGTCTTGTTATTGCGAAAGGAGAATGCCCTGTTCTAGGTGAAAGTTTTGCTTCAAAATGTTGTCTTGAAACCGATCCTTGGTCACTTTTGTTAAAAAGATCACCGGTTCCTTTTTGTCCATTAGCATGGAGGATTCTGGTTCACGAAATGCAGTTTAGAGGACGAGTGTTCTTCAACAGACATGGTGGCTTTCTTGACTGATCCTCTCGTTCTTGCCATATTTTTTTGAGTGAAGAAGGTTTAAAGTTGTAAAGGTATGAGCTTGGGGAAGAGAAAGTGAATAAAAAGGGTTGCTTTATATGTGTTACAATCAGCACAGTGGATGGGAGGTTTATAGCGAGTGAAAGAAGAAGATGGAAAGGCGTGATTTTTTTGTGATAAACCGAAGGAGCATAAAGCTGGCGAGAATAAATGTATATTTTGAATAAATTTTCTAAGCAAAATTATTATCATTAAATTTGATTGATTTTAAATTTGAAAAAAAAATTCAAATGTATATTTAATTCCATTATTATTATTAACTTTTAAAATAATTTTTAATTATTACTTTCCATAACGTTAATAATTTTAACTTTCTTTAATTTTTTAATAATATTTTAGAAATTCTATACTTTATAAATATAAAATTTGAAATTTTATTAAATATTTTAAATTTTAAAAAAAATTGACCTCCGTCAGACACAATCGGCACGTTGGTGCCCTGGATGTGTTGGATCATCGGACACAATTGGACACCATCAGCACCTTGGTGCCTAGGATGTGCGGGAGCATCTGGCACAATCGGAAGCTAAGGTCAATGGAGGTGCGGGACCATCGGGAAGTATCGGTACCTTGGTGCCTTCCATATGCGGGAGCATCAGGCACCATCGGTAACTTAGGCCGATGGTGGTGCGGGACCATCGAGAAGCATCGGCACCTTGGTGCCTAGGATGTGCGAGAGTATCGGACACCATCGGTAACTTAGGCCGATAGTGGTGTGGGACCATTGGGAAGCATCGACACCTTGGTGCCTTGGATGTGCGAGAGCATCGGACACCATCGGTAACTTAGGCCGATGGTGGTGCGGGACAATCGAGAACCATCGGATGTGCGGGAGCATCGGGCACCATCGGTAATTAAGGCCGATGGTGGTGTGGGACCATCGGGAAGTATCAACACCATGGTGCCTTCTATGTGCGGCAGCACTAGACACCATCGATAACTAAGGTCGATGGTGGTACGGGACCATCGAGAAGCATCGGCACCTTGGTGCCTTGGATGTGCGAGAGCATCGGACACCATCGGTAACTTAAGCCGATAGTGGTACGAGACCATCGGGAAGCATCGGCACATTGGTGCCTCGGATGTGCGAGAGCATCGGGGACCATCGATAATTAAGGCTGATGGTGGTGTGGGACCATCGAAAAGTATCGGTACCATGGTGCCTTCGATGTGCAGAAGCATTAGACACCATCGACAACTAAGGCCGATGGTGGTGCGGGACCATCGGGAAGTATCAGTACCTTGGTGGTGTCTTGGATGTGCGAGAGCATCGGACACCATCGGTAACTTAGACCGATGGTGGTGCAAAACCATCGGGAAAGCATCGGCACATTGGTGCCTCGGATGTGCGGGAGCATCGGGCACCATCGGTAACTAAGGCCGATGATGGTGTGGGACCATTGTGAAGTATCGGTACCATGGTGCCTTTGATGTGCAGGAGCATAGGACACCATCGAAAACTAAGGCCGATGGTGTTACGGGACCATCGAGAAGTATCGACACCTTGGTGCCTTGGATGTTCGAGAGCATCGAACACCATCGGTAACTTAGGCTGATGATGGCGCGGGACCATCGAAAAGCATCGGTACCTTGGTGCCTCGAATGTGTGAGAGCATCGGGCACCATCGATAACTAAGGCTGATAGTGGTGCAGGACCATCGGAAGCATCGGCACCTTGGTGCCTCGGATGTGTGGTAGCATCGGCGACCATCGGCAACTAAGGTCGACGGTGGCGCGGGACTATCGGGATGCATTGACACCATGGTGCCTTCGATGTGCGGGAGCATCGGACACCATCAGCAACTAAGGCCGATGGTGGTGCGGGACCATCGGGAAGTATCGACACCAATTTACCCGAGTGCAATTTCAGTCTAGAATTGAATAATAAAACTTGTTGACCCGCGATAAACTGTCGCTGCAAAATAATTCTGTCATGCCATCGTTTGGTCTTTTTCGTGTAAATTGCAGCGTTTTCATAGGCATTTCACCTAATCTCTTCTAGTTCAATGATATCCAAAAGCCTTTTCTTTCCAACAGCTTCATAGTCCATGTTCACTTGCTTAATTGGCCACATTGCTTTGTGCTCCAGTTCAACTGGCAACTGACATGCTTTCCCAAAAAGCAGCAGATACGGTGACATCCCTAATGGAGTTTTATATGCTGCCAGTAATGCCCATAAAGCGTCTCCAGTTTGGAAGACCAATCTTTCCTTAAAGGGTTCACAACCATCTCAATAATGTTCTTAATTTGTCGATTGGATACTTCGGCTTGTCCATTGGTTTGCAGATGATAAGTAGTAGCCATTCTATGATTAACTCCATATCTATTCAGTGCGGCTGCCACTTGGTTGCAATGAAAGTGTGTACCCTGATCACTAATTAATGCCTTTGGTGTGCTAAAGCGGGTAAGTATATGCTTGTGAAAAAATTTAAGCACTGTCCTTGCATCATCCTTTGGGACTGCAATAGCTTCAACCCACTTCGAGACGTAGTCAACAACTACTAATATGTAAAGATTTCCAAATAAACTTGGAATGGTCCCATAAAATTCATACCCTAAACATTGAACAATTCTACCTCCATAATTGATTGCTGCAACATTTCATTATCTCGGGATATAGAACCAGTGTGCTGACACCTATCTCATTGATTCACAAAATTATGGGCGCCCTTCAATAGTGAAGGCCACTATAATCCTAATTGCAGAACCTTAGCAGCAGATCACATGCCACCGAAATGACCTTCACAAGGAGCATCATGACAATGCTTCAAGATTGAAAGTGTCTCCTCTTCTGGAACACAACTCCAAATGATGTTTCATTGCATATCTTGAATAAATATGGCTTGTTCCAATGGTACTTCGCTACTTCACGAAGAAATCTTTCTTTTTTATTACCTCTGACACCCAATGGGAGTTTTCCACACACTAGATAATTAACCAAATTCATATACCAAGGGTTGCATCTATAGGGTTGCATCTACAGCAAATAGCTTCCCATTTGGGAATGCATCGACAATTTGAAGTATGTTTCCATCTTCGCTGCCAACTTCCAATCGAGACAGATGGTCTACAACTTGATTCTCTAAACCTTTGCGATCTTTTATCTCGATGTCGAATTCTTGCAACAGTAAGATCTAGTGTATCAATCTTGGTTTTGCATCCTTCTTTGCAAAAAGATATTTCCACAGTAACCTTTGCACCGACAAGATATGAACGAAACTTGTCGAAAGCAAAGATTACAGCCAACAATTCTTTCTCTATAGTGGTATAATTAATTTGAGCCTCTATAAGAGTTTTGCTAGCATAATAGATGGTGTGAAATATTTTTCCTTTGCGTTGTCCTAGAACAGAACCCACAACAAAGTAGCTTGTATCGCACATAACTTCAAAAGGTTGAGACCAATCTAGTGAAATGACTGTAGGTGCATTTACTAGCTGCTTCTTTATTTGAATAAATGCATCCAGACATGCCTCGTTAAAGAGGTACTTTTGATTTTGTTCCCGCAATAAGCATAAGGGCTTTGTAATTTTCGAAAAATATCTAATAAATCTTCGGTAAACCCCTCATGCCCAAGAAAATTGCGAATGCCTTTCACATTTGTCGGTGGAGGTAATTTCTCAATGATTTCCACTTTAGCTTTGTCTACTTCAATACCTTGACTAGAGATGTGATGGCCTAACACAATGCCTTCAGTTGCCATGAAATGGCATTTTTCCCAATTTAGAACAACAAGATGCGTGTCTTCACATCGCTTCAATACTTTATTCAAGTTGTCAGCACAATGATCAAAATCATTCCCATAGATTGAGAAATCGTCCATGAAAACCTCTAAAGAATCTTCAATCATATCCGAGAATTTTGCCATCATGCACCTTTGAAATGTGGCTGGTGCGTTACAAAGATCGAAAGGCATACGGCGAAAAGGAAAAGTACTAAAGGGCAGGTGAAAGATGTTTTTTCCTAATCCTTCGGCATAATAGCAATTTGATTGTACCCAGAATATTCGTCTAAAAAGCAATAATAGGCTCTTCCAGCAAGCCTATCCAACATTTGGTCAATGAAAGGAAGCGAGAAATGGTCCTTCCTTATGGCAGCATTAAGTTTGCGATAATCCATACACACTCGCCATCCCGTAGGAATGCGTGTAAGAATTAACTCGTCTTTGTCATTGCTAACCACAGTGATGCCATTCTTTTTAGGTACGTATTGCATTGGACTTACCCAATTGCTATCAGAAATAGGGTGAATAATTCCAGCATCAAGTTATTTTATAATTTTCTTCTTCATAACTTCCTTCATCTTCTCATTTAAATTTTTTTTTGCTCAATCGATTGCTTGCCTTCATCTTCCAACTTGATCCTGTACATGCAAAAAGATGGACTAATGCCTCGAATACCGGTAATACTCCAAGCAATAGCTCGTTTATGTTGCTTAAGAATATGGACCAATTTCTCTTCTTGAGTTACATCTAGTGTTGCGGAGACAATAACTGGGAGAGCATTGTTATCACCAAGAAAGACATATTTAAGATGAGTAGGTAGTGGTTTCAATTCCAAAGTAGGAGCTTCTTCAATAGATGGCTTGAAAATTGGAGTCGTTCTGTTGGCTAAGTGTAAGGATTCAATTTGCCATCCATGCCTGAGATCAATATTATTAGCTTCAATTGCTGTCACAATAATCTAAAAATTCATCATCAGATGTCATCGTAAACTCCTCAAAAAGTAGTGTGCTTTGGTCATTGAATTCTTCTTCAATTAGATCATCTAGCCCATCGACATTATGCCATTCTTCTTTATCCTTGCATTGAATAGATTCAAAAACACTGAAGGTAAAATGCTCATCATTAAGTCGCATGGTCAATTCACCTTTGTAAACATCAATAAGAGTTCGTCCAGTGGCTAAAAATAAAAATAGTCGTCCCAAGATTCTGGGAACCTCCTTGTCTGCGTCACAATCAAGTATAATAATATCAGCCGAAAAAATGAATTTATCCACACGAAATAAGATACCTTTTATTTGCCCTTTAGGTTGAGCCAAGGATCGATCTGCTAGTTGCAATGTCACTGTAGTAGGTTTCATGTGACCAATTCCTAGCTTTCTAAAAGTAGATAATGGCACTAGGTTGATGCTAGCTCTTAAATCGCATAAAGCCTTGCCCAAATAATGGTTGTCAATTGAACATGGGATAGTAAAGCTCCCAAGATCATTCATTTTTTGGGGTAACTTATTTGCAAAGCAACACTACAGCCTTCTATGAGTGCAATAGCTTCAATATCACTGAGCTTCTTCTTCTTGGACAAGAGCTCCTTCATAAATTTCCTATAATTAGGAATTTGCACAAGAGCGTCCACTAAAGGAATATTGACATGAAGTTGCTTTAGTGTGTCCAGGAACTGCTGATACTTCTTATCATGCTCATTCTCCCTGAATCTTTATGGACAAGGTAAAGGTGAAGATACATGAGATTGCGTCGACACCTTTGATTGCGTCGATAGTTTCGAGGGTCGGACATTAGGCATATGATTGAAAATTAGTGGAACTTATTTGTCTAGTACATCGACAAGCTCTTCAGATTCAACCTTCTCACTGGTGATCACTTCACCAATATATTGAGATGCTACAGTAGAGTCTGTAGTCGGCTCGCTAGTTTGTTTACCACTCCTACGAGTGATAACCTTGCAGTGTTCTTTCCCCGTCGGATTGGGATTTTTTGTGTCACTAGGTAGTGTGTCCAGTGGTCGAATATTCAGATTCGAAGCAAGTTGTCCTAATTGTGCCTCCAACTCCCGAATAGAAGATGAATTCCCTTGCACCATAGCTTCCGTGCGAGTAATATGCTCCCACATTAAAGCTTCAAGAGTAGCTAACGGATCAGAAGGAGAAGCTTCTGTGTATTATTCTTGTCGATGTCCTTGAACATGCTGATTCTGCATTGAAGAGAGTTGTGGATGCGTCTGATTCTGTTGTGGATGCATCTGGGTGTGCTAATTGTAGTTCTGCTATTGTTGATTGTAATTCCCTTGTTTTAGATTATAATTGCCTTAAGTAGATTTATTCCCATATCAGAATGTCGCAGCATTTTTTCCAGCATTTTGGGTCATAGCTATTGTTGTCACTGCAAATCTCACAACAAATGGTAGGAACATTAACTTGTTGAGCGACTTGTATAGGTGCAACGTCACTAGTCCCTTGCTTATTTTTTATCACATTTTCAAGAGAAGAAACTTGAGCACAAAGTGCAGATATTGCATTCAATTCAATAACTCCTTGAGTAGCTTTTGCTTGTGCAGCTTTAGAGATGGGATATTGGTAATCATTCTAAGCAATTCTCTCAAGAATTCCAACAACATCATCATAAGTACATCATCATCAAGAATTCCAATTCAATAACTCCCTGAGTAGCTTTTGCTTGTGTTTCCTTTTGAATGTCGTGCATGGGGAAACATCAAAGTAAAGATTTATAACGTTCCCATGTAGTGTGAAGATTCTCATCTTCTAGCTGATGATAAGCTATAATATCATTTCGGAGACGAGCATTCATTGTCAGCGGGTTAAAGCGCAAAATAAACTGTGTTGCTAGTGCATTCCATGAAGTAATTGAGCTGATTGGTAGCCCAAGGAACCAAGTACGAGTTCTTCCCTACAATGAATAAGAAAATAATTACATTTTCAAAGCGTCATCAAGAACGCCTTGTAAACTAAAGGAAGGACAAATCAATAAAACTGATTTAAAATGTTCTCGTGAATCTTCATGTGGCAGACCAGCATATTGCCCATTAGAATTTAACATTTGAAACATTACTAGATTGAGTTCAAAATTCCCAACTTGGATTGTTGGCCTAACAACTCTCGATTATAAATCATCCAAGACAGGTACTACAATATCTTGTATAGTCCTATTTTGTATTTGCACGTTTTGTGACAACAGTGGGTCATTAGCTTTTTGTTACTGCAACGGGAGTATGGCTGCATCGTTTCTTGGTAAAGTCATACTCCTTTGTTCTTGAAGTCTCCTCCGAACGGTTCTTCCAATTTATGGATCAGAGTCAGCAATAAACTCCGAATTGTTTCGGGTTATAAAACACCTAAAATAAAATGTGAAAATAGCGACAAAAAGAAAACTTGTAACAAATAAATATTATATAATAAAAAAAAGTGCAAAAACAAAAAAATAAACATCAAACGAACGCCATCCCCGGTAACGATGCCAAAACTTGATCGACTGTTTAACATCAGAGCAATATTGTGCAAGCGTACACTATCGATGCAAGTATAGTAGACAGATATGAATCTATCGGATATCGATCCCACGAGGATGGTTGTCTTTTGTTTATCAATGTCAGTGCAATAAACAGATAAAAATAAGATAAATTGTGAGAATAGTTATCGAAACAATACTTTGAAAATAAAGATGAAATATGATAATGATAATGATAAAATGGGTTCCCCAACGTGAATATTCAACAAAATACTAAGTGCACACAAGGTATAAAAGGATAGGTGATTATCGATGTAATAAATTGTAATGAATATCTTACCAAGCTTAACTTCTGTATTTGATCTAAGACTTAAACATGCACATTAACCACACCTTCTGATGATGGTAATGAAACACAATTAAGAACAAGTGGATTAAATTCCTCTAATCCTCAAGCAACTTTCGTGTCATGCTTGTTAGCTTGAACTGTCATTCCAATTTCCAGTGGCAGTGATCACAATAACATTTCCATGCTAAAAACATTCAAACCCAAAGATTAAACAGTAGAAGCAAGGTTGAATAAAATTACATTTAACCCAGAATTCATGTTTACTTCCATATAACATGAAATAGAAAGTATTCACCAACGTTTAGAAAAGAAATATAAAAGAAACAATTGGAGAATACTATTCCTAGAAAATCTCGACTTGATCTCTCAATTCCTTGTTGTATCACACGCAAGGCTGCTCGTCAAGAGCTGATCTGCATCCTTTTCACGTCGGTTCACCCGTAGGAGACTTAAGCCGCCATAGCCAAAAGCTTTAAAGGATACGTTGAAGAAGATAATGCACGAAAAAGACTCCTCTTTTTTTCTCTTTCCTTGTGAATATTTATATTCTTTCAAATTGTACAGGTGTCCTTTCAGAAGAATTATTTTGCCTCTATCCGTACCAGTTGGTTATAGCAGATTGGACAGGTCACACATTTCTGTTCTTATCCGTATTGGAAGCTTCTTTGACAGCCGTCGGGTGCGACAACAGTCTTGGGTCCAATCTGGAAATACTCATGCAGCTACATTAGTACCGAAACATGACAAAATTAAGGATAAATAGGATAAGGTCCATTGAGTTATAAAATGCAATTTACTTAAGTAAAAATGCTAAAATATGTGCTAAAGATAACTAAATGGGGACAAGTTAACCAATAAGTAGGGAGAAAACATATGTTCTTTCTAGTACTATCAATAAAAAAAATAAATCTTCATTTCTCAAAGAAAATACATCCTAGACCTCTTGACTAAGACAACTATGATGGGATGCAAACCCGCAAAATCACCTATAGAAAGCAAACATAAGTTGCAAGCTGGAATAGGAGTCTGTGGACAAAAAGGATATCAAAGACTAGTTGGTAGACTAATTTATCTCACACACACTAGACTGGACATAACATATATAGTTAGTTTGGTAAGTCAGTTTATACATGATCCTCGAGAGTCTCATATGTAGGCTGTCTTTCACATTCTATGCTACCAAAAGTTTGCCCCAGGAAAAGGTTTCCTCCTTCATCATCTCCATATAGAAACTTTTACAAATGTAGATTAGGCTGGATCTCTAGATGATTGGAGGTCTACATCTGGATATTGCACACTTGTGGGAGGAAACTTAGCCATTTGGAGACGTAAGAAGTAAAGTGTGGTTGCTTGGTCAAGTGTTGAGGCACAATACCGAGCCATGGCTCAAGGTATTTGCGAGCGACTATGGTTATTAAAAGTTATAGAGGAATTAAAGTTGTTTAATAAGGGGAAATTATCCTTATATTGCAATAATAAGGCCGCCATCAATATAACCCAAAACCCAATACAACATGATCGAACAAAGGACATAGAAATTGATCGGCACTTCATCAAAGAAAAGTTGACTATCAATATCTTGGGCTTAAGTCATGTAGCCTCTCACAAGTAATTAGCTGATGTGTTCACTAGAGTACTTAACAATAGAAGCTATCATAATTTGGTTTACAAATTGGGCATGTGTGACATTTATGTACTAAAAGTGGGGGCGTGTTAATAGCTTATCTTACCTAATCTCATTATCGATTTTTAAGGATTAGGTTAGCTTAAAATTAGGACTATTGATTTAATGTATTGATTACATTTCCTTAGTTTGGCCTAATCTTTTAGTATAAATAGCCATATAAAATTTTCTATTGGAATAAGCAAGAGAAAATAATTCCTATTATCAACAATAAAAACATCCTTCATTTTTTGTTAAGCATGAGTCAAATTCAGTTTTAGAGATTGAACAATCTCATCCCAAGTTTGTAAAGTTATATCCACAACATTTAGTTTGGAAATTCAAGGACAATAAGACAAAAGAGTGGTAGAGGTCACCCATATATTACTTCCAAGGGTGTAGTCTTCAATGAAGTGTGAAAAAGAGTGTTGTAAGAATATTCCACCCATGTAAACCAATCCATTCATTTGGAAGGATGAAAACTAGTAAAACACCTCAAGTACATCTCTACCATCGAATTGAAAATTTTGGTTTGGCCATTCGACTTTGGCTGGTAGGTTGGAGAGAAACAAAGTTTGGTGTCACTAAGACAAAAGAGTTCTTTCCAAAAGGCACTTGTGAAGGTGATATCACGGTCAGTCACCTTCAATAGAGTATGGACGGGAAAGGGGCAATAAATGATGATATTTAGAGAGAACATTAGGATGACATTTTTCCCATGTGGGTAGGAAGGCCCATGAAAAAATCTAATGATATGTCTGACCATATTTGTTCTGGAACTAGCAATGATTGAAGATAAGCAAGCTACAAAGTTTCTATTATGTGACATTTGCAAATGCTGCAAGTGAATACAAAGTCATGAAAATGATGTTTCATACCTGTTTAATGGAAATCCTTTGCAATCTAAAATAGTGTGTTTTGGTATCCCTCATTCCCTTGGTTATGAAATGATGTCATTACTACTTGAATGGAGGGATAGTTTGAAGCCAAGAATAACCAATTTTTGTAGAAGAGTAACCCATTTTGTAACTCCACTGATCTAATACATCACCATTATTCATGTATTAAATGCTAGATTTGCAAAGAACTTTTTTTTTCACATTTGATTTCATCAAAGAGGCTCAATTAAGTCATTTAAATAGAAAAAGGGAAGTTGTTCATTATCTCTATAGGATAAGGCATCAACTACTGTTTTGCACTGACTAGCCTTATACTAAACTAAAAATGAGTAGCCCAAAATTTTCTCTAACCAATGTTTAGGCGAAGTGAGGGCCTTTTGGTCCAATAAAAATTCAGACAGTAATGGTTATTATGTTCAACAAAGGTTTGCCCCATTGATAAGAGCGCCAATGTTGGATGGTTTTCAACAGACTTATCCACTCGTTTTCCTAAGCTGGTAGAGAACAATGCCATTTCACCAATAATCTGCTAAAAGAATACTATAGTTTATTTACTCTGCAATCAAATAGCCTCAATATTGACTGCCCCCGAACGTACTCCTGTCCGGTGTAGATTTTAGGCTTTCCACAAGTATACGAGTTAGATTGTAAATATAGTGTGTACAATGAAACACTTGGTAGTATTCCGAGGATAGTACCCAAAGGAGGCATGAGACAATAGTAAATTAAATCCCTGTAGAGAATAAAAATAATTACTAGTCACCTTAGTGATTATAGTACGAAATATAATAAAAATATAGTTTGTGCAAAGCATAAAAAGAAAAGAAATAAAAGTAAATAGTTGAGATGTAGAAGATCTTATAAACGACTTTGAGGATATTAGGTCGCTTCAGTATGAGTTCTTCAATTGTTGGGTTTTGGGATTTTGTTTTAATGAACTAGTCACTACCCCAGTTGGATCTCTTGATCTTGCACCAGTATAGCAAGTCGATAGAGACTACTTATCGCTGAATGTCACAGTCTAAATCGATTTGGGGAAAAAGTTTTTACGGATGGGCAATACCATTTTTGGGTTCATTCCCACCTAAATGACGTTCTAGGGTTTGTCAGGCCTAGTGTTTGTTTGATTTTCTTCATTTCCCAAACAGCTAATCCGAAACATGAAAATCTCAGTTTAAACAACAATTAAATAATCATACTTCCACTCCCTAATTCCCCAAAATGAAATTAGTTCCTCATGGTTTTCTTAATCATAATTAAAGCAAAGATATATAAGAGCATACAATTGAATACTCAAATGAAAAAGAAACTTGATTTGTATTGGCAATTTGTCGGGAAAAACTCCTTGAACGTTTATACGAGTTCTACAATATCATTTCAAATGGAAATACAAAATAAAAACGAAAAGCTAATAAATGGTGTGCTTAAACCTAGTGCTAAATGCCCTATTTATAGCCTTGGCCGATCGTTTTCCTCAACCCTAGGTTAGCTTCTGTCTTTCGTGTTTAAGTTGCGTTGTGAAGATGAAAACACCCTTCAGTTAATGCAGATTCACATTCTGGGGTCTATGTCACGACACACCAGGTCCTGTGTCGTGACATAGCAAGTAATCTTCTTTTCTCGCTGCTGGCCTATTTGTTGCGACATATAACTCCCTATGTCATGACGTAGCGACCAGTTTCACTTTTGCTCTATTGCTAAGGGTCTCCTGTGCACTCACGAAGTAGGTTAGCTAATCTTTAGGCCTCATTTGGCCTTGAAAGCAATAAAATACCTTTTTAGAACAATTTATTCGAAAGATAACAACTAAGTTAAAATCTATAAAAACATAAGGGAAAACACTTGATTTCAAACTTTCAAATGTGAAAACTAGTTCAATCTGCTAGTTACAAAATTAGTAGATCAAATACAAGAATTAAATGCTTCATATTCAATTGTAAAAGGTTGAGAAAAATCTAAAACTGCCAATACTGAAGTGGCTGTCACAGCAGCTTTGAGTTTTTCAAAATTTTGTATTGATTGGTCTATCTGAATGGAAGAATCCTTACGGAGTATAGCCATTGTTGGAGTTGAAATGGATCTTTAGTTTTATAAAATTTCCAATAGTACCTCGTCAGGCCTAAAAAACCTCATAAACTATGAGCAGTTGAATGTTTAGGGCAGACGGTGATAGCTGAAATTTTACTAGCATAAACCCCATCAATAATGATGATGTAGTTAGAAAATTTTGGTTAAGAAAACGATTTTTTGTTACAACAAAAGTTTAAAAATTTTGAAAATTGAGTTGGTTTGTAATATTTATAGTAATAAACTTTTTCTCAAAAACTACTTATGTTTTGTGTGAGATGAATTTATATCATTCCTAGCTTTCAACAAAAAGTCCTTTTCCGCTATCCTCATACCTCGAATTGCGTTGAGTGTGGTCTCAAACAAGAACCAAACACATAACAAAAAATGATTTATTACTTTTTATAGGAAAATAATTCTCTCAATAGAAATCGATAGAAATTGTAATTCCAAGAAAATAAAATTTATTCTAAGAAAATAAATATGTACTGCTTTTTGGTAGAATAACAATATATGAAACTTATATTTAATAGCTCTACTAGTGTAATCTATTTATAGGGAGAGATATGAGAGTCATAGTTGAATAAGTTTAACACAAATAATATTTATTTAATAAAAAATAATTTTCTATTCCAACTAAAAGAGGGGGCAACACACCCTAGATAAAAACACTGGGGTTGTTGAACCTCACATGTAAAATGAAGAGAATTGACTCTCTCATTTATTATGTCCACTTATATCTATTTTCTAGACTTTTAACTTAATACTTTATAATTCAATTTAATCCAATATTTGTTTTCTAATCTCAAAATAAAAATTATTTAGATTATTAATTTAATTAACTAAATTAATTTCTCAAGTAAATAGTTTTATCAACTAAATTCTAATTCTGTTAATGTCATTATGACATTACCATAAAAGAATCTATAAGAAAATATATTTAATTTTCATATTCAATGTGAGTAATTAATTTAATTCGAATTTTGAATTTCAATTATTTAAATAACAATTCAAAAACATTAAAGTAATTCTCAATTCATTTCTCTACTTAGTGAGAAAACACATTTACTTGTGAATTTGACCCATTTCTTTAACTTAATCATTTCTTTTCATTTTTGTTCATTTGATTCTTAATGCAATTCATTTATAGTTTCAACAAGCTAGGAAAGTGATCGATTGGATATTTATAATTAGGGATCAAATAATAAATGATTAAGTTCTAACTTTTTGCCTATTAATTATAAACTTACATCAAAATATTCGAGTCACACATGCATAATTCGTCATCCACTCAGGATTTATGTATGTCACACTACGAACGCTAGAAGTGAATAATTTCATAAACGGACTCAAGATCTATTCATCTTGGGTCTAGTTTGATGTACTATTAGTCTAGTCAATTACATTTATGTCTTTATCTTCTAGGAGTCATCTGCTCCGATGCCCAAGATAAAACATCTCTCTAATTGGACTTGATAGATGACATATTAGTCTTTCAATCAGTTTGCTCATTTCGGATTAGACTAAGGACATGTTTATGTTCGTCTACTAATACAAGTTGTCTTTCCGTATTATGATCCGACCAAATAATATCACTTAGTATTAGTTAAACATTATAAAACCAATGAGCTAATATTTGCTTCTATTTTTCTTTACATGCAAAAATCACATGAGGACAATATACAAAATATTTATGTAATTCATGAATAATTTTATTAATCAATCTATTCGAAAAATTTACAAGCATACTTAGACAAAAATTCTATACTTGGGGCACTAGATCCAACATTTTATCCCTTCCAATAAGTCTACAAGTTCCCACATTAAGTTGGATTTCATATAATTCATCTAACCATTCTTAACTATTTCCAAGAGTTTGGAATCATCACTCTACATCGCTTCGTCTAGTGTGAGTGGGTCATCATCTTCCTATTTAGTACTCTGTGTTTAAAGCACTACCCATGATTGGAAAACTCTAACCTATGAGGGACCTTCCCATTGCAATGAAACTCCATATGTTGCTAACCGTTTTAAGTTCTACTATTAAGAGTTGGTTCCAAAATCAATATTGTAGAGTTTTGAGTATTTCTTAAAAGTTCCTTAAGTACTTCTTTATTTCGAGGTTTAAATCTTTCATGTAACTCTCCTTAATAAAGGTAGCATGAATTGATACTATAATTGTTTGTTCTTTCTGGTTATAAAACAAATCACCCTTTATTCCTTTAAGACATCCTAGAAACATGCATAACTCTATCTATGAATCCAACTTCCTCGCATCTTTATCCAATACGTGGGTGGGCATCTCAAATCCTAAAATGCTTTAGGCTTGGCTTCCCATCGTGACATATTTGTATGGAGTTTTAGGTGCAACCTTAGTTGGCGCATCATTCAAAATGTAGCAAACCATTTGTAAAGCGTATCCCTAAAAGGAGACGAGCAACTATAGATAACTTAACATCGATTGAACCATTTCTAATAAAGTTTGATTCTTTCTCTTAGGCATGTCATTCTATTATACTAGTTTTGACTTGGTGAATTGGGATAATATACCATTCTCTATGAATTAAACTAAGAACTCATCCAATAAGTATTCCCCACCATGACAAGGTCGAGGTGTCTTTATGGGTAAACCTAGTTGTTTTTCCACTTTCGAATGAAACTGTTTGAATTTATTAAATGTTTCACTTTTTCAATGCACTAGATACACATACCCATATATGAAATAATAATCTATGAATGTTAAGTAATAATTCTAACTACCTCGTGCGCTAACATTCATGACCTTCGTTCCTTTTGCATTAAAAGATCGCTTAGTCATCTAACCTTCCAAGAAAGATTTACATTTTGGAAGATAAAATTCGTTAAGTGAACTTAAGGTGTCATCTTTCACAAATCTAGTGATTCTTTATTGGTTAATATAACCATGTCTAAAATGCCCCAAATACATCTCGTTAGAGTGAGAAGTCTTAAGTCTTTTATTTGTGAATTCAATTTCAAGTTGTGTGTACATCTTTATTTTGAAAAAATAGAGATTATTTGACATCTGTCCATAATAGATACGAGTATAATTTCTAGAAATTGCAATACTATTATTGAAAGTCACAATTAAGCCGCCTTTAAATTAACATGCAATAGAAATTAAGTTTGTCTTGAAAGTAGGTACATAGAAAACATCTTTCAAAATAGTCTTCCTAAAAGTATTAAAATAAAGATGTACATCTCTCATTGCTTCAATTCCCACACTTGTCCCATCTCCGGTCCGTAATGAAAGACCTTTATCTTGAAGATTTTTTATTTCTTTGAAACCCTATACAGAAACACACACATGGCTAATGGCTCCAAAGTCAATGACCCAATTGTCTATTGCACCTTTCATTAAGAAAATTTCTATCATAAAGAATTTCATACCATTTCCCTTAGTGGCTATGTAACACCCAAAACCCATCGCCGTCATCGGTTAGGGACCCGGGGTCCTTACGTTCAACAATCTCAGAATAATTTCCAATATTAATGCCTTTATTCATATTTTAATAAGGTTTTATGTTATACACATCATGAATTACAATGAGAAGTCAATACAATTCAAACAGGGGTAAAAAGATCATTTCCACAATTCTGGGAGAATTCTATCGGTACTTGTTAGACAAGTATCGATAGTAGTCAAGTTAGGAAATAGTGTTAAAATAGTAGCAATCTTCTACCGATACTTGAAATGGTTCTATCAATACCAGTGTACTTTCTACCGATACTTGACATGCGTATACCGATACCAAAAACTCCAGAGAGCTAGGAAGTTTTACATTGCAACTTCTACCAGTACAAGTAGACGTTCTACATATACTTGTATGTCTAGAACTACCGATACATCAAATTATGCTACTGAAACAACACAAGACAGAATCTAACCTCTCTCCTACTCTGTACTTCTACTGATACATGTAAGAGAACTACCGAAACAAGTAATCAGATTTCCAAAAAATGCATACAATTCTTCTAAGTATTGAAAATACTATAACAAAACATTTCATAGGTATAGATTTAATATGATATTATTCTAAAATGACTCAAAACAAGGTTACAACGAATCATTACAAGTCATACTAACTCGATACAATCGAGCCAAACATTTTGAAAACATTTTAAAGGTTTTTACAACAAAACATATCAAGTTCCCATATAAGCCAGGTGATACGAAAGACTACCAAACGAGCTCTCGAGATAGTGTGATTCTTCTCGGGGATCCGATCTTCAATAGCAAGACGAATTTACAAAACAAAGACAATACACAGGTAAGCTTATAGAGCTTAGTAAGTTCGTTGTACAATTAACTTACGTAATAACCAAAAACGAGAACATGAATGTGAACTATCATTTCCATTCCTTCCATCTTCAATATTCAATACCCCTTTTGGGTCTTGCAATGAAATAACTCTTGCGATCCAGTAATGCTCTTACGAGCCAATATGCTCAAACGAGCCAGTATGCTATTCCTTCCGCTTCTTCCTTCACGTTACAACATCAAGAATTAAAACCACACAAGAAAGGTTAGCATTTAACAAGTCGAATATAATAACACAAACTTACCGAACGAATTTGTAGCAAAAAGGAAAGTCCGGAGATTACTCTATAACTTTCCCTTTTCCTCGATCTGTCACTCGATCGTGATCTAAATCAACAAGTCATCACATTTCCATATTAAATCATGAAATTTAAATCGTTTCTTGCAGTTATGTCCTTTTTTAGAAATTTACAAAATTACCCCTATACTTTTACTTTTATTCAATTTCATTCTTTAAGCACAAAACATGCAAAATAGGTATTTTCTCAACACACAACCTAGCCGAACATTCATAACCCCTAAATAAGTCCCTAAAATCCATTTATTTCACACCAAGTACAATAATATCATCATTTTAACATTTTAGTCCTTAAACCCTAATTTCATCAAAAATTACTTTACAAAAACATCAAACCCAACCACCAAGCGTACTAACCCATCTTAATCCTTCAAGAATAAGCATATTCATCAATGGTGAAATATTCAACATTTTACAGAATCACAAATTGGCCCTTGGATTAGCTAGATTAAGCTAACATGGACTCAAAAACATAAAAATTACTAAAAATGGGCATCATTTGCTTACCGAAATTGAGGTTCAAAGATTAGAACACCAAACCCTAGTTTCCTTATTCTTACCGTGGAAGAAGAAGGTGAAAAAGATGAGAATTTCATCATTTCTTCTTAATTTTTACTTATATACTTAATGGCAAAATGGTAAATTTTAAGACTTTCTTAATTAACTTCTTGTTTAGTCTTAACAAATCCTATTTTTATTAATTTCATCTCATGTTAAATCAGCCACTAACATACCTTTGGTTAATTCACTCATTTGGTCCCTCTATTTAGCCAACTAAACTTTTGTATCCTTTTACGATTTAATCCTTTCTTCTCATTTAACTATCTAAATGTCAAAATTCCTCAACCAAAATTTATTACGTTGCTAATGACACCATAAATATTTAAATAAGTAAATTCACGACTCGACTCATCGTAGTTGTGATTCCAAAATTACTATTTTTGACACCACCGAAAATTGGGTTGTTATAGGCTAAGTAATCCTTCCAATCTTTATAGTTGACTTCGAAGTGTCCTTTCTTAAAGAGTCAATAAAGATGTACATCTCGCATTGCTTCAATTGCCACACTTGTCCCATCTCTAGTCCATAATGATAGACCCTTATCTTGAAGATTTTTCATTTCCTTGAACCTCTATAAAGAAACACACACATGGTTAGTGACTTTAGAGTCAATGACCAGTGGCCTATTGCACCTTCCACTAAGAAAATTTCTATCATAAATAATTTCATACCATTTCTCTTAGTGTCTAGGTAATCCTTCTAATCTTTACAATTGACCTTGAAGTTCCCTTTCTTGTTGCAAGAGAAACACTTAGACTTAGAGAAGTCTTTAGGCTTCTTAGTTATCTGCCTTTCCATTTTTTAATACCCATAGGATTTAGCCTTGTTTCTCTTAGTATGTTTTCCCTTCTTCCCTTAGAGGAAGAATCAACCACTAAGTTTACTTTTGCTTTTCAGACCAATTGATCACCATTCAACATCAAGTCATAGGATTGTAATTCCTTTATGAGTTGTGTAAGTATTAGATTCTTGTTTTCAAGGTTATATGCGTCCCTAAATCCTAAAAATTCCTTAGACAAGTGTTTTCCACAATTTCAATTTGTGTGTTATGGTTCAAATTGAAGTTATTATTTGCGGTCTTGACAAAGTAACCCATAAGAGTAATCATATGGTCTTGACTAGAGTACCAAGTTTCTGATGGGCATTCATCAAACAAATTATAGTCAAATTTCAAGACAAGGGAGCTTGACTTTTGAACATGTCCTCTAGTATGTCTAGAATCGCTTTGGCAATCTTATAGCTCTCCAGTGCTTATAAAGGGTGTTGGTCATGCTTGCCAACATGTAGCAACAAGCTATCTCATTAGATTCCTCTTTGTGGTTTCTAGCCTCATTTTGAGTAGATGGAGAACATTTATTATCATAAACCGTTTTGAGTTTCTATAGCTTAGGACAATCATGAGGTTCCTTTTCCATTCATTAAGTATTTTCATTCAGTTTGTTGTCAAAAAGTAGGTGCCATTTTCAAACTGAAAAAATTTCATTCATTAATATCTTTTTATTAAGGAAATGTTTGGAAAGCCTTTTGCAACATTCAATATGCATTAATATGATTCTTGCATCTTTCATTAAACCTTGAAAACATTTGTAAGTTTCTTCAACGATAACTCCTACATCCATTGAATTATGTCACCTTGGAGCAATCTTAATAAACTAGTAAGTACATGCATTTCCATCCAATTAATACGTGAACCTAATCCCTTAATTATTCGCACGTACTAATGAGCACTTCACGTTTGACCATCATTCTAACTTGAATTGAGCTTTGTGGGAAGTTACTTAACTAGAGAAATCTTGAGTGTATAATCATCAACTCAATACCCATTACATCATGTATCACAAATGAGTCATCTTGGGAGAACTTTGACAAAGTTACTTTATCATATTTAAAAAAATTAAAATATACTCATATACATAACCCAAAACATGTGTATAAATACAAGAATGTCACATCTTATCAAAATTAACCAAACATGAAGAAGAGAGAAAATTCAAAATTGATTTATACTATAAACATAGCACAATTTGGCTTTGATACTAATTGTTGAAAAATCTGATTAAGAAAATGTTTTTATGATATTGTGGAAGTTTAAAAATTTTGAGGTACTAATACCAAATTGTTACGATCTCAATAAGATATTTGGTTATGGGTTGATTCAAGGTAGAATTAAACTTAGTAAAAGTGTGTGTGTTTTTAACTATGGTACTCTTTTGTTAAGAGAGAACCTGTAATCTCTACAGCTAATGAGTAAAAATATGGAATAAATTTCATCTTGTATTTTTCTAAATTCAAATAACTTTATATAAAGCCTTGTGGAACAAACCACCTTATAAACAAGAAACAAAGTATAACAAGCCACCTTAAAAATAAGGAACAAAGAGGAGGCATAACCTACTCTAATCCTATTGAAACGGGACAGTGGAGGCATAACTTCTTGACTAACAATCAAAGAAATAGGAAAACTTAACAAGTAGAAAAATAAACAATAAACTGATTGAATTCAAATCTTAAACTTAGTAAATTTCTCGTGTGTAAAATAATGGTAAACTATGGGTGTGCTAACATCATCATACATAAACAATATTATCAAATGTTTATGTCCATATGACCTAATAATTCTTCCTACTTACCTTGTCCTAAACATAACAAAGAACTATTATTACAAATAACCAAAATGAATCTTAAAAGTGACTAAGTAAAACTCTTAAAAATGATAATTTTAACAAATTTTCATATTTTCCTTTGAGCGAACAAGTGCATAGATCTTTCCGAAACGAGTTCGATGAACTATTCAAAATTTCAAAATAAGGTTTGTGGGGACCAAAAATTAGATTCTTAAAAGAAATAAAAAATTGTGTTGTTTTCTACCATTTTAGAAATATTCCTAAATGAAAAGTTACTAAAATATAGAGTTTTGCTATAAAAAAATTATTAGAATTGAAAAAAATCCATAATTGAATGTTTCTCAAAATGGAATCTGTTGGCAGAATGGTAGCCTCCTAAAATGCAAAGCTTCCATGAATAGTTAAATTCATCCAACAAACTTTCTCTTAGCATATTTAAGCTTGACAAATGTCACGAGTTAACTTAATATGTCTAAAATTGAAGTTTATTCAACTTTGATTTCATTTGGTGTGCTTTGCTTCCAATGAATGCCCATTTGGTAAAATGAACCCTTGTGAATCATTTGTCAAGTTTCCATGGTTTACATTACTCGCCCTTATTCCAAAAGGATTTTCTCTTGGATCCAAGCCTACATAATAGAAAAAGAAATTGAAAGATAACTAAAGAGTGATTATTATTTCTTGCGGTTATTGAGAAAAACTTACTCTAAAAAGAAAATAACAAAGGCAAGAGGAAAGTAGAAGGAATTTTTATTGAAAATATATATTTTATTGAACTAGAAACTAGGGAAATAATTCAACAACCATTGACTAAAAATAGGCTATTAAGAAGATTCATAATCTCTAAAAAATCTTAAAAAATTAGAAACAAAACAAAACTTACTAAAATTAGATAGATTATTTTGTTATAGTAATTGAAGCAAATCTTCAACACTCCTCCTTACTTCAGCTGCTGCAAATTCCAAGTTTCTTCATAAGAAACTCAAACTTACATCTTGCTAGCTCTTTTTAAAGCAGTAGAGAATGCTTAAACTTCTCTTTGAGTAAGTTGAACTGCAAGAGCTTCCACCATGGCAATAGCTTCCTATACAACATCCTTGTTTCTTTCAGTCACACATCCTTTTAAAGATTCCATCACATCTTTAAGCTTATTAAAAACAAACATTTTTCCTCAGTGATGCTACCTCTCTGATTCTAGCCTCTTTAAACAACTTGGTAGCAATAACTAACCCCTTCTCGAATTTATTAACAAGGTCACAAACAAAAAGGTGATTTTGCTACTCTAACAACAATGTAGTCTCACGTACAACAATCTCCTTCATGGATATAATTTTAAGGCATTCACAGTATGATTATTTGCCCCAATTTTGTAATTGGAGAAACAAATCGAAGCAAATATTATATCAGCTGATATAGTTGGAAGTGCTTTCATTTGTACAATATCGCTAAAATTCTAACTTACCCTCATCATTATTCTGAATCTACTTCCATTGAGAGATGACGTGATGTGAGGTCCAACCACATTAGTTGTATTAATTTCAACTTTTCAATAGCTTTCCAAATTGATTGCTTAAATGGAAGTCTCGATTGTTATCCTTATTGGCAAGCTTTGCAATATGGAAATTTAGATTCAAATCAAGGGAAACTTTGAATCAATTCCTTTCTTTGCAAATTCACAATAGCTGCATGTTTGAAATGTCCAAGCTTTTTGTCCCAAACTTCAACATGGATATTTTTTTGCAGAGAATGCAACTTGCTTCTCCTCCCGTGGATCAAGTGCAAAATTTTTCCCTTTCATTTTTACTTTGAATACATCATTGTCATTTGCATATTTGATTAAACATTGACTTGTTTCAAAGATATCTTTGAAACCCTTTTGAATTAATTGGCCAACACTCAACAAATTTTGGCTGATGTTAGGTACAAATAACAAATCTTTGATAAATTTTTGTACTTGAAATGCTTTCAATTACAACTATGCCTTTTCCCTTGAATGCAATGTACTCTACATTGCCAATCTTTACTTGGGCAACTACTAAAGTAACCAATTCTTTGAAAAGATCATGATTAAAAGACATATGGTTGGTGCAACCACTATCAATGAGACACTTCTCACTTGAATGACAAACTACCAAGCAAGTAGTCACAAAGCGTTACTCCTCCTCTTATTCGTCAGCAACTTGAGCAAGATTCTTTTGCTGCAAATTTACCTATGCGACAATCTTTTGCTGAGTATTGCTTTTGCAAATTCGTTGATGATGCCCCAACTTCTGACATATTTCACATTGCTGGTTTGGCTTTCTCCAGCATTTGAAAGGTGGATGACCCTTTCTTCCATAGTGTATAAGGAAGAAAATCAAATTTTATTCTTGTATTTGTAATGGAGGAATCAAAACATGAATTTCCCTTCTTGTTCTTTTCATGTTTCTTTCCCTTTCCTCCTCGACTATGTTGAGCTTTCGCAGCTAATGCACCTTTAACAAACCCTTTAGATCTCAAGAGCCTTCTTTCCTCTTATGCCTACAAAGTATTTATCAATTCTGCGAAACTAACCTTTAACAAATCATTAATATTTTCCAAAAATGAAATGGAAGCTTCAAATATTTCAGGAATAGTTACAAGAATTTTTTGAACTAATTTGGAACAGGAAGTTCAAATCGAAGTAATCTTACTTTGTGATTCCAAACAATTTTTCAAAGTGCTTCTTCACCGTCTCGGAGTCCTTCGTCTTCTGGCGTTCAAATTCTCTAACTAGGTTCAACTTTTTCATGCCTTTAATCCATTCATCTCCTTCATACTCCTCCTTTAAGAAATTCCAAACTTCAAAAGCTGACTTCATTGTCATGATTCTGAGAAAGATTTTAGATGAGAATGCAACAAATAAGATAGCTCTTGCCTTTAATATTCATGATTTTCTCTCCTTGTGATTCTTGATTTGTTCCATAGTCGGATTAGAAGGTAATGAAAGAACTTCATAGTCCTCTTTCACAACTTCCTAAAGATCATTTGCCACTAAATAAGCCTCCATTCTTACTGCTCACACATGGTAACCTTCACCATTGAAAACAGATAGCGCAAGCACAGTGACAGGGATTTCGAAATCCATAGAAGAAGAAGGAAGACAAAATATTTTTCCTTAGTTACAAGTCCCTTAAGAAGATAGCTTTTGATACCAATTTATTGGAGTTTTTGATAAAAACTTGCTTTGAAAAGAAAACAATAAAGTAAAGAGGAAACTAGAAGGAACTTTTATTAAAAGTGTAAGTTTTATTGAACTGAAAAATAATGTTTATATAGGAAAAAATTCAACAATAATTGACTAAAAATAGGCTACTATGAAGATTCATAATCTCTAAAATTCAAAAACAAATAAAAAATTACGAGATTATTTTGTTATGGTAACTGAAGCTAATCTTCAAAATTATTTTTAAGGGAATCTGGGTTTTTTTATTAATAATAAAATTGGAATAAATAGAAATCCACAGAGTAAAAAAGAAATCAAATCCAAACAGAAAAATCTAGACTAAACAAATAAAATAATAACCCAACATTTGATCTGGTTTCCATTCAGGAGAGCATTCTAGAAATCTATCATTTCAAAAGCCATACCTACTTTCCCTTTCCATAGACAAACAACAGCCCCATGGAAACCTAAACAGTAACTTTTGATTCTAAGCAACAATCAAGTTAAGAAGTGCTGATGACTGGAAGACAAATTTGGCTTTTATAAGTGTTCACCAAGCATGTTTATGCAGATCATGAGTTTGATGAGTGTCACCTAAACATCTCAATACAAGCAGTTATTGTAAAAACTACTTTAAATGCAATAAGTGCATATGCTGAATGGCCCATTTTGTTTGATCTTGCTAAATTTTGTATCATTCATGAGTGTGGTTTCCTATTTTTTTCTCTTGATGTTCACTTTTATGCTTTTGAGCT
Organism: Gossypioides kirkii; assembly: GCA_005610355.1. Taxonomy (NCBI): domain Eukaryota; kingdom Viridiplantae; phylum Streptophyta; class Magnoliopsida; order Malvales; family Malvaceae; genus Gossypioides; species Gossypioides kirkii. The sequence continues at coordinate 24,724,977 of CP032245.1, forward strand.
ATTTAAACTAGTCACTCCAAGAAAGAGACCTACTAATGACTACTTTTTAATTTGATTCTGTAATGAGTAGCATCTTTCAATTTGATGAGTGCATCAAGAAAATTTTTGCCCTATAAATCTATAGTGAAAAGAAATAAAATTTTTATCACCATGGACTAGTCAATATCACTCAATTTGATGAGTGCCTCGATCTCAACTAGATTCTCACCCACAACAAAGTGATTGTTTCTGTTAGTTTCTTCTTCAAAATCATTTCCTATTCCTTTAAATTTTTAACTATAAAATAGAACAATTCCCGATCAGCATCCAAATCTCGACTTAGACTCGACTTCACTATGGCATATACCTCTAAACTCAATTTCAAGCTTGATATAGTTCAAGAATTGGCTAAACCTACAGCTCCAGTACCATTAAATGTAATATCCCATACTTGATCTGATCGTCGGGTTTGAGTAAGGGGATGCCACATTCATTACCAAAGCAACTATGATCTCAATTGTAATTACTTCGGCAATTTAATTTCATTAAATGATTACAACATATTATATAATCAATTTCGAGGTGAAAATGAGGTTCTGAAGGCTCTTTCGATAACCTGAGATCGATAGAGGACTAAAATAGAAAATTTTAATAGTTTATCGATTTGGTGTCGCGACCATGAAGGGATCATGTCGCGGCATCAAGGGAAAAAGCTAGGCGTCGCAATTTCAATATTGTAGTATGTTACAGACAATTACAAACCATTCATATACAAATTAAAACTCTAAATCTCAATTAATTATCATACAAATCATGAACAATCAAATTAACATATGTTTCAATCAATTTTGGTTGAATATCGAGCTTATAGAAGGTTAAAACTAAGCATGCAACTATTGTGAGAAAATCAACAAGCAGGGTCACACGGTCGTGTCCCCTGACCATGTGTGTGAGCTAAGCCCTTGTGAGATGGATCACACAGCCGTCTCCTTGGACCGTGTAACAAACTGTGCCTGTATGCACCAAAATTACCTAAAATTTTCTAGATCACACGGTTGTATCATAAGCCCGTGTATGGCATACGACCATGTTCCAGGCCGTGTATATCTATAATAACCTATCAAAACAAGTTTTCTACCATTATTCATCTAAGCTACAAGCCATCCATTTTGAACCACATTTATCCATTTCAAAAGCATTAAAAAACAAGCCAATACCATCATTTTTAATCACCATTCTAAGTGCCTAACCAATATGCTAAAATATGACACCTCAATTCACAATTTAAAATAAACCAATTTATCACACTCGTCCATACAAATATGCCTTCAAGGAACCTCAACAAGTTCAACCAAACATATGTTATTAAACCCTTCTTAATACATAATGAACCACCCATATTCATTCACAAATCAACACCAAAGATTACCAATCAACCACATCACCTAACATAATATCAAATTAACCTTTATACCATGAATCTCATAAACCAAAATGCTTAGCAAGACATTAACAACGTGACCTTTCTCATCACATACATAGACATTATATACATAATCTTCAAATGCCAAAAAATACAAAATGATCAATATAGTTATAAGACATCCTAAGTACATGCCAAGACCAAAATGAAAACATCACCAACACTTGAGTCAGGGATTTTCCGTATAAAACCGTACGCTGAGTATAACTAAATCATATTTCTATAATATGAACATTGAAATAGAATGTAATACATTTAAACTGCCTAAGTTTAAAAAACTAGATAATCCTATGCAAATAACATATCAGTTATGCCAACTCATGTATTCATTGTTTGAATTTTATACATTTTACTGATGTTTACATATGGTAATTCTATTTCCCACATCACTTGATATCTCAATTCATATGATGGTACATTCCATCTCTATCTCAAAATTGATTATTTCAATGAACATTTCTACAATATTCTAACTCATTTTACATTTGAATATTACATTTCACATTCCATTTCCATTTGTTATCCTTTTTCCATTACAATAACAATAACTACATCTCATTTCACATATATGTATGCATCACTAATTTATTTATCCATATTCATGATAACATCAATCATCTTTATATCCATTCAATTACACATATATATAAATATATACATTGTGCACATAATTTCAACTTAGTCTTCCATAACCTTACTCAATTAAAATCAATCCAAGAATAGCTCATCTTATTAAATTTTTTCACCTTATGTTCTTACCATGGAAGCAGTTCACAAACAGTTTAGTTATAGAAACACAAATTGTAAACTCCAAGCTATTTGTTGATAACTTTATATTTTCTTTCAATTTTAAGAGATCCAGGCTGACGTTAGCTACGGAATAACATATATACCAAATCATCAATACACAATCATTTTCACATTAAATTGCTAATTTATGTGACTTTTTCATTTTATTTAATTTAATCCCTAAAATCGAGACTAAAATAACTTTAAAATTAAGCCCCCAATTTTTATACTGATTTGACTCTATACTTAATTAATTTTTAATTTTTTTCATTTCTACCCCTAATTTCAAAATTTGTGCAATTTAGTCCCTATTACACAAAATCCTCAATTGGCTCTACAATTTAGTCCTTTTTCAATACTAAATGTAAATCCTATCAAATTAGTCCCTAAAACTTCAATTACTCAACAATGGTAACATCCACAAACTTTAACAGTAACAAAAAATACAACATGGGTCGACTAGCTTGAGTTCCCGAGATTTCGAAAACATAAAATTTACAAGAAAATGACTATATTGAGCATACCAATTTAAGCTTGAAACTTTGAATACCCTAAGGTCTTTCATCCCAATTTTCTTCCTCTTTTCGGTTGAGAAAGATGAACACTTATTTTTTCTCTTTCTCCCCACTATCTCATCTAACTTATGTTTTTATCTTTTATTTATTAATTATCTTTTCATTTTTTCATAAATTTTAATCTTTAATATTTTATAATATAAACATGCATTCACGCATTACTAACCCGCCATAAATATATATTCTAGCTTTATTTCCTATTTAAGCCCTTTACATTATGTTCTAATTAAAAGTCCTTAGCAATTCTCACTTTTATCATTTATGCAATTTAATTCTTGTACTTAAATTAATCTCTAATTCGATAAAATTACTCGATCAAAATTCAATTTACTTGTACCATAACTCCATAAATGTTTAATAAAAATATTTACAGGTACGATCTATAGAAAAGCGATCTCGATACCTCAAATTCCAAAACCATTGACTTTATAACCGATACACTTGTACCTTGTCTAACTTTCCGAATTACCAAAAATACTAGATCAAATTTCAGCATAATACTGTAATACCCTTGTAAATATTAGTAAATAATATTTTTTGACTCTATCATCTGAATACAAAATTTCGAAACCATCATTTTCGACACCACTAACTTTCGGGTCGTTACATGGTTGACGTGGTGACCTTAACAAGGGATTGATGTCGCGACATTCGTAGGATGGTCTCGCAACATTGAAGGCAGGCTCGATCAAACTTACATCAATTGATTCAACCTTCCAATTTGGAAATCCCATTTATTCTTTAAACCTTAAAAATCATTTCAACTCACATATATATACTCAATTACATAACTTTAGTAATTCAACCTTATACTATTTACATTGATGATTAACAACTCATATGCTTAAGAAAAAATTGGCATTTAGCAATTCCAAGTCCTAAACTGATCATTTACATTATAAATCGACTAAAAATTAGGTACATAACATATATTTAAAATGTAAAGAACTATACAAACACTATTGGGTCGAGAATTGTAGATCAAATACTAGATCACTCCTCTAGTTCTCGAGATCTACTAATACCTATGCATGGAATAATAAGCCACACACTAAAGCTCAATGGCACTTTTATGATTCAAGTCAACAATGTCTTCTAAATATCATGTTGTAAGAATCATTCACTCTACCCTGAAATACCAACATTATCAACTAATATATCATGATTCATATACTATGATCTATGCCAAAAACTTCAATTAACACATCACTTATGCATATACATTCAAACTCTAGTTCATATATCAACTTTATGTATCAATTCATTTGACAATTTCATATAACATATCATATCATGTTATCTAACAATAAGGTACATTTAAATTCATTTCATAATATGCTAATTACTCATTTCTTTACCTCATTTCATACTTCAATATATTGATTCATTCCGTTTCCATATCAATCCTTAGGGCTCGTAATAACTGGCTTGCATGATCGTTCACATGCTATCTTTAGTCACATTTCACATATATACACATATGGTACCATTTCAGTTAAATATCATATATCAAGTTCATATTTCATAATCCCTATTAACCAGACTTGGATTGAAGACAGATACACAGATCTTCCAACCAAAACACCAATCTGGAACCTCATCATCAAATAAACCAAAGTAAATATACTGGCACATATAGTGCATCATTGAATAAACCTTAGCAAATATACTGACACACATAGCGCATCATCGGATAAACAAAAGTAAATATACTGGCTCACGTAGTGCATAATCGGATAAATAGAAGTAAATGTATTGGCACACATAGTGCTTCATAAGATAAACCAAAGTAAATATACTGGCACATATAGTATTTCATCGAAAAAATCGAAGTAGAAACCCGTACACAGTCTGATCCTATGGCATTCTAACTATATCTAACTTTGCCTGAATTGTTAGTAGGGTATTGATATTCCAATTACATGCTATAAACCAATTCACATATCATGATCTCATACATTTTCATCATTAACTGAAATCTCATATCATTTATCAATTCTACAATATTGAATTCAATCCAATTCTCAACATTCAATATCATCATGTATTAATTGAATCATGAGATAGTAATATACTTACCTCAATTAATAGATTTGTAACAATTACACATATGTGTATATATATTAATATACTTACTTCCATTTTACCTTTACAGACTCGATTTAAGGAATTGAAGTTCTGTTACATTAATTATTATGAAACCAAAGATGAAAGTCTTGATATGATTGAAATATATACAAGAATTGAAGTGGAGCCTTCTTTGAAAAAATCTCTTAGAATTTATTATGGAAATAGAAGTGTTGCTCTTAAAGATATTCCTACAAAGGCATTGGTTTCTCACCAATCTTCTACGTTTTTGAGTTGTATATCCTTTGCCAAGTCAAACATACTTTCTATAGTTATGAGGTATTTTATAACAACTATTGTTTCAAGTTTAAAAAAACTCAAACAAAGCTAGTTCTTTGGTGGAAGCTACAAACCTAGTTTATAAGACTGTTGATTTAGATAAGGTTATGATTAACAATTGTAAATTGGAATATGGTGGTAGTGATGCTAAAGAGGACAATGGGACCAAGGCTGTAACAGTTAATCAGTCACAACTCAAGCTCTAAGATGAACTGAAACTTTGAAATGAGAAGTTGCATATGTTTGAGGAAAAGACAAAACAAAAAAAAAAATGAGGTCATTTTGGAAGAGTGAGTTGTTAGACTAGAAAGGAAGGAAGGTGAAATGGTGAAAGTTTTTCTTGGTAGAGTCAAGTAGGGGTGTTCAATCAGTTAACCGAACTGAGTTAGCATTAATTGAATTAATCGATTTTTTTAACCTTTAATCGTTAATCAAGCCGAATTTTTTCAAAACAAATTAATCTAACCAAATTATTTTGGTTAATTCATTCGGTTAATCGAATTAACCGAAATTTTTATTTTTTTGTTAAAACAAGTATAAAACATATTAAAAAATAAATTAGTAATATTCATTTAACCGAATGAACCAAATTAAAAATTAAATGAATTAACCAAAATTAACCAGAATTAACCAAAATTAACCGAATTGGTGATATATAATGTTGGTTTTTTGAAAGTTTGTTAATTCGATTAATCAGGTTAATTACTTGATTTCGGACCAAATTAATCGATAATCGAACTTTTAAAAAATCATTAACCGACTTCCAACCAAATTAGATCGGTTAACCAATCGATTAACCAAATTAATATGGTTCGATCGATTAATTCGATTTTAACCAAAATTTGAACACCCTTAAAATAAAAAATTCCAAGTTAGAGGGAATTATGCGAGCGCTTTTAGTTATATTAAAATATTTTGTTTTAGATTTATTTATTAAGTGTTACCTATATTATAAAAGACTAAGATTATTAGTTTTTTAGGGTTTAAATCTAGAGTTAAGAATAAACTTTATTTGCAAGAAAATTTATTATAAGTATGCTGCAACATTTTTATAGCCAGAACATTTTTATTATTTTCTTTGAATTAATATTAAAATATTTGAGAATTTTTTGACTTATTTCTGATTCATTTGTTCGGTCCTAATTCTGTCAATTATTGCTCATTTTCCCCCTAAATCACATCACATTTAAGAATGGTTGGCTAAAACTTTCAGTCATTTGGTAATATACTACAAGTTTACATTTTATTTAGTATAATTATGTTATTTCCCCTACTTTTTAAAACTGCTACATTTTCTTTTGAATTAGCTACTGCAACATCTAAACAAATAGGAATTAGAAAATCCTCTAGTTTTCTTCAAATTCAATTTAAAAACAACAAAATCTCCTTTAAATTTGTAGTATTTTGTCCAATTCAAACTTTTAAATCCATCCTTTCTCTTCTCTCTTCTACAAGGGTTGTAGATTTGTTGAGTATTTTGATATGTGTCTTCTAGATAATGTGATTTTCCTATTTATATGATATAGTATTATTCATTGATAAGATAATCTAAATAGGTTTCATGCATATGGACACATACCCTATTCTAAACTGACCACGTATTCATATGACTGTGAACCCATACAACTTCACAGTACGGGAGTTTAGTTCACCATAACAACAAACGTACCCTGCAAACTCTATCATTGAATCAAACCTACGAATCTGCTAGCTCCTTAAAATTTGACCAGGCCCAAATCCAAGACGGGGCCCATGATAATAATGATGCTAACAAGATTCATGTGGAAAGTTATGCTCTCTGTAGCTTTAATATGCAATTTGACCACAAGGGAACAGATAGTATGCTTTTCTATGTATGTTTTGAAGTGTTGAACTTTGTCTTGACTTACACTTAATGACTCTCAAAGAGGTTTAGATTGTCTTAACCTATATGGTCATACCTTAATCTAACTTTATTTTTCATAACTAGGTTTTGCACTACAAGTTACATAATGATCCTTGGAGGAAGCAACTTGCGAACCTACAGAAAGACTACGGATTACCACCTGAATGTTTGATAAGAACCAAGTGAAGAGCTAAAGTGGCTGAAACAACCACACATGAATCAACACTTTCAGCTTCTTTGCATAGGCTTGGGTTTCAAAGAAAAGTGCCAAAATGTGCCAGAACTTGCCAACCGAATATCGACTAGAAAGCTCAGATATCGTAAGACGGAAATTGATGAAAGATTTTTAACCAAATAGAAGTAGATGCAAAATATAGGATTCTGTTAATTCTTTTTCTTTGATGGATATACAAGTTTTGAGAGTAATTAAAAGAATAAAATTCATGGAAAAAGTTTTTGTGAGGGGTTATGGGTTTTTTGTTGGAACATACAAAAGTTAATTTTAGCAATGAAATCTAGAAATTAAAACTATCCAACTATATTTGGTAGAAGGATTATTTTTTTAACGTGTTTTAATACATAAATTAAAAATAAATTAATTTTAATTGATAATTTTTATCCATTCAGGTGACTTATTTTTAGCAAATGAGAAATTTGTTTTACGCATTCTTCTAATTCCAACGTGAAAGATCTTACACGCATTTTTTAAAATATAAGTATGATTTTTTTTAATTTTTTCTTTATTATTTAATTTATTTTAAAAGAATATATTACCTTACGGCATTCATTTACATATTTTAATATTTTTATAGTTGAAATGAGACAATAAAATAAGTGGCGAATTCAAGAGGTTAGTAAAGATTCTGACCTCCTTAAAATGAAAAATTTTATTTAGGTCCGTTAAAATTTTAAATTTATAATGATAAAATTGTACTTAAAAAGATATAAACTATTAAAATTTTAAAATTACATTTTTATTATCATAAAAATATATAATTTAATTTCAACTATTCTAAAAAAATTTCTAATTTCGCTTCTGAATAAAATGAATATGATATACCATATGTTTGTGAATTTATTTCGAGACAAGTAAATTATAACTTAGTGAAATAACTCATAAACATAAAAAATAACTCCCAATCATTCTTAGTATGAGTTTCTAATGAATAAAAAAACATATAAAAAAATATTAAGTAAAACAAAGGCATATTTCTCTAAACATATGTTTTTTACTACTACTAAACAATGAAATTACTTTACTTCGAGAACTGAAATGAATATAAATAACTGTATATGACATACATCTTATTCACTAATATATTATTAAATTCAACAAAAGGTGGTGTGTCTTCTTATTCAAAAATTTATTTATTTATTTTTTGATAAATAAAATATATTTTTAAAAATAAATACTTAAATAATAAATTCACTTTTTTATCATTCTAACCATTTCTATTATCAGCTCTAAATGTATAATTAAAGTATAATGATATAATTTTAATAGTTTTTATTTTAAATTTCTATATAGATAATATATATCTAATATATATACTATAGCCGAGGTTAATAAATTGAAAGACAATTCAAAATATCGTAATTTATGGATTTGTTCCATCTTTTAAGATAATGTATAAATTTTCATATATATAATTTATTTACATTTAAATGTTGATAGACTTGACTGATGAAGTCACCGTTCAAGAAATTATCAAAAAACAAAAATGCTTCAAGGCAATTATAACTAAAAATGGAAAACAAGAAAGAAGAAATCCTAGCAACCTTGGTTGATAAATAAAATTCGTTACAAACAAAAACAACTAGGTTGATTTGTCACACCCAAAGAAAGAAAGAAGGTAGAATGATAAGAATCGAAGTTTTTCGCCATAAAACAAGAAAACTTGCTTAGACAACACTAGATAAGAATAACAATAAGCTAATTCTGAAATTTAGAATGTACAACATCATGTTTCACTACCATGAAAGAGTATTTATAGGAATTTGGGACATCCCCCAAGCATAGGCTTAGAACGTTCATCTAATATTTAATGTCCAAGTACATGCATTTGTCACGGTCTAAAGTTTAAAGTCCGTGATCATCGCACACAATGAGTCCCATGGAGGTTTGTTATTGACATTGGGATCATTTAGCCCACATGAGCTGGCTCGATTCGGAGAGCTGTTGGTCAAGCCTGTCAAAGTGAAGCCTGGTTGGCCCAATGATGAAGATATGGCAACTTAGGCTACCTTTGTAATTATAGGAACTAATCTTAGAAGATTGAGGGGAATCATATTTTTAAGATTAGATTGGATTTGATTGATTTTGTAATCTTATAAATCCCATGAATTAAGGGATAGACTAATCTCGTCCGTCGATGTAACTTGACCTTGACCGTCGGTTGTGGGGGAGCTCAACTATAAATAAAGAGCCTCCTCTAATTTGTAAATCACTCCATTCCTACTTCATTCTTTGTGTTATTTGAGAGAAAGTAATACAATTGAGAGCATTTACTCACACACCTCTCATGCATAGTTTTTTTGTGGCTTTCTGTTCTTTTGAGCCTTCTTTTGGCTAAGCCGCTTCTGTTGTAGAAATTGGTGCCTTGAAGGATTTCCCTTTGTGAGTCCTCAGTCGTGGTGGTTAGGCTGACTTAGGCGTGTTTGAAATAAAGAATCGCTTAAGTGTCGCATGAAACACGAGACCAAAGTTGTAGCCTCGTGACAAATGGTATCCAAGCTAGCATTGTGAAGGCACCATTTATGATGTCGAAAGAAGTTGTCGAGCAGAGGTGGGCCAGAAAATCATTGAGGGATATGCTGTTTGGCTATAGAGGATGAGTGGACAAACTTTAGTAGTCCATGGGGAACGCGAAGAAGTTTATCGATGGAGCTCATGAGCGCATAGATGACTTGGGGAAACAATCGAGGGTCATGAGTCTCAATGACACTAGGGATGAGGTAAAAGAGTTGCTAAATTCCCATAGGTCTAAGCTGACGGAGAGGAACGATGCTCTCGAAGCCATGGTGTTGGCTTTAAAGGAGGAAACAATGGCCACGACGAGAGCTTTGAGCACAATAGTGGAAGAGCTCGAGGGACTTGTGTTGAGTAGCCGTAAGGAATGGAAGAGTGTCAAGTGTAGCACTCAATGGTGGGGATGTCCCAAAGCCGAAAAAGTTTATGGGGACAAAGTCTATATGCGATGTGGACAATTTCTTATGGAGGATGGAGCACTACTTTCGTGCCAAGAGCATCATGGAGGATGCGAGTAAGGTAAATATTACTTCAATGTTTCTTACTGATAGTGTACTTTTATGGTGGCAAGGTAGGTCCACAGATAAAAGGCATAGTAATATTGAAACGTGGCAAGAGTTCCAAGATGAATTGAAGGGACAATTTTACCCAAAAATTGTTGAGGACGAAGCTTGAGAAAAGTTACGATGGCTAACGCAACAGGGCACAGTTGGGGAGTATGTCCGAGTGTTTAAGGAACTCATGCTCCAAGTTAAAGATGTGATCAAGAAAGAGGCATTACTTGTCTTTAAAAATGGATTGAAATCGTGGGTTAAATAGGAAGTGGAGAGGTGTCCAAGAATTGTCAAAAGCTATGACGATAGAGGAGTCCGTGGTCAAGTTTGGTATAGGGAAAGACAAGCTTGGATCTTCCAAGTTCGAGGAAAGGGGCGCATTTGAAAGGAATCACAAGGAAGATGATAAACGGTGACAATGGTGGTAATGAGAAATCACGAGATGGAAAGAAGAAACCCAACAAAAAGAGAGGCAAGTTGAAATGTTTTCATTGTGATGGTCCACACTTGTTGAAGAAATGTCCAAAGAAATTCCAGTTGTTTAAGAAGGGCAAGCTGGAAGGTAAGGCCGCGAGACTTGGTTCGAGCACAAGGGGTGTCAAAGCTAATCAGGTCGAAAGCGAGAAGAAGCCAGTAGAGTGCTTCTTGTGTCATGGTCTGCATAGGTTACGAAAATGTCTAAAGAAGTTTGTCATCGTAGGGGACGATGGGGCAGACAAGATGCTTAATAAGCTTGGTTTGAGTGAGAAAAAAGTCAAAGCCAAGAGGGCAAAGAGGAACAAAAAGAAGCAACTCAAGTGCTTCTTGTGTCGTGGTCCGCATGAGTTGCGGAATTGTCCAAAGCAACAAACCATGAGGGTCAAAGAAATGGCGACATCCAAACTTGTTGAATCATTGCAGGGGCTTCCACCCAAGGAAGAGGTGAGTTTGTCATTGGACTTAATGGAGAAAGCCGTAATGAAAACAGTGAAGCTGGGACCAATGAGGATTAATTCGAGTAAAGCGACGGAGTTGGTCGAGTCATCGGCAAGGCTTGCACCAATGGAAGAGGAAAAAGCCATGATGCAAACTTTGAAGCTGGGATAAAATGAGGCTTATTTCTGTTGACACATCGGAGGAGCTTCCACTTATAAGAAAAGTGGGTGGTGCATAAAACTTTGCGAAAGTGGTGATGCAAGCTGGACAGTTGACCAGAGTAAATATCGTCAGTAAGGTACATTTTGAACACTTTAATAGTGTGTTGCATTCTAACTTGTTGGCTTTGCGAGAATGTAAAGGCCCTTTCATAATTCTTAAGCAAAGAGGCTGAGGAACTATGGCCAATTCGAGGCCAAGTGGTGTGAATCACAAGGATTCCGATTGAAGCGAGTCAGAATGTGGGCAAGTGTGTACGGAGACTTCTTACCAACGAGTGGGACAGTTCGAGTTAAGAGGTTACGAAAGTGAAGGCGAAAGTTTTGAAAGAAAGGACGACCCAATAGTGAGACTAGTCAGGAAAATGCTAAGGCAATGAGATGAGATCGAGGTGAATCAAGTCAATGCCATTCCGAAGCCACAAAGAGGGCATTGCGAGAATAGGTGGGGAGAATCTCACGGTCCAGAGTTCAAAGCCTATGACCATTGCACACAATAAGTCCCATGGAGGTTTGTCATTGACATTAGGATCATTTAGCCCACATGAGCTAGCCTGATTCGAAGAGCTGTTGGTCAAGCCTGTCAGATTGAAGCCTGGTTGGCCCAATGAGGAAGATATGGTAACTTAGGCTACCTTGGAAATTATAGGAACTAATCTTAGAAGATTGATTATCTTTAAGATTATATTGGATTTGATTTGATTTTGTAATCTTGTAAATCCTATGAATTAAGGGATAGGCTAATCTCATCCATCAATGTAACTTGATCTTGACTGTCGGTTGTAGGGGTGCTCAATTATAAATAGGGATACTCCCCTCATTTGTAAATAACTCTATTCCTACTTCATTCTTTGTATTTTTTGAGAGAAAGTAATACAATTAAGAGCATTTACTCATACACCTCTCATGCATAGTTTTTCTGTAGCTTTTTGTTCCTTTGGGCCTTCTTTTGGCTAAGTCACTTTCGTTATACAAATAGGTGCCTTGGAGAAATTCCTTTTATGAATCCTTAATTACGGTGGCTATGTTGACTTAGGTGTGTTTGAAAGAAAGGATCGCCTAAGTGCTGCACGAAACACAAGACAAATATTCTAGCGCCATGACACGTTTAAGTTCAGCCATCTAACAATACATACACTCATGTTGGATATGGTTCCCTGAGTGTAGTATATTCGTTTGTAAACTTGTACTTGTCCTCATATTGTTTTTGCATTCAAAGCGAAATAGAAAAAAATATTGGCTAACTGGTTGTCTAATATTTAAACTAATACTAAGCAGTATTACGTGGTTAGATTGTAATTCGGAAAGATAACTTATATTAGTAGATGAAACTAAACATGTCCTTAGTCTAATCAAAAATGAGCAAACCGATTAAATGACTAATATGTTGTCTATTAGTCCAATTGGGAGATGTTTTGTCTTCGGCATCAGAGTGGATGAATCCTAGAAGATAGAGACATAGATGTGACTGTTTGGACTAACAATACATTGAACTAGACCCAAGAAAAATAGATTCTAAATCCATTTATGTATTTATTCATTTTTGAGTTCATAGTGTGGCATACCTAAATCCTAAGTGGATGACGAACTATGTATACGTGACTCATATACTTTGATGTAAGTAAAAGTCTGAGTTCAAATAGATTAGGAACTAAAAGTTGGTGCATTAGGTGTATGACTTCTGCAGTATGTAGCATCATTCAGAACTGTGGAATACATAGCCCGAGACTTGGGTAAATGATACCCTTTCACTAACATTACATGGTTAATGAAAACTAAAAGTGGTCAAGGGTCATTTGTCTTTGTCATGAATGACTTGATTATTATTTGATAGTAAGTGACTTTTCATTAAGAAAGATGTAATGTTTACGATGAGATAAAATAAGATCATATTAGGAGAACGAATATTATCCCAAAGAGATTAAGGATATCCTATGAGGGTTGCACACTTATGACAAGGTCATTGGATGAACACTGATCAAGTTGCTTTCATAATGGTATGCTTTGGGGAGAGCTCAATCACAATACTATAGTGGAATGACTTTGTGACAAAATGAGTTTATAATTAATAGGTGAAAATCTGGAACTTCATTGTAAATCATTTCAACCTCAACTGCATATGACCAATTGGTCCCTCCACTAGCTCATTAAAACCAAAATTGAATTGTTGGATGAACCATGTAACACCCTTTACCCTGTCTGATCGTCAGACACGAGCTACAGGATGCTACAATAGTTAACAAGATCAATCACATACATTAAACATCAATAACATTCAATAAATCAACAAATACAAGTCATGATTCATGTTTAATATGAATTAAAATCAAATTCGAGTCTCAATCGAGCTTACAAAAGCTCTTAAGTTGACCCGAGTACAAATAAGGAGTAAATTACACGACCGTGTAAGCTAGAATCACATGGCCGTGTATCCAATACGTGTAACTCACTGAGGCCATGTGGACCTAGATGCAAAATCTTACAAACATTTACATGACCATGTGGCTAGGCCATGTGAAAGACTGAATGAAATAATTACTTCGTTGGAAGAAATAGATAAGTGACAATTTGGGACATCTAAATATTTAGACGAAACTACTAATGACTCGTATGATTACACGTCTGAACAAGAAAGCCGTGAGCGAGAATTCGAAGCTAATTAAAGCAAAATCAACACCAGTTAGATCAATTAGAGGAATTTTTCTGGTAAAAATCCCAAGCAAGTACTCCATTGGAAGAGGTCATAAATGATGTCTCCAATTCTGATCCGAGAGACTGATGTAGCACTGACAACAATCTGGATTTAAATCTTGAAAGTCCACAAGCGTTTGGAATCAGAGACGAGGTAGAATTGAAGATAATCGAAGATGTCTCTGATCCAATTAACATAGATGTAGATATAGAGATAGTCGACGTAGAAGTAGTGGTAGAATTAACCACTAACTTGGAGTTTAAACCGATTCTAAATGAAAGTGTACACAAGTCGATACACTTTCTGACCTTAACTGAGGAGGTGTCAGCTAAAGAATTCGATGAGTTTATCTCATTCTTGTTTGACGAAGAAGATAAAGCTCAGGCAACCAAATCTTCTCACGAAATGGAAGGAAGGAAGCTTGAGCCAATAATACCCCAAAAGTCAATTTAAGGTTGGCTCGGATTCAAAACCAAGTGGCTTATGATGTGGATGTCGCGTTGGTCGAAGATAAGGCGATATCATTGAAATCGACTAAGGATGTTGGTTTATATTTCTTGACAAATGAACAAATGACGGATCAAATTTTCGAGGACCATTTGGAAGTTCTTCTTCGAGGGCGATAAGGATCGTCCCGATCTTGAAAAAGAACTTCAATTTTAAATATTGTTAATTTTATTTTTTATGTTTAATTATAGTTTATATATTATTACCTATTTTATTTTAGAAGTGCTGAACGTGTGAAAGGGAAAGCCAAAAACCGTAAAGAAGAGGGTTTAAATAGTCGGGACGAGTGTTCCATCCACGTCGAGGCATGTTGAGCTAAGGCGTGGAGATGAGATCTACTAGATATCGGGAAGAGCCCTTGTTCAACGACGAAACGAGCTTGCCCAAAGAACTGACTAATGTCACGCGACGTTGGGACGAGATTATCGGCCATGTCGTGACAAGCTAAAATGAAAAAGACCTTGGGTTCCAAGTTCACGTAGAGATGAAAGGAGACGATCACATCACATTGAGAGGAGATGAAACAACTAGGAAATTGAATTGGGTGCGTCATTGAGACGAGCAATGGCTAACGCCTAGGGACTTGTATCGATAAGTGACGTCGGGATGAGCCAAGTCTCTACATCCCAACGTCACGACAAATAAAAGTATTCATCTCGACGTAACCCTTACCAAAACCATCCGCATGATACCTTATCACCACCAACGACTAACAAAGCATCCTCAATAGTGGTTTTCTCTTGGTCGTGCTTGTCCTTACTGTTCACTGCAATTTCGTAGCACTGCCATTCTTCAGAGGCATGTACGACGATGACCAATGGTGATCAATGAGATTGTTGGGAAAAAAAAATGATTTAAAATCATAACGAAAAATAAGTTTAAGGAAAAATCAGAGTTTTAAATTTTTTTTCCAAAACAAGATCTTTGGTTGTGATATCTAAAGTAATAAACACTTATCCAAAATTGTACCTTTTTTGATTTGTCTAGGATGAGCACTTCGACTGACTAGTCTTCTCCGCTATCCCCAAGTTCACGTCTGTCTAGTGTGGGCTCGCTCTAAATCAGGAAACTTTTCGCAAAAAAATTCCAGTGGGGTAATTTTGCAATTTCTCTAAACTTTTAGGTCAAGTTGTAAATAACAAAATATCTCTAGAAATTTTTTGAAATAATCTCTTTAGCGAATTTTTTCTTTACAACTTTCTCATGAATTTAAGTGTGTGTGTTCTTTTTCTCTCAAAATAATGAGCAAAGGCTCTCTTTATATAGGGAGAGTTTAGAGAGTTCAACTATGATTAAACTTAATCACTTTAATATTAAATTAACATAATATTAATCAAGATAAATATTAGATTAAATTTAATATTAAATTTTATTGAAATAATAAAATATTTATCTACAAGATAAACATTAAATTAAATTTAATATTAAGATAATCACTTTAATATTAAATTAATAAATACTATTAAAATAAGTATTAAATTAAATATAAATTAAAATAATATTATTTTTGAAATAATCCAATTTTCAAGTTTAATTACCCATTGGACCAATTGTCTGACTTGAAAATTAATTTTAAAAAATATCATATTAATTTTAATTAATTTGATTAATTTAATTTTACTTGATCAAAATTAATTTTTCAAGAAAATTCTTTAATCAAATTCTCAAGTGGAACAATTCTCAAGACCGGTTTATTTAATTCCACAACGAATAAATTGACTCAATTAAATAATTTTCAAAATCTTAAAATTTTCTTCTGATTCAATGCAGTTCGGTTGAGCTTTTATTAAGCTAGTGGAGGGACCAATCAAACATATACAATTAGGCTTAGTAATTGCAATTATGTCTAAAAGCATCTTGTAACAGCCCGATTTTCAGTGGAGTCGAAAACAGTGTTTCGAGACCACAGCTCCGACGAGTCGAGTCGTAAATTTATTTATTTTAATATTTCTGGTGATTATGTCTCGTATGAAATTATGATTTGAAAATTTCATAGATTAAATAGTCAATTGGATAGAAAGGACTAAATCATCAAAAGAGTAAAATTATAGATGTTTAATTAGAAGTACTAGATGAATAATTTAACCAATAGAGAATCAGTTAGTGGAATTCCATGGAACTTAACTGTATATGGTGGGTTTAATTAAAGGTTAAGAGAGATTAGTTAAGTTAATGAAGAAAGTCATAAAAATTACAAAAATGTCATCTAGTATAAAAGTGAAATTTAAAGGAAGAAAAAGAAAAATTCTCATCTTATTTCTTCTTCTTCTTCACGGCCAAGCTAGGAGGATTTTTGGTTTTCTTTGTTCACTTTGAATCCTTATTTGAGTAAGTAAATCCTATCCATTTTTAGTAATTTCCATGTTTTTGAGTCAGTATCAACTTAATCTAGCTTGTAAAAGGACTAATTTGTAAATCTATCAAATGTTATAAATCTTGCCATTATTGAATATGCTTTCTCTTAAAAGTTTTTGATTCATTTGTATCCTTGATGATTGGGTTTGATATTTTTGTAATGAGATTTTGGATGAAATTAGGTTTTAAGGATTAAAATGCTAAAATAATGAAATTGGGTGTACTTGGTATGAAATAAATTAAATTTAGGGATTTGCGTGAGGGCTTGCAACTTTCGGCTACTAAGGGTTTAGAAAAAAATGGTTATTTTGCATAATTTGTGTTGAAAGGACTAAATTGAATAAAAAGGGAGTATTAGGGATAAAAACGTAATTTTAGCAAAAAGGACTATATAGTGTTAAATGAATTGTTTGTGTGATTTAATATGAGTAATTGAATGATTTGTGAATGTAGACTACGACCGTGCCACCGATCGTGGAAAAGGAAAATTAGCAGAATAGTCCCTAGAATCCATTGACAACTGCAACCTAGTCCGGTAGGTTCGTATAATTAAATTCCAACTTAATTTGCTTATTCTTGTAATATGACTATTGTAGTGAGATGAAATGATAATTGAAATTGTGGAAGACGAGTATGAATGAAATACAGAGGACAAACGAGTTCGAGCTATAAACAAAAGGGTCCGATGACTAAGTGTCATCATGAGTAAATGAATCCTTTATGGATTAAAGGTCCGATGACTAAGTGTCATCGTGAGTAAATGAATCCTTTATGGATTAATAGTCCGATGACTAACTGTCATCGTGAGTAAATGAATCCTTTATGGATTAAAGGTCCGATGACTAAGTGTCATTGTGAGTTTATACATTCCTATATGGAATGAGAGGTCCGATGATTATATATCATCGTGAGTATTAAATGAATGAGTTTCAATATGGAACAAGGGTCCGATGACTATTTGTCATCATGAGTAATAAATGCGAGTGAGACTTACCTTTGGTAGACACAGTATTCCATTTGGTTAATTGGATTTTTACAACTCTTGAAGTTCAATAAATCTAGTTAACTTTATGAACTTACTAAGCCTTAAAGTGCTTACCCTTGGATTTGCATTTTTTTTGTAGATTAAACTTTGTTGTTCGGAGATCGGATCATCTTGAAGCATCACACTATCCCGGAGTTGTTCGGTAGATCTTTACATCACTTGGTTAATATGGCATGTACTAGGATGATGTTACCTTTTCTTTATTCAATGAGTTTGTGAAAAACTTTGTTATGTTTTGATGAAATGTTGGATGTAGTTTTAAGTACCTTGTATTGACATAAATCTTGTATTTGTGTTGTCTTGAATGCATGGTTAAAAGTTGTGCTTGTATGAAATCAATGAACTTGTGTTTGGTATAATTCTTGAGATTTAGCATACTTTTTTCAGTAGAACCCATGTATGTTTCGGTAGAAGTGCAAGGTAAGAGAGAGGTTGTACACTGACTTGAGTTGTATCGATAGTTAAATTGTGAATATTGGTAGTTGTATGTATAGACGTATCGGTAGTTTGAATGCTTGTATCGGTACATGTTACAGGAAGGAAATTTTAGCTCTATGGAGTTTTTAGTATCGGTAGATGCATGACATGTATCGGTAGAAATTATACCTGTATTAGTAGAACTAGTATAGGTACCGGTAGAAATCTGCACTGTTATTCATTGAATTGACTACTATCGATACTTGACCATCAGGTACCAGTAGGAGTCCCCTAAAATGTTGGAAATACCATTTTTACCCTTGACAAAAATTGTGTTATGTTTAGATATTGTTTTAAATTGTGAGAAATGATTTTTGAATTGAATAAAGATGTGAATAGTCGGATATGTGTAAAAGATGAACAATATAAAATGAATAGAAGACACTAGAATCCTAACCAGCGACGGTACTTGGGATTTGGGTGTTACATATCGTTCAGATAATTCGTAATTACTTAATCATGGAGTCAGTCCACAAGAAGTATCATGATTGAAAATTCCTTATTGTATACTCTTTAAGAAAGCAATTCATCCAGCTGCTTTGTCCAATGACCTCATCATGTGTGTGTTACCCTCATATGATATCATTGATTCCTTTGAGTTAAATCCGTTCACTCAATACAATCCTATTTTATCTCATTGTCACCATTGTGACTTCTTAATGATTAATATGATCACTATCAACAAATGACTGTGATAAATTGCTCATTCGAGAACAAGCAACCCGTGGCCACATTCCATATTTATCAATCCAAAAAATACAAGTCAGTAACTAACCTCTCTCCTACCCTGTACTTCTACCGATACATGCATGGATTTTACCGAAACAAGTAAGTAGTACTTCAAAGATACACAAAATTTTACTAAGTGTTACAACATTTCATCAAAATACATTTCAATTTGCCTTTACATTACATGATAATCATCCAAAAACATGTCTATGAGGACTACATCAAAATGACACAAGTTTAAACAACACCAAAATACATTCATGAGTCATCATCATGTTCCCAAACATTCTATTTCACAATAAGCATCAAACATAACAAGTTTCACAATCTTACTACATGCCACATAAGTCAGGTGATAACGAAGTCTACTGAACAAACTCCCAGGATAGTGTGATTCTTCTAGGTGATCCGATCTTCAAATAGCAAAATGAATCTACAAAACAACAATAGACACACTGGTAAGCTTATGGAGCTTAGTAAGTTCACGGAACAATTAAGTTACAACAAGGTATGATGAACATAGAGAGAGAGTAATTAAACATCTTCAACATCTTGTGACTTTGGCATCAGATTGATCTCTTCTAGTCTTCCAAAAATTTAGATCATATGAGCCTAGAAAGAGTTTAGCTCTTACGAGCCTAAACAGATGTATCGCTCTTACAAGCCAGACAAAATTACGCTCTTGCGAGCTAGAATCAGAATTACGCTCTTACGAGCCAGAATCAGATTATCTTCATCATCTTCCATCTCACCTCCTTCCATTAAGAATAGCTCAAAGATAAAGAAATTAGAACAATTAAGTATAGCTGTGGTTGTACGAACTTACCGGATGAGATTGTAGTTGTGGTTAATCTTTAGGGACTATTCCATAATTTTCCCTTTTCCATGATCTGCAGCCCGTTCGTGATCTAAATCAACAAATCAATAAATCCCACATTAAATCATGATATTTCACTCATTTCTTGCATTTATGTCCTTTTCGAGAAATTTACAAAATTACCCCTCTATTGTCATTTTCATTTAATTTAGTCGTTAAACCTCAAATTAGCAAAATAACCATTTCGAGACTCAACCCATGCTAGCCGAATATACAAGAACACATTCTAAACATATACACACACACTTTATTTCACCTCAAGTACAAGTATTCTACCATTTTAGCAATTTAGTCCTCAAACCCTAAAATCATCAAAAATCACTTTACAAAATCAACCAATATAACAACCAAGCTTCCAAAACCTTCATAAACTATCAAGAATAAGCTCCTTAATCAATGGCAATGCATTTAAATTTTGATAGAATCACAAATTAGTCCCTAGGTTAGCTAGATTAAGCTAATACGGACTTAGAAACATAAAATTACTAAAAACGAGTGAGAAATCACCTACCAAATGTTGAAACCTAGCTTGGCAATGTGTCTCTCTTCTCCTCTTAGGGTTTTCTTTTCTAATTTTGCTAAAGGAAGAAGATGACTCAAATTACCTTATGTTTACTTAATAATCCTTTATTTTACAATTAACTTATTTACCCTTGTTAAACTCATTTCAACTTAATATTTCCCATGCCCAAACCGTCCACTCTAATTTCTAAAGGTATATTTACCCTTCAAGCACTTTCATTCCTCTTTCCATAGCTTTTTGAACATTCTATTATTATAATACAACTTCTTCAACGTTTACGATTTAATCATTTTCACCTGATTAGCTATCTAAACGATATAATTTCTTAACCAAAGTTTAATACAATGCTAATGACATCATAAATATTAAACAAACACAATTTACGACTCGACTCGCTGGAGTTATGGTCCGAAATAACTATTTTCGACACCACTGAAAATAGAGTTGTTATAAAACCCATAGCATAAATTGTGATATAGCGTTATCCCTAGTCTCCTCCTGACTACCACCAGCAGTAGGTGCATTCTCAACGTGTTTGATTACGGGTTTTGGGGTATGCACCTGAGATGCAAAAGACTAAACTTGGGCCTCAGAACCTTGCATTCTACGAGTTCGCATACCACATGTATTCATATCGTGTTTTTAGTCTAAAGTTGTATGTTTTTTCTATAGTTCAGAAATAAAGTTCTAGTTATTAATCAAATTAATTTAGTCTAAAGTTCGACTACAGTGTACAATCTATAGTTTTCTACAGTTTCAGTAGTAACAATACTACGTAGGATCGGCATTAAAGTTTCAGATTTATTTTTGGAAAAACAAACTTTGAAATTTGTTTATGGCGTGGTTCCCAAAATATCCCTTTAAATTATGCATGCAAACTTAAGCAAAAACCACAGTCCGAGTTTTGAACTCGAGTTCTGATACCACTAAATGTAACCTCTCTAACCCGACCCAAATGTTATAGTCGAGTTTCGAATGCTACATTAACCATTGAAATGACTAATCAAACTTCCGTATTTCAAACATACTTTTAAATAATTTTCTTATCCATTCAAAACTAGTGAAAAACAAATGTTCTCTTAATTTTTGGAAAACTATGTTAAGTTAAGAAATCGATTGATTTTAGTATTGCATTTATAAAGGTTAATTATTTTGAAAACTTGTCTTCAATATTGCAACAGAAAAGAATGATAATATCAGATGTTATTAAAATCACGTTTCATGCAAAATCATTTAAAATATAAATTTAAGAAGTTTTAAAATTTTAATGTCATGCAAAAAAAAATCCCAAAATAAAAACCCATGCCACATTCTAGATAAAATTTAATACAATCTAAAAACAAAATTTAAAAATAATTTTAAAATACTTTAAAATGTAAAACATCTAAGTTGCTCCTCCAATAGTCGTGTCTCACTCCTAACCTCGAGGATTATCTGAAAAGAAATCAGTAAACTAAAGAGTATGCTAATAAGTTCAATGTGAGTCATCGCTCAAGTAACCATTATAAAGCAGTAGAAATAGAAGTCTAGCAAGTAATTAAATAGAGAACAATATAGATTCACAAATTCAATATGCATGAACATACAATGCAATATTTTCAAATAAGTTCCTAACCAACTCCGCTACACAACATAGTAAGAGTTCCCCAAAACTCATCCGTCAAATAACACACCAGTTTGTGGACAAGCCACCCGCAATTACAAATATACTGCCAGAAATATGTGGATAAGCCATCAGTATTGTAGTCAAGCTGTCAATATGTCCTCCTTTCATAATCATCTTAACCCTAATTCAATGCAGCATGACATACTATATCAATAATAGAGTCAGTACAGTAGGCATGATTTGAACATGTGATCATATTCATCATAAATAGTGGGCATGTTTTCAACATGTGTCATAATGTTGCCTACGTAAGAGTATGAGAGCCTAGTAAGCAAAGCTAGACACGGAGGGTCTAAATTAACATAGAGTCGCCACTAACTAATTAAGGCTAGGATTGTTAGCCCTCTATTGTCTAAAAGTTTAGAATTAATACTTCGAAAAAATCCTAAAAGTTTAGACTCGATCTCATCACCAAATTTCGGGTTCGAAAGTACCCCCACAATGCCTATCCAGGGATAGTCTTGCGGGGTCTTGGGAGCTAGTTTTTTTATTTAAGCATATTAATGTCTTATTCTAGGATAAAATCTTATGGGAATCTTAAATAAAAACTCTAAAAAATGCCTCCGATTTACTTGTAACTTGACTAAGACGTGTTCACCAAACTTATCTAATTTGAAACTTAAATTAGAGATTTTTACTTCTAACGGAAACCCTAAAGGATACCTAAATAATTCTAGTAAAATACCTTCAATTCCTAAAATTAATTCTATTTTAGAATTCTAAAAAACCTAGAAATTACCAATGAATTAAGAGAAATATTAAAATCCATCTACAACTTATTTGATCTTTTATTATTATTATTAGTTTAAAAGATTTAATTAATAACATTGAACCTATCAAGATCTTATAAAAGTATCCTATGTCAAGTTTATGATTTATCTTACTTTAAAATACTTTATCTAAGATTTAAATTCGTCAAAATCCTAAAATAATATATCTTAGAAGACATTTATTAGCTTTCTTAAAGAGTTTTTAAAATAAAATACTTAGAAAGATCTACTCATGGTTTACAATTCACCTACAAAAATCCTTAGTTTTAATCTTGAACAAAGTCCTAAATAATATTTACATATTAATTATCCTATGCGATATTTAAAATTAGTTTAAAACCCGAATAAAAAAATATCCTACATATTATTTATAATTTTTCTAGGGTAAATGGTAGATAAGATCTTAAAAATTAACCTAAATTCAAATGTAAAAATCTTATGGTTTCATTAAAATATAACACCTACTTAACAAACTTCATGTCAACATTTATAGAATGAAAAAAGTACCTAAAATTCTCTATTTTAAAACGAATAATAATAAAATAGAAAAATTAATTAAATTGAGTAAAGTTAATGAAAATTTAAAACTCTTTCAAAATGGGCAATAGTAAAAAGAAAAATTAAATAAAAGAAAGAAAAAAAAACACTTTGACATGATGATGATAGTAATAACAATAATACACCTTATTCATAATACAATAAAAGAATCAAAGTAACATAAACAAATAATATTAAAATGTATGTAAGGGGAATGTGTAAAAAATATAAATATAAATAGATATGAAAATAAATAAATGTGAAATAATAATAAATAAAAATTATACAAGTGTGAATAAATATATAAACACTAAAATAAAGTGCATAATTGACATCAAATATATAAAGCATAAATGCAAATAAAAAGGAAGATATAAGTGTAAAAAACTTATTAAAAGGGAAACAAAATGACATAGCTTGATTTTGGGACTAAAAGATAAAAATGTGGAAAACAGAGGATTGATGTAGCAATTAATTTACTTTTAATTTTAAAATTTCGAATTAAATAGAAGGTTTTAATAAACAAAAGGGTTAAGGGTGTAAATATGCCAGAGTGTGAGGGCAACATTGCAAAAAATAAGGTAATTTTCATAAATTTAAAAAGTAAAGGGATGAGAATAAATTATCTATTTTGGCACTTATAAATAAGGAAAATCTATTTTATTTTTTCATTTTTAACCTCATTTAAAATATAACTTTTCCTCCTTCTCTTCCTCCTTCTATGTTGGTCATAGCTCCACCACTGGAGAGCCCACAGGCTCATACGGTGGCCGATTTTT
Organism: Gossypioides kirkii; assembly: GCA_005610355.1. Taxonomy (NCBI): domain Eukaryota; kingdom Viridiplantae; phylum Streptophyta; class Magnoliopsida; order Malvales; family Malvaceae; genus Gossypioides; species Gossypioides kirkii. The sequence continues at coordinate 24,749,487 of CP032245.1, forward strand.
TTTTAAATCAAAAGTTTTCTCTTTTTTAAAACAAAATAACTATTTTTCTTAAAAATCAAAAAATTTATTTCGAAATAGTTAAAAAAATTAAAATTTGTTTAAAAATTTAAACTTTTCTCTTTAAAATGACAAAAAACATATTTTTATTTTAAAAATCTAAACTTTTTTTTTAAAAATTCACTACTTTACTTAAAAATCAAAATTTTTATTTTGAAATAATTAAAAAAAATCAAACTTTGTTAAAAAATTAAATTTTTTCTTTTAAAATTCCTAGAAAAACAAATTTTTATTTTTAAAAACCTAAACTTTCCTTTTTTTTAAAAAAAATCATTACTTTAGAAAAAAAATTAAAACTTTTATTTCAAAGTAGTTAAAATAATAAAACTTTATTTAAAAATTTAAACTTTTCTTTTAAAATGCCTAAAAAATAAATTTTTATTTTTAAAAATCTAAACTTTTCTTTTAAAAAAAATCACTACTTCTCTTAAAAGTCAAAACTTTTATTTCGAAATAGTTAACAAAAATCTAAACTTTTCCAAGATCAAGCTATTTTTCTTTTAAAAAGGCATTTATTTTAGCAAGGCTCTTGCTAAAGAAAAGAAAACGGGATTTTTGGGGCTCCTAAGGGCGAAGGACTGACGGTTCGGTGTAGTCCCTTTCATCGGAGTCCAATCTGGATCCTTCAAGACATGTCCATGGAAAAAAAAGAAGAGAAGAGGAAACAACATGCTTGTTGTTGTTTTTTTCTTTTCTTCTTACCTTTAAAAAAATCATAACTTGAAAAGCCTCCCATTTTTTCTTTCATTTCATGCATATATATTTTTTTAATCTTGTTTATTTGTAATTTTTTGTTATGCTTCATTTGATCTTTTGATTAATAGTTTGGTACTATTTTGGATGTTTGTGATGTGTAGCAAAAGAGGGACTATGGTTCATGAAACCCTAAAAATAAAAAATAAATAATAATAATAATAATTTGGGCCTATCAATAATAGTAATAGTAATGATAATAATAATTTGGGCCGTTGATAGGCCCAAAAAAGAAAAGAAAAAGAAAAGAAAAAAAGACATCTATTTGACCCAAAATCGAGTGGGATTCAAACAGGCCCAAGAGAGAACAAATGGGCCTCAAACTGGGCTCAGACAAAATTGGGTTTCTACAACTGCCCCTCTTTGTTTGTGGCATGCGTAGCAAGAAATATATAAAGGCGTAAACACCTAACCACTATCAAATCCCACTCAACATCGAAGTACAGGGAATTACAAATTTTGCCATCACTAAAATCGAAATAGATCAAAACATGTTACGTCATCCAAAACTAGAAACGTAAATACCAAACCATCAAAACATGAAGAGTGAAACAAGATAAATTCAGACCTCACAACCAAATTTTCGAAATGAGAATGCAGAAGAAAAGCAAATAGACCTCACACATGTGCCTTCATATACAATAAAAAATAAATGTACCTTTACGCCTAGGCCTTTAAATGTAATGAATAGTAAATGGACCTCCACACATGGGCCTCTAAATGCAATGAAAAGTAAATGGACCTCCACACCTGGACCTCTAAATGCAATGAAAAGTAAATGGACCTCCACACTTGGGCCTCTAAATGCGATGAAAAGTAAATGGACCTCCACACCTGGGCTTCTAAATGGGATGAAAAGTAAATGGTTCTCCACACTTGGGCCTCTAAATGCGATGAAAAGTAAATGGACCTCCACACCTAGGCCTCTAAATGCGATGAAAAGTAAATAGACCTTCACACCTGGCCTCCAAATGCGATGTTAAGTAAATGGACCTCCACACTAGACCTTTACATGCGATGAAAAGTATATGAACCTCCACAACTAGACCTCTAAATGCGATGAAAAGTAAATGGACCTTCACACCTGGGCCTCTAAATGTGATGAAAAGTAAATTGTCCTCCACACTTGGGTCTCTAAATGCGATGAAAAGTAAATGGACCTCCACACCTGGGCCTCTAAATGCGATGAAAAGTAAATGAACCTCTACACCTGGGCCCCTAAATGTAATGAAAATTAAATGGACCTCACACTTGGGCCTTTCAATGCAATGAATGCTTTCCTTTCTTCCTTTCTTTAATTTTTCATAAAAGGTCATCATTTTGAGAATCATGTTTTTAGGTTGAAAAAGATTAAGTACCTATCCAAACACAATAGATCATAAAAGTCAAATTCCATGAGATATCACCTTAACAAATTTCAAAATGATTTTATGACCCATAAATTAAATTCTCAAATGTTAATTTACTTAACAAACTTGGTATTGCGGATTTCATAAGTCCACCCTTGGAACATAAATTCTTTACATCGAGAGTTAACTTGTTAATTCTCGTAAAGTCGAATTTCCTTCTCCTGACTTTGGACTATTCCAACTGTGAACCTTGTACCATGCTCTTTTGCAAAATTGAGTCCTAAAGTAGATATTCTTCAATATAGTTTCTTTCTATTGCTCTCTCTCTCTCAATATTTTTTTCTTCTTTTTTTTGTTTTTTTCTCTTTTTTGTGTTTTTTTCTTGATTTAAACAAAATCTTCTTTCTATAGACTCTTACGTAGATTGATTGCCTAGTTTAAATTGGCCATGAGCAATTAGAGATGGACTTGTTCCAAGGTTATAGTGTTAGCTCGAGTTTGGATGCCAAAGAAAGGGCTAAAATAGACTTAAATAGATGACTTCAAGGCTCATACCGAAGGATCAATTTCTTCTGAAATTCTTCATTATCCTTCAAGGCATCTCGTATATTTGTTTTAGAAATCTCTCTAGATTACTCATTTTTGAGTTTTCACCCTAAAGTTCATCTCCCTCTTTTATGCTCTTAAAATGCCACAATTTCCCAAGGATTAACTTCTTGATTTGAACAAACATATTCAATCAAAAGGGTCTTTTGAGGGTTGTAATGTGGTCTAAGGGTTAAAGGTCAATTACAGAAAAGTTTTCCAGGCTAAAAGAATTATGTGAAAGGATATAAAAACAATTAGAAATTATTTTAATTTTTTTAATGCTCCTTCCATCTCCCAATCAGTTTTATTCATTCTTACTCCTTTTGTTTTTTTTTTTTTGTTTCTTATTTGTTTTCCTTATTTCTGTTTTTTTGGAAGGAAATTAATAATTAAGAATTTTGCTTTCATTCTTCATGATCTTTCTTGTTAATCCATGATCTTCAATAGATGAATTTAATTAGGGTTCAGAAAGAAGATAAATTTGGCTCAAAATGAGGTAGCAAGGGATATAATTTTCTCCAAGTGACGGGATGAACAAAAGGATGCCATTTATCATTTCAAAATATGGTTAATCTTGTCATAAAGGTCATTCTTGGGAATGTGCCTGATCGACCTGCAATGTCACAGCAATGTGCAAGCGGACACATGTCGATGAAAGTATAGTTGATAGATTGCTCTATCGGATATCGATCCCACGAGGAATGAGTTCTTGTTGTTCAAAATGTCGAAGTAACTAAAACTGAGATTAGAGAAAATGCTAAATAAGATGTCAGCACAATTAAATCAGAACTGCACAGTTAAAATAGTTAGAGTTGTCAATGTAATTATAAAAGTTAATTGTCAGAGCAACTGAAAGTAAATCAAATTGTTGTTGAAATGTTGAGAATTTAAATGCATGAAAGTAAAGTATGATCGAGTGTGAAGAATTAGAGTGGATCACTGATTTTACTAAGTAGTAATGTTAGATGCGTCGACAAGGTATTGTATAGACCAATTGTTGCAGCAATAAAGCTCCAATGAAATCTGACCAATTACAGCTCTCTATTTAATCGAGACTTAAGCGCCCACAATTACCACACCTCTCAGTGCTAGCAATGTTATGCACTAAAGAACAAGTGACCAGAATCCCTTCTAATCCCAAGCAACTCTCGTGGACTTGCTTGTTAACCTAACTTGTCACCGCATCTCTCGATGTCTGTAGACTGCAATTCCACTCTCGTGTTTAATGCAGTTAAGTCCAAGAATAAACAAATGAGGAAAATCAAATAAGAGTCAAAGTAATCTAACATTGAAAGATATTCCTATATTCATTCAATTGTCAATAATAATTCATCAACATAAAAGAGGAGTTAACAAATACATCGAAGCTTACTATCTCTAGACTACTAGGACTATTCCTTAACTACTCCTCTTGCATTGCATCGAGCACTTCTCGTCAGAAGTAGTTGCTCCTTTGCTCAATCAGCTCACTGTTCTTCAGCATAAATCTCCAAAAACACAAAGTAACTTCAGAATTAATTCCTTCAATTCTTGATATCTTTCTTCATCTTTTCCCTTCTCTTTATAGCCTTCAATGGTAGATCTCATCTTTTCTCAGATCCAAAACCAATTTGCAGCTGTCAAAGTTTGTTGAAAATCCAGTTGTGCACTCACGCAAATCTAGTGTGATCTTCATCTAGTCGCGATCTGTAATCTTTAATTGCAGCGACAACGTGTGAAATTCCTACGCTGGTGCTTCCAGGTGTGCTTGTAGCTTGGATTCACTCATACAAAGAAAAGATTTCTATGCGTCGACATCTTTGGCCACAATTCCAAGCTAACTTGTGGCTACATTCTTTAAATTCGTTCTAACATCGATCTTCTGAGATGGATCTACACACAATACATAGGCTGCATGTGGCAACATTAGTGCACCAAATAGATAAAAATAACAAGAATTTAAGCTAAACAACAATGAGTTAGAAAATATAAATACTAAATATGAAATGCCTATCATGCATGCTAAATATGCTACAAAAGAGACAATTAATACACAAATTTAGGGAGAAAATACGTGTAATTTCTCACACCCCCAAACTTGGGTTTTTACTTGTCCTCAAGTAAACAAAAATTAGCAAACTTCACAAGCAAACATGTCACTGGAATTATTATTCTAACCACTTAAATTATCTGGAATTCTAATATATAAATTGCATTCACGTGATAGAATAATGCGCTGACAATTTATAAACATGAATAATTAAAACTCCAACTTCACCAATGTTAGTAACATGCTTTGAATCTTAGCCCTTCCTTAACCAATACAACATTCATGGCAATATATTTCTTTTCTTTTTTCTCTTTTCTTCTTCTTTCTTTTTCTTTCATTTTGTGATTTTTTTATAAGTGATTGAGAGTTGTCATTGCATTACTCTACCTTTGTTTTTGGGTAGTAATGATGGGGTGCAACAAACCCCTAGGAGGTATGTAATTGCACCGACACACACTCTTGTAGTGACAGCCTTTGGCTAGATAATTTTTCTAACACATGCAACGGAGTGTTCTCCCTTGACAAGTCACCATGCACTCACATTGGAGTGTCTTTTATTAGTACAATGTCGCTGCAATTGGTAAGTTAGTTCAAGATTCACAAGTTGATACTATCCATTCATTACTAAAGCAATTCCAATCATTATCCAAAAATAGAAGGTTCATTATTCATTCATATTCACCCAATTCACATATCAGCATTCCAAATAATTCAAGAATTATGCATAAAAATAAAAATTGTGGTCACATTTTTGTGAAACTTTGCATACTTTCATTGAACTAAAGAAACAAGTAAATTTTCAAATAAGTGGGTGCAATCGCATTTCTATTTCACACAAGATCCCCCCAAACTTAATGTTTGCATTGTCCCCAATGTACTAACAAAATTATACATATAAGAATGGAAATGCAACTACAATGCACATGCACTAACAAATGAAAAGAAGTGACAAATAAAAATGTAATGACAACTAAATAAGATGCATGCAACTAACTACTGAAAAGTAAAACTAACTTATTGTTTGTCAGTAGCTGATAAAGTGGTTGCTTTGGTTTCCTTCTTCTTCTTCTTTAGGCTCTCGGCTTCCTCTCTGCATCGCTTTTTTTGTCTTTGTGCTTCTTCTTTTTTTTCCTTCGAATCAATCGGAGCAGCGGATTGCTCCTCTTCAGCCGATTGAGTGACGGCCTCATCGACAGTTACATCTGATGGGTGGACCTCAACAAGTGGTGGCTAGAGGATTAGGTTCCTCAACGCTTCTAGTAACTGCCTTAGCCTGCCACGCTTTAGGTGGAGCCATATCTTCACTAGATGCCCCGACACTGGTAGGTGCTTCAATAATATCCTCCGCGATATTTGTCAAGGCATCGTCCTTCTTCTCTACCTCCTATTCTTCAAGAGTCTCCTCTCAAGTTCATCTTCCTCTCCTTCTTTCTTCTTTCCCAAGCGTTTCCTACTCAGTGATGGTTTTGTCGGTGCCTTCCTCTACGTCCACACCCATAGATAAAATCGGGGTATGCACCTCTTCAACCATAGCCTCCCACTCTGCCATATTAGCCCTAAGACTATTTGAGAACTCTTCTTTGAACAAGCTGGCTATAGTTCTATACCAATCTTCCATAGTATTAGAATGCCCTTTGTGCTCCTCGTCATCTGAAATGTTGATTCTTGTTGGAGAGGGGACATGTTGAGGCCTACAATCAAGAGTAAGCTAGTCGGATGATGAGGGCATTGGTCGAAAGATAGATGGGAAGACAGGGAAATCTGGTAACGGACTTGGGCTCATACTACTTAATGCAGCGATAATAACATCGTTCCACGCTTTTGTGTATGCATAAAATATGTTCTGCCTATAGTCTATGTCTTCCAACACACTGATAATATGGATATTGTGCATGTCGATACGATCAATGTTTACATCCGTGGCAGCCAACTTCTTCCCTAGAGGGTTTGTGTGCACAGTGTCTAACTTCTCTTTTTTCTTCCCTTTTCCCTTTTCCTTCTTCTTGAGTGCTTCCTTTACCAGTGGCGTCTCTTGGCCTCTCGTCATTCTTTCTACTGAGATATCATTGATAGGGCTCTTGTTCTCTAGCACTTTCTCACTATCTCTGGGCATAATACCCCTTTGTTTACATAGCAGCATGATTAAGGAAGGGAAGGGTAATAATATTGTCTGCTTAGCAACAGCTTCAATAATCTGGTCATAGAGGATTGTGCCGACATCGATGTGGCGGCCCTTTAGGATGGAGTGTAAGATGCACATGTGATCTAATGTCACCGTAGTGCTATGTGTTAAAGGCAATAGACGGTTGTTCACAAAGTGAAACCATACTTTGCTTTAGGTTGTTAGATAACGTCGGTGCATGGTATAGTTGTGTGGACCATTACCCGTCCACATAGCACCTTCAACACACAGGTCTCTCATTACCTGGTCAGCTCCGTCATTAGTTAGCTCTTCCAAAAATGGAGTGTGAGTGTCTTCCTTCTCAGGAATCTGGAATAGAGTGTTGATGTGGGCAGCACTCCTAGATATCAAGCTCTCTCTCACAAAGATGAACTCCTGTTCAGAGTCTACAAGATTGGCATAAAATACCCTTAGCATGGTAGGGAATATCTAGCTGGGTGCTCGTAGAAGAATTCCCAACCTAGACGACTGATTATTCTTGCAATTTATTTCCCCAACGTCTATTGTGGGGATAATTGTATACCCTGCTCTTGATGGAAGTTTCGTTTGAGCATAGTGTCATGGTACCGGTCTTTCGTCGCCTTGGACAAAAACAGAACTGGTTCGTTTGGTGGGGGTTGGTTTGTGGTTCGGACCACGATGGCGAAAGATTTAGCGGGGGCTTTGGAAGGAATTTTCGCGCCTCTTATTCTCGCCACAATAGCTCAATAGAAAAATTAAAAGAAACTTGCAGAGAAAAGAATAAACTTGTGAGAGTAAGAGTAAAAAAATAAAGAAGATGAGTTGCAGTAGCAATGACGATTGTGAGTGGGAAAAGGAAGTTAGCAGAAGAAGGGTTTTATAACCTTTCAGTGTAAAGAAACGTGATTATTGCAAATGTCCTGAAAAATTGTCAAGTCTGCAGCTAATAAATGTCAGGCTACAAATTGTGTACCTTCTGACTTGATCCAACGGCTAGGGATAAATGAAGATCAACCGGCGCAATTCTTGCTGAAAAAGCTTTGAGTCATTATATAATGCGTCGACAAGTTGTGCTTTGTGATGCGTTGGCAAAAAGATGATTTTTATTCCTTCATAAGAATTAAAGGAAACAAATAAAAGTAAAAGATAAAAATAAAAGAAAAAATACGTTGACATTAAAGAAATGTGACCAGATTAATGGTCTCATTTGGTTCTTTGATATCTGGGCTCACATAATGCTTTAGTCATTGGCAATTCACCTTGAACTGGTCACCATCCTTCACATTTTCAATTGTCACCATGCCATTTTGGAATGCTTCGATAACCTTAAAAGGGCTTGACCATCTTGAACACAATTTACCTGGATGCAGTTTTAGACGTGAATTAAACAAAAGTACTAACTGACCAGGATTAAATTATCGATGCAAGATGATATTGCCATGCCATCTATTAGTCATTTATTTGTATATTGCAGCATTCTCATAGGCATTGCAGCGAATTTCTTCCAGTTCAGCAATGTCTAACAACCTCTTCCTTCCAGCAGCGTCGTAGTCCATATTCACCTGCTTGATCGCCCACATGGTCTTATGCTCAAGCTCAACTGATAGGTGGCATGACTTACCAAACACGAGTTGATACGGTGACATCCCCAACGGGGTTTTATAAGCAGTACGAAGCACCTACAATGCATCATGTAGTTGCGAAGACCAATCTTTCCTAGATGGGTTGACCACCTTCTCAAGGGTACTTTTAATTTGTCAATTGGAAACCTTCGCTTGGCCATTTGTTTGTGGATGGTATGTTGTGGCCATTCGATGCTTCACACCATATCTTTTTAAGGCTGTCGCCACTTGATTATTGTGAAAATGAGTACCTTGATCACTTATTAATGCCCTAGGTGTTCCAATCTTGTAAGGATGTACGTGTAGGAAAACTTTAACACCGTTCGAGCATCATCTTTTAACACTGCAATTGCCTCAATCCTCTTCGAGACATAGTCAACAGCCACTAGAATGTACATATTCCTAAAAGAGTTTGGAAATGGCCCCATGAAATCTATACCCCAAACATCGAATAACTCCACCTCCATAATAGGTTGTTGGAGTATCTCGTTGCATCGAGATATAGAACCCGTGCATTGACATCTATCACATTATTGTGCACAGTTGTGGGCATCTCGAAACAATATGGGCTAATAGAATCCTGATGGGGGACCTTTGCAGCAGTCCTCACACCGCCAAAATGGCCTCCATAAGGAGCATTATGGTAATGTCTCAAGATGGAAGTCATCTCTTCCTCAGGAACACAACGACAGATAATATTATCAGTGCATACCTTGAATAGGTATGGCTCGTTCCAATGATACTTTGCAGCGTCGCGTACAAACCTGATCTTCTTGTGACCAGTGGCACTCAAGGGTAGCTTACCACAAACCAAATAATTGACAGCATAAGCATACCATGGAGATGCTTCAACATGAAATAATTGTTCATCTAAAAATGCATCGACAATGCATAATTGATTGCCATCCTCACTTCCAGCTTCTAGACGGGACAATTGGTCTGCTACTTGATTCTCGGATCCTTTCCTGTCTTTAATCTCAACATCAAATTCTTTGTAAGAGTAGGATCCATTGTATCAATCTTAGTTTGGCGTCTTTCTTTGTAAAAAGGTATTTCAACAAAGAATGATCTGTGTAGACAATAACTTTTACGCCGACAAGATATGAGTGAAATTTGTCGAATGCAAACACTACTGCTAGTAACTCCTTTTCAGTAGTTGTATAGTTTACCTGCATGTTAGCTAAAGTTTTGCTAGCATAATAAATTGAGTGAAATACCTTCTCTTTTCGTTGTCCGAGCACATCTCTTACAGCTAAGTTGCTTGCGTCACACATTAATTCAAACGATTGCGTCCAATCCGGTGCAACGACAATCTGAGCTTGTACTAGCTGCTTCTTTATTGTGATGAATACGTCTAGAAATGTATCATCAAAGGTAAACTTTTTATTTTGCTCCAAAAGTGAGCATAATGGTTTAGTAATCTTGGAAAAATCACAAATAAATCTCCCGTAAAAACCAGCATGTCCAAGAAAACTTCTTATTCCCTTGACATTCGTGGGTGGTGGAAATTTTTCGATGATTTCAACCTTTGCTTTGTCTACCTCAATGCTTTGACATGATATGTGATGGCCAAGGACAATGCCTCTAGTTGCCATGAAATGACATTTTTCTCAATTCAGAACTAGATTTGTGTCCTCGCATCTCTTCAGAACTTTTGCCAAGTTGTCAGTGCATTGGTCAAACTTTTGCCCAGAGAAATCATCCATGAATACCTCTAAAGAATCTTCAATCATGTCCATGTAGATAGCCATCATGCACCTCATGCACCTCTGGAATGTGGCTAGTGCATTGCATAATCCAAATGGCATACATCGGAAGGTAAAGGTTCCAAATGGGCATGTGAACGTGGTATTTGCTTGATCTTCTGGCATAATGGAAATTTGGTTGTATCCAGAGTAGCCATCAAGGAAGCAATAATAGGCTTTACCAGCTAGCGTATCCAGCATTTGGTCAATAAATGGTAGTGGGAAATGATCCTTCTTTGTGGCTACATTGAGTCTTCGATAATCCATGCACACTTGTTGCCCCGTAGCAATACGAGTAGGGATTAACTTGTTCTATACATTACTCACAACTGTGAAGCCACTCTTCTTGGGCACACATTGGACAGGACTCACCCAATTGCTATCAGAAATGGGGTAGATGATGCTCGCGTCTAGCCACTTGATAATTTCCTTCTTCACTACTTATTTTATTTTCTCATTAAGCCTTCACTGTTGCTTAATGAATTGCTTCCCTTAATCTTCCATCCTGATCTTGTGCATACAAAAAGAGAGACTAATACCTCTGATTTCTGCAATGCTCCATGTAATGGCTCTTTTGTGCTCTTTTGAAATTACGATGAGCTTTTCTTCTTTCGTTGCGTCGAGGGTTACGCTGACAATTACAGGTAATGTGTCATTGTCACCCAAAAGACATACTTCAAATGTGTCGGCAATGACTTCAACTCCAAGGTAGGAGCTTGTTCAATCAACGGTTTAAACACAAGGACCATCCTATTAGATAGATCCAAGGATTCCAATTGCCAATTCTATCTTAGCTCACAACTATTAGCCTCAACTTTGTTGTCACATTCAGTTAGGATATCATCAGTGAATGTCACTACATCTTCTTCTAGAACTGTTGAGCTTCGTTCATTGAATTCTTCCATAATTATCTCGTCCACCACATCAATATGGTGACATTGCTCTTTACTTCTCAACAGAGAAGCTTCAAACACACTGAAGGTCACATGATCGTCCTTATGAAGCATGATGAGCTCGCCTTTGAAAACATCAATAAGAGTGCATCCCGTTGCTAAGAATGGTTACCCCAAGATGATGGGCACTTCCTTTTCTACTTCATAGTCAAGGATTATAAAATCAACAGGGAACACGAGCTTATTAACTTGGACAAGGACATCTTTGATTTGGCCTTTAGGTTGTACTAGAGATTTGTTAGCAAGCTATAATGTTACCACAGTGGGCTTCATTGATCCAATTCCTAACTTCCTGAATGTGGACAAAGGCATAAGATTAATACTAGCTCCCAGATCACATAAAGCCTTACCTTGATAGGGATTTCCAATAGAGCATGGGATTGTAAAGCTATGATGGTATTACAAATGACATAAATTTTCTCCCTAAATTAGTGTTTTAGTTGTCTCTTTTGTATCTCATTTAGCATGCATCTTGAGCATTTCATACTTAGTTTTTACATTTTCTAATCCATTACTAGTTAGGTTAATTTCTTATTATTTTTATCTATTTTTGTACTAATGTCAACGCAAGTAGTTCGATATATTGCACCATAGAATTGTTAGTGCAGGAACTTAGTCCAGGAGCTTAAATGATGGAAGAAGAATGCAGCCACAAGATTAGCTTGGAGTTGCGACCAGCGATGTCGCCGCACTGAACATGAAATCTGAATTAGGAAACTGAAGCTGAGTTCACATTTGGAAGCATCAGCACAGGAACATCATAGATGTCACTATAATTATGGTTTCAAATTGCGTCCAGCAATGCAGCGACAATCTGCAGATCTCTGAAGAAAACATTAAAATTGCATGAGTGCACAGCTGTGCACAGCTGTACTCTAACTAACTTTGACAGCTACAAAATCTAGATTGGATCTAAGAATGGGTGGATGAAATTTGCAATTTCTTGAGCCTATAAATAGAAGAATGAAGAAATCGTCAAGAGCTAAGGGATTAAATTCTACAAATTCTATGTGATTTTGAGATTTGAGCTAGGAATTGGGAAGTTGATGAAGCAAGTCTCCAGCAACTTCTGATGAGAGGTGCTTTGTGCTAGGCAAGAAGAGTGATTAAGGAGTAGTCTTAGTAGTCTAGAGACAGTAAGCTTCGATTGTACTCTTTAATTTCTCTTTTGACGATGATGAATTCTAATGACATTAAATGAATATGAGAGTATCTTTTGAAGTTAGATTATTTTGACTGTTATGTAATACTGCTTATCTGTTTATTCTTGGATCTGACCGCTTTAAGCACGAGAGTGAAATTGAAGTCTGCCAACATTGAGAGATGCAGTGACAAGTTAGGTTAACAAGTAAGTTAGGCGAGAGCTGCTTGGCATTGGAAAGATTTCAGTCACTTGTTCTTGGATGCATAACATTACTTACACCGAGAGGTGGAGTGATTGTGGGTATTTAAGTCTAGATTAAATACAGAGCTGTTGTTGGTAAGAACTCAAGAGATGCAACAATTCATCTAAAATTTACCTTGTCGACGAATTCAGCATTGCAGTTTTGTAGAATCAGTGACCCATTCTTACCCTTTTACACCTGATCACTTTTACATTTCATGCATTTAAATATTTAGCACTCAACACTCAACACATTTGATTTACTTTCAGTACATTGACATTTAACCTCTGACATTTAACTTTGATTGCATTGACAATATTAACTGTTTTAGTGTGTAGATTTAACATAATTGCATTTACATCCTTACTCACATTTTAATCATTTTCAGTATTAACTGCTCTGACAGTTAACATCAAGAACCCATTTCCTCGTGGGATCAATATCCGATAGAATTGTCTATCAACTATACTTGCATCGACGTGTGTACACTTACACAATCGTTGTGACGTTTCAAATGCGATCAAGTTTTGGCACTGTTGCCGAGGAAATTGACGTTTGTTTGATGTTTAAATTTGTAGTTGCAATTAATTCTACTTAACTTTTAATCTCTATTTATCTATTTATTTTCTATTATTTTCTTTTTCAGTTTTATAAGTGTTGCATGTCCACAAGGAGAAATCCTAAGGACATTGTGAGCTTTGATCTAGAGCTTGAGAGGACACTAAGGAGGAGAAGGCAAGAACAAAGGAAAATGGCTAGTAATAATAACAACAACAATTTACCACCATTTCTGCCACAAGATGAAGTTCCTCCAGTGCTGCCTCAAATTGTTAATGATATCCACCACCACGTTCACAAGAAGAACAAGTGCAAAATAAGACAATAAGAGATTTTGTTGTGCCTATACTTGATGATTTACAACCAGGGATTGTGAGACCAGCTATCCAAGATGGGAATTTTGAGCTGAAACCGGTGGTGTTTTAGATGTTAAATTCAAATTGGTAATATTCTGGTTTTCCTCATGAAGACGCAAGAGAACAGTTAAAATCATTTTTTCTTATTTGTGCATCCTTTAGTCAACATGGTATCCCTGATGATGCCTTGAAAATGCAATTATTCCCTTATTCGTTGCAGGGTAAAGCAAGAACACAGTTCTTGGGATTGCCGGCAGGATCAATTACATCATGGAATACATTAGCAACACAGTTTGTTTTGTGTTTCAATCCGTCGACAATGAACGCAAGGTTGCAAAATGAAATTATTGCATATCATCAGCTAGATGATGAGAATTTACATACAACATGAGAGCGTTATAAAACATTGCTTCGACGATGCCCAATGCATGGAATTCAGTAATAGACCTATATTGAAATGTTTTACAATGGTTTGAATGCTAAGACAAGGAACTTTGTCGACGCATCTGCTTATGGTCCCTTGTTGGACTGTACCTACAATGAAGCTATAAGAATTCTAGAGACAATTGCTCAGAACGATTATCTATATCTGATTTCTCGTTCTACACAGGTAAAAAATAATCGTGGAGTTCTTGAATTAGATGCTATTTCTACTTTGTCAGCATACGTATCCTCATTGGCCAATATCAAAAAGAATATGAAGGGAACAAATGATGTTGCTCCTATTCAAGTGACTCAACAATTAGATGCACCGACATTTTCTTGTGAAATTTGTGGCGATAATCATCGTTATGAGGACTGCCCACAACACGCAGAAAATGCTTTCTATGTCAACAACATCAGGGGAAGTTCATTTGGTAACTCATATAATAACCGATCTCAACAACCTTGGGGGAATCAAAATGCTTTCACATTCAGATATGAAAATTCCTCAAATCAAGAGGGTTATAGACAAGGGAGTTACCATAGCAATCCACAGCAGAATCATAATCAGAATTTGTAGGTAAATTCTCAATCTAAACATTTGTAGTCACATAGTCAGATGCAACCACAATTTCGATTATAGCCACAACAATTTGTGCTATCGCATATGTAAGGACAGCATCATCAACATCAACAACAGCAATTTTCTCAACCAAAGTCAGATCCTATGGCTGCTCTTAAGGCAATGATGTGCAAGCATATCACACGAACTGAACCAATAGTGCAAGGTAACTCCTCTTCCATTCGAGCATTGGAAGCACAGCCAGAGCAGTTGGCTTCTAATCTCAGCACCAGATCACCAGGTACTCTACTTAGTGATACTGAGAATCCTACGTAGAAGGGGAATGAGCATTGCAAAGAAATCACGCTAAGGAGTGGGATGCAGACGGTTGAACCAAGTAGTTCTAATCAAGATCATGTCGATGCATTTGAACCACAAAAACAGGAAGAGGATGCAGCTGAAGAAAGTCAAGCAAAAGAAAATGAAGAGGAACCAACTATAGTGCCATCTATACCTGTAGTTTGCCCTACTAAGTTGTCAATGCAACTGGCAACGTCGACACCATCGAGTTTTCCACAACAACCCACTGCTAAGATACCTTTTCCATTCTCACAAAGATTTGAAGAGAATTTCCATGATAAAGAATATCAAAGGTTTGTCTCTACTTTGAAACAATTGCATATTAACATACCTCTTGTTTATGCTCTTGTGCAGATACCCAACTATGGGAAATTTATGAAAAAGTTGTTATCAAAGAAGAAGAAATTATCCGAAATAGAGATGATTGCGCTCACAAAGGGGTGCAGCGTTGTGCTTACAAATAAGTTGCCAACCAAGATGAAAGACCCTAGCAACTTCACAATCCCATGCTCCATTGGGAATCATTATTTAGGTAAGGCTTTATGTGATTTAGGAGTAAGTATTAATCTTATGCCTTTGTCTACTTTCAAGAAATTAGGAATAGGTTCGATGAAGCCACCGCGGTGACATTCCAACTTGCGGATAGATCCTTAGCGCAACCTGAGAGCCAAATCAAAGACATCCTTGTACAAGTAGATAAGTTTGTGTTCCTTGCTGATTTTATAATCCTAGACTATGAAGTAGATAAAGTGGTGCCCATTATCTTGGGGCGACCATTTCTAGCAACAGGACGCACACTTATCGACATAGTTGAGGGAGAACTTATCATGCGTCATAACGACGAGCATGTAACCTTTAGTGTGTTTGAGGCATCTCCGTCCAGAAGTAAAGAGCAATGTCACCACATCGATGTGCTGGACGAAATCATTTCGAAAGCATTCAATGCAAGAAGTCGAGCAGTGTTAGATGAAGATGTGGCGACATCCGCTGAGGAAATCCTAGATGACCATGTCGACAAAGAGGAGGTTAACAATTGTGAGCTGAGACAGAATTGGCAATTGGAATCTTTGAATT
This sequence comes from Gossypioides kirkii, assembly GCA_005610355.1. Classification (NCBI taxonomy): domain Eukaryota; kingdom Viridiplantae; phylum Streptophyta; class Magnoliopsida; order Malvales; family Malvaceae; genus Gossypioides; species Gossypioides kirkii. The sequence continues at coordinate 24,765,444 of CP032245.1, forward strand.
TGTCTAACAGGACAATCCTAGTGTTTAAACCATCTATTTAGCAAGCTCCTACCTTGGAGTTGAAGCCATTTCCAACGCATTTAAAATATGTCTTCCTTGGTGACAACGAGACACTACCTATTATTGTCAACGCATCCCTTGGCGCAACTCAGGACGATAAGCTCATTGCCATTTTGAAAGAGCATAAAAGAGCCATAGCTTGGAGTATTGCTGATATCAAAGGTATCAATCCCTCTTTTTGCATGCACAAAATTAGGCTAGAAGATGAAGAGAAGCAATTAATTGAGCAACAAAGATGACTTAATGAGAAAATGAAAGAAGTGGTGAAGAAGAAAATTATCAAATGGTTAGATGCAAGCATCATATACCCTATTTCTGATAGCAATTAGGTAAGCCCCGTCTAATGTATGCGAAAAAAGAGTGGTTTCATAGTTGTGATCAATGACAAGAATGAGTTGATCCCTACTCGTATTACGACTGGCTGACGAGTATGTATGGATTACTGTCGACTAAATACGACCACAAAGAAGGACCATTTCCTACTACCTTCATTGATCAAATGCTAGATAGGCTAGCTGGTAAAACCTATTATTGCTTCTTAGATGACTATTCTGGATACAACCAAATTGCCATTTCGCTGGAAGATCAAGCAAAGACCACGTTCTCTTGCCCTTTTGGAACATTTGCTTTCCAATGTATGCCATTTGGGTTATGTAATGCACCAGTAACATTCCAAAGATGTATTATGGTAATTTTTCAGGCATGATCGAGAATTCCTTATAGGTATTCATGGATAATTTCTCTGTCTATGGACAGAATTTTGACCAATGCGCTGACAATCTGGCAAGAGTCTTGAAGAGATGCGAGGATACAAATCTAGTTCTGAATTGGGAGAAATGCCACTTCATGGTAACTAAAGGCATTTTCATCAGGCATTGGATATCTTGTCAGGGCATTTAGGTTGATAAAACAAAGGTAGAAGTCATCAAAAAACTACGACCACCCACCAACGTCAAAGCAATAAGAAGCTTTCTTGGAGATGCTGGCTTTTATAGAAGATTCATTTGAGATTTTTCCAAGACAGCTAAACCATTATACTCATTACTAGAGAAAAATAAAAAAGTTTATGTTCGATGAGAACTGTTTGGACGCATTCATGACAATAATGAAGCAACTGGTACAAGCCCCAATAATCGTCGCACCAGACTGGACACAACCATTTGAACTAATGTGCGACGCAAGTGGTTTTGCTGTAGGAGCTGTACTAGGCCAAAGAAAAGAGAAGGTATTTCATTGTATTTATTATGCTAGTAAAACTCTAACTGAAGCACATGTTAATTATACTACCATTGAGAAGGAGTTGTTAGTAGTAGTCTTCGTATTTGACAAGTTTCCTTCCTATCTTGTCGGTGCAAAGACTATAATTTACACGGACCACTCAGCATTGAGGTACCTTTTTACAAAAAAAGATGCCAAACCTAGACGGATACGATGGATCCTACTCCTTCAAGAATTTGACATTGAAATCAGAGATAGGAAAGGATCTGAGAATCAAGTAGCTGACGTTGGAAGTGAAGATGGGCAAACGTCTCAAATTGTCGAAGTATTTCCAGACGAGCAATTATTTTTTGTCTATGCATTGCCCTGGTACACCGATGTTGTCAATTACCTTGTGTGTGGAAAGCTACCCATGGGTTATACTAGTCATAACAACATTAGGTTCATACGCGATGCTGCAAAATATCATTGGAAAGAGCCATACCTATTCAAGGTATACGTCGACAACATTATTCGTCGCTGTGTACTTGAAGAAGAAATGATTTCAATCCTACGACATTGCCATGATGCTCCTTATGGAGGACATTTTGGTGGCCCAAGGACTACTACTAATGTCCTATAATCAGGATTTTATTAGCCCACGTTGTTTTGAGACGCCCATAACTTCGCACAACAATGTGATCATTGTTAACGCACTGGTTCAATATCTCGACGTAGTGAGATGCTCTAACAACCTATAATAGAGGTAGAGCTCTTTGATGTATGGGGTATAGACTTTATGGGACCATTTTCAAATTCTTTTGGAAATATGTATATCTTAGTAGCTGTTGACTATGTCTCGAAGTGGATCAAGGCAATTGCGGTGCCAAAGGATGATGCTCGGACAGTGTTGAAGTTCTTTCACACATACATCCTTACAAGATTTGGAACACCAAGAGCATTGATAAGTGACCAAGGGACTCATTTTTATAATAACCAAGTGGCGACTCCATTAAAAATATATGGTGTGAAGCATCGTATGGCTACTACGTATCACCCACAAACCAATGGTCAAGCTGAGGTATCCAATCACCAAATTAAAGGCATACTTGAAAAGGTGGTTAACCCATCTAGAAAGGATTGGTCTTTACGGTTACAAGATGCATTGTGGGCACTTCACACTACATACAAGACCCCGTTGGGAATGTCACCGTATCAACTAGTGTTTGGTAAGTCTTGTTACCTGCCAATTGAGCTTGAACATAAGGCTATCTGGGAAATCAAGTAGGTGAATATGGACTGTGATGCTATTGGAAAGAAACTATTGTTGGACATCAAGGAGCTAGAAGAAATCCAACGCCATGCTTATGAGAATGCCGCAATATATAAGGAAAAGACAAAGAGATGACACGAAAACATCATTTTGCATCGACAATTTCACCCTGGTTAGTTAGTGCTTTTATTTAACACGTTTAAAATTGTATCCAGGGAAATTGAGATCAAGATGGTCAGGCCCTTTCAAAGTTGCCGAGGCATTCCAAAGCGGTACGGTGACAATAAAAAATTTAAAGGATGGATAACAATTTAAAGTAAATGGCCAACGTATTAAGCATTATGAGAGCCTAGACAATAGAGAACCAAATGAAGCCGTCGACATGGTCACATTTAAATAATGTCGATGCATTTCTCTATTTACTTTCAATTATTTTAATTTTACTTGTGTTGTTTTAAATTCTTTTGGAAAAAATAAAAATCATCTTTTTGTCGAAGAATTGAAGCACGAATTGTGGGCAGATTCTGTGATGAGTCAACATTGTTTTTTCAGCAAGAATCGTGCCGATTGAATTCTCTTCTCTCCTAACCGTCCGATCCAATGAAACAGTACAATCTATAGCCTAACAATTAATGACTGCAGACATAACGTTTCCCTGTAATTCTTTCAATCATCACGCCTAGATTATAAAACCTCTCTCCTGCAGTTTTCTTTTCTCCTCACATCTTCCGTTATTGCTACAACTCGTCTTCTTCATTGCCTCTGTATTTTCTTTTCCGTTCACAGAGTAATCATTTTTTGCAACCTTTTCTAACTTCCTTCTTCCATTACAATGGCTAAAACCCATGCTTTGAAAAACCCTTCAAAAACTCCTTCCAAGAACACCCCGACAACTTCTACTGAGTCTCCGACCACAACACCACCTCCTTCTACAGGCCCAATTTTATTCTTGACAACTGTGGCCAAAGACCGCTACCAAAATACCATGCTGAAGAGAAACCTCCACCCTGAACAAGGTTTACAACTTTCTCCACACCAAACTCTAGGGAAGCATGTTGTCTGCACTATCAGCCACCTTGGTTGGGAGTTCTTTTGCGAACATCCCTTTGGTTACTCCCCTACACTAGTTAGGGAGTTTTATGCCAACTTAGTAGATTCGGAGCAAGAGTTTATTTTTGTCCGAGAGGGGCTCGTTCCATGGAGAGTTACTTATATAAACGTGCTGTTGAGGATTCCCGAGCGGGTGGACGACCATGCACCATTTATGTATCGATTGGACAATGACTGTATGAATCAAATGATGAAGGACTTATGCGTTGATGGAGCTACTTGGACTGGAAATGGATTCCACAAGTACACCATGCACAGATGATTCCTTACACCCTTCAAAGTTTGGTTCCATTTCATCAACAGTCGCATCATGCCTTCAACACATAGTACTACGGCGACATTAGACCATATGTGTTTCCTACATTCGATCCTGTACCACAAACACATCGACATCAGTGAGATCATCCATGCCCAGATCACGAAGGCAGTTGGAAAGCAAACTGGTATACTCTCATTCCCTTCACTAATTATGCTGCTGTGTAAATAGAAGGGCATTGTTCCCAAGGATGGTGAGGAGGTCGTAGACAACAAAGGCCCGATCAATGACATTTCTATTCAACAGATGACACGTGGCCAAGAGACACAAGTGGCCAAGGAAGCCTCCAAGAAAAAGGATAGAAGCAAGGGTAAAATGAAGGCTGACCAAACCAATGCGCCGATAGAGTCACAAGTGGCAAAAAGGTTTGCTTTAATGGAAGTGCACCTGGATCGCATCGACATGCGTTCAATCCACACTGATGGCATATTAGAGGATATGGATTTTAGGCTGCATAAATGTTATGCTTACACAAAGGCCTAGAACGAGGCTATTGTCGCAGCACTACGCCAGATCAGCCCCACTTTATTGCCAGACTTTCCAACCTTCCTATCCATTTTTCGGTCGATGCAATACTCATCATCCGAGCAACCTACCCCTAATGGTAGGCCTGCTCCTGTGCCAACACGGATTCACATTTTGGATGATGACAAGGAAGAAGAGCACTCAAAGGCTGATGAGGGCTACTATCATACCATGGCTGATCTGTTAGAAAAGAGTTCTCCGACAGCCTTGGTGCGAATATGGCTAAACAAGAAGCTGTTGTGGATGAAGATGTCTATGCAATGGAATGCGCTAACATTGGCTTAAATGAACCAGAGCAGCATGTAGCTGATAGTGCAAACAAGGGAGATGAACAAGAAGAAGAACAGAAGGAAGACAAGAATGAAGAGAAAGACCCTATTGAGGTGCAGGAAGAGAAAGAAATAGATGCCCCGACAATGATCACTGAAGATGTTGTCGGCACACCAGAGAGTGTGGGGGCATCCAGCTCTAATGAGGCTTGACTTGTTGCGAGCCAGGCTGAGGTTGTTATTAGTGAGATTGAGGAACTGAATCCTCTTGTTATCGTGCCTTATGTGGCATCGCTCATAGAAATCCACCCATCAAAGGTGAAAATCGATGAGGCCGCCACCATACTTATTGAGGAGGAGCAATCTGCCGAACTGGTTGGCAAGAAGAATAATAAGAGAAAAAGGCGCAAAGACAAGAAGAGAGAAGCACCATGACGAGGGTGAGCGCCCAAAGAAGAAGAAAAGGAAAACAAAGGCAGCCTCTGTATTTGCTGCTGACGAGTAAGTTAGTACATTTCTTTTTAGTTAGTTTTCATGCATTGTTACTGTCAGTGCATTCCTTTTGTTAGTTTAATTGCATTGTAGTTATATTTCCATTATTTCTGTATACATATTGTTAGTGTATTGGGGATAATGCAAACATTAAGATTGGGGGAGATAATGTGAAATGGAAATGCAACTACACCCACATATTTGAATTTTACTTATCTCTTTCGTTAATGAGAATTGATAAAATTTCAACAGAAATATGCCTACAATTTTTATTTTTATGCGTAATTCTTGAATTGTTTGGATGCTGATGTGGAAATTGGACAAATATGAATGGCTGCTGAGTGTGCTATTTTTGAATGAATGATTAAATTGCTTCAGTAATAAAATGATAGTGTTGATGTTGATTCTTGAGCTAACTGACCAGTTGCAGCGATATTATATGAATAAAAGACACTCTAATGTGAGTGCATTATGACTATCCAAGGGAGAACACTCTGTTGTAGGTTTAGAAAAATCATATAGCCAAAGGCTGTCACTACAAGAGTGTGTGTCGGCGCAATTACATACCTCCTGGGGATCTGTTGCACCCCATCGTTACTGCCCAGGAACAAAGGTAGAGTAATGCAGTGACATATCTCAGTCATTTGAAAAAGAAACAAAATGAGAAAAAGGAAGAAAAAGAAAATGAATTTTTTTTGATAAATGTTGTATTGGTTCAAGAAAGATTAGGATTCAATGCATATCACTAACATTTATGAAGTTGCAATTTTTAATTATTCATGCCTATAAATTATCAGCTTAATATACTATCATATGAATACAATTTGTTCATTAGGACTTCAGAGAATTCAAGTTGTATGACTAATGATTGCGGTGACATTTCTACTTATGACTTTGTTAATTTTTGTGTACTTGAGGACAAGTAAAAATTCAAGTTTGGGGGTGTGATGGTATTACAAATGACATATATTTTCTCCCTAATTTAGTGTTTTAATTATCTCTTTTGTATCTCATTTAGCAAGCATCTTGAGCATTTCAGACTTAGTTTTTACATTTTCTAATTCATTACTAGTTAGTTTAATTTCTTGTTATTTTTATCTGTTTTTGTACTAATCTCAACACATGCAGTTCGATATATTGCACCTTAGAATTTTCAGCGCAGAAACTCAGTCCAAGAGCTTAACTGATGGAAGAAGAATGAAGCCACAAGATTAGCTTGGAGTTGCGACAGTGATGTCGCCGTACTGAACATGAGCTCCAAATTGGAAAACTCAAGCTGAATTCACATTTGGAAGCACTAGCATAGGAACATCATAGATGTCACCGCAATTATGGATTCAAATTACGTCCAGCAATGCAGCGATAATCTGTAGATCTTTGAAGAAATCATTAAAACTGCGTGAGTGCACAGCTGTACTCTAACTAACTTTGATAGCTACAAAATCTAGATCTGGATCTGAGATTGGGAGATTGAAATCTGTAATTTCTTGAGCCTATAAATAGAAGAATGAAGAATGAAGAAATCATCAAGAGCTAAGAGATTAAATTCTACAAACTCTGTGTGATTTTGAGATTTGAGCTGGGAATTGGGAAGCTGATGAAGCAAGTCTGCAACAACTTCTGATGAGAGGTGCTTTGTGCTGGGTAAGAAGAGTGATTAAGGAGTAGTTTTAGTAGTCTAGAGATACTAAGCTTCGATTGTACTCTTTAATTTCTCTGTTGACAATGATAAATTCTAATGACATTAAATGAAGACAAGAGTATCTTTTGATGTTAGATTATTTTGACTCTTATTTAATACTACTTATCTGTTTATTCTTGTGTCTAACCACTTTAAGCACGAGAGTGAAATTACAGTCTGTCAACATCGAGAGATGCGGTCACAAGTTAGGTTAACAAGTAAGTTAGGCGAGAGCTGCTTAGGATTGGAAAGATTCCAGTCACTTGTTCTTGGATGCACAACATTGCTTACACTGAGAGGTGGAGTGATTGTGAGTATTTAAGTCTGGATTAAATAGAGAGCTGTTGTTGGTAAGAACTCAAGAGAAATTTATTGCTGTAACAATTCATCTAAACTTTACCTTGTCAACGCATTCAACATTGTAGCTTTGTAGAATCAGTGAAGCATTTCTACCCTTTTACACTTGATCACTTTTACATTTCATGCATTTAAATATTTAGCACTCAACACTCAACACATTTGATTTACTTTCAGTACATTGACATTTAATCTCTGACATTTAACTTTGATTGCATTGACAATATTAACTATTTTAGTGTGTAGATTTAACATAATTATATTGAGATCCTTACTCACATTTTACTCATTTCCAGTATTAATTGCTCCGACAATTAACATCAAGAATTGATTTCCTCGTGGGATCGATATCCGATAGAATTTTCTATCAACTATACTTGCATCGATGTGTGTACGCTTGCACAATCACTGTGACGTCTCAAACGTGATGAAGCTGCTAGGGTCTTTCATTTTTTGTGGCAACTTATTTGTTGGCACAACATTGCACCCCTCTGTGAGTGCAATCGTCTCGATTTCGGACAACTGTTTCTTCTTAGATAACAACTCATTCATAAATTTAATATAGTTGGGTATCTACACAAGAGCATCTACAAGAGGTATGTTAATATGTAATTGCTTCAAAGTAGAAAAAAACTTTTGATAGTCCTTATCATGGTCTTTCTCTTTAAATCTTTGCGGTAATGGCAAAGGTATATTGTAAGTAGGTTATTGAGGAATAAACGGTTGCATCGACATAGGCAGTTGCATTGACGTTTTTGTTGGGCAAATTGTAGGCATAGTCTTCACTATAATTGGCTCTTCCTCATTTATTTCTGCTTGGTTCTTTTCAGCAGCAACTTCTCTTTGTTGCATTGGTTCAGTTGCGTCGATATTTTCTTGAGTGAAATTGCTGCTTGGTTCAGCGGTCTACTTTCTGCTCTGCAACATGATAGCCTTGCAATGTTCCTTCCAATTTTGTGTCTGATTCTCAATATCACTAGGCAAAGTGCCTGGCGATCTTGTACTCATATTAGAAGCCAACTGTCCTAGCTGGGCTTCTAACGCACAGATAGAAGAAGAATTACCTTGGACTATTGCTTTAGTTTGTGTGATATGCTCTCGTATCAATGCTTCAATAGCAGCCATAGGATATGATTTTTATTGAGAAAACTGTTGCTGATGCTGTCCTTGCATATGTGGCAACACAGTTTGTTATGGCTGCATTTGCGTTTGTGGTTGCATTTGGCTATGTACCTATATTTGATCAGGAATTGAACGTATCTGAGAATTCTGATTGTAATTCTACTGGTGATTGTCGTTGTAACTCCCTTGTCTATAATTCCCTTGCTGTGAGGAATTTTCATATTTATATGTAGATGCATTCTAATTCCCCCAAGGTTGTGAATTTCAATTGGAATTATTGTATGAGTTACCATAAGAATTTCCTCTAATGTTGTTGACGTAGAATGCATTCTCAGTATGTTGTGGACAGTTCTTATAACTGTGGTTGTCACCGCAAATTTCACAGAAAAATGTCGGGATATCCATCTGTTGGGCCACTTGAATAGGAGCAACGTCACTTGTTCCCTTCTTGTTCTTTATAATATTGGCCAAAGAAGATACCTGCGCACTTAAGGCTGAAATTGCATCTAATTCAAGAACACCAGAATTAGTTCTTACCTGAGCAGAACGAGAGATAGGATACTGATAATCATTCTGTGCAATCCTCTCTAGAACTCTTATAGCTTCAGTGTAGGTGCAATCCAACGAAGGGACCATTTGTAGATGTGTCAACAAGATTTCTTGTCTGGGCATTTAATCCATTGTAAAATATCTCGGTCTGAGTCTCTTGTTGAATACCATGCATAGGGCAATGTCTAAGTAGAGTCTTATAATGCTCCCATGTTGTATGTAAGTTTTCATCATCTAACTAAAGGTACACTGTGATATCATTACGTAACCTTGCATTCATTGTTGGCAGATTGAAACGAAAAATAAATTACGTTGCTAACGCATTCCATGAGGTAATGGATCCAGTCGGCAAACCCAATAACCATGTTCTTGCTCTTCCCTACAACGAATAAGGGAATAATTGCATTTTCAAGGCGTCATCAAGGACACCATGTTGACTAAAAGATGCGCAAATAAGTAGAAATGATTTTAAATGTTCTCGTGCATCCTCATGAGGTAGGCCTGCATATTGCCCATTTGAATTAAGCATCTGAAAGATAACCGGTTTCAATTCAAATTTTCCAGCTTGTATAGCTGGCCTTACAACCCCTGGATGCAAATCGTCCAATATAGGAACAACAAAATCCCTGATTGTTCTATTTTGCACCTGTTCTTCTTGTAGAGGCGATGGTGGTAAATTATTGATTCATTGTGGCAGTATTGGAGGAATGATATCTTGTGGTAGCAATGGTGGAAGATTAATGTTATTGTTATTGCCAGCCATTTTCTTTTGCTCTTGCTTCCTCCTTCAGATAGTTCTTTCGAGTTCTGAGTCAAAGTTTACAATATCCTTAGAATTTCTTCTTGTGGACATGCAACTCCTAAAGAATAAAAAGAAAATCAACAAAAGAAAGTTAAATAGATTAGTAAAAATAAAAAGTTAAGTAAAGAAGAATAATTACGACTACAAAAAATAAGCATCAAACAAAGGCCATTCCCCAATAACGACGCCAAAACTTGATCGGCTTGTAATGTCACAGCAATGTGCAAGCGGACACACGTCGATGCAAGCAGAGTTGATAGATTGCTCTATCGGATATTGATCCCATGAGGACTGAGTTCTTGATGTTCAAAATGTCGAAGCAACTAAAATTGGGATTACAGAAAATGCTAAATAAGATGTCAGCAAAATTAAATCAGAACTGCACAGTTAAAATAGTTAGAGTTGTCAATGTAATTATAAAAGTTCATTGTTAGAGCAACTGAAAGTAAATCAAATTGTTGTTGAAGTGTTGAGAATTTAAATGCATGAAAGTAAAGTATGATCAAGTGTGAAGAATTGGAGTGGATCACTGATTTTACTAAGCAGTAATGCTAGATGCATCGACAAGGTATTGTATAGACGATTTGTCGCAGCAATAAAGCTCTAATGAAATCTTACCAATTACAGCTCTCTGTTTAATTCAAACTTAAGCACCCATAATTACCACACCTCTCAGTGCTAGCAATGTTATGCACTCAAGAACAAGTGGCCAGAATCCCTTCTAATCCCAAGCAACTCTCGCTGACTTACTTGTTAACCTAACTTGTCACCACATCTGTCGATGTTAGTAGACTTCAATTCCACTCTCATTTTTAATGTAGTTAAGTCCAAGAATAAACAAATAAGAAAAATCAAATAAGAATCAGAGTAATCTAACACTGAAAGATATTCCCATATTTATTCAATTATCAATAATAATTCATCAACATAAGAGTGGAGTTAACAAATACATCAAAGCTTACTATCTCTAGACTACTAGGACTATTCCTTAACAGCTCCTCTTGCGTTGCATCGAGCACTTCTCGTCAGAAGTAGTTGCTCCTTCGCTCAATCAGCTCACCGTTCTCCAGCATAAATCTCCAAAAACACAAAGTAATTGCAAAATTAATTCCTTCAATTCTTGATATTTTTCTTCTTTCTTTTCCCTTCTCTTTATAGGCTTCAAGAATGGTAGATCTCATCTTTTCTCAGATCCAAAACCAATTTGGAACAGTCAAAGTTTATTGAAAATCCAGCTATGTACTCACGCAGATCTGGTGTGATCTTCATCGATCTGCAGATTGTCGTCGCATCTCTAGTCCCGATCTGTATTCTTTAATTGCAGCGACAACGTGTGAAATTCCCGCGCTGGTGCTTCCAGGTGTGCTTGTAGCTTGGATTCACTCATACAAAGTAAAGATTTCTATGCATCAACATCTCTGGCTGCAATTCCAAGCTAACTTGTGGCTGCATTCTTTAAATTTGTTCTAGTATCGATCTTTTGAGAGGATCCCTACAGTGACAATTTCTACACACAATACATAGGCTACTGATCGCGTCTGTAACGTCACAGTAGTTGTGTAAACGGACACACGTTGATGCAAGTATAGTTGATAGAATAACTCTATCGGATATCGATCCCACGAGGAATGGGTTCTTGATGTTCAGATGTCGAAGCAACTAATAATAGAATTAGATGAAATGTGGGTAAAGATGTCAGTGCAATAAAGTCAGATCTACACACTAAAACTGTTAATACTGTCAATGCAATCAATGTTAATTGTCAGAGCAACTGAAAGTAAATCAACATGTGTTGAAGTGTTGAGTATTTAAGCGCAAAAAAGTAAAGGTGTGATCAAGTGTAAAGGATTGGAATGGATCACTGATTTCACTAAGTTGCAACGCTGGATGCATCGACAAGGTATTGTATAGACCAATTGTCACAGCAATAGAGCTCCAATGAAATCTTACCAATAATAGTCCTCCATTTAATCAAGACTCAAGTACCCACAATCACCCCACCTCTCGATGTGAGCAACGTTGTGCACTCAAGAACAAGTGATCAAAATCTCTTCTAATCCCAGGCAAGTCTCGTCACCTTGCTTGTTAACCTAACTTGTCACCGCATCTCTCGATGTCGGTAGACTGCAAATGCACTCTCGTGTTTGATGCAGTTAGATCTAAGAATAAACAGATAAAAAGCATTAAACAAGATTCAAAGTAATCTAACAATGAAAGATACTCTTGTATTCATTCAAATGTAATTAGAATCCATCAACATAAAAGAGGGATTAATGAATACAATCGAAGCTTACTATCTTTAGACTATTAGGACTATTCCTTAACTGCTCCTCTTGCATTGCATCGAGCACCTCTCGTCAGAAGTGGTTGCTCCTTTGCTCTATTAGTTCACCGTTCCAATTTAAATCCCAAAAAAACACAGTAATTGCAATATTTAATACCTCCACCTCTTGATGATTTCTTCCATCTTCTTTCTTCTATTTATAACCTTCAAAAGTTGCAGGTTTCATCTCCTCCATTCTCAGATCCAAATCCAATTTTTGCAGATGTCAAAGTTAGTTATAGTGCAGTTGTGCACTCACGCAGATTTAATGTTTTCTTCAGAGATCTGTAAGTTGTCGTTGCATTGCTGGGCGCAATCTGAAATCATTAATTGTGGTAACATTGTGTGATTTTCCTGTGCTAGTGCTTCCAGGTGTGATTTCAGCTTGAATTCACTTATTTGAAGTTCAGGTTTTGTGCGGCAACATCTTTGGTTGCAATTCCAAATTGATTTTATGGCTGCATTCTTCTTCTCAGCTGAGTTCCTGCGCTGACAATTCTAAGCGTAATATATCGGCTAGTTGTGGCGACATTAGTACAAAAAAAGATAAAAATAACAAGAATTTAAACTAAACTACAATGAGTTAGAAAATATAAAAACTAAGTATTAAATGCTTATAATGCATGCTAAATAAGATACAAAAGAGACAATTAAAACATCAATTTAGGGAGAAAATATATGTCATTTGTAATGTTATCAGCTGCATGTGGTGACATTAGTGCACCAAAGAGAAAAAAATAACAAGAATTTAAGCTAAACAATAATGAGTTAGAAAATATAAATACTAAATATGAAATGCCTATCATGCATGCTAAATATGGTACAAAAGACACAATTAATACACAAATATAGGGAGAAAATAGGTGTCATTTATAATGCTATCAGTGCCCATTTTTTCAATTTGAATTGAGCATAATCTCATGTTTGCCTCGTAAGGCTGTAAAATCATCGATCAAAACCTCACAATTTATTCTCCAACGTGGAGGGTGATCCTTCGATAAGGGTCAATTTTGAACAAATAAGATGCCCTAAAATGGTTAAGAGAGGATGAAATTTTCTTCAAGTGAAGGATATTTCAAAAATGTCATTCGTCACTTTGAATATGACCAACTTATTAAGTAATTAACTTTAAGGAGAATGCAAGATTCTAAAGAAAAATGTGACCTCAAAGGTGATGCACAAAGAAAAGCAAAACAAAAAAGTCTAATATTAGTTAATGTGAATAACTCTTTAAGAACAATTAAGCTAAGTTTTTAAGCAAAGTATTTTTTCATTGCATTAGAATTTACAGGGTTTGACATCTCGTATTCATCCATTTTAACGGGAACCAATGCTCCACCAGAGAAAGCTTTCTTCAACACATACTGTCCCTCCCATTTTGGCGTCAATTTTCGCTGATGATCATGAACATATGGCATAATCTTCTTCAATACTAGATCCCCTTCTCTGAACTACCTTGGTTACACCTTCTATTTATATGCCTTCATCATTCTTTGCTAATACAATTGGCCATGACATAAAGTTGCTAATCTCTTTTACTTAATTAAATTCAACTGCTCATTTCTCTCTTGCATCCATTCAGCCTCCTCTAGTCGCACCACCCTCAATACTCATAGAGATGGGATTTGCACCTCGATAGGTAACACGGCCTCCGTGCCACACACTAATGAAAATGGAGTAGTTCAACTCGAAGTCCTCGCTGATGTTCGATATGTGCGGAGAGAAATAGGGAGTTTCTCATGCCAATCCCTATACGTTTCTGTTGTCTAGGAAATGATCTTCTTATTTGCGGCCTCGACTGCAATTTTCATTTTTTGATGATATGATGCATAATCTTAAATTATGTGCAAACCTCTTCTATCAAGGCATTGTTCAAGTTCTTGGCATTCTCTGAGATGATTCTTTATGCTAAACTGAACCGATAAATGACCTCCTTTTTCAGAAATTTGCAGACCACTGATCGAGTTACATTGGTATATGAAGCGGCTTCAACCTACTTGGTGAAATAATCAATCACTACAAAGATGAAGCGATGCCTGTTTGATGCTTTCAGTGAGATGGGGCCAATGACATCCATGCCCCACATTGAGAATGTCCAAGGAGATGCCAAGACATGAAGATTAGTAGGAGGAGCATTAATATTGTTTGCATAAATATGGCATTTATGACACTTTCAAGTATAATTTAAACAATCACATCCCAACATCAACCAGAAATATCCAGCCCTCATGGTTTGCCTTGCCAACATATGTCTGTTACTATGTGCTCCACATACTCCATCATGGACTTCTTTTATTATCTATTCGCCTCTTTTGTGTTGACACATCTCAATAGTGTTTGGTCACGTCCTCTTTTGTACAAAAAGTCACTGTCCAAGAAAAAACCCATAGTCAACCTCCTAATTATTCGTTTATCACTTTTTGAGGTGCAATTTGGGTATTGCTGGTATTGCAAATATCGCCTAATGTCAACATACCATGGTTTCCCATCTGTTCTTGATTCTACTCTTGTATAGTGGGCTGATGAGTCCTTGACCCTTAGCTATATAGGTTGCCCTTCTGTTTCGGATCCTACTTTGAACATGGTGGCTAGCGTAGCTAATGCATCTGCTAATTGGTTTTCTTCTCTTGGAAAATGACAAAATTGGACATCATCAAACTCTTTGATCAGTCCATGCACATATGTTTGATAGTGAATCAGTTTAGAATCCCTTATTTTCCATCCTCCTCTTAATTGGTAAACAACTAACGCTGAGTCACCTAGAACTTTTAAAACCCTGATCTTTTTCTCAACTATGATTTGAAGTGCCAAAATGCATGCGTCGTATTCAGTTACATTATTCATACAGGTGAACATTAGTTTAGTTATAGCAGGAAAATACTGGCCACTTGGGGAGATTAGTACTGCCCCAATCCCTTGCCCACTCATGTTTGATGCACCGTCAAAATACACCCTCCAAATTTCTTCTTTATGCTTCGAAATTGACATGATCTTTTCGTATGGGAAATCAAAACTCATGGGCTCATATTCCTCTTTCGCACGATCTGCCAGAAATTCTACGACTATGCTTCCTTTTATATCCTTTTGGGACATGTAAATGATGTCATACTCAAACAATACCACTTGCCAACGAGCAACTCTTCCTGACAATGGTGGCTTCTCGAAGATTTAATTCAAAGGGTCCAACTTTGTGATGAGGAAGGTGGAGTAATACAACATGTATTGCCTTAGTCGATTCACCATGCTAAAGCGTAACACATCTTTCCAGATGGGAATACTTGACTTCATATTCCGTGGACTTCTTGCTCAAATAATAGATTGCATGCTCTTTCTTGTTTGAACCATCTCGTTCCCCCATAACACAACCTATAGAATTATTCAGCACTACCAAATACAAAATCAAAGGTCTTCCTAGCATCGGGGGAATAAAAATTGGTGGTTAACCAAATACTCTTTTACTTTCTCGAATGCTTTTTGATAATCTTTAGTCCATTCACCATCATTATTATCCTTACGTATGAGCTTTAAGATGGAATCACATTTATCCGTCAATTGTAAGATGAAACGAGACACATAGTTTAACCGTCCCAAAAAAACTCTTACCTCTGTTTGAGTTTTAGGGGGTGTCAAATCCTGAATTGCTCAAAA
Organism: Gossypioides kirkii; assembly: GCA_005610355.1. Taxonomy (NCBI): domain Eukaryota; kingdom Viridiplantae; phylum Streptophyta; class Magnoliopsida; order Malvales; family Malvaceae; genus Gossypioides; species Gossypioides kirkii. The sequence continues at coordinate 24,781,168 of CP032245.1, forward strand.
CTTATTCGGATTTATTTCAATTCCTCGTTCACTCCCTACGAAACTTAACAGCTTCCCTTACTTTACCCCGAAAGTACATTTTGCTAGATTCAATCTCAATTTGTATTTCCTCAATCATTCAAATAATTTGCGGAGGCATTCAACATGACTTTCCTCCCTAACAAACTTTGCTATCATATAGTCAACATAATGTTCAATCTCTTTATGCATTATGTCATGAAATAGTTTCACCATTGCTCGTTGATACGTGGCCCCAGCATTTTTCAGACCAAACAGCATGACCCTGTAGCAAAAAGTTTCCCAGGTCATGATGAACACGATCTTTTTTGTGTCCTCGCTCACCATTTTTATTTGATTATACCCCAAGAATCCATCCATGAAAGAGAAAACATAATGTTTAGCAGTGTTATCCACTAATGTGTCCATATGAGGTAATAGAAAATTACTCTTGGGACTGGCTCGATTCTAATCTCTATAATCGATGCACATTATGATTTTCCCATCCTTTTTAGGCATTGGTACAATATTCACCACCCACTATAGGTATTTAGCTACTTCTAGAAATTCCACATCGAATTGTTTCTTAAGCTCTTCTTTAATCTTCAACAGCATCTCAGGTTTCATCCTTCTCAACTTCTGGTGTACGGGCTTGCTATCAAATTTCTAAGGTGGCCTGTGTTCCACGATATTGGTGTCCAAACCCGGCATATCTTAGTATGACCATGCAAACATATCTGAAAACTAAATAAGTATATCCTTCAATAATTGACTTTGCTCTGGCATGAGAGTGGTTCTAATTCTAATTTTCTTTCTTACCTCATCATCACCCAGATTGAATAAATTTTTTCCCTTGAAGTGAGGTTCGATAAGCTTCTTTTCTTAATGAACTAGCCTCAAAAACTCCTTTGGTACAACTTCCTCCTCTTCCGTCTCATGATCGTTACAGTGAACATAATTATGAGAATTTGATTCAAATATGTCATTTGGATCATTTATCAATTCATGATGTGTATCCCTGAAATAATTATGAGTATGTATGAAAAGGATTTAATGAATAAGAGTGACTAGGGACATGATCCAAATCCGATTTCATTAAAGAGAGAACAATTTTTCATTGATTTTTGAAGAAAATTAAATTAATTGAACGATATTAAAATTTGACAAAAAAACTCTTAAAAATGATTACATCTTAGAGGACTCAAGGATAGCAGGTAACAGTATGAGCTGCCAGTTGTCAAATACAAAGGGGTTGTAGCGAACCCAATCTCTTGACATCGACACCCCATCGCCAATCATGTTTAGATCCACTACATCTCCATTAATCATTAACTTGAACGAGATCATGTCCTGGTGCACGAATCCTACTAAGTAAAAGGTCTCAGATAGTGGAGGACAAATAAAAAGAGGTTCCACCACATTCTTTTCATCCATGCGAGCCGTAGATCCGGTCAGACTGTCTTGAAATATATGCATTAGTAACTTCTCATCTTTGGAGTAAGCAACCATTTTCCTACAGTACATGGCGATGTGAGTAATGGGGAAACTGTTACCAATGATTTTTTTCAAAGTCAAGAACTTTGAATTTTGGTGGGACGACCACATTGGGAACCAAACATAGGCCATTCTTCTTCTTCCTTCTCATGAGCTTGATGAACAGTAATGTGCTTGAGCCACCCCTAGAAGTTTCATTGCAGACTCAATTCCAATCACAAAAGGGGTAGATTCTTTTTTTAGTTCTTCAATCTATTCACATATGTCTTCGGCTTGGTAAACGAAAACTTGACCTTCTTTGTGCATTGTTGCAAACAGTTCTTGTCGGCTTACTACCACTTGTTTCATCGTGATAAAACGCTCCGCAAGCTTCGTATCTTCTTCCGTGACCTCTTTGTTTTGCTCTTCTTTTGTCTTTAATTCCTTAGCTAGAGGATAAATTTCCTCTTCCATCACCTTTATTTCAATAGTTTTCTCATTAAACACCCTCCTTTAGGTTTGCTCTTGTTGACGTCGTTGTAACTGTATTCTTATCTCCCTCTCTTCCCTTCACGTCTGATCAATGTTACTATTGTTGTCTTATGATTTCTTCCTCCTTTTCCTTTAAATATGCATGATGATGCTCTCGTTGTCATCTGACCTCTTCATCTCTCCCCCTCAGACACATCTCTAAATCGCGTATCTTTTCTATTAGATCGACTATCTCTAAATCGCGTATCTTTTCCTCTTTCCCTTGAATTGTGCTGACACAAAGATTTTGCTTCTTTTTAGACACCACTTAATATACATTTCCAAGGGGGAATGGTTGAAAAAGGTTCCTGAATGTAAGATCAAGGTTTGACCCTACTTGATTCGTATCTCTTCAATTTCTTCGAAAATCTCAGGTCCTAAATCAAAGATTCCACTCTGTTTAAACCAGCCATAGTAGGTACGCATTAATCATACCTGTACTAGCTAAAAACCATCAACGAGGAATAACTAACTGCTCCCTATATGCCAATTAAGGGAAACCACAAATGACCACTATTAGTACTAAAAAGAACATATGTTTTCTCCCCATTTATTGTATAATTTGTTCCCATTATATCATGTTTAGCATGCTTTTTTAGCATTTTATATTTAGTAATTGCATTTTCTAATTCAGTGATGTTTGGTATAATTTTCATTCATTTTATCTTACTTTTTCTACTAATGTCACCACATTTAGTGTTCAGTATTGTATCTTGAGATGTCACTGCAGGAACCTGTCCAGAATGACCAATGCATGAAGGTGTACAGAGTTGTCGTTGCAAAATAACATCCAAATTTGCGCCCAAAACTACCGTCGCATGAGCACTTCAAAATTTGCATCCAAAACTGTCGCCGCATGAGCACTTCCACATTGCACCCAAAACTGTCATCGTAGGAATATTTTTGGAATGTACCCAAGACTATCGCTGCATAAATATTCTTCGAATTGCATCCAAAACTATCGCTACATAAGTATTCTTCAATTGTACCAAAGAATGTCACTGCATGAACATGTCTAAAATTGTCGTTGTATGAACGTATCCAGAATTACGCCCAGAATAATCGTCGCATCTGACAGCTATCTGATAAGAAGAGAATTGTGTGAGCTATCCAATTTGGTATAACCAACTTGTATAGCTTAATTTTGGAGAATAGACACCTGTACATTTGGGGCTAAATATAAGCACACACAAAGCATGAAGGAAGGTGTCTCTTCTTCCTTTAGTCTCCCATTTTGCAATTTATCTTTTTCAACCTAGCTTTTGAGCTTTTTGGCTATGGAGGCTTGAGACTATTCGGAGGAACTTGACGTTGATGAGAAGGCAACATCTACTCCTGACGAGGAGTGTTCTAAGTGCGACATAAGAGGAGCATTTATGGAATAGTTCTAGTAGGCTAGGAATAGAATGCTTCAACTTATTCTTTATTTCCTCTTAAACGTTGATAACTTTTGATGTCTTTAATTGTGTACGGAAGTACCTCTTAATGTTAGATCTATTTTGTTTTCTGCTCAATTCTTCTTAACTATTTATCTTTGGATTTAATTGTTTTGACCACGGAAGTGCGATTGCAGTCACAGTCACTGGAAGGTGCAGTGACAAAGTTAGGTTAACAAGCAAGACAACGGAAGTTGCTTGAGGCACGAAGGAATTCTGGTCACTTGTTCTTGAATGCAAAGCATTGCCAGCACTGGAAGGTGTGGTTAATGTGAGTGTTTGGGTTTCTGATAAACAGGGAAGTTGATAGTAGTGAGATCTCATTAAGCTTAATTGCGGCGACAATTTATCTATCATTTACCTTGTAGTCACATTTAGTGTTCGCCAACTTATCATGTCAAGGATCCCCCCATCTCTTTATCATTGTTTTACTTCGTTAATTTTCTTAATTGCATTGACAAAATATGTTCAACATTCATTTTCTAGTAAATCGCTATGACATTTTGTATTGCGGTTTTACAAAAATTGCATTGACAGTTTTAACTCTTTGTTTGTGAAGATTTTGACTTAATTGCGCTGACATTATTTTTGACAATTTTTTTATCTTAACTTCTTTTGCACCGAAAATTTTAGACAACAGACACCCATTCTAGTGGGATCGATATCCAACAGATTCACTTCTGTCTGTTATACTTGCATCGATAGTGTAAACTTGCACATATTTACTATGACGTTCACAGCACGATCAATGACCACACCCTATGAGTACCGTGCTCCGAATCATCCACAAGGACCTCCATTCTATTTCTTGGTATGTCAATGTACTAAGGCTCTGAACTCACTCCTCAATTTATTAATTTGGAGGCCACTCACTTTCCAAAAATTCCTCTATAGGCCTGGTCGAAGGAACAAACACCTGACGAAAACGCTTATAGAGGCACCTAAAATGACTTTTCATCCATATGAACTACAACTCCATGCATCCTAAAAAATGCCTGTCTCCTTTCCTTCTAATGAAATTGAGTGAAATGATGGTTTCAGCTAAGACTGCTAGAGCAGGATTCGCCCCTTTTTCAATCTGAAACAAAAAATCAGCTAGCTTCACACTTACATATCCCAAAGCTTTGGGAACACAATCAACTTGTATACAGAAAACACGAGTAATGTCAAATTTCCATCACCGTTGGCCATTCCCATAGCATCCCTAATGTTAAACCAGGAAATGCATGAACCATTTTTATCTTTTAACTTTTCTTTCACCGTATCTACAAGTAACCCCATCAAATTGGCTGAGGGTCCTCAAAGATCGATGTTTTGCTTCCAATATATCCTAAGTGGATCTCTAAAGTCATAGTGGAGAAGGGTAGAATATTTCACGATAGCCGGTACCATATCCACTTCATTGAATGTAAAATACCAATAAGTGGGATCCCAAAAACGTACCATGGCCTTCAATAGGGCATCATCCGATTTAACGAATAGAAGCTGTGCTACACCACCATACTTGTCCCGGAAGCTTGTTTTCTTAGCCTCATCTAATGATTGTCATATTCCCTGTAAATCATCTTCACGATTTCTCCTACAGTCCATGTGGACTATTTAAGGCAGGCTCGAGTCAAAACTAGCTATCTGGCAATCGCCTTCTCTACTCTGAGTATCCTCTAACATTCTTGCTATTATCCCTATATTTTCTACCCGATGCCGAACAACTGAATCTTCTCGAAGTGTGTTCATGACGAATATAGATGTAACGCTATGCCCCAAGTATTTAAATAATGTATGAATTATGCCATGAGAGACAAAGACACAAGAAAAACAAAATCAGTAAAAAGATAAAGTCAAATGAAGCATAAAAAATGCGAAATTAAATCATAAAACGTTGCGAATAAATTCAAACACAAAATATACGATTAAATACTCATGAGGTCCTATAGGGTATTATTACAAGGGGTAAGGTACAACTCTTATGTCTAGGCTTTACATTTAAAATGGTCATTACATGTTGGCTTATGGTTGACTCTAATGCACGGGGAACCCAAGGCTTAAATACAACATCCATAGGGATGAGTTCCCCTTTAAAAAGGGTTGGCCCTTGGGTGGTAAAACTTCCATAGCGTACACGGTAGCATTTGCTACATGAACATCTATGTCCATCTTAACCATGGAGTAGTCCTTAAACTTATACAATGACATATTGCCACACGAAAGCCTAAGGCTACTCCTTCTAAACGGGATGGGCCCGGGCGTAGGACCAAAGGCAAGATGCAACATAAATGAAAACTATAGTCGCCCCATGACGGTAGAGTCAACACAGGCATTAATCAATTTCATCGATAAAAGAATAAAAAACACATTGGGATACATATCAAAATAGGATAAGCAAATGAAATGAACAAATAAATCAATATTTAACACATATTCAACAATTTAAAAAAACATTAGAAAATTAAATAAATTAATGCACAAATAAATAAATCTAATATGCACAAATACTAAAAAACTTAGCTCTCAAACCTAAATAAGTCGACTCACTAACATCCCAAGTGGAGTCGCCAAGTTGTCATAACGTTGCCTACCTAAGAGTACGGGGGCCTAGTAAGCAAAGCTAGGCACGGAGGGCCTAAAATAACGTAAAGTCATCACTAACCAATTAGGGCTAGGTTGGTTAGCCACCTATTGTTTAAAAGTCTAGAATTAATACTACGGAAAAATCCTAAAAGTTTAGACTTGATCTCATCACAAAATTTTGGGTTCGAGAGTACGGTTACGTGTGAGGAAGGATATAGCACCCCCACAACGCCTATCCGTGGATAGTCTTATAGGATCTTGGGAGCTAGTATTTTTATTTAAGCATATTAATGTCTTATTCTAGGCTAAAATCTTGTGGAAATCTTAAATAAAAACTCTAAAAAATGCCTCCGATTTACTTGTAACTTGACTAAAACGTGTTCATCCGAATTATCTAATTTGAAAACTTAAATTAGAGATTTTTACATCTAACAGGAACCCTAAAGGATACTAAAATAGTTCTAGTAAAATACCTTCAATTCCTAAAATTGATTCTATTTTAAAATACTTAAAAAACCTAGAAATTACCAAAGAATTAAGAGAAATATTAAAATTCATCTACAACTTATTCGATCTTTTATTATTATTATTATTTTAAAAGTTTAATTAATAACATTGAACCTATCAAGATCTTACGAAAGTATCCTATGTCGGGTTTATGATTTATCTTACTTTAGAATTCTTTATCTAAGGTTTAAATTCGTCAAAATCCTAAAATAATATATCTTAGATGATATTTATTAGTTTTCTTAAAGAGTTTGTAAAACAAAATACTTAGAAAGACCTCTTCATAGTTTACAATTTATCTACAAAAATCCTTAGTTTTAATCTTGAACCAAATCCTAAAGAATATTTACATATTAATAATCCTAGACGATATTTAAAATTAGTTTAAAACCCTAATAAAAAAATATCCTACATATTATTTACAATTTTTCTAGGGTAAATGGTAGATAATATCTTAAAACTTAACCTAAATTCAAATGTAAAAATATTATGGCTTCATTAAAATATAACATCTACTTAACTAACTTCATGTCAACATTTATAGGATGGAAAAATGACCTAAAGTTTCCTCTTTTAAAACAAATAGTAATAAAATAGGAAAATTAATTAAATTAACTAAAGTTAATGAAATCTAAAACTCTTTCAAAATGGGCAATAATAAAAAGAAAACTTAAATAAATGAAAAAAAAACACTTTAACATGATGATGATAATAATAACAATAATACACCTTCACTACAGGAAAACAGTCTTTTAGCAGCACTTTTTTAGGTCTATAGCGGCGCTTATAAGCGCCGCTAAATGTTTTAGCGGCACTTTCTAAAGCGCCGTAAAAAATGCCGCCAAAGATAAGGCCGCAAAAAATAGCGGCGTTTATGAGAAAAAGCGCCGCTAAAGGCCATGTTCTTTAGCGGCGCTTTTCCCACAAGCGCCGCTAAAGGCCATGTTCTTTAGCGACGCTTTCTCCACAAGCGCCGCTAAAGGCCATGTTCATTAGCGGCGCTTTCTCCAAAAGCGCCGCTAATATAACAGATTTTGACAGCCCTTTTTAATTTACATAAAACTCGAATTTCAGCATTTTTCCTGTAAATTTAAATCCAACCAATGCAAATCCAACCGATAACTTCAAATCTTAAAGGTAAATGATAAATGAAAGAAATATACATATGATTTAAATTAATAAATCAATGAAAAATAAATTTCAAATGTAGTATATTATTCTCAAATAAAAAAACAAAAGTCTAAGATGACGGATTCTGCTGAAACATTTTCATCATATTTTGAAGCTGTAGTTGCAATTCATCATACTTTCTTGTAGCCTCTGCTTCCTTCGCTTGCCTCGCTGCTGCCTCCGCTTGCCTCGCTGCTGCCTCCTCTTTAAGTTGTAGGTGGAGTTCTTCATATTTTTTTTGAAACTCTGCTTCTCTCACTGCAGCCTCCTCTTTAAGTTTTAGATGGAGTTCATCATATTTTTTTTGAGCATCTACTTCTCTCGCTGCAGCCTCCTCTTTAAGTTGAGCAATTTGCTCAACTATGCTCGCTTGTACCTGAGCCAATTGATCTTTTAACCTCTGAACTTCAGCTTGATCCTGACTCCCCGAAGGCATGTATCTCTGCGAGTTGGATCCAAAATATCGGGATGGACTAACAAAAGATCCTTGAAATCGAACCCGACCATACTTTTCAGGACCCAAAACTTCAGTAATAACTCGGTTATCAATGTCCTCTAGATTAACCGAACTATCACTTGAAGCCATCGCTTCATACTCCGCCTTCTTATCTTTTAATTTATCCTAATAAGTCAATCAAAAAGTTAGAAACGAAATATATAATCAAACAAATGCAACATAACTTGACATTATTTGTATTACAACCGACAAATTAAACTATTATAATTAAACATGATAAATATTTAAAATAATTCAAATTTTATAAAGTTAATATACCATAATTTCTGCAGCTTCAGAAGTCATAGGAGATCCATCTTTTTTTCTATGTGTAATGTCAAAAAGCTGAAGTCGTCCAATTTTTGACCTGACGATTGATCCTACATTATAGTAGGAAAAATATTAATTAGTAGAAAGTAATTAATATTTGACACAATTAATAAACTCAAAATACCTCATCAGCAGCTACACAAGCAAAACTTTTCGATCCAGCTGTGTGCGTGAATTTTTGTTTTTGCCTACTTGTAGTTCCGACACGCTCACGATCCTACATTAATTATTATTACGTATATAATAAATACTATAAACCGAAATCATTATAAGCGTTTTGTAGTACATAATACCTCCCCTTTCTTTGAGCTCCAAAATCTAACTTGTTCTTCCCATTGGTACCTCAGCATTCCCGGCAGAACATTTCGCAATTTATCTTCGAGGCTCATATTATTCTTAAAATAATCTTTCTTTATAGCACTCTTATGATCTCTCCATTTCTTTCCTAATGATTTCTTTACATAATTGTCTGAGATCTCTAAATTAAATCTTTCCTGCAAATAACACAAGTTTAGAAAGTAAATATAAATTAAAATAAATCAAAGTATTATAAATTATATTCACATTATTACCTTAATATTATCGAGAGCTTGATTTTTGTTACTATCAGGCATATGATGCCATGACTCGTAGTTGATTGGCAACAGACTGCCATTTCGTGCTACTATGCCCAAGTATCCTCCCAAAAGTCGAGCTTCTGATCCAACAGGCTGACCATGACTATTTCCAGATACTTTAACACGCTCCTCAAGATTTAGACTATATAAATCCTTTAATACGATACGTCCTCGAGTTCTGCGCCCCTCAGTATATTCAGCTAAAAAAATTCTATATGTTAATATTAGAATTTGAAACAAAAATAAAAATGAAAAGTGAACATGCATGAAAATTAAACTTAACATTACCTTCAATTTCTACAGTTTCTGGAACATTCGAAGATCCAATGTCAGTCTGTTGTTCACTATTTGTTCCTTCCGAATTTGGAGAATTTTGGATAATACTTAGATCTCTTGAGTAAAAAACTTGTTTGACTTGAGAAGAAAATACATACGGCTCGTCCATCAATTGTTGCCCAGTGTGAATTAATCGAGAGAAGTTCACCATTGTAAAACCAAATTGATCTTTTCTAATTCCTCGAGCAGTATTAACATCAGCCCAATCACATCGAAATAAAACAACCTTCCATTTTCCATAGTAATCCAACTCAATAATGTCCGTAAGAAGTCCGTAATACTCCACATTTCCTTCAATAGGATTATTATCCCTAGCACTAGCATAGCTTGTAATTGAAGAATTAACAACTATTCCAGAATTTTGAGTCCTCCTTAATCTTTCGCAAGATTTTGTATGAAACCTAAATCCATTAATCAAGAAGGCATTATATCTTTTTACTACTTTATTGGGACCTTGGGAAAGCCATTTAACTTCTTCACTGACGTCCTTCCCACTCCAAACCTATCGAATTGAAAGTAAATTGATTAATTATAATGTTATACGAAAACATTATTATTTATCATTGAAAGCTTCAGTTGCATACCATCTGCGCCAACCATTCATGGAAAGATTCTGTGAATAACTTATGAATCTCTCGATGTTGTAATCTTCGAGAGTGTGAACGAGATCTCAGGAGTTGTTTATACTCACTATGTTAAAAAGTTAATAAATTAGTTAGCAAAAATAAACAGATGAAAATGATTAATATGCATGAAAATCTAAAACTTACTTGCGTAATGGTTCAATTGAATCGTGGTGAAAAAGAACATATCGATGTGCTTGTACCCAAGATATGTCATCTAAGTGTGCAATTTCAACTTTCCCGATTGGTTGTCCACAAGTTTGAAATAGATAAGTTTCAGCTAAGCTATGATCATTATTGAGCCCAGCATTTCTACTTGGTCTATTCAATCTTGTTTCAACATCTTCTAAATATCTAGAGCAGAAAGTCATACACTCCTCAGCTAAGTAACCTTTAGCAATTGATCCTTCTGGATAACGCTTATTACGACAATAAGACTTCAATTTGCATAGAAACCTAAACACGATGTACAACATTGTCAAAAAGTGTAACTAAAGATATATTAATCAATGAATGAAAGCTTTGCAAATTAATTAGCACCTCTCTATAGGATACATCCACCGATAGAAAACCGGTCCACCAACTTTTGCTTCATGAGGGAGATGGATTAACAAGTGCACCATAATAGTGAAGAATGAAGGCGGAAAGATCTTCTCCAAGTTGCATAACATCAAGGCGACTCAATCTTGTACTTTCTCAAGTTCTTCAACATCCAGAACTTTGCCACAAATAACTTTCATTATATTGGACAGTTCAATTATACAAGACGTCACCTTTTTTGACATACAACACCGCAAAGCAACTGGCAGTAAATCTTGCACCAAGATGTGATAATCATGTGATTTTAAAGAATAAAGTCTTCGATCTTTAAGACTCACACATCGAGATATATTTGATGCATATGCATCTGGAACCTTTATATCCTTCAACACCATGCAGAACAATTCTTTTTCTTTCTTCGACATTGTAAAAATAGAAGGCGGGAACCGACATTTTCCATTCGAAAGTAATTGGGGGTGAAGATCATGTCGAATTCCCATGTCATCTAGATCAAGTCGACTCTTAAGATTGCCTTTCGATTTTCCATCGACATTAAGAATTGTCCCGATTATGTTCTCGCAAACATTCTTTTCAATATGCATGACATCAAGATTGTGTCTTAGAATATGATGCTCCCAATAAGGCAAATAAAAAAAAATTACTTCTTTTTTTCCACAACTCCGCCTCATTAGGATCATCCTCTTCATCAGATTGATCATCACTCTCCCGGTCAACATCGCCAACATATGCCTCCCTCGGTCTTCTGTTTCTTTGCGTGTTGGATGGTTGATTCATCTTCCCATAACTGAAATCTACATCTTTCAACATAAATAAGATTTCAGATCCAATGGTCTGCTCAGGAGCTTCTCTCAACTCTTCGGTACCATCAAATTGAGTTCTTTGAAATCTAAATCTATGATTTCTATCTAACCACCGACGATGCCCCATATAAGAGAACTTCTTCCCATTATATAACCACTGTGAACATGTTTGCGCTGCACAACAAGGGCAAGCATAACGTCCTTTGGTACTCCAACCAGATAAATTGGCATAAGTTGGGAAATCATTAATGGTCCACAACAGAGCTGCACGTAAAAAAAGTTCTCCTTTCTGGAGACATCATATGTTTCAACACCGACCCACAACTGTTTCAACTCTTCAATAAGTGGTTGCATATAAATATCAATATCATTCCCTGGACCTTTCTCTCCAGGGATAATCATAGATAAGATAAAAGAAGATTGCTTCATGCAAATCCACGGAGGCAAATTGTAAGGAACAAGCACTACAGGCCAAGTACTGTACGAAGTACTCATGAGTTTAAATGGATTAAATCCATCAGATGCTAGTCCAAGCCTCACATTCCGAGGATCACTTGCAAAGCTTGGAAATTTATTATCAAATGATTTCCAAGCTAAAGAATCCACGGGATGCCTTAATAATCCATCATCGGTTCGTTCATCATGATGCCACCTCATAGACTCGACCGTCTTTGACGACATGAAAAGCCTTTGAAGCCTTGGTATTAGTGGAAAATACCGCAGAATCTTTACTGGCTTCTCTCTTGACTGTGGCTCACCTTCATCCTCATTCACATTTTCTGCATTCTTATTCATCCAACGAGATGTACCGCAAACATGACAAGACTGTTGGCTTCTCCGATCACCCTAATACAACATGCAGTCATTTGGGCAACTATGAATTTTTTCATACCCAAGGCCTAAATCTTTTATCAGTTTCTTCATATCTTTGCATGAATGAGGGATTTTTGCAAACGGAAATATATCTGTCAACAACTCTATCAGCAGCGTAAAAGAGTTTCCGGTCCACCCTCCCAAACATTTTAAGTGAAAAAGATGAATGCAGAAAGACAAATTTGAGAGTTTTGATCCCTCATAGAGTTCTTCATTCATTTCATTAAGTAACTTGTAAAACTTCACCGCTTCTCCATTTGGCTCTTCATCAGGTGCACTTGTTCCCGTTTCGGTAAAAGCATTATCACCAATATCACAATCATCCGGTGCAATAAATTCAGATGGAAATGATTGCAAACCATGATTGTGCATATTAAATGCATCCCGCAACATACCTTCCATGTCATCTTCTCTAGCATACTGATGATGAGCATAATGAGGATAACTCGGATTAATTGTTCAAGAGGTTCTACTAGGTGTACACTCTCCATGGAAAATCCATTTTTTATACCCCCGAATAAAGCCATCAACAACTAGATGTTCGTAGACGACTTCACGAATATGCCAATTGATGTTGCCACATTTCTTACATGGGCAAAGAATCATATTCTCTTCGCTTGCATTTTGAAATGCAAAATCTAGAAAAGTTTGCACTCCATTCCGATAGTCGTTGCTTACCCTTGACAATTGCATCCAACTTTTATCCATTTCGTAGTTCTTGAAGTCTAAAGTTGAAAATAAATTATGGTTACTTAAGTGTTATAAATTGATTTAAATTTAAAAATATATATTAGTGACAACATTTTACTTTAAAATATATATTAGTGACAACATTTTACTTAAATATTTTGGTTCTTTTTATTAATTAAATAATTAAATATTTAATTTAGTATAATTAAATAATTAATTAATCAATTAAAATTAATTAATTATATATAATTATTTACGAAAATATTTTAAATTAAATATTTAATTAAATATAATTAAATAATTAATTAATACTGTTTACAATTAAATACATAATTAAACATAATTAATTAATTTAATTTAATTATTCACTTTAATATAAATTAAATAATTAAATATTTTAAATTAATTATTTAATTAATTTAAAATATTTACAATTAAATACATAATTAAACATAATTAAATAATTTAATATAATTATTTAGTTTAATATAATTAAATAATTAAATATTTTAAATTAATTATTTAATTAATTGATACTGTTTATAATTAAATACATAATTAAACATAATTAAATAATTTAATATAATTATTTACTTTAATATAATTAAATTTTTTAAATTAATTATTTAATTAATTGATACTATTTACAATTAAATACATAATTAAACATAATTAAATAATTTAATATAATTATTTAGTTTAATATAATTACATAATTAAATATTTTAAATTAAATATTTAATTAATTGATACTAAAGGTAAATCTATTGTTTTCTTATGTATTAAAATTTTATTAAGATGAATGGTGGTTTTCTTTTAAGAAAACTAATGTTATTCTAGAATGTAACATTACAATCGTAAAACCAAACCCAGTTAACCACAAGGTAACAGTTTTTTGAAATTTTTTATTTTAGTCATAAATACAGGTATTTTCCCTCGTTAAAAAAAAACCCTTCAGATCCCATACTTCAGATTTCAGATTAATGCTATAAATGGGAAATTCCAACCTTTCTTGTTTTGGAGCTTAGCAGATATGCCATTTGCCATTGCAAATTGTTGTGGAACCATGTTGCTCTTATACATTAGTCTAAACATAAATCACATGCATTGTTCCAAATACTCCCCAAGATTTTGACTTCAATAATTCTTCACGTGAGGCCACAAAAACAGACAAGAACATTCAATGGATTGGTTCAACAAAAAATCAGAATTTCAATCCAATCTTTGAAACTCAAACCAGTTTTAAACACCATCTGTTCTGTCATGTCATCCCAGAGTTTCCAACAGTATGTATGTGCCAAAAGACAAATTTTCAACAATTCTGGTTTGGTTCCAAACATATTTCACGAGTGGATGTTTCATTCAATTCAAAAAGTTCTAAACCTAATAAGTATGTGTGAGTGGCGAGCTACTGTAGGAACACAAAGAGAGTTAAGCTGGATGTTTTTGAATGCTTAGCAATCTAAGTATTTTTGTGCGAAGCTGAAAATGTAAGTGGAGCATAAACAAACCTGGATAAAGGCAAGCAGAAAGCTGTCTACTTCGGTTAATAATAAGAACCAGGACAGCAGCTTCTTGAAGAGCAACAATCAATAATAAAAATAGTAGCAATTTGAAGCACAATCGGTCAAGCAAGCAGCTGAAAACATAAGTAGTGTAAGGGCAGAAATAAGAGTCAGGGCCATTTTCATAAACAGAAACATAATGTTTAATAAACAGAAACATAACTATCATCAATTAGTGCTTATAATCTATATTCTAATGTAATAGGGAAGACAAAATGACTTAAGATCACATGAAAAGCAAGAGGATGGATCAGCAAAACATTGATATATCTATAACAGGAACATAAAGTGTTAACATTTTCATAGGTCCCATAGAATTAATGACAAAGTCTTGACACTAGAGGGCAGAGGCAACTTAATGTACTTGCATAGAACATAGGCAACTTAATGACAAAGATGAAATAAATAGTTCAAAAAAATTAAATGGTCTGAACTTGCATAGAACATAAGCAACTTAATGTACTGATTTAGTCCAAGAAAAAATTAGCAAAAAGTAATCTCTAAACATCACTGAAGAACAAAACTAACTAACATTTTCTTGAAGCTTACATGAATATCCATTCCAAACAAACCTTGAAAATCAGATCAAAGACAAGCTGGTTTTGATATATTCTAAGGTAATAGGGAAGACAAAGCAAGCAAGTTAATTAGAGAGAGAGAGATGGTGTAGGTGTGAATGAAAGTGCATGAAGAGGTGAGATATAAAGAGAGATGAGAAGGGGAAGAGAGGATATCCATATCAGAGAAATATCTGAGAGTGAAGGAGTGAAGTTGTCAGAGTGATGTTCATGAAAAAGGAAGTGACAAAAGAGGCATAGAAAGGGATGTTATCAGTGGAATTACTTGGATGAAAAGGCATGACGAGGTATGAAATGATGATTAAACCAGCCTTCCCCTCCTTGATAACAGTGACAGATATATGATATAATATAATATAATATTGCAACTAAAATGAATGAAACAGAGTCTTTCAAGGAATGATGAATCTGATTTACAACTCAACAATATATGACCTGAATCAAACCTTCATATATTTACTATATTATAATTACCATATAATGTGAGCTTCATTTATGAAACAAGAACTAAGCATACTCATTCATTTAATGAGCTCTACTCTATTTTGCAGCTCCAGAAACCAGACTAAAAAATATTCCTGTAAACTGACAGTGAATTTCAAGAGAGACATAAATGCTTTCTCTAGGATTCATTATCAGAAGAGAATCACACATTAAACAAAGTATTTTTATTTATATTAACACAGTCTATCTCTAGTCCTTACTGATGTCACAATCGCCCAATAGTAGGCTCCTTTATTCTTTATAGAGCTTTGATTACCCTATCCTTTAAGAATTTCAGGGATTTCACCTTGGATCTCGAGGGAGCCCTCAGTTTGTAGATGAAATGGTGTTAAGAGGATACCCTCCCTAGGTAGGTCTTGCAAGTACAACAACTATTGGAAATTGAATTCATATCTTAGGACCAGTTTCCGTGTGCAGTAAAAGAAAGCAGCTTTGGCAAACCGAGTTTTGAACGCCAAACTCTTCTTCATCTTCCCAGTTTCACTTTTTATTGTCCTAAATTCCATGTGGTGGATATGCAGCACGTGCATGCATAAAGGCAGCATCGCTTTATAGTTCTTCCAACATATAAATCAATACACTTTTACGTGCTAAAGTTGAAACAGATTGGAGATACAGTGAAAATTATTTAGATTACAGTTTCTTCAGATTTTGTTGCCTGGCTATGTAAACCCCCATTTCTCCATTATTCTGCATTAGTGTTTGTTTCTTGTCACAGCAACATTTCATACAAAAAACAAAAAAAAACTGGGATAATAATAATATCAATATTTTTTAAGGGGGATTGTAGTATTACATACACCTTGAGTTCAACAAGTAACAGTCAGTCATATTCCATTTTTCTACAATAATTAGGACTGCAGCAGCAGCCTCTTTCTTTCAAACTTTTCAGATTGTGTTTTGATTCACTACAGGAAAACTTTTTATCTGTCTAATTTATTTTCTTGCTGTTAGCAAAAAATGGACGTTTCTCTATTGCTGGTTTAGCTAACAGAGGTTGGCTGTCTTTACCAACAATACCATGTGTCCAGAATCATATCAATGCCCATCAAAGATTGAAGAGCTAAATATGCTTCTCAGCATTTAAATTGCTCGCAACCTAAATGATTTGTCTATCATTTTTCCTTATGGTTAAAAATGTTAGCACTTCCTCAATCAGAAGAAGGATCCTTTTAAGCTTGCCTTATAATTATGGTCTGTGTGGTGGAGTCCTTAATTTCAGCTTCTAAAAGAAACATTAAAAACAAAAACCCAAACACATCTTCAGTTTCTAATTGAGTAGAAAAAAGAACAACAAATTAATTTCTTCTTTTTTTTCCAACTTAGAGCAAGAACGCAAGAAACCCAAAACCAATTATATATCCATTTAAAAGATTAAATGAAAAGAAAAAGAAAACCCCCCAAAATTACCATTCATTTCACCATAACAGCATGCATGAGAGAAAGTAAAATGAATAGAATAAAAATCACAAAGCAAGCAAGCACATTTACACAACCAAAATCGAAATAAAAGTTGAAACCAAAATTATATATGATTAAAAAGGGGGAAAATGGTAGAAGGTAATACCGATAGGGTTACGGCTGTCGGATCGGGACGAGCAGCTGGTTCTGGGAGTGAAGAGGGAACGGAGTGAGGGAAATAGTGAGAAATAGAACTACCGGCCGCCGAAGACAACTCTGCTTTTATTTATCTAACACATTCCCTTTCCTTCTTGTTGCTTACAGTTGAAAACCCGTCTGAATTGGGAGAAAGGGCAGAGAAGTACTCTTCTTTCTTACTAAAACCTTTTGAATCCAACGCCCCATATTATCTTTTATTCATCTAACGGCTATGGATTTAAGATAGATTAATTGATTTATAATTAGTAATTATTTTTTGCTTCATGTTTTATTTTTTTAATATATATGATTTATTATTAGATATAAAAAATCACAAAAGTGTCACATTTTATATTCTTATTACAAGAATGAAATAAATATAATAAAGTTTAATTAAATATTATGTTTAATTTTTTTAAAAAATTATTAATGATATTTTATTAAATTAAAATAATGTTTAATAAACAGAATTAAATTATAAATTTTACTAAAGATATGAGGTAAATTTCAAATAATTCTATTACTAATATATTATAATTTTTTAATTTAAATTTATTTTTTATAACATTCGAAATTTTAACAAACAAACACACGCAATAATTTATCCCTTTTTGAGATGAAGAATTACTAAAAATCTATGTTATATTTGGTCTATATGGCTATATGTAATCTTTAAACAAAATCCCTATCCCTAGTTGCTGCTGGGCAATGCGTGCATGGAACATGTGCACGTGTGGGTATATAAACAGGCCATGATATATACACGTGCTTTTTTCTTTTTTTCATTCGTGATGGTGTGCTCGGCTAGCTTTTCCACATCAAAACCTTTCCTGGATCAACTTAATTCAAATGATCCAGCAAAGGTCCAAAGTTTGAGCTTGACGATGATGACAGGTTAGGGATGATCATGGAATAGGGCAAGACCGAACCCACATATAATGTTAATGATATAATCTAAGAATGGCTGAAAATCCAAACTATAACCAAAAGCAGGTGATAGAAATCTCAAGTGTTTGATATATTAGGTCCAGAAAGGTCCTACACATAAGTATAAATATATTGGAAAGAGGATATTGTTCATCCTTGGGGTCTCGGATTCGAGTGCTTGTGTGTGCATTGTCAAAGGATAAGAAAGTATGAGCAGATACTACCATAAGTAATCACACCACTATAAATTAATTTAATTTTAAGATATATAAAATTTAAATAAATTAGCGGCGCTTTCCCATAAGCATTAAAATAAAATACATAATTGACATCAAATATATAAAGCATAAATGCAAATAAAATGAAAGATATAAGTGTAAATAACTTATTAAAATATAAACAAAATGACAGCTTGATTTTGGGACTAAGATAAAAAATGAGGAAGACAGAGGATTGATGTAATTTGCTTTTAATTTTGAAATTTTAGATTAAATCAAAGGTTTTAATAAAAAAAAAAGTTACTAGTGTAAATATACCAGAGAGTGAGGGTGGCACTGCAAAAAATGAGGTATTTTTCATAAATTTAAAAAGTAAGGGTGAGAATAAGTTACCCATTTTGGCACTTATAAATAGGAAAAATCTATTTTATTTTTTCATTTTTAACCTCATTTAAAAAAAACTTTTCCTCCTTCTATGTTGGCCATAGCTCCACTATCGGAGAGCCCACCAACTCTCCAGCTTTCGATTACGGAGCCGCCACATACGGTTTATTTCTCATTTGATCACTTCACCAAGAGTACTTATGCATTCGGTTAGGAGTTAATATGCAAAGGTTTAAATGAATATTTTTATTAAGTGTACTCATACAATGCTTACTGACAAACATCCATAGATTTTAATCGGGTAGAACCCACACCTTCAATTGCAAATATGATGTACCAACTTCGATCCTCAAGACTCTAATGATGCAAATTTTGTTAGATTTTTCCAAGATTTGAACTTTTAACAAACAACACTCTCAAAGTCTCTCTATGTTAGTTTCGGTTTAGCCACTAAAATAGAGTTGATTAAGACAAACAATATAGAATCAAATTCAACCACTTATGTTATGAAAAATTTGGGATTAAGGATGTGATTAGTCCAATAATCAATGATAATACGAGTCAACCAGATTTGAACCTTAAACAAAGAAATACACACGTATTAGCGTTGTCTTAATTGAATTGAAAATATAATATCAAGTTCTATATTGATCAACTTACTCTTTCGTAAATAGATTGGAATGGGAGACTCAATGGAGATCTTGAGTTGATGAGGGAATAATCGCTATGGAAGAACAAGAATGGAGAAAAGATTTGTAGATATGTATAAATATCAAAACGAAAAAGAAATAATATTAATAGGAAATGTGGTGGTGGCATTACGGTGGTGCGACGGTGATGGTTTAAAAAGACTGGAAATAAGAGAAGAGAGAAAAGAAGAGAATGAGGATATGTAGAAAGTGGAGGAAGAGTAAGGGGCGGTGAGAGTGGTGGTGTATGGTAGCAGCAATGGACAAAGTAAGGGTTGACGGGCGGTATAGGGTGGCGTATGGTGGACCAAAAGGGCGTTAATAAAAAAAGGTGGTGGCAAGGTGGTGTATGGTGGAAAGAATGGCGGTACAAGGTGGTGGTGAAGAGAGAAAAAGAGAGAAAGGAGAGAAAAGATGAAACAAAATGGAAGATGGTAGCTTTTCTTAGAGTTAGGAGCGATATACACTAGTCCAAAGGGGAGGAAATGGTAAGTGAGGGAAACAAGGGATAAGAAAGGAAAGGGAGGGGACAATGAAGTAAAAAGAGGAAAAAAATTTAGGAAAGGAGGAGGAGGAAAAGAGAGGAAAGAATTTTTTTAGTATGGCAACTCAAATGTCCAGCAAAAGGAAGGTTGAACAAGAGGGTACCTAATTTCAAAAGAAAATGCTAGGGAGGGGACTCAAACTTGAGTATCAAGGATAGCTAGACTTGCCCTTAACCATTAGGAAAAAACTCACACTTATACAAATTCTAGCGATAACAATTTATAAAACAAAGCGTGACATCGAGGGAAGGAGATGATTATCTCGCCTCCTGAGATAGTGAGGTATTGTGTCATTTACATATCTGTGATTTCGTACAATGAACTACCCTAATTTATTTCTCGAGAAAAAATATGAATGACATAATCAAACTCGTAACGGACAAGAAGGGTGAATGGAAACACCACTTTGGAACGGCTATCGCGTATCATTCTTTTATGTGAAGTTAACTATGACGATGTGGATGTGGTTGAAATTCATTAGTACACAAATTTGCCCAGCGATGAACATGTCCAATATTGATACGTTCCATGCAACTTTTTTGTACGCAATTTTATCAATGAAGTAAATTGCGGGAACATGGATATAACGAAGCATGCTCCAATGTGCACAAAAATTAAGGTGGAATTATTGTTCCCACACTTAGTAACATCCATATGCTGATAAGCGAAGGTGCCGGTGGGACGATCGGGGTCATGTCTTACTTACAACAAAGCAAGTTTTCGATCTTGGAATCGAGTGTGGAATATATTATAGGGAATTGAAAATGAAAGAGAGCGATAAATACTAAACCACATCAAGGCGAGAATGTATTACCCGATTCGGAATGGATCCCTCTCTTTCTTTTTTTTTTAAGTTGGACATAATATTTTTATTTTATTCAAAAATTTTTAATTTTTGTTTTTAAGTATTTAAGACTTTAATATTATATATATGTACTGTGTTTAGTTTTTCATAATAGGAACCCCAAATTTTTTACGACACAACAAATATAGAGCCAAAACCTAGAAGTTGGTGTAGTCCCACCAATTGTATTGCACGAATAAAGAAAATCGGGTAATCTCCCTCCTTTATATCTTTTATTTCACATTAGGGACAATGTGTTGAATAAAGTGTAAGGGGTGACTTAGGAAAATTTTTATATTTTTCTGTTTATTACTTCATTTTCCTTCTTTTGGTTTTAGATTTTAATTTTTAATTGCATGTTTTCTATGTACTTGAGCCTATAAAAATATAAGTGATTGATTAGGAGCATATACCTAGGTTGTTTGTTTAGATTGTAAATTTAGCCTGAAATTGAATAATTTAGGTTGTTTATATGTATAGTAATCAGTTCAATTTATTAGACTGTAAATAGGGAAAAAAAGATTAAATATACCAACTGATAAAGGTAGATAAAAATAGGTAATTATATTTTTAGAAGAATAAATGTTCAATTTAAAAATAAAATACTCTGTAAAATTAAACGGTGTAGTATGACTAGTATAACCCTTATAAAATGTGCGTGAAAAAAATCTCAACCATTTAGGCACAAATAAGAAAGTCATAAGGGATTATACGGGGAAATATTACTGCATTAGAGTTTAAAGCATCGACAAAAATAAATTGAGTAGGAAACAAATATTCGAATTGACTTATACCCTATAAAAATAAATATTATATTTGTATATGCATTTTGATGGAGCAATATATTTAATTTTTTTAACTTATTTATTTTGTAATTTATTTAACTAATCTATTTAGGAATAAATAACTTTGAATTGTTTGAATTTCTATCTAGAGTTATATATTTAGGCAAATCTTCCTAGTGTTTATGCGTCGATCTAGTCTCATGTATCAAGCTAGCTCAAGTACATTTTATTTTCTTTACATGTTTATTTCTCGTTTTCAGTTTTAGTTTTTATTTTGTTTTGTTTAGCTTGCTTGAAGACAAGTAAAGACTTAAATGTGGGGGTAATTGACTTAACGTCAAATGTAGTAGTTAATTCGGGTCAATTTCACATTTAAAGAGCTTGTTTTCTTGGAAATTTAGTATTTTATATTACATTTTCGGTAATTTAGCTTTAGGATTAAATATTAATAAAATAAGTTCTTTTAACACATTTTGTAAGTGTTGTGACCCAATAGGTCAACACGGGCCTTAGATAGTATTAATATGTTCAATTGAGTGCGTATGACGAAGATATAAAGGCCCTATTGATGTGGAAGTAAGGGACGAGTGATGCACAAGCTTCTCGGGACGTCAAAGCACAAAACGAATGACACAAGGCAAAAATTGTGTGCCGTGTCACGCCATAGACTTGTTGTGGTGCATCACAGGTAAACGTGCTCCCCAAGTATATCGAGCCTCTTTTCGTTCGTGCAATCAAATTTATACGAAGACTTAGGAAGTGTTCAAGACCTAATTTGGGCTGCCAACACCTCTATAAATAAGACATTAGGGGTTTTTTGTATGATGGTATTACAAATGACATATATTTTCTCCCTAATTTAGTGTTTTAATTGTCTCTTTTATATCTCATTTAGCATGCATCATAAGCATTTTATACTCAGTTTTCATATTTTCTAATTCATTGATAGTTTGTTTAAATTCTTGTTATTTTTATCTATTTTGTACTAATGTCAACGCAAGCAGTCGATATTTTGCATCTTAGAATTGTCAGCGCAGGAGCTCAGTCTAGAAGATCAACATTGGCAGAATGCAGCCACAAGATCAGCTTGGAATTGCTACCAAGAAATGTCGCTGTATTGAATTTGAACCTCAAATGAGTAGACTCAAGCTGAATTTACATTTGGAAGCACCAACGTAAGAATATCACAGGTGTCACCGCAATTACAATCTTAGATTGCGACCAGCAATGCAGCGACAACCTGCTGATCTCTGAAGTAAACATCAGATCTGCGTGAGTGCACAGCTGTACTCTAACCAACTTTGACAGCTGAAAAAATCTAGATCTGGATCTGTGAATGAAGAAAATTTGCAATTTCTTGAGCCTATAAATAGAAGGATGAAGAATGGAGAAAGCATCAAGAATTAAGGGATTG
Organism: Gossypioides kirkii; assembly: GCA_005610355.1. Lineage (NCBI taxonomy): Eukaryota > Viridiplantae > Streptophyta > Magnoliopsida > Malvales > Malvaceae > Gossypioides > Gossypioides kirkii. Next base: position 24,804,228 of record CP032245.1, read on the forward strand.
AATTCTACAAATTCTGTGTGATTTTGGAGATTTAAGCTAGAAATTGGGAAGCTAATGAAGCAAGTCTATAACCACTTCAAGTCTGTAGCCACTTCTGACTAGAGGTGCTGATACAAGGCAAGAGGAATGATTAGGGAGTAGTTCTAATAGTCTAGAGATAGTAAGCTTCAATTGTACTCTTTAATTCTTCTTAAACGATGGTGGATTTTGATAACATTAAATGAATACGAGAGTGTCTTTTAATGATAGATCATTTTGATTCTTATTTTATGCTGCTTATTTGTTTATTCTTGGATCTAACCGCTTTAAGCATGAGAGTGAAATTGCAGTATGCCGACATCGAGAGATGCGTTGACAAGTTGGATTAACAAGTTAGACGAGAGATGTTTGGGATTGGAATCCAATCACTTGTTCTTGAATGCACAACATTGCTCACACCGAGAGGTGGAGCATTTGTGGGTATTTAAGTCTGGATTAAACAGAAAGCTGTTGTTAGTAAGAACTTAAAAGAAATTTATTGTTGCGACAATCGCTCTATACTTTACCTTGTCGATGTATCCAGCGTTGCAACATAGCAGAATCAATGGACTATTTCTACCCTTTACACTTGATCACTTTTACATTCATGCATTTAAATATTCAGCACTCAACACTCAACACATTTGATTTGTTTTTAGTACATTGACATTTAACTCTGATTGCATTGATAATATTAACTATTTTAGTATAAAGATCTGACATTATTGCACTAACATCCTTACTCACATTTTACTTAATTTTAGTATTAATTGCTTCAACATTTAAACATCAATAACTCATTTCCTCGTGGGATCGATATCCGATAGAATTGTCTATCAACTATACTTGCATCGACGTGTGTACGCTTGCACAATTGTTGTGACGTTTCAGACGCGATCAATGTAACTAAGTCATCCTGGACCATCACAACCCAAAATTGGGCCTGGAAGTTTCGAAGGTATTTTGAAAATTTTAGCCTAAATGTGCTCGGGATTTCGTAACTTTGGTAATCAGTAATGTTTTCGAAAATGGCTATTAGGAAATTAAATAAATTTCTGAAAATGAGTTTTAAATAGCTTTAATTTTAAAAATAGGACTAATTTGTAAAAGAGTCAAAATTGAGAGTTTTTATAAAGGAATTTAACCAAAAGTTAAAATTAGACATATTTTCTTCCCTCCATCCATGTCATTCACGTTAAACAACCTTAAGAATTTATGTTTGACATCCCTTGCTCTCCCTTGCTATTCTACTCAAATTTAAACTCCAAATCCTAATCCCACTTGATTTCTAACATCCTTTGAACCATAAATCTCCATTAAAACCAAGAAAAACACTCAAAAATCTCACTAGTTTCATCTTCTTCTTAAATGTGGTTTTTTTCGAATTTGCACCAAAGTTCGTTTCTCTTCCATCAAAGGTAACCAATCATCTTTATATTAGTTTAAATGATATATAGTCTCTTAAACTGAATTTATAGCCATTAAAATGCACATTTAAATAAAAGCCAAAAATTGAGTCGTTAATGGTGGATTTCGAGATTATGGATTAAAACTTGGTTTTAAAGTGTTTTTAATCTTGTTTTAACATGATTAGAAGGTTTCTAAAGTTAGTTTGAAGTTTCGTTAAAGATTTATTGAGTTTTAATGAATTTTTGTTATAATGGTCATTGTATATCAAAAAATTTCGATACCTTAAAACATGTAGTTTTGTGTAGTTTAAAGGTAAGGAATTAGTCGTAGATGAATATTTAGATGAATGGAATTAGTTTCATGTGAAAATATTAAACTCAGGTTTGGAGGTGTGATAATTCTTGAAAAGATTTATATTTTATACCTTTTTAACCTTGATAAAGTGTTTAAACTTAAGTAAAATTAAGCATTTTAAGATAGAATTTAGTATTTTTCATGCAGGCATGCATAAAGCTTAGTTGTACGTAATATATAGGATTTTTACTCTAATTTTGGAAGAAAAAGTGGTGCGGTGGTTGTGTGTGGTGTAAGTTTAGGATTAGGAAGAAGGAAATTAGGATGAAGGATTATGCCCTAACAAAGTATTCTTGTCATGTGATAGTACTAGAAAGAACTATTGTTTTCTCCCTAGTTATTGGTTAAGTTGACCCCATTTAATCATCCTTAGCACATATTTTAGAACTTTTTAGTTTTGTTTATTGCATTTTCTAGATCAATGAACCTTAGCCTAGTTGCCCTTAATTTTATCATATTTTGGTACTAATGTCCCTGCATGAGTATTTTCAAATTGCGTCTAGGATTTTCGTCGCATCTAATAGCTGTTCGGATAAGAACAGAAAAGTGTGAGCTATCTAGTCTGGTATGACCAATTGGTACGACCATAGACAGCTCAATTCTGATGAAAGGACACATACACAATTTGGCTGAATATAAATACTCAATAGGAAAGAGAAAAAGGGGGTCTTTTGGTGAATTTTCTTCTTCAACCTAGCTTTTGAAGCTTACAGCTATGGATGCTTAAAGCTCTCATAGGAAAACCGACGTGGGAAGGATGAAGAACAACTCCTGACGAGAGTCCTAAGTACGACACAAGAAGGAAATCGAAAGATCAAGTCAAGTTCTTCTAGGAATAGTATTCTCCACTTGCTTCTTTTACATTTCTTTTCTAAAACTCTCATGATTACTATTTATTTCATGTTTGTATGGAAGTATACATGATTTCTAGACTAAAAGTTATTTTATTCAATCTTCCTTCTACTGTTTAATCTTTGGGTTTAAATGTTTTTACCATGGAAGTGTTATTACAATCACTATCACTGGAAGGTGCAGCGACAGTTTAAACTAACAAGCAAGAAAACGGAAGTTGCTTGGGTATTAGAGGAATTTGATCCACTTGTTCTTAACTGTATTGCATTGCCATCATCGGAAGGTGTGGTTAATGTGCATGTTTAAGTCTTAGATCGAATAGCAAACTCAAGCTAGGTAAGATATTCATTACACTTTATTGCAGCGACAATCACCTATCCTGTAAAACCTTGTGAGCCGCATTTACTATTCTGCAGAACATTAATGTTGGGGACCCCATTATGTTATTATTATCATAGTTTGTTTTTATTTTCACATTATTACTTTGACAACCACTCTCATAATTTATTGCATTTCACTTACTCATTGCACTCACATTAATAGACAAAACACAATCATCCTCGTGGGATCGATATCTGACAGATTCACATCTGTCTACTATACTTGCATCGATAGTGTACGCTTGCACATTATTGCTGTGACGTTAGCAGCCGATCAATTTGGCGTTGTTTCTGGGGATGGCGTTTGTTTGATGTTTATTTTTTTGCACTTTATTTTTACTATCTAATCTTTAGTTGTTACAAACTTATTTTCTTTTTGCCACTACTTTTATATTTTATTTTAGGTGTTTTATGACCCAAAGCCATTCGAAACCTATTGCTGATTTTGACACAGAAATTGAAAGAACCATTCGGGGGAGACTTCACGAATAAAGAAATATGGCTTTACTAAGAAACAATGCAGCCATACCCTCGATACCGTCACAAAATACTGAAGACCCACCTCTACCACAAGAAGATCAAATACAAAATAGGACTATATGAGATTTTATCGTACCTGTTTTGGATAATTTGCAACCTGGAGTTGTTAGGCCAGCAATCCAAGCTGGGAACTTCAAACTCAAGCCAGTAATGTTTCAAATGTTGAATTCTAATGGGTAATATGCTGGACTACCACATAAAGATGCACAAGAGCATCTCAAATCATTCTTGTGATTTGTGCTTCCTTTAGTCAACAAGGTGTTCTTGATGACACTTTGAAAATGTAGTTATTTCCTTATTCGTTGCAAGGAAGAGCTCGTACCTAGTTCCTTGGGCTACCAACCGGCTCAATTACTTCATGGAATGCACTCGTAACATAGTTTGTTTTCCGCTTTAACCCGCGGACAATGAATGCTCGTCTCTGAAATGATATTACAGCTTATCATCAGCTGGATGATGAGAATCTTCACACTACATGGGAACGTTATACATCTTTGCTTCGACGTTTCCCCATGCATGACATTCAACAAGAAACACAGATTGAGATTTACTACAATGGTTTAAATTTACAAACGAGGAATCTTGTTGACGCATCAACCAATGGACCTTTGCTGGATTGTACTTATGATGAATCTATTCGAATTCTTAAGAGAATTGCTCAGAATGATTATCAATATTCTATTTCTAGAGCTGCACAAGCGAAAGCTACCTAGGGAGTTATTGAATTGGATGCAATATTTGCACTTAGTGCTCAAGTTTCTTCTCTCGTGAATATGATAAAAAAATATGAAAGGGACTAGTGACGTTGCACCTATACAAGTCACTCAATAATATTTGTAGCAATTCTTATGGCAACTCTTATAATACTTCTACACGCAATCAACAGTCTTGGGGAACTCAAAATGCTGAAAAAAATGTTGCGACATTCCGATATGAGGATTCATTTAATCAAGGCAATTACAACCCAAGACAAGGGAATTACAATCAACATACTCAGATGCATCCACAACAAAACCAGATGCAGCCACACTAGAATCGAATGCAGCCACAACAATTTGCAATGCAGAACTAGAATATTCATGGACATCGATAACAATAGTAAGGGAGCTTCCTTGTTTGATCCATTAACAACACTTGAAGCTTTAATGTGAGATTATATCACTCGCATGGAAGCTATTGTGCAAGGGAATTCATTCTCCATTCTGCTTTGGAGGCACAATTAGGACAACTTGCTTTAAATTTAAATACTCAACCACCAGGCACATTACCTAGTGACACGGAAAATCTCACTTCGAGAGGGAAAGAACACTACAAGGCTATCACTCTTAGGAGTGGTAAACAAATTGGCAAGTCGACTACCAACTCTACTACAACACCTCAAGAAATTTATGTCAATTTTCCTTTAGTGGATGCTTTTGTGCAAATTCCTAGTTATGAGAAATTTATGAAGGAGCTCTTGTCCAAGAAAAAGAAGCTTAGTGATATTGAAACTATTGCACTCATAGAAGGCTGTAGTGCTATTTTGACAAATAAGTTACCGCCCAAAATGAAAGACCCTAAGATCTTTAGCATCCCATGTTTAATTGACAATCATTATTTGAGCAAGGCTTTATGTGACTTTGGAGCTATCATCAACCTCATGCCGCTGTCTACTTTCAGAGAGTTGGGAATTGGTCACATAAAACCTACTACAGTGACATTGTAATTAGCGGATCGATCCTTGGCTTAACCTAAAGGGAAGATCAAGGATATTTTAGTTCGTGTGGATAAATTCATTTTTCTGGCTGATTTTATTATACTTGACTGCAAGGCAGACAAGGAAGTTCCCATAATCTTGGGATGACCATTTTTAGCCATCGGACGCACTCTCATCAAGGTGTACAAAGGAGAATTGACCATGCAACTTAATGATGAGCACATTACCTTTAGTGTTTTAGAATCTATTCCATGCAAGGACAAAGAAGAATGCCACACTGTCGATATGCTGGATGATTTAATTGAGGAAGAATTCAATGACCAAAGCACATTACTTTCTGAAGAATTTACAGTGACATCGGATGATGAATTTTTAACTGATTGTGACAGCATGGTTGAAGCTAATAACATTGAACTAAAGCACGGATGGCAAATTGAATCTTTAGACTTAGCCAACAGAACAACTCCAGTTTTTAAGCCATCTATTGAAGAAGCTCCTACGATGGAATTGAAGCCATTGCCTGTTCATCTTAAATATGTTTTTCTTGGCGACAATAGTCCTCTCCTAGTTATTATCTTCGTAACACTGGATGCAACCCAAGAAGAGAAATTAGTCCATATTCTTAAGCAGCATAAACGAGCTGTTGCTTGGAGTATTATCGATATTCGAGGCATTAGTCCATCTTTTTGCATGCACAAAATCAAGTTAGAAGATGAAGGCAAGTAATCGATTGAGCAACAAAGATGATTGAACGAGAAGATGAAAGAAGATGTTAAGAAGTAAATTATAAAGTGGCTTGACGTGGATATTATTTACCCTATTTTTGATAGCAATTGGGTAAGTCCAGTGCAATGCGTGCCTAAAAAGAGTGGCATCACTGTGGTGAGCAACGACAAAGACCAGCTAATTCTTACATGCATTTCTACAGAATGGAGAATATGTATGGATTATCATAAACTTAATGCAGCGTAAGGAAGGACCACTTCCCACTTCCCTTCATTGACTAGATGATGGATAGGCTTGCTGGAAGAGCCTACTATTGCTTCTTAGACAGTTATTTTGGCTATAATCAAATCGCTATTGTGCCAGAGGATCAGGCGAAAACAACTTTTACCTGTCCCTTTGGCACTTTTGCTTTTCACTGTATGACGTTTGGCCTTTGCAATGCACCAGCCACATTTCAAAAGTGCACGATAGCAATATTCTTGGATATGATCAAGGATTCTTTAGAGGTCTTTATGGATGATTTCTCAGTTTATGGGAATAATTTTGATCAATGCATAGACAATTTGGGTAAAGTCTTGAGGTGATGTGAAGACGCACATCTTGTGCTAAATTGGGGAAAATGTCACTTTATGGCAACTGAAGGCATTGTGTTAGGCCATCGTATCTCTAGTCAAGGTATCGAAGTGGACAGAGCTAAGGTGGAAATTATTGAGAAGTTACTCCATCGACAAATGTGAAAGGTATTCATAGTTTTCTTGGGCACGCGAGGTTTTACCGATGATTTATTAGAGATTTTTCAAAAATTGCAAAACCCTTATGCTCATTGCTAGAACAGAATAAAAAATTTCTCTTTGACAATGCATGTTTCGATGCATTCATTCAAATAAAGAAGCAGCTAGTAAATGCACCCATTATCGTTGCACCAGACTAGTCTCAACCTTTTGAAGTTATGTGTGATGCAAGTGACTTTGCTGTGGGTGTTGTCCTAGGACAACGCAAGGGAAAAATATTTCACACCATCTATTATGCCAGCAAGACTCTTATAGAGGCTCAAATCAATTATACAACTACAGAGAAAGAATTATTGGCTGAAGTCTTTGCTTTCGACAAATTCTGTTCATACCTTGTCGGCGTAAAGGTTACCGTATTTACTGATCACTTAACGTTGAGATATCTTTTTGTAAAGAAGGATGCAAAACCATGACTAATTCGCTGGATCCTATTATAACAAGAATTTGATATAGAGGTCAAAGACTGCAAAGGTTAAGAGAATAAAGTTGCAAGCCATCTATCTCGTTTGAAAGTTGGCAATGAAGATGAAAATATACTTCAAACTGTCGACGAATTTCCAGATGAGCAATTATTTGATGTAGACGTAATCCCTTGGTATGCGGATTTTGTTAACTACATAGTGTGTGGAAAAATACCCTTGGGTGTCATGGGTCATAAGAAAGAATGATTTCTTCTTAAAGTAGTGAAATACCATTGGAGCGAGCCGTATTTATTTAAGGTATGCAATGAAAATATCATTCGACGTTGTGTTCCAGAAGAAGAGATGCTTTCAATCCTGAAGCATTGTCATGATGCTCCTTATAGTGGTCATTTTGGTGGTATGAGAACTGCTGCTAAGGTTCTTCAACCAGGATTTTACTGGCCTTCACTATTCAAGGACGCCCATAATTTTCTGAATCAATGCGATGATGTCAACGCACATGTTCTATATCTCGACGCAATGATATGTTACTGCAGCCAATTATGGAGGTTAACTGTTTGATGTTTGGGGTATGGATTTTATGGGACCATTTCCAAGTTTGTTTGGAAATCTTTATATACTAGTAGTTGTTGACTACATCTCAAAGTAGGTTGAAGCTGTTGCAGTCCCAAAGGATGATGCAAAGACAGTGCTTAAATTTTTCCACAAGCATATACTCACCCGCTTTGGCACGCCAAGGGCATTGATTAGTAATCAGGTTACACACTTTCATTGAAAAGATATAGAGTTAACCATAGAATGGCTACTACTTATCATCCGCAAACCAATGGACAGGCTGAAGTATCCAATCGACAAATTAAGAACATTCTTGAGAAGGTTATGAAGCCTTTAAGGAAAGATTGGTCTTCCAAACTTGATGATGCTTTATGGGCATTTCGGACAACATACAAAACTCCATTAGGGATATCGTTGTATCAGTTAGTTTTTGGGAAAGCATGTCACTTGTTAGTTGAACTGGAGCATAAGGCAATGTGGGCAATTAAACAAGTAAACATGGATTATGAAGCTGTTGAAAAGAAAAGGTTGTTGGACATCACTGAATTAGAGGAAATTAGGTGAAGTACCTATGAAAATGCTGCAATTTACAAGGAAAAGACCAAAGATGGCATGATAGAATCATTTTACAGCGATAATTTACCGCCGGTCAACAAGTTCTATTATTCAATTCTAAGCTGAAATTTCACCCAAGTAAATTGCGCTAACGTTGGTCTGGACCTTTTAAAGTTGTCAAAGCATTTCCTCATGGTGCAGTCAGAATTAAGGATTTACATGATGGGCACCAATTTAAAGTGAATGGACAATGACTGAAGCATCATCTTTGGCATAGTGATTAGAAGTAGGAAGAGACCATTAAATTGGTCAAATTTTTTTAATTTTTTTTAAAATTTTTATCATGTACTTTTATTTTCTTTTGTTTTTGTTTAAGTTCATTTCACTTCATGTTTTTCTTGTAAAATAATTTGATTCCATTATCGACGCATTTGGCCTTCCTTGTCGATGCAATTCGTACGTCTATACTGCAACTACTGACTCATCAAAAAAATTAAAGAATATCAGGGAGCAGATCCCAGTGGTTCATCAACAAGCACCTAGCCGTTATATCTATCTAAAAGGGTGTAATTCCTATTGGACACATTTATTCCCGCCAGACTTTATGTCCATTATTGTGTTTTAGAAAAAACACGTCTTTCCATCTTCCTACTTCACTCAGTATAAACACCCTCCTCTATCTCGACTGTAGAAATCACAAAGAAACCATTTTTATTCACAAGCTTTCTTAAAGCTCACACCTTTACGCATTAAAACCTTCTCTATTTACAAAATCATGGCAAGAACTCGAGGAGTAGTTAAGAAAGCAACCAAATCTATCACAGAACCTTTTCCTCTACAATAGTAGTCCGTGAAATAGAGCCCTCCATGTCAAAAGATCCGATGATATTCCTCATGAAAGTGACTAAAGACTGTTTTCAGAAAAACATGCTGAAAAGAAATTGTCACCCAGAACAAGGCTTTCTCTTATCATGACAACAAGACCTAGGAAAATAACTCTACAAGACCATCGCAAGGCTAAAATGGGAAACCTTTTTCACTCACCTAAGTAGCTACTCTCTATCTCTAGTACGTGAGTTCTATGCTAACCTTATTTACCTTAAGTCAGAGTTTGTCTTTGTTCGCAAAGGATTAATCCCTTGGGATGCTGAACACATCAATGAGTTATGCAACACCAAGGTGGACATCGATGAACACATTGCGTTCATTGAACAAATCACTAATGACAAGACAAACCTCTTGGTGAAGGAGCGACATGGACGAGTTCAAATCACAACAACTACACCATGCACAAACACTTGTTAATGCTGAAAAGCAAGATCTGGTTCCATTTTGTAAACTGCAGACTTAAGCCTTCTACGCATAGCACCACAGTCACCCTTGGAAGGAAAATCGTTGTCGACAATACTTCATCAAGAAATTACTGAATGTGCTGTAAGGCAAACGGGCATCTTGGTTTTCCCATCACTGGTGATACAACTGTGCCAGCAAAAGGGAATCGTGCCTCGAGATAGAGAAGAAATCCTGGAGAACAAGGGCCCAATTAATGAAGCCTGGATTGAGAGAATGACTCGTGGTAAGGATACAGCCACAGTGAAAGAGATAGAAGCAAGCAAAAGGAAGGGCAAAGAAAAAGCAAAAAACAAAGCAGCAAACCTAACTACAGAGACACCCTTGTGGCGTAAAATGAAGGATGTTGAGAAGTTAGTTGATTCAATCATCTTTAGGTAAATCAAGCTTGTCGCTACAATAGAAGAATGGACAGATGTCAAAATTTTTTCTACACCTATTCCAAGGCTTGGAATAGTTCTGTTGTAGCCATATTAAGGTAGCTTAGCAAAGCCCCACTCCTAGAATTCCTAGTATTTCCACCAATTATCAGAGAGTATGAGCCCTCATCAGAAGAGGCTGACTTAGGGTACAAAGACCAATCAATGGCTTACCCTCTCATGGTGCACATTTTTTATGATGAAAAGGAAGTGGAATCAAGGGATGCCGAGGAATGCTTGTGAAAAATTGAGTACCTGTTTGAAGATGATTTCACTGATAGTCAAGAAGAGCATGCTGCTGAAGAGGAAATTCCTGCTTAAGAGGAAGACACCCATGTTGATGATGAGAAGGAGGAGGATGAAGAAAAAGAGGCTGAGAAAGAATCAGCGGAAGAAACTTTAATTGCACCCAACGTTGTGGGTGCAACGACTGAGGACTTGGAGCAAGATGGAGCGAGTCAACCGGAAGATACAGAGGAAACTAATAAGGAACACCATAATCCTTTAGCAATAGTGGCCTACATTAGATCACTTGAGGTGATCCATCGGACACAAGATGCAGCTGATGATGCCGGGGCATAGCCGGATATTGAGGAGCAATTTAAGGATCGAGCAAAGCCCAAAGAAAGAAAGAGAAAGCTTTCTAAGGACAAGAAGCATAGAAAGGAAGAGAAGAAGAGAAGGAAGAAAAAGTACCATGTAGCCACATCGACGGATGCAAAAAACTGAGTTAGTTTTATTTAAGTTCGTAGCTGTAGTATTCATGGATAACATATAGATGTAATTTTTAGCTTGTTACATTTGATTGTTAATTCTTGAATCATGTGAATTGTCAATGAATGAGTTGGATAAATATGACTGAATGTTGTATCTTCAATTCTTTAATGAATGATTTAAATTGCATTAGTAATGGATGACTAGTATCATTCTTTCAATCTTAAATGAATCTGCCCTTTATAGCTGCTTATATATGTATATATTTATAAATAAGAAACACTCCAATGTTGGTGTACTGTGAATTGTTCAAGGGGGAACACTCCAATGAAAGTGTTAGAAAAATGAATTTGGCCAAAGGCTGTCGCTGTAAGAGTGTGTGTCGACGCAATTACGTACTCCTTGAGGGTTTATTGCACTCCATCGTTACTTATCAGGAACAAGGGTATGGTAATGCAACGACAACCCTCAGTCACATAAAAAAAAAGAAAAGAGATATATGGATACTTAGTATTGTATAATAAATGTTGTATTGGTAGATGAAATTTAGGATTTGAAGCATGATACTAGCTTCGATGAAGTTTCAGTCTTAATTATTCATACTTATGAGTTGTCGGCCCATTATTCTGTCATCTGAATTTGATTCATTCATTAGGATTTTAGATGAACCAAGTTGCTATAATGATCATTTGCCTTGGTGAATTTTTGTGTAGCCTTGATAGTTTCTATTTTACTTGAGGACAAGTAAAAAGTCAAGTTTGGGGGTGTGATAGTACTAGAAAAAACCATTGTTTTCTCCCTACTTATTGATTAAGTTGTTCCCATTTAATCATCCTTAGCACATATTTTAGCACTTTTATTTTAGTTTATTGCATTTTCTAACTCAATGAACCTTAGCTTAGTTTCCCTTAATTTTGTCATATTTTGGTACAATTTGACTAAATGAGTATTTTCAAATTGCGTTAGGATTGTCGCTGTATCTGATAGCTGTCCAGATAAGAACAGAAAAGCGTGAGCTGTCCAGTTTGGTATAACCAACTGGTACTACTAGACAGCTCAATTCTGATGAAAGGATAATTGTACAATTTGGCTGAATAAAAATGCTCAATCGGAAAGAGAAAAAAGGGGTTTTTTGGTGAATTTTCTTCTTCAAACTAGCTTTTGAAGCTTACGGCTATAGAGGCTTAAAGCTCTCACAGGCGAATCGACGTGGGAAGGATAAAGAACAACTACTGACGAGAGTCTTAAGTGCGACACAAGAAGGAAATCAAAAGACCAGGTCGACTTCTTCTAAGAATAGTATTCTCCACTTGCTTCTTTTACATTTCTTTTCTAAAACACTGGTGATTACTATTTATTTCATGTTTGTATGGAAGTGCACATGATTTCTAGACTAAATGTTATTTTATTCAATCTTGCTTCTACTATTTAATCTTTAGGTTTGAATGTTTTTACCACGAAGTGTTATTGCAGTCACTATCATTGAAAGATGCAACGATAATTTAAACTAACAAGCAAGACAACGAAATTTGCTTAGGGATTAGAGGAATTTAATCCACTTGTTCTTAACTGTGTTGCATTGCCATCATTGGAAGGTTTAGTTAATGTGCATGTTTAAGTCTTAGATCGAATAGAGAAGTCAAGTTGGGTAAGATATTCATTGCACTTTATTGCAGCAACAATCACCTATCCTGTAAAACCTTGTGAGCCGCATTTAGTATTTTGCTGAACATTCACGTTGGGGACCCCAGTTTATTATTACAGTTCATTTTTATTTTCACATTATTGCTTCGATAACCACTCTCACAATTTATCGCATTTCATTTACTCATTTCAATGACATTAATAGACAAAAGACATCCATCCTCGTGGGATTGATATCCGATAGATTCACATTTGTCTACTATACTTGCATCGATAATGTACGCTTGCACATTATTGTTGTGATGTTAATAGCTAATCATCATGGCAATATTGGGAGTACTGACTCAGCAGACAAATCCATTCTAGAGGCTGCCAATTGGATTTGACCTGCTGGAGGAATACACCAGAAGCAAATGCAAAAGGTGTGCACCTGGTAGAACACATCTAGAGGCTGGTACGGAAAGGATGAGTTGTGCAGAGTACTGACCTAAATCAGATTTATAAATATTTGTGAGAAAGAAGAAGAAAAGCGTGGAGTGTAAATGGTGAAATCAAAGTGAAGAATTGAGGAAAATCACGCAAGAACATTACGCAAATCACAAGTGGATTCCGAGGCAGGCAGGGGAAGAAGATGAGCTCTATTGAAGATTGGAGCACGAGGAAGAAGGTGTTTACCCCTTAGATCTAGCTAGAGTTGTAGAGATGGAGGAGGTTGGTGATAGCAGCTCTTGTTATTTCAGCCTTGGATTCAGTTATTCACATTGGATTCTGTTGAGATGACGTTAAATTCTGTTGAGACGATGTTGAATGATTATTTTTTGGTTTATTTTGGATGATATTTTGTTAATATTTTATGAATTTTATTTGGTATTCTATGTGATTTACTATTTTATTCACTTGGTACTATTTACATGCATGCTTGACTGCCGCTTGACGTACTCTCTTTCAACGTGTATTTTGGGCTTCCGCAAGTATACAAGTTTGTTGTAATATAGTTTGTACAACGAAATACTTGGTAGCATTCCGAGGGTCGTACTTGAAGGAGGCTTTAGCAATAATAAGTTATATCCTTATGAAGAAAAGAATTAATTAGTACTACATTTAAGGATTTTAGTACGAAAGTAAAATAAAGGATTTTTTGTGAAAAACTTAAAAAGAAATGACTAAAGTAAATGAGATGGAGAAAGAAAAATCGATAAACGGCTTAGGGGAGTTTAGGTCGCTTCAATATGTTTTCTTTAACTGTTGGTTTTTGGGATTTTACTTCAATCAAATAGTCACTACCCCATTGTGATCTTTCAATCTTCTGCCAACATAGCAAGTCGATAGAGACTACTCATCGTTAAATGTCATAGTCTAAATCGATTTGGGGAGAAGGTTTTCACGGATAGGCAATACTAATTTTGGGTTCATTCCCACCTAAATGATGTTCTATGATTGTCAAGCCTAGTGTTTCTTTCATGTTCTTCCTTTCCCTAGCAGCTGATCTAATTGAAAATACCTATTTATGCAACAATTAAATATTCATACTTCCACTCCCTAATTCCCCAAAATGGAATTAGTTCCTGATGGTTTTCTTAAATATCATAAAAATAATAATAATATAGCTAATCATAAAATAAAACAAATGAAATAAAAAAAACTTGAATTGTATTGGTAATCTATCGGGAAATAATTCCTCGAACGTTTATGCGAAATTTACAATCTCATTTCTAAAATGTAAACAAAAAAGTAAAACTAAAAACTAAGAAAAGGTATGTGAAACCCTAGTGCTAGAGGCCCTATTTATAGCCTTGGACAACCGTTTTCATCAACCCTAGGTCAGCTGATGTTCCTCATGTTTAAGTGACATCGTAAAGACCAAAACGCCCTTTACTTGGTACAGAAACCACGTCCAAGGGTTGATGTCGCGACACAGCCAGACCTGTGTCGCGACTTAGAGGTCAGTCCCCTTATTTGGTGTTGTCGCGACATAGCTCATGTATGTCGCGGCACAGTATGTCGCGGCACAGAAATCAGTCCTTAGATTATTCAAGTCTGGTGCCTTCGTTGTGACATAAAACATCCTATGTCGTGACATAGTGATCAGCTTCACTTTTGTTCAACTTCTAAGGGTCTCCTGCACACTCACGAAGTCTGTTAGCTAACCTTTAGGCCTCAATTAGACTTAAAGATAATAAAGCAACCTTTCCACAATTATTTACACGATTTATTCAAATATAGAAACTAAGTTAAATCCTATAGAAACATAAAGAGGATGCTTAATTTCAAGCTCTTCAAGTGCGAAACTAGTATAATCTACTAGGTACAAAATCGACAGATCAAACTCCCGCACACTTAAGTCTTTGCTTGTTCTCAAGCAAACAATACAAGAAAAGAAAATAAAGCAAGAAAAAGAAAGAAAAGGGGCTTGAATCTATATTATACAAAGATTAGGTTCGTAACATCTACTTTAGGCATTATATATGTTAGCTCGATGGATCAACTCACCGGTAAGGGAGGTTGAATTGGCCTTTGAGATGTTGTGGTGGAAGCAATAAAAGTTTGCAACAAAGAACACAAGGATTTATAGTGGTTTGGCCCTAAATGCCTACTCCACTACCTTAGCTTTCCACAACTAAGGATTTTCCCAAATCCACTAGATTTGTATAACCTTTGAGGACAAGGTTTAACCTTATAATCTCTCTTAAGATTTGTATTAATTTATTACAAATAAGCACAAAAACAAAGAAGAACACTTGAGCTAAATGAATACAATGAAAGCTCACCTGTGTTTACCAGAAAAGGTATGAAATAATTAAGCTTTAGGTTGTTTTGATTGATCTTTAAGCTTTACACATTGCTCTTCTTGTTGCTTGACCTTTGGAAGATGGAATTTACGCCCCCTGATTGATTTCCAACTATTGTGGTTGTTGGGAAAGTAATTGTAGCCGTTGTGGATGAAAAACTAGAGCATTTATCTCACCTACAACTTCAAGTATTGATACCTGCTAAAAAGGTATTGATAATTATTGTAATAAATGCATATTTAGTGACCATTAGAGATGCGATATAGATACCTGATAAAAGGTATCGATACTTTTGAAAAAGGTATCCATACTTTTTGTCATTATTTAAAAATCATGAAAATAGAATGTCAATTTGGTCTCGATTATCAGAGGGGTATCGATAACTCATAAAATATCTATACTTAGACAAAAAGTACTGATACTTTTTTCCCTAAGTAATTCTAACTTGTTTGAAAAACGTTAAAACATATTTGAAAATGTTTGACTCAATTGAAACCATTTCAACTTGATTTTATCAATTTGTTCAACTTTGCTTTTATTCAAAAACACTTTAATTTGTTATATCAAAATATATTATCCAATAAGGCTTTATTTAACAATATATCTCTTAATAATTCTAACATGATGAGTGAGTAATTTTACCATTTTTGTTTAGAAAAAATACAAGTTCAATAAGTTACACGGAATACAAATATTAAAGTCTTATTGATGAAACTCCATCAATGTCTAATACAAAGTACTTTAATTATCC
Source organism: Gossypioides kirkii (assembly GCA_005610355.1). Lineage (NCBI taxonomy): Eukaryota > Viridiplantae > Streptophyta > Magnoliopsida > Malvales > Malvaceae > Gossypioides > Gossypioides kirkii. Next base: position 24,820,194 of record CP032245.1, read on the forward strand.
TAGTACAATATAAATAGCCATAATGAGATCCTGCTATTTCCACATTTGTTCATGCATAGAGTTGTTCAAGTCACATAGGGCTTTTCGGCTTGTAACGTGTTGAGGCTTAAGATAGGTATGGAATTCAAAGAATAGTTAAGCACAAAGGGCTACAAACATGAAAACAGTTTGGCACATTGCATTGTTCCCTATTCTCCCCCTTAATGTCTCATTCCATCTTACCTCCTTATTTCTCCTTCTCACATCTTCCTTGTCTCTTAAAGTAGGAAATCTCAATATAGTCTAATCCCTTTAGCTAGCCTATGAGTATTCTTTTTTTTCTTGAGTAAGATTGCTTTCTTTTTGGTATTTTTGTGACTTTTTCGCTTTACATATGCTTTCTCACTCGTGAAGTTTCTCTTTTGTTCTACTCATTTCTTTTCTTTTTTCTTTTTCACTTTTTCTCTCTTTTTTGGCTATACTAAAGTTCATACACCATATTGATTTTCCTAATTCACCCTTTGTTTTATAACCTCCACCATAATGTGTCTACTTACCCTTAATACATATGGCCATAAGTTCATTATCGTGCAAAATAGGACCAAACAAAAGAGTACACACAAATTATCGTTTTAGGCTTTAGAGGCATGTAATGAAGTTCATCAAGAAGCATCATAAAACTTAAAGATGGTCACTAATTGGACATTTAGAATAAGGGTTAGCTTTTTAGCTCTAGATGTAACCAAACAATGTCTTAGGTCATCACTAAACATCTCCATATGCATAAATATCAATTTAGTCACATAATCCCAAGATTACTATCTATCATATATACTAACATGCTTGTTTCCTCATATCGTTCACATCATTTGGTATCAATAATACCTTTCTATTTATACTTAATGTAACCTATAGAAATTAATAATTTCATGGTAAAAATTTTAAAAATTCCTCACCATCATGCCAAATTTATTAACAAATACACTCAACCTATTATAAATGCTCCTAACCAGTCACTTGTATTTCTACAAGCTCAAGCACACATAAAAAAAAACTAAAATAAAAACTATATCCAAAAATTCCTATGTTAGCCCTTACACTTTAGATAACACATTGTTGTCAATATGTAGCCCTTTAAATAGTAAGGAAAGAAGTTACCCGATCGATCGTGATAGCTCCTCCTTTCATGGTGCTTGTCCTTCTTCCTTTTATCATAAATGCTTGAAATTTTGTGTTTCCATAATGTGGGGTTCATGCATAAAAATTTAAGCATATATAGACAAATATAAATCCTAATCCTACTCCTACAAATTATATAAGTCTAAAAAATTACAATTCTTAAATAAAATTAAATTCCTGTTCCTCCTCATCATGTTACTCATCTAGCATCCCAAACATGTCCGGTGTGTAGTTAGGGACCCTAATGTTGTGTTCCCAAGAAAACTCTCAAAATACTAGTCCTGATTCCTGCATCCATTGTATCATCTAATTGATTTTTGGATGACTTCCTTCACAAATTTTTTGTTGGGCTGGTGTCAACCTTTTTGTGGAAGTTGGTGTAGCCATAGAGTAGTTTGATTAAGTGAGGAAAGAAAATCCCCACCTTTTGGCTTCCTAGACATCGGCTCATATTTTGATTGATCCATTTCCCTATACACACATGCTGTAACACCCAAAACCTGAAACCGTTACCAGCTTGGGTCCCAAGGTCTTTTAGACCTTCTGCAACAATTTAACAAACACAACTTAAACGCTATTTCTTACAAGTACAATTATCAATCCAGATTACTATCTCATTTAAATATTTCTTACTCATTTACAACATTTCAAACTATCAGGTACATGGGTGCATCACATTAGATATTTCCGCATGAAAGTTACAATTTTTCTACAACAAGGGTCACACAATCGTATGTCTCAAACACATGCCCGTGCCTTAACCCCGTGTGCCAGACCATGTGCAATCTTGAAATACATGCACACGATCGTGTCACAAACCATGTGTCTATACAAATTATCACCACATGCCCTGTGAGACATCGTGTGCCAAGTCGTGTGTCATTACGAAATAGGGCCACACGATCGTGTCCCAACCCGTTTGTTGCTCGTGTAAAACTTGCTTCTAGCATTCATGGCACACGCCTGTGTGGATGGCCCATGTGTAGGCCGTGTGCACCTACGTAAGACCTTAAAATCACTTCAAAATTTGCTTAACTCCATAAAGTTCATATCTCAAACAACAATTCCTAATTTATTTCCATATATACTCTGTTCATACAATCAATACATATATAAACCTTACCATTCAAGATGTGTCTCAACATTTCCTGAACTACCGTATTTCATATTACTTAATACACAAAAATAAATCAAGCAACAATCATCCTAGTACATTCCATATAAGCCAAGTGATGCAAAAACTATCGAAGATGCTCTCTGGATAATGTGATTCTTCAGGAGGATCCGATCTTCTAACAGGAAAATGAAATCTACAAAACAATAGATAGATTCACAAGTAAGCTTACATAGTTTAGTAAGTTTGCATAATCAATAAATCTTACCAAATTAATGGTTCAAAGAAAAACAAGGAAACAATTGAGAAAATATGATTTGATCATAACAGAATACGGTTAATCGAGGTCATTGCAGAATATAGCTCATTTGAGCTCAAAAAAGATTATTGCTCATTCAAGCCAGATAAAAAATAACACTCTTTCGAGCTAGAATACAGAGTAACACTCTTTCGAGCCAGAGTACAGAGAACCGCTCTTTTAAGCTAGAATACAAAGTAATGCTCTTTCGAGCCAAAGTCCAGAGTAACGCTTTTTCGAGCTAAAGTACAGAGTAATGCTCTTTTGAGCCGGAGTCCACCACGTACTTGATCTAAAATAATAAATTCATTCAAGTATCTAGATCAACAGAAAATTTCAAATTATTTTATGCAATTAAGTCATTTTTTATATTTTACAAAATTACCCTAAATATTTTACCTTTATTCAATTTAGTCCCTTAACCCAAATTTGTAAAATGATCAATTTTGATCAAACCCAACAAAACCAAATATTCATGGGTCTTCAAAAAGCCCCTAGTTGCAATTATTTCACAACAAATCCCCTTAGTTTACCACACTTAACAGTTTAGTCCTTAAACGTTAAGATTATCAAAAGTTTCTTTACAAAATAATCCAAACCAACCACCGAACTTAATAATCTTTCACAAACACCCAAATGCATAACAAACTCATCAATGGCAACTTAGACAATATTTGACAGATTCACAAATTAGTCCTTGGGCTAGCTAGTTTAAGCTAATATGAATTCAAAAACATAAAAATTATTAAAAATGGACAAAGTTTACTTACCCAATCGAAGAAACAAGGCTAGGCTGAATGTAAACTATTCTCCCTTAGGTTTTTTCGATTTTAAAGCTAAAGAAGAAGATGAAATTCTCTTTTTCTTTTCTTAGGTTAATTTATTATAATTTGTTTATATTAACCATTTGCCTAATTACCATCTTACCCTTAAAATATAACCAAACTTCATAACTTTTACATAGCTAGAACCATACACTATCTATGCAAAGGTATAATTACCCTATTAACTCAATTATTAACCTTTTACTAATTATTTGACCCAGTAACTAATGGAGATCAACTTTCTTGTCTCTTACGATTTAATCATTTTTACTTAATTAACTATCAAAACGATAAAATTTCATAATCAAATTTAATACGACACTACTAACTTCGTAAATATTAAATAAATAATATTTATGGACTAACACATCGGAGTTGTGGTCCTGTAACCATTATTTTCGACACCACTAAAAAATAGGCTGTTACAACTCTCACCCCTTAGGAAATTTTGTCTCGAAATTTCTTACCAGTGGACAAATTAGGATACTGTTATCTCATTGAAGCTTTAGTTTCCCGTGTAGCCTCTTCAATACCGTGTCAATTCTGTAAGACTTTTACTAGCGGTACTTTCTTATTTTGTAACTCCTTCACTTCTCAATCCAAGATCCTAACTGGTTCTTTCGAATATGACAAATTCGATTCTATCTCAACCTCACAAGGAGTAATCACATGGGAAGGATCTGATTTACACCGTCTCAGCATCGAAACATGAAAGACACTATGAATTTTCTCAAGTTCCGAGGGTAAAGCTAGGTCGTAGGATACAAGACTTACTCTCTCAGTAATCTCATACGGCCCAATAAATTCTGGACTTAACTTTCCTTTTCTACTAAAACGTAGTACCTTCTTCCAAGGTGAAACTTTCAGAATAACTCAATCTCCTACAGAAAACTCTATATCCCTTCTCTTGAGATTTGCATATGACTTCTGACGATTAGATGCTACCTTTAAGCAATCACGAACTATCTGAACCTTATCTACCATCTCATGTATCAAATCAGCACCAACAAGTTTAGATTCACTCATCTCAACCAGTATAGCAGTGTTTTGCACTTTCTACCATATAGAGCCTCAAATGGTGCCATTTTAATGCTGGATTGATAGTTGTTATTATACGCAAATTCTACTAACGGTAGGTATCTTTCCCATCTGCCCTCAACTCAAGTACATAGCATCGCAACATATGTTCTAAAATCTGTATTACTCGTTTGGACTGCCAATCTATTTGTGGATGGCATGCAGTGCTGAAATTCAGTCTAATCCCCAAAGATTCATAAAGTTCACCTCAAAATCTCAAAGTAAACCGTAAATGCCTATAAAAAATAATAGATATTGGTACCCCATGCAATCGCACAATCTTTGACACATACAGCTCTGCTAACTTCTCAAGTGTAAAATCCACAGGAACAGGAATGAAGTGAGCTGATTTAGTCAATCTATCAATTATAACCCAGATTGAATCATTCTTTCTCAGTGTTACCAATAATCCAATAACAAAATCCATAGTAACTTGTTCCCATTTCCACTCAAGAATAGTAATGGACTATAGTAATCCTGACGACACTTGATGCCTAGCTTTTACCTGCTGACATACCAGACACTTTGTTACATATTAAAAAATCTCGCATTTCATACCTGGCCACCAATACATTTTCTTCAGATCATTATACATTTTCCCACTTCCTAGATGAATGGAATAGATACTACTATGAGCCTCTGCCAAAATATCCTGTTTTAAAACCAAATCATCAGGAACACATACCATGTTCCGAAAGTACATCATCATACCTTTAGCATCTATAGTAAACCCCGTAGTGGAATCATTCTAAATTTGTTCTTTCTTGGCTAATAGCTTCGGTTCATTTTCTTATAGTCTCCGAATCATTTGTAGAAATAATGGTCTCATGTTTAACTGAGCCATAAAAGAACTATCACTCTCTAGAGATAAATGTGCGTTTAATGCCCTCAAAGCAAATAATGACTTTCGACTTAGAGCGTCTGCAACAACATTAGTTTTTCTTAGATGAAATCAATCATGATATCATAGTCTTTCAGTAGTTCCAACCATCGATGTTGCATCAGGTTCAGCTTCTTTCGAGTCATCAAATACTTGAAACTCTTATGATCTATAAATATGTGACATCTTTCACCATAAAGATAGTGATGCCACATCTTTAATGCAAAGACGATGGTAGCTAATTCCAAGTCATGGGTCAGATAATTCTTCTTATGCTGCTTTAACTGACGAGAAGTATAAGCTATTAATTTCCTAGCTAGTAATAGTACACATCCCAATCCATTCAGCAACGCATCACTATAAACCACAAATTCTTTTCCAATCTCTGACTATGTACACATTGGAGCTTCTGTTAACATTTTTTTTAACTGATCAAAACTCTGCTGACACTTATCTGACTAGACAAATTAAACATTCTTCTGAAGTAACTTGGTCATTGGTAAAGCTATTATAGAAAAATCTTTAACAAGTTGATGGTAATAACCTACTAATCCCTGAAAACTGTGTACCTCAAACACATTCTTTGAAACTTTCTAGTTAAGAATAGCAAAAACTTTACCCAGATCTACCCATATGCCTTCTCAAGAAACCACATGACCTAGAAACCCAACCCCTCGAAGCCATAACTCACATTTACTAAATTTTGCATACAGTTGCTTTTCCCACAAAATTTGTAACACCTCTCACAAATGTTGAGTATGCTTTGACTCCATCTTAGAATAGATTAGTATGTCATTAGTAAACACTACCACGAGTCTATCCAATTGAGGTTGAAAAACCCTGTTCATCAAGTCCATAAAGGCTTCGGAGCGTTAGTTAACCCAAACGGCATCACCAAAAAGTTCATAATGTCCATACAGAATCCAGAATGCATTCTTCAGTACATCATAATTTTTTACTCGCATCTGATAATATCCCGACCTGAGGTCTATTTTGGAAAATACAGTTGCACCTTTCAACTAATTTAACAACTCCTCAATACGAGGTAATGGATATTTGTTCTTTACTGTAACTTTGTTCAACTGTCGGTAATCTATACACAATGTCATAGAATCGTCCTTTTACTTCACAAACAACACTAGTGCACTCAAGGGTGATACACTCGGACGAATAAAACCCTTGTCTATTAACTCTTGCAATTGTACCTTAAGCTCTTTCAACTCAATCGGTGTCATTCTATACGGTGAAATCGATATTGGTGTAATCTCGGGTACCAAATCAATAAAAAATTTCACTATTCTTACCGAAGCCAATCCAAGTAACTATTTAGGAAGTACATCCGTAAATTCATTAACAACAGGTACCTAATTCAATTCTACCCTGAATCCCGTGTATCAAGTATGTAAGCTAGAAATGCTTTGCAACCCTTACGAACCATTTTCTGTGCACAAAGAACAGAAATCACTCTCGTAATAGTATTCAATCTGCCAGACTCAACTATGAGCAACTCACTTATCGGGTACATCAAATCAATCCGTCTCTATTTGCAATTAACCACAGCATCATGCTCAGATAACCAATTAATACCCAAGATCACATCGAACTCAAGGAAAGGTAATAACATTTGATCAGCAGGAAATTCACAACCCTGTACTTTCAGTTGACATTTACGACACACGTGATTGACTATGACACTATAACCCAACGGATTTGTAACTTGGACATCAAACACAGTTGACTCAAGACGTAATTTTTATCAGTTGGTAATACAGTACATTCATACAAATGAGTCAACCCAAGTTCAATCAAAGCACACACAATATCATCAAGAAGATATAATATACTAGTAACAACATCAAGTGAGGTAGCCTTTTCTCTGGCTCAGATGGCATATGTCCGTGCAGGTGCTTGAGCCTAAAACCTATTTGTATTGTCTTTATTGTTACCCCTATTTCCACCCATGTTGCTGCTCTGACCTGGGGGTCTACTATTTTACGGCGTGATTGGAGGTTTTACACTCCGATCTTCTTTTTCCTTAGATGCCATCAGATAGTTACATACCAAATGATCAGCTGCTCCACACCTCAAGCGGGCTCCCTTCTTCAACAGGCACTCACCAGGATGAAATTTTCCATACTGCTCACACACAGGATTCGACACATTGCAGACACTAGCTACACTATTTGCAGGACGATTTTGAAATATGGATTCAAGTTGCCCAGATCTGCTCCTACTCTGAAATTCAAATGATGCAGCCACACGATTATCATTTTCTCTAAATTTCATCGGCGGTTGCATAGAGAAAGTTCTAGAAGGATTCTTTTTCTTAAATTCCCGAATTCTCCTTTCCCTCTATCTTTTGTGATTTTAAATGTCATTCATCTTTTTCAGCAAGAATCGCGCCGATTGATTTCTTTCTCTCCCAGCCATTGGATCAAAATGAAACAGTACGATCTACAGCCTGGTAATTAATGGCTGCAAACGCAACGTTTCCCCGTAATTTTTCCAATCATCACTCCTAGGTTATAAAACCTCCTTCCTGCGACTTTTTTTTCTCCTCACATCCTCCATTGTTGCTATAACTTGTTTTCTTCATTGCTTTCATCCTTTCTTTTCTATTCACAAAGCATTCGTTTCTGCAAACTTCTCTAACTTTATTTTTCTTTACTAATGGCAAAAACTCGTGCCTCGAGAAACACTTCTAAAATCCCTTCCAAGAACACTCCAACCACTTCTACTATGGCTCTGCCCATATCACCACCTTCATATACAGGCCCAGTCTTGTTTCTGACGACTGCACCAAAGATCGCTACTAGAATACCATGTTAAAATGCAACCTCCATCTCGAACAAGGCTTACAACTTTCTCCACACCAATCTCTGGGAAAGCATCTTCATCGTACCTTAAGCTGCCTTGGGTGGGAATTCTTTTGCGAGCACCCTTCTAGTTACTCCCTTACATTGGTCAGGGAGTTTTATGCCAACTTGGTGGATCCGGACTAAGAATTTGTTTTTGTATGGGAGGGGCTCATTCCATGGAGCGCTACACAGGTAAATGTGCTACTAAGGATTCCAGAGTGAGTGGATGACCATGCACCATTTATGCATCGTTTGGATGATGACGGTATGGCGCAGATGATGAAGGACCTATGCATCGATGGAGCCACTTAGACTGGTAATGGCTTTTACAACTACAAAATGCATAGAAGGTACCTTATACCTCTTTGTAAAGTCTGGTTCCATTTTATCAACAGTCGTATCATGCCTTCAACCCATAGCACTACGGCGACATTATACCGTATGTGTCTACTACATTCTATCCTACACCACCGACACATCAACATCAGTGAGCTCAAAGACGCCCAGATCACAAAAGCAACTGCCAAGCACACTAGTATACTTCCTTTTCCCTCTCTTATTATGTTACTTTGTAAACAAAAGGGCATTCTGCCAAAGATGGTGAGGTCTTAGACAACAAAGGTCCAATCAATGATTTCTCTGTTGAACAGATGACATGTGGCCAAGATACACCAATGGCCAAGGAAGCCTCTAAGAAAGGGATAAAGGAAAGGGTAAACAGAAGGTTGATCAAGTTGATGCACCGATAGAGACCTAGGTGGCGAAGAAGCTGGCCTTAATAGAGGTACACCTGGACCGCATCGACATGCGATCAATCCACACTGATAACATAGTGGATGACATGGATTTTAGGCTGCACAAATTTTATGCTTATATAAAGGTTTGGAACGAGGCCATTATTGCTGCATTGAGCCAGATCATCCCTACTCCATTACCAGACTTCACAGCCTTCCCATCCATTTATCGATCGATGCAGTACTCGTCTTTCGAGCAACCTACCACTGATGGTAGACCTACCCCTACACCAACTCGGATTCACATTTTCGATGATGAGAAGGATGACAGGCACTCGCAGGCTGATGAAGATTATTATCGCTACATCGCCCACTTATTTGAGGATGAGTTCCCAATAGTTTGGGCGTGAATATGGCTGAACGAGAGCCTGTTGTAGAGGAGGATGTCGACACAGTGGAATGCACTAACACTAGCTAGTTGAGCCTAAGCAGTGTGTGCACAAGGATACGGATCAGGGGGATGATCAGTTGAAGGATCAAGAAGAAAAAGGGAAGGAAAGAGAAAATAAAGAGAAAGAACCTCCCGAGGTGCAGGAAGAGAAGGAAATAGATGCCTCGATAATGACTGTTGAGGATGTTATGGGGGCATCCAGCTCAGACGAGGCTCAACCTGCTGCGAGCCAAGCTGAGGTTGTCACCAGCGAGGTAAAGGAACTGAATCCTCTTGCTATCGTGCCCTATATGGCACCACTCGCAGAAATCCACCCATCAGAGGTGACAACCGATGAGGCTACCACCCAACCCGCCGAGGAGGAGTAATCCACCGAACCGGTTGGTCCAAATGATAAAAAGTGAAAAAGGCGCAAGGACAAGAAGAAGAAGCATCATGACGAGGGTGAGCACCTAAAAAAGAAGAAGAAAAAAACTAAAGCAGCTTCTACATCGGCTGGTAACGCCTAAGTTGGTACATTTCTTTAGTTAGTTTTATGCATTTTTAGTGTCCATGCATTTTATTTTGTCGCTACATTCATTTTGTTATCTTAGTTGCATTATAGTCGCATTTGCATTATTTATGTATAATATTGTTAGTGCATTGGGGACAATCTAGATTTTAAGTTTGGGGGGGAGACAATGTGAATTGGAAATGCAATTACACCCACATATTTAAATTTTATTTGTTTCTTTAGTTAATTTGAATTTACAAGATTTCAACTGAAATGTTCCTACAATTTTTATTTTGATGCTTAATTCTTGAATTATTTGGATGCTGATGTGGAAATTGGATGAATATGAATGAATGATGAGTCTGCTATTTTTGAATGAATGATTAGAATTACTTTAGTAGTAAAATGGTAGTGTTGATGTTGAATATTGAGCTAACTGACCAGTTGCCGCGACATTATATTTATGAAAGATGCTCCAATGTGAGTGCATTGTGACTTTTTTAAGGGAGAGCACTCCGCTGCAGACTTTAAAAAATTCGTATAGCCAAAGATTATCGCTACAAGAGTGTTTGTCGGTGCAATTACATGCCTCCTAGGGGTTTGTTGCACCCCATCGTTACTGCCCAGGAATAAAGGTAGAGTAATGCAATGACATCTCTCAATCACTTAGAAATGGAAAATGAGAAAAAAAAGAGAAAAGAAAAGAAGAAAAAAAATGTTTGCTATGAATGTTGCATTGGTTTAAGGAAGATTAAGATTCAAGCATAATACTAGCATTAATGAAGTTCTAGTTTAATTGTTCATACCTATAAATTGTCAGCTCATTATTCTATCATATGAATACAATTTGTGCATTAGATTCAAGAAAATTCAAGTTGTGAGAATATTGATTGTGGTGACATTTTTGCTTGTAACTTTGTTAATTTTTTGTTTACTTGAGGACAAGTAAAAACTTAAGTTTGGGGGTGTGATGGTATTACAAATGACATATTTTCTCCCTAATTTAGTGTTTTAATTGTCTCTTTTGTATCTCATTTAGCATGCATCATAAGCATTTTATACTCAGTTTTCATATTGTCTAATTCATTGCTAGTTAGTTTAAATTCTTGTTATTTTTATCTATTTTTTTACTAATGTCGACACAAGAAGTCGATATATTGCGTCTTATAATTGTCAGCGCAAGAGCTCAGCCCAAAAAATAAATATTGGCAGAATGCAGCGACAAGATCAGCTTGGGATTGTAACCAACAAATGTCGTCGCATTGAATTTAAACCTCAAATGAGTAGACCCAAGTTGAATTTACATCTGGAAGCACCAGCGCAGGAATATCATAGGTGTCGCTAAAATTACAATCTCAGATTACCTAGTAATGCAGTGACAATCTGTAGATCTATGAAGAAAACATTAAAACTGGGTGAGTGCACAGTTGTACTCTAATTAACTTTGACAGCTGCAAAATCTAAATCTAGATATGAGAATGGGAGATGAAATTTGTAATTTCTTGGGCATATAAATAGAAGAACAAAGAATGAAGAGATCATCAAGAATTAAGGGATTGAATTCTACAAATTCTGATTTTGGAGATTTAACTGGAAATTGAAAAGCTGATGAAGCAAGTCTGCAACTACTTCTAACGAGAGGTGGTTGATGCAAGGCAAGAGGAACAATTAGGAAGTAGTCCTAGTAGTCTAGAGATAGTAAGCTTCGATTGTACTCTTTAATTATTCTTTAACGGTGATGGATTTTGATAACATTAAATGAATACGAGAGTGTCTTTTAATGCTAGATCTTTTTTATTCTTATGCTGCTTAATTGTTTATTCTTAGATCTAATCGCTTTAAGCACGAGAGTGAAATTGCAATCTGCCAACATTGAGAAATGCGGTGACAAGTTGGGTTTACAAGTTAGACGACAGCTACTTGAGATTGGACTCCAATCACTTGTTCTTGAATACACTACATTGCTCACACCGAGAGGTGAAGTGATTATGGGTATTTAAGCCTAGATTAAACAGACAGCTGTTATTCGCAAGAACTCAAAAGAACTTTATTTCTGCGATAATCCATCTATACTTTACCTTGTCGACGCATTAAGCGTTCCAAATTAGCAGAATCAGTGAACCATTTATACCCTTTTACACTTGATCATTTTTACATTTCATGCATTTAAATATTCAGCTCTCAACACTCAACACATTTGACTTACTTTCAGTACATTAACATTTAACCTCTAACGTTAAACTCTGATTGCATTGATAATATTAACTATTTTAGTGTGCAGATTCAACATAATTGCACTGACATCCTTATTCACATTTTACTCATTTACAGTATTAATTGCTCCGACAATTAACATTAAGAACCCATTTCCTCGTGGGATCGATATCCGATAGAATTGTCTATTAACTATACTTGCATCGACGTGTGTAGGCTTGCACAATCGCTGTGACGTTTCAGACGCGATCAATTATCAAATGAATTTGATTTCCTTGAATTTGGCCAAACTTGTTATGATTAATGTCTTAAATGTGGTATGATTTGGAATGATTATTTTGATATGGTTTACATTGGTTTAATCTAGAATATTGAGATGTTTAATGGGTCATGTCATGTATAGGTGATTGATATTTTGTATAAAGAATATTATTTTAAACTTGTAGTTATTATGGTCTAACCATGTTGTTATGTGCATAATGGGATAGACTTGTAAGAACTTTAGTATGGTATGTAATATGTACTACACTTGCAAGTAATTTCATATGTAGCTTATGCAAGATAAGAACATGCATGTTTTGAAGGTTTGTTGGTACAAATGTTGTGCCTATGATAGGTATTAGTTGGATGTTTACATTATTAGTGTGTATGTCTTAAGGTGTCATAAATGTTGTTTTTGGTCATGGAAATGTATGTGTAAATGTGGTATTTTGTTGAGCAATTTAAATGGTGAACATAGAAAGCCAATTAGGGTAAACACGACTTCTGATACGGGCTGTCACACTGCCATGTGCTATTTTAAGGTGCAATGCAGGTCACACAGGCAGACACATAAGCCAGGACACGATTGTGTGGCCCATTTTCGTATAGACACACGATCTAGCACATGGTCCCTCACACAAGCGTGCGTTGTAAGTCAGTAAGGACATTTCGAGTAGGCACACTGGCTGGTACACAGTAGTGCGCCCTTGTTTTCCAACTTTTTCAACTTTTTCCTAAGTTTTTCTAAGTTGTTTCAAAATAGTCCTAGATGGTGTTTATGCTATTTTTAAAGTATGTAAAATATGGTTTCAAGCCAAACTTATGGAATTATATTGATATATGTGAATGTTTGATTATTATTGAATTACTATTGTATTATGAGATTAAATGTTTGTATTGATCGGTAATGCTCCGTAACCCTAATCAGATGACAAAAATGGGTTAAGGGTGTTACATATGTTGTGACAACGCCTGTAGGATGATGCTTCACATGGAGACTAACGCTTATGTCGCGACACAAGACTTGGTGTGTCGCGACATTGACCCCTAGACGTAGATCTCACACTTAATGAAGGGCGTTTTAGTCTTTACAATGCCACTTAAACATGAGGAACGACAGCTGACCTATGGTTGAGGAAAACAACCATCTAAAGCAATAAATAGGACCTTTAGCACTAGGTTTTACACACCATTGTTTAGACTTAAGTTTTCAATTTTCGTTTTTACTTTTTAGTTGTGAAACGAGATTGTAGAAGTTTGCATAAACGTTCGAGGAGTTTTTCCCGACAGATTGGTTAATACAATTCTAGTTTCTTTTTCATTCGATTCTTGATTTATATGTTTTCATATATTGTGTTATTGATGAATAAAGAAGCCATGAGGAACTAATTCAATTTTAGGGAATTAAGGAGTGGACATATGAATAATTGATTATTGTTTTAAAGGGATTTTACCTTTCAGATCAACTAGTTGGGAAAGGAAGAACATAAAACAAACACTAGGCCTGACAACCCTAGAAAGTCATCTAGGTGGGAAAGAACCCAAAATTGGTATTGCCCATCCGTGAACACCTTTTTCCCCATCTATGAACACCTTTTCCCCAAACCGATTTAGATTGTGACATCTAGCGATAAGTAATCTCTATCAACTTGCTATGTCAGTGGAAGATCGAGAGATCCAACTGGGGTAATGACTTGTTGATTGGAGGAAATTCCCCTAAACCCAACAATCAAGGAAATCATACAAAGACGACCTAATTTTCGCAAAGCCGTTTATAAGATTTTCTACAACTCCACTTTTACTTTATTTTATTTTTATCTTTTTATTTTTATGCTTCTAAAACACTCTTCAATTTTCCTTCGTACTATAAACCCTAAAATCAGTACTAATTAATTTTATTCTTTGCAGGTATTTTATTTACTATAGCTTTACACCTCCTTTGGGTATGATCCTCGGAATACTACCAAGTGTTCCGTTGTAACACACTATATTCACAACCTCACCTGTATACTTGTAGAAAGCCTAAATCTACGCTGATGGGATTACATTTTGAGGCGGTAAAGTTGTTGGTGCCGTTGCCGGGGAGGCAATGCTTTAGTATATTTTTGTTCTTTCATATTTAATAAAATAAATAGAAAAGTTTTAGGTTATATATACAATTTTATTTTCTTTTGTTTTTTGCATTTTGTTTTCTTTACTTTTTATTTGATTTTGGTTTATGACTCAAAGCCAAGAAAACTTGGTTTACCCTATCTCTAATCTCGAATCACTAATCAGATGTAACCGTAGAAACCCATAGGTTATACAAAACTTACCACAGGAGGAGATAGAAGAATAAGTAGATCCAATAGAAGATCCCGCGGTTAATGTAGAAGACATCAATATACCTCCACAACTCTTTGCAAATAAACCAATGGTAGTAGAACAAAGAACTATAAGGGAGTACTCTTTACCTACTCTAGATCTAACTCAAGGGAGTATTGCTAGACCTACTATCATCGCTAATAACTTAGAAATAAAACCGACTATGATTCAAATGATTCAGAACAATTTACAATTTAGGGGGACAATGTCTGAAGATTCTAGTTTACATTTGAAATGGTTTGTACAATTGTGCAATACTTTTAGGTTTAAAGGTATTACTGATTATGTCATTCGTTTAAGATTATTTCCCTTTTCTCTAACTGACAACGCTTTTTCATGGCTGGATACACAGGCACTTGGATCCATCACAACTTGGGACGAACTAGTAGGGAAATTTTTGCACAAAATTTTCTTATGGGAAAAGCTATCCAACTTTAGAGAGAATTATCAACCTTCTGGTAGTTTGAGGGTGAGGGGTTCAACAAAACATGGGAATGGTTTAAGATGTTAGTACGCAAATGTCATAATCACAGTATACCAGAATGGATGTAACTACAAACTTTCTATAATGGGTTGGATGCATTCGCCAGACCTACTCTAGACGGTGCAGCAGAAGGAGCTTTAATGAATTGAACGTATAATGACGCTTATGGGCTCACAGAAAATATGGTGATTAATTAATGTCAATGGCGTACTGAGAGGTTGACTTATTCGTAGAAACCCGTATCAGTGAAAATAATAAAAGAAGATGATAAATACCAATAATTGTTGGAGAGACTAAACCGAATCGAGTCTGCTATAGTGGCACCATCATCCAATGGAGATGATAAGCCCCTATATCACTATCTTATAAACCCGGAGGAGGCCAATTATATTGTATTCAAAATCCCTACTCGAATACTTACAATACAAGATTGAAAGGTCATCCCAATTTTATATGGGGAGGAAGCCAAGGAGGTAATAGTAACAATAATACCTAAGCGAAAAACCCTAGTTATCAACCCCCATTTTTACAAAGACATCCAAACAAAGCGAATCAAGGTGACCATACTGCTTGTGGTTAAAGAGTTGGCAGAATTGAATGGGAGATGCATTCTCTGAGGGCGGACGTGAAATAAGTACAGTCTGATAGTGCTAATATTGCCAAATTTATGGGAAAGATAGAGGAAAAAATGGATCAATTAATAAGCATGATGAGTGATCTTTCAAGACAAATTGGTTTATCCCTAGCAACATCGAAAATAATCCTCGTAGGGAAGGGAAAGAGCAGGTTAAAGTGATTAAATTGAGATCGTGCAAAGTACTGAGTAGCCCAAAACAATTCGCCAAAGAAAAAGAGTTTACTAAATCTACTAAGATCATAGATGTCCTGTCTGATGATGATACTGAAGTCATCAAACCCAACGAGGTACCTTCCAAACAGGTAGTAGAGACGAAGGAGGACGTCCCTAAGGAAGGAAAGAATGCCTCAATCCCCTTCTCAAAAAGGTTGGAAGAAAAGAACCGGCAAGATAAAGATGACTTTGTAAGTTTTCTCAACCTTTTTAAATCCCTTAATATTAACTTACCTTTAATTGAATTAATAGAAAAGTTACCCAAGTACACCAAATTCTTAAAGGAATCAAGACACGGTATCAGAAAATCAAGGTAGGTGAGAAAGTGAAGGTAAACGCATCCTGCAGTATTATTATCTCTAAGGTAATTCCCCAAAATTGAAGGATCCGGGCAGCTTTACTATTCCAATTATAATTGGAAATCTGTAGTTTAACAAAGCTCTATGTGATCTTGGTGCAAGCATAAACCTAATGCCTTTGATAATATTCGAGAAGCTTGGGAGGGGAGATCTTAAGAATACCCAAGTTACTTTACAACTGGCAAATCGGTTATCTATACGATCGAGGGGGATTTTAGAGGATGTCTTAGTATAGGTAAGGAGTTTCATCATCCTTGTGAAATTTTTTGTTCTAAATTTCGAGGAAGATAGGGATATGCCTATATTACTAGGAAGACCATTCTTAGCCACATCACTGTCCACCAAAGATCTAAACAATAATGAGCTTACTATGAGGATAAATGGTGAGGTGGAAACCCTCAAATGTAGGGATAAAAGTGATGAAACCAAGGAGCATAGTAAAAGATGTCATATGCTTGAATTAAATAAGGGAGAAGAGAACAGTTAAAGTCCATTCATGAACAAGGAAAGAATTATCCAATTCAAGGAAAGGGATCGATTGAAAGAATTTGAAAGATATCATCAGAGGTGGACAAAAGGTGAAAAAAGTTGGATCCGCTTGGCTAGGGTAAGCATACCGAATGAGTCTATTAGTATGACATAAAGGTAATTGGGTGGTACTAACTTGTGTATATTATTGTATATCGTTCTAACATGTTTTTCTTTTAGTATTTAACAGAAAACATGGGTATGTTGCAACACACTATCAGCTGTGTCGCGACAAAGGTGACAGAATCTGGAAAGAGCGAGACTGAAGCCAACGTAGCGACATTGTATCTCTTTGTCGCGACAAAGGAAACAAAATTGATAAAAATTAGGGCTTAGGAGAATGTCGAGACAAACCTCCACATACATTGCAACTTAGAAGAACTGAAGGGAATGTTGCAACAAGGACCACCTATGTCGCGACATCGACTACAATTTCTATAGAATTGACCCGGTCCAACTTCGTAACCCGGTGACTAAAGGCTTAATTTTTCCAATTTTTACACCTTAATACCCTAAATATTAACAATTATAAATACTTAAACAACATTCTAACTCATTTTATTTTATTTCAACTCAACAAAAACTCATTTTATTTTGAACCATTGATGGTTTTGTGTAAGGAAGTTTGGCCTTTAGTAGGTACCATAGATGGGAACGTTTTTAGACATGCCCCACAGAACCTGCTGTTATCTCTATAGTTCAGGAATTTTATGTTGCCTTAAAGATTATATCTTTAGGACTAGAGATGAAGTTAATTGGGAAACCTTAGTAATTAGAGGAATTAGTATAAAGGTAACCTCTAAAATAATTTATAATTTCTTTCATGCCCCTTATTATGAACATGATTTCTTAGATCAAATAGATTTAGAATCCTTTAGTGATATAAATATGCATGAAGTAATTAATTATTTGACTGAGGGAAAAGGGATGGAACTTTAGACTAGGCACTAGCATTCCCACATTATTTAATCAAGCTATCATGTTTCTTGAAGCTAAAATGTGTATTGAATTTATTTGCACACGAATGATACCTGCTTTAAATGTTTCTAATGTTAATGCTTTCCAAGCAGTATTGTTATTTGCAATTTTAAAATAAAAGCAGGTTTGTAAAGGGAAATGGAACAACCGAGACATGAACCGTTGTATAGGGAGCTAAAAGGTGGGGGGATTTTCTTTCTTCACCTAGTCATAGCTTTATGTAGGAGTGCAAGAGTGCCCATAACATCCATTGAACAAACCTTGAAGCCATCGAAAAGTTTCATTGGTGACACACTCTTCTAGTAATATGGAGAACTTCGTGCCAAACAAATAAGAGAAGGGAAGAAGAAATCACGAGATTTGACGGCGGTACCAACATCCACACGAAGGTTGGCACCATCCCAACAGGAAGTTGGTGAAGGGACTCATGCAAAGCTAGATTGGATGCTCCAATGGATGCACAAATCATGACCATTATTCCAAGAGGTTGCTCGACAACATAACCTTAGGATCCCTAACCACATTGCAGACATGTTTGGGGCGATAGATGGGGAACATGATGATGAAGAGCCAGAAGAAGAAAATGACAGTGAGAAGGAGGAAGATGAGATGGATGAGGAAGAATAAATGTTTCAGACAATTTAATTTTGTAAATTATGGGATGATTTTTTGTTTTTATTTTTTATTCACTAGAGTAGGATTAGAAGTAATTATTATATGCTTGAATTCTTTTTGTAAGAACCCCATATTATGGAAGACATAATAATTTCAAACATTAACCCCAAAACAAGAAGGAAAACCACCATAAAAAGATGAGAACCTTCACGTTAAATTGGGTAACTTCTTTCCTTTATTATTTGAGGGGAATACGCATTGGGGACAATCTGCTTTCTAAAGTGTGGAGGGTAACATAGGAATTTTTTGCATCTAATTTTTATGAGTGCTTGGGCTTGTACAAATACAAGTGATTGGTAAGGAGCATGTATAATAGGTTGATTTTGTTAATTGGTAAAATTTGGCATGATGATAAAAAAAATTTAATTTTTGAGCATGAAACTTTTAAGTTCTATAGGTTATATTAAAGTATAGATAGAAAGGTATTACTAATACCAGGTGATGTGCAAGATATGAGGAAACAAGCATGTCAGTATATATGATAGATGATAATTTTTAAATTATTTGATGAAATTGATTATTGATGCAATTAAGACGTTTAGGGATGACCTAAGACATTGTTTGGACACACCTAGAGCTAAAAAGCCAAACCTTATTCTAAATTTTCAATTAGTAACCATTTTTTAGCCTTATGACTCTTCTCGATAAAGAACTGATGGTATTACAAATGATATATATTTTCTCTCATAAATTTGTGTACTATTTGTCTATTTTGTACCATATTTAGCATGCATGTAGGCATTTTATACTTAGTATTTACGTTTTCTAACTCATTGCTAGTTGGTTTAAATTCTTGTTATTTTTAACTCTTTTTGTACTAATGTCGCCACAATCAGCCTACATATTGTGCCTTAGAATTGTTAGCGTAGGAACTCATCTCAGAAGATCAATGCTGGAAGAAGAATGCAGCCACAAGTATAGCTTGGAATTACGGCCAGAGATGTCGACGCATAGAAATCTTTTCTTTGCATGAGTGAATTCAAGCTACAAGTACATCTGGAAGCACCAGCGCAGGAATTTCACACGTTGTCGCCGCAATTAAAGAATTCAGATCGCGACTAGAAATGCAGCGACAATCTGTAAATTTATGAAGAACACACCAGATCTGCATGAGTGCATAGCTGGAATTTAACTAACTTTGACAGCTGTCATTAGATCTGGATCTTAGAAGAGATGAGGTCTAACATTCTTAAAGCTAGAAAGCATTAAGAGTTGCGGCCATAGGTTGGTCCAGAAATGCGGTCAATTGTCGGGGTAAATTATAAATTGCGCCGACATTCTACAACAGTCCAATAACAAATTAGATCTGCATAGCTATCAATAACAAACTTTTACATCTATACAAAGTAGTTGGATCTGAGAATGAAGGAAATCTGTAATTTCTTAAGCTTATAAATAGAGGAAAGAAGAAGGAAGAAATTATCAAGAGCGAAGGGATTTAATTTTGAAAATTTTCAGTGGATTGGAGATTTGAGCTGCAAATTGAGGAGCTGATAAAGCAAGCTGCAATCACTTCTGACGAGAAGTGCTTGATGCAGAGCAAGAGGAACAATTATGGAGTAGGCCTAGTAGTCTAGAGATAGTAAGCTTCGTTGTACTCTTTAATTCTTCTTAAACGATGATGGATTTTGATGATCTTAAATGAATACGAGAGTGTCATTTAATGTTAAATCATTTTGATTCTTATTTTACACTGCTTATCTGTTTATTCTTGGATCTAACCACTTTAAGCACGAGAGTGAAATTGTAATGCACCGACATCGAGAGATGCGGTGACAAGTTAGGTTAACAAGTAAGTTAGGCGAGAGCTGCTTGGGACTGGGACAAACTCCAGTTACTTGTTCTTGAATACACATTGTTGCTCGCACTGAGAGGTGGACTGATTGTGGATATTTAAGTCGGGATTAAGTGTTGAGTTGTTGTTGGTAAGAACTCAAAGGGACTTTATTGCAGGGACATTCCATCTATATTTTACCTTATCGACACATCCAGCATTGCGATTTAGCAAAATCAATGAACCATTTCTGCCCTTCTACACTTGATCATATTTACATTTTATGCATTTAAATATTCAGCACTCAACACAATTGGATTTATTTTCAGTACACTGACATTTAACCTCTGAAGTTTAATTCCAATTGCATTGACATTCCTGATTATTTTAGCGTGCATATCTGACATAAATGCACTGACATCAGTACTCAAATTACACTTAATTGCAGTATTTGTTGCTTCGACATTTAAATATCAAGAACCTATTCCTTGTGGGATCGATATCTGATAGAATTGTTCTATCAACTATACTTGCATCGACGTGTGTCCGCTTGCACATTGCTGCAACGTAAAAACATCGATCAGGTTTTAGCGCTATTGCCGGGGAATGGCGTTTGTTTAATGTTTATTTTTGTCGCTACATTTATTCTTTATTATCTAAATTTTATTTGTCACTAACTTTTTTTTTGTTGTTTACTCTTACATTTTTCTTTTAGCGAAATATGGCTAGGAACGAGGTGTATAGAACCTCAAGATGTTGGATGAGTGATGCTATAGAAATGGAACTCAATGCCATAAACGCCGAGGTATCTTCTTTGACTAATATGAGTAATTCAATGTAGAATGCTATAACAATTGTAGAATGGAAATTTGCTGTGACAAGTTGCGATTACTGTGGAAGAAACCATGATTTTGAAGAATGCCCAACAAATCCATCAAATTTGTACCATATGGGGAATTTATATCGAAATGAAAATTCATATTCCAACACCTACACGCCATAGTGGGAGTGACATCCAAATTTTTGTTTGAAAAATCAACACCCTTGGAAGTATAAACAATGATGTTAGATCCGAGTGGGCATTGCCCAATTATGATCAACCTTTTTCAAGGCAAAAATCCAGCAATATGAAGCATCAAAGTTTTCATCAATTGAAAATTTGTTGAGACAATATATTTCCAAGACTGAGAATCTGTGCTTCACAATGAAATTGAATCCATACGAGCTCTAGAATATCAATTTGGCCAGATTATGGGCGCAATAAATTTGCGACCACAAGAAACTTTGTCGGTTGATATTGAGAATTTGATATTAGAAGGGCAAGAGCATGATGAGGAAATCATTCCTAGAAGTGAAACTCAACTAAATGAAGTTGTAGAGATGCTACAGCGAAAGCGAAAGATAATTCAAAACTCAACAATGGAAAGATGTCAGTGCAATCTGAAAAGCAAACTACAGCTGAAGAGGTTAAACAAAATATTATGGCGACAGAATCAGATCACTTTGTTGCCACAAATGCTACAGAAAAATAGCCTCAGAAACTTGAAGACACGTTGTCAAAGAAGAGAAGATTGGGACATGTCGAAGCAATCACACTTACTGAAGGGTGTACTGTCATGACAAGTAAATTGCTCCAAGAATTTAAGGATCTCGAGAGCTTCTCAATACCTTATTCCATTGTTGATCGGTATATTGGAAAGGCATTATTTGATTTCAATGAAAGCATAATTTTGATGCTTATATCCATAATTAAGAAGTTACGAAATTGGAAAAAACACAAGAAAAGTGGAAATTTTTGGGATCGTGTGAAGAATAAAAGAGTACGAAGCACTTGAAGAAAAAGGAATAAATACTATGTCTGCACCAATTAAGGAATAAGTAAATACTATTATCGACTCATTAGGATTCGATTGTCAACGTAATTTTGTACAGCTGTACTGTACCTTCAGACTTAATGCTGAAAATGGAAGAAGTTCATGTGGAGGAAGAAAAAGATGAAGAAATAAGTGTCGAGGCAAATTTAGCAGAGAAATTTGTCCCCGCACTTGAAGTTGTGGGTGCAATAACTGAAAACTTGCCGCAAGATGGAGCGAGTCAGGTGAAAGCTAATGATGAAAACTTGCATACAACATGGGAGCATTTTAAGACTTTGCTACGACATTGTCCTATGTATGGAATTCAACAAGAGACTCAGATTGAGATCTTTTACAACGGTTTAAATGCTCAGACAATAAACTTTGTCGACACCTTTGCAAATGGTCCCCTATTAGATTGCACCTACACTGAAACTGTTTGAATTCTAGAGAGAATTGCACAGAATGATTATCATTATCAAATCTCTCATTTTGCTAAGGGAACAAGTGAAGTTGCTCCCATTCAAGTGGCATAACAATTGGATGTCCTGACATTTTCATGTGAAATTTACGGCGACAACTACAGTTATGAGGATTGCCCATAACATGCTGAGAATGCATTCTACGTTAACAACATCAGAGGAAATCCCATGGTAACTCATTCAATAATCGAACTAAACAACCTTGGGGAGTCAAAATGCATCTACATATATACGATACAGTTCCTCACATCAAGGGAGTTATAGATAAGGGAGTTACAATAACAATCACACAGCAAAACTACAATCAGAATTCTCAGGTACGTTCAATTCCTGATCAAATGCAGGCACATAGCCTGATGCAACCACAAGAGCGAATGCAGCCATAACAGAATGTGCTGCCACATATGCAAGGACAGTATTAACGATAGTAGCAACATTTTTCTCCACAAAGATCAGATCCTATGGTTGCTCTTGAAGCGCTGCTACTAGAGTATATTTCGTGAACTGAAGTAGTAGTCCAAGTTTTATGCAGGAAAAAAAATCATCTTTTTATCGACGCATCATAAAGCACATCTTGTCGGTACATTATAAAATGATTCAGCAAAGCTTTTTCAGTAAAGACCCTTTCCTTCTTTAATCATGCTGTTATGTAAACAATGGGGTATTGTACCCAAAGATGGTGAAGAGGTGCCAGAGAATAAGAGCCCCATCAACGACATCTTAGTAGAGAGAATGACGAGAGGAAAAGAGACATCGATAGTGAAAGATGCACCCAAGAAGAAGGAGAAGGTGAAGAAGAAGAAAAAATAGGATAATGCGCCCACAGACCCTCAGTTGGGGAAGAGGTTGGCTACAATGGAACTAAACATTGATCGCATTAACATGCACTAGATTCGTATTGTTAGCATATTGGAAGACATGGACTACAGACGAAATCAATTTTATGTGTAGATAAGAATATGGATAAAATCTATTGTCAACGCATTGAGAAGTCTAAGCCCAAATCCCTACCAGAGTTCCTTTTCTTCCCACTTCTTATTAAGGAATTTATCTCATCCTCCGACCAGCCTACTCTTGATGGTAGGCCACAACATGTTCCTTCTCCAACAAGAATCCACATTTCAGATGACGAGGAGCACGAGGGGCATTCTAATGCTATGTAGAATTGCTACAGAACTATAGCCAGCTGTTTAAAGAAGAGTTCTCAAACAGCCTTGGGGCTAAAATGGCAGAGCGGGCAGCTATGGTTGAGGAGGTGCATACTTAAATTGTATCCATGGGTGTGGACGCAAAGGAAGGCACCGAAAAAGACACCACTGAGCAGGAATAGCCTAAAAAAGGAGAAGCAAAACAAGAAGAAGGCTAAGAGAAGGAGAAGGAAAGAGAGGAAGAATTTGAGAAGAAGGACCCTGCAAAGAAGCAAGAGGAAAAGCAAGACGATGCCCCGACAAATATCGCTGTGGATATTATCGAAGCACCCGTAAATGTAAGGGCATCCAGTGCAGACGTGGCTCCACCTGTAGCGAGCTAGGCTGAGGCAGTTACTAGCAATGCTGAAGATTGTAACCATTTGGCCATATTACCTTATACAGCACCACTTGCAGAATTCTACCCATTAGATGTAACTGACGATGAGGCTACCACCCAACCAACTGAAGAGGAGCAATCCGCTGATCCGGCTAGTACGAGGACAGAAAGAGGAAGCGTAAAGACAAGAAAATGAGGCACAAGGAGGAATAGAAACCCAACAAGAAAAAAGAAACCAATGCAGCCACATCTTCGACTACAGCACACTGAGTTAGTTTTTATTTTTAGAACTTAATTTAGTTTTCATGCATATCATATAGCTATAGTATAATAGTCCCTGCATTATTAATGTCATTGTATTTTATATTTTTACTGTTACTAGCATCTACATTGTCATTGCATTTTCATATATATATATTTATTAATGTCAGTGCATTGGGGATCATGCACACTTTAAGTTTGAGGGGATTTTGTGTGAAATGGAAAGCAATTGCACCCAAATTTTTGAGAATTTACTTGTGTCTTTAGTTAATGATAGTATGCAGAATTTCAATAAAAATGTGACCACATTTTATTTGATGTGTAAATCTTGAATTATTTGGAATATTGATATGCGAATTGGGTGAATATGAATGAATATTGAATCCTCTATTTTTTGATGAATGATTGGAATTGCTTCAATAATAAATGGATAGAAGCACTCTTTGAATCTTGAACTAACTTGACAATTGCAGCGACATTGTATTAATAAAAGACACTCCAATGTGAGTGCAGTGTGACTTTTGAAGGGAGAACACTCTGTTGCAGATTTTAGAAAAATCATCTAGCCAAAGGTTGTCACTGCAAGAGTGTGTGTCAGCTCAATTACATACCTCCTGGGGTTTGTTGCACCCCATCGTTACTACCCAGGAATAAAGGTAGAGTAATACAATGACATCTCTCAGTCACTTGAAAAAAGAAAATGAGAAAAAGAAAGAACATTGGTGCAAAAATCGCGACCAAGGGTCGATGTCATGACACATCAGGACCTATGTCGTGACTTAGAGGTTAGTCCCCTTATTTGGTGTCATCGTGCAGGCGTTGTCGCTGATCTGTCGATTTAATACCTAGCAGATTGAATTGATTTCCACATTTGATGAGCTTGAAGTTGAGTAATTTTCCTTATGTTTTATGAATTTTTAGTTTAGTTTCGTCTTCTAATAAATTGTGCTAAAAAGGTTATTTTATTACTTTCAAGGTCAAATGAGGCCTAAAGATTGGCTAACCTACTTCGTGAGTGCACAAGAGACTAGTAGTAGTTGAGCCATAGTGATACTAACTACTTCGTCACAACATAGAAAGTCCTACGTCACAACAAAGGGATCAGCTGCTAAGAATCAAGGATTTGCCTGGTGTCTCACGACATAGGTCCTGGTGTGTAGCGACATCGGCCCCATATTTCAACTTTGCATCAAGCAAGGGGCGTTTTCATCTTCACAATGCAACTGAAGCATGAAGGACGGTAGCTGACCTAGGTTTGATGAAAACGATCGACCAAGAGCTATAAATAAGGTCTTTAGCACTAGGGTTATGACAACATTCAGTAGATCTTAGTTTTTAGTTTATTTATATTTTCAGTTTGAAACGAGATTGTATAAACTCGCATAAACGATAGTGGAATTTTTTCCCTACAGATTGCTAATACAATTTTAGTTTCTTTTTTCATTCTCTTCTTCAATTTTATGTTTTCATATATTGTTTTATTCATGATCAAAGAAACCATGAAGAACTAATTCCAATTCGGAGAATTAAGGAGTGGACGTATGAATAATTAGTTGTTGTTTTACACGAATTTTAGCTTTCGGATCAACTATTTGGGAAAGGAAAATTGAACAAACACTAAGCCTGACAATCCTAGAAAGTTATATAGGTGGGAATGAACCCAAAATTGGTATTGCCCATCCGTGAACACCTTTTCCCCAAACCGGTTTAGATTGTGACATCTAGTGATAAGTAATCTCTATCGACTTACTATGCCGATGAAAGATCAAGAGATACAACTGGGGTAGTGACTAGTTGATTGGAGGAAAATCCCAAATACCCAACAATTGAAGAACTCATACGAAAACGACCTAATATCTCCAAAGTCGTTTATAAGAATTTTTACATCTCAACTTTTGCCTTTATTTTCTATTTTATTTTGTCTTTTATTTTATTCTCTAAAAAATCTACTCTTCATTTCTTCGTACTATAATAACTAAAATAAGTATTAATTGATTTTATTCTTTGTAGGGATTTGATTTACTATCGCCTTACGCCTCCTTTGGGTACGATCCTCGGAATACTACCAGGTGCTCTATTGTAACACACTATATTTACAACCTAACGCTTTAGTAAATTTTATTCCTTCATTGCTAATAAAATAATTGGGAAAATTTTAGGTTATAGATACAATTTACTTTTTTTTTATTTTTTTGGATCTAACACTTTCCTTTAAATCCTCATCATATTTAAAACCATGGATGCCTACGATTTCTTGTACAGATCTCATTTATGATGATGATTATGATGTTGATATCTATGAAGAAGGGTATTATGAGGATTGGAAGCTCTAGGAGAATAAAAAATTATTAATGTTAGAGAAATATACTTTGAATCTAAATGAATAGAGCGAAAACAGGAACAAAGGCTAGAGGAGGAAACTGAAAGATAATGTTTTGAGGAATCAGATGATCGGGACTGTCGAGCAAAATGAGATCTCACCTTTGGAAGGGGAAATGGATTGTCGTGTAAAATCAAGATTGAGTCTCAATAAAATGATGAATCAATCCCCACAGAAGAAGAAGACAGTTCCCTTAACCCAAATTTAGATCTTTAATTAACTACTGTGTACAAACCGTCAACAAAAGAAATATTAGTTGAAGATATCATTGATCAAGGATTCAATTTCCAATGGAAAATAGCTACTATGTACAATACTTTCCTAGAGCAGCAAATTCCCAGAGAAATTACTAATATGAAAATTTTTCAATTTTTGTAGGACACAAGAAGCGTTTACGAGCTAGAGTCCCAACCTTCAACTAGCATAATCATCACATCCATGGAGCCATAAAGTATATGTTCGTGGGAGAGGCAATTACTACATTGGTACCACGATCCAAAGGAAACAAAACGCAGTGATGGAAATTACAAAGGGAAACAAATAGCTGCCGTAACACCAACACATAGATTTGAAGTAAATTCACCATTTTTACTAAATGAGGTAATCGAGCAGCTATTTTCCCACCACACAATGCATATGAGTTTTACAAGGGCATCAACGAGAAAGGAAATCATGCAAAAGACTGGTGGTATAAATTAACAGAGATGTCATAAATAGATATGATCGACGAAAAGAGCTGGCAGTGATCTACGCAGGAGGAAAAGGAAAATTTTGGGAAAGAGATAATCGCCAAAAGAGTATCCTAGCATGATGGCTATTGGACAAACAGCGATATAAAACACACTATTCGTGGGTGCTGAACTGCACATTAACACTCTTGTCGAACAATTCTTACAAGTACTAGCATTCAAGTTTCAATTTATAGCTACTAACGTACTAATTCACTAACATTTTTTTTGTTTCAAGATAATTCTTTGGGATCTAACAAGTTTGACGACACAACTTCTCAACATTGCGACGAAGTAACCAGATTGCTCCAAGTATGCCTAGGCATGCTATGACGTGACATAACCCTTGTATGTTACGACAAAGGGTTCAGATTGTTGAAAACCCAGACCTGATGGGTTTGTCGCGACATAAACAGGCCTGTGTTGTGACATAGGAGACAGCCTATTGGAACTTTAGGACGGGCAAGTTTATCACAATGTAGGGGGAGCTACGCCGTGGAAAACAGGTACTGGTAGGATGGTCGTGACATACTTAGGCTACGTCGCGACATCGTCTGTAATTTTTGCAGGGCAACACAACACGAGGGTGTAACTCTCGGCTTCTTAAAACCCTATTACCCTATTCTTAACACTTAAAATCTAATTTTCACACCCCCTATATATACTAACTTACACTTAACTCATTCTTTTCACTTAAACACTCCCCAAATCATCCCTAAACCTCAAAACCTCTCATTCCTCCCTTCTCATTCAAAGCATCACTCCTTCAAAGGCCATACTCCATCCCTAGAAGCAAAGGTGTTCCATCAATGAAGAAAATAGTAAAAAGCAAAGGTACTTTTTACTCTTTCACTATTTCATTCATTACTATTCATCTTTCTATGAATAGATCAAAATGCCTCCAAGAAAGAGCAAGAAAACTTCGGTTCAGCAAACTCAAGCCATTTCTGATCGTAATCGCTTAGAGAATATCGAAACTAAGAGGTATTTCTTAGCCACACAAGGGAGACCGTTGATTCAAGAACAAGGGTTTGAGCCTTCCATGATACATTGCAAAGAGATTTGGACTTTGCTAAGACATCATCGGTGGGAACAGTTTTGTGTTACCCCTACAAGTAATGGTATTATCCCCATAGTTCAAGAATTTTATGCCTCTTTGAAACATGAATTAATTAGAGGGGATGTGGAGCAAACATTGATGAGGTAGTTGTGAGGGGAGAAGAGGTTCTGATCACCCCTAAAGAAATCTATGAGTTTTACAATATTCTATACTATGAAAAAGACTATCAATGAGATTGATTTAGACATGTTTAGAAATATTGATATTAAAGAAATTATTAGATTTGTAACGCAGGGAAGAGGTAATTGAAACTATAGACCAGATATTGGGTCACCGTCTAATTTTAATCAAGCCATCATGTTCCCTGTTATGAAAATACGGATGCAATTCTTGGCCACTAGGATCATACCGACCCTAAATGTCTCTAACATTAATACTTTTCGAGTTATGAAAATATGGATGCAATTCTTGGCCACTAGGATCATACCGGCCCTAAATGTCTCTAACATTAATACTTTTCGAGCCATTTAATTGTATGGCATTTTGCAGAAAAAATTTTGTGTTGAGAGATGGATTTATAGGGAAATGAAGCATTGCACACAAAGTCAGAAAGCTAGTTTATTCTTTCCTCATCTTGTCACAACACTCTGCAAGAAGGCGGGGTTCTCATGAGCAAAAATGAGCAGTTTTTGAAGCCAACAAGAAGCATTATCGGGGATTCAGCTTTTAGACAATATGTTGAGCTTCAACTAAAGTAGATTAAGGAATGGAACTAAATAAGGAAAGAAAAGATGGACATACCAGCATCTCTGCAGTAAAAAGAAACAACAAAAGCTCAAAAAGGATACATTGGTAGCTTCGAAGGGAAGATAGATGGTATGATTAGGCGGATGCAAGAAACAACTCCTATGCTGAAGGAGTTTGCAAGGATACATAGGCTACCAACTTCGAATTACCCTCCAAACATGTTTGGGATGAAAAAGGAGGTGAGGAAGAAATCGAGTTAGGTAGGACCAATAACGATCAAGAGGAGCCTAACACTGATGACGAGTATGAGGCAATGCTTCAGCCTCAATACTCGACTCCCAAAGGACCGGTGATTCGAAGCCCAGCACAACAACCAGGTAGAAGCTCCAGTCAAAAGTGCTTCAATCACAAGTACTTTGGCAAAGGCAAGGCTCCAATAGATTCTTAACCAGACTCGGAGAAAGAAGATTGAACTTTAATTTCTAATCATTTAAAGAATTTGATTTATTTTAAAACTTGTAATTTTGGGATAATTATTTTAGGATTTATCTAATTTGTAGGAATAGGATTAGGAATTATTTTCGTAGTTGTTCTTTAATTCTTCTTGTAGGAACCCCACATTGTAGAGACAACAATTTCGAGCATTCATGCCAAAGGAAAAAGGACAACCATCTTGAGAAAAAGAGGGCCTTCATGATCAATCGGGTAACTTCTTTCCTTCATTATTTATAGGGGTACACATTGAGGACAATATGTTTTCTAAAGTGTAGGGGGTAACATAGGAATTTTTACATATAGTTTTTATTTTGTCTTTTTTATGTGTGCTTGAGCTTGTAGAAATACAAGTGATTGGTTAGGAGCATGGATAATAGGTTGATTGTGTTTTCTTGATAAACTTGGCATAAGAATGGGAAATTTTACATATTTTAGAATGAAATTTTTGAAACTGTATAGGTTACATTATGTATAGATAGGAAAAGTTTTATTGATACCAAATTATATGCAAAATATGAGGAAACAAGCATGCTAGTATATATGATAAACGATAATTTTGAGATTAGGTGATTAAAATTGATATTTGGTGCAGATTGAGTTGTTTAGGGATGACCTAAGTCATTTTTTAGACACACCTAGAACTAAAGAGCTAAACCCTATTCTGAACTGTCAATTAGTACTCATTGGCATCTATTGATCCATACCCCTTTCTTTTGTTGCCACCACGCTAATTGAGCATTTAGAGATTCCTCAGTTGTCTCTTTTTCCATAATTTCCTCATCTTCAGAATCTTCTTCTTTGCATTGATTGGTAACAAGTTGGTTGCAGATAAGGTTGCTAATCTCTCCTTAAGGTTCCTCTTGCAACTTCCAATATATCTATAACATCTTGTCATGTCCTAGTCTAAATGCTTCCTTCAGTCATTATATCTATTTTGCGTCTATTTTTTGTACTCAACCCGTCATAGAAGTGTTGAAGTTGGATAGCAATATGAATTCCTCCTCCTAATATGGATTGAAGTATAGTTTTGAATCTATCCCAGGCTTGTCCAAATGTCTTTATCATCATTTGCTTGAAATGAAACATTTGTATATACCACTGTATAATCTTGGGCATAGAAATCATTCACTGGAAAATGATATGTACAAATTCTTCTCAAGTAGTAATAGTATTTGGAGGTAAAGAATCCAACAATAACTTAGCCTTTTCATTTAAAGTGAGCGGGATAAACAACAGTCTAATCACGCATGAGGCGACTCCAGAATAAGAAACTGTGCAACAAATGGCTTCGAATTTCCATAAAAATACAACGGGATCCTCTATCGAAGGATCAGAAAACGTAACATTGTTAGTAATCCAATATATTAAAGATGGGTTTAATACAAAATGGTTTTGATAAATTGATGATCTAGCAATACTAGAATGTAACAATTCCAAATAAAAAAACATCCCGATGTATTTTTCATCATTTTTTTAACTAAATAATTTTATGAATAGATTAAAAGAAATAAACTAGGAGCAAAGAAAATGAAATAAAATAAAATCGTATCTATATCCTGAAATTTTTCTAATTATTTTATGAGCAATGAAAGAATAAGATTTACTAAAGTGTTGCCTCCTTGGCAACTGCGCTAACAACTTGACCGCCCTCGAACGTGCTCCCGTTTAGTGTAGATTTCAGCTTCAGCTTCCGCAAGTATACGGGTGATAGCATTTGAAAAGACCATTGATTTCTCCTTACTTATGGTATAATTTGTTCTCATTTGATCATCTTTTTAACATGCATTTTAGTCTTTTTAAGTTAGTTATTGTATTTTCTAACTTAGTGAAGCTTGGCCTAATTTCTTTTAAATTTCTCATGTTTTTACTACTTATGTCTCTGGATTAGTTTTTCAGTATTGCACCCAAAGATGTCACTGCAGGAACCTGTCCTGAAGGTTAGTGCATGAAGGTGCCTAGAGTTGTCGCTGCAAAATAGGATCCAAATTTACGCCCAAAATTATCGCTGCACTTGACAGCTATCTGGTTAACACACTAGAAATGTGTGAGTTGTACAGCTGGTATAACCAAATTGTACAGCTGGTATAACCAAATTGTACAGCTAGAGGATATTAGATCTAGTAGGTAGGACACCTAGATTGGGGAAATGGCTGTTAAATGCTGAAGAGAAGGAGAGAGGAAGGGGATCTTTAAAAAATCTTCTTCCTTGGCCGGATTTGGTTTTCTTCTTCAATCCATATTTTTTTAAGCTTGCATCCATGGCCGCTTAAATTCCTGAGGGTAACCTGATGTTGACGAGAAGACAACCTTGCTCCTGATGAGGAGCACCTTAAATACGACCCAGGACAACCTTGGCATGATAATAAGGATTGTTTAATTTTTGAGCATGAAACTTTTAAGTTCTATAGGTTATTTTAAAGTATGGATAGAAAGTATTATTAATACCAAGTGATGTGCAAGATATGAGGAAACAAGCATGCTAGTATATATGATAGATGACATTTTGAAATTATGGGATGAAATTGATATTTTTGCATATTAAGGTGTTTAGGGATTACCTAAGGCATTATTTGGACTCACCTAGAGCTAAAAAGCCAAACTCTATTTTGAATTTCCAATTAGTACCCATCTTTGAGCCTTATGACCCTTCTTAATAAACCACACTATAAGCCTCTTTAGCCTTAAAATAAAAAAATTGTGTGTATTGTTTTCTTTGGTCCTGTTTGCATGAAAATATATGTATGACCATTGGTATTGAGGGTAAGTAGACACATTAAGGTGGAGGTTACAAAATAAGAATAGGAAATTGAATTTAATGTATGAACTTTTAGTTTAGCCAAAAAGAGAGAAATAGAGAAACATAAAAAAGAAAAAGAAAAATGAGTTAAAATAAAAGAATCATGAGTAAGAAAACATGTGAATAGTGGAAAAATTATAAAGTCACCAAAAAGACAAAAAAGAAATATATCTTACTCAAAGAACCAAAAAGAAAGAAAATAGTCATAGGCTAGTAAAGGGATTATTTTATTTTGAGAATCCTAAAACGGAGAAAAAAGGATGGTGGGAGAAGGAGAAATAAGGGGGTGAGATGGAGTGGGACATAAAAGGAAAGAATAGGGAACAATACAATGTGCCAAACTATTTTTGTGACTGTAACCTTTTGTGCTTAACTATTCTTTGAAATTCACGCCTATCCTACGCCTCAACACGTTACAAGTCGAAAACCCTATGTGACTTAAACAACTTTATGCATGAATAAATATGGAAATTGCATGATTTCATTATGGTTGTTTGTATTGTACTAGGACAATTAAAATACTTATATTTGACATTGATGGATACATATTGATAACATCTTAATATGTGTATTTCCTATAACCTATTAAACTTATATTGTTTCTAATAAAAAATGGTAAAATTGCTTAATTAGGTTCGCAACATCTACTCTAGGCATTATATTTTTCCTAATAATTCTAAAATGATGAGTGAGTAATTTTACCATCTGTGTTTAAAAATAATACAAGTTCAGCAAGTTACAAGAAATACAAATATCAAAGTCTTATCGATATAAATCTATCAATGCCTAATACAATTACTTTGATTATCTAGTACAATACAGATAGTCATAATGAGATCATGCAATTTCCATATCTATTCATGCATAGAGTTTGTTTAGGTCACATAGAGCTTTTCAGTTTGTAACATGTTGAGGCTTAGGATAGCTATGAAATTCAAAGAACTGTCAAGCACTAAAGGTTACAAATACGAAAATAATTGACTTACTGTATTGTTCCCTATTTATCCCCTTAATGTCCCATTCCATCTAACCCCCTTATTTCGCCTTCTCTCACCTTCCTTTTCTCTCCAATTTAGGAAATCTCAATACAGTCTAATCCCTTTAGCTAGCTTATGAGTATTATTTTATTTCCTGAGTAAGATTTCTTTTTCTTCTTTTTGGTATTTTTATGACTTTGTCACTTTTCTTATGCTTCCTTACTCACGAATTTCTCTCTTTTATTTCTACTCATTTTTCTTTTTCTTTTTGATTTTCCACTACATCTTTCTTTTCGGCTATACTAAAGTTCAAACACTATATAAATTTCCTATTTCACTCTTTATTTTATAGTATACATCGTAATGTGTCTACCTACCCTCAATACATATGGTCATACATCTATTATCATGCAAAATAGGATCAAAGAAAATAGAACACACAAATAATCATTTTAAGGTTTTAGAGGCTTGTAATGTGGTTTATCAAGAAAGGTCATAAGGCTCAAATATGGGTACTAATTGAAAACTTAGAATAGAGTTTGACTTTTTAGCTCTAGATGTAACCAAACAATGCCTTAGGTTATTCTTAAACATCTCAATATGGATAAATCTTAATTTTGTCACACAATCTCAAAATTACTAACTATCATATATACTAGCATGCTTGTTTTCTCATATTCTGCACATCATTTGGTATCAGTAATACCTATTTATCTATATTTAGTGAAATCTATAGAACTTAATAATTTCATACTCAAAAATTTAAAAATTCCTCATCATTATGCTAAATTTATCAAAAAAATACAATCAACCTATTATACATGCTTCTAACCAATCACTTGTATTTCTACAAGCTCAAGCACACATCAAAGAAAAACATTAAAAAATAAATCTATATGCAAAAATTCCTATATTACCCACTCACACTTTAGATAACACATTGTCCTCAATGTGCAGCCCTTTAAATAGTAAGGAAAGAAGTTACCTGATTAGTCGTTACAGCTCTACTTCTCATGGTGGTTGTCCTTCTCCCTTTTATGGTGAATGCTTGAGATTTTTGTGTCTACATAATGTGGGGTTCTTACATAAAAATGAAAGCATATATATACAAAAATAAATCCTAATCCTACTCCTACAAATTATATAAGTCTCAAAATCAAAAACAAAAAATCATCCAAAATTACAAGTCTTTATAATAAAGTCTTTAAAATTGCTCTAAAAATTTTCAATCCTCTTCCTTTGAGTCGGATTGAGTGTCAAATGGAGCCCTACCCTTGCCGAAATACTTTTGATGAGAGCTCCCACCTTGTTATCTTACTGGACTCCGAATCACCGGTCCTTTGGGAGTTGAGTATTGAGGCTGAAACATTGCCTCATACTCTTCTTTTGTGTTGGATCCTCTTGCTCCAAATTGGCTTCATCCAACTCGGTTTCTTCCTCAGCTCCTCCTTATTCATCCCCAAACATGTTCGATGGGTAGTTTAGAGTGGGTAGCCCGTGTATCCTTACGAATTCTTTCAATACAGGATCCGTTTCCTGCATCCATTGAATCATGTTATCCAACTTCATGTTGATACTTCCTTGGTTCTTCTTCCTAGATCTTGATTTATTCTTTCTTTTTATTGAAGTTGGTACATCCATCTTTCCCTTCCTTCTTTGGTTCCACACTTTAATTTGTTTAGGTTGAAGCTCAACGTATTTTTTTTGTACAAGGAGTCCACGATGATGCTTCGAGTTGGTTTCAAAAATTGTTCGTTCTCACTCATCGACGTTTTTGCCTTTTTGCACAATGTTATCAACAAATGTAAAAAGAAAAGGCCATTCTTTTGGCCTTAGGTGCACTGCAACATTTCCTAAAAGATCCAAGCACCTACATAAATCGGCTTCCATTGCAAAAAGCCATATAACAAGAGAGCTTGAAAAGAACTAACATTAGAACCATTCACAGCTTGTGCAATTCGTGTTGACAAAAATTGCATCCACATTTTAGCAACCGAAAACATAATAGCTTGATTAAATTAGAGGGTGTGCCTATATTTGGTCTATAGTTCCATTTACCTCTACCCTCTGTCAAAAACCTAATTATCTCTTCCATGTCAACATTTTTAAATACATTAAAGTCCACATTGTTTACAAAATCCTTTTCATAATATGGAACATTGTAATACTCACAAATATTCGTAGGTAGAATGGGAACCTACGTTCCTCTCACAAATATTGCCTTGCAACTTCTTCTCTTAAGAATATCCTCTTTAAAAGATGCATAAAACTCATGAACGATGGGTACAACGGTGTTACTTGTTAGAGGAGCACAAAATTTTTTCCATTGATGATATCTTACCAGCAACCATATGTCTTTACAGTGGATCATTGATGGTTCAAAGCCCCGTTCTTGGATGAGTGGTCATCGCTGCGATGCGAGGAAATAGCCTTTGACTTTGTCATTATAAAATCTCTCGTAGTCCAAATCACTATCACTTTCCTGAACAATAGTTCGTTAGCACTTTCGGGGTGGCATTGTAATCTACAAACAAAGATGAACAGTAACGAATGAAATAGTAAAAGATTTAAGTTACATTTGCTTTCAAGTTTGTGTTTTACCGAGAGGACGAGATCAAGCCCTTGAATGATGGAACGAAGCCTACTTGAGGGATGGTAGAGTTTTGGGTTTATAGGTTTTAAAAGAAAAAAGAAGGATGAAGATTTCAGAGAGTTTTTAAGAGTTTTGTAACTGTGTACAGTTAAGAAATAAGTTTAGGTTAATTTGGTATACATAAGGGGTGTGAAATATTAGGGTTTCGAGGTTAAAAATTAGGTACAAGAAGGGTTTAGCCATCGGGTTACGTGAATAGGTCTGGTCAACTCGATAAATTTTGCAGACAATGTCGCGATGTAGCCTATGTTGTGTCGTGAGAAACCCTTTAGTACCTCTTTGTCGCTACGTAGCTCCCCCTGTGTTGCAGCAAACCTATCAGCTTTGAAATTTTAGTAGTCTAACCCCTTTGTCGCAACATACAAAGGGGTATGTCACGTCATAGCATGTTTTGGCGTCCTTGGGGATAGACCAATTGCTTTGTCGCGACGTAGATGAGCTGTGTCATGACAAAAAGGTTAGTTTTTCCTATATTATATTGAAAAGAAAATAATGAAGTTAGTATGTTAGTATAGGTAAAAAATGCATATCAATACTTGTCAGAATTGTCTGACAAGGGTGTTAGTGTGCACTTCGACACCTGAGAACAATTCGTTCTATCACTGTTCATCCAGCAGCCATCATGCCAAGCTATCCTCTAGCTTTTATCTCTTTCCCGAAATTTTCCTTTTCGTCCCGTATTATCTATCAATGATGACCATAAATTTATGTGACCACCTGCGCTTGTGATTGCTTTCATTATTATGCCAATTATAGAACTTGTAAGCCCATGTGTGCTGTCTCAATAGCTCCTCGATTACCTCATTCAGTAAAAATGATTTTTTCAATAAAGGCGATTGCATCAATATTAGTGTAGTTGTATCCTTAACTAAATTTCTTTCCTAACGGTCATCACATATTCCTAAGGGATTGAATAGTATTTTCGCACATGATTCTTGAAACAATTGAGAGGTTTGAACTTCCCATGAATTTTTTCCCTTTTTAGTGAGGGCTCAATTACTTTGACATCCAAAAAGTGAGGTGATGGCTCATAAAGAAATTTTTTTTTTGGTTATCAGAAGTGTACGAAAACCCTTATATTGTTGATTTCTCGGGGAATTTGTTTCAAAATAGAGACGTTACATATCATAGCTATCTCACATCCAAGGCTGAACCCTTGATTTATGGATTCTTCAATTTCCAACTTCTCTTCTGCATCTTTGTTGGTAGTAGTTGTCAATTGAAGACTCACATTTTGCAAGTCGAGGCCATCATCATTACTCAAAGGAACCGATTCATCACTAGATTGAGGCTTGTTTTCGATGCTCGGAACATGTTCAATCTCCTTCTCATGGTCTTCAATCACAAACTCAGGTTCAATCTGTCCATAACTCTTATCATGGTCATTTATAATACAATAGTCCTTTGGATCAAGGTTGGGATCATCATGCACGACCTCTTCCCTTAGGGGTAGCGCATTAGATATTGGATCAACTGGTATGTTGAGGCTTCGTTCCATCGTTGGCTTATCTCAATCATGAACAATTTTTTTATTTTCCATGATCTCTCATTCGTCATAATATCCATCATCGTAATTGTACCTCTCATTTGACCACATGTAATAGTAATCATCCATGGCCTAAAAAATGTTTTGGGAATGTTGGTTAAAATATTAATCTGAAAAATAGAGAATTGTTAGTATGGGTTAAATCGTAACTATATCCTAAAAATTTACTAATTATTCTTAATAATAATGAAAAAGTAAAAATCACTGAAAGCGTTGCCTCTCTGGCAATGGCGCCAACAACTTGACCGCCTCCGAACGTACTTTAGTTCGGTATGTGTTTTCGGCTTTCGCAAGTATACGGGTCAGGTTGTAATATAGATTGTACAACGAAATATATGGTAATATTTTAGGGATCGTACCCAAAGGAGGCTTAAGGCGACAGTGAATTATATCCCTGCAAAGAAATGAATTAATTAGTACTAATTTTAGGGATTATAGTACAAGAATAAAATAAAGGAGTCTGTTGTTGATAGTACTAGAAAGAACCATTGATTTCTCCTTACTTATTGTTTAAGTTGTTCCCATTTAGTCATCTTAGCACATATTTTAGCATTTTGTAGTTTAGTTTATTGCATTTTCTAACTCAATGGACCTTAGCTTAGTTTCTCTTAATTTTGGCATCTTTTACTACTATTGTCGCTACATTAGTTAGTTTAGGATTTAGTGTAAGGCCCTTTAACGTGCTACCTTGTATAAGCATATTTTTATGAGATTTGGAATGCCAAGAGCGATTATTAATGATGAAGGTTCACACTTCGATTGTAAGTACATTGAAAATGCTTTAACAAGATATGAGATAAATCATAGAATTGCTACAGCATACCATCCTCAGACGAATGGGCAAGCAGAAATATCAAATAGGGAGATTAAGTCAATTTTAGAGAAGGTTGTTGATCCTGCATGCAAAGATTGGTCATCAAGATTAGATGAAGCTTTGTGGGCGCATAGGACTACTTTTAAAACGGCGTTAGGGATGTCTCTGTTTAAGCTTGTCTATGGGAAGCCTTGTCATTTACCTTTTGAATTGGAGCATAGAGCTTTTTGGGCGACCAAAAAGATAAATGCTGATTGGTTTGTTTCAAGAGAGAAAAGGATGATGGAGCTAAATGAGATGGAAGAGTTTCGATTGCAGGCATATGAAAATGTTAGGATTTATAAAGAGAAAACGAAGAGATGGCATGATAGCAAGATTTTGCCAAAGCATACTGAACTAGGGCAAAGAATTTTGTTGTTTGATTCGAAACTCAAATTATTTTCGAGAAAATTGAAGTCTAAGTGGGTAGGACCAATTGAAGTAGTTTTTGTTTATCCACATGGTGCTATTGACATAAAAAATGTCACGACAGTGAATGTGTTTAAATTGAATGGACATAGGCGTGAGCATTCGATCGAATCGAATGAAATTTTTTTGAGTTAATCGAGTTTTCGAATCCTATTTCATCATCCTAACTCGATCTGAAATTTTTACGAATCGAGTCGAGTGAGATAGAATTCGAATCGAATCGAATATTTGTTCGAGTTAAATTAAAAAAATTAACTTGGTGTTGTTTAATTTTATGTAATTTTTAAAAAAAATTATTTAAAGTTTTTAAACATGACTATACAATGAAAAATTGAAATAAATAAGTGAAAAAATCCAAGTAAACAATGACAACACAACAAGATTATAATAAAAAAAAGAAAGAAAAAGTTCAAGTAAACAACATAAGCTCAAGTAACAACAAATAACACAACAAGATTATAAAAAACATAAGTAAAAGTCCAAATACAGCTATAATGTTTTAATACATGTTTTTGAAAAATGTGAAAATTCCTTCAAAAAAATTTGTAATAAATATAAATAAACATGTTTTATGAATAATAAATTACAGAATAAAAGGAAAGAAAAAGAAAATCTTAGTTTGAAACTTTGAATGAAGTACACGACCAAACATACCTTAGATTGATAAAGAATACTCATTGAAAAAGATCTTACCTTTCAGCATGAAAGCAAAGGAGTTGCTGCTTGCTGGTTCAGTGCAAGAGCAGTCACAGCAAAGAAGAAGAAGAAAAAGAATGGAGTTTAATTTATGTTTTTCTTAGGAAGAAAAAAAATAGATTTTGGGTTTACAAAGTTAATATCTTCAATTTCTTTTCAAAATAAAAACTAAATAAGTACACCTAACTGTAATAATAATAAACAAAAAGGAACAATAAATTTAGACACGAAAAGGAGTTGTTTATGAGTGTTATTTAGGAATAAAATTATATTTGGGTTTAGTTTTTGAGTGTTTTTTAAGAATTAAATTATACTTGGGTTTAGTTTGTTGATGGGTTTTAAATATTACGGGGAAAAATTGGGTAAGATAAAAGGTTTGGGTTTTGGGAGAAAATGGGTATAGTAAATTGGGCCTGGGTATTGAGTTTGGGTAATATAAGTTTAAAATTAAAAAAAATATAGTTTTATTCGGTTTATTCAAATTATTTGAATAATTCAAATTCAAAAATTAAACTCGATTCGAACTCGAAATTCGAAAAAAAAATCAACTCGATTCGTTTAACTCAAATAACTCGATTTGAATAATTCGAAATTCGAAATTTTTTTCGAATTTTTTGATTCGAATCGAGTTTTGCTCACCCCTAAATGGACAGTGTCTGAAGCGTTATTATAATGATCCGATGCTGCAGCGTAATTTTGCTATTACATTGCGAGATTCCAGATGAGTTTTGTAACACCCAAAACCAAAAACCGTTGCCGGTTAAGGTCCCGATGTTCGTTTGATCTTATATTGCATTTTTATCTCATGTTACTATTTTGTTTAATCATTTTAATAGGGTCATACAAGTACACAACATGAATCATCAATTGAATGTCACCATAACTCAAAAAGGGTAAAAATGTCATTTTCACTAATTTGGGAGACTTCTATCGATACTTGTTGGACAAGTATCGATAGTAGTCAAGTCAGTGAGCAATTCAAGAACAATGCAGAGTTTTACCGATACAAGTGATAGTTCTACCAATATAAGAGACTCTTTTACCGAAACAAGTCATACATCTACCAATACTAAAAACTCCAGAAAGCTAAGAATTTTAACCCTGCAACTTCTATCGATACAAGTATCTCGACTACCGATACCTGAGTAAACAAAACTATGATACTTCAATTGTTACTACTGATATAATGCAAGTCAGAATGTAACCTCTCTCCTACCCTGTACTTCTACTGAAACAAGTACACATAATTCAATAAATCATGCATAAACTACAAGTTTATCAAACATTCATCACTTCATAACTTCAAATGCATTATACTAATACACTGTACATAGCTTAAAGACATTGCATACATATCATATAGTATGCATATCACATTTAACTAACATATCAACTTGTTCAACATTTATCTAAAATTCACAACAAAAGATTCATTCATCCATACAAGTAGTACAAGTCATGTCATCCTAGTACATGCCATATAACCGAGTGATGTAAAATACTACCGAACAAACTCTCAGGATAGTGTTATGTCTTCAAGATGGTCCGATCTTCAAGTCGCAAAATGGAATCTACAAAACAACAACAATTTCACTTATAAGCTTCATAGCTTAAAAAGTTCGTAAGGTTTATCAATTTACCGAATAACATGTGATAAATAAATTTGTAAATCCGTCGAGCCAGAACATAACTATACGTCAGTGATCGTTATTCAATTTACTTCCTATTGACCTAAAGGTCATGATGCTTATTTTACTCCCTGTTGACCCAAAGGTCATGCCTATTACCAGTATACGATGTTGTTCTCAGCCATCGATACGGTATAACTGTTCCCTACGATCCTGCGCACACTAAGCTGACGAGAATATGCAATCAGGCATAAATCTCAGCCATTGTAGGGCCTGTAATCCATTCTTGGATTCTATTCACTTTAAAGTGACTCACGATGTCGTAGAGATTTCACAACAAATGCAGGATCTCAGTCATCGGACCATTTAACTTTGGCACAAGACCGGGTAATTCTTCTGTCATTTCTATCCTTCACATTTTCAATTTGTCGTTCCAATCATTAACAGCAATAAAGAAGGCAGTTATAAGTAGTTACAAGTAAGAATTTAACATTACGAACTTACTGTAGTTGTGGTTAGACTCTAGGGACTATTCTTCTAATTTTCCTTTTCCACATTCGGTGGCACGATCGTAGTCTATATCCACAAATCATTCAATTTCTCATATTAAATCACACAATCAATTCATTTAACACAATCTAGTCCTTTTTGGTAAAATTATGATTTTACCCCTAACCTTTCACTTTTATTCATTTTAGTCCTTAAACACGATAAATACAAAATAACCTTTTCTCTTGGACAACAAATACCAACCGAGTAACCATAGGTCTCCACAAGTCCCTACACTTCAATTATTTCATACCAAATACACACAAATTTCTCTATTTAACATTGTAGTCCTTGAACCCTAATTTCATCCAAAAATCACTTTACAAAAAGATCTAACCCAAGCATCAAGCATTCAAATTTATCAAAAGCTTTCAAGAACAAGCATTTTCAATAATGGAAAGTTTTATAGCATTTGATAGATTCACAAATTGGTCCTTAAATTAGCTAGATTAAGCTAATACAGATTTGAAAACATAAAAATTACTAAAAACGATTAACGTCTGCTTACTCAAATCAAAGCTTCAAGTTTTGGATGAAAAACCCTAGATTTCCCTTGTCTATGCCGTGAGGAAGATGAAGAAAAGAGGAAATTTCCTTTTTTTTCTCATTTTAATTCATATATATACTTAATGGCATAATTGTAATTTTAGTGACTTTCATAATTAGCTTAGTTAATCACTTGTTAAGCTTTAATTAATTATATTTACATCTAAATTTCTCATGATAAAGCACCTACTAAAATCATTTAGGATAATTTTTCCATTTAGTCCTTCTAACTTATTAACTCTACTTTTGAACCTTTTATGATTCAATCCTTTCTACTCAATTCACTATCTAGACATTAAAATTTCTTATCCAAATTTTAATGAAATGCTAATGACATTATAAATATTAAAAGAAATAAATTTTAACTCGAGTCGTTGAAGTTGTGGTCCCGAAACCATTGTTTTCGACAACCCTAAAAATTGGGCTATTAAAAGTTTGAAATTGTTTTATTTTTATTTTGATTTTGTTATTAGTTTAGAATTTGAATTTTTGAATTAGTTTTGCAGGTGAGTTGAAAAGATAGTCGCTTTAGCAATAAATGAAGGACGGCGTGAGGTTTGCTGGACCAATAGGATGCGATTGTGTCTCTATCTTAACAAATCTTATAATGGTAGAGCAATCGGCGCAAATTTCGTACCCACGTACCGCACGATTTTTTGTTGTTATTTAGATGCATTGATTTCTTTTATTTTTATTCCCTTATATTTAGCTGTTGCTTTATTATCTAAGAGGGTTATTTTTTTTTTGAAAGTTTATGTTTCCTTTAAATAGTTTGTTAGTCCAAAAGATGAGAAGAAAAGGGAAGATGTTGTAACAACCTATGCCCATCACCGCAAGAAAATTCTATAATCGGACTACGGAAGAGAAGTTTCAGGATAACTATTTGAAGCGCCAACCTTTAATGGTGAAGGGTTTCTTGTTTAAACAAGAAAATTTTATGGGTTTTGGCAAGGATATTGCGTGAGTGATCGAGTCCCATGGCTGGGAAATGTTCTGTTGCCATCCGGATGAAGTTTACCCGAAGATGGTAAGGGAGTTCTATTCTCACTTGACTACTGATAGCCCGTTTGTATATGTTCGGGGCATTTCAGTCTTGTTTGATGTAAATAAGATAAATGATTACTTTGGACTTTACAACGTAAAGGATGAACACGCAAACTCTGTGCGAGGTATTCCGGAAGAAGGTTTGGAAAAAGTTTTGGAAGATGTGTGTCTTCTAGTAACTACCTGGGATAAATTGAAGACTGACCGTTTTACGATCGAGAGCAATATTTAAAGCCTGAATGTCACATCTGGATAAGTTTTCTAAAATCCAGATTGATGCTGATGGTTCAAACTACTACTATTGGAAGAGATTGTTTATTGTTGTTACATTCGATTATGACGGGGAGGAGGATTGATGTTGGACAAATCATGCAGGAGTTGCACTGGAAGAGAATGAGAACATGTTACCGAATAAAGGAGCAATCACTAAGCAATCAATGATGCGACTGCAAAAAGAGGATGTCATTGTATCGACACCACTTAAACAACCATCCAATTTTGAGCCACCATTGTTTGCAAAAGCTTCTTCTAGTAATCCTTTTAAACTATTATATGTATCTTGTTTAGGAAATATTGATGAGAAATGTTGTGATGTTCTTACTTCTCTTAAGAAAATTGATAAAATGTTGGAGGATTTTCACTGTAAAACGTTGGCCTTGTGGGGATACATGCGCATTCACAGATGATGCTATTGCTAGGTGTTGCAGTAAAATCAAGTTAAAGTCTCACGGTTTCAAGAATTCCCAAGAATCCTTTATGATGAGACGGTTACGACAAAGTATGATGCAAGTGACATCGAGATTTAGTCGGTGATAACTCTTGAAAAGGAGTTATATTACATACTCTTGCTAGAGCATTTTATCTGTTTTCAAGTAAATTTGTTATAA
The DNA here is from genome assembly GCA_005610355.1 of Gossypioides kirkii. Taxonomy (NCBI): domain Eukaryota; kingdom Viridiplantae; phylum Streptophyta; class Magnoliopsida; order Malvales; family Malvaceae; genus Gossypioides; species Gossypioides kirkii. The sequence continues at coordinate 24,864,706 of CP032245.1, forward strand.
CATTTGTAGTGTTTTTATGTGTTTTTGCCATTGGAGCTATGTTGCACTTAAACTGCCAGAATATATACATTTTACCCTTATTTTCGTAGCAAACTATGCTTGTTGGTACATGTTTGTAGATGTAGGTAAAGCTAGAGGAAGATGAGAGTACAAGGCCCAATCATTAAGCACTATTAGGGAGCGAAAGCAGTAAAACTTTTCAGTTGCTAAACACTCTGGCAGTACCAGGAGCGCAAGATTCTGCTCAAGCAAGCCTGATCTATTTGTGGTCTGCACTAGAAGCTCTAGGAGGCTTTAAAACCCCTAGAAAAGCGGATCTGACAACGTGATTTGTGTGGCCAAAACTCCTATATAAACAGGATTTAGAAGAAGGAGAATATATCAAGAATTTTATTCAAGTAAGGCTTGAGTGCTATTGCGTTAGAATCCGAAAGGAGGGAAATCAGGAGGGTCACACGACAGATCAGAGGTGCAAAGGAAGAGTGGTCAGCTGTCGGCAGCAGCGGAGCTCAACAATGCTATAACAAAACCACCAAAGCAAAGATATGTTGCTGTGGCGAAGCGAAGCAGAATTGGGAATGCGGGCTTGATGTTCTTTTGGGTCTCGAACAAGGAGTACTCTTTACTTTGAATCAGTTTGTTAAATTGGTGTGAACAACGAATTTGCGCCCTTAGATTTATTTGTTAAGGGATGAATAGTGCTAAAACTTTGTTTTATGTTTATGGCTGAATACCAATATAATTCTATTAAATGTCTTCATTGATTTGTGACTCAATTGTTCATAATTCTATGTGCTGAGAATATTAGGAATAAGCTCTTGTTTTGCATGTGCATAATCTTGACCTGCAGCAGAATGGATTTGCTGATTTAATTTTGTAAAAGCAGATATTTCTTAAGGCATTCATAGATCTAGAAGTTGGATCTACAATATTCTAGATTTACTGATTGCAACTTTGTCTTGTGCTAAAGATTTTGCCACTCATCTCTACTAAGCTTGATAAGTACTTAGTAGATTTGATGCTTTATTTGGATAAATCTTGATCAACTTTATTTGTTTTGCATTTTGTTTTGACACGCACTTTTCAAAAACACTTTATCTTGTTATCACTTTTAATTTTTTATTCTTTTATTAACAGTATTAACATATTCTTCTCAATACCAATCTCTCTGTGGGTACGATACTTTCTTATCACTATTATTACTTGAACGTTGTCTACATTTGTATATTTGTGATTGTAATATTATTTTACACGCGACAAGTTTTTGGCGCTGTTGCTGGGGAGATCGATATAATTTAGTAAGATTTTTGTTATATTGCTGAGCTGACATTTGATTTAGTTATTTTTAATTTTGTTTGTGTTTTCGTTGTTCTAGATTTTTGTAGGAATTTTATGAGAAGAAGTGGAGATAATTTGCCATTAGATCCAGAAGTAGAAAGAACACTAGGTAGACAGAGAAGGGAGTTGCGAGAGCAAAAAATGGAAAGAATTGAAGGAAGGGTTAATCCTGAAGTTCTTGTTCCAGTTGTTTGTGAGCCAAAGGTTGTTAATGTTCCATAAGTAATTGATGATAGAGATAAAACAATTCGAGAGCAAGTAGTGCCAATTCTTGATAATCTTGGTATAGGTATTTACGGCATGCTATTCATTTTGAGCTTAAACTAGTTATGTTCCAGATGTTGCAAACTATTGGGCAGTTGGGAGGATTGTCTATGGAAATCTGAGGATGCATTTGTGATTGTTTTTGGAGGTATGTGATTCTTTTAGACAACAAGGTGCCTTGCAATTGAAATTGTTTCCTTATTCTTTGCGTGATCGTGCAAGAGCATGGTTAAATGCTTTGCCATTGGGTACGATTTCGACTTGGAATGAGTTATGCTAAAGATTTTTGCTACGATATAATCCGCCGAATATGAATGTAAAGCTGAGAAATGATATCACATCATTTAAGCAATTGGATGATGAAACACTTTTATGGAGCGTGAGAGAGATACAAGGATTTGCTTAGGAAATGCCCTATGCATGGTTTTCCGTATTGGACACAAATGGAAATGTTCTATAATGGGTTGAATGTGCATACAAGAATTGTAGTTGACACATTAGCAAATGGTACATTGCTGGATAAGATGTACAATGAAGCATATGAAATTTTGGAGAGGATTGCGAATAATTATTATCAATATCCAATAGCAAGAATGAATTCTGGTAGAAGACATGCTGGTACAATGGAGTTGGATGCAATTACATCAGTTACAGCACAAGTATCTTTGTTGGCTAATATGATCAAAACTATGCAAAAACCGAGTATGCCTAGAGAAGTCCAAGTTGTTAAAGCAGAACATGTGTATTGTGGAGATGATCATATTTTTGAAGAATGTCCATCTAATCCCGCATCTGTTTGTTACATGGGGAATTTCAATAGAGGTAATCATAATCCTTATTCTAATACATATAATGTAGGTTGGAGACAACATGCAAATTTTGGTTGGAGCAATAATCAAGGTACTAGTTTGGGTAATGTTGTTCGACAAAATATTGACAGAGCACCTGGATTTGAGCCTAATTTGCCGAAGTAAAATCAACAGCAAAGTGGAGGTTTATCGTTAATAGAAAATTTGTTGAAAGAATATATGTCTAAAAATGATGCAATTATTCAGAGTCAAGCTGCTTCATTGAGACCATTAGAGAATCAAGTTGGGTAAATTGCTAATGCAATGAGTTAACGTCCACAAGGAGAATTGCCAAGTGATACTGAGAATTCGAGATTGCAAGGAAAAGAGAATTACAAAGCCATTTCACTTACAGGTAATCAATTATTTGTTGATGATGTTTATGGTAACGAAATTGCTGTTATAGATGATGAAGTGAGTCCAGAGTTAGATGCTAGAGCAAGAAGTAATGTTGAAGCAAAAAGAGAGATGGAAGATGTTATGTTAGAAGCTGAGAAGGAAAGTGTTCAGAAAGAGGTTGAGTCAAGTAAAGAAGAAAAGCATGATATTGTTGATGTTAAGGAAAATGTCAAAACAAAATCTTGCCATCAGGCAAAAGAGAAGATTGTGCCACCATTTCTGCAAATATTTGAATAGTCGAAGCAAGATGTTCAATTTAAGAAGTTTTTAGAAGTACTAAAACAGTTGCATATTAATATCCCTCGTGTAGAAGTATTGGAACTGATGCCCAATTACATGAAATTCATGAAAGACATTTTGTCCAAAAAGAAAAGGTTAGGTGAGTTCGAGACCGTCGCGCTTACTGAAGGGTGCACGGCGTTATTGGTGAATAAGTTGCCCCCAAAGTTTAAAGATCCAGGGAGTTTTACTATTATTCCTTGTGCCATTGGTAACAACTACATTGGTAAAGCATTATGTGATTTAGGTGCTAGTATTAATCTAATGCCAATGTTAGTTTTTAGGAAACATGGAATTGGAAGAGTGAGACCTACGACGGTGACATTACAATTAGCAGATCGCTCATTCGCACATCCGGAGACTAAGATTGAAGATTTTTTGGTAAGAGTTAATGAATTTATTTTCCCTGCGGATTTCATTATTTTGGTGTTTGAGGCTGATAAAGAAGTCCCCATAATTTTAGGTAGACCATTTTTAGCTACGGGTAGACCTTTAATAGATGTGCAAAAAGGAGAGTTAACTATGAGAGTTAATGAGCAAGTTACATTTAATATGTTTAATGTATTAAAGTATGCAGATGATGCTGAAGAGTGCTACATGATTAATGTAGAAGGGGTAGTTGTGGAAGAAAATTTAGCAAATTTTTGTTGTAGCAATACTGATGTTGTTACAAGGATTTGTGAAGACATTGAAGCTAAAGTTTCAGAAATTTGCGATGTCAAACATGTTGTAGAAAGGCCAGGAAGAAGGTTTGAATCTACTAAGTTGAACCCTCGACACTTGAGTTGAAGACTTTTCCAGTTCATTTAAAGTATGCATTTTTATGTGATAACGAAACTTTGCTAGTAGTTATTTTTGTAGGTTTGGAGAAAGAGCAAGAAGAGAAACTATTGGGAGTTTTGCAGAAGTTTAAAAAGGTAATAGGTTGGTGTCGCATGTAAAATAATATTGTAAACGCAAATGTGCAAGTGTACACAACACAAGTAATACAGTGATAAGTAATGTATCGTACCCACAAAGAGTTTGGTAGTCAGTAGGAATTGTTAAACTATTGACAAAAGAATTTGTGCATTCAAAATAAAATGTGATAACAAGATAAAGTGTGTGTCATAACAAAATGCAAAACAAATAAAGCTGATCAAGATTTATCCAAGCAGAGCATCAAATCTACTAAGTACTTTTCAAGCTTAGCAGAGATGAGTGGCAAAATCTTTAGCACAAGACAAGGTTGCAATTTATAAATCTGGAATATTGCAGATCCAAGTTCTAGATTTATGAATGCCTTAGCAAATCTCTGCTTCTACAAAATTATCTTAGAATGACCAAGCAATGATGTGCTTGTTTAATGCAATAACATTTTATGATCAAGACACATTATATTCCTATAACATGCTTCTACTAACAAAACTTATTTAATTCTTAATTAACGCAACGCCTAAGTGTTACTACACATATCTTACAATATATGCTCATTACATCGACTTATGCTCCAGCAAATCCATCCCGTTGTAGGTCAAGATTATGCACATGCAAAACAAGAGCTTATTCCTAAGATTGCCAGCATGTAGAATGATAAAGAACTGAGTAAAAAATCAATGAAGACATTTAATAGAACAATATCGATAATTCATTCATAAACATAAAACATAGTTTCAACCATATTCACCCTTTAACAAAAAAATGTAAGGGCAGTAATTTGTTGTTCACACAAATTAACTAACAGATTCAAAGATAAAGAGTACTCCTTTTCCAAGACCCAAAAAGAACATCAGGCCCGCATTATTGATCGCGCTATGAACGTCACAGTAATGTGCAAGCGTACACTGTCGATGCAAGTATCATAGACAAAAGTGAATTTGCCGGATATCGATCCCACGAGGATGGGTGTCTGTTGTCTAAAATTGGCGGTGCATTGAATAACTAAAATGCAATAAATTGTGAGAATGGTTGTCGGAGCAATAATGTGAAAATAAAGATAAAATGTAATAAAGGTAAAATGGGATCCACAATGTGAATAGTTAGCAGAAAACTAAGTGTGGCTTACAAGGTTAAGAATAACAGGTAATTTGTCAGCGCAATGAAGTGCAATTAACATCTTACCGAACTTGGCTTTTCTATTAGATCTATGACTTTAGTATGCATACTAACCACACCTTCCAATGCTGGCAATGCAAAACACTTAAGAAGAAGTGGACTAAATTCCTTCAATCCCCAAGCAACTTCCGTTATCTTGCTTGTTAGTTTAAACTGTCACTACACCTCCCAGTGATTGTGACTGCAATAATAATTCTGTGTTACAATCATTCAAACCCAAAGATTTAACAGTAAAGGCAAGCTTGGATAAATATCAATTAATCTAAATATCAAGTGTACTTCCATACAATCTTGAAATAAAATGAATTACCATCGTTTAAGAAAGAAATATAAAAGAACAAATGGAGAATACTATGTCTAGGCTACTCGACTTGCTCTCTTACTCTCCTCTTGTGTCACACTTAGGAACTCCTCATCAGGAGTTGGTTTGCATTGCCTTCACGTTGATTCACCCGAGAGGTCTCAAGCCTCCATAGCTGAAAAGCTCAAAAGCTAGGTTGAAGAAGATAATATTGCAAAATGGGAGACTAAGGAAAAGATACTCCTTTCTCTTTCCTTGTGAGTGTTTTATATTTAGCCCAAATTGTACAGGTGTCTGTTCTGTAAAATTGAGTTTTCTCTAGTTGTACAAGTTGGTTATACCAGATTGAACAGTTCACACATTTTTTTCTTATCCAGACAGTTGTCAGATGCGGCGACAATTTTGGGCACAATTCTTGATACGTTCATTCAACGACAATTTCGGACATGTTCATGCAGCGACATTCCTGGATGCAATTGAAGAATACTTATGTAGCGATAGTCTTGGATGCAATTGAAGAATATTTATGCAGTGACAATCTTGGGTGCATTTCGGAAATATTCATGCGGTGACAATTTTGGGTGCAACCTAGAAGTGCTCATGCAGTGACAGTTTTGGGCGCAAATTTGGATGTTATTTTGTAGTGACAACTCTATACACCTTCATGCATTGATCCTTCTGGACAGGTTCCTGCAGTGGCATCTTTGGGCGCAGTGACATTATTAGTAAAAACATGATAAAGTTAAAGAAAATTAGGCCAAGCTTCACTAAGTTAGGAAATGGAAAAACTAAGTCAAAAAGACTAAAAATTCGTGCTAAAGATTATCAAATGAGAACAAATTATACCATAAGTAAGGAGAAATTAATGGTCTTTTCTAATGCTATCACACCCCCAAACTTGAATTTTTACTTGTCCTAAAGTAAACAAAAGCTAGTAAGGTTATAACAAAGATTTTTGTCAAGCAATAGTCATTCTAACAACTTGAATCCTTTGAAATCCTAATGCATGAATTACATTCAAATGACAGAATATTGCACTGACAATCTATAGGTATGAATAATTAAAATTTCAACTTCATCATAGCCAACATCATGCGTCAAATCTTGAATTTTATCTACCAATACAACATTTATTGTACACTAATATAAATGTATTTCTTTTTCTTTTTTATTCTTTTCTTCTTCCTTTTAATGTGACAGAAAGATGTCGTTGCATTACTATACCCTTGTTCCTGGGAAGTAACGATGGGGTGCAACAAACCCCCAGGGAGTATGTAATTACATCGACACACACTCTTGCAGTAACAGTCTTTGGCTAGATTACTTTTTCTAACACTTGCATTGGAGTGTTCCCCCTTGATAGTTCACAATACACCCACTTTGGAGTGTTTTTTTATTCATAATTATACTTATATACAAGCAGCTGTAAATGGAAAATTGATTCAAGATTCAAATAATGGTACTATTCATTCATTACTAATGCAATCTAAATCATTCATCCAAAAATTGAAGATACAACATTCAATCAAATTCATCCAACTCATTCATTAGTATTTCATATGATTCAAGAATTAAGCATCAAATGAAAAAAAAATTCAAGCATATTTTCAATAAACTTGCATGCTTCATTCAACTCAAAAAGAAAATTTTTTGAAATGTAGGTGCAATTGCATTTTCAACCCCATAGACATTCCCCTCAAACTTAAAGTCTACATTGTCCTCAATGCATTGACAAATGGAAATGCAAAGATAATGCAAATGCAGTGACAATTAAAATGCAATTACAAGGGAAATGTGATGACAATTAAATTACAGTTACATGATATGCATGAAAACTAAACTAAGTACCAAAAAGAAAAACTAACTTAATGCGCTGCATGGGTCTTCTTCTTCTTGCGCTTGCGCTCCTCCTTGCGTCGCTTCTTGTCCTTGGCGCGCTTCCTCTTTCATTCCTTTGGCTTAGCCATATATTTGGATTGCTCCTCAGCTTCAAGCTGTGCCTCGATATCATCGACTGTGACATCAGATAGGTGCATTTCAGCAAGTGGTGCAACAAAAAGCACCATGGCTAGAGGATTGAAATCCTCATTACTAACCGTCACAACCTCCGCTTGACTCGCTTCAGGTGGCACCAAATCATTAGATGATGCACCCACAAGTTCAGGGGTCCTTCTCTTCTTTCTCCTTTTTCTTTTGTTTGAGCTTCGCATAGACTGTGGACTGCTACTTAGTTTCCATCTCGACTCCGGCATCATCAGTTGCTTAATTCGTTGGTCCTGTATAGACCACTATCACCCAAGGGTTTGTGGTCATCATTAATTTCATCCATAGCTTTCGCTTGACTCGCTCCATCTTGCGCCAAGCCTTCGGTTATTGCACCAACAACTTTAGGTGCGGGGACAAATTTCTTGGCTAAATTTGCCTCGACATCTATTTCTTCATCTTTTTCTTCCTTTACACGAACTTCATCCGTTTTTAGCATTAAGTCAGTAACTGCAGTACAACTATACAAAATTACGCTGACAATGGAATCCTAATGCGTCGACATTGGTGTTTACTTATTCCTCAATCGGTCCAGACACAGTATTTGTTCCTTCTTCTTCAAGTGCTTCGTACTCTTTTATTCTCTACACGATCCCAAAAAAATAATTTTCCACTCTTTCTTGTGTTTTTTTCGAATTCCGTAACTTCTTAATTATGGATATAGGCATCAAAATTATGCTTACGTTGTCATCACATAACTCCTTTCCAATATACCAATCACCAATGGAATAGGGTATTGAGAAGCTCTTAGGATTCTTAAATTCTTGGAGCAACTTAATTATCATGGCAGTGCACCCTTCAGTAAGTGCGATTGCTTCGACTTCTCCCAATCTTTTCTTTTTTGACAATGTATCTTTAAGTTTTCGAGGCTATTTTGCTATAGCATTTGTGGTGACAAAATGATCTGATTTTGTCTCTGCAATATTTTGTTTAACCTCTTCAGCTACAGTTTGCTTTTCAACTTGTTCTGACATCTTTCCATTGTTGGAATCTGAATTATCTTCCTTTTCTGTAGCATCTGTAACAACTTCAATTAGTTAAGTCTCACTTTTGGGAATTTATCCCTCACAATGCTCTTACCCTTGTGATATCGAATTCTCAATATCAATCAACAAAGATTCTTGTGGTCGTAAATTTATTGCACTCATAATCTAGCCGAATTGATATTCTAGAGCTCGTATGGATTCAGTTTGACTCTGAAGCACAGCTTCAGTCTTGGCAAAATATTGTATAAGTAAATTTTCAATTGATGAAAATTCTGATGCTTCGTCTTGCTGGGTATTTTGCCTGGACAAGAGTTTATCATAATTGGGTAGTGTCTACTTGGATCTAACATCGTTGTTTATACTTCCAGGGTCTTGATTGTTCCAATAAAAATTTGGATGTTGCTCCCACTCTAGCGTGTAGGTGCTGGAATATGGATTTTCATTTCGACCAAAATTTCCCATGTGGTACACATTTGCTGGATTTGATGGGCATTGTTCAAACTCATGGTTGCTTCCACAGTAATCACAAATTATCACAGCAAATTTCCATTCTGCAATTGCTGTAGCATTCTGCATTGAATTACTCATATTAGTCAAAGAAGATACCTGGGCGTATATGGCATCGAGCTTCATTTCTATAGCGTCACTTATGCTAGTCGAACATCTTGAGGTTCTATACACCTCGTTCCTAGTCATATGTCGCTAAAAGAAAAATTTAAAAGTAAGCAACAAAAAGGAAACAAGTTAGTGACAAATAAAATTTAGATAACAAAGAATAAATGCAAAGATAAAACTAGACATCAAACAAATACCATCCCTGAAAACGGCGCCAAAACTTGATCATGCTATGAACATCACAACAATGTGCAAACATACACTGTCGATGCAAGTACAGTAGACCAAAGTGAATCTATCGGATACCGATCCCACGAGGATGGATGTGTGTTGTTTAAAATTTTTGGTGCATTGAATAAGTAAAATGCAATAAAATGTGAGAATGGTTGTCGGAGCAATAATGTGAAAATAAAGATAAAAAGGTAAAATGGGATCCACATCATGAATAGTCAGTAGAAAACTAAGTGTGGCTTACAAGGTTAAGAATAACAGGTAATTTGTCAGTGCAATGAACATCTTACCAAAATTGGATTTTCTATTAGATCTATGACTTTAATATGCACACTAACCACACCTTCTAGTGCTGGCAATGCAACACACTTAAGAACAAGTGGACCGAATTCCTTCAATCCCCAAGCAACTTCCGTTGTCTTGCTTGTTAGTTTAAACTGTCATTGCACCTTCTAGTGATTGTGACTGCAATAATAATTCTGTGTTAAAATCATTCAAACCCAAAGATTAAACAGTAAAGGCAAGCTTGGATAAAATATCAATTAGTCTAAATATCAAGTGTACTTCCATAAATCTTGAAATAACTTAAATTACCATTGTTTAAGAAAGAAATATAAAAGAAAAATTGAGAATAATATGTCTAGGCTACTCGACTTGCTCTCTTACTCTCCTCTTGTGTCACACTTACGAAATCCTCGTCAGGAGCTGGTCTACAACACCTTCACATTGATTCACCGGAGAAGTCTCAAGCCTCCATAGCAAAAACGCTCAAAAGCTAGGTTGAAGAAGATAATATTGCAAAATAGGAGACTAAGGAAAAGAGACTCCTTTCTCTTTCCTTATGAGTGTTTATATTTAGTCCAAATTTTACAAGTGTCTATTCTGCAAAATTGAGCTATCTTTGGTTGTACAAGTCGGTTATACCAGATTAGACAACTCATACATTTCTGTTCTTATCTAGAAAGCTATCAGATGCGGCGACAATTTTGGGCACAATTTTGGACACATTCATGCAGCAAAAATTCTAGACATGTTCATGCAGTGACATTCTTGGGTGCAATTGAAGAATACTTATGCAGTGATAGTCCTGGATGCAAGTGAAGAATATTTATGGAGCGACAGTCTTGGGTGCATTCCAGAAATATTCATGCGGCGACAGTTTTGGGTGCAATCTGGAAGTGCTCATGCGGCGATAGTTATGTGTACAAATTTGGATGTTATTTTGCAGCGACAACTTTGTACACCTTCATTCATTGATCCTTCTAGACAGGTTCCTGCAGTGACATCTTTGGGCGCAATACTAAACAACTAATGCAGCGACATTATTAGTAAAAATATGATAAAATTAAAGAAAATTAGGCCAAGCTTCACTAAGTTAGAAAATGCAATAACTATGTTAAAAAGACTAAAAATGCATACTAAACATTATCAAATGAGAACAAATTATACCATAAGTAAGGAGAAATTATTGGTCTTGCTTTGCTTCGTCACAACAACATGTCTTTGCTTTGGTGGTTTTGCTACAGCAAATTCGTGCTTCGCTCTCAGTGATGGCTGACAACTCTACCTCTGTACCTTGGATCTGCTGTGTGACTCTCCTAATTTCCCTCATTCCGGATTCCAACGTAACAACGCTCATGCCTTACTTGAATAAAATTCTTGATATCTTTTCCTTCATCCAAATGCTATTTATATAGGAGCTTTGGCCACACAAATCACGTTGTCAGATCTGCTTTTCTAGGGTTCTAGAGCCTCCTAGAGCTTTTAGTGCATACCACAAATGGAATGGGCTTGCTTCAGTAGAATCTTGCATGTCTGGTACTGCCAGAGTGTTTAACAGCTGCAAAGTTTTATTGCTTTCGCTCCCCAACAATGCTTCGTTATTGGGCTTCGTACTCTCCTCTTCCTCCACCTTCAGTTGCATCCAGAAACATGCACCAGCAAGCGTAGTTTGCTATAACAAAAAGGGTAAAATGTATATATTCTGTCAGTTTAAGCGCAACATAACTCTAATGACAAAAACACAAAAACACTACAAATGTTATAACAAATTTACTTCAAAACAGACAAAATGCTCTATCAAGAGTATGTAATATTAATCTTTTTAAAGAGTTATCACACCCCAAACCTGAACTTTTACTTGTCCTCAAGTAAAATATGCTAATGCATGTCTGCATGAAAACACAAAGATTATAGCCTTAACATTTTTCGTAAAAATTTTGCTTCTATATTCCAGTATGCACATAGTTCAGTTCTTAGCAACCTTTATACTTGCAATATTCTATAGCAGCATTGGAAAAATATCTAGAAAATTCAATGTATAAATTTCAAATTAAAGAATAAAGAAATTCCAAATTCACATGCAATTAGTTTTAAAGCAAATAATTTCCTAAAAACTTGTTTATTTCTTCAGCTAAGTTTTTCACTTACTTTGCTTAGGCATTTTATTTTGCTCTTAAGAAATTCATCTTGTCATGCAATGTTATACTTGACAACTATAGTGGAGCAAACACGTAATTTCCATGCCAACAATTACATCACAATCTTAATTTACACTCATGCAACTTAAATTTTTCAACTAAAAAGATGGAAGGAGCAAACAACTACCTCCTTAGCCTACTCTTCTTTTTCCTGTAGCAGAGTGTTCCTAAAAAAATATTTTTCTTTTTACAAATTTTTATTTTAACATTTTTTCTTTCTTTTTCAGCACTCATTATTTTCTCATTAACAATATGATGGAGCAAACAAAGTATTGTTAACGTACATTGAACAGTTAAGCATTGGAATGACAAACTTTTTATTTTCTACATTTTTATGCCTTACCATTCACATTTATCACTTAGCTAAAAGAAAACCTAAGTTTTATTAAGAAATATTTACTGTAAAATAATCACAAAGATTTCAAAATCAAATTATCTTCAAAAATAAATTTTCAACACTTTCCTAATCTGAATTTCCTACTTAACTCCTACAAAAATTTAAAGTTCTAAGGTATAATTTCCTCATCGAACATCAACAATATATTTATACTTTCTAGCTTTCACAAACTTTTCACAAAAAATTGTAATGGCAATATCTCAATGTCTCAAATGATATGTAATAGCAACCAAGAAAACAAAATTATATACTAACAACATATACCTATATGCACCTACATGGAACAACCACACCCCTAACCCTACAGCATGCATTGTCCTCAATGCATGAACACAATGAAATGAAAACTTGAAAAAATATCACAAAGCATAAACAAATTGGAGCTGCAAAAATTTAAAGTTACCCTTTTCAGTTGAGACGGAGGGACTTCCTAGCAGGTTTCTTGCCTTTCATCTCCCTCTTTCGTGACGTAACTACCTCCTCCTCATCTTCATCATTTGATTTCATCATCTCATCAATCAATCAATTAACATCCGCATCTTGGTCTGGTCTTTTGGGTGGCGTAGCAAACACTTTTGGTGTACAAGTTTCTTGGGTGTCACAATTTTCGCTGGCGGTGTTGCAGACTTCTCCTTCACAATGGGACTATCATCAATGTCATAAAGTTCATGGTCTTTCTTCTTTTCTTCCTTATCTTCGGTCGGATGGTATTCTTCCTTGAAAGATGACTTTCCAGTTGCCGACTAAATCTCTATGTCGCCAGCATTGTACTTCGTTGTTACCGTTTCATCATAAAGAATCCTCAGAAAATCTTGGAACCTTGGACTTTCACCTGGTTCTGTTGTAGTACTTGGCGTATCGCTTCGTCATGAATACTTATGTAACCCCACAAGGCCTCAATCTTGCAATGAAAATCCTCTAAGCCCTTATCAATTTTCTTGAGACGATTAATAACATCAGAACATTTATCATCAACAAGACCCAAACGAGATAAAGTAGATAGTTTAAAAGGGTTACTACATTATGCTTTCGTAAACACTGGTGGCTCCGAACTAACGTGCTGTTTAAATGGTGTATATGTAAGCACATCCTCCTTTTGTTGCCACATCATCAATTTCTTGGTGATGGCACCTTTGTTTGGCAACATATCTTCATTCTCCTCTAAAGCAACACCTGCTTGTAAACACAGTGCACAAATCAGATTAGGACATATCAAGTTACCTGAATTCTTCTGGGCACATTTATGAACTTCATCGTGAATTATCTACCCTTCATTAATCTCCCTTCCAATCATGATAGAATGTAATAACAACAACAACTCTCTTCCAATGGTGGTCGTGTGCATAATAGGCATCAATTTGGTCTTCAGAAAACTCATCCAGATTTTACACTCAGGCTTTAAATATTGCTTTTCAATCGTAAATCAATCTGTGTCTGATTTATCTCATGTGGTTCCTGGAACACAAATGTCTCTTAACATTTTTTCTAGATTTTCCTCCAAAATCCCACGTGCAAATCTCGTATGCTCATCCTTCACGTCATCGAGACCATAATAATCGTTGATTTTATCTGCATAAAAAATTTGAAATACCCCGAACGTATACAAATAGGCTGTCAGTATTTAAATGGGAATAGAACTCCCTTACCATTTTAGGATATACTTCATCAGGATGGCAGCAGAACATATTCCATCCATAAGTTTCAATTACCCTGACAATGTTTCATCAAAACTCATATACTTCTCTTGTTTCAACGAAACCCTTTCTCTAGTAAAGGTTGACGCTTCAAATAATTCTCCTAGAACTTTGCTTTTGCATACTGATCGTAGAACCTCCTTGCAACAATAAGCATTGGCTGTTGTGGCATTTTTCCTTTGCGCCTCATCTTTTGTACTAACAAACTATTCAGAGGAAACATAAAATGTTTGAAAGAAAAATAACCCTAGCAAATAAAGAAACAAATGTTATATATAAGGAAACAAAAATATAAGGCTAAATAAAAGGAATTTAAAATCACAAATAAAATAGCCAAAATCTGCAGCATGTGGGTGCAAAATTTATGCCGATTACTCTACCATTTCAGCTTTGTTATGACAGAGACTCAATCACCTCTCATTGGTCTAGCAAAACACCACACCGAACTCATTTACTACTAATGTCTAACGTCGTTTCACTAACCTGCAATTAATTCAAAAATTCAAATTTTGCACTAACACCAAACCCAAATAAAAACAAAACAAATTCAAACTCTTCTGACATCACGCAATGTAATAGCAGAATTTTTTTGCAACATCGGATCATTATAATAATGCTTCAAACACTGTCCATTAACTTTGAAAACACTCCCTGTAATGGCCTTTTTAATATCTACAACACCATGTGGATAAGCAAAAACTACCTCAAATGGCCCTATCCACTTAGACTTCAACTTTCCTAGAAATAATTTGAGCTTCGAATCAAACAGCAAAACTTGCTGACCTAGTTCAAAATGCTTTGGGAATATCTTATTGTCATGCCATCTTTTTGTCTTCTCTTTATAAATCCGAGCATTTTCATATGCCTGCAACCGAAACTCCTCTATTTCATTCAAATCCAGCATCCTCTTCTCTCCTAAAACCAACCAATCACCATTTATCATTTTAATTGCCCAAAAAGCTCTATGCTCTAACTCAATAGGTAAATGACAAGGCTTTCCATAGACAAGCTTAGACAATGACATCCCTAAAGGTGTCTTAAGGGCAGTCCTATATGCTGACAAAGCTTCATCTAACCTAGACGCCCAATCCTTTCACGTTGGAACAATAACCTTTTTAATCTCCATATTTGATATATCCGCTTGTCCATTCATTTGGGGATGATAAGATGTTGCAATTTTATGGTTTATCCCATACCTTGTTAACACATCTTCGATGTAACGACAATTGAATTGTGAACCCTCATCGCTGATAATCGCTCTTGGCATTCCGAATCTCATGAAAATATGCTTGTGCAAAAACTTCAACGCTGACTTTGTATAATTAGTAGGGAGTGCAACTGCCTCAACCAACTTCGAGACATAGTTAACAGTGACCAAAATGTAAATATTTCCCTATGATGGTGGAAATGGTCCCATAAAATCCATACCCCATACATCAAATAGTTCAACCTCAATAATGTTTTACAATGACATCTCATTCCTTCTCGAAATGTTACATGTTCGTTGACACCAATCACAGGAACAACAAAAATTATGTGCATCTTTAGACAAGGTAGGCCAAAAGAAACCTAATTGCAAACTATGGCAACGATTCTTTGTCCTTCAAAATGTCCTCTGTAAGGCGCAGCATGGTAGTGTTGTAAAATGCTATCGCATTCATCATCTGGAGCAAATCCCCTTATGATTTGATCTCCACAATTCTTAAACAAAAATGGCTCATCCCAATAATAGAATTTAACATCATGCAAAAACTTTTTCTTCCTCTGGTTAGTTAAATCAAGGAGCAATAATCCACTAACTAAGAAATTGACAATATCAACGTACCATGGCAATGTTGTCACAGTAAATAATTGCTCATCTGGAAACTCCTCTTTTATGAATCTAACATCATCATCAGCAATATCAACTTCTATCCTTGATAAATGATTCACAACTTGATTCTCTGAACTTTTTCTATCCTTTATCTCCAAGTTAAACTCTTGCAACAACAAAATCCATCGAATTAATCTTGGCTTAGCATCCTTCTTTGCTAACAAGTATTTTATGGCAACATGATTTGTATAAACTGTTACTTTTGTGGCAATCAAATACGAACAAAATTTATCAAATGCAAAGACCACTGCCAATAACTCCTTCTCTGTTATTGTGTAGTTAATCTATGAATCATTAAGGGTCCTACTCGCATAATAAATTGCGTGAAACACCTTCTCTTTCCTTTGGCCTAGCACAACTCCTACAGCAAAATCAATTGCATCGCACATTAATTCAAATGGCAAATTCTAGTTAGGAGCAATTACTATTAGCGTAGCAACTAATTGCTTCTTTAAAAATTCAAAAGCTTTCAAACATTCATCATTAAAAACAAAAGCTTTATCGTGTTGCAGCAATTCACATAAAGGCTTAGATATTTTTGAAAAATCTTTTATAAATCGCGTATAAAAACCTGCATACCATAGAAAACTTCGAATACTTTCCACCGATGTAGGTGGCGAAAGCTTCTTAATTACCTTAATTTTTGCTTTATCAACTATTATCCCTTAATTCAAAATTTTATGACCAAGCACAATGCCTTCACAAACCATAAAATGGTATTTTTCCCAATTTAAGACCAAGTTTGTTTCTTCACAACACTTTAGAATAATCTCCAAATTCTTCAAGCAATCCTCAAATGTATCTCCAAAAATAAAAAATCATCCATAAAGGCTTCTAAAAATTTCTCCACCATGTTTGAAAAAATGCCATCATACAATGTTTTGAAGTTGCTGGCGCATTACACAGTCCAAATGACATTCTTCTAAAAGCAAAAGTTCCATACAGACACGTGAATGTAGTCTTTTCTTAATCCTCAGGTGCTATGGCAATTTGATTGTAACCTGAATAACCATCAAGGAAACAATAATATGCCTTTCCTACAAGTTTATCAAACCTTTGATCTATAAATGACAAAGGAAAATAGTCTTTCCTCGTAGCTTTGTTGATTTTCCTATAGTCCTTGTAAACTCTCTATCCTGTGACAGTCTTAGTAGGAATCAACTCATTATTGTCATTACGTACGACCATAATTCCTCCTTTTTTGGGAACACATTGAACTGGACTAACCCAAGAACTATCATGTATTGAGTAGATTATTCCAGCATCCAGCCATTTTATTACCTCCTTCTTGACAACTTCTTTCATAATCAAATTCAGCCTCCTTTCTTGCTCTATCGAATTGCTATGATAATATCTTCCAGCAAAATTTTGTGCATGCAAAATGCAGGACTGATTCCTTTAATATCAGCTTGATAGCATTACAAATGACATATATTTTCTCCCTAAATTGGTGTTTAAATTATTGTTATTTTTATCTCTTTTTGTACTAATGTCACCGCAAGCAATCGATGTATTGCACCTTAGAATTGTCAATGCAGGAACTCAGCTCAGAATATCAATGTTGGAAAAAGAATGCAGCCACAAGATCAGCTTGGAATTGTGAACAGAGATGTCGCTGCACAGAACCTGAACCTCAAATTAGTATTCTCAAGCTGAATTCACACCTGGAAGCACCATCGCAGGAAAATCACAAGTTGTCGCCGTAATTAATGATCTCAGATTGCACCCAATAATTCAGCGACAACCTGCAGATCTCTGAAGAAAACATCAACTATGCATGAGTGCATAGTTATACTGTAACTAACTTTGACAGCTGCAAAATTTAGATTCGGATTTGAGAATAGAGAAGGATGAAACCTGCAACTTTTGAAGACTATAAATAGAGGAAAGAAGAGGAGGAAAAATTATCAGGAGTGGAAGAATTAAATTTGCAAATTACTTTGTGTTTTTGGAGTTTTTACTGGAGACCGGTGAGTTGATTGAGTAGCAGCTCCTGACGAGGAGTGCTTGATGATAAGCAAGAGAAGCAGTTAGGAGGTAATCCGAGTAGCCTAGAGATAGTATATTCTGATGTATTCGTTAACTTCTTTCTTATGGATGATGAACTATTATTAATATTTGAATGAATACGAGAGTATCTTTCAATATTTGATCACTTTAATTCTTATTTAATGCTTTTTATCTGTTTATTCTTGGATCTAACTGCATCAAACACGAGAGTGGCTTTGCAGTCTACCGACATCGAGAGATACGATCACAAGTTAGGTTAACTAGTAAGTTAGGCGAGAGCTGCTTGGGATTAGAAGAGATTCTAATCCATACCCCAAACATCGAAAAACTCAACATCCATTATAGGCTATTGTAGCATCTCGTTGAGTCGAGATATTGATCCGATGCACTGACATTTGTCACATTGTTGAGCAAAAGTGTGGGCGTCTCGAAACAATGTAGGCCAGTAAAATCCTGATTGAAGGACCTTTGCAGCAGTCCTAATACCACTAAAATGACCTCCATAAAGAGCATCATGGTAAAGCTTCAAGATAGAGAGCATTTCTTCCTCAGGGATGCAGCGACGAATAATATTGTCAGCGCATACCTTGAATAGGTATGGCTCATTCCAATGGTACTTCACAACAACTCGAAGAAATCTGACCTTCCGGTGACCAGTTGCACTCAACGGTAGCTTCCCACAGACCAAATAATTGATGACATCTACATACCATGGAGATGCGTCGACAAAGAATAGCTTCTTGTTTGGAAATGTGTTGACAATTTGCGACGTATTTCTATTTTCATTTCCAGATTCCAGACGAGATAAGTGGTCTCCTACCTGGTTCTTCAATCCTTTTCTGTCTTTAATCTCAACATCAAATTCTTGTAATAACAAGATCCATCTAATCAACCTAGGTTTGGCATCTTTTTTGGCAAAGAGATATCTTAAGGCAGAATGATTAGTATAAACTGTAAGTTTTGTACCGACAAGATACGAGCAGAACTTGTCAAATGCAAAAACTACTGCCAGCAACTCTTTCTCTGTAGTTGTATAATTTACTTGCGCTTCAGTTAGAGTTTTGCTAGAATAATATATTGTATGAAATACCTTGTCATTGCATTGTCCAAGTACAGCACCAACGACATAGTCGCTCGCATCACACATAACTTCAAACGGTTGGGACTAATTCGGTGTGATGACAATAGGTGCCTGCACTAACTGCTGCTTAATTTTAACAAATGCTTCCAAACAAGCATCATCGAACAAAAACTTTTTATTTTGCTCCAACAAGGAGCAGAGAGGTTTTGCTATTTTGGAGAAATATTAGATAAAAAGATAATAAAATCCGGCATGGCTAAGAAAACTCCTTATTCCTTTGACGTTGGTAGGTGGGGGTAACTTTTTAATAATCTCTACCTTTTCCTTATCAAATTTAATGCCCTGACAAGAGATATGATGGCTAAGGACAATGCTTTTAGTTGCCATGAAGTGGGATTTTTCTCAGTTTAGCACCAGATTGGTGTCCTCGCATCGCTTTAACACTTTAGCTAAATTGTCAGCGCATTTAACAAAATTGTGACCATAGACAGAGAAATCGTCCATAAATACCTCCAATGAATCCTCGATCATATCAGAGAAAATAGCCATCATGCACCTCTGGAATGTGGCTGGTACGTTTCATAAACCAAATAGCATTCAACGAAAAGCAAAGGATCCAAATGGGCAGGTAAAAGTTGTCTTTGCTTGATCTTCCGACGCGATTACTATCTGGTTGTAACTAGAGTATCCATCAAGAAAATAATAATAGGCCTTACCAGCGAGCCTATCCAGCATCTGATCAATGAATAGAAGTGGGACGTGATCTTTCTTTGTGGTAGCATTTAAACGACGGTAATCCATGAACACTTGCCAACCTATAGCAATCCGAGTAAGGATTAGTTCATTTTTATCATTACTTACCACAATGATGCCGCTCTTCTTTGGCATACATTGGACTGGGCTCACCCATGTACTGTTCGAGATTGGGTGAATTATGGTTGCATTCACCCATTTGATGATTTCTTTCTTCATGACTTCCTTCATTTTCTCATTTAATCTACGTTATTGTTCAATTGACTGCTTTCCCCCTAATTTTATGCATGCAGAAAGAGGAACTAATGCCTTTGATATCTGCGATGCTCCAGGCGATGGCTCTCTTGTGCTACTTCAATATTCCAATTAACTTCTCTTCTTAGCTTGTGTTGAGACTTGCGTTGACAATTATTAGCATTGTATCATTTTCACCAAGGAAAACATATTTCAGATGTGTTGGCAATGGTTTCAACTCCAACGTCGAAGCTTCTTCAACCGATGGCTTGAAAACAAGGATCGTCCAATGGGTTAAATCCAAAAAGTTCATTTTCTAAACATGTCTGAGCTCACAAACATTAGCCTCAATTTTGTGGTCACATTCAGGTGGGAAATTATCTTTAGATGTCACTGCATATTCTTCTAGCACTGCTGAACTACGTTCATTAAATTCCTTCGTAATTAACTCATCCAGAACATCAATGTGGTGACATTGTTCCTTACTTCTAGAAGGAGTTGCTTCGAAAATACTGAAAGTAACATGTTTATCATTATGTTGTATGATCAACTCACCTGTGAAAACATCTATAAGTGTGCATCTCATTGAAAGAAATGGCCATCCTAAAATAATGGGCACCTCCTTATCAGCTTTGCAATCAAGTATGATGAAATCTATTGGGAACACAAATTTATTAACATGGACGAGAACATCTTTTATTTACCCTTCAGGTTGCGCTAAAGATCTATCCACAAGCTACAATGTCTCCACAGTGGGCTTCATATGACCAATTCCTAATTTCCTGAATGTTGATAATGGCATTAGATTACTGCTAGCTCCTAGATCACATAAAGCTTTTCTAAAATAATGGTTTCCAATAGAGCATGGAATTGTGAAACTACCAGGATTTTTCATTTTTGGTAGCAGTTTATTTATCAGTACAGCGCTGCATCATTCTATGAGTGCAATTGTCTCGATATCGAATAACTTCTTCTTCTTTGATAAGAGCTCCTTCATAAATTTCCCATAGTAGGGAATCTGCACAAGAGCATCAACAAGAGGTATATTAATATGTAATTGTTTCAAGGTAGTCACAAAATTTTGATAGTCTCTGTCATGTTATTTCTCTTTGAATCGCTATGGAAATGGCAAAGGTATATTAACAGTGGGCTGTTGTGATACACCCGATTGTGTCGACATTGGCAGTTGCATCGACAACTTTGTAAGTCGAATGGTAGGCATAGGTGTGATTACTGGTAGTTCTTCCTCATTTATTTCGACTGCTTCTTCTTCAGATGCAACTTCTCCCTGTTGCTTTGTTACATTTGCGTCGACAAATGCTGGATTGGAGCTGCTGCTTTGTTCGACAATTTACTTTCTACTCCGCAAAGTAATAGCCTTGCAATGCTCCTTCCCTTTCTGATTTGGATTTTCATTGTCACTGGGCAAAGCACCTAGTGGTCTTGTGCTCATATTAAAAGCCAGTTGTCCTAATTGTGCTTCCAACGCATGGATGTAAGAAGAATTTCCTTGTACGATAGCTTCTGCTCTCATAATATGCTCACGTATCAAAGCTTCAAGAACAACTAATTGATCTAATCTTGGTTGAGAGTACTGTTGTTGTTGTTATTGTTGTTGATGTTGTCCTTGCATATTTGGCATTACAGTCTGCTGTGGCTGCATACGAGCATGTGGTTGCATCTGATTATGTGACTGCATCTGATCAGGATGTGAATGTACTTGAGGATTGTGATTATAATTCTATTGCTACTGGTTATAACTCCCTTGTCGAAAGTTCCCTTGACTCGAGTGATTTTCATATGTAAATGTGGACGTATTCTGATTCCCCAAAGGTTGTTGAGTCCTAGTTGAATTATTATATGAGTTATCATATGAGTTCCCTCTGATGTTATTGACATAGAATGCATTCTCAAAATGCTGTGGATAGTCCTCATAGCTATGGTTGTCACCGTAAATTTCACAACAAAATGTCGGGACATCCATTTACTAGGCTACTTGAATAGGGGCAACATCACTCATCCCCTTCATGTTCGCCAGTGAGGATATGATAGCATTAGAAATGACACTTAATTTCTCCTTGAATTAGTGTATAATTTGTTCCTTTTGTATCATATTTAGCTTACATTTTCAACATTTCATACTTAATATTTGCATTTTCTAAACCAGAGTTGTACAGTCTTACTTTCTTTCATTTTATTCCTTTTGTGCTACTAATGTCGTTGTATTGAGTATCAATTTTGCATCTAAAGTTGTCAGCACAGAAATCCACCTTAGAAGATCAGAATGGGAAAGCATTTAAAGTTGCGACCACATGTTTGATCTAGAATTATGGCCAAAGATGTCACCACATAAATGCTTCTACATTTTATCAGGGATTTTACGCTGTTAACAAATTCAAAAGCACCAGCGCAGGAGAATGCCAAGTTGTCGCAGCAAATTTAAATCATAATTTGCGTTCAAAGATGTTGCGACAATTTGCAATTGCTTAATGCACAAACGAGATCTGCGTGAGTGCATAGCTGGCAATAACAAACTTGTACAACTACAAAAAGGGAAGTTAGATCTGAGAAGAGGGATAGACCTATGTTGTGGAATGATTATAAATAGAAGGAAGTGAGAGAAGATCATAATCAAGCTATGAAGAATTCAATTCCACAATTTTCTCATTCTTTCTCAAAGTAAGCTGCCATGGAAGCTTGACTTCTGAGGAGGGTAATCTGATGCAACAAGGAGGCAATTGCTTCTGACGAGGAGTGCCTATGTGCGACGCAAGAGGAGTGATTATGGGAGGATTCTAGTAGACTAGGAATAGCATGCTTCAATTTCTTCTTTAATCCCTCTTGAATGTTGATGAATTCTATTGACTATTAATTGTATATGAAAGTATCTATTAATGTTAGATCTATTTTGATTTCTACTCATTTCTTCTCATCTATTTATATTTGGATTTAACTGTTTTGACCATAGAAGTGTGATTTCAGTCGCAGTCACAGTCACTGGAAGGTGAGGTGACAAGTTAGCTTAACAAGCAAGACATTAGAAGTTGCTTGAGGCAAGAAGGAATTCTAGCCACTTTTTCTTGAGTAAAAAGCATTACCAACACTGGAAGGTGTGGTAATTGTGAGTACTTGGGTTTTTTTTAAACAGAGAAGTTGATAGCAGTGAATCTCATTAGAACTTAATTGCGACAACAATTCATCTATTAGTTACCTTGTAGTAACATTTAGCGTTGCCAACTTGTGAAGTCAGGGATCCCCCTATTTCTTTACACTTGTTCTATTTCTTTTAATTCTCTGAAGTTACATTTACAACATCTTCCACAACAATTCATTTTCTATTAATTTGCTCTGGCATTTTATGCTATATTTGCATTGACAGATTTAACTCTTTGATTTCTGCAGTCTTAACTAAATTGCGTTGACATTACTCTTAACAATTCTTTTCATTTAATCTCTAATTGCTTCGACAAATTTAAGCAACAAGAACACCATCCTCGTGGGATCGATATTCGATAGACTCATCTCTATCTACTATACTTGAATCAACAGTGTCCGCTTGCACACAATTTCTGTGACGTTTACAGGCCGATCAAGTTTTGGTGCCGTTGTCGGGGATGGCGTTTGTTTGATGTTTATTTTTGTAGTTGCATTTACTATTCTTTTTCTAACTTTTATTGATTTCTAATCTTTTATTGATTTTCTTTTAAATTCTTGTTAGGTGTTTTATGTCCACAAGGACAAATCCTAACAACATTGTTAGTTTTGACCTAGAAATTGAAAGAACAATTCGAAGGAAGAGACAAGAGCAAAGAAAAATGGCTGGAAATAACAACGATCTACCACCTTTGCTACCGCAAAATATTGTTCCTCCAGTGTAACCACAAGGAGTCAACAATATATCGTTGCCACAAAGAGAGAAAATTCCAAACAGGACAATTAGAGACTTCGTTGTTCCTATGCTTGATGATCTACAACTAGGGGTTGTTAGACCAGCAATACAAGATGGGAATTTTGAATTAAAATCGATGAGGTTCCAAATACTAAACTCGAATGGGCAATATGCTGGTTTGCCTCACGAAGATACGAGGGAGCATCTCAAGTCTTTTTTGCTTATATGTGCTTCCTTCAGTCAACACGGTGTTCCTAATAACACCTTGAAGATGCAGCTGTTCCCTTACTCTTTACAAGGAAGGGCATGTACATGGTTTTTAGGTTTACCGACTGGATCTATTACTTCATGAAATGCTCTTGCAACTCAATTTGTTCTGCGATTCAATCCGCCCACAATTAATGCTAGACTAAGGAATGATATTACAGCATACCATCAATTGGATGATGAGAACCTGCACACTACGTGGGAACGTTACAAAACTCTGCTTAGACGTTGTCCCATTCATAGAATCCATCAGGAGACAGAAATCGAGATCTTCTACAATGGATTAAATACACAGACAAGAAATATTGTTGATGCATCTGCTAATGGTCCTTTGTAGGATTGCACTTACAATGAAGCTGTGTGAATTTTGGAAAGAATTGCGCAAAATGATTATCAGTACCCGATTTCTCATTCTGCTCAAGTGAAAACAAATCTTGAAGTTATTGAGTTAGATGTCATTTCAGACCTAAGTGCACAAGTATCCTCTCTGGAAAACACGATTAAGAACATGAAGGGGACGAGTGATGTTGCCCCTATTCACATTTTCTTGTGAAATTTACAGCGACAACCATAGCTTTGAGAACTGTCCCCAGCATGCTAATGCAATTTATGTCAATAACATCCGAGGGAATTCATATGGTAACTCATATAAAAATTCAAGTAGAACTCAACAACCTTCAGAGAGTCAGAATGCATCTACATACAGATATGGAAATTCGTCAAATCAAGGTAATTTTACACAAGGGAATTACGGTTAACAACAGCAGAATTATAATCACAATCCTCAAGTGCATGCGCAACCTTACCAGATACGATCACAGAACCAGATGCAATCATATAATCAGATGCAACCACAAGTTTGAATGCAGCCATAACAGACTGTGCTACCAAATATGCAAGGACAACATCAGCAACAGTAACAACAGTATTCTCAACCAAGATCGGATCCATTAGCTACTCTTCAAGCTTTGATGCGTGAGCATATTACTAGAACAGAAGCTAATGTACAAGGAAATTCGTCTTCCATCCGAGCATTAGAAGCACAACTAGGACAACTGGCTTCTAACATGAGCACACGACCACCAGGTGCTTTGCTAGTGACATTGAAAATCCAAATCAAAAAGGAAAGGAGTATTGCAAGGCTATCACATTGCGGAGTGGAAAGCAAACTGTTGAACAAAGTAGTAGCTCTAACCAAGCAGCTATTGACACAAGCGAACAAAAGCAATAAGGAGAAGTTGCATCTGAAGAAGATACAACAGAAGTAAATGAGGAGGATCCATCAGTAGTCACACCAATGCCGACCATTCATCCTACGAACTTGTCGACGCAATGTTGACACAACCGGTTATATCACAACAACCCACTGTGAACATACCTTTTCCATTTCCACTGCGATTCAAGGAGAAAGATCATGATAGAGATTGTCAAAAGTTTGTATCTACCTTGAAACAATTACATATTAATATAACTCTAGTTGATGCTCTTGGTAAGATTCCCAGCTATGGGAAATTTATGGAGCTACTATCAAAGAAGAAGAAGCTATCCGATATTGAGATGATTGCTCTTACAGAAGGGTGCAGCGTTGTATTGACAAATAATTTGCCACCAAAAATTAAAGATCCTAACAATTTCACAATTCCATGCTTCATTGGAAACCATTACTTAGGTAAAGCTTTATGTGATTTAGGAGCTAGCATTAACCTTATGCCATTGTTAACTTTCAGTAAATTAGGAATTGGTCATATGAAGCCCACTGCGGTGACATTACAACTTGCGGACAGATCTTTGGTACAACTTGAAGGACAGATTAAAGATGTTCTCATCCATGTCGATAAGTTTGTGTTCCAAGCCGACTTCATCATACTTGATTGTGCAGCTGATAAGAAGGTGTCTATTTCTCGCAATGGGACGCACACTCATAGATGTTTTGAAGGGCGAGTTGATAATGCGTCACAACGATTAAGATGTAACCTTTAGTGCTTTCGAAGCATCTCCATCATGACGTGAGGGACAATGTCATCACATTGATGTTCTGGACAAGTTAATTACAAAGGAATTTAATAAATGAAGTTCAGTAGTGCCAGAGGAATATGGGGTGACATCTAAAAATAATGTCTTACCTAAATGTGACCACAAAGTTGAGGCTAATGTCTTTGAGCTTAGACATGGATAGAAATTGGAATCTTTGGATCTGACTAATAGGACGATCCCTATTTTTAAACCATCGGTTGAAAAAGCTCTGACTCTAGAGTTAAAGCCATTGTCAACACATTTGAAATATGTTTTTCTAGGTGACAATGATACATTGCCACTAATTGTCAACGCGAGCCAAGAAGAAAAATTAATCGAAATATTGAAGCAGCACAAAAGAGCCATCGCCTAGAGCATAACGAACATCAGAGGCATTAGTCCCTCTTTCTGCATGTATAAAATTAGGATGGAAGATGAAGGAAAATAGTCAATTCAGCAACAACGAAGATTAAATGAGAATATGAAGTAAGTAGTGAAGAAAGAGATCGTTAAATGGCTGAACATAGGCATTAATATACCCAATTTTGGATAGTACATGGGTGAGCCCAGTCCAATGTGTGCCTAAGAAGAGCAGCATCACGGCGGTAAGCAACGACAAAAATCAGCTAATCTCTACTCGCGTTGCTACAGGTTTGTGAGTGTGTATGGATTATCGTCGTCTAAATGCGACCACAAAGAAGGATCACTTCCCACTTTCGTTCATTGATCAAATGTTGGATAGGCTAGTTGGTAAAGCCTATTACTATTTTCTTGATGGATACTTTGGGTACAACCAGATTGCAATCGCGCTGTAAGATCAAGCAAAAATGACTATTACTTGCCCATTTGGAACCTTTGCTTTCCAACGAATGTCATTTGGTTTGTGTAATTCCTCAGCTACATTCCAAAAGTGCATGATGGCCATCTTCTCTGATATGATAAAGGAATTGTTAGAGGTATTTATGGATGATTTCTTTATTTATGGGCACAATTTTGATAAATGCGCTGACAATTTAGCAAAAGTGTTGAAAAGATGCGAGGACACCAATTTGGTATTAAACTGGGAAAAATGCCACTTTATAGCAACTGAAGGCATTGTTCTTGGCCATCGTATATCTTTTCAGGGCATTGAAGTAGATAAAGAGAAGCTAGAAATCATTGAAAGGGAATAAGGAGTTTTCTTAGCCATGCCAGATTTTATAGACGATTTATCTGAGACTTCTCCAGAATAGCAAAACCACTTAGCTCTTTGTTGGAGCAAAATAAAAAAATTTTGTTCGATGATGCTTGTTTTGAAGCATTCCTTAAAACTAAACAGCAGCTAGTGCACACACCCATTATCGTTTCACCGTATTGGTCGCAACTATTCGAGGTGATGTGTGATGTGAGCGACTTTGCTATGGGTGCTGTGCTTAGACAACGAAAGTATAAGGTATTTCATTCAAACTATTATGCAATAAGACTCTAACTGAAGCGCAGGTGAATTACACAACCACTGAGAAGGAGTTACTAGCCATAGTTTTTGCATTTGACAAGTTCCATTCATATCTTGTTGGCGTAAAATTACAATGTATACTGATCATTCTGCGTTGAGATACCTTTTTGCTAAGAAAGATGCAAAACTTAGGCTGATTAGATGGATCCTTTTATTACAAGAATTTGATGTCGAGATTAAGGACAGGAAAGGATCGAAAAACCAAGTAGTAGACCACCTATCTCATTTGGAATCTGAAAGTGAAGATGGAAACAAGTCTCAAATTATCGACGCATTTCCAGATGAGAAATTATTCTTTATCGATGCATCTCCATGGTATGCAGATGTCGTCAATTTGCTAGTCTGTGGAAAGCTACCATTGAGTGCAACAGGTCATAGGAAGGTCAAATTTCTTCGGGATGCTACGAAGTATCATTGGAATGAGCCATACTTGTTCAAGGTATACGCTGACAACATCATTCGTCGCTACATTCTTGAAGAAGAAATGCTATCTATCCTGAAGCATTGCCATGATGCTCCTTATGGAGGTTACTTTGGTGGTATTAGGACTGCTACAAAGGTCCTACACTTAGAATTTTACTAGCCAACATTGTTTCAAGATGCCCACAATTTTGCTCAACAGTACGACAAATGTCAGCGCACCGGTTCTATATCTCGATGCAATGAGATGATTCAACAGCCTATCATAAAGGTTGAACTCTTTGATGTTTGGGGTATAGATTTTATGGGACATTTTCCAAATTCTTTTGGAAATGTGTATATTCTGGTTATTGTTGACTATCTCTCCAAGTGGATTGAAGCAATCGTTGTTCCAAAGGACGATGCCCGAACGGTGTTAAAGTTCTTTCACACATATATCCATACACGATTCGGAACACCTCAAGCATTAATAAGCGACCAAGGCACTCACTTCCATTGTAATCAGGTGGTGACAGCCTTGAAACGTTACGGTGTGAAACATCGCATGGCAACCACATATCATCCGCAAACAAATGGACAAATGGAAGTATCCAATCGGCAAATCAAAGGTATTCTTGAGAAGGTGGTTAATCCATCTCGACGTGATTGGTCTTCACGATTAAATGATGCGTTGTGGGCGCTTCGCACCACATACAAAACACCATTAGGAATGTCGCCATATCAGCTAGTTTATGGTAAATCCTGTCACTTGCCAGTCGAACTTCAACATAAGGCCATGTGGGCAATCAAGCAAATGAACATGGACTATGGTGCTTCTGGAAAGAAAAGATTGTTGGACATTTCAGAACTGGAAGAAATTCGACGC
Organism: Gossypioides kirkii; assembly: GCA_005610355.1. NCBI lineage: Eukaryota > Viridiplantae > Streptophyta > Magnoliopsida > Malvales > Malvaceae > Gossypioides > Gossypioides kirkii. The sequence continues at coordinate 24,893,575 of CP032245.1, forward strand.
ACTGCTTATGAAAATGCTACCATTTACAAAGTAAAAACTAAGAGATGGAATGACAACATCATTTTGCAACGACAATTTTTTCCTGGTCAGTTAATGCTTTTATTTAACTCACGTTTAAAATTGCATCTAGGAAAATTGCACTCAAGATGGTCAGGACCTTTCGAAGTTGTCGAAGCATTTCCACATGGTGCGGTGACAATCAAAGATTTGAACAATGGGCACCAATTTAAAGTGAATGGCGATTGAAGCAGTACTGAAGCCCATGCATCAACGAACAAAACGAGACCATTAACCTGGTCACTTTTTTTTAGGATGTCATTGCAATTTTTCTTTTAATTTTTGTCTTTTATTTTACTTTAATTTGTTTCTTTAGTTTTTGCAGGAATAAAAGATCTACTTTTTGTCAACGCACACAAAAGCACAACTTGTCGATGTATTTCATTAATGACTCAGCGAAGCATTTCGGGAAAGAATCACGCCGGTTGATTCACCTCTTTCCCCAACCATTGGATCAATCTGAAAAAGTAAGAACTGTGTCCTAGCATTTATTGGTTGCAGGCACAAGGTACTCCCAACGGTAGCAGCAATCATCACGTCTCTTCACCTCCATCTTCTATAAAACACCCTTTTTGTGTTGACTGAATCTTCACACTCACAACCACCATTATTGTTGTATTCTTCTTTGTCTTCAACCTTCAATCTTTCTACAAGATATTCTCACTCTCTTTATTTTAGTAGTTATGGAAAGAACTCGCGGTGCAAAAACCCCATCCAAATCCGCTGCTGAATTGTTTGCTTCAATGGTCAGAAACGTCGACCAACCACCACCCAAGGAACTTGTCCTGTTCTTAACGAAAGTGGCGAAGGACCATTACCATGAGGTGATGTTGAAAAGGAACTGTCATCTTGAGTAAGGATTTCAGTTGTCCCGCATCAGACATTGGGGAAGCAAGTTGCCAGAACCATTTCACGATTGGGCTAGGAGCAGTTTTGTGACCATCCGGCAGGGTACTCTCCCTCCATGGTAAGAGAGTTTTATGCTAACCTGGTTGATCCTGAATAAGAGTTTATATTCATTCGTGAAGGGTTGGTTCCATAGAGCGCTGACCATATCAATGCTCTCTTCCATATTTTGAAGGATAAGACGAGCATGTCGAGTCCTTGGAGAACTTGACAAAGGACGGTGCTGATCTATTGCTGAATGAATTATGCGTCGATAGAGATATTTGGACTGGCAATAATCCAAACAATTACACGATGCTCAGTCTCTATCTCACTATCCAAAGCAAGGTGTTGTTTCATTTCATTAACTGTCGTCTCCTGCCATCCACCGATAGTACTACTACAATGCTGGACAGAATGTGCTTGCTGCATTCTATACTCAAGGGACGACGAATTGATGTCAGCGCAATCCTTCATTAAGAAATCGCTAAATTTTCCACCAAACAGATAGGTATCCTGCCTTTCCCTTCTCTGATAATGATGTTGTGTAAAAAAAGGGGCATTGTGCCTCGCGAAGGGGAAGAGACTTTGGAAAACAAAGGGCCGATTAATGATATTCTGGTGGAAAGGATGACAAGGGGGCAGGAAACCCCTATGGTGAAGGAGATACAACCAAAGAAGAACAAAGGGAAAGGCAAGAAGAAGCACACCAAAACCCATGCGCCCACAGATCTTCAGATTTGGAGGAAGCTTAATGAGGTTGAAAAAATTGTTGATCAGATGAGCATCCAATAATTAAGAATTGTCGATGCAATCGATGAGATGCAGTACAGACAGAACTTATTCTATGCCTATACTAGGGCATGGAATACTGATATTGTCAATGCATTAAGTAGTTTGAGCAGAAATCCGATGCCTAAATTCTCGATGTTCCCTCCTATTATCGATGAAGCCACTCCATCATAAGAGCAGCATGCTTCAAAAGGAAGAACTCAGTCCATCCAGTCCCCAAATAGAATCCACATCTCTGATGATGAGGATCAAGAAGTACAATCCAGGGAAATGAAAGATTGCTTCCGAAACACAGCTAGCCTCTTTGAAGACGAACTCTTGAATAGTTTGGGGGCCACTATGGTGGAGAGAGAGGCTGCTACTGTAGAGGAGCACACACCAATTTCTTATGAGGGTATTGAAGCAAAAGAATAAGAGAAGAGAAAAGAAGAAGAAAAAGAAGAAGAAGAAGAATACGTTGCCCCGACAAATTTATCGAAGAAAATTGTCGATGCATCTGCCAGTGTGGGTGCATCTGTTGAACAATTGGCACCATCTGGGCGAGCTGGGCCGAGGCAGTCATACCCGGCAATGAGGATTCCAATCCTTTAGCTATTGTGCCATATTTGACACCACTTGTTGAGATGCATCAATTGAACGTGACTGTCGATGAAGCCGATACTCAACCAGCCATGGACGAGCAATCAACTCCACCAGTTGATCCAAAAGAAAAGAAGCGAAAATGAAAGGCAAAGAAGAAAAGCAAAGAGGAGTGCCCTAAGAATAAAAAGAAGTCCAAAGCAGCCACATCTTCGGTTGTAACACACTAAGTTAGTTTTACTTTTCGGTATTTAGTTTAGTTGCATATATTTTCTCTAGTTGTCATTACATTTTAATTGTCACTACATTTTAATTGTTCTCACATTTGCATTGTAGTTGCATTTCCATTAATATTTGTATACTATTGTCAGTGCATTGGGGACAATGCAGACATTAAGTTTGGGGGGAAATTTGGAATGGAAATGCAATTACACCCACAAGTTTAAGAATATATTTGTCTTTTTAGTGAATGAAAGTATGCTTAGTTAAGAAAATGTGACAACAATTTTTTTCATTTGATGCTTAAATCTTGAATTATTTGGAATGCTAATGCGTGAATTGGACGAATGTGATTGAATGTTGAATCCTTCTATTTTTGGATGAATGGTTGAAAGTGCATTAGTAATAAATGAATAGTATCATTCTTTAAATCTTGAATTAACTTACCATCTTGTAGCTATGCATATAATTATATCTACTAATAAAAGAAACTCCAATGTGGGTGCATTAAGACTCAAAAAGGGGGAACACTCCAATGCAAGTGCTAGAAAAACTATCTAGCCAAAGGCTGTCACAACAAGAGTGTGTGTCAGGGCAATTACATGTTCCCTGAGAGCTTGTTGCACCCCATCATTACTGCCTAGGAATAAGAGTATAGTAATGCAATTACATCTCTCAATCACATATAAAAAAAAGGGAAAGAAAGAAAATTTGATAAATATATATTATATAATAAATGTTGTATTGGGTTCGAGTTTTAGACTTAATTTTATTATATACTAGCTCAATATTGTATTTATTAAATTTTATTATTTTATTATTTATTTATTTCGAAATTGGATATTTTTTAAGTATTTTAAGTTATTTAGGAGTTTTATGTCAACAAGAAAATTTAGTTTAAAACTAGTTGTTTAGATTAACTAGAATTTCAGTATACTTAAAAGAGTTTTATTTAGATGCACTTAGCTAGACTATATAGATAGCCTATATAAAGACCCAATTATCAAATGTTGCCATAAGTGCTCAAACATCAATTATACCACAAGCATACTTAATATTACAACCACTTGACACTCTTATGTTCATGCCACATATAATCGATTTTAAATGATCAAAAGTCTACTGAAATGGGAGATAGATGGAGTGAGCTTCTCGTAGATCCGATTGACACATACCGAACATCCAAAATCTATAAGGAAAGTAGTATCGACGGAGTAAGTATTACAAATACTTAATAAGCTCATACAATGTACACAATTAACTTACCTAAATTAATAATCATATGTTAAACTAATGTGCAAGCTAAGTTTACCTATAATGCCAACACAATTCCAAAAAAGTGAGATTATATACTTTATCGAACATAAAACACATCAAATACCAAGCTTGACATTTCATAATGTTTAACCAACCTTTAACCACATTTCTTCCATCTTTGTATATTCAAAATTTTATTATTCATGTATTTCATTCCACCTTATTTGAACATTAAGCTCATTTCGTAACTTATCAATTCCACATTTCACATCTTTTGCATTATCCAGTGAAACATCATTAAGGAACTCAATACATAGGTGAAAATCACGTCAGATGTTCATTCGAGCTAATCATATACACTAGTGTCAAGTTACCTGTCTGGGCTAATTAACCACATATATTGCTCACCTGAGTTGAACATATGTTTGTGTTAGGTAACTGCTCAGCCTCTAAACGTCACAGCAAATGTGCAAGCGGACACTGTTGATGCAAGTATAGTAGATAAAGATGAATCTATCTGATATCGATCCCACGAGGATGATGTTCTTATTGCTTAAATTTGTTGAAGCAATTAGAGTTTAATCGAAAAGAATTTTTATGAGTAATGTCAACGCAATTTAGTTAAAAACTGCACAAATTAAAGAGTTAAATTTGTCAACGCAAATATAACATAAAATGTCAGAGCAACTTAATAGAAAATGAATTGTTGTGGAAGATGTTGTAAATGTAAATTCAAAAAAGTAAAAGTATTAGATCAAGTGTAAAGAAATAGGGGGATCCTTGACTTCACAAGTTGACAATGCTAAATTTGACCACAAGGTAACTGATAGATGAATTATCGCCGCAATTAAGTTGTAATGAGATCTTACTGCAATCAACTTCTCTGTTTAACAAAGACCCAAGTACTTAAAATTACCACACCTTCCAGTGCTGGTAATGCTTTGCACTCAAGAACAAGTTGCCAGAATTCCTTCTTGCCTCAATCAACTTCCGTTGTCTTGCTTGTTAATCTAACTTGTCATCGCACCTTCCAGTGTCTATGACTGCAATCGCTTTATCTACTTCAATGCCCTGCCAAGATCTAACTTCCTTTTTTGCAGCATAGGTCTATCCCTCTTCTCAGATCTAACTTCCCTTTTTGCAGCTGTACAAGTTTGTTATTGTCAGCTATGCACTCACACAGATCTGGTTTGTGTATTAGGTAGTTGCAGATTGTCGCGACATCTTTGGATGCAAATTTTGATTTAAATTTGCTACGACAACTTGTCATTCTCCTGCGCTGGTGCTTCTGAATGTGTTAGCAACGTAAAATCCATGATAAAATGTAGAAGCATTTATGTGATGACATCTTTGGCCCCAATTCTAGGTTAACTTGTGGCCGCAACTCTAATTGCTTTCCCATTCTGATCTTCTAATGTGGATTTCTGCGCTAACAATTTTAGATGCAAAACTGATACTTAATATAGCGACATTAGTAGCACAAAAGGAATAAAATGAAAGAAAGTAAGACCATACAACACTGGAAAATGCAAATACTAAATATGAAATGCTGAAAATGTAAGCTAAATATGATACAAAAGGATCAAATTATACACTAATTCAAGGAGAAATTAATAGTCATTTCTAATGTTATCAGTTACCTGTTCGAGCTAAAGCTTTATATCGACACATCAAATAGCTTGGCTATGGTTGTGCATACATTTAAGGTTACTTGTCCAAGATAAACATTTAAAACAACTTCAGGTTACTCGTCTAAGCTAAACCTGTGTCACATGCATCTTCAAGTTCGCAACAAATGCTAGATCTCAAAATCATAAAAAATTGACCTGTAACTATGCGTATGATATATTTACAAAGTTTCATCGAGGAAATTCCATCATGTAAGTTCATGTTATTCCTTTCAATTTAATCCTTCTAACCCTTTTGTACTAAATTGTAAAAAATCCAAAGTTCACTATAACATATAATACATATATAACATTCCACATAAAATATACATGAGGAGTTAGAATATAATTACACCATATGAACTTACCTGACAAAACAAAAATCGATAAGGTGTCAAGGACTAATCTGTAATTTTCTCTTTTTCGCGATTATCCTCTAATTGATTTAAATCTCGATCTATATCATAATTTATTTCAATTATCGACTCCAAACATTATTTAACATCCTACTATAGTCATGGATAAGTTAAATTTCATTTATCAGATATTCTCTCAAGTTTTACATTTTATTCAATTTAGTCCCTAAGACAAAAATTGCAATATCTTTCACATTTGAGCTTCGGTTTCAAAACCAATATCAATTTCATCCTTGTACAACCCTCAATTATTAATAATTATAGAATTTCAACAAAATTAATAAATTTCACTTTACAAATTTGTCCTATTTAACATCTAAGCTTAATATGCAACCATTTAACATTAAAAACTTTAAGAAGCTAACAATGTTAGCTTTTAGAAACTATAACAATTTTTCAATCTAATCCCCAAGTTAGCTAAATCAAGCTTTTAGGATTCCAAAAACATAAAAATTATAAGAAACGAATTAAAATTGACTTACCAATTGAGAGATGAAATTTGGACGAAAGCTTGGTTTCTCTACCATGGAGAAATAGTGAAAATGTAAGACAAAAAGATGGAATTCGCCTTTAACCCTTTTTATTTACGTTTAATGTATTTTAACCTAATTATTAACATTCTTTTTAACAAAATTTGTAATTAAGAATTCACCAACCATCCACCATTATTAAAAATGGCCCAATTTACATTTTAACCCTTGCAATAATGATATTTAGCCTATTTAATTAATAAAAATCAATAGTATAATTTTTACAGTTTTTACGATTTAGTCTTTGTACCTTATTAGTCACTAATTTAGTAAAATTTTCTACCCAGAATTCAATTCATCTATATAATCACTCGATAATATATTTAATAAAAATATTTTCAAGCTTGATTTATGAAAACAAGGTCTCAATACCTCATTTTCTGACACCACTAACTTTAGAGTCAGTGCACTTGTACTTTAACTATTTATCCAATTGAAAATTTTCACTACACCAAAATTCAATATAATATCATAATTAACTCTTAAATACTAATTATACTATTTACAAACTCAACCATCGAAGAATAGGGTTCGAGAACCTTCGTTTTCGGCACCACTGAAAATCAGGTTGTTACATTTACGAATTATTGTTATTTTTATATTTTGATATGTCTATAGAATTTTGATTGAATTTATGAAAGCATGTTTACTTGTTCCATTGATATATAATGATATTTTCACTTGACGTTTTGAGTTAAGTAATTCTTTAAGTTACATTTGCATTAGTTTCATGCTTGAGGACAAGCATGGTTCAAGTGTGGGGTAATTTGTTAAGTGCATAATTTTTCAATTTATTTGTAATATTTTTCCTCTTGAATTATGTTATTTATTTTTTTAATTATATCATTTATACTTATATTTTATTTATTATTTATTTAGGGGATAATTAGAGAAAAATGAGATTATAGTTTATTTTTGGAAAATTTTTGTAGTTTTGACTTTCAACATTGTGCAACTTTAGTATTTTGGCCATAACTTTAGCTATAGACATCATTTTTCAGCCTGTAATATGCCAATTTAAAGGGAATTGAACTATATAACTAAATTATTTCACAAATCAAGCTCAAAAACGTAAGTAAGGCGCCAAAAAATAGCCTAGAAATTTGAAATTACTGAAAACCTAGAAAAATTCTACTTTATTTTATTAAGAGCACATTTATATTTTCCCCATTATATTACTTTTGCCCTATAAATAAAAATTATTAGGTTAAGATGGGAGACTTATACATAGCCACCATTATTTTATTTTGTTTTTTTGGTTTTATTTTCTTTATGAGCTCCTAAACCTCTCTTCTAGTCAAAACTTAATCGAAGTTTAATTCAACAAATTCGTGAGACATAAGTTGCGCTTTAATTCTTTTTGTTTGTTGGTATTCATGCATCTTCTGTTATAATTACAATCACTTAGGTTTATTAATTATTTGGCCAACATTTGATAGCTTAGAATGGTAGACTTATCAATTAGAATAATTACATTTGTAGTTGTTTAAATCATTCTAATACTAGTGATGAACTACATAACTAGTTTATGTCGTAGTTTACGATTATGTGGTGTGGATGAGTGATCTAGCATAAATGAACTCCGTTAAGGTGAGTTTGTTGGTTAAAATTAGGTCTCTCTATGTCTTAATGTTGTCGATAAGTTAAATATTAGGCGTTGAGTCACAAAGTTATTTATTAGTTAGGAAAGTAATTCCTAATGAATTGCCTTTTGGTTACTAAATAAGTATAGAGAAATTGGTTGTCTGGTATTGAGTATGTAATTATAACTAATTTATTACAAGCATTGAAGTTATCCTTGTGTCGTTGATCGAATTGATGAATCAAAAGGAGATTTTAGCTTTTTGCTAAAGCTTTTGCCATTTATTTTCCAAAACTTTTAATTATTGCTTTCATCATTTTAGTTTTTAATTTGAATTTAGTTTTTTCTTTTGCAACCCCGCTTTTATTTGCTTTATTTGTTTTTTCCTAACAAATAGAACTATCAACGATCTCTACTAATTTATATTTTCAAGTGGGTTTTATTTTTGTTGGTCTCAACAGTCTTACATTGAAGCTTTCCCTCTCAAGATTCAACTTTCTCTTTTTAAAATCAAGAAAGCCCTTGTTAAAATGTGATGATTTTAAGAAAGATTTGATGCAATCAAAATTAACTAAAAATATGATTAAGACAAGTGCACCTATCAATTAATAGTATAGTTATGGTAAGCACAGTATCGTTCCCACGAGAACTAAAAGTACTAGTAGTTACTGTCTTCCTATTTTTAACCGATAAAATGAAGTGATTTATTAAAACTAAAATTAACTAATTTAATAAACTAAAGAATATGAGAAATAATAAATCAGGAAAATAACCGAATAAACAACCAAGAAGTGAAACAATTCCCAGGAAAGAATTCACCTAGATTTTATCTGTCACTATCAATCTGAATTAAACAATTTATTCATTTAGTATTTTGATCTATAGAAATCCCTAAATTATGCTAATACCTCTGTCCATGCATAAAAGCAACTAACTCTAGGTTGATTAATTGAAATTTCTTTCTAATTGAAACCCCTATTGTCACATTAATTCGATCTTTGGATCCCTCTATTAGATTTGACTCTAATCCAGTAGATTTATGTCATTCTATTTCTAGGATTGCATGCAACTTCACTCAATTATGCTAGATCTACTCTTAAATAGGGTCTATTCTTCCTCTAATTTAAGCACATCAAACAAGAATTAATATATCGAAAATATTAAATTAAGAATCAAGCACACACAATTGAGAACAAGATCTAAGTATTTATTCCATAAAAATAGAAATCAAATGACAGAATTCATAATAAGGTTCATCTCTCCTAGGTATTTAGAAAATTAGTTCATAATCGCAAATAGCAACATCTCACAGATAGTATAACCACAAGATAAAGAGAAACTCATAATAAAATCAGAAGAAATTAAGAAGAGATCTTCAATCTTGATGGAAATATGTTTCAAAGATGGTTTCAATGGTGTTTCCCAAGTTGTTTTCTTTAATAATCTCTTGTGGCTTACTCCACTCTTCTCATATTTGGTATATATAGGTTTTAGAATGCCCAAAAAAATCTAAAAACTATATTTTCCACGTGTTTGGAGTCTAGTTTACGAAATCCACATGGCCTGGCACATGGCTGTGTGGCTCACACGACAATGTGCCCAGCCCGTGTGGATCCTAAAATTTGCTCTTTTTTTTCGATTTTCGTTCCTTTCATTCCCAAATACTCTCCTAAGCATAGAAACATGAATTTAAAGGATTAGGAGCATAAAATTAAATAATCATCCAAAAACATGTTACTTTTTGCACTTATCAAATATCCCTACACTTAAGCGTTTGCTTGTCCTTAAGCAAAATTTTCAACCCACATTCAAGTTAACTTTCTCAATTCTTCATTTTCATCAATAATGTTTCAAGATAATTTATAAATAATCATGCATTAGAAATTCAACCAAAAGAACACTAAATATCCAAGCAATTCAAGCTAAATTTTATTTAAGCACAACATGGGTGTCTCTCCCCTTATCTAAATAATTGCCTTAAATTCAAAATTCAACAAGAATTAACATCCTCTCTAAAGATTCACTCAAAGCTCTCATGGTGTTTAAGGTTCAAGTAATATGCACTCAATAGTCAAACAAGAAATTTCATTACGATAAGCTTGCTTGAAAATTAAATCTCCACCATTATAAAATGAAATGATACATCAATCAAGAGGTCTTAAAAGGGTTGTAGCGGGGCTTAGGTTAAGGGTATGGAAAAACTTAGAAAAGTTGGTTAAAATCTAGATCGAGTTGATAAGTTATCAAACTAGAAAAAAACAATCAGTTGTTGAATTGAAAGAAAGTACACCAACACGAATAATAAAGAACAAACATGAGCTTTTCAGCAATATATGGAACTTAAGATTCTAGCTCAAACACATTTTTTTTTCTTTTTCTTTCTTTCTTTTTTTTCAATTTTTTGTTTTCTTCTTTTTTTATGAGAAAAAAAATTCGACAATTCAAATAGTAGAACATACTTAGGCAATTTAACCAAATCAAATCTCGACAAAAAGAGAGTCAATAAAATGATAAATATACAACATATATATGAGTCATGGGTTAATATTACGGGTTAATCGGTGTTAGGATCAATGGGGTTCACTAGGGGTTAATTTATTAGGTAAGTTTTTTAAAGGTTAAGGAGGTTAAATCCTAAGTGCCTCTATTATCTCAGTATATCAAATTAATAATGTGGTCTCAACATGCATAATCAAAGCAAGTTCTAGAATAACAAATCAAGTTGACATACACACAACCAAAAATAAGATGAGCACGAAGAAATGTATGCTCTATAAGCTTAAAAGCGCACAAAAAATAATGGTTTTGATGTCAAACCTACAAATTCAAATTTTCAAGATAATAATTCAATTAAGGGAGACAACCTAAAATATTTAATTTTGAAAACAACTTATCATACTTGACTCTCTCGTATCTTAAAGATTAAATCAACCAATACATAAAAATTCACAAATTAATCCAAAACACATCAATGAAAATTCCAAATAGCAAAAATTCACTCTAATGGAGTATGAGAAAATTACTTAAATACAACAAATAATTCAAGGATTTTATCACAAGTATACACAATCAACCTCCCTACACTTAAGATGTACATTGTCCTCAATGTACAAACAAACATAAGCACAAAATTATCATAATATCATAGAGAAGAAGAGAACTGAAACTTCCTTGAACTAGGATGATTTCGTCTGAATTGGTAAAACTGGAAATGTAGCGAATCTAACTGAAGTGCAATTTTTCGAGCAAACTAAGAAAAAAATAAACAAACATAATTAAGAGAGGGAGTTAACAACTAATAAAACAACCATAAAATAATAATAATAATAATCAAAATCAAAATCAAAATCAAAATATAAATATAAATATAAATATAAATAAAACTAAAATTATAAATATAAATATAAATATAAATATAAATATAAATAAATTAAATTAAATGTAATAATTTTGTTTCAATTTTTTTATTTTTTATTTTTAAAAAAAATAACATAAAAGTAAAATAAATAAATAAAAATAAAAACACTCGGGTTGCCTCCGGAGAAGCGCTTATTTAAAGTCTAAGCTCGACTTCTCTTTTTAAAGCTCACAGTTAAGGCAGATCTTGGAGTCGAAACTCCTCTCTCTTGTTATCAATATTACCACCCGTTTACCTTGAACGTGTTGTAATCAGAGTGTGTTACCTCAAAGATTCCGTATAGGAATACGTTATGTACCACAAATGGATTTGACCATCTTAACTTAAGTTATGCACGGAACATTCGTGGAGATGAAACCATTGCCGACGCATTTAAAATATGTCTTCCTTGGTCACAACAAGACATTACATGTTATTGTCAACGCATCCCTCTACGCAATGCAGGAAGATAAACACATTGCCATTTTGAAAAAACATAAAAGAGCCATAGCTTGGAGCATTGCTAATATCAAAGGCATCAGTCCCTCTTTTTGCATACACAAATCAGGCTAGAAGATGAAAAGAAGCAATCAATTGAGCAACAAAGACGACTTAATGAAAAGATGAAAGAAGTAGTGAAGAAGGAAATTATCAAATGGTTAGATGCAGGCATTATATACCCTATTTCTGATAGTGATTGGGTGAGCCCTGTCCAATGTGTACCTAAGAAGAGTGGTTTCATGGTTATGACAAATGACAAGAATGAGTTAATCCCTACTCACATTACGACTGGCTGGTGAGTATGCATGGATTATTGTCGACTGAATGCGACAACAAAGAAGGACCATTTTCACTGCCTTTCATTGACCAGATGCTAGATAGGCTAGTTGGTAAAGCCTATTATTGCTTCTTAGATGACTACTCTAGATACAACCAAATTGCCATCACACCGAAGGATCAAGCAAAGACAACGTTCACATACCCTTTTGGAACATTTACTTTTCGACGTATGCCATTTAGGTTGTGCAATGCGCCAGCAACATTCTAGAGATGTATGATGGTAATTTTCTCGAACATGATCGAGGATTCCTTAGAGATATTCATGGATGATTTCTTTGTCTATGGACAAAATTTTGACCAATACGCTAAAAATCTGGCGAGAGTTTTGAAGAGATGCGAGGACACGAATCTAGTTCTAAATTGGGAGAAATGCCAATTCATGGAAATTGAAGGCATTGTCCTCGGGCATCGTATATCTTGTTAGGGCATTGAGGTTGATAAAGCGAAGGTGAAAATCATCAAAAACTACCAGCACCCACCAACGTCAAAGCAATAAGAAGCTTTCTTGGACATGCTAGCTTTTATAGAAGGTTCATCCGAGATTTTTCCAAGATAGCTAAACCATTATACTCATTATTGGAGCAAAATAAAAAATTTGTGTTTGATGACAACTGTCTGGACACATTTATAACAATAAAGAAGCAGCTGATACAAGCCCCGATTATCGTTGCACTAGACTGGACGCAACCGTTTGAACTAATGTACGATGCAAGCAACTTTGCTATGGGAGCTGTACTTGGCCAACGAAAAGAGAAGGTATTCCATTCTATTTACTATGCTAGTAAAACTCTAACTGAAATGCAGGTTAACTACACTACCACTGAGAAGGAGTTGCTAGCAATAGTCTTCGCATTCGACAAGTTTCGTTCATATCTTATCGGCGCAAATATTATAATTTACACAGACCGCTCCGCATTGAAATATCTTCTTACAAAGAAAGACACCAAGCCTAGACTGATATGATGAATCCTACTCCTTCAAGAATTTGATGTTGAAATTAGGGATAGGAAAGGATCTAAAAATCAAGTAGCTGACCACTTGTCTCGACTGAAAGTTGGAAGTGAAGATGGGTAGACGTCCCAAATTGTCGAAGCATTTCCAGACGAGCAATTATTCTTTGTCGAAGCATCGCCCTGGTATGCCGATGTTGTCAATTAACTTGTGTGTGGGAAGCTACCAATGAGTATTACTGGTCACAAGAAGATCAGGTTTATATGCGATGTTGAAAAATATCACTGGAATGAGCCATACCTATTCAAGGTATATGCCGACTATATTATTCATCGCTGTGTACCTGAAGAAGAAAGGAATTCAATCCTACGACATTACCATGATGCCCCTTATGGAGGACATTTTGGTGGACCAAGGACTGCTGCTAAAGTCCTATAGTCAGGATTTTATTGGCCTACATTATTTCGAGATGCCCACAACTTCGCACAACAATCTGATCGTTGTCAACGCAGTGGTTCAATATCTCGACGCAATCAGATGCTCCAACAATCAAGCATGGAGGTAGAGCTCTTTGATGTTTGGGGTATCGAATTCATGGGACCATTTCCAAGCTCTTTTGGAAATGTGTATATCTTAGTAGCTGTTGACTATGTCTCGAAGTGGATCGAGGAAATTGCAGTGCCAAAGAATGACGCTCAGACGGTGTTGAAGGTTTTTAACACATACATCCTTACAAGATTTGGAACACCGAGAGCATTGATAAGTGACCAAAGGACTCTTTATTATAATAACCAAGTGGCGACTACATTAAAAATATATAGTGTGAAGCATCGTATGGCTACTACGTATTACCCACAAACCAATGGTCAAGTCGAGGTATCTAATCGACAAATCAAAAACATACTTGAGATGGTGGTTAATCCATCTAGGAAGGATTGGCCTTCGCGGCTACATGACGCATTGTGGGCGCTTTGCACTGCTTATAAAGCCCCGCTAGGATTGTCGCCATATCAGTTAGTATTTGGTAAGTCTTGTCACTTGCCAGTTGAGCTTGAACATAGAGCCATGTGGGCAATCAAACAGGTGAATATGGATTATGATGCTGCAGAAAGAAAAAGATTGTTAGACATCACTGAACTGGAAGAAATGCACCGACATGCTTATGAGAATGCTCAATATACAAGGAAAAGATAAAGAGATGGCATGACAATATAATCTTGCATCGAAAATTTAACCCTGGTCAGGTAGTGCTTTTATTTAACTCACATTTAAAATTGCATCCAGGTAAATTGAGATCAAGATGGTCAGGCCCTTTCAAAGTTGTCGAGGCATTCCAAAGCGGTGCAGTGACAATTGAGAATCTACAGGATGGACAACAATTCAAAGTGAATGGCCAACGTCTAAAACACTATGTGAGCCTAGATGTCAAAGAACCAAACAAGGACATCAATCTGTGAGTAGTGAGTGCAATTGCCTCAACCCACTTCAAGACATAATCTATAGCAACTAGAATATAGGTATTTCCCCATGATGGTGAAAATGGTCCCATAAAATCCATACCCCATACATCAAATAATTCAACTTCAACAATGTTTTGCAATGGCATCTCATTCCTTCTCGAAATATTACCTGTTCTTTGACATCTCTCACAAGAACGACAAAAATTATGTGCATCTATAAATAAAGTAGGCCAAAAGAAACTTGATTGTAAAACTTTGGCAGCAATTCTTTGTCCTCCAAAAAGTCCTCCGTAAGGCGCAACATGATAATGTTGTAAAATGCTACAGTATTCATCATCTTGAACACATCACCTTATAATTTGATTTACACAATTCTTAAACAGAAATGGCTCATCCAAATAATAGAATTTAACATCATGCAAAAACTTTTTCTTCCTTTGGTTAGTCAAGTCAGGGGGTAACAATCCACTTACTAAAAAATTGACAATATTTGCATACCATGGTAATGCTGTCACATCAAACAATTGCTCGTCTAGAAATTCTTCTTTTATGTACCTATAATCACCATCTCCAATATCCAGTTCTAACCTCGATAAATGATTCTCCACTTGATTCTCAAAACCTTTTCTATCTTTTATCTCCAAGTCAAATTGTTGCAACAGTAAAATCCAACGAATCAAATGTGGCTTAACATCCTTCTTTGCTATCAAATATTTTATGGAAGCATGATTTGTATAAACGGTTACTTTTGTGCCAATCAAATATGATCGAAATTTATCAAATGCAAAGACCCTTGCCAACGACTCCTTCTCCATTGTTGTGTAGTTGATTTGCGAATCATTAAGGGTCCTGCTCGCATAATAAATTACGTGAAACACCTTCTCTTTTCTCTGTCCTAGAACTACTCTTACAGCAAAATCACTAGCATCACACATTAATTCGAATGGCAAATTCCAATTAGGAGCAATTACTATTGGTGCAACAACTAATTGCTTCTTTAAAAATTCAAAAGCTTTCAAACATTCATCATTTAAAGCAAAAGCTTTATCATATTGCAGCAATTCACATAAGGGCTTAGATATTTTCAAAAAATCTTTTATAAATCTTCTATAAAAACCAGCATGCACTAAAAAAATTTGAATACCTTTCATCGAAGTAGGCGATAGAAGCTTCTCAGTTACCTCAATTTTTGCTTTGTCAACTACTATCCCTTGCTTCAAAATTTTGTAACTAAGCACAATGCCTTCACAAACCATAAAATGGCATTTCTCCCAATTTAAAACCAAGTTTGTTTCTTCACATCGCTTTAAAACAATTCCAAGTTATTCAAACAATCTTCAACTGTATCTCCAAAAATAAAAAAATCATCTATAAAGACTTCCAAAAATTTCTCCACCATGTCCCAAAAAATTGCCATCATACAGCGTTGAAAAGTTATGGGAAGATGAATCAACCATCCAACACGCAAAGAAACAGAAGACCGAGGGAGGCGTATGTTGGCGATGTTGACCAAGAGAGTGATGATGAATTTGATGAAGAGGATGATCCTAATGAAGCGGAGTTGTGGAAAAAAGAAGTATCTTTTTTATTTGTCTTATTGGGAGCATCATATTTTGCGACACAATCTTGATGTCATGCATATTGAAAAGAATGTTTGCGAGAACATAATAGAGACAATTCTTAATGTCGATAGGAAATCGAAAGACAATCTTAAGAGTCGACTTGATCTAGTTGAGATGGGAATTCGTCATGATCTTCATCCCCAATTGCTTCCAAATGGAAAATGTCGGTTGCCGCCTTCTATTTTTACAATGTCGAAGAAAGAAAAAGAATTGTTTTGCACGTTGTTGAAGGATATAAAGGTCCTAGATGCGTATGCATCAAATATATCTCGATGTGTGAGTCTTAAAGATCGAAGACTATATTCCCTAAAATCACATGATTATCACATCTTGATGCAAGATTTACTGCCAGTTGTTTTGCGATGTTGTATGTCAAAAAAGGTGACGTCTTGTATACTTTAACTATCCAATATAATGAAAGTTATTTGTGGCAAAGTTTTGGATGTTGAAGAACTTGAGAAAGTACAGGATCGAGTCGCCTTGAAGTTATGCAACTTGGAGAAGATCTTTCCACCTTCGTTCTTCACATTATGGTGCACTTGTTAATCCATCTCCCTCATGAAGCGAAACTTTTTGGACCGATTTTCTATTGGTGGATGTATCCTATAGAGAGGTGCTAATTAATTTGTAAAGTTTTCATTCATTCATACCTTTAGTTACAACTTTTGATAATGTTGTATATCGTATTTAGGTTCCTATGCAAATTGAAGTCTTATTGTCGTAATAAGCGTTATCCTGAAGGATCAATTGCTGAAGGTTACTTAGCAGAGGAGTGTAAGACTTTCTGCTCTAGATATTTAGAAGATGTTGAAACAAGACTGAATAGACCAAGTAGAAATGTTGGGCTCAATAATGATCATAGCTTAGCTAAAACTTATCTATTTCGAAGTTATGGACAACTAATCGAGAAAGTTGAAATTGCACACTTAGATGATATATCTTGGGTACAAGCACATCAATATATTCTTTTTCACCACGATTCAATTAAATCATTACGCAAATAAGTTTTAGAATTTGATAAATCTTCATCCTTTTCATTTGTTTATTTTTTAGCTAACTAATTTATTCACTTTTTAACATAGTGAGTATAAACAACTCTTGAGATCTCATTCACGCTCCCAAAGATTACAACATCAAGAGATTCATAAGTTATTCACAGAATCTTTTCATGAATGGTTAGGGCAAACAGTGCGCAACTGAAGCTTTCAAAGAAAAATAATCATATATTCGTATAACATTATAATTAATCAATTTACTTTCAATGCGATAGGTTTGGAGTGGAAAAGACGTCAGTGAAGAAGTTAAATGGCTTTCCCAAGGTCCGAATAGAGTAGTAAAAAGATATAATGCCTTCCTGATTCACGTATTCAAGTTTCATACCAAATCTCGCGAAAGATTTAAGAGGACACAAAATTGTGGAATAGTTGTTACTTCTTCAATTACAAGTTATGCTAGTGCTAGGAACAGTAATCCTATTGAGGGAAATGTGGAGTATTATGGACTTCTTACGAACATTATTGAGTTGGTATACTATGGAAAATGGAAGGTTGTTTTATTTCGATGTGATTGGGCTGATGTTAATACTGCTCGTAGAATTAAAAAAGATCAATTTGGTTTTACAATGGTGAACTTCTCTCGATTAATTCACATTGGACAACAATTGATGGATGAACCGTATGTATTTTCTTCTTAAGTCAAACAAGTTTTTTACTCGAGAGATCCAACTAATGAGGGTGGTTGGTACGTTGTACTCTGTAACACCCCTAGAGACTTGTTTGACATGGGCAATGGGAGTAGAGATGACATGGACAAAAGATCAGAAACTTTGTCTTTTCTAGAACAAAACTTAAATGAAACTATCCCTAGTACTAGTACACAATTTCAATGGGTTCGTCAGGATGTGGATGAAGATATTTACGAATCATAATGTAATAAGATTTTACGTTTTTTAATAATATGTAATATTATAATTTAAATATATCCATTACTATTATTGTTGTAATTAGTTACTAATATTTCAACTATTTTATGTGTATTGCAGATAATATGCCTAGAAGAAAATTTCGAGATCTAAGTATTATTCAAAATCCTCCGAATTTGGAAGAAATAAATAGTGATCAACAGACTGCTATTGGATCTTCGAATGTTCTGAAAACTGTAGAACATCAAGGTAATGTTAAGTTTACTTTTCATGCATGTTCACTTTTATTTTTTTATTTTTGTTTCAAATTCTAATATTATCATATACAATTTTTTTAGCTGAAAATTCTGAGAGGCATAGAACTTGAGGCGTACCCTATTAAAGGATTTATACAGTCTAAATCTTGAGGAGTATGTCAAAGTATTTGTAAATAGTCATGGCCAGCCTGTTGGATCAGAAGCTTAACTTTTGGGAGGATACTTAGGCATTGTGGCACGAAATGGCAATTTGTTGCCAATCAACTATGAGTCATGGCATCATATGCCTGATAGTAACAAAAATCAAGCTCTTGATAATATTAAGGTAATAAGGTGAATATAATTTATAATACTTTGGTTTAATTATAATTTATATTTATTTTTTAAACTTGTGTTATTTGCAAGAGAGATTTATTTTAGAGGTCTCGGACGACTATGTGAAGAAAGCATTAGGAAAGAAATGGAGAGACCATAAGAGTATTATAAAGAAAGATTATTTTAAGAATAATATGAGCCTCGAAGAGAAATTACGAAATATCCTACCGAGAATGCTGAGGTACCAATGGGAAGAACAAGTTAGATTTTGGAGCTCAAAGAAAGGAGAGGTATTATGTACTAATAAACTCTTATAATTTTTTCGTTTTATAGTATTTATTATATACGTAATAATAATTAATGTAGGATCGTGAGCATGTTGGAACTACAAGTAGGCAAAAACAAAATTTCACGCACACAGCTGGATCGAGAAGTTTTGGTTGTGTAGCTGATGATGAGGTATTTTGAATTTATTAATTGTGTCAAATATTAATTACTTTCTACTAATTAATAATTTTCCTACTATAATGTAAGAACAGTTGTCAGGTCAAAAAGTTGGATGCCTTCAGCTTTTTGACATTACACATAGAAAGAAAGATGGATCCCTATGACTTCTGAAACTGCAGAAATTATGTTATATTTACTTAAAAAAAATTGAATTAAATATTTATCATGTTTAATTATGATGGTTTAATTCATCGTTTGTAATGCAAATAATGTCAAGTTATGTTGCATTTGTTTCATTATATATTTTGTTTCTAACTCCTTGACTGACTTATTAGGATAAATTAAAGGATAAGAAGGCGGAGTATGAAACGATGGCTTCAAGTGATAGTTCGGTTAATCTAGAGGACACTGATAACCAAGTTATTACTGAAGTTTTGGGTCTTGAAAGGTATGGTCGGGTTCGATTTCAAGGATCTTTTGTTAGTCCATCCCGATATTTTGGATCCAGCTCGCAGAGATACATGCCTTCGGGGAGTCAGGATCAAGCTAAAGTTCAGAGGTTAAGAGATCAAATGGCTCAGACGCAAGCGAGCACAGTTGAGCAAATTTCTCAACTTAAAGCGGAGGCAGCAACGAGAGAAGTAGAGGCTCAAAGAAAATATGATGAACTTCAGCTACAACTTCAAAATATATTGAATATGTTTCAGTAGAATCAACCGCAGAATCCGCCATCTTAGACTTTTGTTTTTTCTTATTGTGAGAATAATATACACAATACTACTGTTGAATATATTTTTCATTTATTTATTAATTTAAATCATATGCATATTTCTTTCATAATAGTATCATTTACATTTAGATTTGAAGTTATTGGTTGGATTTGTATTTACAGGAAAAAATGTTGAAAATTCGGGTTCTATGTGAATTAAAATGAGCTGTTAAAATCTGTTAATTTTAGAGGCATTTGTAGGAAAAACGCCGCTAAAGAAAATTATCTATATATAGCGGCGTTTGTGGAAAAACGCCACTAAAGACCATGTTCTTTAGCGGCGTTTGTGGGAACAGCGCCACTAAAGACCATGTTCTTTAGCGGCGTTTGTGGGAAAAGCGTCGGTAAATAACATGTTCTTTAGCGGCGTTTGTGGGAAAAACGTCACTAAAGACCATGTTCTTTAGCGACGTTTATGGAAAAGTGCCGCTAAAGATTATGTTCTATAGCGGCGTTTTTCCTCATAAACGTCGCGATTTTTAGCGACATTATCTTTAGCGGCATTTTTTGCGGCGCTTTTAGGCTCCAAAAAACGCCGCTAAAAACCTGTTTTCCTATAGTGGTTCCTCAAAGAACAGATAAACGCTATATAACTCTCGATAACAAACATATATACAAGCCTCTTCAAAAATATTAGAGTTTGAATTTTAATATTTTACTAGATCAATTATAATCAATTCTCCTAAAATAAATTATAGCTAAAATAACATACAATATATTAATAAAGTCCAAATTAAAGTAAGAACATTAGAGATAAGTTTTCAATGCAAACCCGATCCAATCTCTTTATTTCGAAGGATTTGATTACTTGATCCAATTCTATTCAATCTTTAAAAATGTTGCATCAAATGAATTATTATTTATAAATAGACTATCATACTTTCACAATCAACAAGGTTCACAACTCAAAGATTTTGATCAGAAGATTGTGAACACCAAAAATGGTATGTGATACTTTCCAGTCACAGTGATACCCGCAATGACCATAGCACGAGGCACTGCGCAAACCAATAGCTCAACAAAAATATTAAAAAACAGTATACAGGATAAATTTGCAAAATGCAAATCTGATCACTTTTATAGAATTTAATCTTCATATTCCGTTTTGATACTTAATTATGTAAAAAAAAATAGAGGCAAAATTAATTTTGCTACATTATTAAGTTTGAGCTTTGAGAACTTGAATTTATGTCATTTATTTCTAAAAGACGCTATAACAATTTACAATTTGAATCACAATATTTTTCTTTTATTCAAGAAATAGACTAACAATTTATGTTTATTTTTCACTGCCATAATCAAGCGTTTTACATTCGATATTTTACTTCTTTATGACAAATTTGTGTATTATTGTTTTAATTGGTTTAATATAACATTTGATATATGAGCTTGACATTTTTTCTTAATTTGGTACCTAAACTTTTTTTAAATTCAATTTGGTACTTAAATTTATTAAATATTATAAAAATTACGCAAAACAATAACGGTGTTGAATTTTTAAATTTTTTTTTGTTATGCTACAAAAATATTATCAGTTTTAGAGAAAATTCATGTTAAAAATAGGTATTAAGCTATGTTTAATGAATTAATATTAAAAAAAATTAGGTACCAAATTAAAAAAAGGGTCAAATTCAGGTTCTAAATTGAATCCCAAAAAATTTAAGTACCAACTTAAAAAAAATGTTAAGTTTAGGTACCAAATTAGAAAAAAAGTGTCAAATTTGAGTACTAAATTTGACCAAAAAAAATTTAACTATCAAATTATAAAAAAATGTCAAGTTCATTTACCAAATGTTATATTAAACCTTTCAATTTTTTTGGGTCCTATTCTAGTTATTTCATTGTCCAAAAAATTTCAAACTCTCAGCAGCCTGTTATTGTTATTGTTATTGTTATTATTATTATTATTTTAAATCTAGCCTTTGTGGTCAAAATAAAATGAGAAATTAAGAAGAAACATGGAAATGCTTAACATGCTTGGATGAAGGCAAAGTGAATGATATGATATAACATAGTATAATATATCCTGATACTAGTGAACTATAAATAGAAATTAACACTGTTAAAAGTTGCATTTCTTTGCCATATTTATCCGAGAACGAAACGGGAAAAAGGTAGGCAAAGGAGTCGTTTTTTCCATGGCATAAACATCATTGAAGTGTTTTAATCTCCTTAAACAACCCCCTTTACCTAGCCGGTTGATCAGGTTCCCATGTCTTTTTTTACAATAACAGTTTTTGCAGCATTACTAAATTGCCTATAACTACAGCAACTCAACTATTCTAACAAGTAGAGATTTGTCGTTGCAGTTCGATTCAGTTGGCCAAAAATGATTTAAAATCCTAATGCATGAAAACCTAGTAAGTGAAATAATTAAGTAGAGGGCGTAGGCCTTTGAGTTTCATTCATACTTGTCTTTGCTCTTTGTTAGAGGAATTGTTCTTTGTATGGTTCAAAAATGGCTACCAACGATGCCCCGACTGCTCCTGTGTGCCCGGCACCGATGAAGGCAACGTCCAATGGTGCTTTTCAGAAAGAAAACCCACTCGATTTTGCTCTCCCATTGCTCATTGTTCAGATAATTTTGGTGGTCAGTTTTACCAGACTCCTAGCTTTCCTTCTTCGACCTTTAAGGCAACCTAGAGTCATTGCAGAGATAATCGTAAGTCATTTTTACCTTACTTTTGCTTGTTATTATAACGAAAAGACCCACTTAATAATTAATTAATTTAGACGTGAGCTCAAAAAGGGTATCAACACCATGTTAAATTGTTATTATCCAACTTCTACCCCAAGAAGTTTTGTATAACTAAACAAATGTGTTATTTATATTGAGGAAACGTTCGTTATCGAAGTAATGAGTATGTATCCAGGGAGGAATTTTGCTTGGTCCTTCAGCCTTGGGAAGATACGAGAAGTTTTTGGACACAATTTTCCCCAAGAAAAGCATGACGGTGTTGGACACTTTAGCCAACGTTGGGCTGCTTTACTTCTTGTTTTTGGTGGGACTCGAACTCGACATTAGAGCAATTCGTCGCACAGGCACCAATTCCTTAATAATAGCCGTTGCAGGGATCAGTCTTCCATTTATTTTAGGCATTGGGACATCAGTTGTTCTTCGTTCCACCGTGAACAAAGGAGTTAGCAACATAGTGTTCCTTGTTTTCATGGGGGTTGCTCTCTCTATAACGGCCTTTCCGGTCCTGGCTCGTATTCTGGCCGAACTCAAGCTTCTAACGACTGATGTGGGGCGGATTGCAATGTCCGCAGCAGCTGTCAATGACGTCGTTGCCTGGATACTTCTTGCACTCGCTATTGCACTCTCGGGATCCGACACCTCTTATCTTGTCTCTGTATGGGTGCTGCTTTGTGGAACAGCTTTCATTGTGTTTTCCATTTTTGTATTGAAACCGATACTTTCAGTGATGGCTAGGCGATCCCCCGAGGGCGAGCCAGTGAAGGAGCTGTACATTTGTATCACACTATCAATAGTACTGGCTGCAGGTTTAATCACGGATATAATAGGCATTCATGCACTCTTTGGGGCTTTTGTGGTGGGCATAATAATACCAAAAGACGGTCCTTTTGCTGGCGTGATGATAGAAAAGATCGAAGATCTAGTTTCGGGGCTTTTCTTGCCTCTTTACTTCGCATCTAGTGGATTGAAAACCAATGTTGCAACGATAGAAGGTGCCCAATCATGGGGTTTGCTAGTGCTTGTTATATTCACTGCTTGTTTCGGGAAGATTGTTGGCACAGTTGTTTTAGCAATGCTGTTCAAGGTACCATTCATCGAAGCTTTGGCACTTGGAGTCCTCATGAACACTAAAGGCCTGGTGGAACTCATTGTTCTCAATATTGGCAAGGACCGCAAGGTAATATCTATTTATTTATATATTCGAAATTACTGTCTTGAAAATGCTCCACAACATAGGTATTAATCTTCTCGAATGCAGCTAAAGGTGCGTATTGTTCGATCGCAGGTGCTAAACGACCAAACTTTCGCTATCTTAGTTCTAATGGCATTATTTACAACCTTCATCACAACACCAATTGTGATGGCGGTATACAAGCCTGCCAGAAAGGGAAAGCCCTACAAAAATCGAAGGATTCAGCGACAAGACCTCGATACCGAACTTCGAGTCCTTGCATGTTTCCATAGTACTCGTAACATCCCGACGCTGATCAATCTGATTGAATCGTCTCGAGGGACTAGGAAGAAGGGACAGCTCTGCATATACGCTATGCATCTTATGGAACTCTCTGAACGATCATCGGCTATTTCAATGATCCACAAGGCGCGCAAAAATGGACTACCCTTTTGGAACAAAAAACCTGGGGATCAAAATCAAATGGTGATCGCATTCGAGGCCTATCAACAGCTAAGAAGCGTCGTTATCCGCCCGATGACTGCAATCTCACCACTGAATAGCATACATGAGGATATTTGCACCAGTGCGGACCGAAAGCGAGCTGCCTTGATTATCTTGCCATTCCATAAGCACCAAAGAATAGATGGAACAATGGAATCTTTAGGACACTCATTCCATCTAGTCAACCAACGCGTCCTCCGACATGCCCCTTGCTCAGTCGGAATCCTTGTAGACCGTGGCCTGGGCGGCACCACCCAAGTCGTCGCCAGTGAAGTGTCGTACTCAGTGGTGGTTCCTTTTTTCGGCGGCCAAGATGATCGTGAAGCACTTGCATATGGAATGAGGATGGCTGAGCATCCTGGAATCAAGCTCACCCTTCTTAAATTTACACCCAAACCTGAAACGGCACTTAATCCTCCCAAGGCTGATGTGGGAGCAGAATCCAACAAAGACAACGAGATTTTCTCGCAGTTCCTTAATTTAAGCAAAAGCAGAGAGTCTGTAAAACATGAAGAGATAACAATGGGAAGCAGAGAAGACGTAATTGCAGCTTTGAGATCAATGAGCAACTCTACACTGTTTTTGGTAGGAAGAACGTCTCCCGCAATGCCTTTGTCAGACAGGAGTTCGGATTGTCCTGAACTAGGTCATGTCGGGAGCTATTTAGCCTCATCGGATTTCTCCACTACTTCATCCATTTTGGTTATCCAACAATATGACCCTTCCATAAACGCCATGGAAAAGCCTCTCGATGACATCAATGAGGCTGCAAATAAAGCAGAGCCAACTGCTGTATGAGAGATTCAGAGCTCCAATTGCTTTGATAGATTCCATCCTTGATGGTGAGAAATAAATCTTAGGGAGAGAGAAAAGGTCAACTATTCGTTCAGTTACATGGGCTATGCAATAATGGTTGTTATGATTGTACCTGGGAGGCTATGATTATGTATCCCACATTTTATTAGGAATACTTTGTCATAAAAGTGCACTCGATCATTGCGATTATTGTAATTGGAAAATGAATTATAAAAGGACAAAAAGATAAATGAAAAATTGATCCGGTAAATCAAATAATTTTTTTTATAAAATTTGTTTATGATATCGCATTACTTGGCATTACAACTCTTGTGGTAAGGTCGTTTTGTCTCAAAAATTGGATTCTATCGGGAAATCGCAAAAAATTATAGTTATAAAGGTAATACATTAATTTAATTAAAATTGATTATAACATTATTTACAATTAGGCATAATTGTAAAAAATACCCTCAATATTTATGGGATTTTGAGTTTGAGCCCTTAACCTTTTTTTTTGGATTGACACACTCAACGTTACGATTTTTCAGAAATCAACTCAATTTTAACGGTAAACGTGAGTTGACCGTCAATCTAAAAAAAATTCTTTTTTTTCATTTTGTTTCAATCTTCTTTGTTCTACTCCTCTTTCTCTCTTCCCCTCTAGTTATTATCGTCGTTGTTTCAATCTACCATCAAACAAATACAAAGAATCAATTTATACAATACATCATTCTACAATTCAAAGAAAATTTTAAAAATTTAAATCCATTTTTTTAAATTATGAAAAAATAAATTAATAAAACCTTCACCACCGTCCATGGCACCCTCAATACCGCAAACTCCCACCAACCGCAAAACCTTCAACCCCCACTCTCGACTGCTCTGCTCTCCCTCCCATCATGACACTAGCAAAACCAAGCAACACTCAAACTTGGCCAAGTGAGAATCACTTCACAACGGAACAACAACCATCTAAGAAAATAAAAAGAAAAAAAAATTAATCTAAGAACAAGACTCACTTCGTGTTTTAGGATTCATTAGGTTCGAGGATGAATCTTGCACATCCAATGATGAAAAGAGAGGCAAAGGTGCGAGGAGGCTTCAATGTGACTTTATTTTCCAATCCAATGGCTGGAAAATGAAATCGAAGAGTCGAAAGCTTCAATCTGTTGGATCATATATGCAGTTTTTAAGAAAGCTTTTAGAGAAACCAACGTTAAAATCAAACTTCGGGTTCAAGCAAGCAGGCGACGATGACCCAAATCGACAGTGAGGAGTGAGAGGGAAGGCGACAGTGGTGGGGGTTGGACACAAAAGTGACAACAACTAGAGGGGAAGAGAGAAAGAGGAGACAAAGAAGATTGAAACAAAATAAAAATAATAATTTTGTTTTTGGATTGACGGTCAACTCATATTTACTGTGAAAATTGGGTTGATTTATGAAAAATCCTAACGTTGATTTCTAAAAAATTCTAACGTTGAAGGTGTCAATCCAAAAAAAAATGGTTAAGGGCTCAATCCCAAAAAACCATAAACGTTGAGGGTATTTTCTACAATTATGCCTTAAAATTATTTTTATTCTCCACTATCTCCTATTTAAAATTGGTCAAATAACCCATTTGGTCCTTTTGATAATTGCTATCTAGGTCCCAAGCATTTTCTAAATTAAAACTCAACAGCGATTGAACTTTTATAATGTAGTCCTTGAACTTTAATTAACTATTTTCTCAGGTAAATTACTTAATTGATCTTTAATATATTTTCATATTAACTTCATTAATCTTTATATATTATCCTTGCGGACTCAATTTATTGAAATAAGGTTCCAAAAATGCTTTTTTCAACACCACTTGAAATAGGGTCGTTATAAGGAAACACCAAACCTTTTGACACTAACGTAAATGACAATCAAGCACCTAACCCCAATTACTTAGTCGGGCCACTAGTTCACTTCGAGGCTCATAAAGTGGATAGCGTAATAATAAATTCTCATGCACATTCCAAATATTTATCGATTAAGCTTATTCATCAAAATTCAATCCAATACTCAATCTTTAAACATATCAAAATTTCACCTAGATCATTATTTGTAAGCAATGCTTCAGACAAAATTATTCTCTTGAAAATTCTAAAATCAATTATAAAAATCATAACTATAGAGAAAAGGAGTGAAATAAGATCATATGAAGCATCTATTATTCTAACAAACATCCTAACATAAATCAATGTTACGAATTCTATATAAAGTTTACATTTAGGTTTCAAAAATATTCATTACTAAAAATTACAAATCTCAAAGACATATAAAATAGTTTAACATCTCATCGAGTTAAGATTTCATGCAAACTACATGTATAATGCAAAAATCGAGAAAACAAAACATGCAAAATATTTTTAAAAAAATTAACAAAAAAGAATCATGAAAACTAAATTTTAAAAAATTAACAAAAATCGAGAAGGATTCGAGCTAATCCCGGCTTTCAACCGAACAACCTCCTCCGCTATCATTGTTCACCATATTGCGTCAACTGTGGGCTTTGTAACACCCCTTACCTTAAGTGTGTCATTTCATCACAAGCAAGGGATGTCATATTTGGATACTAATACTAACTCAACTCGATCATCAATTTTAAAACTTTTTTATCATAATTTTACTCTTTTGGAGTTATTCAAATCTTTCTAGGCTTTATTTAATGTTTGGTTTCAAACAAGGACTAATTAGGGCTTATTAGAAACAAAATGAGGTAAATAGGATTAATGTCGTAACATTGGAAAATGGGAGTCATGAAACTGATCTCTTAATGTCGCAACATTGAGAATTGATTATTCTTATGACTCCAATGTGACACTAAAGGTCGAATGTCGAGAAACTGAAGATAGATTGAACAAAACATAACTTAAACACGTAAAACAAGTCGAAACTATCTTCAAACATTTCATAACATATCTAAACACTTTCAGGACTCAAAGTATATTAAATTAGCATCCAAAAACTTCATATAACACATAAGTATATCCATCTATGAAAAATCATCCCAAGGTACAAAATAATATTAGGCTTGCTTGACATTTTTTTGGAACCACTTAGTTACTTTATAACAAAAACTCACATGGTTCTAATCTTATGTACATGCCACTCTATAATGACCCGAAATTCAGTGGTATCAAAAATGCAAATTCGGAACCTCATTTCCATAATCCAAGTCCGTAAATATTAAATAAAAATATTTACAGAGTTATTATGAAAATATATTAAAGTTTAGTGAAGCAATTTGTATTCTAATTTTACCTTTGGAAAGATGATGAATGATACTATTGTTTTGGGAGATAATCTCCAACCTATAAGCTAATCTCATCGGGTTAGGATTATCGAGTTATACTTGAACACATTGTGAATGCTTGGGTTTAATTCTAATTTGTTTATTGTTTCATTCGATTCAGTTTTTATTTAAAAGCATGCATGCTCTAGACATAGATGGATATATGAATTGTTTTTAGACTTAAATAGATTCGGAAAAGATTATTTGAGTTGGATTGCATTCGAATGATATAGGCGAATACTCAAACAAATATTCGTAGCCCTTTAGACATTTAGTTGTGATGCAACACCCTAATCCTTAACCGTTGCCGATTTAGGGTCCTAGAGTATTACCAGGCATTTTACAATCATTAATTTACTATAAACCTCATCTTTAGGCTTAAGAAATCCAAGCATATTATGATCAGCCCTTTGATCGGTGGCTAGAACATAACTCTTAGATTTATTGGTATTAGTTCGACTGGATGAAATTCTTTAATGAGAGCTCTCTTAACCATAGGTGCGAGCATCATTGGAGGAGTAACTCCCTCTACTCTCTGAAAAGTTTCGGCAATAGCACATACTATATTTGTATCACATTACCCTTCATTAAGGCCTCTATTAACATTTGGTTGCTAAGTACCATCAAAATGAACATTCGAGGTTACCAACTCAAAATGAAATTTATACACAAACATAATCTGAGTTAGCAATTTCAACGAAAATTAATTCACCATTCTAGTATCTCAAATCAAACCATTTCTGTTAATAATTCACTATAGTATCATGAATAGTTAATCCAATTCATTCCCAGAATAACATCATACTCATTAAAAGACAGTATGTTACATAAACTCTTTATCTCATTCAAGCAACTTAAATACATCATTCATAAGTCACAGCCTTCAGACACCATATCATGCAGCATTTAACACCTAAATTTTCAGCTTAGTATCATCATAAATTTGCATCCATTTGGACATCATAATAACTTTTAGCAATTTAGCTTCACATTATTCAGACCATTTAATTTTCTTGATCACTTGAATGATTTTCAATTAATATTTGGACGACAATAAACAACCATCGATCAGGCCACATGAATGGTTAAGAAATTAGATAGCATGCTCTAACATTTAGCAACATTATATACAATCAATTTCTTGATGCAAGCACGAGTAGTGTGAACATGAATAATGCGAGCATGGACCTTGCGAGCTTGGAAGATGCAAGGACTTGTGTTGCGAGTACTCATGCTACGAATACTAGAGTTGTGAACACCCATATTGCGAACACTGATATTGCGAACACTAGTGTTACGAGCATGGACGAAGGGCGAGCCTCGCACGATCCAATCGAGCTACTTAGAGGACCCATTACGCGAGCACAAGCCAAGAAATTCAATCAAGCTATTGCGGGTTTAATTAAATGAGTTTGAGAAAACACTTCATGCATTCCATGCATTTCATACAATTCATCATGCATTTCATGCAATGAGCTGCACATTCAACTTTGATTTTAATTTAATTAAATTGTTGGAAAATAAAGATTTAACCATTTAGTTGTTTTTAGTCTATGTCTTAATTATGTTTTGTGTCATTTTGATAAGTCTTTAAATATGTTCTAAGTTAGTTGTTAGTTTTAGTCAAATATTGCTACCCATTTATTATGTCCTAATCAGCATGTTTAATATGTCTTAGGGATATCAATGGTTGACAAACACAAGCTGTTAATGCACCTACCAAAATTTAAAGTGTTGAAAGCATCTCTCCAAAAGAGCATTTCGTGAACAACAAAGTAATTCAATGTTCTCTTCATGTATGGCTGATTGGTTTCATCAAAGGTCTCAAGGTTCTTAAATGCTAAAAGGTTGATCATGGGAACATGAAAAGTGGCTATTTGCGTTACTCAAAAATCATTAATTCACCGCCTACATTTATTCCAAGTGGATGGGAACTTCAGCTAAATTTAAAGAACACCTCTTCCTAGCCAACCAAGCACTAAATCCGGCCAACTACTTTATTGAAGCAACCACCACATTAACTTACAGTGCATTGCAAATTTTGAACGAAATTAAGGGCATTAAATTATTTAAATTGTTTATTAATTCATGGCTTCTCAGCTAGTCATTTGTAAGCTTATAAATATGAGGCTTGGAACATTTTGTAACAACTTTTGATTAATTTTAATCTTATTGTGAGTTTGCAAACTCCTTGTTCTTATTTGACTCAAATTAACTTATTATGTAACCCTTGTGACGTCAATCTGATTCTTTCAAACTTATCACTTCTTTGAAGTGTGGCGTTCACCCTTATACTGATTGGTTCCTATCTAGCTAAATAGAGGGCCACAGTTCTTCTTTTTTTCGTTCTAAGTACTAATTTAAGGATTAGGTCAATATAATTCTATAATATTGATTCGTTCTTGAGTCCTTAAAATCAAATCCAAGCCAATCCATCTATATCATTGCACATCCATCCATCCATTCTCTTTAAAGCCTACCATTCTCATTTCCATCCTTCACCAAATTCATTTACGAACGATACTTTTTAATTTCGATCGGGAACACTCGCAACTCGTAATCATCCTACAAGGATGAGATCGCATCATTTAGTATCAGAGTAGGTTAATTTAAGTAAGTATTCGACGTTGTTATCTCGCCCGAGATTAACATTTGAAAAAAATAAAAAAAGAAAAGAAATTCGAAAAAAATAGAAATCATATTTGCATCCCAAGTGTGAAAATACAAGCTCAAAATTCATATATAAAAAAAAGGAAGAAGAAGAGCTAGTTGAAAGTGTGTAATTTCCCGATTACAAGTCTTTGCTACCATAATAATTTCAGCCACATTTCTATCTTTGTTTGAAGCCTTTCCCTATCACCATATCAACATTCCTACCTTACATCATATTTGAAGTCGATACTACGAGGTTTGTTGTTAAGTCTAAGGAAGTCACGTAAAAACTTTGAGTGAGCAAAGAGTGGAAAAAGGCAAGAGTGCGAAAGAGCGTTAGAGAAGATTAAAAGCCAATACGAGTGCAAACACGAGTGGAGCGATTTCCTTTCCTAGTGGCTCGTGAGGTTTTGTATTTGGTAAGGTACTCATTAACTTTCAATCAAAATCTTTTATTGCTAGTCTTTTCTGTCTTGGAGAGAACATGTCTCGAAGTCCTAATAGAAACGAAGGTGGTGGACCACCAAATTTACAAATGCAAGCCTTGATTCAAGAAATGCAACGAATGCTTTGCACTGAATTGGAACCAATACATGAAAGACTAGGCCAAGTGGAGGAGCATTCTCAACGGGGATGTTCACCTCAAAATCAAAGAAGAGAGCGAGGTCTTCTAAGACCAAGTCAAGAGGATTACTATGATTAAAGTGAAATAGAGAGTTATCAATCCTCCAATCAAAGTTTAAGGCATCAAGGTCAAAGAAATCGAGGCATGAGGGTAGATGATAATATTAGCAATATCAAGATGAAAATTCCTCCATTCCAAGGGAAAACCAACCTTGAAGCTTATTTGGAGTAGGGAAAGAAAATAGAACTCATCTTTGAATGTCATAACTACTTAGAAAAGATAAAGGTAAAACTTGTTGCCATCAAATTCTCTGATTATGCTATTATTTGGTGGGATCAGCTAACCTTGAGTAGGAGAGGAAATGACGAATGACCCGTGTCTACATGGGCTGAAATGAAAGCTATCATGGGAAAGAAGTTTGTACCCGCTCACTATCATCGAGAGTTGTATCAAAGGCTACAAAATCCCAATCAAGGAAACCATAGTGTGGAAGATTACTACAAGGAGATGGAGATAGACATGATACGTGGAAGATCAAGAGGCTACCATAACGAGATTCTTAGCCGGCCTCAATCGAGACATCGTCAACATAGTAAAGTTATAACACTATGTTGAAGTTATTGATATGGTTCATATGACACTTAAAGTGGAGAAGCAATTGAAGAGAAAAGGTACCACCCGACCCCTTTCTAATTTTGTTTCTACATCAAAGTGAGGGCAAGGAACCTACAAAAAGGATACCACTTTTCAATCCAAAGACAATATTAGGACTTTCAAGCCCAATAATTCGAGTGTAGATCCAAGCAAGGGAAAGAACGAGGCTGTGTGAAACTAATCCTGAGACATCAAATGTTTCAAATGCCTTGGGAGGGGCCATATGGCGAACCAATGTCCAAATCAAAATGCCATGTTTATAAGGGACAAGGGTGAGATCAAATTCGAACCCAAGAAAGAAGATGAGCCCGAATCACCTACTGATGAGGAGAATGACTTGGAGTATGATATAGAAGGGGAAATCCTTGTCATTAAACTAAGCTTGAGCATCAAAACCGTGGAGAGTGAGTAGTGTAACGCGTAGGTTTGTGCAAGTGTACACAGTTGTTATCAAGTAATAAGTTAGTATCGAGTTATCGTCTCCACAAGGATTGTATATATGCTAATAAATTAATTGTAAAATTATATTAACAACTTGGTGAACTAAAAACACAATATAGTTGAATGAGTGATGATTAAAATTAAATGTAATTAAACTAAATGCAAATTGATCCCTATTGCAAATTAACCTAAGTATGCAAACTATATGTATGAAATAGATTTTAGCAAAGATTAAACACAATTCACAACAAGTATAATGTAAATAAACTAGGAAAATTACCTTAATTAAACTCAATTCATTATCAACATGCTTAATAACATTCGAAAAAACATTTCATGGCGACTCGACCTTTCATGTTTTTGGAAACTACATTAGGTCCTTTCGGAATCCTTTACTTAGTAAATACGCATTTTACTGATCCTTATTTACTAAGGGTTTCTTAGCATTCGTGTGAGATAATAGGGACGTGTTAGGTTTGAAACAGTTTAATCACACAAATCTAAAAGCTATTTAGATAACAGAGCTTGGTTAGAGTTGTTATGCAACCTACAATTTAATCTGGTTAGGATCTAAATTGAGCATGCACATTTCAATTATGTGTCCGCTAGTCGTCGTCTGGTTAGAATCGCTCAGCTAATTATAGTGCATTTCAATCACGTATGAATGAAATACAGACTTGATATTAATTGAAAACATGATCGATTGAAGCACAAACATCATAAGCATGAATCAAGCAAATATTATTTAATCAAAGAAATTATCCTAGCTTAAATAAAATTAAGCTAACATTGTTGTAAACAAGAAAAAAGAACACATAGCAAACATTTTAAGATTAAATTTAAGAAAAGAAAGAGTAAAACCAAATCAAAGTGGTTGTCACCTAAGACTCTGATCGAAGAGGACTCCTTCGTTCCTTCGCTTCGCTTCTTTGCTGATGGCTCTCCGAGGTGGCCGACCAAGGGCTCTTTAAGAGGCTTAATTAGCTAAAATCTCTATGAAGAGATGATGCTAGGTGTGAGAGATCAGAAATGATAGAAAAGACGAGAGAATTGAGAGAGAGGAGAGAATGTTAAGTGTTGATGGATGATTTGAAATGGTGGAAATAGGGTCTTATTTATATGTGAGGAGTGAGGGTTGGTTTAATAAAAATAGAGAGTTTAAAATCCTCATTCTTCTCAAATGGGTGGCCGACCATCACTCAAGGAATTTGAGTGGAATTATGCTTCAATTTAAAGTAATCTTCATGCCACATCAACTAGGGACTGAGACTTGGTCAACAACAAATCTTCGGGCCAATCTCTGATTTCTTCTAAATTGTATGGACCTTTTGAAATTAAACCAAAAGTGGTTTATTTGGGCAGCCATGTGTAGTCGAAATTGGGCTAAGTCCCTCTTCAATTTGGACTGTTTTGTGATCTAGCAAAATATTTAGTCTTGTCCAAAATAACTTAATTAATTAAGAGACCAAAGAATAAAATTAACCCAATTATTAAACAATTAAATAAACCCAAATTATTAATGAAATATTTTATATTAAATTATTAAATATAATTTCATGTTTTTATCATTTAATTTAATCATGCATGGCCCACTTTGTACCTTAAAAATATATTATGTTTAAATAACCATAAAATAAGTCATTTTATGCATGAAAACTATATAATAAAGCATAAAATCGCACTATGAACGTCACAATAATTGTGTAAGCAAACACTTGTCGATGCAAGTATAGTTGATAGGCTTAAAACTATCATATATCGATTCTAAAGAGATGGTTGTTTATGTTTATAATTGTTGATTCAATTAAAGTTAAAATAAGAGAAATTGTATGAATAATGTCAATGCAACTAAAATAAAGAGTGTAGAAATGAATGAATTAAACTGTCAGAGCAAATATTGCAATACTGTAATAAGATATATCGAAGCAAATTAATAAGAAATGCAGTGAAAGTTTGAAGATAATTTGTCGATGCAATATAAGAAAATTAAAGAAGTAAAAACAATGATAATGGAATGGGGGATCCTTGACTTGATAAGTCGGCAAACCATTAAATGTGACCACAAGGTAAATAATAGATAAATTGTCACCGCAATTAAGCTTAATGAGATTTTACCAACCTCGACTTTCCTATTTATCAAAGACCCAAATACTCACGTTAATCACACCTTCCAATGCTGGCAATGCTTTGCATTCAAGAACAAGTGGCCAGAATTCCTTCGTTCCCTAAGCAACATTCGTTGTCTTGCTTGTTAATTTAATTTGTCACTGCACTTTCCAGTGTCAGTAACTACAATAGCACTTCCGTGATCAAGCAATTAAATCCAAAGGTAAACATATAAGAGAAAATTGAGTAGAAATCAAATTAGATCTAAAATTAAAAGGTACTTCCATACACATTTAACTTCATCAGAATTTATCAGCGTTTGAGAGGAAATAAAGAACAAGTTGAAGCGTTCTATTCCTTGCCTACTAGAACTCTTTCCTAATGCTCCTCTTGTGTTGCACTTAGGAACACTCCATTTCAGGAGCGAGATTTGCCTTCTCGTCACAATCAGTTCACCCTCGAAGAAAGCTAAGCTACCATGGAGGCAAGCTTAAAGAAAAGATAAAAAACCAATTTGATTTTTGTCCCGAGCTTCAAGATTCCTCTACCTCCTTTTTTCTCTTTTCTTTTTTTCATTAGTATTTATCTTTAATGCCAAATATAGGTGTCCTTCTTCTTCAAATCTAACTTCCTTACAGCTGTACAAGTTAGTTAATCTAGCTGTACATTCACGCAAATCTGGTGCATTCAGCAAGCAGTTAAAGGTTGTTGCGACATCTCTGGACACAAATTTAGATTTTAATTCACCGTGAAAACCTTGATATTCTCAAGCACTAGTACTTTTGGATATGTTCATGTGGCGATAGGTTTAGGCGCAATTTTGGATTCTAAATTACGGTGACAACCTTGGACACTTTCCCGCGTTGATCTTTTGGGACAAATTCCTGTATTGACATCTTTAGACGCAAAACTAAACACTAAATGTGGTGACATTAGTAGCAAAAGTAGGACAAAATTAACCAAACATCACTGACTTAGAAAATGCAATTACTGAATATAAAATGCAAAATGCATGCTAAACATGATATAATGGGAAAAAATTATACTTTAAATAAGGAGAAATTAATGGTCTTTTCTAATGCTATCACACCCCCAAACTTGAGTTTTTACTTGTCCTCAAGTAAACAAAAGCTAGCAAGGTCATAGCAAAAATCTTGTCGAAGCAATAGTCATTCTAGCAACTTGAATTTTCTGAGATCCTAATGTATAAATTACATTCACATGATAGAAAATTGCACTAACAATTTATAGGTTTGAATAATCAAAATTGCAACTTCACCAATGCTAGCATCACGCTCTAAATCATAAGTTCTCTTGACCAACACAACATTTGTTATATAAACATAATATATATATATATTTT
The DNA here is from genome assembly GCA_005610355.1 of Gossypioides kirkii. Taxonomy (NCBI): domain Eukaryota; kingdom Viridiplantae; phylum Streptophyta; class Magnoliopsida; order Malvales; family Malvaceae; genus Gossypioides; species Gossypioides kirkii. Next base: position 24,929,867 of record CP032245.1, read on the forward strand.
TTCAACTGAGGGATGTCATTGCATTACTATACCCTTGTTCCCAAGAAGTAACGATGAGGTGCAACAAACCCCCAGGGAGTATGTAATTGCGCTGACACACACTCCTACAGTGACAGCCTTTGGCTAGATTACTTTTTCTAACACTTGCATTGGAGTGTTCCCCCTTGATAAGTCACAATGAACCCACATTGGAGTGTCTTTTATTAATAGTTCTAATTATATATACATAGCTGCAGATGGCAAGTTATTCCAAGATTCAATTAATGATACTACTCATTTATTACTAATGCAATTTCAACCATTCATCCAATAATAGAAGGATACAACATTCAATCACATCCGTCCAATTCATGTATTAGCATCTCACATAATTCAAGATTTAAGCATCAAATGAAAAATTTGTAGCCACATTTTTCATACATACTTTCATTAAACTAAAAAGGATAAATTTTTTAGAAATGTGGGTGCAATTGCATTTCCAATCCATATACATTCCCCTCAACTTAAAGTTTGCATTGTCCCCAAGGTACTGACATTAATATACAAATATACATGGAAATGCAACTACAATGCAAATGCATTGACAAATAAAATGCAGGAACAATTAAAATGTGATAACAATGCAATTATAACTAAATGATATGCAACTAAATTTCGTACTGAATAAATTAAAGACTAACTCAGTGATGTGCAACCGAAGATGTGGCTGCTTTGGTCTTCTTCTACTTTTTGTGGCGCTCCTCCATGCGCTTCTTCTTATCCTTACACTTGCATTTTCGTTCTCTTGGCTCAACCGGGTCAACAGATTGCTCCTCCATATTTGGTTGTCTGCTGGCTTCATCGACGGTGACATCAGAAGGATGTATTTCAACAAAAGGCGCCACATAGGGCACTATAGCCAAAAAATAAAATCCTCATTGTTGACTGTCACTGCCTCGGCCTGATTCTCATCAGGGTACACCAGTTGTTCATTAATTGCACCCACATCTTTGGGTGTGGCGACAAATTCTTCGGGCAAATCTGGCGCGACAAAAATTTCTTCCTTCCCTCTTTCTTTTCGTTCTTCCTTTTCCTCCTCCTTCTCTTCTTCTTTCTCTTCCTCAATACCCATAGATTCCACAGTCGTGTGTTCCTCATCAGCATTGGCTTCCTTTTCAGCCATATTTGCTCCTAGGCTGTTGGAAAATTCATCTTCAAAAAGGCTGGTAATATTACAGAAACAATCTTCAACATCCTTTGAATTCACGTCCTAGTTCTCATCATCAGATATATGGATCATTTGAGGAGAAGCAACAGATTGGTCCTTCCCTTCCGAAGTAACTCTTTCAATTGATGGCATTGCCTCTCTGATGATAGGAGGAAACACTAGGAATTCTGGTAGAGGATGCTTACTATGTTGCGTAATTTGTGACAATTCCATTATTTCATGCCTTGGTGTAGGCATAGAATAAATTTTGCGATTGCTCTATATCCTCAACTGTGGCGACAAGTTTGATTTCCCGCACACTGATTCTATCAACCAACAGCTCGATCTTTGCAATTTTCATCCATAATTGAAGATCTGTGGGGCCACGAGGTTATTTTTCTTCCTTCTTTCCTTTCTTTAGGGCAACTTCTTTCACCACAGGGGTCTCCTTCCCCCTGGTCATATGCTCTACCGACACATCATTGATTAGTCCCTTATTGTCCAAGAACTCCTTTCTCTCACATGGTATAACACCTCGTTGTCGACATAATTACATTATTAGAGAGGGGAATGGCAAAATACCTTTTGGTTAGCTATGCATTCTGCAATCTCCTGATGCAAGATTGCACTGACATCTATTCTATGACCTTTAATAATCGAATGGATGAGACACATTCGATCTAATGTCACCGTGGTGCTGTGAGTTGAAGATAATAATTGGCAATTAATAAAGTGTAACCAAACCTTGCTTTGTACGGTGAGGGATCAACAATGCATGGTATAGTTATTGGGGTTGTTACCTATCCAGATGGCACCAACAACGCATATATCACTCATTAACATGTCAGCGCCCTCTTCAGTCAGTTGTTCTATCAAGGCGATATGTTCATCTTCCTCAGCTTCAATGTTATACAAGGAATTGATGTGTAAAGTACTCCAGGGCACCAGTCCCTCTCGAACAAAAACAAACTCTTGATCCTTATCAATCAAGTTAGCATAAAATTCCCTAACGAGGGATGAAGAGTATCCTTCAGGATGGGTACAAAACGTTTCCCACCCTTGTCACGAAATGGTCCAGTGGACTTGTTTACCTAGAGTGAAAAGTGGTGATAGTTGGAACCCCTGTTCTGGATGACAGTTCCGCTTTAACATGATATCATGAAAGTGATCCTTAGTAGCCTTAGTAAGGAACAAGACTGGTTCTTTGATCAGCGGTTGCTCATTATCACGATCCATCGTAGCAGAAGATTCGACGACTGATTTGGAAGGGGTTTTTGATCCTCTCGTTCGTGCCATGATTCTATGATATAAAGAGAATAAAAGTTGCAGGATATTTGAAAGCTTAAGAAGAGAAGTTTTGCAGCAACAATGAAGATTGTGGTTGTGGAGAACATTGTCGACACAGTGGGGTGTTCTTATAAGGAATTAAAAAGAAAGATGGAAAGACGTGTTGGTAGCCACTATAGGGATAGGATGCTGTGTCTGCATCCAATAAATGCAATGACACGGATTGTCCTTTTCCAAATTAATTCGATGGTTGGGGAGAAGGGTGAATCAAACGTTATGATTCTTTCCTAAAATGCTGCACTGTGATAAGTTAGTAATTAATTTGCGTCGACAAGAAGGGTTTTCTATGCGTCAACAAAAAATGTAGCTTTTATTCCGGTAAAATAACTAAAGAAGATAACTGAAATAAAATAAAATATGAAAAGTAAATGGAATAAGTGTAATGACAAATTAAGAAAATGTGACCAGATTAATGGTCTCGTTCTGCTCGTGGTCGTCTGGGCTAAGATAATGCTTCAACCGTTGGCCATTTACCTTGAACTGGTGCCTATCATTTAAGTCTTTAATTGTCACTGCATCATGAGGAAATACTTCGACAACTTTGAATGACCCTTACCATCTAGAACGCAATTTTCCAAGATGCAATTTTAAGCGCGAATTAAATAAAAGTACCAACTGACCTGTAGAAAATTGTCGCTGCAAGATGATTTTGTCGTGCCATCTCTTAGTTTTTTCTTTGTATATGGAAGCATTCTCGTATGCATTTCATCGAATCTCCTCTAATTCAGAAATCTCCAACACTCTCTTCTGTCCAGCAGCATCATAATCCATATTTACTTGCTTAATTGCCCACATGGCTTTATGTTCAAGTTCCACTGGTAAGTGATAGGATTTCCCAAACACAGGCTGATATCGTGACATTCCCAATGGTGTCTTATATGTTGTACGAAGCACCCACAATACATCATTTAGCCTTGAAGACCAATCTCGTCCAGATAGATTCACCACCTTTTCAAGGATATTTTTAATTTGGGATTGGATACTTCAGTTTGGCCATTCGTTTATGGATGATATGTGGTTTTCTTTCGATGTTTAACACCATAACATTTTAATACGGTCGCAACTTGATTGCAATGAAAATGAGTGTCTTGGTCACTAATTAATGCTTTAGGTGTGCCGAATCGAGTGAGGATGCATGTGTGAAAGAATTTTAATATTATTCAGCGTCATCTTTAGGGACAGTAATTGCTTCGACCCATTTAGAGATATAATTGACAGCGACCAGAATATAAACATTTCCAAAAGAATTGGGAAACGGTCCCATGAAATCCATACCCCATACGTCGAAAAGCTCAACTTCCATAATGGGCTGTTGCAGCATCTCGTTGCATCGAGAATCGATCCAGTGCGCTGACACTTATCGCTTTGTTGAACAAAGTTGTGGGTGTCTCGAAACAATGATGGCCAATAAAATCCTGACTGAAGCATCTTTGCAACAGTCCTAACACCACTAAAATGACCTCCATATTGAGCATCATGGCAATGCTTTAGGATAGGAAGCATTTCTTCTTGAGGGACATAGTGACGAATAATATTGTTGGTGCATACCTTGAACAGATATGGCTCATTACAGTAATACTTTGTAGTATATCGAAGAAATCTTACATTCCTATGACCAGTTGCACTCAGTGGTAGTTTTCCATAGACCAAATAATTGACAACATCTGCGTACCATGAGGATACGTTGACAGAAAAGAGCTTCTTGTCTGGAAATGCGTCGACAATTTGTGAGGTATTACCATCTTCACTCTCGAATTCCAAATGAGATAAATGATCTGCTACTTGATTTTTTGATCCTTTTCGATCCTTAATTTCAATATCGAATTCTTGTAACAGCAGGATCCATCGAATCAATCTTGGTTTGGCATCTTTTTTGGCAAAGAGGTATCTCAATGTAGAGTGATTAGTATATACTGTAACTTTTGCTCCGACAAGATACGAACGAAACTTGTCGAATGCAAAAACTACTGTCGATAACTCTTTCTCTGTGGTTGTATAATTGACCTGCGCTTCAGTAAGAGTTTTACTAGCATAATATACTATATGAAATACCTTATCTTTGCGTTGACCAAGCACTGCAGCTATTGTATAGTCGCTCACATCACACATAACTTCAAACAGTTGTGAACAATCCGGGGTGACGATAATAGGTGTCTGCACTAATTGCTGCTTAATTTTCAAAAATGCTTCCATATAGACAGCATCAAACATAAATTTTTTATTTTGCTCCAATAATGAGCAAAGAGGTTTTGCAGTTTTCTAGAAATCTCGAATGAATCATCGATAGAAACTTGCATGACCTAGAAAACTGCTTATTCCTTTAACATTATTAGGTAGGGGTAACTTCTTAATGATCTCCACCTTTTCCTTGTCCACTTCGATGCCCTGACAAGAGATACGACGTCCAAGGATAATGCCTTAAGTTGCCATGAAGTGGCATTTCTCCCAGTTTAGAACCAAATTAGTGTCCTCACATTGCTTTAAAACTCTAGCTAAATTGTCAGCGCATTTGTCAAAAGTGTGACCATAAACAGAAAAATCATCCATGAATACCTCCAACGAGTCTTCAATCATATCTGAAAAAATTGCCATCATGCACCTTTAAAATGTGGCTGGTGCGTTGCATAGACCAAATGGCATTCGGCAAAAAGTAAAGGTACCAAATGGACAAGTGAAAGTCGTTTTAGATTGGTCTTCCGACGTAATTTCAATCCGGTTGTAGCCAGAATAACCATCAAGGAAGTAGTAATAGGCTTTACCAGCAACCCTGTCCAGCATCTGATCAATGAAGGGAAGTGGGAAGTGATCTTTTTTTGTAGCAGCATTCAAACGGTGGTAGTCTATGCAAACTCGCCAACCTGTAGCAATACGAGTAGGAATTAATTCATTCTTGTCATTACTTACCACCATAATACCACTCTTCTTTAGAATGCATTGGACTGGGCTCACCCATGTACTATCAGAAATTGCGTAAATAATGCCCGCATCCAACCATTTGATGATCTCATTTTTAACAACTTCCTTCATTTTTTCATTTAACCTCCTTTGTTGCTCAATTGACTGCTTTCCCTCATCCTCCAACCTGATTTTGTGCATGCAGAAAGAGGGACTAATACCTTTGATATCCGTAATGCTCCAGGCGATGCCACGCTTGTGTTGCTTCAGTATTCAGATCAATTTCTCCTCTTGACTTGCGTTGAGATTTGCGGAGACAATTATTGGCAGGGTATCTTTGTCACCAAGGAAAACATACTTTAAATGTGTTGGCAATGGTTTCAACTCCAAGGTCAGAGCTTTTTCAAAAGAAGGCTTAAATACAAGGAGCTTTCTATTGGTCAGATCTAAGGATTCCATCTGCCAACCATGTCTAATCTTAACAATATTTGCTTCATCCTTGTAATCGTAATCAGTCAAGAAATTATCTTCAATTGTCACCACAAGTTCTTCTAAAGCTGCTGTATTACGCTCATGAAATTCTTCCGCAATTAATTCGTCCAGTGCATCAATATGGTGACATTCCTCTTTACTCTTGCAAGGAATTGCTTCAAAAACACTGAAGGTAACGTGTTCATCATTGTGTTGCATAATTAACTTGCCTTTGGATACGTCTATAAGAGTGTGACCTATAGCAAGAAATGGGCGTCCCAAGATTATTGGCATCTCCTTATCAGCTTCGCAATCAAGAATAATGAAATCTACTGGGAACACAAACTTATCTACTTGGACGAGAATATCTTTGATTTGCCTTTTAGGTTGCGCCAAAGATCTATCCGCCAGTTGCAATGTCACTATAGTAGGCTTCAGGTGACCAATTCCCAATTTCCAGAATGTTGATAGTGGCATAAGGTTGATGCTTGCTCCTAAATCACAGAGAGCTTTTCCTAACTAATAATTTCCAATGGAGCACGAAATTGTAAAACTACCAGGATCTTTCATCTTGGGTGGTAACTTATTTGTCAAAACAGCACTACAGCCTTCTGTGAGGTGTAATTGTCTCGATGTCGGTTAACTTCATTTTCTTGGATAAGAGTTCCTTCATAAATTTTCCATAGCTAGGAATCTATACAAGAGTATCGACAAGAGGTATATTAACATGTAATTATTTCGGGTAGCCAAAAACTTCTAATATTCTCTGTCATTTTCTTTTTCCTTAAATCTTTGTGGAAATGACAAAGGTATTGAAACATTAGGTTGTTGTGTCATAATTGGCTACATCAACATTGGCAGTTACGTTGACAATTTTATAGGTCGAATGGTTGGCATGGGAGTAAGAACCGATGGCTCCTCTTCTTTAGCTCTACTGCTTCTTCTTCAGGTATAACTTTTCCTCGTTGCTCTACTTCATTTGCGTCCCAGGTGCTATATTAGAATTGCTACTTTGTTCAATAGTTTGCTTTCACTCCAAAGAGTAATAGCTTTGCAATGCTCCTTCCCCTTTTGAATTGGATCTTCAGTATCACTAGGTAAGGCACCTGGTGGTCTCGTGCTTAAATTAGAAGCTAGTTGTCCTACTTGTTCTTCCAATGCTCGGATGAAAGAAGAATTTCCTTGCACAATAGCTTCAGTTCTTGTTATGTGTTCACGCATCAGAGCTTCAAGGGAAACTAATGGATCAGCTCGTGGTTGAGAGTACTGTTGTTGCTGTTGTTGATATTGTCCTTGCATATTCAAATTTGGCATTGTAGTCTGTTGTGGTTGCATACGAGTATGTGGCTGCATTTGATCATGATGTGCATACGTCTGAGGACTGTGGTTGTAGTTTTGCTGTTGTTGATTGTAACTCCCCTGTCGAAAATTTCCTTGGCTTGAGGAATTTCCACATCAAAATGTGGATGCATTTTGATTCCCCCAAGGTTTTTTATACCTAGTTGAACTGTTGTAGGAGTTATCATACGAATTTCCTTTGATGTTATTGACATAAAATGCATTTTTTGCATGCTGTGGGCAATCCTTGTAGCTATGATTGTCACCGCAAATTTGATAACAAAATGTCGGGACATCCAATTGCTAGGCAACTTGAATGGGAGCAACTTCACTCGTCCTCTTCATGTTTTTAATCATGTTAGCCAATGAAGATACTTGTGCACTCAAAGATTATATAGCATCTAATTCAATAACTCCAGGATTCGTTTTTACTTGAGCAGCTCGAGAAATTGGGTATTGATAGTCATTCTAAGCGATTCTTTCCAAAATTCTCATAGCTTCATCATAGATGCAGTCCAACAATTTGCAGATGCATCGACAAGATTTCTTATCTCCGCATTTAATCCATTGTAGAAAATTTAGATTTTCATTTCTTGTTGGACTCCATGCATGGGATAACGTCGAAGCCAAGTCTTGTAATGCTCCCATGTGGTATGCAGATTCTCATCATCCAGCTGGTGATAAGCAGTAATATCATTCCTCAATCGAGCATTTATCGTGGGTGATTAAACTGCAAAACAAATTGAGTCGCAAGTGCATTCCACGATGTAATCGATCCAGTAGGTAATCCAAGGAACAGATACGAGCCTTCCTTGCAATGAATAAGGAAACAGTTACATCTTCAAAATGACATCAGGAACACCATGCTGACTAAAACAAGCACAGATTAGTAGAAACGATTTAAGATGCTCTCTCGCATCTTCATGAGGCAAACCAGCATATTGCCCATTCAAATTTAACATTTGAAACATAACCTATTTTAACTCCAAATTTCCAACTTGGATAGCTGGTCTAACAACCCCTGGCTGCAAATCATTTAGCACGGGAACAACAAAGTCCTAATCGTTCTGTTTTGCATTTGTTCTTCTTGTGGCAACGGTGGGTTGTTTAAATTCTATGGTTGTATTGGAGGGACAAGATTTTTTGGCGGCAACTATGGTATGGAATCATTTCTAGGCAAAGCCATATTCCTTTGCTTTTGTCTTCTTGTTCTAATGGTTCTCTCGATTTTCGGATCTAAGCCAATAATATTTCAGGATTTCTCCTAGAGGTCATTAAACACCTAAAAGAAAATTAAAAATGTCAACAAAAATTGAAACAAATCAGTAACAAATAAAAGTTAAGAAATAAAGAATAATTGCAGCTACAAAAATAAACATCAAACAAACGCCATCCCTGGCAACGACGCCAAAACATTATCGCGCTATGAACGTCATAGCAATTGTGCAAGCGAACACTTGTCGATGAAAGTATAGTTGATAGGCTTAAAACTTTCAGATATCGATCCCACAAAGATGGTTGTTTATGTTTATAATTGTTGATTCAGTTAAAATTAAAATAAGAGAAACTGTATGAATAATGTTAGCGCAATTAAAATAAAGAGTGTAGAATGAATGAATAAAACTGTCAAAGCAAATATTGCAAGATTGTAATAAAATATGTAGAAGCAAATTAATAAGAAATGCAGTGAAAGTTTGAAGATAATTTGTCAATGTAATTTAAGAAAATTAAAGAAGTAAAAAACAATGAAAATGGAATGGGGGATTGATAAGTCGACAAACCACTACATGTGACCACAAGGTAAATAATAGATAAATTGTGGCCGCAATTAAGCTTAATGAGATCTTACCAACTTCAAATTTCCTATTTATCAAAGACCTAAATACTCACATTAACCACACCTTCCAGTGCTGGCAATGCTTTGCATTCAAGAACAAGTGGCCATAATTCCTTCATTCCCCAAGCAACATCGGTTGTCTTGCTTGTTAATTTAATTTTTCACTGCACTTTCCATTGTTAGTAACTAAAATAGGATTTTCGTGATCAAGCAATTAAATCCAAAGATAAACAGATAAGAAAAAATTGAGAAGAAATCAAATTAGATCTAAAATTAAAAGGTACTTCCATACACATTTAACTTCATCAGAATTTATCAACCTTAGAGAGGAAATAAATAACAAGTTAAAGCATTCTATTCCTAGCCTACTAGAACTCTTCCCTAATGCTTCTCTTGTGTTGCACTTAGGAACACTCCTCATTAGGAGAGAGATTTGCCTTCTCGTCACAGTCAGTTCACCCTCCAAGAAAACTAAGCTGCCATGGAGGCAAGCTTAAAGAAAAGATGAAAAATCGAATTGAGTTTTGTCACAAGCTTCAAGATTCCACTCCCTCCTTGTTTCTCTTTTTTTTCATCAATATTTGTCTTTAATGCCAAATATAGGTGTCCTTCTTCTTTAGATCTAACTTCCTTACAACTGTACAAGTTACTTAATCCAGCTGTACATTCACATAGATCTGGTGCATTCAACAAGCAGTTAAAGGTTGTCGTGACATCTTTGGATGCAAATTTAGATTTTAATTTGTTGCGACAATCTTGATATTCTCAAGCACTGGTACTTCTGGATATGTTCATGCGGTTACAGGTTTGGGTGCAATTTTGGATTCTAAATTGTGGTGACAACCTTGGACAACTTCCTGCGTTGATCTTTTGGGACAAATTCCTGCATTGACATCTTTAGACGCAAAACTGAACACTAATGTGGTGACATTAGTAGCAAAAGTAGGACAAACTTAACCAAACATCACTGACTTAGAAAATGCAATTACTAAATATAAAATGCTAAAATTGCATGCTAAACATGATATAATGGGAACAAATTATACTTTAAATAATGAGAAATTAATGGTCTTTTCTAATGCTATCACTCGCCCCGAGTAATGTTCATGCACGACAAAGGTCTTGCTAAGGCAAAATTACTAAATGTGTAAGCAACATCAATCTTTGTCTCATAATCAAGCATCAACAAATTGTCTCATAATCATGCATCAACAAATTCATGTTCATAGATATTCTTTATTAATAAGTAGTTCACATGCAAACATTATTCAGAATTTTATACTAAGTGTCAAGATTTGTCAACATGAATCATGGATTGTATGTATGTCATAATCATAGATAACATTCTTCATTCAACATAATTTCTTATCAATCTAAACAAAACAATCATAAGGCTTATTTGCAATCTTTATATGTTGAACTTAGTACTTCTTCTCCACTAATGTAGGTGACATAATCATCAAATCAATAGGTCTTTTATAAGGTTGTAATAGGACTCGATTAAAGGTGGGGATTTAAGAGATGTGAAATTTCGGTTTCAAAATCTTAACCTTTAGCTTTGTCTTGGATCTTTCGAAATAAAACCTTCTTATTTGAATGAACTTTGGAACACCCCCAAACTTATTTTGAACTCATGCTCATACATTTTTCTTTCAGAGATTGAGCAAACTTTTCTTCCCTCTTTCTTTCTCAGTTCTTTTTTTTTAAGCATGAGCACGTACATCTTTTAGAAATTTTCCTCAAATGTTGATCACCAAGACAACTTTAGTCAAGATGGATGCACAAAATAGGATAACTTAAAAAAATGGTAATGTGGCTTAATATGTAGGTACATGAAAATAAACATGCCATTAAGCTTAAAATTACTATTTCAAGGGTTTATTATCATAAGGTTAGCCTGAAAAGGCTTAAACGATCCAAAGAATAGTGCCTATATCATTTTAGATTTTTATGTCTCCTAGGATTTCGCCTTAAGAAAGTTACTAAGTCAATGCTAAAGATATAAACCTTCATGCATATCTAATCTCAAGAGAAACTAAGTTTTCATGGCTAACATTTCCTAAGACTAAGATCATACAATCATTTCATCATTCATGATAACATATATTCAACTCATGTAGAATCATCATTAATGCTTGCATTCAAACTATCTTTTAAAAAAAATTCTCTAAGCTTTCATTTATTAAAACATACTTACGAAAAAAATGATTGAAACATACTTGAAAAAAATTTGAGCAATTTATTTGCCTTACCTCCCCTTTAAAAAGATGCAATGTCCTTATTGCAAGAACAAAGTAATGAATGAAAATTGAATACCAGGTAGGGTTGTAAGAAAAGAGAGGTGAGTCATTAAGACTGCTTAAATACCAAATCTTTCTTAACAATCCAATCCTAGACATGTTTATTCCCATTACCACATCACTTAGTCTTTTTCTTTCTAAAGAGGTGTTAAGCTTATTCATGCTTACTATGTTTTATTATGTGAAAATAAAATCCTAATTACGAAAGAAATAAATTCCTAAGGACCTAAAAACAAATAAATAAATAAATAAGACAAGAATCCCTCTTTTATTTTTCCGACTCATTCCCTTTTTCTTCTTTTTCTTCAGTTCCATCTTCACTTTCATAGTCGTTATCTTCCTTCCATGTCTCGAAGATAACATCTGGGAACTTAGGAACAAAAGTGTTAGAGATATTCTTAAAAGTATTTCAAATTGATTCATCTCTAATCTTCGCATATTTCCAGTAAGTTTGTTGTTGATTGTGCATGAACTTGCACATATCCATCATGATAGACAACTCCGATTTCTTTGAAATACTTGTAAAATTCGACATTGGAGTTGTAAATTCAGGTTCAACACTTGGCTCCACTGGTTCATCTTCTAGCTTAACATTTGGTTCAGGGTTTGTAGGTTCCTCAATCGATTTAGGACTATTTGGTTCCTCTTCAGTTTCTACTTCTTTAGTGTCAGCAACTGAATCAGCTTCAGTTTTAGTTTTAGTTTTATTTGATGAATCATCAGTTTCTGGCTCAGTTCTCTGTTCTTGCTCGCCTTGGTTTAGTTCATGAACCTTATCTACTAACCTTTCAAGATCATAGTTTGTAATGCACCCTTGAACATATTGCCCCTTGAAATTTGTTTATGTAACATGGGCCCTTAAGCAAAGTGAAGTGATTAATGATGGGAAATAGGAACTTCTTGTCTTTTTTTTGGTAGAATCATACATCTTCTTGAGAATAATTTTCCCAACATTAATGGACTTTTTTGTCAAAATCGCATACAACCATACCTTTGCTACCGATTTTAAGTATTCCCTTCGGCAAGAATGGCTCCCATACTTTCTTATAATCCATTGGGATCCCAGATTTGTCACAACAATAAGTACTTGTTGAAAAAAATCCCAATTGATATTGTTCATTTTAGGGTAGTACTCATCTTCTTTAACATCAAGTAAGTTAAACAAATCATTGATGGACTTAAAAGTAAGAGGTACCTTTTTCTTTCGAAAAGTGACTTCAGTAGCATCTAGTAGAGTCAAACTAGCATAAAACTCTCGAACTAGTTCATCATCGGGAAGTGAACGAGCATCACAAAATCTTTCCCACTTGAGAGCCTTGATTTTCTTTCTAATCGGCATAGGAACAACCATCAAATCATGACTCTTCAAGTTAAAACCTTTTTTCGGCATCAAAGGTTAGTACTTGAAGATTGAATCAAATCTCTCTTTCACTTCTTCATCGATCATAATCGGGTTTTTAGGAGTAGTCTTCGAAGATTTAGTTCTTTTGCGAGAAATGATATTTTTCCCTAAAATTTGGCAAAGTTTGGGCACAAGGGAGAGAAGAGAAATTTGTAAGGTGGTGTAGGGACTTATTGCGGTGACAACCTTGCGATAGCAAGGATGGTGCAATGGTGACAACAGCATGCGATAGCAACAGTGATGTGTGGTGACAACGATGGTGCTCTGGCAAACTCCTTGCGGTGGTAATGGGTGGTTTCGATAATAAGGGAAGAAAAGCTAGGGTTTTCTTCGGGATTTGAGGCTAGCAGCATAAGGGGGAAAATTTAAGGATTTCTAAGGTTTAAGTAAACTGCTTTGAGGGATGTGAAAAATAGTGTGATGACGAGGGGTTTATATAGGGAAAATTAGGGCAACATGTAGAAAAAAATTAGCTACATTAGGGTTACTTGGGTGGCAAGAAATAGAAGTGGCGTCAATGCATGGGTATTTTCCCTCCTTTTTGTTATCTTGGGCCTCAAACTCAAACTATATTTACAAATTCAACTTAAAAACAAACTAATTAGTACTTAGGCCAAATTTGACCCTGTTTATTAACATAACAATTAAAATTAAAATTAAAACAACAAAAATGAAACTTAAAAAATTTTTAAAACCTAATTAGAAAATTTCTTCTCAACAAATTACATTAAATTAATTCCTAAGAAAGGTTGGAGGGGTCACAACGGTCCCGCTTAAGTTCCAATCTCCTTAGATAGAATTAATTAAATGTACTAAGTTAAGAAAAATAAGTTCTAATTATTTATTTATTTACAAATGAGTTCATGAAAAATCAAGGGTCTATTAAATTGAACGAGGATTCAATTCGCTCAACTTCACCATCCCAATAGTGCTTGAGACATTTACCACTAACTTTAAACGTACCTCTGTAATTATCGTATAGTCAACGGCTCCATAAGGATAAACTCGGTTGATGGTATAGGGTCCTTTCCATTGGGACTTGAGCTTCCTAGAAAATAACTTCAACCTTGAATTAAACAACAACACCTTTTGACCTTTTTTAAACTCACGAGGATGAATATGATTATTGTAATAGCTCATTTTTAGCAGTATCGAAAACAGTGATTTCAGGATCACAACTCCAACGAGTCAAGTCGTAAATTTCTTTATTTTAATATTTATGACGTCCCTGACATCGTATTAAAATTTGGTTGTGAAATCGTAATGATTAGTTGATTAATTTAATAGGAAGGATTAAATTGTAAAAGGTGCAAAAGTAGAGTTGGTAAGGTAAAAGGGCCAAATGAATAAATTAACCTAAAATATTAAAGTGGGTGACTTATCATGAGATATATTGATTATAAGTAGGATTAATTAAGTTAAATGAGTGATTAGTAAAACTATTTATGAAAGTCCAAATATTTACAAAATTGTCATTGACTATATATATGAAATTAAAATAGAAAAATGACATATTTTCACCTATTTCTTCATCTTCTCCACGACAAGACTAAGAAAAACTAGGGTTTTCCATTGTTAACTTTTGAGCTTGATTTAGGTATGTAAACCTTAATCGTTTTTAGTAATTTTTATGTTTTCGATTCCGTATTAGCTTAATATAGCTTATCTAAGGACTAATTTTTAAATCTATCAAATATTGTGAAACTTGTCAATTGTTGAATATACTAGTTCTTGAAAGCTTTTGATGAATTTGTATGTCTGATGTTTGGGTTGGATCTTTTTGTAAAGTGATTTTGGATGAAATTAGGGTTTAAGGACTATAATGTTAAATAGTGACATTTGTGTGTATTTGGTGTGAAATAGATGAAGTCTAGGGGCTTGTGGAGACCAATGATTATTCGGCTGATATTGGTTGTGTAAGAGAAAAAGTTATTTTGCATGTATCGTGTTTAGGGACTAAAATGAATAAAAGTAAAAGGTAAGGGGTAAAATGTAATTTTACCAAAAAAGACTAGATTGTGTTAAATGAATTGATTGTGTGATTTAGTGTAAGAAATTTAATGATTTGTGGATGTAGACTACGATCGAGCCACCGATCGCGAAAAAGGAAAATTAACAGAATAGTCCATAGAGTTCATCCACGACCGCAATCCAATCTGTTAAGTTCGTATTGTTAAAATTCCAATATAAATTGAACATTCTTGTACTTGTATATAACTTTCATGAATTGAGATGGTGATTGGAAACGCAGAAGATGGGAACAAAGGAAAGGAAGAGCTAATTGGCCTTGAGCCGAAAATTTTAAAAGGACCAATGACGAGGATCCTGTGATTGTCACGGATTCTTTTGTCATTGCGAGTATTAAATGAGAAATGAATCCTATACGGATTAAAGGTCTGATGACAAGGATCTTGCAATTGTCATGGATTCTTTTTTCATTGTGAGTATTAAATGAGAAATGATTCGTATACGGATTAAAGGTCAGATGACGAAGATCCTGCATTTGTTGTAGATCTCTTATGGCATCGTGAGTTATTAATTCGAGCCTATGATGGCCAAGATAAAAGGTCTAATGTCGAAGTTTCCTCCTTTATGGAGAATTCTCTACGACATCGTGAATAATCAAATGTGAATTGAATCCAATATTGAATGCATATAACTTACTTGGTTCGGTTGAGTTTAGATGTACAACTCTTGAAGTTTAGTAAATCTATTTAACTCTATGAACTTGCTAAGCTATGAAATGCTTACTCATGGAAATTATTATTGTTTTGTAGATCCTATTTTTTTCTGTTCGAAGATCGGATCATCTCGGAACATAACACTATCCTCGAGTTGTTCGGTAGTAATTATATCACTTGGTTTTATGGCATGAACTAGGATGATGTTATCTTTTTCACTCGTTCGAGATTGTGATGATTTTGTTATGTATTTAATGATTGAACTTAGTAATGTATGCTTGTTTAAGATGAAAATTAGACTTAGAAGGACAATGTAATGACTTGGAAACTATGAGTTGTCAATGCATTACGAAGTTATGGATGATAAGTGTTGATAAACTTGTGTTTTGACATGATTCTTGAAATTCTGCTTACTTGTTTTGGTAGAACTCATGCGTGTATCGGTAGAAGTATAGGGTAGGAGAGAGGTTGTTCACTGTCTTGAGTTGTATCAGTAGTTGCACAGTAGATATCGGTAGTTCTTCTTATAGAAGTATCAGTAGTTTGTATACTTATATCAATAAAAGTTTCAGGGTAAGGTTTCTTAGCTCTCCTGAGTTTTTAGTATCGGTAGAAGCATGACATGTTTCGGTAGAAGTCTCACTTGTATCGCTAGTACTGCCTCAAGTATCGGTAGAAGTCTGCACTATTCCTAAACTGTTTACTAACTTAATAACTACCCATACTTGTCTAACAAGTATCGGTAAATGTCTCCAAAAATCATGGAAATGACCTGTTTTCCATTGTTGAGTTGTGTTTATAATTAAATGATGATAGATGAATAGTAAGACATTGGAACCCTAACCAATAATGATTTTCGGGTTTTTAGTGTTATATTTAGTGGTATCAAAGCTTACAATTTAGCCGTTTTTGGACTGTATTGATTATGTTTGAAAGATCTAGAAGTACATGCCATATGAACCTGTGATAGTGTGAAAAAGATGGATCCGATCTAACTATAGTTTTTGTAGATAATTACAGGATGTCTAATTCTGAAAAGGGATGAAACTAATGAGGTGAACAGTAATGTACCGACGAATGATTCCGGAGGAAGTCACGGTGTACCAATATTATCGATGACAGAAAATGAAGCAAAGAACATGTTTTTTAGGTTAATAGGACAGTGGTTTTCATAATTTATGAGAAATAATCAAATGGAACCTCCTCCACCGCCAAATGCACAGCCTGCTGCCCGACCAGGAGCACCTCTGACAGCACCTCCACCTCCCCTGATAATAGAGAAGAGGTGTGGCATCCCGACGGATAGAATTAGAAAATACGGGGCAGAAGAATTTCGTGGAAGTATAGAGGATGATCCCTCTAGGGCTGAATATTGGATGGAAAACACATTGAGAGTTTTAAATTAAATGACTTGTCCTCCAGAAGATTATGTGAGGTGTGCTACTTCACTACTGAAGGACGAGACTTACAATTGGTGGATAATGATCGTAGTAGTGGTACCAAAAAATGAGGTTACCTAGGAATTCTTTCAAGCAGAGTTCAAGAAGAAGTATGTGAGCAAGCGGTACCTGGATAAGAAGAAGAAAGAATTTCTAGAGTTGAAATAGGGAAGCAAAATAGTGGTAGAGTATGAACGAGAGTTTGTACAACTCAGCAAGTATACCAGATAAATTGTACCGATAGATGAGGCCATGTGTGTCCTCTTTGAAGATGGTTTGAACAACGATATCAAAATGATAGTAGGTGGTTCTAAGCTACGATCATTTATGGTTTTGACAGATACGGCATAAAAAGTAGAGGAAATATGTAACCATAAAATGCAGAGAGAGAAGAGATTCCGAGAGTTCGGAAAGAAAAATCCCACCAAAACTTTCTCCATGCCGCCATCGAAGAGATTCAGGGAAGTCGGGGGCCAGCTTCTTCGGGATTTTTGAGCTGGAGAAGACTAGGGCCATCGGAGTCTAGATTCCAGAATCGACCCGCAGATAGTGTAGTGTTCACAATGCACCTAATCCGATATGTGGGTATTGTAAAAGGAGTCATGTAGGTAAGTGTCGTAAGAAGAAAGGCGCTTGTTACCGATGTGGAAGTACAAATCATTTTTTGAGAAACTGTCTGATGATTTCTCTAGCAAAAGAAGATCAGAGTGTGAAACCTCCTGTCACACCACAGAAGGGCAGATGCCCGGGACAAAGCAACAGTACCGGTAGAAACCATAGAGATAACAGGGACAATGTAGCCAGATCTAAGGTTCGAGCACCTACACAGACCTATGCCATTCGAGCCAGAGAAAAGGCTACCACTCCTGATATTGTGACTGGTATATTTTATCTTTTTAATGATATTGTGTATGCATTGATTGACCCGAGGTCGACTCATTCATATATTTGTACTATATTAGCTACTGAAAAGAAATTATCTATTCAAATGACTGAATTTGATGTACAAGTCACGAACCCATTGGGTCATAGTGTCATTGTTAATATGATATGTCGTAAGTGTCCACTGAAAGTCCAGGATTGTGAATTTCCTGCTAATCTGATGCTATTATCGATTATTGAGTTTGATGTAATTTTCGGAATGGACTGGTTAACTAAGCACGATGCAGTGGTTAATTGTAAACGAAGACGGATTGATCTGAAACGCCTGACAAGCGAGGTAATTACAATTGAGTCTAGGAAATTGAACATTGATACCAAGGTAATCTCAGCTATATCTGCACAAAAGATGGTTCGTAATGGCTGCGAGGCATTTTTGGCTTATATACTTGATATTCGGGGTATAAGAACAGAGTTAGAGCAAGTGTCAATCATTAAGGAATTTACAGATGTATTTTCGAAAGAGTTACCAGGTTTACCGTCGATAAGAGAATTGGAATTTGGTATTGATTTAGTACCTGGCACAACACTAATCTCGATTCCACCGTATAGAATGGCACCAACTAAATTGAAAGAGTTAAAGGTGCAGCTACAAGGGTTGTTAAACAGAGGCTTTATGCGATCGAGAATATCACCTTGGGGTACACCAGTGTTGTTTGTAAAAAAGAATGATGGTTCGATGAGAATGTGTATAGACTACAGGCAGCTGAATAAGGTAACGATCAAAAATAAATATCTATTGCCTCGTATCGATGAGTTGTTTGATTAGTTGAAGGTGTGATAGTTTTTTCTAAAATAGACCTTAGATCGGGTTATTATCAGATGCGAGTAAAGGGCTGTGATGTGTCGAAGACAGCATTCATGACTCGATATGGACATTATGAGTTTCTGGTAATATCATTCGAGTTGACTAACACTCCAGTAGCATTCATTGATTGGATGAACCGAGTCGTTAAGCCTCAGCTGGATAGATTTGTAGTGGTGTTCATTGATGATATACTAGTTTATTCCAAGATGGAGTCAGAGCACACTTAACATTTGAGAGAGGTCTTACAATTTTTGCGAGAAAAGCAACTATATGCAAAGTTTAGCAAATGTTAGTTCTGGCTGCGGGTAGTGGGATTTTTGGGTCATGTAGTGTCGTCGGAGGGAATCCGGGTTGATCCGAGTAAAGTTTCAACTATTCTCAATTAAAAAGTACCAAAGAATGTTTTTGAGGTATGCAGTTTCTTGGGATTAACCGATTATTACCGTACATTTGAGAAGGACTTTTCTATCATCGCTTTGTCGATAACGATGTTGCTATAGAAGAATATCCAGTTTGTATGGTCAGAAAAGTGTCAGTAGAGTTTTGATCAGCTAAAGAAATTGTTAACAGAAGCTCCACTATTGATGCAGCCTGAATTGGGTAAAGAGTTTGTCGTATACAGTGATGCATCTATGAATGGTTTGGGTTGTGTTTCGATACAAGCTGGAAAGGTAATAGCTTATGCCTCTCAACAATTAAAGCCGCATGAATGGAACTATCCTACTCATGATTTGGAGTTAGTTGCCTTTGTCTTTACCTTAAAGATTTGATGTCACCATTTGTATGGTGAGAGATGTCACGTATTCACTGATCATAAGAGTTTGAAGTGCCTGATGACACAGAGAGAGTTGAATTTGCGACAGCACCGATGGTTAGAGCTATTGAAAGACTATGATCTTGTGATTGACTATCATCCGGGAAAAGCAAATGTTGTTGCTGATGCCTTGAGCTAGAAATTGTTGTTTGCATTGAGGGCGATAAATGTCAACTTGTCGCTAGAGAGTGATGGTTCTATGATCGCTAAACTTAGGACGAGACCGTTGTTCCTATAGCGAATTTGAGATTTGTAGAAAAATGATTTAAAGCTTGAAGCTAAAAAGTAATAGGTTCAGAATGATGCCACTGTTGGGTTTACTATTGACGTGGAAGGTATGTTGTACTTCCAAGACAAAGTTTGTGTTCCTGATGATTCTGACTTGAGACAGGACATCCTGACAAAAGCTCATAGCAGTACTTATTCCATACATCCAGTGAGTGTGAAAATGTATAATGACCTGAAGAAGATGTATTGGTGGCTAGGTATGAAACAGGAAATCTCTGACGTGACTAGATGTTTGGTGTGTCAGCAAGTGAAAGCTGAGCATTAGGTACCGTCTGGGTTATTGCAGCCTATTACCACTCATGAGTAGAAATGGGAGCGAATCACTATGGGCTTTGTTACAGGGCTTCTAGTAACACGAAGAAGAAAGATTCGATCTGGGTTATAGTGGACAAATTGACAAAAATCGGCTCATTTTATTCTTATCCGGGTGAATTATCCATTAAAGAAGTTGGTTGAATTGTATGTATAAGAGATTATGCAACTGCATGTGGTACTAGTGTCTATTATCTCTGATAGAGATCCACGTTTTACCTCAATAATTTGGGGTAAGTTGCACGAGGCTTTGGGAATCAGGCTAAATTTCAGCGCTGCATACCATCTGCAAATAGATGGTCAGTCTGAGCGGGTGATACAGATTCTAAAAGATATGTTGTGATGTTGTATACTTGAGTTTGAGGGTAGCTAGGAGAGATACCTAGTGTTAGTAGAATTTGCTTACAATAATAGTTATCAGTCCATTATCAAAATGACACCATTTGAGGCATTATATGGTAGAAAATGCAGAACACCTTTGTACTGGCCAGAGTTTAGCGATCCTAAGTTGGTTGGGATCGATTTGGTACATGAGATCGAAGACAAGGTTTGGGTAATCCGTGATTGTTTAAAAGCAGTGTCGGATCGACAAAAGTCTTACACGAATTTAAAGAGGAAGGATATAGAATTTATCGTCGGAGATTGAGTCATCCTGAGAGTTTAACCTTGGAAAAAGGTGTTACGGTTTCGTAGAAAGGGTAAGCTAATTTCACAATTTACCGAGTCGAATAAGATCCTACAGAGGGTTGGTCCCGTAGATTATAAATTGGCCTTACCATCGGAACTTGAGAAGATTCACAATTTATTTCACGTTTCTATGTTGAGATGGTACAGGTCAGATCCTTCACATGTGATTGCACTCTGTGAGGTTGAGTTACAGCCGGATTTGTCATATTCCGAGGAACCGATTAAGATTTTAGCTCGTGAGGTAGAGGAGCCGCGAAACAAAAGAGTATCTCTGGTAAAAGTTCATTGGAATAGACACGGGCTAAAAGAGGCGACATGGGAGACAGAGGCTTCGATGCGATAATAGTACCTTAGTCTGTTTACCGGTAAGAAATTTCAGGATGAAATTTACCTAAGGGGAGAGTTGTAATAGCCAGATTTTTAGTGGTGATGGAAATAGTAATTTTGGGATCACAACTCCAACGAGTCGAGTCGTAAATTTATTTTTTTAATATTTATGACTTCTATGACATCTATTAAAATTTGGTTGTGAAATCATAATGATTAGGTGATTAATTAAATAGGAAGGATTAAATTGTAAATGGTGCAAAAGTAGAGTTATAAAGGTAGAAGGATCAAAAGAATAAATTAACCTAAAGTATTAAAGTGGGTGACTTATCATGAGATATGTGGATTATAAGTAGGATTAATTAAGTTAAATGAGTGATTAGTAAAACTAATTATGAAAGTCCAAATATTTACAAAATCGTCATTGACTATATATATGAAATTAAAATATAAAAATGGCATATTTCCACCTATTTCTTCATATTCTCCATGGTAAGACTAAGAAAAACTAGGGCTTTCCATTGTTAACTTGTGAGCTTGATTTAGGTAAAAGTTCATTGGAATAGACACGGGCTAAAAGAGGCGACATGGGAGACAGAGGCTTCGATGCGATAATAGTACCTTAGTCTGTTTACCGGTAAGAAATTTCAGGATGAAATTTACCTAAGGGGAGAGTTGTAATAGCCAGATTTTTAGAGGTGATGGAAATAGTAATTTTGGGATCATAACTCCAACGAGTCGAGTCGTAAATTATTTTTTTAATATTTATGACTTCTATGACATCTATTAAAATTTGGTTGTGAAATCATAATGATTAGGTGATTAATTAAATAGGAAGGATTAAATTGTAAATGGTGCAAAAGTAGAGTTATAAAGGTAGAAGGATCAAAAGAATAAATTAACCTAAAGTATTAAAGTGGGTGACTTATCATGAGATATGTGGATTATAAGTAGGATTAATTAAGTTAAATGAGTGATTAGTAAAACTAATTATGAAAGTCCAAATATTTACAAAATCGTCATTGACTATATATATGAAATTAAAATATAAAAATGGCATATTTCCACCTATTTCTTCATATTCTCCATGGTAAGACTAAGAAAAACTAGGGCTTTCCATTGTTAACTTGTGAGCTTGATTTAGGTATTTTTGTAACCTTAACCGTTTTTAGTAATTTTTATGTTTTCGAGTCAGTATTAGCTTAATATAGCTTATCTATGGACTAATTTTTAAATTTGTCAAATGTTGTGAAACTTGTCATTGTTGAATATGGTTGTTCTTGAAAGCTTTTGATGAATTTGTATGTTTGATGTTTGGGTTGGATCTTTTTGTAAAGTGATTTTGGATGAAATTAGGGTTTAAGGACTATAATGTTAAATAGTGACATTTGTGTGTATTTGGTGTGAAATAGATGAAGTCTAAGGACTTGTGGAGACCAATGATTATTCGATTGATATTGGTTGTGTAAGAGAAAAAGTTATTTTGCATGAATCGTGTTTAGGGGCTAAAATGAATAAAAGTAAAAGGTTAAGGGTAAAATTGTAATTTTACCAAAAAGACTAGATTGTGTTAAATGAATTGATTGTGATTTAATGTAAGAAATTGAATGATTTGTGGATCTAGACTATGATCAAGCCACCAATCGTGAAAAAGGAAAATTAACAGAATAGTCCTTAGAGTTCATCCACGACCGCAATCTAGTCCGATAAGTTCGTATTGTTAAAATTCCAATTTAAATTGCACATTCTTGTACTTGTATATAACTTTCATGAATTGAGATTGTGATTGGAGACATAGAAGATGGGAACAAAGGAAAGGAAGAGCTAATTAGCCTTGAGTCGAAAATTTTAAAAGGTCCGATGACGAGGATCCTGTGATTATCGTGGATTCTTGTCATCGTGAGTATTAAATGAGAAATGACTCTTATACGGATTAAAGGTCCAATGATGAGAATCTTACAATTGTCATGGATTCTTTTTCATCGTAAGTATTAACTGAGAAATGAATCGTATACGGATTAAAGGTCAGATGACGGAGATCCTGCATTTGTTGCAGATCTCCTATGGCATTGTGAGTTATTAAATCGAGCCTATGATGGCCAAGATAAAAGGTCCGATGTCGGAGTTTCCTCCTTTGTGGTGGATTCTCTACGACATCATGAGTAATCAAATGTGAATTGAATCCAATATTGAATTCGTATAACTTACTTGGTTCGGTTGATTTTAGATGTACAACTCTTGAAGTTTGGTAAATCTATTTAACTCTATGAACTTGCTAAGCTATGAAATGCTTACTCGTGGAAATTGTTGTTGTTTTGTAGGTCTTGTTTTTTTCTGTTCGAAGATCGGATCATCTTGGAGCATCACACTATCCAGGAGTTGTTCGGTAGTAATTATATCACTTGGTTTTATGGCATGTATTAGGATGATGTTATCTTTTGTTCACTCGTTCGAGATTTTGATGATTTTGTTATGTCTTTAATGAAATATTGAACTTAGTAATGTATGCTTGTTCAAGATGAAATTTAGACTTAGAAGTACAATATAATGACTTGGAAACTATGAGTTATGTAATGGTTCAATGCATTATGGAGTTATGGATGATAAGTGTTGATAAACTTGTGTTTTGACATGATTCTTGAGATTCTGCTTACTTGTTTCGGTAGAACTGATGCATGTATCGGTAGAAGTGCAAGGTAGGAGAGAGGTTGTTCACTGTCTTGAGTTGTATCGGTAGTTGCACAGTAGGTATTAGTAGTTCTACTTATAGAAGTATTGGTAGTTTGTATACTTGTATCGGTAGAAGTTGTCGAGTAAGGTTTCTTAGCTCTCTAGAGTTTTTAGTATCAGTAGAAGCATGAAATGTTTCGATAGAAGTCTCACTTGTATCGGTAGTACTGCCTCAAGTATTCGTAGAAGTCTGCACTATTCCTAAACTGTTTACTGACTTGACAACTATCGATACTTGTCCAATAGGTACCGGTAGATGTCTCCAAAAATCATGAAAATGACCTTTTTTCCATTGTTGAGTTGTAATTATAATTGAATGATGATATATGACATGTTGGGTTCATTTCTTTAATAAAGTAAGATTGAAAGACATGATATTAAAAGATGAACAGTGATAGATGAATAATAAGACACCAGAACCCTAACCGATGATGATTTTTGAGTTTTGGGTGTTACAACTATCGTGCCATCTCTTCGATCATTCTTTACACATCTTGGCATTCTCATAGGAAAACAACCTTAGCTCTTCCAACTCATCAAGTTGTAACATCCTTCTCTCATCGGCTTGCTTAAGATCAAAGTTCAACTGCTTCAAAGCCTAGTGAGCTTTATTCTCCAACTCTAATGGCAAATGACATGCCTTTCCAAAGACTAACCGATAAGGAGTCATTCTTAACGGTGTCTTAACTGCTGTTCGATAGGCCCATAATGCATCATCAAGCCTTCGAGACCAATCTTTCCTGCTAAGGCATACTACCCTTTCAAGGATACCTTTGATTTCAATGTTCACTCTTTCAACTTGTCCATTCAACTGGGGGTGATAGATAGTAGCAATCTTGTGCTTCACATCATATTTGTCAAGCAAATACTTAAGCCATTTGTTCACAAAGTGAGAACCTTCATCACTAAGAATAGCTCTTGGGGTTTCAAATCATGTAAACACATGCTTATGTAGGAATCGCATGACTACCTTAGCATCATTTGTAGAGTATGCTTTTGCTGCAACCCACTTGGATACATAGTCCACAGCAACTTAGATGTATTTGTTCCCATACAAAGAAGGAAATGGGCCTAGGAAGAAAATGCCCCATACGTCGAATAATTCAATCTCCAAAATACTTGTCAAGGGCAACTCATTCCTCCTTGAAATATTTTCGGTCCTTTGACATCTATCATAGTTCTTCAAATAAACATATGCATCTTTAAACAATGTAGGCCAAAAGAAACCTACTTGTAAAATATTTGCTGAAGTAAATGAACCACCAAAGTGTCCTCCACTTGGAGATGAATGACAATGATACAAGATCTCGACAATCTCACTTTCGGCTACACACTTTCGGATTTTATTATCTGCACACTGTTTAAACAAAAACGGATCCTCCCAAAAATAATATCGACTATCATGAAGGAATTTCTTCCTTTGTTGGTATGTCATTTCTCGAGGAATTATTCCACATGCAAGATAATTGGAAAAATCAGCGAACCAAGGTGTTTTATGAATTCGACTTACCTCAAATAGGTGTTTATCTAGGAAATTCTCGTTGATAGGCACACATGATTGAGTTACCTCATCTTGCTCTAACCTCGACAGATGATCAGTTACTTAATTCTCGACATCTTTTCTATCTTGGATCTTAAGGTCAAATTCTTAGAGTAAGAGTATCCAACAAATTAGCCTTGGTTTAGCATCATTCTTCGTGAGCAAGTATTTACTGGTCGCATGGTCAGTAAACACTATAACTTTGGTACCTATAAGATATGAACGGAACTTGTCAAAAGCAAAAACTATAGCAAAGAGTTCTTTTTCAGGTACCATATAATTGAGTTGGGCTCCCCTCAAAGTTTTGCTTGCATAGTAAATAGGGTAAAACACTTTGTTTCTTCTTTGACCCACACAGCTCCAACGGGATAATCACTTGCATCGCATATCAACTCAAAAGGTGAGTTCCAATTGGGTGTAACGATTATTGGGGCTAAGATTAACCATTTTTTTAGATCTTCAAAAGCTTCCAAACATGATTTTTTGAAATCAAACACTGTCTCTTTCTCTAACAACAAACACAAAGGTTTAGAAATTTTTGAGAAATCTTTGATAAACCTTCGGTAAAAACCGGCATGGCCTCTGAGACTTCTGACTCCTTTCACATTAATTGGGGGCAGTAATCTATCAATTACGTCTACCTTTGCTTTATCGACTTCAATTCCTCTCTTTGAGATTTTATACCCTAAGACAATCCCTTCCTTAACCATAAAATGGCATTCTCTCAGTTAAGGATAAGATTCGTCTCTTCACATCTCTTAAATACCTTAGCCAAATTACTCAAACAAATATCATAAGTGTTATGAAAAACAGAAAAATAATCCATGAAAACCTCAACAAAATTTTCAACCATATCCGTGAATATTGCCATCATGCATCGTTGAAATGTTGCAGGTGCATTGCATAAACCAAAAAGCATTCGCCTAAAAGCAAACGTACCATATGGATAAGTAAAGGTTGTTTTATATTGGTACTTCGGAGCTACAACTATTTGGTTATATCTTGAATAGCCATCTAAAAAATAACAGAACTCATTACCTACTAGTCGATCTAACATCTGATCCATAAAAGGCAACGGAAAATGGTCCGTTCGAGTGGCTTAATTCAACTTTCTGCAGTCAATACAGATTCTCCAACCAGTAATAGTTCTCGTTGGAATCAACTAATTACGTTCATTCTCAACTATTGTGATTCCACCTTTCTTCGGTACACATTGCACCGGGCTTACCCATGAACTATCTGAAATAGGGTAGATGATTCCCACATCTAACCATTTGATTACTTCCTTTCTCACAACTTCTTTCATAATAGGATTGAGCCTCCTTTGCCCATCAATTCGAGCTCTTTCACCTTCCTCTAAAATAATTTTATGCATGCCAAAAGAAGGGCTTATACCTCGAATATCATCTATGGTCCAACCGATTGCTTTCTTAAATTTCTTTAAAATAGAAATTAGTTGCTCCTCTTGATCTTTCATCAGTTCTACTAAAATAATCTCACGCAAAGTAGAACAGTCACCTAAATAAATGTATTTTAAATGGAAAGTAAGTACTTTTAGTTCGAGTTTAGGCGGTTCCTCGATTGACAACTTTGGTTGCACAAATTCTCTAGCTTCTAACTCCAACATTTCAAACCGTGTGAATTGAGTAAAATTTCTCTGATTGGCTTCCATCAAAGCCATTTTTTCTTCACCTTCTTCATCCTCCAAAGGGTCAAAATCTAAGGCATTCTCCAATTGATCTTTTTCAAAATTGCTTTCCATAGAAACCAAGGTTTCTATCTCTTTCATAACTGAACACTTTTCTGTTGGATCGGAAAATTTCATAGTTTTAAAAATGTTAAAGGTTACCTGATCATCTTGAACTCGCATGGTGAGTTCACCTTTCTATACATCAATTAATGTTATTCCCAAGGATAATCGGTACTTCCTTATCTGCTACAAAATCTAAGACAATGAAATCAGCAAGAAAAATAAATTTATCGACTTCTTACCAAAACATCCTCAATCCTTCCTTCTGGATATGCTAAAGATTGATCCGCTAGTTGAAGCGTCACAATTATAGGTCTTACTTCACCTATCTCTATCATCTTAAAAATAAACTTAGGAATCAAGTTGATACTAGCTCCTAAGTCCAACAAAGCTTTACCACAGTAAGATTCACCAATGTTACAAGGTATAGTAAAGCTTCTAAGGTTTTTCAATTTAGGCGGCAGCTTGTTCTACAGGAACGCACTGCACTCCTTCGTCAAAGCAACAGTCTTGTACTCACGAAGTCGTTTCTTCTTGGATAGTATATCCTTCATAAACTTCACATAGTTTGGCATTTGTTCTAAAGCCTTCACAAATGAAATATTAATGTGTAACTGCTTCAGAACATCCAAGAACTTCTTGAATTGCACCTCTTGTTTCTAGTTGTGTTGCTATAATCTTTGCGGATATAAAGGTGATGGAGCATTCAGTTGAATCGAATGACTCTTCTGAGGAGGTAAATCTGCATCTAAAGAAGATGTTAAATTATTAGAATTCACTAATTTAAGGTTTACCTTGTCAAACTTTGCAGATTCTGACTCTTTCGGTGTAGGAACTTCAACAGCTAGTTGACTTTCCTCCTTCTCAACGGGTTTATCTTTAACATCAATCACTCGGGGTTCCATATACCTTGCAATGTTCTTACCCAAACTTCTTGGATTATTAGTGTCGCTTGGCAAGGTTCCTTGCGGTCTATTACGAAGCTCCGTAGCTAACTGACCCATGTGGTTTTCTAAATTTTTTTGTGTTACTGCTTGGCTCTGGATCAAAGCGTCATTCTTTGCCATGTATGCTTTCAACAAGTTCTTTAAACTATTTGATGACTCAGCTTGAGGTGGTTTTAGAGCTTGTTGATTAAACCCTTGAGATTGGTTGGGTTTATGCTGTATAAAGTTGTTGTTCGGTCCATTTCCTTGATTACTCCAAGAAAAGTTAGGATGGTTGAGCCATGAAGGATTGTAGAAGTTGGACTAGGGTCCTTGTCCACTCTTTTTTGATGTTCATTCCCCACATAGTACACTGACTCGGGATTTGATGGACAATTCTCGAAAGAACGACCTTCCCCACAGTACATGCAAGAAACTACTTCAAATGGACTTGAAGGTTAAGCTATAAAATTATTAACGCTATTAACGGTAAATTATTTTAACATAGAGGAAATAGATGATACCTGAGCGATAACAAAGTGAGGGCGTCAACTTCATGAACTCTAGCTACTTGTCTTCCTGAAGCTGCTCGATTTGTTGGCCATTGATAATTGTTACTAGAGCTCCTCTCAATGATCTCTTAAGCCTCATTATAAGATTTAGAGAAAATTGCACCATTCACAGAAGCATCTACCATCAATCTTGTATGTGCATTGAGAGCATTATAGAACGTCTCCAACTAGATACAATAAGGAATCCCATGATGAGGACACTTATGAAGTAACTCCTTGAATCGTTCCCGAGTCTCATGCAAAGACTTGTCATCCAATTGTTGAAAGTTGTGATATCATTCCTCAACTTAGCATTCTTTCTAGGCAGGAAATACTTGACCAAAAACCTCTCTACTAATTCTTGCCATGTAGATATAGAACTTGGTGGCAATGAATTGATCCATGCTCGTACTCGATCTCACAATGAGTATGGAAAGAAATTCAACCTCAGTGCATCTTCAGTCACACTGGCTATCATGAATGAATCACTGACC
The DNA here is from genome assembly GCA_005610355.1 of Gossypioides kirkii. Classification (NCBI taxonomy): domain Eukaryota; kingdom Viridiplantae; phylum Streptophyta; class Magnoliopsida; order Malvales; family Malvaceae; genus Gossypioides; species Gossypioides kirkii. Next base: position 24,958,929 of record CP032245.1, read on the forward strand.
TCCATAAACAATTGAAGGTGGAGATGTGGATCTTCCGTGGGCATACCACTGAACTGACCTATCGTTTGAGTATTTGAAACATCACTAGTTTCAACTCAAATTCGGATGCTTTAATATCTGACCATCTAATTCTCAGATTTAACTCATTGAAAAGTGGCACAACATATTGCCTGATGCATCGATCCCTATCATCGGCAATGAGGATGGGATTTCGCACATGATCAGTTCCATTACCTTGGCCATGATTTTGATTTCCAAGGTCCATTTTGGCTTGTCTTTGAGATAATCGTTCACATCTTCTTGGTCTGAAAGTTCGCTCAATTTCAAGGTCTACAAGGAGTAAATCAATAATTCGATCTATCCTCATAAACACTTGAAAAGAAAAACACAAAATTAGAAAGAATAAGTTAGTAATGTTAAAAATAAGAACCAAATTGAAAATAAATAATTTCACAAAAATGACTATGACAACAATTAACAATCCCCGGCAACAGCTCCAAAAACTTGTAACGCGTAGATTTATGCAAGTGTACACAGTCATTATCAAGTAATAAGTAAGTATCGAGTTATCATCTTCACAGGGATTGTATATATGCTAATCAATTAAATATAAAATTATATTAACAACTTGGTGAATTAAAAACACAATATAGTTGAATGAGTGATGATTAAAATTAAACTAACTGCAAATGATCCCTAATGCAAATTAACCTAAGTATGCAAACTACATGTATGAAATAGATTTTAGTAAAGATTAAACATAATTGACAACAAGAATAACATAAATAAACTATGACAATTACTTTAAATAAACTCAATTCATTATCAACATGCTTAATAACATTCGGAAAAACATTCCATGGCAACTCGACCTTTCATGAGTTTGGAAACCACATTAGGTCCTTTCAGAATCCTTTACTTAGTAAATACGCATTTTACTGATCCTTATTTACTAAGGGTTTCTTAGCATTTGTGTGAGGTAACAGGGACGTGTTAGGTTTGAAACAGTTTAATCACACAAATCTAAAAACTATGCAGATAGCAGAGCCTGGTTAGAGTTGTTATGCAACCTGCAATTTAATCGGGTTAGGATCTAAATTGAGCATGCACATTTCAGTTATGTGTCCACTAGCTGTCATCTAGTTAGGATCACTCAGCTAATTCTAGTGTATTTCAATCACATATGAACGAAATACAGACTTGATATTAATTGAAAACATGATCGATTAAGGCACAAACATCATAAGCATGAATCAAACAAATATTATTTAATCAAAGATATTATCCTAGCTTAAATAAAATTAAGCTAACTGATTACGCTATAAACGTCACAGTAATTATGTGCAAGCAGACACTGTCGATGCAAGTATAATAGACAGATGTGAGTCTCTCAAATATCGATCCCACGAGGATGGTGTTCTTGTTGCTTAAAATTGTCGAAGCAAATGGAATTAAATTAAGGAAAATTGTTAGAAATAATGTTAATGCAATTAAATCAAAACTGCACAAAGATTAGAATTAAATCTGTCAACACAAATACTATAAATTGTAACATAAAATGTCAAGGCAATTTAATAGAAAAATGAATTGAATATTTGAAGATGTTTTATGAATATGAATTTAGAAAATTAAAAGAAATAAATCAAGTGTAAAGAAACGGGAGGATCCCTGACTTGGCAAGTTGGCAGACACTAAATGTGACTACAAGATCACTAGTAGATAAATTGTCACCGCAATTAAGTTCTAATGAAATCTCACTGCTATCAACTTCTCTGTTTAGCAAAGATCCAAGAACTCACAATTACCACTCCTTCCAGTGCTGGTAATGCTTTGCACTTGAGAACAAGTGGCCAAAATTCCTTCTTGACTCAAACAACTTTCGTTGTCTTACCTGTTAATCTAACTTCGTCACCGTACCTTCCAGTGACTGTGACTGCAATCGCACTTCCGTGGTCAAAACAGTTAAATCTAAAGATAAACAGATGAGAAGAATTTAGTAGAAATCAAAATAGATCTAACATTAATAGATATTTTCATACATAATTAAAGTCAATAGAATTCATCAACATTAGAGGAATTAAAGAGAAATTGAAGCATGCTATTCCTAGTGTACTAGAATCCTTCCATAATTGCTCCTCTCATCGCACTTAGGCACTCCTCATTAGAAGTATTCGCCTCCTCGTCTCATCAGATCACTCTCTTGGGAAGTTAAGCTTCCATGGCAGCTCACTTTAAAAGAGAATCAAAAAATGTGAAATTAATTTCTTCACGAGCTTGATGATGATCTTCACTCTCTCACCTCTATTTATAATCACTAGAAGGTACATGTTTCTTCCCCTTCTCAAATCTAACTCCCTTTTGCAGCTGTACAAGTTGGTTATTTCTAGCTCTACACTCACACAGATCTGGTTTATGCATTAGGTAGTTGCAGGTTGTCGTGACATTGCTGGACGCAAATTAAGATTTTTATTTGCTGCGACAACTTGATATTCTCCTGTGCTGCTGCTTTTGGATATGTTAGCATCATATAGTCCCTTGTGTAATGTAAAAATATTCATATGATGACATATTTGTCTGCAATTCTACACCAAACTTGTGGCGACAACTCTGAACGATTTTCTGCTCTGATCTTTTAAGGTGGATTCCTACACTGACAACTTTAGATGCAAAACTGATGCTGAATGCAACGACATTAGTAGCACAAATGAGATAAAATGAAAGAAAGTAAGACAATACAACACTGATTTAGAAAATGCAAATACTAAGTATAAAATGCTGAAAATGAATGCTAAATGTAATACAAAGGAAACAAAGTACACACGAATCAGAGAGATTTTAATGGTCATTTCCAATGCCATCACACCCCTAAACTTGAGTTTTTACTTGTCCTCAAGTAAATAAAAGCTAGAAAAGTCATATCAAAATTCCTGTCACCGTACTAAATATTCTAGCAACTTAAATTCTCTAAGATTCTAATGTATAAATTACATTCATATGATAGAACATTGCGTCGATATAGGCATGAATAATCAAAACTGCAACTTCACTAATGCTAGCATCATGCTTTAAATTTTAAATCTTTTTAACCAATAAAACATTTATTGTCATTTACATATATATATTTCTTTTTATTAACTTTTCTTTCTTTTTCTCTTTTTTTATGTGATTGAGAGATGTCATTGTATTACTATACTCTTGTTCCTGAGCAGTAACGAAGGGGTGCAACAAACCCTAGGGATCATGTAATTGTGCTGACACACACTCTTGCAGTGACAGCCTTTGGCTAGATAATTTTTCTAACACTTGCAGTGGAGTGTTCCCCCTTGTTAAGTCACAATGCACCCACATTGGAGTGTCTTTTATTAGTAGATATAATAATATACATAGCTGCAAGATGGTAAGTTATTTCAAGATTCAAAGAAAGATACTACTCATTTATTACTAATGCAATTTCAACCATTCATCCAAAAATAGAAGGATACAATATTCAATCATATTCATCCAATTCATACATTATCATCTCACATCATTCAAGATTTTCATCTCACATCATTCAAGATTTATGCATCAAATAAAAAAAATCGTGGTCACACATTTTTCATAATTTTGCATACTTTCATTTAACTCAAAAGGAAAATAAAATCTTAAACTTGTGGGTGCAGTTGCATTTCCATTCCATATATTTTTTCCCCCAAACTTAGTGTCTGCATTGTCCCCAATGCACTGACAATACTATACAAAATATATGGAAATGCAACTACAATGCAAACTGCGTTAACAAATAAAACGCAGAGACAAGTAAAATGCAATGACAACTATATGAAATGCATGCAACTAAACTAAGTAATGGAAAAGAAAAACTAACTCAATGTATCACAGCCGAGGATATGGCTGCTTTGAACTTCTTCTTTTGGGTCGCTCCTCTTTGCGCTTCTTCTTTTCCTTGCGTTTGCGCTTTTTCTCCTTTGGGTCAACCGGTACGGTGGATTGTTCCTCCATGGTCTGTTGGATACTAGCTTCATCGACAGTAACATCCAACGGATAAATCTCATCAAGTAGTGCCACATATGGCACAATAGCTGGAGGATTAGAATCCTCATTGCTGGATGTTACGGCCTCGGCCTGGCTCGCCCCAGATGGTGCCAGGTTTTTTATAGAAGCACCCACACTAGCAGTTGCAGTAACAAATTCCTCTAATAAATTTGTCGGCACAAAATCTTCTTCATTTTCTTTTTCCTTTTCTTCTCTTTTCTCTTCTTCCTCTTCAACACCCACAGAGGTAATAGTCGTGTTCTCCTCTTCTACAGCAGTAGCTTCTCTTTCTACCATACTGGCCCCTAAACTATCTGAAAACTCATCCTCAAAAAGGCTGGCAATGTTGCGGAAGCAATCTTCCATATCCCTAGAGTGCAGCTCCTAGTCCTTATCGTTAGAGATGTGAATTCTATGCGGGGACTGGACAGACTGAGTCTTTCCTTCCGAAGTAGCCTGCTCTGTTGATAGTGTAACCACCCTAATGATAGGGGAAACACGGGGAACTCTGACAATGGTTGCTTACTCATGTTGCTTAATGCGCTGACAATGGTAGTATTCCATGCCTTGGTATAGGCATATAATAGGCTCTAGCACTTCTCCATGTCATCCACTGCAACGACAAGTTTAATTTGTCGCACAGCCATACAATCAGCAATCTATTCAATCTTAATAAGCTTCCTTCAAATTAGAGGATCTATGGATGCATAGGTTTGTTTATCCTTCTTTATCCCTTTTCCTTTTTCCTTCTTCGATGGAACTTCCTTCATAATAGGGGTTTCCTGCCCCCTTGTCATTCTTTCCACCGAAACATCATTTATCAGGCCTTTGTTCTCCCAAAACTCTTTGTTTACATAACAACATGATTAGAGAAGGGAAAGGCAAGATACTTGTTTGTTTGGTGGCAGATTCAGCAATTTCCTGGTGAAGGATTGCCCCAGCATCAATCCATCGGCCCTTGATAATAGAATGTATCAGACACATTCTATTAAGCGTAACAGTAGTGCTATGACTAGATGGCAGGAGACGATAGTTGATAAAGTGAAACCACACCTTGCTTTGGACGGTGAGGTAATGACAGTGCATCATATAATTATTCAGATTATTTCAAGTCCAAACAGCGCCATCGACGCATAAGTCATTCAATAGTAAATCGGTGCCTTCCTCCGTCAAGTTCTCTAAAAACTTGACATGCTTGTTTTTTCCCTCAGTAATGTGGAAGAGGGCATTGATATGGTCAGTGCCCTATGGTACCAGACCTTCACGGACAAAGATGAACTCTTACTCCGGATCAACTAAGTTACCATAAAATTCTTTTATCATAGATAGGGAGTACCCTTCCGAATGATCACAGAATTGCTCCTAGCCCAACGTCATTAATGGGGATAACTGAAATCCCTGCTCGGGATAGCAGTTTCGTTTCAGCATCACATCATGGAAATGATCCTTTTCTGTTTTCGTTAAGAATAAGATAGACTCCTTGGATGGTGGCTGGTTGTCGTTTCAAACCATCGCTGTTGACGATTCAGCAACTAGTTTCGATGGGGTATTAGCACCACAAGTTCTTGCCATATCTAAATGAGAGAAAGATAGAGAATATTTTGTAGAACAACTGAAAGTTGAAGAAAAGCAAGATTGCAGCAAAAATGGTGGATATGATTGTGAAGACATAGTCGGCACAACTAGGATATTTTATAGAAAATGAAGGTGAAGAGGCGTGATGATTGTTGCTGCTGTAAGAGTACATTGTGCTTGCAGCCAATAAATACTAGGATACGAATCGTACATTTTTAGATTGATCCAACGGTTGGGGATCAGGGTGAATCAATTAGTGTGATTCTTTCTTGAAATGCTTCGATGAGTAAGCAATTGGATGCGTCAACAAATCGTGCTTTCGTGTGCGTCGACAAGAAGAAGAACTTTTATTCCTACAGAAAACTAAAGCAACGAATTAAAGGAAAATAAAAGACAAGAAGTAAATAGAAAAATCGTAATGACATTCTAGGAAAATGTTATCAGGTTAATGGTCTCGTTTTGTTCGTTAATGTTTGGGCTTAGGTAGTGCTTTAATCGTTCGCCATTCACTTTGAATTGGTGCCTATTGTTCAAATCTTTGATTATAACTGCACCATGTGGAAATGCTTCGACAACTTCAAAAGGGTCTGACCATCTGGAGTGCAATTTTCCTAGATGCAATTTTAAACGTGAGTTAAATAAAAGCACAATTTACCTGTGGAAAATTGTCACTATAAAATGATGTTGTCATGTCATCTCTTAGTTTTTTTCCTTGTAAATGGTAACATTTTCATAAGCATTGCGTCAAATTTCTTCCAGTTCTGAAATGTCCAACAATCTTTTCTTCCCAGTAGCATCATAGTCCATGTTCACTTGCTTGATTTCCCACATGGCCTTATATTCAAGTTTGACGGGCACATGACAAGATTTACAAAACACCAGCTGATATGGAAACATCCCTAATGGTTTTTTGTATGCAGTGTGAAGCGCCCACAATGCGTCATTTAATCACGAAGACCAATCACTTCTAGATGGATTAACCACCTTCTCAAGAGTACCGTTTATTTACCAATTGGATACTTCCGTTTGTCCATTTGATTGTTGATGGTATGTGGTTGCCATGTGATGCTTCACACCATAACGTTTTAAAGCTGTCGCCACTTGGTTACAATGGAAATGAGTGCCTTTATCACTTATTAAAGCTCGAGCTGTGCTGAACCGTGTAAACACATATGTGTGAAAGAACTTTAACACCGTTCGAGCATTATCCTTTGGAATAGCTATTGCTTCAATACACTTAGAAACATAGTCAACAGTGACCAAAATATACACATTTCCAAAAGAATTTGGAAACGGTCCCATGAAATTTATACCCCAAACATTAAAGAGGTCAACTTCCATGATAGGCTGTTGTAACATCTCGTTACGTCGAGATATTGATCTGGTACGCTGACATTTATCACATTATTGAGCAAAAGTGTGGGCGTCTTGAAACAATGTAGGCCAGTAAAATCCTGACTATAGGAGCTTTGCAGTAATCCTGACACCACCAAAATGGCCTCCATAAGGAGAATTGTGGCAATGCTTTAGGATAGAGAGCATTTCCTCCTCAACAACGTAACGACGGGTAATATTATCAGTGCATACCTTGAACTGTTATGGCTCATTCCAATGGTACTTCATAGCTTCTCAAAGAAATCTGACCTTCCGGTGACCAGTCTCATTCAGTGGTAGCTTCCCACAGACTAAATAATTGACCACATCTGTATACCATGGAGATGCGTCGACAATGAATAACTTCTCATCTGGAAATGCTTCGACAATTAGTGATTTGTTTCCATCTTCACTTCCAGATTTTAGACGAGGTAGGTGGTCTGCTACTTGGTTCTTCGATCCTTTTTGTCTTTAATCTCAATATCAAATTCTTGTAATAATAGAATCCATCTAATCAACCTAGGTTTGACATCTTTTTTTGCAAAAAGGTATCTCAAGGTAGAATGGTCAATATAAACTCTAATTTTTACACCAACGAGATACGAGCGAAACTTGTCAAATGTAAAAACTACTGCTAGCAACTCTTTCTTTGTAGTTGTATAATTTACCTGTGCTTCGGTTAGAGTTTTGCTAGCATAATATATTGTATGAAATACCTTATCTTTGCGTTGTCCAAGTACAACACCAACAGCATAGTCGCTCGCAGCACACATCACTTCGAACGGTTGAGACCAATCCGATGCGACAACAATAGGTGCCTGCACTAATTGCTGTTTAATTTTAACGAATGCTTCTAGACAAGCATAATCAAACAAAAACTTTTTATTTTGCTCCAGCAAGGAGCAAAGAGGTTTTGCTATTTTGGAGAAATCTCGGATAAAACGACGATAAAATTCGGCATGGCCGAGAAAACTCTTTATTCCTTTTATGTTGGTAGGTAGAGGTAGCTTTTCAATGATTTCTACCTTTTCCTTATCAACTTCAATGCCCTGACAAGAAATGCGACGCTAAGGGACAATGCCCTCAGTTGCCAAGAAATGACATTTTTCTCAGTTAAGCACCATATTGGTGTCCTTGTATCGCTTCAACACTTTCGCTAAATTATCAGCGCATTTATCAAAATTGTGCCAATAAATAGAGAAATTGTCCATAAATACCTCAAACGAATCCTTAATCATATCAGAAAAGATGGTCATCATGCACCTCTAGAATGTGACTGGTGTGTTGCACAAATCAAATGGCATCTGAAGGAAAGTAAAGGTTCCAAACAGGCAGGTAAACGTTATCTTTGCTTGATCCTCCGGTGCGATAGCTATCTAGTTGTAACTAGAGTATCCATCGAGAAAATAGTAATAGACCTTACCAGCGAGTCTATCCAGCATTTGATCAATGAACGGAAGTGGGAAGTGATCCTTCTTTGTGGCAACATTTAAACGACGATAATCCATACACACTCGCCAATCTGTAGCAAAGCGAATTGAGATTAGTTCATTTTTATCATTGCTTACCACCGTGATACCGCTATTCTTTGGCATACATTGGACCGAGCTCACCCATGTACTATCCGAGATTGGATAGATTATGCCTCCGTCCAACCATTTGATGATTTCTTTCTTCACGACTTCCTTTATTTTTTCATTTAATCGATGTTGTTATTCAATTGACTATTTCCCTCATCTTCCAGCCTAATTTTATGCATGCAGAAAGACAGATTAATGCCTCTAATATTCGCAATACTCCAAGCGATGTCTCTCTTATGCTGCTTCAATATTCCAATTAGCTTCTCTTCTTGGCTTGAGCCGAGACTTGCGCTGACAATTACTGGAAATGTATCATTGTCACCAAGGAAAACATATTTCAAATGCATTACCAATGGTTTCAACTCTAGTGTTGGAGCTTCTTCAACCGATGGCTTGAAAATAGGGATCATCCTATTTGTTAAATGTAAAGATTCCATTTGCCATCCATGTTTGAGCTCATAAACATTAGCCTCAACCTTGTGGTCACATTCTGGTAGGAAATTGTCTCCAAATGTCACTACATACTCTTCTGTCACTACTAAACTACGTTCATGAAATTCCTCCGTAATTAACTCATCCAAAATATCAATGTGTGACATTATTCCTTACTTCTAGAAGGAGTTGCTTCAAAAACACTGAAAGTTACGTGTTCATCATTATGTTGCATGATCAACTCACCCTTGAAGACATCTATAAGAGTGCGCCCCGTTGCAAGAAATAGGTGTCCCAAAATAATGGGACCTCCTTATCAGCTTCGCAATCAAGTATGATGAAATCTACTAGGAACATAAACTTATCAACTTGGACAAGAACATCTTTTATTTTCCCTTCAGGTTGCGCTAATTATCTTTTCGCGGGCTACAATTTCACCACAGTGGGCTCATATGACTAATTCCTAATTTCCTGAATGTCGACAACAGCATAAGATTGATGCTAGCTCCTAGATCACATAGAGCCTTTCCTAAATAATTGTTTCTAATGGAGCATGAAATTGTGAAACTGCCAGGATCTTTCCTTTTAGGTGGCAGTTTATTTTTTAGTACAGTGCTACACCCTTCTATGAGCACAATTGTCTCGATATTAGATAACTTCTTCTTTGATAAGAGCTCCTTCATAAATTTCTCATAGCTGGGAATCTGCACAAGAGCATCAATAGGAGGTATATTAATATGTAATTGTTTCAAAGTAGATAAAAACCTTTGATAGTCTCTGTGATGCTCTTTCTCCTTGAATCGCTGTAGAAATGGAAAAGGTATATTAACAGTGGGTTACTGTGATGCACTCAGTTGTGTCGACATTAGCGATTGCATCGATAACTTGTAGGTCGAATAGTAGGCATAGGTGTGATTACTGGTGGTTCTTCCTCATTTATTTCGACTACTTCTTCTTTAGATGTAACTTCTCCCTGTTGCTTTGTTACATTTACGTCGACAGGTACTACATTGGAGCTACTACTTTGTTCAAAAGTTTACTTTCCACTTTGCAAAGTAATAGCCTTGCAATGCTCCTTCCCCTTCTGATTTGGATTTTCCATGTCACTGGGCAAAGCACCTAGTGGTCTTGTGCTCATATTAGAAGCCAGTTATCCTAGTTGTTCTTTCAACACGTGGATGGAAGAAGAATTTCCTTGGACGATAGCTTCAGTTCTAGTAATATACTCATGCATCAAATCTTCAAGAGCAGCTAATGGATTTGATCTTTGTTGAGAGTACTGCTGTTATTGTTGTTGATGTTGTCTTTGCATATTTGGCATTGCAATCTATTGTGGCTGCATGCGAGCATGTGATTGCATCTGATTCTGTGACTATATCTAATCAGGATGTGAATGTACTTGAGGATTATGGTTGTAATTCTGCTATTGATGGTTGTAACTCCCTTGTTGAAAGTTCCCTTGACTCGAGGAATTTCCATATCTAAATGTATATTATTTTAATTCTCCCAAAGTTGTTGGGTCCTAGTTGAACTGTTATACGAGTTACCATATGAATTTCCTCTAATATTATAGACATAAAATGCATTCTCAGCATGCTGTCGACAATCCTCATAACTATGGTTATCGCTACAAATTTCACAACAAAATGTCGGGACATCCATTTGCTGGGTTACTTGAATAGGGGCAACCTCACTCGTCCCCTTCATGTTCTTCATCATGTTCGCCAGTGAGGATACTTGTGTACTTAGGGCTGAAATGGTGATCGACCAGCAAACATCACAGAAATTATGAGCAAGCAGACACTATTGATGCAAGTATAGTAGATAGAGATGAATCTATCGAATATCGATCCCACGAGATTTGTAATAGCTCGATTTTTAGTGGTGTCGAAAATAGTGGTTTCGAGGCCACAGCTCCGACAAGTCAAGTCATAAATTTATTTATTTTAAATATTTTTGGTGATATATGCATCGTATGAAATTATGATTCAAAAATTTCGTTGATTAGATAGTTAATTGAATAGAAAGGACTAAATCATAAAAAGTGTAAAAGAATAAATGTTTAATTAGAAGGACCAAATGAATAAATTAAGTAAGGGAGTCTTAGTGGGTAGATTGGTATGATTTATATTGATTATAAATAGGTTTAATAAAGGTTAAAAAAAGGTTAATTAAAGCTTAATGATGAAAGTCTCAATAATTACAAAATTACCATTTATATATATATATATAAGAAATTAAAAGAAAGAAATTGAGAATTTCATCCCATTTTCTTTCTTCTTTCTTCTTCACAAGGCACAAAGGGGGAAAATTAGGGTTTTCAATTCCAATCTTTGAGCTTTGATTTGGGTAAGCAAACCTCTATCATTTTTAGTAATTTTTATGTTTTTGAGTCCGTATCAACTTAATCTATCTTATGCAAGGACTAAGTTGTGAATCTGTCAAATGTTAGAAAACTTGCCATTGTTGAAATTACTTGTTCTTGAAAGCTTTTGATGTATTTGAATGTTTGATACTTGGGTTATATCTTTTTGTAAAGGAATTTTTGATGAAATTAGGGTTTAAGGACCAAAATGTTAAAGTGATGAAATTATAAGTATTGTTATGAAAATAAATGTGTGAAGAAGTTGGATAGATGTCCTAGAGAATTCGACTATGATTGGTTATGTGAGAGAATGGTTATTTTGCATGTTTTGTGTTAAAAGGACTAGATTGAATAAAAGGAAACTGTAGGGGTAAAATCATAATTTTCCAAAAAAGGACTAAATTGTCTTGAATGACTAAATTATATGACTTGATGTGAGAACTGAATGATTTGTGAATGTAGACTACGATCGTGCTACAGACCGCGAAAAAGGGAATTTAGCGGATTAGTCCCTGAAGTCTTTCCTAAACTGCAATCCAGCCCGGTAAGTTCGTAATGTAAATCTTACTTAATATATCTTGTATATATATTGTCAATGTACAGCAAATCAAAAGCATTCGGTATTGAAGATGATCGAAGAAATGAAATGCAAGAGATAGTAGGCTTTATGTCGTTAAAATAGTACCGACACAATGGCTAGGGTACCGCATGTGTTGCGAGTCCTCGACAGCTCGTGTGAACAGCATCGTGACACAAAAAAGAGATATGGATCCCATAAGGATTATAGGTCCTACGATGGCTGGGACTTATGCTTTATGCATACTCCCGACAGCTAGTGTGAGCAACATCGTTAGGAAATAGTTTACAGTACAGATAGACACCGTATCGATGGTTGGGGTACCACATAGGTTGCGAGTCCTCGATAGCTCGTGTGAGCAGCATCAGGTATTGGTAACGGAAAGTTATGAATAGGAAGAGGAGTTGTAAATAAATCAAAGAGCAATGGAATTACGTTGGCTTAATGGAGTCATTGTTGCTTACTACCATGTTGGTATTTCTTAACTATCGAACTTATTAAGCTATAAAGCTTACCACAGTTATTGTTGTTGTTTTGCAGATCGTTTTACTGACTGAAGATCAGATCATCGTCATCTCTTGAAGTCACACTATCGCGAAGTTAGTCGGTAGATTTTGCATCACTTGGTCTTATGGCATGTACTAGGATGATAGTAACCTTTGATGTTAAACTAAAGATGTTGAAATCTTACTATTTTGAATCTGTAAATGCATGAAGTATAATTTAGATGTTTAAGTTTAATATGCTTGTATAGTCTTAGAAGATTATATGCAGTGTGATGACTTAATGCACATCTTATGTTGATATATTAAACTTTTGTTTTGGCTTAATTCTTACATACTTGTTTCGGTAGAACTTACACAAGTATCGGTAGAAGTACAGGGTAGGAGAGAGATTGTTCTTTGACTTGAGTTGTATTGGTAGTTGAATTACAAGTATCGGTAGTTTTTAGCATTGATGTATCGGTAGTTTGTATACATATATCGGTAGAAGTTGCAAGGTGAGAATTTTTACTCTTTGGAGTTTTTGGTATCGATAGAAGCATAACTTGTATCGGTAGAGCTAGCACAAGTACCGATAGAAATATGCACAGCTTTGAAATTGTTCACTGACTTAACTACTACTGATACTTAAGTATCAGCTACCGGTAGAAGTCTCACAAATTATTGGAAGTGCCATTTTTACCCTTGATGAAATTGTGTTATGATTAAATGTTTATCTAAAATGTGAGAAGTGTATTTCGTGCTGACTAAAGATGAAAATATTTGGATATTTTTAAAGATGAACAGTGTTAAATAAATAGAAACAGCGGAATCCTAATCGGCGATGGTGTTTGAGATTTGGGTGTTACATTTAATGGTATCAGAGCTTTCGATTTTATCATTTCTTGGAAAGTTATGGTTGTATTAAATGATTTCATAGTTCATGCCATATGAACCTATGATAGTGTGATACAGATGAATCCAATCTAACCATAGTTTTTGCAGATAAAAGTAAAAATGCCTGAATCTGAAAGAGAGGAGACCAACGAAGTAAATAGTAATGACCCGAAAAGTGATCCAGGGCTAGTCATGGGGTCCTTATTATACCAATGATAGAAAGCAAAGCTAAAAACATGTTATTTGGCTTAATGGGATAGTGGTTCTCAGAATTTATGCAGAATAACCGAATGACGCCACCTCCTCCACCTCTAGTTACACAGCCTATTGCCTGACCTACGACACCTCCTATAATGCCTCCACCTCCCCCGATAATTGAATAGAGGCGTTGTATTCCAACAGCTAGGGTAAGGAAGTACGGGGCAAAAGAATTTCATGGAAATGCTGAGGATGATCCGTTTAGGGCCGAGTATTGGTTAGAAAACACTCTAAAAGTGCTGAATGAAATGGCTTGTCCGCCCAAAATTTTGTGAGGTGTGATGTTTCGTTACTAAAAGACGAAGCTTATAATTTATGGGTAATGAACGTGGCAGTGATACCGAAAAATGAGGTCACTTGGGAATTCTTCCAAACAAAGTTTAAAAAGAAATATGTCAGCAAGAGATATCTTTACAAGAAGAAGAAAGAATTCTTGGAGTTGAGACAAGGAAACAAGACAGTGGCAGAATACGAATGAGAGTTTGTATTTCTCAACAAGTATACTCGGGAGATCGTACCTACGGATGAGGCTATGTGTGTTCGATTCGAAATGGTTTAAGCGACTAGATAAAGATGATGGTGGGTGTTTCAGAAATTTGGCCATTTGTCATACTGACAGATCGAGCACAAAAAATGAAAGAAGTATACAATCAAAAGAAACAGAGGGAAAAGAGACTTCGAGATTTCAGGAAGAAAAATTCCACCCGAACCTTCTCAATGCCACCACCGAAGAAATTGAGAGATAGTAAAGTTCGTAGAACAATCTCTTCTGGTTTTCTGAGCAAAAGCCAATCAAGACCACCAGAATCCAAATTTCAAAATCGATTGGCTGATAGTGTGGCTAGTGCTCACAATTCACTAACACCGGTGTGTGAGCATTACAAAAGAATCCATTAGGGCAAATGCCGGTTAGTTAAAGGAGCCTGCTTCAGATGTGGAAATATCGGCCACTTCATGCGAAATTATCCGATGAAATCGGAAGCAAAAGAAGATCGGAGTGTTAACCCTTCGGTTACACCACAGAAAGGCAAACACCCGGGGCAGAGTAGCGGTGTAGGTGGAAATTGAAATGAACATAGAGACAGTGGGAGCAGGTCAGAAGCTCAAGCACCTGCACGGACTTATGCTCATCCGAGCTAGAGAAGAGGCTACTGCTCTTAATGTGGTGATTGGTGTATTCTATCTTTTTAATGACATTGTATGTGGTTTGATTGACCCAAGGTCAACTCATTCATATATTTACACTACCTTAGCTATTGATAAGAGATTGTTAGTTGAATCGATTGAATTTGATGTGCAAGTCACAAACCCATTAGGTCATAGTGTCATTGTTAACTTGGTATGTCGTAAATGTCCAATGAAAGTTCAGGGCTGTAAATTTTCTACCGATCTATGGCTATTTCCATTCATTGAACTTGAAGTGATCTTGGGTATGGATTGGTTATCTGAGCATGATGCGATAAAAAATTGCAAGCAAAGACAGATTAGTTTGAAATGTTCGACAGGTGAAGTAATTACAGTGAAGTCCGGTAAATTGAACAGTGAAACCAGAGTGATTTCAGCTATTTCGGCACAGAAGATGGTTCGTAGAGCCTGTAAAGCAATTCTGGCATACATACTTGATACACGGGGATCGAGAACAGAATTGGATCAGGTACCAGTTGTTAAAGAGTATACAGATGTGTTTTCAGAAGAACTACTGGGTTTACCGCCAATTAGAGAGGTAGAGTTCGGTATTGATTTACTACCTGGTACTACTCCGATCTTTATTCCACCGTATAGAATGACACCGACTGAATTGAAAGAGTTGAAAGCTCAGCTGCAAGAATTGTTAGACAGAGGGTTCATACGACCCAGTGTATCACCGTGGGGTGCGCCCATATTATTCGTGAAAAAGAAAGATGAATCAATGCGGATCTGTAGACTACAGGTAGCTAAATAAGGTGAAGATCAAGAACAAGTATTCGTTGCCTCGGATCGATGAGTTATTTGACCAATTAAATGGTGCAACCGTGTTCTCCAAAATAGACCTTCGATCAGGTTATTATCAAATGCGAGTGAAAGATTATGATATAATGAAAACGACATTCAAACTTGGTACGGACATTATGAGTTTTTTGTTATGCCGTTTGAGTTAACTAATGCCCCCACAGCATTTATGGACTTAATGAACAGAGTATTTCAGCCTCAATTGGACAGGTTTGTGGTTGTGTTTATTGATGACATATTGATTTACTCCAAGATAGAATCAGAGCATACTCAGCATTTGAGAGAGGTGTTACGGATTTTACGAGAAAAGCAGTTGTATGCAAAATTCAGTAAATGTGAATTCTGGCTTCGAGAAGTTGGATTATTGGGTCACATAGTATCTTCGGAAGGAATACGTGTTGATCCCAACAAAATCTCAGCTATTCTCAATTAGAAAGTACCAAAAAATGTCTCCAAGGTACGAGGTTTCCTGGGATTGACAAGTTATTTCTATCGGCTCATGAAAGACTTTTCCATCACAGCCATGCCAATGACGAGGTTGCTACAGAAAAACATTCAATTCGTATGGTCTGAAAAGTGTCAGCAAAGTTTCGACCAATTGAAAAAGTTGTTAACTGAAGCTCCGGTCTTGACACAACCAGAGATGGGAAAAGAGTTCGTTGTTTACAGTGACGCATCTTTAAGCAGATTGGGGTATGTTTTGATGCAAGATGGGAAAGTGACAACTTATGCTTCTCGATAGTTAAAATCGCATGAAAAGAATTATCTGACTCATGATCTGGAGTTAGCTGTTGTGGTTTTTGCATTGAAGATTTGGCGACACTACCTTTATGGGGAGAGATGCCATATATTTACAGATCACAAGAGTTTGAGATATCTGATGACATAAAAGGAGTTGAATCTGCAACAGCGCCGATGGTTAGAGCTGTTAAAAGACTATGACCTTGTGATCGATTATCATCCGGGTAAGGCTAATGTTGTAGTTGATGCCCTGAGTTAGAAATCGATGTTTGCTTTGAGAGCAATGAATGCCCACCTATCATTGGGATGCGATGGTTCCATCACCGTGAAGCTTAGGATGAGGCCATTATTTCTATAGCGGATTCAAGAATTAGAGAGAAAGGATCCAAAGCTTATTAGCTAACAGGGAACAGATATAAGGTGATGCTACTACGGGGTTTATAGTTGATATAGAGGGTATGTTGTATTACAAAAGTAGGGTATGTATTTCGAACGATTCAGATTTGAGACTAGACGTTCTGATGGAAGCTCATAGCAGCACTTATTCCATACACCCGGGGAGTGTGAAGATGTATAATGACCTGAAGAAATTGTATTGGTGGTCAGGTATGAAACGAGAGATTTCAAAGTTTGTGACTAGATGTCTTATATGTCAACAAGTGAAAGCCGAACACCAGGTGCCATCTTGGTTACTATAACCAATTTCCATCCTAGAGTGGAAATGGGAATGAGTCACATTGGATTTTGTCGTAGGACTTCCGGTAACACCTAGAAAGAAAGATTCAATTTGGGTAATTGTAGACAGATTGACGAAGTCAACTCATTTCATCCTTATTCGGGTAGATTATCCACTTGAGAGACTGGTCGAGCTATACGTGTATGAGATAGTTCGACTACACGGGGTACCAACCTCTATCATCTCCGATAGGGATCCATGCTTTACCTCGAGATTTTGGGGTAAGCTACATGAAGCTTTAGGGACCAAGTTGAATTTTAGTACTGCATATCATCTGCAAGCAGATGGTCAGTCAGAGTGAGTGATACAAATTCTTGAGGATATACTATGATGCTGTACACTTTATTTTGAAGAAAGCTGGGAAAGGTATCTGCCATTTGTGGAGTTTGCATATAATAAAATCTACCAATCTAGTATTAAAATGGCACCATTCGAAGCATTATATGTTCGAAAGTGCAGGACATCTCTGTACTAGTCAGAATTAAGCAAGCCTAAGTTGATTGTAACCGGTTTAGTTCATGAGACTGAAGACAAAGTGTGGGTAATCATGATTGTTTGAAAGCAGCTTCTGATCGACAAAAGTCATATGCAGATCTTAAAAGGAAAGATATAGAATTTGCTATAAGAGACAGAGTTTTCCTGAGAGTTTCACCTTGGAAAAAGGTTCTGCGATTCGGCCGAAAGGGAAAGTTAGAGTCCACGATTTATTGGGTCGTATGAGATCATAGAACGGGTTGGTCCTGTAGCATATAAGTTGACTTTACCGCCAGAATTGGAGAAGATTCATAATGTATTTCATGTTTCAATGCTGAGATGGTATAGATCAGATCCTTCTCATGTGATTGCACCTTGTGAGGTTGAAATACGGCCGGATTTGTCGTATTCAAAAGAACTTGTGAGGATATTGGCTCGCGAGGTGAAAGAGTTACGAAACAAAATGGTACCATTAGTAAAGGTACTATGAAATTAACACGGGTTTGAAGAAGCTACTTTGGAGATGGAGTCTTCGATGAGGTCACAGTACCCTAACCTGTTTACTGGTAAGAAATTTCGGGACGAAATTTCCTTAAGGGGGAGAGTTGTAACAGCCCGATTTTCAGTGGTGTCAGAAACAGTGGTTTCGGGACGATAGCTCCGATGAGTCGAGTCATAAATTTATTTATTTTAAATATTTCTGGTGATATATGCATTGCATAAAATTATGATTCAAAAATTTCATTGATTAGATAGTTAATTGAATAGAAAGGACTAAATCATTAAAAGGGTAAAAGTATAAATGTTTAATTAGAAGGACCAAATGAATAAATTAACCAAGGGGGTGTTATTGGGTGGATTGGTATGATTTATATTGATTATAAATAGGTTTAATAAAGGTTAAAATGGTTAATTAAAGCTTAATGAAGAAAGTCTCAATAATTACAAAATTGCCATTTAAATATGTAAGAAATTAAAAGAAAGAAATTGAGAATTTCATCTCATTTTCTTTCTTCTTTCTTCTTCACACGGCACAAAGGGGGAAAACTTAGGGTTTTCAATTCTAATCTTTAAGCTTTGATTTGGGTAAGCAAACCTTGATCGTTTTTAGTAATTTTATATTTTTGAGTCCGTATAAACTTAATCTAGCTTATGCAAGGACTAATTTGTGAATCTATCAAATGTTAGAAAACTTGCCATTGTTGAAATTGCTTGTTCTTGAAACCTTTTGATGTATTTGAACGTTTAATACTTAGGTTAAATCTTTTTGTAAAGGAATTTTTGATGAAATTAGGGTTTAAGGACCAAAATGTGAAAGTGATGAAGTTACAAGTATTATTATGAAATTAAATGTGTGAAGAAAATGGATAGACACCCTAGAGAATTCGGCTATGATTGGTTGTGTGAGAGAATGGTTATTTTCCATGTTTTGTGTTGAAAGGACTAGATTAAATAAAAGGAAACTAGTAGGGGTAAAATCATAATTTTCCAAAAAAGGACTAAACTGTGTTGAATGACTGAATTATGTGACTTAATGTGAGAATTGAATGATTTGTGAATATAGACTACGATTGTGCTACAGACCGTGAAAAAGGGAAATGGCGGATTAGTCCCAAAAGTCTTTCCTAAACTGCAGTCTAGTCTGGTAAGTTCGTAATGTAAATCTTACTTAATATTCCTTATATATATATTATCAATGTACAGCAAATCAGAAGCATTCGATATTGAAGATGATCGAAGAAATGAAACGCAAGAGATAGTAGGCTGTATGCCGTTGAAATATTACCAACGCGATGGCTGGGGTACCACATGTGTTACGAGTCCTCGACAGCTCGTGTGAGCAGCATTGTGACTCGAAAAAGAGATATGGATCCTATAAGGATTACAGGTCCTACGATGGCTGGGACTTATGCTTTATGCATACTCCTAACAACTCGTGTGAGTAGCATCGTTAGGAAACAGTTTACAGTACAGATAGACACCATACCGATAGCTGGGGTACCGCATAGGTTGCAAGTCCTCGACAGCTTGTGTGAGCAGCTTCAGGTACTGGTAATGAAAAGTTATGAACAGGAAGAGGAGTTGTAAATAACTCAAAGAGCAATGGAATTATGTTGGCTCAATGGAGTTATTGTTTCTTACTACCATGTTGGTATTTCTTAACTATTGAACTTACTAAGCTATAAAGCATTCCATGAATTTCAGATAACTCGTGCACTTCTTGCAACACATGCATTCCATGCAATGTGTTGCACCTAAAACTTTAATTTATTTAGTTAATTAAATTGCTGGAGAATAAGGTTTTAACCATTTAGTCATTTTAGTCTAAGTCTTAATTATGTTTTGTGTTATTTTGATAAGTTTTTAAATTTTTCCTAAGTTAGTTGTTAGTTTTAGTAAAATATTGTTGCCCATTTAATATGTCCTAACCAGCATGTTTAATATGATGTAGGGATGCCAATGGCTGGCCAACACAAGCTTTTAATGCACCTACCAACATTTAAAGTGCTGAAAACACCTCTCCAAAAGGGCTTTGAACCTAACAAGTGGCTCCAGTGGAAAAGATGCCACCACATTAGCTTAAAGTGCATAGGGAATATTGGACGAATTTATGGTGTAATTTTGATTAATTATTTCATACCTTTTCAGCTAGCCATTTGTAAGCCTATAAATACGAGGATTGAAACATTTTGTAAAAAAAACTTTTGATGAATTTTAATCTTATTGTGAGTTTGCAAACTCCTTGTTCTTATTTGACTCAATTTGATTTATCAAGTAACCCTTGTGGTGTCAATCTGATTCTTTCGAAATTATCACTTCTTTGAAGTGTGGCGTTCACCATTATACCGATTGGTTACTATCTTTCTAGATAAAGGGTCACGATTTTTACTTGCAATTGTTCTAAGTACTAATATAGGAATTGGGTCAATATTCTTCTATAATATCGGTTCATTCTTGAGTCCTTAAACTGAGTTCAAGCCTATCCTTCGATATCCATTGCATATCCATCCAATCACCCTTCTACAACCCGCCATTATCATTTCCAACCGTCATGAAATCCATTATGAACGATACTTCTTAATTTTCGATCGGGAACTCACGCGACTCGTAATCAACCCTCGAGGATGAGCTCGCATCATCCATGATGTGATTATGTGACTATGTGGTCGTTTCGGCAAATATGTGATGGTATTACCCACGATGTGTGATAGCATTAGAAAAGACCATTAATTTCTCCTTATTTAAAGTATAATTTGTTCCCATTATATCATGTTTAGCATGCATTTTTAGCATTTTATATTCAGTAATTGCATTTTCTAAGTCAGTGATGTTTAGTTTAATTTTCTTTACTTTTGTCCTACTTTTGCTACTAATGTCATTACATCTAGTATTCAGTTTTGCGTCTAAAGATGTCAATGCAGGAATCAGTCCCTAAAGATCAACACAGGAAGATGTCCAAGGTTGTCATCGCAATTTAGAATCCAAAATTGCGCCCCAACCTGTTGCCGCATGAACATATCCATAAGTACCAGTGCTTGAGAATATCAAGGTTATCCAAGTGAATTAAAATCTAAATTTGCGTCAGAGATGTCACGACAACCTTTAACTGCTTGCTGAATGCACCAGATTGGCGTGAATGTACAGTTAGATTAACTAACTTGTACAGCTATAAGGAAGTTAGATCTGAAGAAGGACACCTGTATTTGGCATTAAAGATAAATACTGATGAAAGAAAAAAAAAGAAAAAAAGGAGGAATCTTGAAGCTCGTGACAAAATATCAATTCGGTTTTTCATCTTTTCTAGAAGATTGCCTCCATGGCAACTTAGTTTCTTAGAGGGTGAACTGCCTACAACGAGAAGACAAATCTTCCTCCTAACGAGGAGTGTTCCTAAGTGCAACACAAGAGGAGCATTAGAGAAGAGTTCTAGTAGGCTAGGAATAGAATGCTTCAACTTGTTCTTTATTTGTTCTCAAATGCTGATAAATTCTGATAAAGTTAAATGCGTATAGAAGTACCTTTTAATTTTAGGTCTAATTTGATTTCTACTCAATTTTCTCTTATCTGTTTATCTTTGGAGTTAATTGCTCGATCACGGAAGTGCTATTCCATTTACTGACAATTGAAAGTGCAGTGAAAAATTAAATTAACAAGCAAGACAACGGAACTTGCTTAGGGAACGAAGGAATTCTAGTCACTTGTTCTTGAATGCAAAGCATTGCCAGCACTAGAAGGTGTGGTTAATGTGAGTATTTGGGTCTTTGATAAACTGGAAAGTCGATGTTGGTAAGATCTCATTAAGCTTAATTACGACGATAATTTATCTATTATTTACCTTGTGGTCACATTTAGTGGTTTCCCGACTTATTAAGTCAAGGATCCCCCATTCCATTATCATTGTTTTTACTTCTTTAATTTTCTTAAATTGCATCAAAAAATTATCTTCAAAATTTCATTGCATTTCTTATTAATTTGCTTCGACATATTTTATTACAATCTTGCAATATTTGCTCTAACAGTTTGATTCATTCATTTCTGCACTCTTTATTTTAATTGCGTTGACATTATTCATACAGTTTCTCTTATTTTAACTTTAATTGAATCAACAATTATAAATATAAACCATATCTGTGGGAACGATATCTGAAAGTTTTAAGCCTAACAACTATACTGCATCGACAAGTGTTCGCTTGCACAATTGCTGTGACGTTCATAGCACGATCAAGTTTTGGCACCGTTGTCAGAGATGACATTTGTTTGATGTTTATTTTTGTAGTTTCAATTATTCTTTATTTCTTAACTTTTATTTGTTACTGATTTGTTTCAATTTCTGTTGAGTCTTTTTCAATTTTCTTTTAGGTGTTTTATGACCACTAAGAGAAATCCTAAAAATATTGTTGGCTTAAATCTGGAAATCGAGAGAACCATTTGAAGGAGAAGACAAGAACAAAGGAATATGGCTTTGCCTGGAAATGATGCCATACCATAGTTGTTGCCACAAAATCCTGTCCCTCCAATACAGCCACAAAATTTAAACAACACACCACTGCCACAAGAAAAACAAATGCAAAACAGAATGATTAGAAACTTTATTGTTCCTATGCTATATGATTTGCAGCCAAGGGTTGTTAGACCAGCTATCCAAGCTGGAAATTTCGAGTTAAAACAGGTTATGTTTCAAATGTTAATTTCGAATGGGCAATATGCTGGTTTGCCTCATGAAGATGTGAGAGAGCATCTTAAATCTTTTCTACTAATCTGTGCCTCTTTAGTTAGCATGGTGTTCCTAGTGACGCTTTGAAGATGCAATTGTTTCCTTATTCATTGCAAGGAAGGGCTCGTACCTGGTTCCTTGGATAACCTATTGGATCAATTACATCGTGGAATGCACTTGCAACTCAATTTGTTTTGCGGTTTAGTCCACCCACGATGGATGCTCGATTAAGGAATGATATTACTGCTTATCACTAGTTGGATGATGAGAATCTGCATACCACATGGGAGCATTAAAAGACTTTGCTTCAACGTTGTCCCATGCATGGAATCCAACAAGAAACGCAGATCAAAATTTTCTACAATGGATTAAATACACAGACAAGAAATCTTGTCGATGCATCTACAAACGATCCTTTGTTGGACTACACCTATGATGAAGCTGTGAGAATTTTGGAAAGAATCAGAATGACTATCAAAACCCAATTTCTCGAGCTGCTCAAGTAAAAATGAATCCTGGAGTTATTCACTTAAACGCCATAACAGCTTTGAGTGCACAAGTATCTTTGTTGGCTAACATGAGTAAAAACATGAAAGGGAAGAGTGAAGTTGCTCCCATTCAAGTTGCCCAGCAAATGGATGTCCCGACATTTTGTTGTGAAATTTGCGGTGACAATCATAGCTACGAGGACTACCCACAGCATGCAAAAAATGCTTTATGTCATAACATCAGAGGAAATTCGTATGATAACTCCTACAACAGTTCAACTAGGTATCAAAAACCATGGGGGAATTAAAATGTGTCCACATTTCGATATGGAAATTCCTCCAACCAAGGAAATTTTCGATAGGGGAAATACAATCAGCAGCAGCAAAACTACAACCACAGTCCTCAAACTCATTCACAACATGATCAGATGCAGCCATATGCTAGTATGCAGCCACAGCAGAATGCTATGCCAAATCTGAATATGCAAGGACAATATCAACAACAACAACAGTTCTCTCAACCACGAGCTGATCCATTAGCTGCACTTGAAGCTCTGATGCATGAACACATCACAAGAACTGAAGCTATTGTGCAAGGAAATTCTTCTTCCATCCGAGCATTGGAAGCACAAGTAGGACAACTAGCTTCTAATATGAGCACGAGACCACCAGGTGCCTTACCCAGTGATACTAAAAATCCAATTCAAAAGGGGAAGAAGCATTGCAAAGCTATTACTCTTCGGAGTGGAAAGCAAACTGTTAAACAAAGTAGAAATTCTAATACAGCACCGACCGATGCAAATGAAGTAGAGCAACGAGGAAAAGTTGTACTTGAAGAAGAAGCAATAGAGCTAAATGAAAAGGAGCCACCAGTTATTACTCCCATGCTAACCATTTGACCTACAAAATTTTTGACGTAACTGTTAATGTCGACGCAACCGGTTATGTCACAACAACCTAATGTTTCAATACCTTTGTCATTTCCACAAAGATTTAAGGAAAAAGAAAATGACAGAGAATATTAGAAGTTTATGGCCACCCTGAAACAATTACATGTTAATATACCTCTTGTTGATGCTCTTGTACAGATTCCTAGCTATGGGAAATTTATGAAGGAGCTCTTATCCAAGAAAAAGAAGTTAACCGACATAGAAACAATTCGCTCACAGATCTTGGCAAATAAATTACCACCAAGATGAAAGATACTAGAAGTTTTACAATTTCGTGCTCCATTGGAAATCATTACTTAGGAAAAGCTTTCTGTGATTTAGTAGCAAGCATCAACCTTATGCCACTATCAACATTCCAAAAATTGGGAATTAGTCATATGAAGCCCACTGCAGTAACATTACAGCTGGAGGATAGATCTTTGGCATAACTTAAAGGGCAAATCAAAGATTTTCTCGTCCAAGTAGATAAGTTTGTGTTCCCAGCAGATTTCATTATTCTTGATTGCAAAACTGATAAGGAGGTGCCCATAATCTTAGGACACCCATTTCTTACTATAGGTCGTACTCTTATAGATGTATTCAAAGGTGAGTTAATTATACGACACAATGATGAACACATTACCTTCAGTGTTTTTGAAGTAATTCCCTACAAGAGTAAAGAGGAATGTCACCATATTGATGTACTAGATGAATTAATTATGGAAGAATTTCATGAGCGTAGTACAGCAGCTTTAGAAGAACTTGTGGTGACAACTGAAGACAATTTCTTGACTGATTGCGACCGCAAGAATGAAGCAAATATTGTTGAGCTTAGAAATGGTTGGCAGATGGAATCCTTAGATCTGACCAATAGAAAGGTCCCTGTATTTAAGCCGTCTATTGAAGAAGCTCTGACCTTGGAGTTAAAACCATTGCCAACACATTTAAAGTATGTTTTCCTTTATGACAAAGATACCCTGCCAGTAATTGTCTCCGCAAATCTCAATGCAAGTCAAGAGGAGAAATTGATCCAAATACTGAAGCAACACAAGTGTGCCATCGCCTGGAGCATTACGGATATCAAAGGCATTAGTCCCTCTTTCTACATGCACAAAATCAAGTTAGAGGATGAGAGAAAATAGTCCATTGAGCAGCAAAGGAGGTTAAATGAAAAAATGAAAGAAGTTGTTAAAAAGGAGATCATCAAATGGTTAGATACGGGCATTATTTAACCAATTTTCGATAGTACATGGGTGAGTCCAGTCCAATGCGTTCCAAAGAAGAATGGTATTACGGTGGTAAGTAATGACAAGAATGAATTAATTCCTACTCGTATTGCTACAGGTTGGCGAGTTTGCATGGACTATCACCGTTTGAATGCTGCCACAAAAAAAGATCACTTCCCACTTCCCTTCATTGATCTGATGCTGGACAAGCTTGCTGGAAAAGCCTATTACTGCTTCCTTGATGGTTATTCTGGCTACAACCAGATTGTAATTATGCCGGAAGACCAATCTGAAATGACTTTCACTTGTCCGTTTGGTACCTTTACTTTTCGCTAAATGCCTTTTGGTCTATGCAACGCACCAGCCATATTTCAAAGGTGCATGATTGCAATTTTTTCAGATAAGATTGAAGACTCGTTGTACGTATTCATGAATGATTTTTTTGTTTATGGTCACACTTTTGATAAATGCACTGACAATTTAGCTTGAGTTTTAAAGCGATGTAAGGACACTATACTAGAAGAAATGCCAATTCATGAAAACTGAAGGTATTGTCCTTGGACATCGTATCTCTTATCAGGGCATCGAAGTGGACAAGGAAAAGGTGGAGATCATTGAGAAGTTGCCCCCGCCTAATAATTTTAAAGGAATAAGGAGTTTTCTCGGTTATGCAGGTTTCTATCGATAATTCATCCGAGATTTCTCGAAAACCTCTCTGCTCACTATTGGAGCAAAATAAAAAGTTTATGTTTGATGCTACCTGTTTGGAAGCATTTTTGAAAATTAAGTAGCAATTAGTGCAGACACCTATTGTCGTCGCACCAGACTGGTCACAACCGTTTGAAGTTATGTGTGATGCAAGCGACTATGCAGTAGGTGCAGCACTTGGTCAACGTAAAGATAAGGTATTTCATACAGTATATTATGCTATAAAAACTCTTACTGAAGCGTAGGTAAATTATACAACCACAGAGAAAGAGTTGTTGGCAGTAGTTTTTGCATTCGACAAGTTTCATTCGTGTCTTGTTGGCGCAAATGTTACAGTACATACTGATCACTCTACATTGAGATACCTCTTTGCCAAAAAAGTTGCAAAATCAAGACTAATTCAATGGATCCTACTGTTACAAGAATTCGATATTGAAATTAAGGATTGAAAAGTATCAAAAAATTAGGTAGCAGATCATTTATCTCGTCTGGAATTCGGGAGTGAATATGGTAATACCTCATAAATTATCGACGCATTTCTAGATGAGAAGCTCTTTTCTGTAAACGCATCCTCATGGTACGAAGATGTTGTCAATTATTTGGTCTATGGAAGACTACCATTGAGTGCAATTGGTCACAGAAAGGTAAGATTTCTTAGAGATGCTGCAAAATATTACTAGAACGAGCTATACCTGTTCAAGGTATGCACCGATAAGGTTTGGTCGATTCCTCACCATGTAAAGCAAGGTTTGGTTTAACTTTATTAATTACCGATTATTGCCTTCAACTCACAGCACCACGATGACATTAGATCGAATGTGTCTCATCCATTCGATTATTAAAGGCCACAGAATTAATGTCGGTGAAATCTTGCATCAGGAGATTATAAAATGCTCAACCAAACAAACAGGTATTATGCCATTCCCCTCTCTTATAATGCAATTGTGTCGACAACGAGTGTTGTGCCTCGTGAGGCAGAGGAGTTCTTGGATAATAAGGGACCAATCAACGTTGTGTCAGTAGAGCGTATGACAAGGGGGAAGGAGACCCCTGTGGTGAAAGAAGCTGCCCCAAAGAAAAAAGAAAGAAAAAAGAAAAAAAACAAACTCATGGCCCTACAGATCTTTAATTATGGAGGAAAATTATAGAGATCGAATAGTTGGTTGACAGAATAAGTGTGCAGCAAATCAAACTTGTCTCCACAGTTGAGGACATGGAGCACTCGTAAAATTTATTCTATGCCAACACTAGGGCATGGAATAGTGTAATTGTTAGCACATTACGCAGCATTAGCAAGCATCCTCTGCCAGAATTCCCAATGTTTCCTCCTATCATCAGAGAGGCAATGCCATCAACTGAAAGAGCTACTTCGGAAGGGAAGGACCAATCTGCTGCTTCTCCGCAAATGGTCCATATATCTAATGATGAGAACCAAGACGTGAATTCAAAGGATGTTGAAGATTGCTTCCACAATATTGCCAACCTTTTTTAAGACAAATTTTCCAACAGCCTAGGAGCAAATATGGCTTAAAAAGGAAGCCAATGAAGATGAAGAACACCCGATTATGGAATCTGTGGGTATTGAGGAAGAGAACGAAGAAAAGAAGGAGGAGGAAAAGGAAGAAGGAAAAGAAGGAGAGAAGGAAGAAATTTTTATCACAATAGATTTGCCCGAAGAATTTGTCGCTACACCCAAAGATGTGGGTGCAATTGATGAAGAACTTGCGTAACCTGATGTGAATCAAGTCGAGGCAGTGACAGTCAGCAATGAGGATTTCAATCCTCTAGCTAAGTGTCCTATGTGGCACTCCTTGCTGAAATACACCCTTTTGATGTCACCATCGATAAAGCCAGCACACAACCAAATATGGAGGAGCTATCCGTCGACCCGGTTGAACCAACAGAACGAAAATGCAAGCGCAAGGAGGAGCACCACAACAAGAAGAAAAGACCAAAGCAGCCACATCTTCAGCTGCACATCACTGAGTTAGTCTTTAATTTATTCAGTACGTAATTTAGTTGTACATCATGTAGTTGTAATTTCATTGTCATCACATTTTAATTATCCCTGTATTCTATTTGTCGATGCATTTGCATTGTAGTTGCATTTCCATATATAATTGTATATTAATTTCAGTGCATTGGGGACAATGCAGACTTTAAGTTGGGGGAATGTATATGGATTGGAAATGCAATTGCACCCGCATTTCTAAAAATTTTTGTCCTTTTTAGTTTAATGAAAGTATGCAAGGTTATGAAAATTGTGGCTACAAATTTTTCATTTGATGCTTAATTCTTGAATTATGTGAGATGCTAAAACATGAATTGGATGAATGTGATTGAATGTTGTATCCCTCTATTATTTGATGAATGGTTGAAATTGCATTAGTAATAAATGAGTAGTATCATTATTTGAATCCTGGAATAACTTGCCATCTACAGGTATGTATATATAATTTGAACTATTAAAAAAAACACTCCAATGAGGGTGCATTGTGACTTATCAAGGGGGAACACTCCAGTGCAAGTGTTAGAAAAAGTAATCTAGCCAAAGGCTGTCACTACAAGAATGTGTGTCGGTGCAATTACATACTCCATGTGGGTTTGTTGCACCCCATTGTTACTTCTCGAGAACAAAGGTATAGTAATGCAACGACACCCCTCAGACGAATATATATATAATATGTTTATATAATAAATGTTGTGTTGGTCAAGAGACTTTAAGATTTAGAGCATGATGCTAGCATTGGTGAAGTTGCAGTTTTTATTATTCATACCTATAAATTGTCGACGCAATTTTTTATCATGTGAATGTAATTTATACATTAGGATCTCAGAAAATTCAAGTTGCTAGAATGATTATTACTTCGACAAGACTTTTGTTATGACCTTCCTAGCTTTTGTTTACTTGAGGACAAGTAAAAACTCAAGTTTAGAGGTGTGATAGCATTAGAAAAGACCATTAATTTCTCCTTTTTTAAAGTATAATTTTTTCTCATTATAACATGTTTAGCATACATTTTTAGCATTTTATATTCAGTAATTGCATTTTCTAAGTCAGTGATGTTTGATTAATTTTGTCCTACTTTTGCTACTAATGTTACCACATTTAGGGTTCAGTTTTGCGTCTAAAGATGTCAGTGCAGGGATTTTCCCAAAAGATCAATGCAGGAAGGTGTCCAAGGTTGTCATCGCAATTTAGAATCCAGAATTACACCAAAGCCTGTCGCCACATGAACATATCTAAAAATACTAGTGCTCAAGAATATCAAGGTTGTCGCAGCGAATTAAAATCTAAATTTGCGTCCAAAGATGTCGTGACAACCTTTTACTGCTTGCTGAATCCACCAGATCTGCATGAATGTATAGTTGGATTAACTAACTTGTACAGTTGTAAGAAAGTTAGATCTGAATAAGAAGGACACCTGTATTTGGCATTAAAGATAAATACTGATGAAAAAAAGAAAAGAAAGAAAGAGGAAGGGAGAGGAATTTTGAAGCTCATGACAGAAATTAATTCGGTTTTTCATCTTTTTTTTAAGCTTGCCACCATGGCAGCTTAGTTTCTTGGAGGGTGAACTGACAGTGATGAGAAGGCAAATCCTGGTCCTGACGAGAAGTGTTCCTAAGTGAAACACAAAAGGAGCATTAGGAAAGAGTTCTAGTAGGCTAGGAATAAAATGCTTCAACTTGTTCTTTATTTCCTCTCAAATGCTGATAAATTTTGATGAAGTTAAATGTGTATGGAAGTACCTTTTAATTTTAGATCTAATTTGATTTCTGCTCAATTTTCTCTTATCTGTTTATCTTTGGATTTAATTTCTTGATCACGAAAGTGCTATTGAAGTTACTGACACTGGAAAGTGCAATGTCAAATTAAATTAACAAGCAAGAAAATAGAAGTTCCTTGGGGAACGAAGGAATTCTTGCCACTTGTTCTTGAATGTAAAGCATTGCCAGCACTGAAAGGTGTGGTTCATGTGAGTATTTGGATATTTGATAAACAAGAAAGTCGAAGTTGGTAAGATCTCATTAAGCTTAATTGCGACGACAATTTATCAATTATTTACCTTGTGGTCACATTTAGTGGTTTGCCGGCTTATCAAGTCAGGGATCCCCCATTCCATTATAATTATCTTTTATTCGTTAATTTTCTTAAATTGCATCGACAAATTATCTTCAAACTTTCACTGCATTTCTTATTAATTTGCTTCGACATATTTTATTACAGTCTTCCAATATTTGCTCTGACAGTTTAATTCATTCATTCCTGTACTCTTTATTTTAATTGCGCTATTATTCATATAGTTTCTCTTATTTTAACTTTAATGGAATCAATAATTATAAACATAAACAGTCATCTCTGTGGGATCGATATCTGATAGTTTTAAGCCTATCAACTATACTTGCATCGACAATTGTTCGCTTGCACAATTGTTATGATGTTCATAGCGCGATCAGTAAACAAGTCCACCGGACCATCTCGCGACTCGGGTGGGAAACGTTTTTGTACCCATCCTGAAGGATACTTTCCACCCCTCGTTAGGGAATTTTATGCTAACTTGATTAATAAGGATCAAGAGTTTGTTTTTGTTCAAGAGAGACTGGTGCCCTGGGGTGCTGCACACATCAATGCCTTGTATAACATTGATGCTGGGGAAGATGAACATATCGCTTTCCTAGAGCATCTGACTTAAGTGGGAGCTGACATGTTAATGAGTGATTTATGCGTTGACGGCGCCATCTGGACAGGCAACAATTCCAATAACTATACCATGCATCGTCGATTCCTCACTGTGCAAAGCAAGGTCTAGTTCCACATTATTAATTGTCGATTATTGCCTTCAACTCACAGCACCACCGTGACATTAGATCGAATGTGTTTCATCCATTTGATTATTAAAGGCCGTAGAATAGATGTCAGTGTAATCTTGCATTAGGAGATTACAGAATGCGCAGCCAAACAAACAAGTATTTTTCCATTCCCCTCTCTTATAATGCAATTGTGTCAACAATGAGGTGTTGTGCCTCGTGAGGGAGAGGAGTTCTTGGACAATAAGGGACCAATCAACGATGTGTCGGTAGGGCGTATGACAAGGGGGAAGGATATCGTTATGGTGAAAGAAGCTGCCCTAAAGAAAGGAAAGGGAAAGGCAAAGAAGGAAGAAAAATAACCTTCTAGACCCCAAATCTTCAATTATGGAGGAAAATTACAAAGATCGAGCAGTTGGTTGATAGAATCAATGTGCGACAAATCAAGCTTGTCTCCACAGTTGAGGACATGGAGCACTCGCAAAATTTATTCTATTCCTACACCAAGGCATGGAATGGTGCAATTGTCAGCACATTACACAGCATTAACAAGCATCCTCTGCCAGAATTCCCAATGTTTCCTCCTATCATCAACGAGGCAACTCCATCAACTGAAAGAGCTACTTCAGAAAGGAAGGACCAATCTGTTGCTTCTCCACAAAAGGTCCATATATGTAATGATGAGAACTAGGACGTGAATTCAAGGGATGTTGAAGATTGCTTCCGCAACTTCCAATAGCCTCAGAGCAAATATGGCTGAAAAGGAAGCCAATGCTGATGAGGAACACACGACTGTGGAATCTGTAGGTATTGAGGAAGAGAAAGAAGAAGAGAAGGAGGAGGAAAAGTAAGAAGGAAAAGAAGGAGAGAAGGAAAAAAATTTTGTCGCGACAGATTTGCCCGAAGAATTTGTCGTTGCACCTAAAGATGTGGGTGCAATTGATGAAGAACTAGTGCAACCTGATGAGAATCAGGCCGAGGTAGTGACAGTCAGCAATGAGGATTTCAATCCTCTGGCTATAGTGCCCTATATGGCACCCCTTGCTAAAATACACCCTTCTGATGCCACCATTGATAAAGCCAGCACACAACCAAATGTAGAGGAGCAATTTACCGACCCGATTGAGCCAACAGAATGAAAACGCAAGCGCAAGGATAAGAAGAAGCACAAGGAGCAACGTCATAAGAAGAAGAAGAAGAAGACCAAAGCAGCCACATCTTCGGCTGCACATCACTGAGTTAGTCTTTAATTTATTTAGTACGTAATTTAGTTGCACATCATATAGTTATAATTGCATTGTCATCACATTTTAATTGTCCCTGCATTTTATTTGTCGACACATTTGCATTGTAGTTGCATTTCCATGTATATTTATATATTAATGTCAGTGCATTGAGGACAATGCAAACTTTAAGTTGGGGGGAATGTATATGGATTGGAAATGCAATTGCACTCACATTTCTAAAAATTTTTGTCCTTTTTAGTTTAATGAAAGTATGCAAGGTTATGAAAATGTGGCTACAAATTTTTCATTTGATGCTTAATTCTTAAATTATGTGAGATGCTAATACATGAATTGGATGAATGTGATTGAGTGTTGTATCCCTCTATTATTGGATGCATGGTTGAAATTGCATTAGTAATAAATGAGTAGTATCATTATTTGAATCTTGGAATAACTTGCCATTTGCGAGTATGTATATATAATTTGAACTATTAATAAAAGACACTCCAATGAGGGTGCATTGTGACTTATCAAGGGGGAACACTCCAGTGCAAGTGTTAGAAAAAGTAATCTAGCCAAAGGCTGTCACTACAAGAATGTGTGTCGGTGCAATTACATACTCCATGTGGGTTTGTTGCGCCCCATCGTTCCTTCTCAAGAACAAGGGTATAGTAATGCAATGACATCCCTCAGTCGAATAAAAAAAAGAGAAAAAGAAAGAAAAATGGAAAAGAAAAGAAAAAAATGTCTATATAATAAATGTTGTGTTTGTCAAGAGAATTTAATATTTAGAGCATGATGCTAGCATTAGTGAAGTTGCAGTTTTGATTATTCATACCTATAAATTGTCAACGTAATTTTCTATCATATGAATGTAATTTATACATTAGGATCTCAGAAAATTCAAGTTGCTAAAATGATTATTGCTTCGACAAGACTTTTGCTATGACCTTGCTAGCTTTTGTTTACTTGAGGACAAGTAAAAACTCAAGTTTAGGGTGTGATATCATTAGAAAATATCATTAATTTCTCCTTATTTAAAGTATAATTTGTTCCCATTATATCATGTTTAGCATGCATTTTTAGCATTTTATATTCAGTAATTGCATTTTCTAAGTCAGTGATGTTAGGTTTAATTTTCTTTAATTTTTTCCTACTTTTGCTACTAATGTCACCACATTTAGTGTTCAATTTTGCGTCTAAAGATGTCAATGCAGGAATCTATCTCAAAAGATCAACGCAAGAAGATGTCCAAGGTTGTCACCGTAATTTAGAATCCAGAATTACGCCCAAACCTGTCGCTGCATGAACATATCCAGAAGTACCAGTGCTTGAGAATATCAAGGTTGTCGCAGCAAATTACAATCTAAATTTGCGTCAAGAGATGTCGCAACAACCTTTAAATGCTTGCTGAATGCACCAAATCTGTGTGAATGTACAGCTGGATTAACTAACTTGTACAGCTGTAAGGAAGTTAGATCTGAAGAAGAAGGATAGCTATATTTGGCATTAAACATAAATACTAATGAAAGAAAAACGGGAGGAATCTTGAAGCTCATGACAAAATATCTATTCGGTTTTTCATCTTTTTTGGAAGCTTGCCTCCATGGCAGCTTAGTTTCTTGGAGGGTGAACTGACTGCGACGAGAAGGCAAATCCTGCTCTTGACAAGGAGTGTTCCTACGTGCAACACAAGAGGAGCATTAGGGAAGAGTTTTAGTAGGCTAGGAATAGAATGCTTTAACTTGTTCTTTATTTCCTCTCAAATGCTGATAAATTCTGATGAAGTTAAATGTGTATGGAAGTACCTTTTAATTTTAGATCTAATTTGATTTTTGCTTAATTTTCTCTTATTTGTTTATCTTTGGATTTAATTGCTTGATCACGGAAGTGCTATTGCAGTTACTGACACTGGAAAGTGCAGTGACAAATTAAATTAACAAGCATGACAATGGAAGTTGCTTGGGGAACGAAGGAATTGTGGCCACTTGTTCTTGAATGCAAAGCATTGCCAGCACTGGAAGGTGTGCTTAATGTGAGTATTTGGGTCTTTGATAAATAGAAAAGTCAAAGTTGGTAAGATCTCATTAAGCTTAATTGCGGCGATAATTTATCTATTATTTAACTTGTGGTCACATTTAGTGGTTTGCCGACTTATCAAGTTTGAGATTCCCCATTCCATTATCATTGTTTTTACTTCTTTAATTTTCTTAAATTGCATCGACAATTTATCTTCAAAATTTCATTGCATTTCTTATTAATTTGCTTCGACATATTTTATTACAGTATTGCAATATTTGCTCTCACAGTTTAATTCATTCATTTCTGCACTCTTTATTTTAATTGGGCTGACATTATTCATACAGTGTCTCTTATTTTAACTTTAATTGAATCAACAATTATAAACATAAACAACCATCTCTGTGGGATCGATATCTTATAGTTTTAAGCCTATCAACTATACTTGCATCGACAAGTGTTCGCTTGCACAATTGTTGTGACGTTCATAGTGCGAGCAATGTGTTATGTGATCGTTTATCGGTATATAAGTGCTGGTTTGTCCATAATTGGCTGTGTTTGGATGAACGGGTTCTGGGGAACTCGATATTTGTGTAGTGGAGATGGGTAGGAAAATTTATAAAACATGCATCGACTTCAAAATGTGCATCAACATGTTCATGCATAGTATCAATGTTAAAATCCATGATCGAAATATTTTGTGTATATGTTGTGATTGTTATATGTATTTATTGTCATATATGTATTTATGTGATTATTGTGAGAAATCTCACACTGAGCCTTCAAAAGCTCACCCATATTACTTTAATGTGTTTTCAGATAATCCTCGTGGCTGGGACTCGGACTCGATCAATGGAGAGGCTCTCAAAAATTTATGAGTTTATTGATTATGGACTATTTTCATGATATTTGGACTTTTGTGGACTTTAACTTTATTTTGGACTTGTTTTGTGGTTTTCATTTAAAAAGTGGCATGGGTATTATTTATTTGCATAAACTATGGATTATTGAGGGTTTGGAATGAGTTTTTAATAAAGATAAAATATGTTAGTGTTTTATTGATAAAATTCGCTTTCGCAAATTTATGTGATTAAAATCGAACTCTTTTGAAAATCAATCGCGATGTTTTCACAACATTATTATCAAATACATTTTCTCAAATATTTCTTTTATAACTATTGTGTTTTAAAGAGATTTTAAGTTTGTATATTCAAAGAAATGAAGTCCATTGGTTTCAACTAGCGTTTTGGCCATTTCCCGTGGCCCATGTGATCACTTAGATTGCGCCATAATGTCTAGACCCAATTTGATGGGTTACATGTGTTATTGTTTGCTTAAATTATTTTAGTTTTGCTAACTTCATTGTTTCTAATTTTTACAGGCTTGCCAGTGCATGAGAAGAGGTATTCCTACTAACAACGAATATTTGTTTGATCTTGAGATTGAAAGAACGTTGAGAAGAAAAAAGAGCAACTTGCATAATATGGCTGGAAATAATCCTAGTGTAGAGGATTTGATAAATCCTAATGGCAAGAATCTTTTTTTCTGTTGCTCCAATGTTTGATGATCGGGATAGACCAATACTAAAGCATGTGGTTCATATTTTGGAAGACCTAAACCCTGACATAGTTCGGCCACAAATTCAAGCTCTGCATTTTGAGCTTAAGCTAGTAATGTTTCAGATGCTGCAAATAGTTGGGCAGTTCACTAGGTTACCTACTGAAGATCCACGATTACATTTATGTTTGCTCTTGGAAGACTATGATTCATTTCGATAATAGGGTGTTCCTGATGATGCCCTATGACTCAAACTATTCCCATATTCACTGCAAGATCGAGCAAGAGCATGGTTGAATGTTTTTCCATCTTGGATAATATATTATTGGAATGAACTTTGTCAAAGACTTTTGTTGTGGTATAACCCACCAAATATGAATGCCAAGATAAGGAACGATATTACATCTTTCAAGGCAAGCAGAAGATGAGACCTTATATGAAGCTTGGAAGCAGTTTAAGGATTTACTTAGAAAATGCTTGATGCATGGTTTTCAGCATTGGACGCAGATGGAAATGTTATACAATGGGTTGAATGCACATACTAGGATGGTAGTTGATACATCTTCCAATGGTACCTTGTTGGATAAATAATACAACAAAGCTTACAAAATTTTAGAAAGGATTGCAATTAATGATTATCAGTATCCTACCACAAGGCTAGGAACTGGTAGGAGAGCTATAAGAGCTATGAAGCTCGATGCAATCACGTCACTAATAGCTAAGGTATTCTCTGTAGCTAACATGATTAAAACCATGCAGAAGCATGCTGCACTCAAAGAGTTGAAGTCTACTGACGGAGAAAACCATGAGTTCGATGAATGCACATCCAATCCAGCATCCATGTATTACATGGGGAATTTTAACAGAAATAATAATCCCTATTCCAACACAAAAATAATTCCAACATCCAAATTTAGCTAGAATAATCTAGGAACAAGGAATTTGAATCATGCTATCAAATAAAGTAAGGAGAAAGCAGCACTGGATATGATCAACCAATGCCACGATAAAATGTTCAACAAAATTTGACATCAAGTTCTTCATCCATTAAATCTCTACTGAATAAATACATGGCTAAGAATGATGATGTGATTCAAAGCCAAGCTACATCTTTACGAACACTTAAGAATCAAGTGGGGCAAATAGCTAATGCCTTAAATTAAAGACCACAAGGAGACCTACCGAGTGATGCTGAAAATGCCAGAGCAAAGGGAAGGAGCATTGCAAGGCTATCACACTCAGAAGTGGAATTCATTTGCTAGATCATGTTGCTAGTAAAAATGCCACGATGATCAGCTGTAAACGTCACAGTAATAATGTGCAAACGTACACTGTCGATGAAAGTAAAGCAGACAGATATGAATCTATTGGATATCGATCCCATGAGGATGGATGTTTGTTGTCTGTTAATGTTGATGCAATGAATAAGTAAATGTGATAAAATTCTAAGAGTGATTGTCGAAGCAATAATGTGAAACTAAAGACGAAATGTAATAATAATGAAATGGGGTCCCCAACGTGAATAGTCAGCAGAATACTAAGGGTGACTCA
Organism: Gossypioides kirkii; assembly: GCA_005610355.1. Classification (NCBI taxonomy): domain Eukaryota; kingdom Viridiplantae; phylum Streptophyta; class Magnoliopsida; order Malvales; family Malvaceae; genus Gossypioides; species Gossypioides kirkii. The sequence goes on from CP032245.1 coordinate 24,996,172, forward strand.
CAAGGTTTTAAAGAATAGGTGATTGTCACTGCAATAAGGTACAATGAATGTCTTACCAAACTTGGCTTCTCTATTCGATCTAAGACCTAAATATGCACACTAACCACACTTTCCGATGATGGCAATGCAACACATTCAAGAACAAGTGGATTAAATTTCTTCAATCCCCAAGCAACTTCTGTTGTCTTGCTTGTTAGTTTAAACTGTCGCTGCACATTCCAGTAACAGTAACTGCAATAACACTTCTATGGTCAAAACATTCAAACCCAAAGATTAAATAGTAAAAGCAAGCTTGGATAAAATATCATTTAGTCTAGAAATCAAGTGTACTTCCATACAAACATGAAATAAACATTAATCACCAACGTTTAAGAAAGGAAATGTAAAAGAACAAATGGAGAATATTATTTCTAGGCTACTCAACTTGCTCTTATACTTCCCTCTTGCGTTGCACTAAGAGGCTCCTCGTTAGGAGTAGATTTGCCTCCTTCTTCACATCAATCCACCCTTGAGAGGTTTAAGCTTCAATGGTCGCAAGCTTCAAGAATGGATTCAAGAAGAATAAACACCGGAAGAAGACCCCTTTCTCTCTCTCCTCATGATTATTTATCTTCTGTTGAATAGTACAAGTGTCCTTCCTCCAAATCTAGCAATCTCTGGCCATACCAATTAGTTACACCAGATTAGACAGCTCATGCATTTTCTGGTTTTTTATCCAGACAGCTATCAGATTCGGCGACAATTTTGGGCGCAATTCTGGACATGCTCATACAACGACAACTCTGGACATGTTCATGCAGTGATAATTCTGGAAAAGTTTCTGTAGCAACAATTCTAGACATGCTCATGCAGCGACATTAGTAGTAAAATATAACAAAATTAAGGGCAACTAGGCTAAGGTCTATTGAGTTAGAAAATGCAATAAACTAAACTAGAAAATGCTAAAATATGTGCTAAGGATGACTAAATGGAAATAACTTAAACAATAAGTAAGGAGAAATCAATGGTTCTTTCTAGTATTATCACAACCCCAAACTTGAGTTTTTTACTTGTACTCAAGTAAAACAAAAACTAGCAAGGCTATACAAAAATCTATCAAGGCAAATGATCATTCTAGCAACTTGATTCATCTAAAATCCCAATGAATGAAACACATTCAAATGACAGAATATTACGCCGACAATTCATAAGCATGAATAACTAAGATTGCAACTTAATCAAAGCCAGCATCATGCTTCATATCCTAAATTCTATCTACCAATAAGCATTTATTGTACAATACTATATACATATACCTTTTTTCTTCTTTTCCTTTTTTTTATTTTTTTATGTGACTGAGGGATGTCGTTGCATTAGTATACCCTTGTTCCTGAGAAGTAACGATAGAGTGTAACAAACCCTCAAGGAGTATGTAATTACGCTGACACATACTCTTGTAGTGACAGCCTTTGGCTAGATTACTTTTTCTAACACTTGCATTGGAATGTTCCCCTTTGAACAGTTCACAATACACCCACATTGTAGCGTCTTTTATTAATAACTATACATATATATACAAGTAGCTGTAAAAAGGTAGATTCATTAAAAATTCAAAGAATGATACTAGACATCCATTACTAATGCAATCTAAATCATTCATCCAAGAATTGAAGATACAACATTCAATCAACTTTATCCAACTCATTCATTGACAGTTCAAATAATTCAAGAATTAAGCATCGAATGTAAAAAAAATTAAAACACATTTGTAATATCCATTCATAACCTGGCATGCTTCATTAAACTCAAAAAAATTTGAAATGTGGGTGCAATTGCATTTCCAAAACCCATATACGTTCCCCCAAACTTAAAGTCTGCATTGTCCCCAATACAGTAACACTAAAATGCAATGACAATGGAAATGCAATGACAATGAAAATGTAATGACAATGAGAATGCGATGACAATGCATACTAACAAACAAAAAAAATACAGCTACATGCTATGCAGGAATACTACATCTAAAAACTTAAATAAAATTAACTCAGTTTTTCATAGCCGTCGATGTTGTTGCACGGTGCTTCTTCAGTAGTACAATCGTAAGAACTATGTCGACAATGAAGTCTGAATACGTCGAAAAGAGGATCTAATTATTCTGCAAAAACAAATAAGAAATAAAACAAACTTAAACAAAAGAAAAAATAAAATTATGTAATAATAAATTCAATAAAAATTAAAAAATTTCAACCATTTTAACCAATTCCCAACTTTCTAAAAGTAGATAGTGGAATTAGGTTGATGCTAGCTCCTAAGTCGTATAAAGCTTTGCCCAAATAATGGTTGCTGATTGAACATGGGATAGTAAAGCTCCCAGGATCTTTCATTTTGGGTGGCAACTTATTTGTCAAAACAACACTACAACGCAATAGTTTCAATATCACTGAGCTTCTTTTTCTTGGGCAAAAGCTCCTTCATAAATTTCCCATAGCTAGGAATTTGCAAAATAGCGTCCACTAAAGGAATATTGACATGAAGTTGCTTCAGTGTATTCAAGAACTGCTGATACTGCTTATCATGTTCATTCTCTTTGAATCTTTGTGGAAAAGGCAAAGGTAGAGATATATCAAATTGCATCGACACTTTTAGTTCTGTCGACAGTTTCGAGGGTCAAACATTAGGCATAGGAGTGACAATTTGTGGAACTTCCTTATTTGGTACATTAATAAACCCTTCAGATTCAACTTTCTCACCATGGTTCACTTCACTAGTGTCTTGAGGTGCTACAGTCAAGTTGATAGTCAGCTCACCCGTTTGTTTACCACTCCTAAGAGTGATAGCTTTGTAGTGTTCTTTCCCTTTCAAATTAGGATTTTTCGTGTCACTAGGTAGTGTGCCTGACGATCGAGTGTTTAGATTCGAAGCAATTTGTCCCAATTGTGCTTCCAACGCCCGAATAGAAGATGAGTTCGCTTGCACAATAGCTTCTGTGCGAGTGATATGCTCTCGTATTAAAGTTTTAAGTGCTGCTAATAGATCAGACGGGGAAGCTTGTGTCTACTGTTGTTGCCTATGTCCTTGAACATTATGATTTTCCATTGCAGATTATTGTGGCTACATCCGATTTTGATGTGGCTGCATCTGGTTTTGTTGTGGATGCATCTGAGTCTGCTGATTGTAATTATGCTGTTGTGGATTGTAATTCTTTTTGTCTTGGGTTATAGTTGCCTTGATTAGATATATTCCCATATTTGGAATGTTGCAGCATTATGTCCAGCATTTTGAGTTCCCCAAGACTGTTGATTGCATGCAGAATTATTATAAGAGTTGCCATAAGAATTGCTGCGGATATTATTGACATAAAAAGCATTCTTTGCATGTTATGGACAGTCTTCATAGCTATGGTTGTGATCGCAAATCTCACAAAAAATGCAGGCACATCAACTTGTTGAGCGACTTGTATAGGTACAACGTCACTAGTCCCCTTTATATTTTTTATCATATTCGTGAGAGAATAAACTTGAGCACTAAGTGCAAATATTGTGTCCAATTCAATAACTCCCAGAGTAGCTTTTGCTTGTGTAGCTCTAGACATAGGATATTGATAATCATTCTGAGTAATTCTCTGAAGAATTCGAACAGCTTCATCATAAGTACAATCCAACAAAGGTTCATTAGCTGATGCGGCCACAAGATTTCTTGTTTGTGAATTTAGCCCATTGTAGAAAATTTTAATCTATGTTTGCTGTTGAATGTCGTGCATGGGGCAACAGCGAAGCAAAAATATATAATGCTCCCATGTAATGTGTAGATTCTCATCATCCAGTTGATGATAAGCTGTAATATCATTTTGAAGACGAGCATTCATTGTCAGCAGATTAAAGCGCAAAACAAACTGTGTTGCGAGTGCATTCCATGAAGTAATTGAACCTACAGATAGCCCAAGGAACCAGGTACGAGCTCTTCCTTGCAACGAATAAGGAAATAACTGCATTTTCAAAATGTCATCAAGAACGCCTTACTAACTGAAGGAAGCACAAATCAATAAAAATTACTTTAAATGTTCTCACGCAATTTATGTGTCAATCCAGCATATTACCCATTAGAATTCAACATTTTGAACATCACTGGTTTGAGCTCGAAGTTTCCAGCTTGTATTGCTGGCCTAATAACTCCAAGTTGCAAATTATCCAAAACAGGTACGAAAAAATCTCGTACAATCCTATTTTATATTTGATCTTCTTGCGACAATGGTGGATTATTAACATTTTGGCTGTATCGGAGGTACAGCAAGATTTTGTTGCTGCATCTGTGATATGGCTGCATCAATTTGTGGTAAGGCCATATTTCTTTGTTCTTGATGCCTTCTTCGAATAGTTCTTTCTATTTCTGGGTCTGAACAAACAATAAACTCAGAATTAATTCAGGTCATAAAACACCTAAAATAAAATATGAAAATAGGAACAAAAAGAATACAAGTTAGTAACAACTAAATGTTAGATAATAAAAATAAAATGTAAAAACATAAATAAACATCAAACAAATGCCATCCCCGACAACGGCGCCAAAACTTGATCAGCTGTAAACGTCACAGCAATAATGTGCAAGCGTACACTATGGATGCAAGTATAGTAGACAGATGTGAATCTGTCGGATATCAATCCCACGATGATGGATATTTGTTGTCTATTAACGTCGATGCAATGAATAAGTAAATGTGATAAAATTCTAAGAGTGATTGTCGAAGCAATTATGTGAAATTAAAGATGAAATGTAATAATAATGAAATGGGGTCCCCAACGTGAATAGTCAGCAGAGTACTAAGTATGACTCACAAGGTTTTAAAGAATAGGTGATTGTCACTGCAATAAGGTACAATGAATATCTTACCAAACTTGGCTTCTCTATTCGATCTAAGACTTAAATATGCACACTAACCACACCTTCTGATGATAGCAATGCAACACATTGAAGAACAAGTGGATTAAATTCCTTCAATCCCCAAGCAACTTTCGTTGTCTTGCTTGTTAGTTTAAACTGTCGCTGCACCTTTTAGTGACAGTGACTGCAATAACACTACCGTGGTCAAAACATTCAAACCCAAAGATTAAATAGTAAAAGCAAATTTGGACAAATATCATTTAGTCTAGAAATCAAGTGTACTTCCATATAAACATGAAATAAACATTAATCATCAGCGTTTAAGAAAAGAAATGTAAAAGAACAAATGGAGAATATTATTCCTAAGCTACTTGACTTGCTCTCTTACTTCCCTCTTGTGTCACACTTAGAGGCTCCTCATCAGAAGCATATTTGCCTCCTTCTTCACGTCAGTTCGCCCTTGAGAGGTTTAAGCTTCCATGGCCGCAATCTTCAAGAATGGATTCAAGAAAACACCGAAAGAAGACCCCTTTTTCTCTCTCCTCATGAGTATTTATCTTCTGCTGAATAGTACAGGTGTCCTTTCCTCCAAATCTAGCAATCTTTGGTCGTACCAGTTAGTTACACCAGACTGGACAGCTCACGCATTTTTGGTTTTTTATCCAGACAGCTGTTGGATGCGACGACAATTCTGGGCACAATTCTAGACATGCTCATACAGTGACAACTGTGGACATGTTCATGCAGCGATAATTCTGAACAAGTTTCTGCAGCGACAATTCTAGATATGCTCATGCAGCGACATTAGTAGTAAAATATAACAAAATTAAGGGCAACTAGACTAAGGTCCATTGAGTTAGAAAATGTAATAAACTAAACTAGAAAATGCTAAAATATGTGCTAAGGATGACTAAATGAGAATAACTTAAACAATAAGTAAGGAAAAATCAATGGTTCTTTCTAGTACTATCACACGACAAAAGAGTAGAGTTCAGATCCTAATCATGAAGGAGATGTTGAACCATTTGGGGAGCAGCCAACACCTAAACTGGTTAAGCAAAAGCTTGTTGCAGAACCAGAACATACTGCTAATAAGAATGCCACTGCAAAACATTATCAGCAGCCTGCGGGATGGCCACCGCCACCTTTTCTTCAGCGATTCTAGAATTCAAAGCAAGATTTCTAGATGTCCTTAAGCAATTACATATCAACATACCGCTTGTAGAAGCTCTGGAGTAGATGCCCAATTACGTGAAATTTATGAAGGATATTTTGTCAAAGAAGACACGATTGGGAGAATTTAAGACTGTTGCTCTCGCTAAAGGGTGCACAATAATGTTGATGAACAAACTACCTCCGAAATTAAAAGATCTATTGAATTTTACTATCCCTTGTTAAATAGGCAATCATTATGTTTGTTAGGCATTATGCGATTTAGGAGCGAGTATAAATCTAATACCTATGTCTGTTTTAAGGAAGTTGGGAATAGGGAAGGCAAGACCCACCACGGTGACGCTGCAATTAACTGATCGGTCTTACGCATATCCGAAAGGTAAAATCGAAGATGCACTAGTAAGGGTAGATAAATTTTATTTTCCCACCAATTTTATTATTCTAGAATGTGAAGCAGATAAAGATGTTCTAAATATTCTTGGAAGACCATTTCTTGCTACAGGTAGAACATTAATTGATGTAGAAAAAGGTGAGCTGACAATACAGGTTAATGAGCAACAAATTACTTGGTAAATTGCTTGTACTTAGGTAAATTTAGTGCATTTTAGGGAATTTTTTTAGCATTTTTAGTTATTGCATTATAAAGCTTGGATTGCACTTTAAATGTTTAAATTTCTTACTTTTAATTGCGGGAGGAAAGAAATTGCATGTTGTTCGTGGCAAGTGTAGGAGAGGGACAGGAGATGAAGGAGTGAAATATTACCATGGCAAAAGGCTGGATAGTTTGTCAGCATAGATACCATGGTGATTCCAAGAAGAAGTTGACTCAGCAGAGCAACTCATACCGAACTTAGCCAATTGGACAAACACCAGAAGGGTCTACTGGAAGAGGGAAAAAAAGCATGAGCTGGGAAGTGTACTCACCTGCGAAAAGATCTATAAACTCGTGGTAAAATCAAGAAAAAGTGTGGATATTGAGAACGAAAAATACGTAATAAACATGTGCAAAACCACAAGGAAATCTGCAGCAAGAAAGGAAAGTTGAAGTTGCAACGCAGAGCATAAGTTAAAGGAAGAAGATGACACATCCCCACCTGGGCTCACAAGGCATTGCAGCGCAAGAGTGGAGGCTGGATTAGCATCACCTGAAGTTCTTCCTTCATCTCTAGATTTGTGTTATAATTTTACCTTTGGATAGATGTTGAATGATACTATTATTTTGGGAGATAATCTCCAATCTATGAGCTAATCTTATCGGGTTGGGATTATCGAGTTATATTTTGAATACATTGTGAATGCTTGGGTTTAATTCTAATTTGTTTACTATTTCATTTGATTGAGTTCTTATTTACATGCATGCATGCTCTAGACATAGATGGATGTATGGATTAATTTTAAACTTAAATAGACTCTGAAAAGATTATTTGAGTTGGATTGCATTCGATATAGATGAATACTTGAACGAATATTCATAGCGCTCTAAACATATAGTTGTGATCTGTATAAAGGACGTAGATTTGGGTTTATTCTTGAGACTTATAGGCATATAATTCCTCGGGAATAGAAACCTTAAGCTTTGCTCTCGAAAGAAGAAATCTACCTTAGATTTCCTCTAGGCAGTGAACTAATTAAGAAGTTTGCAATGGCATTTCTTTGTAGTAAAATAGACACTCAGTGATCCCAACCTTGCATTTCAACATGTTACACCATTGTCACTCGTTTCAGTATTTTGCCATAGTATTTTTTCATAAGTTTTGCATTACATTTTGATTTTGATATTTGCATATTTTATCATTACTTCGTAGCACTACTATAATCCATCCACTCATTTGCAATAACATTTTTTTGTTATTTAGAAGTAACTAGACTGAATTGCATCGATCTGATCCCTATGGAGCAAACAAGTCGCATTGTCATATAACGATGGTTCTTTTCTGGTGTGTTTTTAGTCGAGAGTTATATCCAAATTTACCTTATTATTTATTTTATTTTCGTAAATTCACCCATCTTTCGAGCAAGTACCTATTTAGACGATCAGGTAAATTAAATCATGAACAACTCGAAACCGAGTTCACGTCAAGATTTGGATGACTTAGTTTCTATGACTCAAGTGTATAGTTGTTGAATTCGTGTTGAATATAAAAGCTAAATTGTTAAATGATACTAGTTGATCATAGAATTGGATGGCTTAATGTTAAAGTTATGCATGTTTGTTTCATAAATAGTATGGAATGTTATAAGGATTTAAGAAGCTCTAAGAGAATTTAATGAAATTGTGAAGAGTGAATATAGGTTTGGTTTAGTGCTAGTTAGAAGATAGTTATGTTAGACTTCATAATCGAAATGGCTAATGATGCATTGACAAGGAAAGGTAGGCCTATATTTCAAAAACCAAAATTCAATCTGTTAAATATGCTAACTGTGGCATAAAAGAACTTGAGTAATGTCTAATAAGGGACTCGACACTAATAATCAAGATAGGATAAGTAAGTTTATCCTTAGCCACTTACTAAGCTTTTTAAGTTCATGCAATAATTGTTTAGAACGCGTAAGTAATGGATTCGTCGAGATATAAAGGTTTCAACTTGGAAGCTATGCATCACCCTTCCATTAAAGTTTTAAACTATTTATATTGGTTGTGATTAGATTTGGAAATTCGCATGTACATGATTTAGTTTCAGTATCAAAATTGTAGAAATTTGAATTGCAATTCAAGCCTTTTTGATACTTTTAATCAAGCTCTATTCCATATGTTATTTGAAATGTGTTTCTGGCTTGTATCATTAGTTCAAGTGAGGTTTGAAATTGGTTTATAATGCTTTGGAACATATGAAAATGATTTTATAATGTCCAGATATGTGATAGAGTGTTTTTGAAGTGTTTTTGAAGTGTTTTTAAGTTGCCCAATAGTTGATGTCGCGAACTTGTCTTTTCAATGTCGTGACTTTCACCTTCAATGTTGTTGCCTCAACTTTACTATGCCGCGACCTTTCCAACCAGCAAGTGACGTCGCAATGCCACATGTTTCGACTTGCAACCGTGTGCCCTATTTCGGTCCTAAACATCACTTTGTCCCACTATACTATTTTGACCCATTTTGACTCTTGAGAGCTCGATCCCAAACGCTTCTAACCATCCACAAAATGATTCTATATTATTTTAATTTGCTTCTAAAACTTTGAAGTTGTTTTAATTAGATTTCTATGATTTTACACCCTGATTGTACCTCTCTCCTCTTACGAGAAGACATAGTTATAACCAACACCCACAAGTTTTAAACACTCAACAAATCACAAAAAATGCAAATGTATTTCTCACAATTCCAAAACAAGAACACCCAAGAATTTTCATTTGGTTAAATAGGTATAATAATTTTTTAAATTATATATTTTTATAAAATAATTTGTGAAAGAAATTACAAGAAAAAAGAAGGGGTATTTCACATATTTAAAACATTCAATTCCATGTACTTTCACTTGTTTAAATAAAAAATTCTAAACCATAATAATAATAATAATAATAATAATAATAATAATAATAATGATAATAATAATAATAATGATAATAATAATAATAATAATAACCATAATAATAATAACCATAATAATAACCATAATAATAATAATAATAATAACCATAATAATAATAATAATAATAATAATAATAATAATGATAATAACCATAATAATAATAATAATAATAATAACCATAATAATAATAATAATAATAATAACCATAATAATAATAATAACCATAACCATAATAATAATAATAATAATAATAATAACCATAACCATAATAATAATAATAACCATAATAATAATAACCATAATAATAATAATAATAATAATTAGAATAATAACAACAACAACAACAACAATAATAATAATAATAACCATAATAATAATAATAATTGTAATAATAATAATAATAATTTTAATTTGTTTGTCATAATATAAAAAATATTTAATACAAAATTAAAATTAAAATATAGGTAAAACTAGTAAAAAAATAAATTTCTTCAGAGTAAAAACATTTTTTTCTATTTAATGAAATATAATAATGTGAGCTAAAAATTATCAAGTGAAATTAATTTATTACAAGCTTAAATATTAAGATGTGGAAAAATAAAATCAAATTATGTTATTAATCTATTTAGTATGTCTAAATTGTAAATTTAATTGTTGTAATTCAATTCTATCAATTTTAGTCTGATGTGAGCCCAAGCACCAAGTCCAAGTCTGGTCCTTATGAACTGGAACATGGTGAAAATGTTACGAATCCAAGTCCAAACCCTATGGAGGACCATGCTGCTCAAATGATGGACGTTTGCTCTAATGGGCTTGAATTGAATATTCAGCCTCTTTAAGAATTATAATTTCAAGTTTTATTTTCTTTTAATAAGTTTGCATTTTTAATAACTTCACAGATTTTTATCATGCATATGTCTTTTATGTCTAAATTGCTAAGCTGATTAATATCAACATATATGCGTGTGTCTTGTGTTTATATAATATATATGCGCATGAATATTTGTTATCCTTTTTATGTTGTCATATTTATATTAATTGTGTCATTTGAATATAAGTGTGAGTCCTCGAATGTTTCTTATGTATATGTGTGTTCGTGGTATAATATATGTATGTTTATGCAAATGAGTCAACAGTTATATGTCTACTTCTTGTACTAAATTGTTTTGGCCAATTTTTGGAATGAAACTGTTGCAAAGTTGATGGCTATTTATACTTGTGTAGGTGAGTATTTGGTTGGGGGCAAAATACTCTTCAAGGACTTTCATTAAATCAAAATTCATGCACAAGAATTCTTCTAGAACTTAATCTTTAATGCTGGTACATATGATTGTTCGTGGGAAGGGATACATAAATGTCTCAAGTTTACTTGATAAGGAAGGATTCAAAGCCATCAAAGAATATGCATGAACGGTGAGAAATTGAAAAATTCTAGAAGTACATTGCATCCATGCATCACAACTTCATTAAGACGTCACATTAAAGAGATGCATGAACCATGCATATACATTCGGTCATCATGGATATGAAGCTTTCTTCCAAGCTAAGTATGCATGAATGCACCAAGAGAATAGTTGTCTATTCGACCAAACATGCACCAACCTAAAAAGATATGAGCCAAATTTATTGTGTATGAACATATTGATGCTTTAGTGTGAACTACTTAAGTGTTAGGTGTGAACACGGTTATGTTAGTATGAACACTATTTTGTGCCGAATGTGAATGGTCATTTTGGGGCTTATAAAAACCTTGTAAAAGGATATTTCAAGTTAGACCATTTTTAATAAAAAATATATCTTTGTGAGATTTTTTTTCTACAATTCTTAATCAAACTTATCAATTTTTTTTCGAGTTTGTGGCATTCACCCCTTGTCTTATCATTTCGTTTACCACTCCGAAGTGTGACGATTTCATTATATCAAGATTAGAGTATTTGTCAAATTTAAACAGGTCGAGTTCAAATATAATCTTGATTCTCTAAAATATTTAAGTGCTTCGGATCGTAGCTTCCATCCCAACTAGAACCTTTCAAGACCATCCATTCTTCAAATAATTTTTTGAACTTTCTAAGTTTCAGGAAATCGCTTCACAATATCTACATTTTTTTAAGTTATCAATTTTAATTTTGCACTTTTTAAATTTTAAAGTTATAATCCTAACTCAAAAAAGAAATTAAATTTGATAAATTAAATTTTACTATAGTTAATGTTCACTTTGATCATTCTTACTTCCTACAATTTTCGAATTTTAATCATTGTTACTTTTTATATTTTTTAAAATTTTAAATTTCAACAAACGTAGTTAAATCCATCTGAATTTTTTTTGTAAGTAATAATTATAAATAAGAAACTAATATGATATTACATATATTGCATAAGATTTTAAAATAATAAAATTTGATAAATGTAACAAGTGTCTTTAGTCAGATACTGAAATTTCTTATTTCAAAAAATAAAGAGACCAGAAATGATCAATTAAAATAAAAAATAAATATAATCCGAGACTAATAATATAATTCAACTGAAAAAAAATTAGTCCTACCAAACTTAGCAGGAGACATATACAGTATCCTTCCGTTTATCGAAAAAAGTCGCACATCATAAAAATAAAAATAAAAAAACAGGCCAAAAAAAAATACAAAAATATAATGACAGTAATAGAAGAATCTAATTTCTTGGAAATATTGAAGTAAAAAAACCCTAAAATGGGACTAATTTCTTTAAACATAACCTAGATTTTATCCTCAACATTTTTTTACTAAGTTCTTTCGTTGTAATAGTAATAAATGGTGAAATATGAAAATTTTCCCATTGTCAACTGATCAACTCCCTTTACCTTCCTCACTTTGTGTTAATGATTAGCTTGCATGTTCATCACCAACAAAATCCCAGAAAATATAAATACTACTTACCAAAACCTTGTTTTTCTTGTTGTCTCTACCGCGGGGCTCAGTGAAAACTGGCTTCAGTTTTGCAGAGCCACAAGCTGATCAAGCTGCATTTGCTCGAGCCATGCTCCCAACACAGCATGATCCAGCAGATCAACTTGCGAGTTTGTATTAGAACCCTCACTTTTCGAGGCATTAGGTGGAACACCTGAGACAGAAGCCATCATTTTCTCTTTCATCTCAGTGGGAGATTCCTTAACAAGGGATTGAACCCATGATAAATCGGGCTCATCTCCGTTGCTGAGCTCAAATGAAGCATGATTCTTGCCTAACTCATCTGCATTGACAGCCCAGTCTGGCTTCGCATTGGAAGATCCCCATTTTGACCAAGAATTTACTGGGGAACCAATAATGGCAGGAGAGCCAGAGCCAGAACCGAGATCCCTAGAGCTTAGACCGCGAAACTGTTGTTTCTCAAGTTGAGCTAACATTGAAACTCGAGAACTCATTGGTGAGATAGGTTCCACATTCCGAGGAGACATCCTACCAGATAGAGACACCTGCAATAGCGGATGCTCGTTACTTTTAGGAGAAAAATTTGTATTAATGGGTGATAGCATGCTTGACTGCTGCTGAAATTGATTGAGAACAGCAGATTTATGGGAAGGTGAGAAAACAACTGCTGCCAATGCTTGATCAGAGTACTGGGGTGAGGAGCTCTCAGTGGAAAATAGATCTTCGAGATTTGATGGGGTCAGGGTTTTCAATCGACCAGATCGATTCATAGAATTAGAACTCATAGATGGCTGACTGAGGCTAGATAACTCGTTTACCACCTGTTGTTGCTGCACACCAAAATCAGGCAGTAGGTTGAACTCTTCAGCTGGAATGTCTCTAGCATTAAGAGAAGACCGTAGGCGACTCAGCTGAAGATTACTCCCCGGAAGATGCAGCACTGGGACATTAGGCTGAGGCCAGGCAACATTAGAATGAGGCATTCCTTTCGCAGATGGGGATATTGGTGGTGTGAATGGAGATGGAGACATAACAGATACAGAAGAAGGTGATCCAGGCAGGAGACTCAAGGCAGTAGCAAAATCCATTGCAGTAGCAGCTGAAGTACTTGAACGAGGAGACAGGACAGCAGAACCGGTGGAAACATACAAAGGTCGAAGTTCCTCAGCCGTATGAGCAAAGAAACAGACTCTCCTTGCACAATTAATACCATCTTTGCACAACCGGGTTCGGTACTGTGCAGGGTGTAACCAGCATTCAAAAACACCATGAGCATATTCACACATATCTCCACGCCTGCATGCCCCCTTGTGAAAATCAGGGCAAGGAACGCAACTGTAGTGGAACTTCCAAGGATCCCTTCTTCGAGCATTCTCCCCCGGGTGAACAAACGGACACTCAGTCCAATCATGGGAATATGCACGCGAACAAGGCCGCACCTTGAATGAATACATCCTGAACTCATCAGTTGAATAGATGCTGTTCTTGATGTCCGGGAGAGATGGATCCATCGGATATTCTTTCTTCTCCAATGTTGAAATAGGAGCGGCAGTTGACTTCAACTTTGGAAGCGAGTATGAACAAGAAGGTGAGCCATTATCACGAGAAGGCGATAGAGAACCAGAGTTTGCAACTGCAGTTGACACCCTTAAGTTCTGCTCGATGACAGAACTCTCAGTCGCAAGAAGTTCTTGAAGAGTTAATTTCACAGCTTGAAGCTTTGGAGGAAAACCAATAACATCAACAGGACGATGACCATTTGCATCAACCATATTCGCATCAGCACCGGCTGCTAAAAGCAGTTTCACAACATCAACAGCATTGACGATCCCACCAGAAGCAGCACAATGAAGGGCTGTGCTTTTTTCAAGTCCACAAACACGATTAACATCGGCATCCGATAAAGAAAGGATCAGTTTAATAACATCAATGCTACCATACGTAGCAGCAACCATCAAGGGGGTTCTTTCCTCATGAACCATCTGCTTCGAGCCCTTCCCACGACCATACCACAACCCTACCTCATCAACAACTGAAGGATCATGTTCAATGGTGCGTTTAAAGCCTTCAACATCATTATTTGCAGCAAGCTCAAGCAAGCTTGCAAAAATATCTTCAGTCTCTGCAGTCAAGCGATTCATTTCTACACTAGGATGTCTGTTATCTCCAAAGAATTATTCGATCTTGTTGGATTAGACGAGTGGTTTATTGGCTCTGATCCACAGCACATACTTTCATTAGATAAAAATCCAACTGAGACTTAGAAACAATACCCATTAGAATCAACCTGTAGAATAACGAGAACTCCATATGAATGATCAAATATTCCATAAGATACAGAGAAAAAAGAACTGAGAAAAAAAGTACAAACAAAAATCACCCTTGGGAGTTTAAGAAAACAACAGGAAAGGCTAAGTCAATGTTTGTCAATGGAAATATCCACATAAAAATGATGGAAAAAGAAAAGCATACTCCACTAATAATATACAAAGTTTACTTTGGAATAGATAAAATTACAACCTATTTTCCTACTCAGAACAAAACATAGGGTCTTCCATTTCCTTTCTGAACTTTCAATTAGTTCTTCCCAGTAAACAAAAAATTAAAATAAAGAGATCAAAAGCACAAACATCAGTGAAATAGATTTGGGAAATAGTTTGAAACACTCACAATATTATGATTGAAGGATCTTGAACAATATCTTCCCGCGGTCATCACTGACTGAATAAATTTTTTTTTAAATAAAAAAAATATGAAAGCAATGCTGTGAGGAAAAAGTAGATAAAAGATCTGATTCTGGGGCAATCAATAGGAAAATTGTTTCTAAAAAAGACAGTTGAAAACAAAGACAAAAACAGACAAGCCTCGGGAACAAGATCTCTCTTAAATGTGATCCTCCACTCATTACATCAAAACAATACAGGAATATTAAAAAAAAAAAAAAAGCCCTTACCAGTTTAATCCATCTCTGAAGCAGGACAGATCTACTTTGAGAAAGAAGAAGTGGGTATTTGAGGTATAACTTCAAAAGTGATGAAGCAATTCTTTGATTAGATTTATGTGTTTCCTATTTTTATTTATTTATTTTTGGAGGATTAAGTTAGAAAAATAGAGAGTTCGGAGAAAAGGAGTAGCTGATTTCTTCTTTTTCTTCATCCCATCTGTATATCCTATGTTACCGATGTTTTTTTCTTTCATGAAAGAGAAACAAAAACAAAAACTCAAAGTAATTATTAAATGAAAAAAACTAAGATTTTCAAGAATATATTTATTTATTTAAGATAAAATCGCCTACCGAATGCAAACGCTCTGAATGTTCCTTTTTAGACCAATCAAATAGTAACGTGTGTTACCATCGGAAGTTTTAATATAAAAGGTGGGGTTAATCTTGTCATTTCGATTAGCATGAAATTTTTTAATTTTAACATGGCGTGAAACGGTTGGACAACTCTTTGACGGACAACCTAATTTGTTGTGTAATAGTTCTACCATGTCCTTTGTCAAATTCTTTACAATTTCAACCTAAATTCACCTTACATGACGGTTATATTTTCGAAAAAAGAAAAAGAAAAAGTAGACTGCAACTTTTCTTACCATAGAATTCGAAGGAAGAGCTGAGCTGGCTCAGTTTCATTGGCTTTTATAACGTAAGGGAATCCGTTTTATCAATTAAAGGTTACCACTCGAGGTGCCTCAATTTGGATGGTGCACTTTAGTACTCGTGAAGGATGCGAGTCAATCTTTATGAATTTAGCTTCAAACTTTCATCTCAATAGAAATAAATTTAGAATTAGTTTAGTAATGTTTTTTAAAAGTGTTTTTGAGTTAAAAAGTACTTTTGAAAAAAAGTTAAAATTTTTTCATCTCTTTTTAGTCAAAAAAGTATTTTTAAAAAAGTATTTTTTTCAAAATATTTTTTTTGTGCCAAAAGCACTTTGTTTAGTAATATATTTATCTCAAAAGTATTTTTTGTCCCGAAAGTGATTTTAAGAAACAATGCTAAACAAAACTTTAGTCAGGTGAGGAGTAGGTTGAGGAGTGGGTTTGTTTTCTTGACATAATGGACAATCTCCCAAGAGTCCATCTGTACTCGCAAGCAACCACTTGATAATGAGGTTGCTGAAGATCAGTTCAATCATCTGAAATTGGATCATTTATTGGAGTTGAAGGAACTCATCACTATTAGGAACGTCTTTTGTTTTTATTTAAAGAATCAGAGCCTTAATGGTTATAGACCCACGAATCTTGCAGCCAAGGTGGATCCTTAAGTGGTAATATCCATCGAAAAGGCGTGGCCCTATAACGTCACTGACAATTTGGCCGTCATTTTGGCGGGAAGGAGAGATGAACTCCCACACCTTTTTTACACAGCTTGTAGGTTGCATGTACGACGCTAGTCTTCCTCGCCAACAGTTGTCATAGGTAAGTCTTTTGGTAGAGACTTGATTCCCCGTAGGGTTGACTTTAATCTTGCTGTTGTAAACTCTTCCCATTTCTCAAGTTCGTCACAGTCTTTTAACCCCGAGAATATGGACGCGGAGATCTTAATAGAGAAGGCACAAGAGGCAATTGAAACGGTTGACATGAGGGCATAGATAGGTAGTAGTAGCCGAAAGAGGCTAAGGGTTGAAGGGAGTTCGTAGAGCACCGTATAGAGTAGTGGTAGAAGATTGATTCACCATAGGCGAAGCAAAGAGCCAGTCAACCCAGAGAAGAAAGTTACTCCGCCAGTCATGTAACATCTGATACCTGCCTCGAATATCAAAAGCTACAAAACTTAAACACTTAGCAAAATTTTTACAACAGACAAAAAGCCATTCTAAAATTTACTTCTTATTCCTTAATTTATTGTTCTTAAAACAAGAAGAATTTGATAAAAGAGAACGTTTAATTAGATCAGATTTTCAAAGGTAGCATATGATGTTACAACTTAGAACTTTGTTAAAGACAAACTTCTTCATGGTGAAGAGTACTAAACGCCATATTCCTACGATGCCCCCTATATGCATAATATCGTAACTTGATCTGCCACCTTGGTGCATTCCTAGCTGGGTCCCTCTTGGCGTACCATCTCTTTAATCAAAACCTACATCACAAACAGACACTTATAAGTTCAAATAAACTTAGCGAATTTTAATCCAAGTTACCTTTGAACGTTTATTGTTGTCAAAGGTTCTAGATTTCATTTCAGTCTTTGACGGGTACTTTACTAATATTGGGTGCATACATATATGCCAATTTCCATGCTTTACCTCCATACACCTAATTTTACTCATTTAGACAAATTATAGATTGACCACTCAATACGGATCTCTTTTCCTTTACAGAAACGAATGCATTCCTCAAAAAGATGTTCATACAGATTACTTTCGACGGATTCTCACACAGATAGATATTGAACAATTCAACCAGGATGGTATACTCACAGATAATATTCTTGGCGGATACATATACTAACTAATCTTTTAAGATGAAATTCATACAGATCCTACCTTTGGCGAATTCTCATACTGAAATTGGTAATTATCAGTATACTAGTCAGATCATATCTTAAAACAACCCAGATCACAACTTATTCTGATGGATGAAACATTCTAAGTCATCTTGTTGAATCCCATACAACCATGTTGTAACACCCGCGATTCAACTCGATTAACTAGATCTAAGTCTCAAGTGTTACTAAGCAGATTCGGACTCACCCACACTTCTCAACACTTTAACATATTAAATAATACCTCGTTTATTCTTGCTTTATTAAATAAATGTTAAGTATAACAATATTTATTCGACTGTTATTCATGCCCCCTTTATGCTTGTCGAGGTCTTACAAACCAGTATTTAAAGAAATAATTATGACTCTACTTAGGTAGCCTTTAAATATATGATAATGCCTACTCATAGAAGACTAACTTATGACACATACTAAGGTAGCTTAGTTCGTTCAGCCTTCGTAACTCGAATACCCTTGTCCAAGCACACTTTGTATGAAATAGTGCCCACTCCGCCATCCCCTTGGAGTAGCCCTAGCATTGCCACATAAAACACACAGTGGTAAGTTAATTAGAACTTAGTGAGAAAATCCCTTTTTACCTTTATTCACATATTCGTTTACACAGTCATAAGAACTTCATCATACAATCAAGACCAGCTTCTTCAAGGTCCGCCACTTTGGCGTTGCCTTTGAATCTTTTCATGAGGATCACACTACGAACTGTGCCACCAAGGCGTATTCTTTCCTCCTGATGTCTTCCCACGTATATAATCATTAGCTGTAAAGGCATCCACCTGCATTCAAACAATCTTCACCACAAGGACACACATGTAACAGTAACAGTCACAAGGCTTCCACATATAATAGGTTCCGCCACAAGAGCTCACATACCAGTGAACAACCACCAAGGCTCATATATCACAAGTTCTTGTGACTAGGACTCACATAGAATAGATCAGCCACCAAGGCTCACATATAACAAGTTCACACCATAAGGGCTCGTACAACGGATTCTGCCACAAGGCTCACATTCACAAGTTACGCCACAAAGGCTAATATATTGAAAAACAACCACAAAGGCTTATAGAACAACCACAAAGGCTTCAACAAAACAGTCACAAAGGCTTCCGCATATAGGTAACTTGGTGTTTTCGATGATAGGGATTCGCCTACACTTATGGTCATGAGATTTGCCTCTCATCGTCTGGTTCTCACCCAGCCATCCATTACAGATATCCACGTGACATACTCAAACATGGTCTTCATTTGCCATATGATGCCAGAGCAATATGACTAGGCCTTACACTATATGAACTTCACATACCCCATATGATGCCATAGTCCCAAAATAGGTCTACACTATATGGTCTTCGCTTGCCATGGCCATGGGCTTCCACATGTCAGAATTTGTGTTTATTGTCTTGATAGACTGATAACTCTTGAAAAGAGTTATATGGCAAACCTTAATTTGAGTTAATTGATTTTACTTAAGTAGAATTAGTTGCATTTTTAGGATGTTTTAATTACATTTTCCATATTGGAGCTAAAGTAAGCTTAAGGGAAATTTTTAGTTGTTTTTACCCTTGTGGAAAAAGTGTGTGTGGTGTTGTTGTAGCAAACTACAAGTAAGGAAGGAAGAGAGGAACCCAGGTAGTGAAGCATTGTAACACCCCAAATACGACCTAGACGTTATGGTCGAACCTGGAGAAATTACATTAGTTTGTTTAAAAATCCAAAAGTTAAAACCTTAACTTTAGAAATCGAGAATTTTGAAAATAATATTTTTAGCAAAACACTTACATGTTATTTCAAATATTACACACATAACTTATTTATTTTATAGAATAACTCTTAACTTGATCCCATTTGAAAACTTCTGATTTCAGTGAGTGTTTAGAAAATACTAATATGGCAAACATTCGTTAGAAACTATTTATTCGTTTACAGAAAAACACTTAAAAAATTACTTAATTTGCAGCAGAAAAGTTTCAAAGTTTTAGTTTTAAAAATTGAAATCAATCAATTTTGTGAACTCGTGTGATTTTGCAGTTTCATGTTAAAATACCAAAAAAAAACTGATGACCAAAGCAAAAACTAAGTCAAAGCCCAAAAATGGATCACAGAACCAAAGTCTAGAAAAAAATCACTAATATAAATCACCATATTTAATTAGCCGAGAGTACAATCCGAGCTCACGCACGCCGTCCAGTCTTAAGTTTGAAGATCACCTGAAACGTATTAAACAGACGAGTGAGCTAAAAGCCCAGTGTGTGACTCGACCCACAAACATAATTTTTTATAACATGTACGAATGCAAATGTCAAAACAAAATTTTACTTATAATGTACACATATGCAAATAATAAATCAGAATGTCATATTACCAAAAACATATATCAGATCAAAATGTCATATTTTTAAAAACACATATCAGATCAGAATGCCATATTTTTTAAAAACATATATCAGATTAGAATGTCATACCAGATTAGAACAAATCCTATCCCCATCCGCTACACACCAACTCTATCCAACCAATCACACCAAATAGAACTGCAAGAGTCCATCCATCCAATCACACCGGGTTGTGATGGTATGCCACTCATAATGGTGTAGTTGAGTTGCCAAACAGATATTGTGGTTTAACCATTAGATTTACAATAATACTACCAGAAAACACTTCCTTCATAATATCAAAACCCACCTCGATGCACACTCATAATCATAATAACATACGTACATATCACATGAATGGTATGTCATGCATACCTAAACATAACTTACAAATCACATTCCTTATACTAATAGTTATTTTACATACATGTGTCATGCATGATTTTATATGTAATTATGCTTTCGAAGTTATCAAAACACAGATCGTACATACATTTTTCACATACATTAACCATGTCGCATACTGACACATATTAAAAGATGTCACATTTCAAGTCTTATTTAAGCCAAATAGACCCCACAGAAAATCTAATTATGAATTTTTGAGTCAAACAAGCCTAAACGAAAAATTTCAAAAAAAAAATGGCCCGCACGACTCGACACACAGCCAGCCATAAGGCTATGTGACGCAGAGCAGTTTCAAAAGCAACCTTTGCTTTCGAGTTTTTTTGAGTTCTAATCGACGTTTCGGGTAGATTCACACGCCTGATTTTGTCTCAATGAAGATTCACGAATGAGCAATCCAGTAACCTATATCGACAACCCACAAGAATTAATCAACTCACTCTTGAACAAAACAACAACTTAAGAAGAGAATTTAATTGGCTAGAAGATCAATCGTCTCACGATCCATGATCTCCACAAAGCACACAAACTAAACATTAAAGTCCCTTCCTACTAAAAAAACTTAACAAACACAAGTTAAACACCAACCAACGAGAATTCAAGAATTGTAACAGCCAAAACCTGAAACCGTCGATGGCTAGGGTCCCGATGTCACTCAAATCATCTTTCACTGAACATCTTTTAAAATCATATCATCTATTCTTATATTATTAAAGAAATACATCTAACACGTCGTAGTTATCATTTATTTATAAACACTATTCAACAAGGGACAAACGATCATTTCCAAGATTTTTGGAGACTTCTACCGATACCTTTTGGACAACTATCGGTAGTAGTCAAGTCAGTAAGCAATTTAGAAATAGTGCAGACTTCTATTGATACTTGTGATAGTTCTACTAATACAAGTATAACATTTACTGAAACTAGTTATGCTTCTACCGATACTAAAAACTCTAGAGAGCTAAGAAGTTCTGCCCTGTAATTTTTACTGATACAAACATGCACAGAATTATCGAAATTTTAACTGCAACTACCAATACAACCCAAGTCAGTAAACAACCTCTCTCCTACCTGTACTTGTATTGAAAATGCAGGAGTTCTACTGAAACAAATATGCAGAATTCTCAAATTTACACAAGTTCATCTACAAAACTTCATTCATAGATATAAGGTGCAACAATCAACACCTTTGAGTTCAAATACAACAATTAGAATAACAATTAGGTACTAGACGTCACATACGACATTGATCAACCATTCAAAATTCATCATTTAACTAAGGTTCTACAAGTATCATAGTCTCAAAATAAGCATATACAAAATAACATCATCCTAGTACATGTCATATAACCGAGTAAAGTAAAAACTACCGAACAAGCTCCCGAGATAGTGTGATGTCTTCAAGGTGATCCGATCTTTAAGTCGCACAATAAAATCTATAAAACAACAACAATTTCACTAGTAAGCATCATAGCTTAATAAGTTTGCAAGATTCAACAATTTACCGAATAACATGTGGTAACCATCTCTAAAGAAAATATGACGAGCCAGAATAGGACTGAACTTAAGTGATCGTTATTCGTTTTACTCCTTGTTGACTCTAAGGTCATAATGCTCATTTTACTCCCTATGGACCCAAAGGTCATGCCTGTTACCAGTATTCGATGCTATTCTTAGCCATCTATACGGTATATCTGTTCCCTACGATACTACTCACACTAAGTTGACGAGAATATACGCTCAGGCATAAATCTCAGCCATCTAGGGCCTATAATCCATTCTTGGATTCTATTCACTTTACAGTGACTCACGATGCCCTAGAGAATCCGCAACAAATGCAAGATCTCAGTCATTGAACCATTCAACTTTGGCACAAGGTCGAGTAATTCTTCTTCTGTTGTTTTAATCCTTCACATCTTCAATTATCGTTCCAATCATCAATAATTACAAAGAAAATAGTTATAATTAGACACAAGTAAGAATTTAACATTACAAACTTACCAGACTGGATTGCAGTTGTAGTTAAACTCCAGGGACTATTCCGCTAATTTCCCTTTCTCACGATCTGTGACGCGATCGTAGTCTACATCCACAAATCACACAATCAAACCATTTAACACAATTTGATCCTTTTTGAAAAAAATACAATTTTACCTCTAACCTTTTACTTCTATTCGATTTAGTCCTTAAAGTCTAAACATGCAAAATAACCATTTTCATTCAATCCTGTTATGATCGAAATACACCAAGAGGGCGGTGAATTGGTGTTTTTAAAAAAATTTGGTAAAATGAAAAATACAAATGACTTAAGAATTTATAGCAGTTCGGGCTTAATTGCCTACGTTCACTACCTTAGCTTTCCTCAACTAAGGATTTCCCAAATCCACTAGATTTGAACCTTTAAGGGCAATGTTTAACCTTACAAATCTCTATCTTTTTAAAGGTAAGATAGAACCACTACCCCTTAAGGTTTTCTACCCAAAACCTTAAGTAACACCTCACAAAATAAGAGAAAATAAGAATGAATGAGAATGTACCTCTAAAAGGCAAATGATCAAAAATAAGCACTCTCACACAAAGTTACAACACTTGAAAGAATGATTGAAAACTTAACCCACAAGCGTGTACAAGAAAAGTTTGCTAGAAGATTGATGAAAGATGGAAAAATAAGTTCTTCAAAGTTAAGCACTTGTTTCTTGTCTTTTGTTAAACTTCAATAGGGAGCTTTGACCTTGTATTTAAGTCCTCTAACAACCTTGTGGACGTTTGTAGCCGTTAGAAATAAATTAGAGATGTTGCAGTCGTTAAAACCAGCATTTAATGCAGACAGCAGCTTCGTTGTTCTGGTAAAAGTACACTTGTATCGGTAGAATCCTTTACCCAAAGTGACCGTTGGAGTCGTTGTATCGGTAGATGCAACCTTGTATCAGTATAACTATGAGGGTTTCATTTGATATTGGTAGAACCCATCAGAGTATCGGTAGGAGTGTAGGGGATGCTGAACTTTGGCTCTAACTTGACTTGTTTCAGTAGAAGCCTTCAAGGTATCGGTAGAAGTCCCAGGCCACAACTTCTTTGCTCTCTAGAGTTTGTTCTATCGGTATAAGTCATGGTTGTATTGGTAGAAGTCAGGCAGGAAGCGGTAGTTTGTCCTGTTCTACCTGTAGAAGTTTGAAGCATTTACAAAGGTTTTTCTACCTTGTGTTCTATCGATACTTTTCCACTAAGTATCAGTAGAAGTCTTCCAAACTTCAAAAAAAAAGTTATTTTAAGGCTTTTTAAGAGTTTATTTTGTCCAACACTTTGAATATAATTGTAAGGACTTATGAACAAGTTTTGCAAATTTAAGTAGGGATTTTTAATGTATTTTTTGTTATATCAAAATACATGAAAAACTAGGGCTAATAATCTCCCCCTTTTTGATATAACAAAACATTCTGAAAAAATTTTGCTAACTCCCACTATCTTAAACATTATTTTCAATATAAGCTCCCATAAAAATTTTAGAAGTTATTTCATTTAAATTTCCAACTTGAAAAAAAATTGCTTTAAAAGTTAAGTTGAAAATTAATTTAAGCAAATTTTATATTTATCTCCCCTTTTTTGTAATATCGAAAAGAACAAAAACCCCAAAGAAAAATTAGGAAAATTTATGCACAATACCTGAACCCGAATAAAAAATAAAAATAACGCAAGTGAAGAAGAATTATGCATAAAAAATGATAATAATAAAATGGTAATACTGTTGAACCAAAATCAATCAAACATAGTCAAAGTAAAAAGAAAATCCCAAAGAAAGCAAATAAGAAAAATAGATATCATAGGACAAACATCAAACAGTTCAAAATATAATCCAACCAAAAAGCATGAAGAACTCAACCAAGAGATGAAGTCCTAATCTTCCGATGGAGGAAATCTAGAGGCCAACTCATGTAACCTCTCGTCAAGTTGATTATAGCGATCATCGATGTGGGCAGTCAATGCATCAAGTCATGCATTGACTTGCAATGATAGTCCATTGATCGCCTCTAGTAGACGTACAGTGCGCGAAGACGGTGGAGGGAGGAGAGCTGCATGTTCCCCATGTGAAGACGGAGGAGCATCGGAAGATTGTGGAGCTATTGGTGGAACTGTCGATCCTTGAGGTGCTGAGGATGGGCGATCAATTTTTCGAACATAATTCCCTTCGTTATCAAGCTTCCAGTTACAACTATTAGTGGTCGAGATGTCGATGAAGGAATTAATGGCACGGTCGGGGTCTACACTTACGTTAATGCGAAGAGTACGAAAGATATGAGAAAGGAAAGTACTGTAACATAAGGTTTTGTTGCTAGACACTGGTAATCTAACAATCTTGATAAGATTTAGAAAAATAATGGAAGCTAAGTTTAGGGGAGTGTCGGTTTTAAAGCAATGCCACATCCAATAATTGGTGTGATGAAACTCGGAATGTTTGTTGGTTGGGGCAATTATCCATGTGAAAATAAGGTGTAGGATATGGTCGTGAAGGTCCATGTCGTTGTCTACATAGTCATTTGGTTGAACTAAGGAGTGGTCATAAGGGCCGGTATGATGATCATCACCCTCATTGGTGATAGAAAGATACGTGGAGAGGGTGTCGACCGAGATAGTAATCTCTTGGCCCATAACTAAAGAGGTGATAGAGGTAACTAAGTGAGTGTTCGGGTTGTGTTTAAGTTTAGCGTTAGAATAAAATGCCCGAACAAGGTTGTCGTAGCAGGGACCCCTAAGTTGGAGACACTCTAGCCAACCCCAATCGCGGAGTTGATCGAGGTATTTGAATTTAAGGGTGTTGGCTAAAAAGTTAAGATCAATAGGACGAGATATCTGAACAGGACGAGTTGCAAAAGAGGTGTTGAATTTTTCGAGAGCATCGCTGTCATCAAAACATTCAAATACAGAAAGATGATCTAAAGGATCGGAAGAGGATTCACCTCTAGCACGTTTAGTGGCTGGACACTTACGGGATGTACGGGGAGGCATTTTAGTTAATGAGGAATTAAACTAAAGGGTGTGAAGGGTTAAAAAAAAATTGACCTGCAGAAGAAAATACGAGCAATTTATATCCCCAATAGCAGCAGATGCAATTTTGAAATACGAAACAATGATGTTATGAAAAAAATAAAATAATAAAATAAAAAATAAGTAAGAAATATACATATATAATTAGTATATGTATAAATATAGATATAAAATTTGTTTATATATAAAAAATTATATACATATATATATCAGTATATATGTAAATAAAAAATAGTATATATATGTATATATATAAAAAAAGTGTATATAACATTGTATAAGTATAAAACCATATATATAAAAAATATATATGTATAAAATATACAATGTAAAAAAGATATGTATGTAAAAGTACCAATCTAAGTTCTCCTAAAACTAACATTATTTGTAGATTTAAAAAAATAAAAAAAGTTAGGTTTTACCTAGAAAATGGGGAAATTTTGACCCTTTTTGACAAAAATACTCCGTGAGAATGAAGTGGAAGCATGTGGGAGACAAGATTTTGTGAAAAAAATGAATGAAAATGGTAAAAGGTGGGGTTAGGAAGTGGGGACCGAAAATGGGGGGTTGTGGTTTGGGGAAGAAGATGAGAGGGAAAAAAAATTTTAAAATAGGTTTTCTGTCAAAAAAGAACCGCTGCTGGGTATATAAATGCCCGAAACTACCGATACTTGTACACTTCTACCTATAGAAGTATATAGGTATCGGTAGATGTTTGATTCTACCGATATCTTTAAGAACGCAAACCCAGAAATACCATTTTGGCTCAGAACTACCGATACATCCTATTACTACCGAAACAACTATGCAAAAAATGAAAAATTAAAGAGAAAGAAGTATAATATTACTAGAAAATCAAGTAATATATATATATATATATAGAAGAAGCTTATGAAGGCATGTTCATTAGTCCTAACTCTCCCCCAATTATCCAAAATCTCTCCTTATCTAAAGGCTTTGTAAAAAAATCGACTAGTTGATGCAAAGTATCTACAAACTTTGGAGCTATGTCACCTCGTTGCACATGATCTCTAATGAAGTGGTGTCTTATTTCTATATGCTTTGTTCTAGAGTGTTGGATGAGATTTTTGGTTAAGAAAATAGCACTAGTGTTGTCACACCTTATAGGAATGTGATCTATATCAACTCCATAGTCAACTAATTGTTTCTTCATCCAAAGAATTTGAGCACAGCAACTAACTATGGCAACATATTCCGCTTCGATTGTGGATAAAGATACGCTATTTTGTTTCTTAGAGAACCAAGATACAAGCATGTTGCCTAAAAATGGACAAGTTCCGGAAATGCTTTTTCTATCCAACTTGCAACCACCAAAATCCGCATCGGAGTAAGCATACAAACTAAAAGATGAATCTTTGGGATACCAAAGTCCTAGGTTTGGAGTGTCCTTAAGGTACCTAAAGATTCTTTTAATGGCTTGTAAATGCGATTCCTTAGGAGATGATTGAAATCTTGACCATAAACAAACACTAAACATTATATCCGGTCTACTTCCAGTAAGATAAAGCAATGATCCTATCATAGACCTATAAAGTTTAGTATCAACACATTTACCTCCTTCATCTTTATCAAGCTTCATTGAAGTACTCATTGGTGTTGATTGAGGCTTCAAGTCCTCCATTTTAAACTTTTTGAGCATTTCCTTGACGTATTTGACTTGATTGATGAATATGCCATTTTGAGTTTGCTTGATTTGGAGCCCCAAAAAGAAGTTGAGCTCACCCATCATACTCATCTCAAATTCACCTTGCATAATCTTAGAAAATTCTTGACAAAGAAGTTCATTAGTAGCACCAAATATAATATCATCTACATAAATTTGTACAACTAAAATGTCTTTGTCTTTAGTTTTTATGAACAAGGTGGTGTCAACTTTGCCTATTCTAAAGCCATTTTCAATTAAAAATTTGGAAAGCCTTTCATACCAAGCCCTAGGAGCTTGCTTTAAACCATTTAGAGCTTTAGACAATTTGAAAACATGATTTGGAAAATACAGATTTTCAAAACCAGGAGGTTGTTCAACATAATTTTCTTCATTTATAAGACCATTTAAAAATGCACTTTTGACATCCATTTGGAAAAGTTTGAAGTTGTTTGAACATGCAAAGGCTAATAACATCCTAATTGCTTTTAACCTAGCTACCGGTGTGTAAGTTTCATCATAGTCTATACCTTCCTCTTGGCTATATCCTTTGGCAACTAATCTATCTTTGTTTCTAACAATATTACCATTTTCATCAAGTTTATTTCTAAATACCCATTTAGTTCCTATAGTTGCATGATCACTAGGTCTATCAACAAGATTCTATACTTGATTCCTTTCAAATTGATTTAGTTCTTCTTGCATAACCATTATCCAAAATTCATCATTTAAAGCATCATCAATGTTCTTAGGCTCTATGCAAGAAATGAAAGCAACATAATTACAAGTATTTCTAATTGAATATCTAGTGATTACCCCTTTAGATGGATTGCCAATGATGTGTCCATCCTTAACATATGAAAGCTCTCTTGGGTGGTTAGATTCTCTTTCAATATGAGTTGGTTCTTGAAGTTCATCAATTTTGAGTTTTTGAATCGATTCATTCATGCCTTGATCTTCATGTGATGCTTGATTTTGCTCAATTTGATAAATTTCTACATCATCAAAATCAATAGATTCCTTTCTAGAAGGAGAATTAGATTCATCAAAAATAACATGTATAGACTCTTCCATAACAAGGGTTCTCTTGTTAAAAATTCTATAAGCTTTAGAATGAGTGGAATATCCAAGAAAAATACCTTCATCACTTTTGGCATCAAATTTTCCTAAATTTTATTTTCCATTATTCAAAACAAAACATTTACAACCAAAAGGATGAAAATGGCTTATGTTAGGCTTTCTTTCTTTAAAAAGCTCATAAGGAGTTTTCTTTAAAATAGACCTAACCATAGCTCTATTTATAATATAGCAAGAAGTATTTATGGCTTCAGCCCAAAAATATTTTGGCAAATTATTTTCACATAACATGGTTCTAGCCATTTCCTTTGAAGTCCTATTTTTCCTTTCAACAACTCCATTTTGTTGAGGAGTTCTAGGTGCCGAAAAGTTGTGATTAATACCATGTTCATTACAAAAACTATCAAAGCCAAGGTTTTCAAATTCTTTTCCATGATCACTTCTTACACTTGAAATTGAATATCCCACTTGGTTTTGAATCATTTTACAAAAAATAATAAATTTTTTTAAAGCTTCATCTTTTGAAAACAAAAAGAAAACCCATGTATATCTAGAATAATCATCAACAATAACAAATCCATATTGTTTGCCTCCTAAATTCATAGTTCTAGTTGGTCCAAAAAGATCAATATGAATAAGTTGGATTACTCTAGATGTAGAAACTATATCTTTAGATTTAAAAGATGCTCTCTTATGTTTACCTTTAACACATGCATCACATGTTTATTAAAGTCAATAGAAAATTTAGGCATGCCAACAACAAGTTCATTTTTAATAAACTTTGAAATAACACTCATGCTTGCATGACCTAATCTTCTATGCCATAGCCAACACATATTTTCATTATTAGCCACAAAGCAAACATTAGAGGAAGATATGTCATCAAAATGCACCATAAAAATATTACCTACTCTATGTCCTACAAAATGAATTTTATTATTTACAATATCTACAACTTTGCATCCATTGGACTCAAATATTACTTTGAATCCCTTGTCACAAAGTTGACTAATACTAAGGAGGCTATGCTTAAGACCATTGACATAAAGCACATTTTTAATAAGAATGGAAGAATTTATACCTATAGAACCAATACCTTCAATAAGTCCCTTGGAGTTATCACCAAATGAAACTTCTCCTCCATACTTTGGTGTTAGTTCCATGAAATGGCTTTTGTCACCGGTCATGTGTCTAGAGCATCCACTATCAAGGTACCATAAGTTCTTCTTAGAGTTGTTTGCCTTGAAGCAATGCTCTTCCTCCTACAAACACAAAGTTAAACTTTGGATTTTGGTACCCAAAGTTTCTTGGGTCCATTAACATTAGTCCTAACAATTTTTGTTCCCTTAGGAATCCACTTCTTTATAGCTTTCTCATTTTGAGGTATGTTTAATCCTTTTGGAATCCACACACTCTTAGTGAGTTTACTTCTAGATGCGAGTTTCCTTAAAGAACAAACTTGCCTATCATGTCCCTTTTTATGACAATAAGTGCATACAAGTGAGGCATCATAAATATAGCTTGGTTTCTCAAAGAAATTTTTAAATTTAGTTTCTTTTTGTAAATTTATAAAACCTAAGCCACTCTTATCAAAGAAAACTCTTTGAGATTCAAGCATATCATTTAACTTTTGTTGCCCCATTTGAAACATAGAAAATGAATTTAGCAAGTTTTCATTCTTTAAAATTAAATCATCAATTTGAGCTTGCATATAATTAAATTTCTTTTCCATTTCCTCTTAACTATGATTAGAGACTTATTTTCCTCTTTAAGTTTTGAAATCATTTTCTTATGTTTGAAGTTCTTAGTCTCAAAATCTATAGTCAATTCATCGAATGCATCTTGTAACTCTTCAAAAGTATATTCATTTAATTCACTAGAGTTAAGAGTTACCTTTTGTTCTTCAATAGTCATAAGGCATAGTTGGGCAACTTCATTTTCTTCCTCCTCATCGGATGAGTCACTATCACCCCAAGTTGCCATCATGGCTTTCTTCTTTTATTTTGATGCCCATTTCTTCTTCAATTGTGGACAATCAAATTTCATATGACCCAGCTTTTTGCACTCATAGCAAATGATTGGGTCGTTTTCCTTTTTGCTTGATTCACCCTTGATGATGTCTTTTCTTGGAAATCTTTTGGCTTTGTTGAATTTCATGAATCTTTTGAATTTCCTTGCCAACATAGCCATCTCTTCCTCATCATCATCATCATTGGAATCTTCATCCTTCTCACTAGTTGTTGATTTGAAGGCAACTCCCACTTTCTTTGCCACTTTTTTGGTACTTCATTGGTTACTTTTGTATGGTGGTTGATCTTCATCTCGTATGTCAACAAGGAACCAATAAGCTCATCAATGGAGAGTAAACTGAGATCCTTTGACTCTTCTATTGCCGTTACTTTTGGCTCCTAAGATGTTGGAAGACTATTCAACATCTTCTTCACCATCTCTTTGTTAGGATAGACCTTCCCAAGAGCTTTAAGACCATTGATAATGTTGGTGAAGCGATCGGACATCTATTTGATTCCTTCATCCGATTTTGCCTTAAATAATTCATAATCAAGGGTGAGAAGACTTATCTTTGATTCCTTGACTCTACTTGTTCCTTCATGGGTGACCTCAAGTTTGTCCCATATTTCTTTGGCATTCTTGCATAAGGAGACTCTATTGTACTCATTTGAACTAAGAGCACAAAATAGAGTGTGCATGGCCTTTGCATTCAATTACACCAACTTGATATCGTGATCATCCCATTCAGCCTCTTCTTTTGGAATGACTACACCTTCGACCCTCTTCATTGGAATGGACGACCCATTTGTGATTTCTCTCCAAACTTCATAGTCGTTGGCTTGGATGAATAACTTTATTCTTGTTCTCCTATAAGAGTAGTTAGTTCCGTTGAATAGAGGAGGCCTCACGGTAGAATGCCCTTCTCCCATTATGATGGAATTTTACTCCGATGCCATAAAGCACATCTCTTAACTTGTGATCTCCATCTTGGATAACTTTAGGATCTTTTCTCTTGGTTGTAAGACCATCTTTAGAGTGCTAGCTCTGATACCAATTATTATGATTGAAATACACCAATAGGGGTGAATTGGTGTTTTTAAAAAAGTTTTGGTAAAATGAGAAATACAAATGATTCAAGAATTTATAGTGGTTCGGCCTCAATTGCCTACGTCTACTACCTTAGCTTTCCTTAACTAAGGATTTCTCAAATCCACTAGATTCGAACCTTTAAGGGCAAGATTTAACCTTACAAATCTCTATCTTTTAAAAGGTAAGATAGAACCACTACCCCTTAAGGTTTTCTACCCAAAACTTTAAGTAACACCTCACAAAATAAGAGAAAATAAGAATAAATGAGAATGTACCTCCAAAAGGCAAATGATCAACAAATAAACACTCTCACCTTCAAAAGGCAAATGATCAACAAATAAGCACTCTCACACAAAATTACAACACTTGAAAGAATGATTGAAAACTTAACCCACAAGTGTGTACAAGAAAAGTTTGCTAGAAGATTGATGAAAGATGGAAAAATAAGTTCTTCAAAGTTAAGCACTTGTTTCTTGTCTTTTGTTAAACTTCAATAGGGAGCTTTGACCTTGTATTTAAGTCCTCTAACAACCTTGTGGACATTTGTAGCCATTAGAAATAAATTAGAGACGTTGTAGCCATTAAAACCAGCATTTAATGCAGACAACAACTTCTTTGTTTCGATAGAAGTACACTTGTATCGGTAGAATCCTTTACCCAAAGTGATTGTTAGAGTCGTTGTATCAGTAGATGCAACTTTGTATCGGTATAATTCTAAGGGTTTCATTTGGTATCAGTAGAACCAATTAGAGTATCGGTAAGAGTGCATGGGATGCTGAACTTTGGCTACTAACTTGACTTGTTTCAGTAGAAGCCTTCAATGTATCGGTAGAAGTCCTAGGCCACAACTTTTTTGCCTTCTAGAGTTTATTCTACCGATATAAGTCATGGTTGTATCGGTAGAAGTCAGACAGGAATCGGTAGTTTGTCCTATTCCACCGGTAGAAGTCTGAAGCATTTACAAAGGTTTTTATACCTTGTGTTCTACCGATACTTTTCCACTAAGTATCGGTAGAAGTCTTCTAGACTTCAAAAAAAAAGTTATTTCAAGGATTTTTAAGATTTTATTTTGTCCAACACTTTGAAAGTAATTTTAAAGACTTATGAACAAGTTTTGCAAATTTAAGAGGGATTTTTAATGTACTTTTTGTTGTATCAAAATACTTGAAAAATTAAGGCTAACAAATCCCATAACAGCCGAATATCCATGGGTGTTCACCCAACATTCCCATTCAACCATTTCACAACAAGGATATGTATTTTCATCATTTTCACATTTTAGTCCATAAACCTAATTTCATCAAAGATCTATTTACAAAAAGATCTAACCCAAGTATCAAACATTCAAATCTATCAAAAGCTCTCAATATAAGTAATTTCAACAATGGAAAATTTTATAACGTTTGACAGATTCACAAATTAGTCCTTAGATTAGATAGATTAAGCTAACACGGACTCAAAAACATAAAAATTACTAAAAACGATGAAGGTTTACTTACCTAAATCAAAGCTCAAAGTTTGAATGTAAAAACCTTAATTCTTTTCTCTCTTAGTCATATGGAGGAAGGAGATGAAGTGAAAATGATAAAATTTTCACTTAAAATTTTTTTAATTTAATATATATACTAATGGTAATTTTGTAAATTTTAAGACTTTTATCATTAAACTTTAATTAACCCTTTTTAATCTTAATTAAACCTATTTATAATTAATGTTTTCTCCAAGATTTCGAAGCTATAGTTTCTTGTATTCTGATTGGTCCGTCCTCTCATTACGATTGTACAGTTTTTCATTTCCTTGGTCAGCTTCTCGCTTTTGAGATTGAAGCGGTGGTTCTGTTTGTGGTGGTGGTGGGTCCATTGAGAGTCATTGTGTCGGCTATTTCGTGGACTAGTGGATTTGAGGTTGGATGGTGGTGTGGAGTCGATTGATGGCTATATTGTGATCGATCACCGATTCTTGACGGTGCGAAAGTGCTCGTTGGCTCTTCGTTTGTTGGCTTTCAGTTACGTTCATTGGTGTGGGGTTTGTGTTTTAAGTCTCTTCTTCTTTTTTCTTAAAGGAAGATTTCGTGGGTTCGTTATAGTCCCAAGTGTTTTCTGTTCTTTGTTATCTTTTGTTTGTTTAATTTTTCGGTGTTCTGGTGGATTTTTTTGTGCTTTTCTTGGCATCTGTGTTTCCGATGGAAAGAAGGGGAGAGGTGCTTTGATATTTTGTCTTTGATCTTGGGTACAGGTATTTCTTGCTAGTGGAAGGGGAAGGATTATCCGTTGTTTCTGCGCGGTGGTGTATTTCGAGATCTCTAGTTTAGGCAGTCGTGGTTCTTGGTCCTGTTGGATTCACGGTCGATATTGGGGAGGCCTTTTTTACCCTTTAGTTTCTTGCTTGCGTGTATTTCTCCTGTGCAACACGGTGGATGACGTGGAGAATTCTCCACCATAATTTTGGAACGTGAGCGGTGCTGTTTGAAGTCGTTTTTGCCCTTTGGCAAGGAGTTTTCATGACGGACTATTGAGCGGTATTTTCGGTAAAACATGCATGTGTTTCTTTTAATAATCTGGGTTATAATTTTTACGATTTTCTCTGCTTTTCCTTTTCACAAAATTTTCTTGGTAGTTTGTGTCTTTATCTTCTTAGATTAGCGAAGTTTAGGGATTTCGACCTGTCTGGTCGACAGAACTGAAGAAGTGTTGTTATCTCGATTGTGTTGACTCTGTGGTGGTCAAAAAATGGAAGTGTCACAGCTACCAATGGCGGAGGAGATACGGGAACTGTTGGAAAACTTGAGATTCTCCAAAGAAGAATCGAGAAAAATCATCTGTGAAGGTCTGTTATCCGAAGGGGAACAGGGGAACGAGGCATGGGCTGTGGGTAAATTCTTGTCAAATGAGAGAATCAACAAAGTCGCTATGTATCGAGTCTTCCGATCATTATGGTTTACAAAGGAAACAGTTAACTTTGTGGAGTTAACCGATGGTATCTTTCTTATGAAGCTTAGTTTGATCGAGGACAGGGAGAGAATTCTTAGTATGGCCCCATGGTTGTTCTACCAAAACCTCTTCTCGATGGTTCCCTTTGATGAAAAAAAGGACGTGTGCGAATACAGTTTCGGGTTGGTCCCGTTTTGGATACGCATATACAACGTGCCATGGGAAAAAATGGATAGAAAAATTGCTATGGAGGTGAGAGAAGCGGTGGGAAAGGTTATGGCAATTGATTAGAGGGATAAGGTTGGAGGATGGGTGGAGTTCATGAGAGTTAGAATCTTGCTAGACACTACGAGGCCGTTGAGAGGGGTGGTTAATATAGTTAGTGCAAATGGCAAAGAGTTGATGTGTCTACTGAAATATGAACGATTTCCAGTTTTTTGCTATATTTGTGGAAGAATCGGCCATAGCACAGTTAAGTGTGCTCAGTATTCAAAAGACATAAATTCCAGGGACTACCAGTATGGTAAGTGGTTAAGGGTGAAACTAATACCAACCGGCTTAGGAGGTGGTCAGATGAGAAATGGTATAGAGATAATAGATGAAACAGGTGAAAGAATGGGAATGAGGAGGGGATTTAATGATGGGATGGAAAAGGAAAGTGGGATGCAAGTGAATCAAAAAGAAATAACTAAGTCTGGGGAAGAAGAGTCGGACTCTTGTTCTTTAACTGGAAGAAGGGTTTCGGCTATGACAAAAGACAAGGATGGCAAAAATAGAAAAAGAAAGAAAGGAAGGGGTGGAGGCGAGGGGGGAGAGGGAACACCAATGCGAATGGTTCAAAGAAAACTTGCGGATGGATTGTCACCCTTCAAGGTGGCGACTGGTGACCAGCCCCGCCTCGAATTATGAAAATTCTAAGTTGGAACTGTCGTGGGCTCGGAAATACCGCGACAGTTTCGGAGCTAAGGCAACTCCTTGTTGCTAATATTCTCGATATCATTTTTTTTTATGTGAAACTAAACTGCGTACTTGTGAATTTGACTGGATAAGAAGATGGTGCAATATGACGGGGTGTTTCGTGGTTGACGCGGTGGGAAGGAAAGGCAGATTGGCATGTTATGGACTAATGATTGGGACATCAATATTAAGAGTTTCTCGTCGAATCATATAGACACCCTATAATTAAGTTCAAGGATGGGCAGCAAACTTGATTCACTGGATTTTATGGTTATCTGGAGCAGAACCAAACAAATTTGTCTTGGGAGATAATTAGAAATATTGGGCAGCGGGTTCAGGAAGATTGGATCATGGGAGGGGACTTTAACGAGATCCTCGATGCATCGGGAAAAAGTGGGGGCCATCGTAAATCTGGAGCTATTATGGAGGAGTTTTGAAAGGTTATGGACGATATGGCTTTAGTTGATATTAAGCCGGACAAATGGTGGTTCACTTGGACCAATAACAGGAGGGGTCAAGGTTTGGTTAGGGAGCAGCTGGATCATTTTTTTGCATCATATGGTTGGTTGCATAAAATGCCTTATGTGGCTACTGATGTTATACGCCAGTCAAACTCTGACCATGAGGTTATTATATTAGACACTTTGGGGAGAAAGCCTAGGGACAACATGAGAGACCCGCGACTGAACTTTAAATATGAGGAGTGTTGGGGGGCTTACGAGGATGCTAAAAATGTTATAAAAAATGCTTGGAACTCCTGCCAAGGTGACCTGTTAAGGAGCATAGAAGCCACGAGAATCAAGCTTCGGTAGTGGCAGCAAAGTAAGTACAAAGACTCGAGAGGTCAAATGAATAATCTTAGAAAGGAGATTAATAAAATTGTTGATGAGCGTAGAGATGATACCAGTATTGAAAGGTTGCATGCTGCAAGAGCTAAGCTGGGTAGGCTGTGCAACAAGGAAGAAATTTATTGGGTGCAAAGATCCAAGATAAAATGGTTGAAAGAGGGAGATAAAAATACACTTTTTTTTCATGTTAGAGCCACCCATAAAGCCAATAAAAATTATATTGAGGGTTTAAATAATAAGGATGGCAGGTGGGTCATGAATACAGAGGTTGTTTGCAATATTGCCATGGATTATTTTAATGAGTTGTTTACTAGTGGAGGTAATTCTAACTTTGATGATATTGAGCATATTATCCCTGTTTGTATTACTAATGATATGAACAGGGAGTTGTTGAGTAAGGTTACTGACTCTGAAATTCTTGAGGCGTTGAGACAAATGGATCCGAGGAAAGTTCCGAGAATTGACGGGTTATCCGATATCTTTTATAAAAATAACTTGGAGGTGGTGGGTGGTGATGTGCTTCGATTGTATGACGAGATATTGAATGGAAATAGAGGAGTGTCGAACATAAATGAAGCCATCGTTGTTTTGATCTCGAAAATTGAGGAGCCTAAGGATATGACTCACTACAGACCGATTAGTCTCTGCAGGGTCCTCTACATAATTATCGCGAAGGTTTTGGTTAACCGTTTAAAATTTTGTCTTAACAGGTGCATTAGTCAGAATCAGAGCGCGTTTTTCCTAGGACAATGATTCACGACAATATTCTTATAGCGCATGAGACGATGCATTATCTTCTTAGTTGTAAAAATGGGCCTAATAAAGGTTTTGTGGCCAAGCTCGATATGAGCAAGGCCTATGACAGAGTCGAGTGAAATTTTCTTGAGTTTGTGCTGACTAAAATGGGATTTGATAGAGGGTGGGTGTCTAAAATTATGGATTGAGTTCGATCGGTGAAATATGTGATCAAATGCAACTCTCGGCTGTCGGAATTCATTTAACCGAGCAAAGGATTAAGACAGAGAGACCCCCTTTCCCCTTATCTTTTTTTATTTTGTATGGATGCATTATCTCGTATGTTATTAACTGCTCAGAATGATGGGAATATGCGAGGTATTAGAGTCAGTCATAATAGTCCTTGTATTAATCATCTATTTTTTGCCGACGATGCCCTTCTTTTATTCGTAATAAAAATGATGATGTAGTGATTGTTAGGAACACTTTGCAAAAGTTTGAAAACATGTCTAGTTAAAAAGTAAATCTATCTAAACCCACTTTATTTTTTAGTCCTCATACTCCTACTAGTCAGAGACATAATCTTAGCAATATTCTTGGGATGAGAATTGTTAATGAGATGGACAAGTATTTAGGCCTTCCTTTAGTAGTAGGAAAGAACAAAACCAATGTTTTTAAATATATAATCGATCGGTTTAATAAAAGGATTAGAGGGTGGTCTAAAAGGTTGTTGTCTTGGGGGCGGAGCGAAAAAAAGATTTTTATTAAAGCAATTCTCCAATCTTTGTCAACTTACATGTTTTCTGTGTTTTTGATGCCTAGGGGTATTATTAATGTCATGGTCAACAAAATTCGTAACTATTGGTGGGAGAGTAAGAATAAGGGACGTGGATGGGCAATGATGCGTTGGGATGATATATGCACCCCTAAAGGGATGGGCGGCCTTGGAATGAAGGATATGAGATTGTTTAACGTGGCATTGGAGGTTCATTCGCATGAAAGACACTTTATGCTATCAAGTTTTTTCGGCAAAATAATTCCCTAATGGGGGACTTCTTTAATCATAAAGCTGTGGAAAAACCATCGTATGTATGGTCGAGCATCAACAAGGTGGCAACTGAGCTTGAAGAAGGATTTAGCTGGCAGATTGGCAATGGGAGACATATCGATAATAAAAAACATAGGTTGGGGTTTGAGGGTTTATGCTAGAAAGATGCGAATATGGGGATCTTGGGAATGTTACTGTAGTGCCGGATATGTGGTAGCACAATAAGGTGGCTTGGGACAACATGCAGGTTAAAAGAATTTTTGGCAATAATTTAGGGGAAAGAATATGCAATATACCCTTGGTGCGTGATGGGCCCAAGGACAAGTTGGTTTGGTTCCATGCGTATAATAGGATTTACACTACTAAAAATGGTTATTCTTAGCTTATCTTAAAAAAGCTGGGAATGGGTCCTCATCGTTTCTACTAGAGGGCTATTTGGAAGCTCAGGGTGCCTTCTAAAATTAGGGTCTTTGCTTGGTGCTTGGGTCATAACTTACTTCCTACGAATGTCAAAATTGCCAAGATAAATTCTAATTTTGATAGGCTGTGTCCCAAATGCAAGGTGGCGGATGAAACAACGACTCATGCATTGAGAGATTGTGAGTATGCTAGTGCTATGATGACCAAAGGTGGTATTGATAATTGATGGTATTACAAATGACATAGATTTTCGTCCCAATTTAATGTTTAAATTGCCCCTTTTGTAGTTAATTAAGCATACATCATTAGCATTTCATACTTAGTTTACTTGTTTTTCAATTCATTGTTAGATAGTTTGAATTCTTGTTATTTTCACATATTTTTGTACTAATGTCGAAACAACCAGCCGATATATTGCGTCTTAATATTGTTAGAACAGGAACATAGTCTAGGAATGGAATATTGGACAGTTGCAACCACAAGATCAGCTGAACATTGCGACTATGAAATGTCGCCGCATTGAAACTGAACCTCAATTGAGAGGAATCAAGCTTAATTCACAATTGGAAGCACCAGACGCAGGAATTTCATTGATGTCGCCACAATTATTCTTTCAAAATGCGTCCAGCAATACAGCGACAATCTGTAGATCTCTAAAGAATACACTAGAATTACGTGAGTGCATAGCTATAATTTAACTAATTTTGTCAGCTGCAAGATCTAGATTTGGATCTGAAAATGAAGGCTAAATCCTGCAACATTTTAGAGGTTATAAATAGAAGAACAAAGAAAGAAGAAGGTATCAAGAGAAAAGGAGATTTAATTTTAGAAATTCTGTGTGAATTGAAGATTTGAGTTGGAATCGGTGAACTGATAAAGCAAGCTTGCAACTGCTTCTGACGAGAAGTGCTAGATGCCAAGCAAGAGGAACATTTAGGGAGTAAGCCTAGTAATCTAGAGATAGTAAACTTTGTTGTACTCATTAATTTTTCTTGAATGATGATGAATTCTGATGATGTTAAATGAATACGAGAGTATCTTTTAATGTTATATCATTTTGATTCTTACTTTACATTGCTTATCCGTTTATTCTTAGATTTAACCGCTCTAAACACAAAAGTGAAATTGCAGTACACCGACATCGAGAGATGAGGTGACAGGTTAGATTAACAAGTGGGTTAGGCGAGAGCTACTCAAGACTGGGACAGACTCCAGTTACTTGTTCTTCGATACACATCATTGCTCACACGGAGAGGTGGAGTAGTGTATATGAGTTGGGATTAAATAGGGAGCTATTGTGGGTAAGAACTCGAAGGGACTTCATTGCTGCGATAATTCATCTACACTCTGCCTTGTCGACGCATCCAGCGTTGCAACCTGTAGAATCAGTGAACCACTTCCACCCTTTTACACTTGATCACTTTTATATTTCCTACATTTAAAATTTTAGCACTCAACACTAAACATATTTGGATTTATTTTTAGTACACTAACATTTAACCTCTGATGTTTAACTCCAATTTCGTTGACAGTAATGATTATTTTAGTATGCAGATATGATATAATTGCGCTGAGATCCTTACTCGCATTACATTAATTTTAGTACTGATTGCTCCGACATTAAAACATCGAGAATCATTTCCTTGTGGGATCGATATTCGATAGCTCTGTCTATCAACTATACTTGCATCGACATGTGTACGCTTGCACAATCGTTATGTCGTAAAAACATCGATCAAGTTTTAGGGCCATTACCGGGGAAATTGGCATTTGTTCGATCTTTACTTTTGTTGTTGCAATCAATTTTACTTACTTAACTTTTAACTTCTATTAATTTGTTTATTGTTCTTTTCTGGTTTTGAAGGTATTGTATGTCCATAAGGAGAAATCCTAAGGACATGGTAAGCTTTGATCCAGAGCTTAAGAGAACACTTAGGAGGAGAAGGCAAGAACAAAGGAAGATGGATGGTAACAACAGCAATAATAATCTACCACCACTGTTGCCAGAGGATAACATTCCTCTAGTGCTACCACAAGATTTACCACCACCACGCCCACAAGAAGAACAAATATAGAATAGGCCAATAAGAGATTTTGTTGTGCCTATACTCGATGATTTGCAACTAGGGGTTGTGAAACTAGCTATTCAGGCTGGTAACTTTAAACTAAAACCAGTGATGTTTCAAATGATCAACTCAAATGGGCAATATTCAGGTTTTTCGCATGAAGACGCACGCGAACATTTAAAATCGTTCTTACTCATTTGTGTATCTTTCAGTCAACATGGTGTCCCTGATGATGCCTTGAAAATGCAATTATTTCCTTACTCGTTGCAAGGAAAAGCACGAACATGGTTTTAGGTTTGTCGGCTGGATCCATTACATCCTGGAATGCATTGGTAACACAGTTTATTTTGAGAGTTAATCCGTCGACAATGAATGCAAGGTTACAAAATGACATCACTGCATATCATCAACTCGATGACGAGAATTTACACACGACACGGGAGCGCTACAAAGCCTTGCTTCGACGATACCCAATGAATGGAATTCAACAAGAGACCCAGATTGAGATATTTTATAATGGTCTGAATGCTCAGACAAGGAATCTTGTCGATGCATCTGCAAACGGTCCATTGTTGGATTGCACATATGATGAAGTTGTTCAAATTTTGGAGAGGATATCCCAAAACGATTACCAATATCCAATTTCTCGTTCTTCACTGGTGAAAACTAACCCTAGAGTTCTTGAATTAAATGCTATTTCTGCATTGTCAGCGCAGGTATCTTCCTTGGCCAACATCATTAAGAACATGAATGGAACGAGCAATATTGCTCCTATACAAATGGCCTAGCAAATTGATGCATCGATATTTTCGTGTGAGATTTACGACGATAACCACAGCTATGAAGACTGCCCACAGCATGCAGAAAATGCATATTATGTTAACAACATATGAGGGGGTGCATTTGGTAACTCCTACAACAATCGTTCGCAACAACCTTGGGGGAAATCAGAATACTTCAACATTTCAATATGAAAATTCTTCGAACTAAGGAGGTTATAGGCAAGGAGGTTACATTAATAGTCAAGCACAGAACTATCATCAGAATTCACAAGTACATCCTTAATCTGAATCGATGCAGTCACATAGTCAATTGCAACCATAATTGCGATTACCGCCACAATCAAGCTTGCAACCACAAATGCAAGGACAACCTCATCCGCGTCAACAGTAGCAATTTGCTCAACCAAAGGTAGACCTTAGGACTGCTGTTATGATGCGCGAATATATCACAAGATCTGAGGCGTTAGTGCAAGGCAATTCTTCTTCTATACGAGCATTAGAAGCCCAGCTTGGACAATTGGCCTCTAATCTTAACTCCATATTACCAGGCACTTTGCCTAGTGACACTGAAAATCCTAGGCAAAGAGGAAAGGAGCATTACAAAGTAATTACGCTAAGGAGATAAGCAATTCTAACCAAAACCATGTCGAAGCATCCATTTCGAAGCAACAAGACGAGGTTATAACTGAAGGAAATTAATCGCAAAACACTGCTGAAGAACCGATTGAAGTACAATCTGCGCCTACAGATTGTCCAATTAAGTTGTCAACACAAACACCACTGTCGAAGCAACCAATACATCCACAACAACCATATGCCACCATACCTTTTCTGTTTCCCCAACATTTCAAGGAAAAAGTCCATGACAAAGATTACCAAAAGTTTGTTTCTTCTTTGAAACAATTGCACATTAGTATACCTCTAATAGATGTTTTTATGCAGATACCCAATTATGGGAAATACATGAAGGAGCTGCTATCAAAGAAAAAGAAACTATCAGACATCGAGACAGTTACGCTCATAGAGGGGTGTAGTGCTGTACTCACAAACAAGTTGCCAGCCAAGATGAAAGATCCTGGCAGCTTCACAATTCCATGCTCCATCGGAGATCATTACTTAGGTAAAGCATTATGTGATTTAGGAGCTAGCATTAACCTAATGCCTTTGTCTACTTTCAAAAAGCTAGGAATCGGATCAATGAAGCCCATTGCGGTGATATTGTAATTAGCGGATAAATCTCTAGCACAACCGGAGGGACAAATCAAAGGTGTTCTTGTTCAAGTTGATAAGTTGGTGTTCCCTACTGATTTTATCATCCTAGATTGCGAAGCTGATAAGGAGGTACCCATTATCTTGGGAAGGCCATTTTTATCAACGGGATCAATGCTTATCGATGTGTTTAAGGGAGAACTAGTGATGTGCCATAATAATGACCACGTAACCTTTAGTGTGTTTGAAGTAGCACCGTTAGGGCCCAAAGAACAATGTCACCATGTTGATGTGTTGGACGAAATTATTTTTGAAGAATTTCATACCAGGAATTCAACATTATCTAATACTGATGCGGCGACATCTACTGATGATATCCTAGAAGACTGTGTTGACAAA
Organism: Gossypioides kirkii; assembly: GCA_005610355.1. NCBI lineage: Eukaryota > Viridiplantae > Streptophyta > Magnoliopsida > Malvales > Malvaceae > Gossypioides > Gossypioides kirkii. Next base: position 25,039,203 of record CP032245.1, read on the forward strand.
GAGGAGGTGAACAATTGTGAGTTGTGAAGATATTGGCAATTGGAGTTGTTGGATTTGTCTAATAGGACAATTCCGATCTTTAAACCGTCTATAAAGCAGGCTCTTACCTTGGAGTTAAAACCATTGCTGACACATTTGAAATATGTATTCCTTGGTGACAACGAGACATTGCTTGTTATTATCAATGCATCCCTCAACGCAATACAAGAAGAGAAGCTCATTGCAATTTTAAAAGAACACAAGAAAGCCATAGCCTGGAGCATTGCAGACATCAGAGGCATTAGTCCCTCTTTCTGCATGCATAAAATAAGGTTTGAAGACGAAGGGAAGCAATCATTGAGTAATAAAGATGATTCAATGAGAAAATGAAAGAAGTGGTGAAGAAGGAAATCATTAAATGGTTGGATGCGGGCACAATATACCCTATTTCTGACAGCAATTGGGTAAGCCCCGTTCAATGTGTTCTTAAAAAAAAAGGTTTTACTATTGTCACCAACGATAAAAACGAGTTGATCCCTACTCATATCGCAACTGGATGGCGTGTGTGCATGGATTACCGATGGTTGAATGCAGCCACAAAGACGGACCATTTCCCGCTACCTTTCATCGATCAAATGTTAGATAGGCTAGCTGGTAAAGCCTATTATTGCTTCCTGGATGGCTACTCTAGATACAACCAAATAGCTATTGCGCCAGAAGATCAAGCAAAAACCACATTTACATGCCCTTTTGGGACTTTTGGTTTCCGACGGATGCCATTTGGCTTGTGTAATGCACTAGCAATGTTCTAGAGATGTATGATGGTGATATTTTCGGATATGATTGAAGACTCACTCGAGGTATTCATGGCTGATTTTTCGGTCTATGGATAGAGTTTCTACCAATGCGTCGACAACTTGGTAAATGTTTTGAGAATATGTGAGGAAACAAACTTGGTTCTGAATTGGGAAAAATGCCATTTCATGGCAACTGAAGCAGATTTCTTTTCAAGGCATTGAGGTCGATAGAGAAAAGGTAGAGATCATTGAAAAATTACCACTACCTACAACTGTTAGAGCAATAAGAAGCTTTCTTGGACAGTCGGGTTTTTATAGAGGATTTATCAAAGATTTCTCCAAGATAGCTAAACCTTTATGTTCTTTATTAGAACAAAATAAAAAGTTTGTATTCGACGACATCTGTTTGGATGCATTTACAATAATAAAGACAAAGTTGGTGCAAGCTCCGATTATCGTCGCACCGGATTGGACGCAACCATTTGAGTTAATATGCGACGCTAGCGATTTCGCTGTAGGAGCTGTTCTCGGTAAATGTGATGAAGTGGAAAGGATTGGAGTGGATCACTAATTTTACTAAGTTGCAACGCTGGATGCGTCGACAAGGTATTGTATAGATGAATTGTCGCAGCAATGACGCTCCAATGAATTCTTACCAATAACAGTCCTCTGTTTACTCGAGACTCAAGTACTCACAATCACCCCACCTCTCGATGTGAGCTAATTTGTGCACTCAAGAACAAGTGACTAGATTCTCTTTTAATCTTAAGCAACTCTCGTCGTCTTGCTTGTTAACCTAACTTGTCAACGCATCTCTCGATGTCGGTAGACTGCAAAGCCACTCTCGTGTTTGATGCGGTTAGATCTAAGAATAAATAGATAAAAAGCATTAAATAAGAATCAAAGTAATCTAACAATGAAAGATACTCTCGTATTTATTCAAATGTCATTTCAATCTATCAGCATAAAAGATGGATTAATGAATACAATCGAAGCTTACTATCTCTAGACTATTAGGACTATTACTTAATCGCTGCTCTTGTGTTGCATCGAGCACTCCTCATTGGAAGTGGTTGCTTCTTTCCAGCTTAAATCTCCAAAACACATAGTAATTGCAGAATTTAATTCCTCTATCTCTTGATGATTTCTTCCATCTTCATTCCTTTATTTATAGCCTTCAAAAGTTGCATATTTCAACCTCCCATTCTCAGATTCAAATCTAATTTTTGCAGCTGTCAAAGTTAGTTACAGTACAGCTGTGCAGTCACACAGATTTGATGTTTTCTTCAGAGATCTGCAGGTTGTTGCTTCATTACTTGGCACAATTTGATATCGCTAATTACGACGACAACTTGTGATTTTCCTTCGCTAGTGCTTCCAGGTGTGAATTCAGCTTGAGTTTATTCATTCGAGGTTCAAGTTTTGTGCGGCGACGTCTCTGGTCGCAATTCCAAGCTGATCTTGTGGCTGCATTCTTCTTCCAGCACTAATCTTCTGGGCTGAGTTCCTGCACTGACAATTCTAAGGTGCAATACATCAACTGCTTGCGGCGACATTAGTACAAAAAGAGATAAAAATAATAAGAATTTAAACTAACTAGTAATGAGTTAGAAAATATAAAAACTAAGTATGAAATGCTCATGATGCATGCTAAATAAGATACAAAAGAGACAATTAAAACACCAATTTAGGAGAAAATATATGTCATTTGTAATGCTATCACACACTCAAACTTAAGTTTTTACTTGTCCTCAAGTAAACAAAAATTAGTAAAGTCACAAGCAAAAATGTTATTGCAATCATTATTCTCACAACTTGAATTTTCTGAAGTCTTAATGCACAAATTGTATTCACATGATAGAATAATGCGCCGATAATTTATAGGCGTGAATAATTAAAACTGCAACTTCATCAATGTAAGTATTATGAAATGTATCTTAATCTTCCTTGAACCAATTTAGAATTTATAGCAATAAATTTTTTTTTCTTCTTTTCTTTTCTCTTTCTTTTTTCTCATCATTTTTTTCTTTTTCAAGTGACTGAGAGATGCCATTGCATTACTCTACCTTTGTTCCTGGGTAGTAACGATGGGTGTAACAAACCCCAAGAGGTATATAATTGTGCCGACACACACTCTTGCGGTGACAGCCTTTGGCTAGAGGATTTTTCTAAACCTGCAGTAGAGTGTTCTCCCTTGAAAAGTCACAGTGCACTCACACTGGAGTGTCTCTTATTAATGCAATGTCGTTGTAACTGATCAGTTAGTTCAAGATTCAAACATCAACACTATCCTTTCATTATTGAGGCAATTCCAATCATTCATTCAAAAATAGCAGACTCACCATTCATTCATATTCATCCAATTTACACATTAACATCCAAACAATTCAAGAATTGCTCATAAAAATAAAAATTGTGGGCACATTTCTGTAGAAATTTTGCATATTCTCATTAACAAAAGAAACAGGTAGAATTCAAATATGTAGATGTAATTGCATTTCCATTTCACATTATCTCCCCTAAACTTAATGTCTGCATTATCCCCAATGCACTGACTATATTATGATGGAAATGCAACGATAATGTAACTAAGTTAGCAAAATGAATGCAATGACAAAAGAAAATTCTGTAACAATAAAAATAATGAAAAACTATCTATAAAGAAGTGTACCAATTTATTCCTGAGTAGCCGATGCAGAGGCTGCCTTTGTTTTCTTTTTCTTTTTCTTTGGGCGGTCACCTTCTTCTTTGTGCTTCTTCTTCTTTTTATCTTTGCGCCTCTTCTTTTTTTATCCGTCGAACCAATCGGATTGGTGGATTGCTCCTCCTCAGCAGGTTTGGTGGTGACCTCATCGATTATTACTTCAGATGGGTGGATTTAAGCGAGTGGTGCCACATAGGACACAATGGCAAGAGGATTCAGTTCCTTGATGCTGCTAGTAACAATCTTATCCCAGCTCAAATCAGGTTGAGCCTCATCAGTGCTTGATGCCTCCACATTCTCAGGTGTGTCGACAACATCCTCAACGATCGTTTTCGGGGCATTTTCTTCCTTCTCCTCCTGTACCCTGGCAGGTTCCTTCATTTCATTCTCTTCTTCTTCCTTCTCCTTCTACTGGTTATCTTCTTGGTCCTCACCTTCATCCGCATGTTGTTCATTTAATGTGCCTACACCCATGGGTATAATTGGGGTAGTCACTTCCTCCACCATAGCCGCATGCTCAACCATATTTGCACCCAGGCTGTTGGAGAACTCATCTTCAAACAGTTTGTCAATTGTGCGATGACAATCCTCCTCAGCATTGGAGTGCCCTTCTTGTTCTTCATCATCAGAGATGTGAATCCTTATTGGTGCATGGGCAGGCCTACCATCAGGAGTAGGCTAGTAACAGGAAGAGGCTTACATCGGGAGAAAAATATCGAGAAAGGCTGGGAAGTCTGACAATAGACTGGGGCTTATTCTGCGCAGTTCGGTGACAATGGCTTCATTCCATGCCTTTGTATATGCGTAGAAGATATGTTGCCTATAGTCCATATCTTTTATTACGCCTAGAGTGCGGATTGTGCGCGTATCAATTCGGTTAATATAGACTCCCATAATAGCCAGTTTTTGTGCCACTTGGGGATCTGTGGGTGCATCAGTTTGTGCTTCCTTCTTCTTCTTCTTGCCCTTATCCTTTTTCGTTGAGGCTTCTTTTGCCACTGACATCTCTTAGCCACGAGTCATCCTTTCAACGGAGATGTTATTGATGGGATTCTTGTTCTCTAACACCTCCTCACCATCCCTGGGTGCAATGCCCTTCTGTTTGCAAAGCAACATAATCAGAGAAGGGAATGGGAGTTTATCAGTCTGTTTTGGTCGTGGATGATTTCTCCAATGTCGATGCGTCTGCATTGTAGGATGGAATGGAGAAGACACATGCGATCTAGTGACGCCGTAGTACTGTGAGTGGACGAAAGAATGCGACTGTTGATGAAGTGGAACCACACTTTACTGAAGGTTGTGAGATACCTCCTATGCATAGTGTAGTTATGGAACCCATTACCTATCCAGGTAGCACCATCAACACAAAGATCCTTTATAATCTGAGTTGTGATTTTATCATCTAGTTGGTGCATAAATGGAAAATGGACGTCCACCCTCTCAGGGATCCGTAACAGCACATTGATTTGAGCGGTACTCCACGGGATGAGCCCCTCCCTCACAAATAGAAATTCCTATTCAACATCAACGAGGTTTGTGTAGAACTCCCTTACTAATGTGGGAGCGTAACCAATGGGATATTCGCAGAAGAACTCCAATTCTCAGTGGTTAATGGTTCAGGCAACTTGTTTCCCCAAGGTCTTATGCGTGGACAAATGTAGGCCTTGCTTTGGGTGGAGATTCCACTTCAGCATGACATTTTGATAACGGTCCTTGACTGCAGTCGTCAAAAATAAAACCAGCCCTGAAGACAGTGGTGGTGTTGTGGTCGAAGTCACAGTGGTTGAAGTTGAAGAAGTGTTTTAGAAGGAGTTTTGGAAGTGTTCTTTGATGCTCTGGTTTTCGTCATCGTGATTGAAGAAGAAAGTGAGAAAAACTTGCAGAAAGAAGTTAACTTGTGAACGGAAGGAAAATAGAAGCAATGGAAGAGATGAGATGTAGCAACAATGGAGACTGTGAGTAAAAATAAATCTGTAGGAAAAAGGGATTTTATAACCTAGGCGTTGTAAAACCGTGATGATTGTAAAGGTTATAGGGAAACGTTGCATCTGCAGCCATTAATTGCCAGACTGCAAATCGTACATTTTCATTTGATCTAACGGTTGGGATAAAAGAGAGATTAATCGGTGCGATTCTTGCTGAAAAAGTTTTGCTAACTCATCATAGAATGCATAGACAATTTGTGATTCGATGCATCGAGAAAAAGACGATTTTTATTTCTGCAAAGAATTTAAAATAAAACAAGTAAAAGTGAAACAAATAAAGGAAAATGTAAAAATGCATCGACATTACTTAAATGTGATCAGATCGATGGCCTCGTTTAGTTCCTTGACATCTGGGCTCACATAGTGCTTCAGCCGTTGGCCATTCACCTTGAATTGTTGCCCATCTTTCAGATTTTCGATTGTCACCGCACCACTCTAGAATGCCTCAAAAACTTTGAAAGGGCCTGACCATCTTGATCGCAATTTACCTGGATGTAATTTTAAACAAGAATTAAACAAAAGCACTAACTGACCAAGGCTAAATTATCGAGCAAGATGATATTGTCATGCCATCTCTTGGTATTTTCCTTGTATATTACGGCATTCTAATAAGCATGTCGGTGTATTTCTTCCAATTCAGTGATGTCCAACAATCTTTTTCTTCCGACAGCATCATAATCCGTATTTACCTGCTTGATTGCCCACATGGCTTTATGTTCAAGCTCAACTGGCAGGTGACAAGACTTACCAAACACTAACTGATATGGCAACATTCCCAGTGGGGTTTTTTATGCAGTGCGAAGTGCCTACAATGCGTCATGTAACTGCGAAGACCAATCCCTCCTAGATGGGTTAACCACCTTCTCAAGGATGCTTTTTATTTGGCGATTGGATACTTCAGCTTGGCCATTGGTTTGTGGGTGGTATGTAGTAGCCATACGATGCTTCACACCATATCTCTTCAATGCTGTCGCCACTTGATAGTTGTAGAAATGAGTTCCTTGGTCACTTATTAATGCTCTTGGTGTTGCAAACCTTGTAAGAATGTAAGTGTGAAAGAACTTCAACACCATTCGAGCATCATCTTTTGGCACCATAATTGCCTCGATCCACTTCGAGACATTATCAACAGCAACTAAGATGTACACATTCCCAAAGGAGTTTGGGAATGGTCCCATGAAATTTATACCCTAAATGTCGAAGAGCTTTACTTCCATTATAGATTGTTGGAGCATTTCATTGCGTCGAGATATTGAGCCAGTGCGTTGACATTTATTACATTGTTGAGCAAAGTTATGGGCGTCTCGAAACAATGTGGGCCAATAGAATGCTGACTATAAGACCTTTATAGCAGTCCTTGTACAACCAAAATGTTCTCCATAAAGGGCATCACGGTAATGTCGCAAGATTGAAGTCATTTCTTCTTCAGGTATGCAATGATGGATAATGTTATCGGCGCATACCTTAAATAGGTATGGCTCATTCCAATGATATTTTGCAGTGTCGGGCAAGAATTTGATCTTCCTATGACCAGTGGCACTCAATGGTAGCTTTCCACACACAAGATAATTGACTACATCAGCATACCAGGATGATGCGTAGACAAAGAATAGCTGCTTGTTTGGAAATGCTTCTATAATTTGGGACATCTCCCATCTTCACTTCCAACTTCCAGTTAAGACAAGAGGTCAGCTACTTGATTTTCAGATCCTTTCCTATCTTTGATTTCGATTTCGAGCTCTTGAAGGAGTAGGATCCATCGAATCAGTCTAGGTTTGGCGTCTTCTTTTGTAAAAAGGTATCTCAATGCAGAGTGATCCATGTACACCGCAATCTTTGCGCCGACAAGGTATGAACGAAACTTGTCAAATGCAAAGACTACTGCTAGCAATTCCTTGTCAGTGGTTGTATAATTAACCTACACTTCAGTCAGAGTTTTAATAGCATAGTAAATAGAATAAAGTACCTTTTCTTTATGTTGGCCTAGTACAAGTCTCATAGCAAAGTCACTTGCGTCATACATTAGTTCAAATGGTTGCGTCCAATCTAATGCATCGACAATCGGGGCTTATACCAGCTATTTCTTTATTTTCATGAATGTGTCCAAACAGGTGTCATTAAACACAAACTTTTGATTTTGCTCTAGCAATGAGCATAAAGGTTTAGCAATCTTAGAAAAATCACAGATGAATCTTCTATAGAAACCAGCATGTCCAAGAAAGCTTCTTATTGCTTTGACATTGGTGGGTGGTGGTAATTTCTTGATGATTTCGACCTTTGCTTTATCAACCTCAATGCCCTCACAAGATTTTCGATGTCCGACAATGCCTTCAGTTTCCATGAAGTGGCATTTCTCCCAATTTAGAACTAGATTTGTGTCCTCGCACCTCTTCAAAACTTTTGTCAGGTTGTCAGCGCATTGGTCAAAATTTTGTCCATATATAGAGACATCATCCATGAATATCTCTAGAGAATCCTCAATCATTTTTGAAAAGATCGCCATCATACACCTATGGAATGTTACTGGCGCATTGCATAACCCAAACGACATACGTCGGAAGGCAAAGGTTCCAAAAGGGCATGTGAACGTAGTTTTTGCTTGATCTTCCGGCACAATGGCAATTTGATTGTACCCAGAGTAGCCATCTAGGAAGCAATAATAGGCTTTACTAGCCAGCCTATCCAGCATCTAGTCAATGAAAGGTGGTGGGAAATGGTCCTTCTTTGTAGCCGCATTCAGTCAACGGTAATCCATGTATACTCGCCAGCCAGTCGTAATGCGAGTAGGGATCAACTCTTTCTTATCTTTGCTCACAACTATGAAACTGCTTTTTTTAGGCACACATTGGACGGGGCTCACCCAGTTGCTATAAAAAATGGGGTATATGATGCCCACGTCTAGCCACTTGATAATTTCTTTCTTCACCACTTCTTTCATCTTTTCGTTGAGCCTTCATTGTTGCTCAATGGATTGCTTCCCTTCATCTTCCAGCCTGATCTTGTGTATGGAAAAGTGGGACTACTACCTCTGATATCTGCAATGCTCTAGGCTATGGCTCTTTTGTGTTGTTTAAAAATTACGATGAGCTTATCTTCCTAAGTTACGTCGAGGGATACGTTGGCAATAACAGGTAATGTATCGTTGTCACCAAAAAAGACATATTTCAGGTGCGTCGACAATGGCTTCAACTCCAAGGTAGGAGCTTGCTCAATACATGGTTTAAATACAGGGATTGTCTTGTTCGATAAATCCAAAGACTCCAATTACCAATTCTATCCCAGCTCACAATTATTAACCTCTTCTTTATCGATACATTCAGCTAGGATTTCATCGGTGGATGTCACCGCATCCTCATCTGACACTGCTGAACTTCTTGCATTAAATTCTTCCATATTGATTTTGTCCAACACGTCAATATGATGACTTTGCTCTTTAATTGTTTCAAAGTAGAAACAAACTTCTAATACTCTTGATCATGGACTTTCTCTTTAAATCTTCGCAAAATTGGCAAAGGTATTGTAACAGTGGGTTGTTGTGAAAAACTCGGTGGCGTCGACATTGACAGTTGTGTCGACAACTTTGTTGGGCAAACTGCAGGCATAGACGGTACTACAGTTGGTTCTTCTTCATCTGCTTCTGCTTGGCTTCCTTCATCTGCAACCTTTCCTTATTGTTGTGGTTTAGATGCGTCGATATGGTCCTGATTAGAACTGCTTGGTTCAGCTATTTGCTTCCCATTCCTTAGTGTGATTGCCTTGCAATGCTCCATCCCCTTCTGTATTGGATTCTCAATATCACTAGGCAGAGTACTCTGTGACCTTGTGTAGAGATTAGAAGCCATCTGTCCTAGTTGGGCTTTCAATGCTCGGATGAAAGAAGAGTTGCATTGCACTATTGCTTCAGTTCTCGTGATATTCTCTAGCATCAATGCCTCAAGAGCAGCCATAGGATCTGACTTAGGTTGAGAAAATTGCTGCTGTTGATGCTGATGATGATAACCTTGCATATGTGGCAGCACAGATTGTTGTGGTTGTAATCAAGATTGTGGTTGCATCTGGCTATGTGCCTGCATCTGCTTAGAATGAGAATTTACCTGAGAATTCTGATTATAATTCTGCTGTTGGCTGCTATTGTAACTCCCTTGTCTATAACTCCCTTGATTTGAGGAATTTCCATTTTGAATGTGGAAGCATTTTGATTCCCCCACGGTTGTTGAGCTCGGTTGTTGTATAAGTTACCAAATGAATTTCCTCGAATGTTGTTGACATAGAATGCATTTTTCGCATGTTGTGGGCAGTCCTCATAACTATGGTTGTCACCGTAAATTTCACAGGAAAATATCGGCGGATCCAATTGCTGGGCCACTTGAATAGGAGCAACGTCACTTGTCCCCTTCATATTCTTTATAATATTGGCTAACAAGGATACCTGTGCACTCAAAGCAGTAATGGCATCTAACTCAAGAACTCCAGGGTTAGTCTTTACCTGTGCAGAACGAGAGATTGGATATTGATAGTCATTCTTAGCAATCCTCTCTAGAATTGTTACAGCTTCATTGTAGGTACAATCCAACAAGGGACCATTAGCAGATGCGTCGATAAGATTCCTTTTTGAGCAAACCAAAAGATCACTATTTGGGTCTCTTGTTGAAAAGCATGCATTGGGCAGTGTCAAAGCAATGTCTTGTAACGCTCCTAGGTTGTATGTAAGTTCTCATCATCTGGCTGATGATAGGCTGTAATATCATTGCGCAACCTTCCATTCATTGTCGGTGAATTGAAATGTAAAACAAACTACATTGCTAGCACATTCCAAGATGTAATGGATCCAACCGACAGTCTCAAGAACCATGTTCTCGCTTTACCCTGTAACGAATAAGGAAATAATTGCATTTTCAAGCCATCATCAGGGACACCATGTTGACTAAAAGATGCACAAATAAGCAGAAATGATTTTAAATGTTCTCTTGTGTCTTCATGAGGTAGACCAGAATATTGCCCATTCGAATTTAGCATCTGAAACATCATCGATTTCAGCTCGAAATTTCCAGCTTGTATAGCTGGTCTTACCACTCCTGGTTGTAAATTTTCAAGGATAGGAACAACAAAATCTCGGATTGTCCTATATTGCACTTGCTCTTCTTGTGGAGGCGGTGGTGGTAAATTATTTCTTTGTGGTAGTGGTATTGGAGGAACTCCATCTTGTCGCAGCAATGGTGGTAAATTGTTATTGTTGTTGTTACCAACCATTTTCCGTTGTTCTTGTTTCTTCCTTCGAAGTGTTCTCCCAAGTTCTAGGTTAAAGCTTACAATATCCTTAGAATTTCTTCTTGTGGACATGCAACTTCTAAAGAAATAAAAGAAAATCAACAAAAGAAAATTAAACGAATTAGTAAAAACAAAAAGTTAAGTAAGAAATAATTGCTACTATAATAGTAAACATCAAACAAACGCCAATTCCCCGGTAACGGTGCCAAAACTTGATCGAGTCTGTAACGTCACAACAATGTGCAAGCGGACAACATCGAAGCAAGTATAGTTGATAGAATAATTCTATCGGATATCGATCCCATGAGGAATGGGTTCTTGATGTCTATATGTTGAAGCAATTAATACAAAATTTAGATGAAATGTGAGTAAAGATGTCAGCGCAATTAAGTCAGATTTGCACATTAAAATTGTTAATACTGTCAATGCAATCAGAGTTAAATGTCAAAGGTTAAATGTGAAACCAACGAAAAGTAAATAAAAATGTGTTGAGTGTTGAGTGTTGAATATTTAAATGCAAAAAATGTAAATGTGATCAAGTGGAAAGGATTCTAGTGGATCATTGATTTTACTAAGTTGCAACGCTGGATGCACTGACAAGGTATTGTATAGATGAATTGTCGTAGCAATGACGCTCCAATGAATTCTTACCAATAACAGTCCTCCATTTACTCTAGACTCAAGTACCCACAATCACCTCACCTCTCGGTCTGAGCTACTTTGTGCACTCAAGAACAAGTGACTAGAATCTCTTCTAATCTCAAGCAACTCTCGTCGTCTTGTTTGTTAACCTAACTTGTCATCGCATCTCTCGATGTCGGTAGACTGCAAAGCCACTCTCTTGTTTGATGCGGTTATATCCAAGAATAAACAGATAAAAAGCATTAAATAAGAATCAAAGTAATCTAACAATGAAAGATACTCTCGTATTCGTTCAAATGTCATTTGTATCCATCAGTATAAAAGAGGGATTAACGAATACAATTGAAGCTTACCATCTCTAGACTAATAGGACTATTCCTTAATCGCTCTTCTTGTGTTACATCGAGCACTCCTCGTTAGAAGTGGTTGCTCCTTTGCTCTATCAGCTCACCGTCCAGCTTAAATCTCCAAAACACAAAGTAATTGCAGAATTTAATTCCTCTACCTCTTGATGATTTCTTCCATCTTCATTCCTCTATTTATAGCCTTCAAAAGTTGCAGTTGTCAGCCTCCCATTCATAGATCCAGATCTAATTTTTGCAGCTGTCAAAGTTAGTTACAGTACAGCTATGCACTCACGCAGATTTGATGTTTTCATCAGAGATCTACAGGTTGTCGCTTCATTACTAGAGGTAATCTGAGATGGTTAATTGCGACGACAACTTATGATTTTCCTGCGTTGGTGCTTCCAGGTGTGAATCCAGCTTGAGTTTATTCGTTCAAGGTTAAGGTTCTGTGCGGCGACATCTCTGGTCGCATTTCCAAGCTGATCTTGTGGCTGCATTCTTCTTCCAGCATTGATCTTATGGGCTGAGTTCTTGCGCTGACAATTCTAAGGTGCAATATATCGACTGCTTGCGGCAACAAAAAGAGATAAAAATAACAAGAATTTAAACTAACTAGTAATGAGTTAAAAAATGTAAAAACTAAGTATGAAATGCTCATGATGCATGCTAAATAAGATACAAAAGTGACAATTAAAACACCAATTTAAGGAGAAAATATATGTCATTTGTAATGCTATATATAAGCTATTTCCTTTCCAATTTGCATTAATACACATCCGAAACCATTCAAAGATGCGTCACTATAAACCACGAATTCCTTTCCCAATTCAGGCTGGGTTAGTACCGGAGTTGCTTTTAACATCCTCTTAAGCTAATCAAAACTCACTTGACATTTCTCTGACCAAACAAATTGTATGTTCTTTTGTAACAACTTCGTCAACGGCAAGGCTATGATAGAGAAATCTTTCATGAATCAATGGTAGTAACCTGCCAATCCCAGAAAGCTACGTACTTCAGTAATGTTCTTTGGAACCTTTCAATTGAGGATAGCTGAAAAATCCAACTTATCATAGTCAGAACTCGCATTTGCTGAATTTCACATAGAGTTCTAGAATAAATCAATATGTCATTGATAAATACAACCACAAACCTAACTAATTGAGGCTGGAACACTCGGTTCATCAAATCCATAAATGCTGCTGGTGCGTTGGTTAGCCCAAATGGCATTACCAAAAATTCATAATGCCCACACCTGGTTCTGAATGCTGTTTTCGTCACATCGCAATCCATTACTCGCATCTGATAATACCCTGACCGAAGATCTATCTTGGAAAATACTGTTTCACCTTTCAACTGATCAAATAACTCGTTAATACGAGGCAACGGGTACTTATTCTTGATTGTTAGCTTGTTCAACCATCTATAATTTATACACATTCGCATCAAGCTATCCTTCTTTTTAACAAACAACACTACCGCACCCCAAGACGACACACTCGGCTGTATAAAACCCCTGTCTAATAATTCTTGCAATTGAGCCTTTAATTCGTTTAACTCTATTGGTGCCATTCTGTATGGTGGAATCGAGATCGTTGTAATTCTCGGTAATAGATCAATACCAAATTCTACCTCTCTGATTGGTGGAAAACTCGGTAATTCTTCTGGAAATACATTTGTAAACTCATTGATCATTGATACCTGTTTTAATTCTGTCCCTGAAATTCGTGAGTCGAGAATATATGCCAAAAATGCTTCGTAATCTTTACGATCCATTTTCTGAGCTGAGATAGCTTAGATCATTCTGGTTCCACTGTCAACATGTCAGACTCCACTGTAATCACTTCGCCTGTCGAACTTTTCAAATCAATTTTTCTTTATTTGTAATTCACTACTGCATCATGTTCAGATAACTAATCCATACCCAAGATCACATCGAACTCGGTAAAAGGTAACAACATTATGTCAGCAAAAAATTCACAACCTTGGACTTTCAGTGGACATTTACGACATATCAAATTAACAATGACACTTTGACCCAACGGGTTTGGGACTTGAACATCAAATTCAGTCGACTCTACTGACAATTTCTTATCAGTTGCTAATGCAGTGCATATATATGAATGAGTAGACCCTAGATCAATCAGAGCACACGCAATATCATTAAAAAGGTAAAATATACCGGTCACAACATTGGGAGCGGTAGCCTTTTATCTAGCTCTGATGGCTTATGTCCGTGCAAGTGCCCGAGCCTCAGATTGGGTTACATTACCCCTGTTGTCGCCTTGGTTTCCGCCTGTACTACCGTGATGTCTAGGGCGTTCACCTTTTGATAGAGTAATAGGGGATTTCACACTTTGTCTCTTTTTTACCTCCGAAGTCATCGGACACTTTCACATGGGATGATCTGTACCTCCACGTCGGTAACAAGCTCTTTTTATCTTTCAGCATTCACCCTCATGGTATCTTCCGCAATGATCACATGATGGGTTTGGCACATGTCGGACACTAGCTACACTGATTGTAGGATGGTTTTGAAATTTAGAATCTGGTGGTCCTAATATACTCTTGCTTAGAAGTCCAAAGGGAACTACTCCACTAGTTTCATTTTCTCTGAATTTCTTCAGTGGTGGCATAAAAAAAGTTCTAGTGATACTCTTCCTTCCAGATTCTTGAAACCTCTTCTCTCTCTACCTCTTGTTGTTATAAATTTCTTCCATCTTTTGAGCTCTATCTTTAAGAACCACAAACGGTCGCAGCTCAGATTCTCCTACCATATCTTGATCTCATCATTCAGCCCGTCTTCGAAACTAACATACATTACCTCATCTGTCGGTATAATCTCCCTAGCATACTTACTAAGTTGAACAAATTCTCGCTCATATTCTGCCACTATTTTGTTTCTCTGTCTTAATTCTAGAAATTCTTTCTTTTTCTTATCTAGGTACCTCTTGCTGACATATTTCTTTTTGTATTCTGCTTGGAAAAATTCCCAAGTAACCTCATTCTTAAGCATCATTGCTAAAATCGTCGTCCACCAATTGTAAGCCTCGTCCTTCAATAATGAAACTGTACACCATAGATAGTCTTTTGAAGGACAAGCCATCTCGTTTAGGACTCTTAATGTGTTTTCCAACCGGTATTCAACTCTGGAAGGATCGTATTTTATGTTTCCTTGAAATTATTCTACACCATATTTTCTAACCCTGTCCATCAGAATGCGACGTCTCTATTCCACCATTGAAGGAGGTGGAGGCATAGCTGGAGGTACTACCGGTCGGGCGGTAGGTTGTGTAACAGGAGGTGGAGGAGGTGGTTCCATCGGGTTGTTCCTCATGAACTTAGAGAACCACTGTCCCATCAGTCCGAAAAACATATTCTTTGCTTTGTTTTCTATCATCGATAATATCGATGCCCCGTGACTAGCTCTAGAATCATTAGTCGGGACATTACTGTTTACCTCATTAGTTTCCTCTCTTTTTGAGTTAGACATTTTGTGATTATCTACAAAACTATGATTAGATCGTATCCATCTATATCACACTATCACAGGTTCATATGGCATGTACTTCTAAAATATAAGACACAGTCATTACGGTCCAAGAAATGACTAAATCGATGACTCTAATACCACTAAATGTAACACTCAAATCCCGAAACCGTTACTAGTTAGGGTCTTGGTGTCACTTAAATCATCTTTCACTGAACATCTTTTAAAATCATATTATATATTCTTATATTATTAAAGAAATACATCTAACATGTCGTCGTTATCATTTATTTATAAACATTATTCAACAAGGGACAAATGGTCATTTCCAAGATTTTTGGAGACTTCTACCGATACCTGTTAGACATGTATTGGTAGTAGTCAAGTTAGTAAGCAATTTAGAAACATTGTAGACTTCTACCGATACTTGTGATAGTTCTACCAATACAAGTATAACATCTACCGAAACTAGTTATGTTTCTACCAATACTAAAAACTCTAGAGAGCTAAGAAGTCTTGTCCTACAATTTCTACCGATACAAGTATTCTAACTACCGATACAAATAGGCACAGAATTATCGAAACTTTAACTGCAACTACCGATACAACCCAAGTCAGTAAATAACCTCTCTTCTACCCTGTACTTGTACTGAAACATGCAGGAGTTCTATCGAATCAAATATGCAGAATTCTCAAAATTATACAAGTTCATCTACAAAACTTTATTAATAGATATAAGGTACAATGATCAACACCTTTGAGTTTAAATACAACACTTAGCATAACATTTAGGCACTAGACGTCACATACGACATTGATCGAGCATTCAAAATTCATCATTTAACCAAGGTTCTACAAGTATCATAGTCTCAAAATAAGCATATACAAAACAACATCATCCTAGTACATGCCATATAACCGAGTGATGTAAATACTACCGAACGAGCTCCTAAGATAGTGTGATGTCTTCAAGATGATCTGATCTTCAAGTCACACAATGAAATATACAAAACAACAACAATTTCACTCGTAAGCATCATAGCTTAATAAGTTCGTAAGATTTAACAATTTATCGAATAACATGTGGTAACCATCTCTAAAGAAAATCTGACGAGCCAGAACAGGACTGAACTTCAGTGATTGTTATTCATTTTACTCCCTATTGACTCTAAGGTCATGATGCTCATTTTACTCCCTATTAACCCAAAGGTCATGCCTGTTACCAGTATTCGATGCTATTCTTAGCCATTGATACAGTATATCTGTTCCCTATGATGCTGCTCACACGAAGCTGACAAGAATTTGCGCTCAGGCATAAATCTCAGCCATCGTAGGGCCTATAATCCATTCTTGGATTCTATTCACTTTACAGTGACTAACGATGCCCTAGAGAATCCGCAACAAATACAAGATCTCAATCATCAGACCATTCAACTTTGGCACAAGGCCGGGTAATTCTTCTTCTATTGTTTTAATCCTTCACATTTTCAATTGTCGTTCCAATCATCAACAATTACAAAGAAAACAATTATAATTAGATACAAGTAAGAATTTAACAGTACGAACTTACCAGACTGGATTGTTGTTGTAGTTAAAACTCCAAGGACTATTATGCTAATTTCCCTTTCTCGCGATTTGTGACCCGATCGTAGTCTATATCCACAAATCACTCAATTATGACATTAAATCACACAATCAAACCATTTAACACAATTTTATCCTTTTTAGTAAAAATTACAATTTTACCTCTGACCTTTTACTTCTATTCGATTTAGTCCTTAAATTCTAAACATGCAAAATAACCATTTTTCGTTCAATCCCATAGCAGTCGAATATCCATGGGTGTTCACCCAACATTCCCATTCAACCATTTCACAACAAGGATATGTATTTTCATCATTTTTACATTTTAGTCCCTAAACCCTAATTTCATCAAAGATCTCTTTACAAAAAGATATAACCCAAGCATCAAATAGTCAAATCTATTAAAAGCTCCCAATAACAAGCAATTTCAACAATGACAAATTTTATAACGTTTGACAGATTCAAAAATTAGTCCTTAGATTAGCTAGATTAAGCTAACACGAACTCAGAAACATAAAAATTACCAAAAACGGTCAAGGTTTACTTACCCAAACCAAAGCTCAAAGTTTGAATGTAAAAACTCTAATTCTTTTCTCTCTTAGCCGTATGGAGGAAGGAGATGAAGTGAAAATGATAAAATTTTCACTTAAAATGTCTTTAATTTAATATGTATACTAATGGTAATTTTGTAAATTTTAAGACTTTCATCATTAAGCTTTAATTAACCCTTTTAGTTTTATTTAAACCTATTTATAATTAATATAACTCATGCTAATCCACCCACTAAAATACCTTTAGTTAATTTTCTCATTTGTTCCTTCTAATTAGCCAACTCTACTTTTGCACATTTTACAATTTAATCCTTTCTACTCAATTAACTATCTGAAATTAAAATTTCATAACCAAATTTTAATACAATGCTAATGAAGTCATAAATATTTAAATAAATAAATTAACGACTCGACTTGTCTAAATTGTGATCCCGAACTCACTATTTTCAACACCACTAAAAATTGGACTGTTACAAGAACACTTACTCAACCTCAAGAATGCACCAAATTTAGAATAAAGGAGGAAGACTTAAAAGCAACTATTTTAATTATAGCAATATCGGTAAAAAGAATTAAAAAAGGAAAATTGCAAAGAAGAAAATTTCATAAAGAATAATAAGGAGAAATTGCTGAAGAAGTGAAGTGGAGAACGTGGAAACAAAATTGGGAAAAACAATTAAGGAACAATTTTGTTTACTATTATATATATATATTTAACAAGGAAACAATACATAAAAAAAAAAAAAAAAAAATCAAAACAAGTCCAAAACGACCCACAACTCCACTTAATGATTCTTTTCTTCAGAGTTTAAAGTAAAAAACAAAAATAATTTTCATCTTGCACACACAAGGATTCGAGCACGAGACCAGAGGGGAAGCTGAAGTCTTACTACTGAACCACTAGGCTCATCGTTAGCATAAGTTGAATGAAAATAACTTATAAATTAAATGTTCAAAGATAGAGGTTTAGGAAAAAATAACAATAGGATTAGAAAAGGATTCAAACTTAGAACCTCTCACACACAAGAACAATACTTAACCACTGAACCAAATTAATTCACTTTACAAAATTTTCCACAATCTTAACTCAAAAGCCGAACGTAACAACTCTTGGTTTCACTAACTCGATTTCTTCTAACTCGGGTTTTAGGATGTGACAAGCATTTTCAGAGCAAAGCGGTTGACAGTTTTGCCATGCCGAACCCTCTGGCAATACCAGGATCACTGATTCATCTAAACACAACTAGATTTAGAGGGAGTTGCACTAGAAGAATCTAACAAAAAGCACTAGAAGGATCCCTTGAAATAGGATCTGTATGCATGGTGTGTGAAGACCTCTATAAAATGAGGGAAGCCCAAGAAGATGATATAGATAGAGAATTAGAGAGAAAAATCAGTACACACCGAAGCACGAGCAAAAGTCTCAACTCCAAGGCAAGATCCGAAGTGCAGAGGCAGACGTTGGCAGCCATTGCTAGGAACGGAGCCAAGGTGACACCATAGCTTCCATCGCGCAAGACATTGTTATGGCAGTTGTGAAGGTCGAATCGTGAAGCAAACCTGATGTTCTTCCTGGGCTCTAGAAATGTTCTTCATAGTGTTGTGGATGAAGTTGAACTAAATACTTTAATTTTGTCACCCATGAGCTAATCGCTCATCGGGTTGGATGCTTTGGATATTATTTCTATTTCTATGAATGTTATGAATTTAATCTTATTTTGCTAATTGTTTCACTTGAATTTTGTTATTAAATTCTACATGCATGCAAAATCCTAAAAATTGGCATTTGTTTGTCATGTGCATAATCTAATACTTAAAAGGTTAGGTTTGTTGGGGCAAAATAAGTGTTGTGAGCAGGTAACTCGAAAGATACTTGTAGGAGGCTCTAGACACAGAGCACGTTCATATAGGATTGAGATAGGTTTGTTTTGGAAAATTCTTCTTTAACATATAAACATAAATTGTGTAAGATGGATTGCCCTTAAGTTTGCCTCGACAGAAGTAAACCACAACTGATCCATTCTAAGAAGTACACAAGTAGGAGTTGTCATAACATTACTCTAGATTTAAAGGTAAAGTTTAAGGAACTCCAATGATTTCACTAAAAAGCTTAAGTCTAGCATCAAGATCTTTGCCAATTATTTCTTTTAAACTTGTTTATATTTCATAATCACAATATCTTTTATTTGCTTGTCACAGCATTTATTTGTTAATAACATAATACAATTTTTACTGAAAACAAATCCTTCTAGAGACAATCTTTCTTATCACTTTATTACCACGACGTGTATACTTGCATAGATTGCTATAACATTTTACACACAACATAAACTCGTACGCACAAGAAAACTCGATATGCAAACTTATGCATGATTCACTCTTTACATAGACTTCGACATGCAGATGTATTTACTCTTTTACTCATGTGACACCCTTCTTTTATAATCATGCATGACTCATCATGCAAAGACTTGTAACAGACACATGACAATATGCACATATTTTAGATAGAGGTCCAAACGACTGACATACTTAAGCTCACTAGGTGCATATTCATCAAGCATATACATCTTAACAGAACAGAGGCATATCATTCATCCCATGCTTTCTTTCACAACAGAGGTGTGTCATCATTTTAGCATTAAGCCACACATGCAAAATTTCATATACACATATCTTTGTTTCACAGATCAGTCTTTCAACATGGAAAAAGATGAGCATGTAAACATGTATACATAAAAGAGTCAGCTTAGAGATTTACGAGGTACTCACCTACTACTCTCCGTTAGCAACTACAAGTGTTAAATCTAAGCTTTCTTTGAGTAGATCAGTAGCCCCTAAACGTCAATCCACAAAAACCACATCAATATCTGCCTATTTAGCTCATTCTCCCTTTTGTTTTGAACATCAAAACCCATAACTACTTTACCATGCTTGCTTTACCAAGCTAAACAAGTCTGTTCGTTAGTAGCCCAACAGGCAAGGTAACGAATCTTACCTTACATGAGGCATTTCAAGACCTAAATCCACACTTTTACTCAACGCAAAAGTCTTATCTGATCTTCCTCATGCTTAAGCCGAAAGTGCTTCCTTACATAAGAGGAAAAAGACTCCTCTTTTTTTAATTTGGTAGCTTAGATTTTTTTTCACTCTTGCTCCTTTGATAGCTTGACACTTGTTATATCGCTAACCACTCAACCATGCATGTACGACAATCCATCTGTTCACTTATTTGATTGCACATGATTCCATTTCCTTGTTTGTTCCCAACTACTTGTTGGAATACAACTAGGACTATAATCAACCAATTCAGCATATTTTGCCTATCGAAGTTCCTTACTTTCTTAAGTCTCATCCTTCCTTGCTTCATCGCGAACTAACCAACTTACTGGGCACGCTAAAGCATCATTAGGATGGGTAGAACTAGACCCACCCATTCCTCTCGACTATTCGTATTATGGGGCTTCGTCGAAATTATAGCCTTCAAGCTCGTAGCCAAGTTAAAAACTTAGTTAGAGCTCGTTCTATCTCCCTTCTTTCTTTGAGTACTACCGAGTTACAAGGACTTCAACGGAAGGAGTGTTACAACTCTTCCCAACTTAAGAAATTTCGTCCCTGAATTTTTTTATCTTAGATAGACTACACTGCTTTCTCAACGAACACCAAATCATTTCTTCTTACCCCTTTGCGATAGATGTCACCCATTTATTAGAGAAGTTGAATCACTTCCCCTTTTTCGAATAATTTCTCAAGCAAGTTGTCTTTTGGTAGCAAATTAATTCGGTGCTATTAATGTGTTTATTTTTGGAAAAATTATGAATAAAATGCTACTAAACTCGTGTTTTTCTTATCAGGGATACAATTGGAGTGCCAAAATCCAAAATCAAATAAAATGGGCTAAAATGGAACAAAAAGTGAAGAGAAGGACCAAATTAAAAGAATCTGAAGAATTAGAGGATTGACTGGTTCAAATTGGATTGTTTGAAATTGTCAAATAATTTAATCTTATTTTTACGTGATATTTTTCTGATTTTTAGTTGAAATTATTTTTATTTTATTTTAGTGGAGATTTTTTCTTAGGAAAAATCCATGCTAGATTTAGCATGATAAATGTGTATAAATACTTAGTGTTGGACACACTTGAGTACACACTTGGTTTATGAATAAAATAAT
Source organism: Gossypioides kirkii (assembly GCA_005610355.1). Taxonomy (NCBI): domain Eukaryota; kingdom Viridiplantae; phylum Streptophyta; class Magnoliopsida; order Malvales; family Malvaceae; genus Gossypioides; species Gossypioides kirkii. The sequence continues at coordinate 25,060,720 of CP032245.1, forward strand.
TATTTTTTTCTTTTCTCCATTCTGCATTAGCTTAGTTTGGCATTCTACCATTTATTTTCATTTCATTCCCTTTTGGTTTAATTGCTTTTACAAGCCCTCCCTCTTTCACCTTTTACATTTTCCATTTAATCCAATTCCATACACCAACCAAGCATGATTAATTTCATGCTCAACTAAGTTTTTTTATCTTTAGCCTAGTTATTACTACGACAAGAAAAGAAATCGTGAAATATGAACCCACATTACAAAACTTTTTAACTCGATATTCGTTGTCTATTCGATATATGGGATAGTACAAATTCGTCCCATAAAGTTAATTCGATTTCAATCCAAAAATGCGTATTGGGTTAAAATTGTTTGGTGTACAGTTAGGAAGTCGAGTCGATCATGTTGAATTCGGATTCTCGCGAACAAATCGACGTGTTCAATTGGAGGAAGCTAATTGGATTTCGTCAAGGGAGATAGTGATCAAATTTAAACAACCCACACAGTTGAGGCCATTAATTCGAGTTGGGCTTTCTAGATTGCAAGGCTGTTCAAATCTGAAATTACGGGCACGGGCAACGTATTTAGAAATTCGGCAAGGGTTGGTTTGCAGGTTGTACCAAAATCGACTTCAAAAAGAAAAGTTGGCGATTGGGACATTCTCAGGCGCTATAACCAACTTATCGATTGGAAGGAAAAAACCAATTTTCAAGGATTGGTTCAAGTTCGGAGTGAATCAAGGCTTATGCTAAGATTTAGTATATATTAATCTCAAATTTAATTTACTCCACAGATAAAATTTCATTTTTTTACTTTATTTTCATTTTGTTCTATCCTTTATATTATTATCTTTATCACTAAACCCCCATTTAATTAATTTTCAAGAAGCTCGTCACGAGTCGAGGGTACGACCATTTTTGCGATAATAATTTTGTCCACAAGAAAAAGTGAAATTAGATATCTAGTTCTTAGGATTCGGTCCTACTAATTTATACTACTCTTTAGTATTATTTTTGTCGTAGGAATTATTTTTGGTGGTTTCGACGCATATCAAATTTTGGCATCATTGTCGAGAATTGGAAATACTTTTCTAGTTTTTATTTGTTTTCTTTATGGCCCGAAAATAGAGAAGTTGGCCCGAACACTGCGAAGAGAAGCTATTCAACGTGGTAAACGACCAAAACCCGAGTTCAAACTAGGATTTATTTATGAAGATATTTTCCCATTCGACGAACTAGACGTAATGGCAGATCAAACTATACACTAACTTGTAGTAGCACATGATGGGCAACAACCACTTTGCATAACTTATTCGACGGGAGGAACACCATTTGAGTTGAAATTGGGCTTAATTCAATTATTGCCCACCTTCCGCAGATTGCAAAATGAAAATCCTCATACCCATCTAAAAGAGTTTCACATGGTTTGCACAAGCATGAAACCTTAAGGAGTAACCGAAGATCAAATTAAACTTCCTGCTTTTCCTTTCTCGTTAGTCATCTCATCTAGAGAGTGGTTATTTTATTTACTTCATGGATCAGTTAATAAATGGTTTGATATGTCTCATTTATTTCTTCTTAGATTTTTTCCAGCAACACGGGAAATCGAATTAAGACGAGACATTGTAGGAATTTGACAAAAGGAGATTGAATTGCTCTATGATTACTAGGAGCGGTACAAAAAGTTGTGCTCGAGTTTCCCACAACATGACCTGTCTGAACAATCACTTTTGCAATATTTATATGAGGGGTTACTCCCAATGGAAATGAAGATGATAGATGCTTTTAGTGGAGGGACACTTGTAAATATGACTCCTCAGAGAGCGAGAGAGTTGATTTTGACAATTGCTGTGAATTTTTAACAATTATGACCAACTACAGAACCCACGAGACGAGTTTATAGGTTAAGTTCTATATCTTTAGAAAAAAAAATGATAAGCTTACTAATATTGTTCAAAATTTGCTTATAGATAAGATAAGCCCAACACGGTTGTATGGAATTTGTGCTATGCCAGATTATCCAACGGACTCGTGTCCTATTTTATACAAGGATTCAACAAAACAAGTGAATGTTATCAAAAACTTTCCAAGGCCACCCCAAAGGTGAACGATCCCTATTCAAACACCTATAATGTTGGGTGAAGAGACCATCCAAATATGAGTTATGGTTCAAATCCTCGATTCAATCAGCCATACCAACAAAGGTCTCTTCCGAATCAACAACTATCACCTCCAAAATCATCTTTGGAAGCCATAGTAGAAAGGTTATCCAAAAGTACTGAAAATTTTCAATACAAAACTGACACGCATTTGTAGGAAATAGATAGCATGGTTAGCCATTTGGAGTCTCAAGGTAGGTTGCCATCTCAAACTAAACCTAATCCTCGACATAATGCAGGTGCTATGACATTGAGAAGTGGTATAGTTTTCAAACCCGTGATAGGCACAAGTCATGCCCATGATGCTGGATGCGAAGAAAGGAAACTTGATTTAAAACGGAGTCGACATCGTAAAAACTGCTCATTGTACAACCCCCATTTCCTAGAAGGCTCACCAATGTAAAAAGGAGTGAGAAGAGAGAAAATCTAGAGACGTTTTGGAAGGTAGAATTTAATATCCCCTTACTTGATGCAATCAAACAAGTTTCACGCTATGCAAAATTCTTGAAAGAATTGTGCACTGGAAAAAAGAAACTCCAAGGAAACAAATGGGTAAATATGGGAGAAAACGTCTTTATAGTATTACAAAGAAAGATCCCGCCTAAGTGTAAGGACCAAGGTATGTTCTCTATATCTTGCAAAATAGGTAATGTTGGCATAAAGAAAGTCATGTGTGATTTAGGAGCATCTATTAACGTTATGCCTTTATATATTTTTAAATTGCTAAACATGGGTCCTTTAAAAGAAACAAAGATGATTACTCAATTGGTAGATAGGTCATGTGTGTATCCGGAAGGGGTGTTGGAAGATGTCCTCGTTAAGGTAAATGAACTAATTTTTCCTACAGATTTTTATATCATCGACATGAAGGATGAAAACTCAAAAAATTCTTCCGATATTGTACTTAGGAGACCATTTTTAAGCATCGTGCGTACGAAAATTGATGTACGTAGTGGAATGCTAACTATGAAATTTGATAGTGAGGTAGTCAAATTTAATGTTTATGAGGCAATTGGCAGACCCAGTACACTAACGAAGTTACATCTTCAATATCGTGAGGTGGTTGGTTTACGAACTATCCTTTGTAGGAATTTAGACCTCGAAACTATGAAAAAGCTAGAGTTAATGATGTTTGAAGATCCAATTTTTAAAGCTGTTGTTCTTTTGGAGGCTCCACAAATTCCTAGAAGTCAAGGTAAATATTTTGAATTGTCTCCTTCTAAAACTAAATTGTTGCCTTCTATTTTGCAAGCTCTGGAATTGGAACTTGAACTGTTATCGAAACACTTAAAGTACGACTTCTTAGGAGATGGAAGCACTTTACGGTGATAGTTTCAGCAAACTTTTGAGATTGGAGGAGGAGAATTTAGTTCAAGTCTTGAGGAACTACGAAGGGGCAATCGGATAGTCGTCTACCGATATTAAAGGTTTAAGTCCTTCAACCTATATGCACAGAATTTTGATAGAAGAAAATGCGAATCTAAAAAGAGATGCTCAAAGATGCCACAATCTACAGATAATGGAGGTCATGAAAAAGGAAATTCTGAAGTTACTAGATGCTAGGATCATCTATCTCATTTATGATAGTAATTGGGTTAACCCAGTTCATGTAGTGCCAAAGAAAATCGGAATTGAAAATTCGACAGGTGATATGGTTCCCACTCGGGTCCAAATGGGTGGAGAGTCTGCATAGATAATAGGAAGTTGAATTCTTCAACTCGAAAAGACCTCTTTCCACTTTTATAGACCAAATGTTAGAACGTTTAGATGGAAAGTCTTACTATTGTTGTCTTGATGGTTGTTTAGGTTTTTTTTTTCCAAATTCTAGTGGCACCGAAAGACCAAGAAAAGATGACATTTATCTGTTCCTTTAGCACGTTTTCCTATAGACGAATGCCATTTGAACTTTGCAATGTGCCGGCCACATTTCAGAGGTGTATTCTAAGCATATTTTTCGACTATTTTGAGAAAATAATAGAGGTATTTATGGATGATTTAACAATGTATTGTAATTCTTTCGATGAATATTTATCAAACCTCATTAAAATTTTGGAAAGATGCCTAGAATTTAATATCATTCTAAATTATGAAAAATGTCATTTTATGGTTGATAAGGGACTAATTTTAGGACATATTGTTTTTAATGAAGAAATTGCGATCGATAAAGCTAAAACTGATGTTATCAACTCACTTCCATACCTCACAACTATTAGGGAAATTTGTTCTTTCCTTGGCCATGCAGATTTTTACAGACGCTTTATAAAGGATTTTTTGAAGATTTTGCGACCACTCTGTAACTTATTGCAGAAAGACAAAGAATTTGAACTTGATAAAGCATACAAGGACGCATTCAACAATCACAAGCATAAGCTTGTTTCAGCTCCCATAGTGCAATCACCGAATTAGGATTATCCCTTCGAGGTTAATTGAGATGCAAGTGACCATAGTGTGGGAGCTGTCCTTAGAAAAAGAATCGAGAAGGATCCCTATGTCATTTCTTATGCCTCTAAAACATTAGATGCCACTCAAAGCAGTTATTCAACTATCGAAAAAGAACTTTGAGCTATTGTATTTGTTTTGGAAAAAATTATATAATATTTATTAGGCATTAAAATCACTGTTTTCCCTAATCATACAGATTTGGAATACTTATTCGGAAAGAAGGAAGCAAAACCAAGGTTGATTAGATGGATCCTACTTTTACAAGAATTTGACCTCAAGATAAGGGATAAAAATGGCTACGAGAACTTACTAGCGGACCATTTAATTCGACGTCGACCTCAAAAGATAGTACACCTATGAAGGATGATTTTCTAGACGAGTATCTATTTTCGACACAACCAGCTTATCCATGGTATGCAAATATGGTAAATTACCTCACCATAAGTATTATCCCTTCTAACTTTACACGTTTCAAAAAGGACAAAATCAAGCTAGACTTGCGGCATTATATTTGAGACGATCCATAACTATGGAATCACTATTCCGATCAGGTAATTCATTGATGTGTCACAAAAATCGAGGTACAATCTATCCTAACTTTTTGTCATTCTTATGCTTGTGGGGGACATTTCGGCCCTAAATGCACTACGCATAAAATACTAGACTGTGGATTATTTTGGCCACACATTTTTTGTGATACTTATTTATTTTGTAAGACTTGCGAGAGGTGCCAAAAAGTGGGAAATTTAAATCGAAGGAATGAAATGCCTCTAACTCTTGTACTTGTATGCGAAATTTTTGATGTATGGGGCATCGATTTCATGAGTCTGTTTGTTTCATCTTTTGGTAATGTTTATATTATTCTCACTATAGATTATGTGTCTAAGTGGGTAGAAGCTAAAGCTACCTATTGTGATGATGCTAAAACTGTAGTGGAGTTTGTAAAGAACTCTATTTTTTCCAGGTTTGGTATGCCGCGAGCATTGATCAACGATTGAGGAACACATTTTTGCAACAAGGTAATTGGTGCATTGTTGAAATTTATAGGGTGATACGAGTAGCCACAGCTTATCACCCACAAACAAATGGTCAAGTAAAAATCTCGAACTAATAAATAAAGTCAGTTCTGAAGAAAACCGTGAAATCAGATTGAAAGGATTGAAGCCTATATTTGAACGATGCATTGTGGGAATACTGTACGACTTACAAGGGACCATTAGGTATGTCCCCTTATCAACTCGTATTTGGTAAACTGTGTCACCTTCCAGTGGAACTAGAACACAAGGTGTTTTGGACTGTTAAATAATGCAATATGGAGTTGGACGCCGTAGATGATTATTGGAAATTATATATTCAAGAGCTTGAAGAAATCCAACATGATGCATATGAGAACACCAAAGTTTATAAGGCTAAAACCAAGGCGTTCGATGATCAGAAAATATCTCATAACCAATATTTAGTTGGTCAAAAAGTGTTGCTTTACGATCCCACACAAAGAATTTTTGTAGGTAAGCTTCGAATCAAATGGCTTGGTCCTTTTGTTATTACTCAATTATTTCCTCATGCTGTAGTTGAAATTAAAAGTGAAGAGTCCGAAAATGTTTTAAAGTCAATAGGCAAAGGTTAAAACCAAATTATGAAAATTTCCAAGTGCACCTGGTGAAAGAATTGATTCTCGAGGAGCCATATGAATAAACTTTCAGGTCATCAAGCCAACGACGTTAAACAAAAACACTTTTTGGGAGGCAACCCAACTTTATTTTAATTAATTTAATTTTGAATTTCAATTTAATTTAGGTTAAAAAATAAAGATTATTATTTGATCCATTTTATGTGTTATTTTCTAGGAACGTTGGTGGAGGCTGTCAAATTATCGAAAATCAAATACCAATCATGGTGTGGGCATATCGTGCTAAGTGCTGCCATTTATTTTCCTCACAACCCAACACCCTAAACCCAAATCCACATAGTCTTCAAATAAACCCTATACTACAAAACCCAACACCAACCCAAATAAAAAACACACAAAACCCTATTCATTTTTCTTCAAATAAATAAACCCATACCCTAACCAAAAATTCCAAACAACCTAAACCCAAGAAGAAAAGAAATAATATAGGTGAAGTGCCCAGCAAGCAGAATTTGGCCCAAGAGAAAAAAAAAGACGGCCAAATAGGAAATAAATGGCCCAAAGAAAAAAAAGAAAGAAAAGATGGGGCCTAAAGAAAAGCCCAAACCAGGAAAATGGAAAAGAAAAAAAGAAAAAAAACCCAATAGACCTTCAAACCACTTACCTTTCTCCTTTCCTATATTCTTCTTCACCTATCTTCTCTAAAAACCCTAAAAGAAAAAAACTCCCTCACCTTTTCATGTCACCACCATTCGCAGCCACCACTGTTGAAGCCGTCGACCCCTTCACCTACCTCCTTGTTTCCCCACAGAGTCGCACCTAACTAACTACTCATGACACCGATTCGTCACGGACAGCCCATTCATTCCATCCGCCATCCACCTTCCTCAACCATTGTCAAAATTCCACCCAAAGACACCATCGAATTTAAAGACCCAAACCCATTAAAACCCCCTTAAAACATCACCATTTCTATAACCCCCACCCTTCGGAAATCGACCCAACTCAAATCACCTTTGCCCAGACTGCGAACAATCGCCACCACCTTGCACCACCATCACTGTCGATTGCCATTGCAAACCGCCACTGTGAATAGACCATAAAGAGACTACCACTCATTTCTCCAAATTGAATATCGACCATGGTTCGCACTAGGAACCAGTCAGCTGACATATTTTTGATCTCCCTTAATCAAGGGGGAAATTGATTTTCAGCACCCCCGGTTATCGACATTGATGATGAAGACTCAGATTCACCTTTACCACAATGCATTCAGTTGCCATGAAATGACATTTTTCACAATTTAGAACAAGATGTGTGTCTTCACATCGCTTCAATACTTTATCCAAATTGTCAGGCAATGATCAAAAGCATTCCCATAGACTGAGAAATCATCCATAAAAACCTCTAAAGAATCTTCAATCATATCTGAGAATATTGCCATCATGCACCTTTGAAATGTGGGTGGTGCATTGCAAAGACTGAAAGGCATACGACGAAAAGTAAAAGTACCAAAGGGGCAGGTGAAAGTTGTTTTCTCCTGATCCTCCAACACAATAGCAATTTGATTGTACCTAGAATAGTTGTCTAAAAAGAAATAATAGGCTCTTCCAGTAAGCCTATCCAACATTTCATTGTGGCAGCATTAAGTTTGTGATAATCCATATAGACTCGTCATCGCGTAGGAATACGTGTAGGAATTAACTCATCTTTGTCGTTGCTTACCATAATGATGCCACTCTTTTTAGGTACGCATTGCATTGGACTTACCTAATTGCTATCAGAAATAAGGTAAATAATTCTAGCATCAAGCCATTTTATAATTTCCTTATTAATAACTTCCTTCATCTTCTCGTTTAATCTTTTTTGTTACTCAATCAATTGGTTGCCTTCATCTTCCAACTTGATCTTGTGAATGCAAAAATATGGACTAATGCCTCGAATATAAGCAATACTCCAAGAAATAGCTCATTTATGTTGCTTAAGAATATGGACCAATTTCTCTTCTTGAGTCACATCCAGTGTTGCGGAGAGAATATCTGGGAGAGTATTGTTATCACTAAGAAAGACATATTTAAGATGAGTAGGTAATGGTTTCAATTCCACAGTAGGAGCTTCTTCAATAGATGGCTTGAAAATTAGAGTCATTCTATTGGCTAAGTTTAAGGATTCAATCTGCCATCGATGCTTGAGTTCAATATTATTAACTTCACCATGCTATCATAATCATCTAAGAATTCATCATCAGATGTCAATTGCAAACTCCTCAGAAAGTAGTGTGCTTTGATAATTGAATTCTTCCTCAATTAGATGATCTAGCACATTGACAGTATGACATTCTTCTTTATCCTTGCATTGAATAGATTCGAAAACACTGAAGGTAACATGCTCATCATTAAGTCGCATGGTCAGTTCACCTTTGTAAACATCAATAAAAGTCCGTCCGGTGGCTAAAAATGGTCGTCCCAAGATTATGGGAACCTCCTTGTCTGCCTCGCAGTCAAGTATTATGAAATCAACTGAAAAAATGAATTTATCCACACGAACTAAAATATCTTTGATTTGCCCTTCAAGTTGAGCCAAGGATCGATCTGCTAGTTGTAATGTCACTGCAGTAGATTTCATGTGACCAATTCCCAACTTTCTGAAAGTAGATAGTGACATTAGGTTGATGCTAGCTCCCAAGTCGCATAAATACTTGCCCAAATAATGGTTGCCAATTGAACATAGGATAGTAAAGCTCCCAGGATCTTTCATTTTGGGGGGCAACTTATTTGTCAAAACAACACTACAACCTTTTGTGAGTGCAATAGTTTTAATATCACTAAGCTTCTTCTTCTTGGACAAGAGCTCCTTCATAAATTTCTCATAACTAGGAATTTGCACAAGAGCGTCCTCTAAAGGAATATTGACATGAAGTTGCTTCAGTGTGTCCAGGAACTGCTGATACTGCTTATCAAGCTCATTCTCCCTGAACCTTTATGAAAAAGGTAAAGGTGGCAATACATCAAATTCCGTTGACACCTTTGATTGCATTAACAGTTTCGAGGGTCAAACATTAGGCATATGAGTGACAATTTGTTTTAGAGCTTCTTTGTCTGGTACATCGACAAGCTCTTCAAGTTCAACCTTCTCATCAGGGATTACTTCACCAGTATCTTGAGGTGCTACAGTAGAGTCTGTAGTCGGTTCGCCAGTTTGTTTACCACTCCTAAAAGTGATAGCCTTGTAGTGTTCTTTCTCCCTCGGATTGAGATTTTTTGTGTCACTAAGTAGTGTTCCCGGTGGTCAAGTATTCAGATTCGAAGCAAGTTATCCTGATTGTGCCTCTAACGCCCGAATAAAAGATGAATTCCCTTGTATAATAGCTTCCGTGCGAGTAATATGCTCCTGCATTAAAGCCTCAAGAGCTGCTAACGGATCAGAAGGAGAAGCTTACGTGTATTGTTGTTGTCAATGTCCTTGAACATACTGATTTTGTCTTGAAGAGTGTTGTGCCTGCATCTGATTCTGGTATGGATGCATCTGAGTGTGCTGATTGTAGTTCTGCTGCTGTTGATTGTAATTCCCTTGTCTTGGATTATAATTGCCTTGAGTAGATTGATTACGCTATAAACGTCACAGAAAATATGTGCAAGCATACACTGTCGATGCAAGTGTAATAGATAGACTAAAATCTATCGGATATGAATCCCATAGGGATGGCTGCTTATGTTTATAATTGTCGATGCAAAGAAAGTTAAAACTAAAGAGATTGTGATGAATAATGTCGGAGCAAATTAATAAGAAAATGAAGTAAAGGTTTGAGAATAATTTGTCGAAGCAATTTAAGAAAATTTAAGAAGAAAAAATAGTGATAATGAGATGTGGTTCCTTGACTTGAAAAGTTGGCAAACAGCTAAATGTGATCACAAGGAAACTGAGAGATAAATTTTCGCCGCAATTAGGCTCAATGAATCTTACCATTTATCAAAAACTTAAATACTCACACTAACCACATCTTCCAGTGTTGGCAATTCAAAATATTCAAGAACAAGTGGACAGAATTCCTTCAGTCCTCAAGCAATTTTCGTTGACTTGCTTGTTAACTTAATTTGTCGCTACACTTTCCAGTGACAGTGACTGCAATCACACTTTCGTGGTCAAACAATTAAATCCAAAGATAAACAATTAAGGAAGATTGAAATAGATATCATACTTGATCTAAAATTAAATTATACTTCCATACAAATTCAGTTAATCAAAAATTCATCAGCGTTTTAACAGAGAATAAAAGAATGAATTGAAGCATCCTATTCCTATTCTACTAGAACCAGTCCCTTACACTCCTCTTACGTCACAATTAAGCATGCTCCTCGTCAGGAGCAGATTTGCCTTTTCGCCACAGTCAGGTCGCCCTCAAGGAAGTTAAGCTGCCATGGAAGCAAGCTTAAGAAAATGTTAAAGAGAAAAATTTTATGCCTCAAAAATCTGGAAGATGAAGCTTGAAAAAGATCCTCTCTCATCTATATTTATCAACCATTGCCAAGTACAAGTGTCCTTTCTTTCAGATCCAACTTCCTCTAGCTGTACAAGTTGGTTATACCAGCTGTACACTCACGTAGATCTAGTGTGTTCATTAGATAGTTGTCGGTTATGGCGAAATTTTTGGGCACAAATTTGGATTCTATTTTGTGGTGACAACCTTGGATACCTTTATGCGTTGATCTTTCCAGACAGACTCCTGCACTGACGTCTTTGGATGCAATACTGAGCACTAATTGTGGCGACATTAGTAGCGAAAACAGGATAAAATTAAAGAAAATTAAACCTAGCATCACTGAATTAGACATGCAGTTACTAAGTTAAAAATACTAAAAATGCATGCTAAAAAATGATAAAATGGGAACAAATTACACTCTAAGTAAGGGGAAATTAATGTTCTTAAATGCTATCACATCCCTAAACTTGAATTTTTACTTGTCCTCAAGTAAACAAAAGCTAGTAAAGTCATAACAAAAGGTTTTGTCAAAGCAATAGCTGTTCTAGCAACTTGAATCTTTTGAAATCCTAATGTATGAATTACATTCACATGACAGAATATTGTGTCGACAATTTATAGATATGAATAAATAAAATTACAGTTTCATCAATGATAGCATCATATTTTAAATCTTAAATTTATTTTACCAAAATAGCATTTATTGTACACTAATATAAATGTATTTCTTTTTCTTTTCTTTTAAAGTGACTGAGGGATGTCGTTGCATTACTGTACCTTTGTTCCTGGGAAGTAATGATGGGGTGCAACAAACCCCTAAGGAGTATGTAATTGTGCTAACACACACTCTTGTAGTGACAGCCTTTGGCTAGATTACTTTTTCTAACACTTGCATTGGAGTGTTCCCCTTTGACAGTTCACAATACACTCACATTGGAGTGTCTTTTATTTATAACTATACTTATATACATGTAGCTGTAAATGACAAATTTATTCAAGATTCAAATAATGATACTACTCATTCATTACTAATGCAATCTCAACCATTCATCCAAAAATAGAGACACAACATTCAATCACATTTATCCAACTCATTCATTAGCATTTCACGTGATTCAAGAATTAAGCATCGAATGAAAAAAATTGCAATCACATTTCCCATAATATTGCATGCTTTCAATGAATTCAAAAGGACAAATTTTTTTTCAAATGTAGGTGCAATTGCATTTCCAACCCATATACATTCCCCCAAACTTAAAGTTTGCATTGTCCCCAATGCATTGACATCAATGTACAAATATATATGGAAATGCAATGACAATAAAAATTCAAAAACAAAAGATGCAATAATAAATAAAAGACAACTACATGATATGCATGGCAATTAAAATTGAAAACTGAAAAACTCACTCAATTTGCAACAGTTGAAGATGTGGCTGCATTGGTTTTATATTTCCTATGCTTCCTTTCTACTTTGTGACATTTTTTATCTTTCATGTGCTTGCATTTCTTGTCCTCGGGCTTCACCTTGTCTCTGGATTACTCCATAATAGCAGACTAAACCTCGACTTCATCGGCTATGATATCAGAAGGATGGATCTCCACCATTGGCTCAATCTGGACTATTATGACCAATGGATTTGGATCCTCAGTTGGTGTCGTCACAGCCTCTGCCTGACTCTTCGCAGATGGCACCAATTCTTCAGTTATTGCACCCACAGCTGTTGGTACAAAGACAAATTCCTCTAATGAATTTGCTCTAGCTTCTTCCTCTTCTTTTTCTTCTTTCTTCTCCTCTTGTCTCATTTCTTCAACGGGTGTGGCTTATCCCTTACTAGGAGTTTCGTCTTCATCAGCATCAGCAATCTCAAAATTAGCATGGAAATTGTCTTAGAATAAGCTGACAATGTTATTCAAACAATACTCTACCTCCTTTAATTCCACCTCTCTTTCTTCATCTGAAATATGCACTTTTGGTGGAGAAGCTGTGAAGTGTTCCTTCTCTCCAGAATCGGCTTCATCAGTTGAAGGTTCAGCTTCCCTGATGATCAGAGGGAAGATCAAAAATTCTAGCAGAGGTGCTGTGCTCATTCTCCTTATAGTGGTCAGCATGACACTATTCCATGCCTTGGTGTAGGCATAGAATAGATTCTGTGAATGTTTCATTTCTTTAACTATGGCGATGAGTTTTAATTGTCTGATGTTAATAGCATGGACAATTTGCTCCAGCTCCTTAACTTTGCGCTACAATGTTGGGTCTGCAGTCACATGCATACTGTTGTTACCACTTTTTTCTTACTCTTCTTAATCTTCCTGGTATATACTTCTTTTATTATAGGAGTCTCATTACCACGATCCATCCTCTCAATTGACGCATCATTGATTGAGCCCTTGTTTACTAGGATTTCCTCTCCTTCTCAAGGCATTATACCCCACTGCTGACATAATCGTGTTATCAAAGAGGGAAATACCAAGATACCTGTCTGCTTTTCTGCACATTCCCTAATTTCCTGATGCAACACTACACCGACATCTATCTTTCTACCCTTTATGATCGAATGTATCATACACATTCGATCGAGGGTGACTGTCGTTTTGTGCGTAAAAGGCATTAACTGGCTGTTAATGAAATGAAACCACACCTTACTTTGCAGTAACAGAAATCTCCTGTGCATGGTGTAGTTGCTCAATTTTGAACCCGTCTACATAGAACCTTCGATACATAGGTCTCTTATTAACATCTCGATCCCTTTTTCAGTTCATTCTGCAATAAACTCCGCATGCTTATCTTTAGCAACGACAATATTGTATATTGTGTTGATGGTTGTGGCATACCATGGTATTAACCCTTCACGAACAAATATAAATTAAAACTCTTGCTCAGTAAGATTGGCATAGAATTCTCGCACCATAGATGGGGAATAAGTCCCAAGATGGTCGTAGAATGTTTCCCAACCCATTCTCTCGATGGTGTGAGTTACTTGCTTTCCAAGGTCCCTTCACTTCGTCAAGTTGAAACCTTGCTCTGGATGGCAATTTCTCTTCAGCGTATTATCTTGGAAGCGTTCTTTGGTCACCTTAGTTATGAACATCACTAGTTCATTGAAGGGTTGGTGCTCTATTTCACGAGTAGTCGTAGCAGAGGATGATTCATGAACAGACTTTGTTGATGTCTTTGCTCCTCTTGTTCTAGCCATATCTGGTGGTCGCAAAAGTAGATTAAGAAGGATGAGAAATCAAAGAAAATTTCTAAGTATAGCAATGGAGGTTTGTGAGTGAAACAGTCAGGGCATAAAAATTACTTTATAGAGAGAGAAGATGTGTTTGTATGTATTGCAAAGAAGGGTTAGCAGGTCTGCTCTCAATAAATGCATCCAATCAGATTGCCCTTTTTTAAACCAATCTAACTTTTGGTTTTGGAAGGATGAGTCATCATGATTTCTTTTCTAATAAGTTTTGATCCTCTTGTGAGTTAGCAGACAAAATGCAGTGACAATAATATATTTATGCACCAACAAAAGAGTGAACTTGGACTTCAGAGAAGTATGCGATGGTTGTAATTCCATAGTAAGAGCTTTCTCTATAGATGATCTCAAAGCTAGCTTCCTTCTATTAGTCAACACATAAGGTTGTATAGACTAGTTTGGCTTAATCTCAATCTTATTCGCCCCAACCTTGCTGTCATAGTTTAGTAGAACATCTTTATACGATGTCGCCACAAATTTTTCAATAAATCTTATGCTATGCTCCTTGAATTCTCTTTAAATGATTTATCTAACACATCAATGTGGTGACATTCTTCCTTGTCATGACAGAGAGTGGCTTTAAAGACACTGAAAGTGGCATGTTCCCCATTATGACGCATTTTTAATTCCCTCTTGTACACATCGATGAGAGTGTGTCCCGTAGCTAAGAATGGGCGTCCCAAGATTATGGGCACTTCTTTATCGACTTCACAATCAAGCATAATGAAATCAGTAGGGAATACAAACTTGTCTACACAAACAAGGATTTCCTTAATTTGTCCTTCAGGTTGTGCCAATGACTTATCTGCCATTTACAATGTCACTGCAGTGGGCTTCATGTGACCAATTCCTAATTTATTGAATGTAGACAGTGGCATCAGGTTGATACTCACACCTAATTCACATAAAGCTTTACCCAAATAATGATTACCAATTGAGCATGGGATTGTAAAGCTTCCAGGGTCCTTCATCTTAGGTGGTAACTTATTTGTCAACACTGCACTGCATCCTTCTATGAGCACAATTGCTTCAATCATAGTCAACATCTTCTTCTTAGATAATAGCTCCTTCATGAATTTCCCATAAGTGGGAATCTGTATGAGAGCATCCACAAGAGGTATGTTGACATGCAATTGTTTCAACGTCGCTAGAAACTTTTGATATTCTGTATCGTTCTCCTTCTCCTTAAATCTTTGTGGAAATGGAAAAAGTATTAGCACATTAGGTTGTCGTGACAAACCAGGTTGCATCGACATCGATGATTGCTTCGACAATTTTGTTGGTTTAATGGTAGATGTGGGAGTAACAACTGGTGGGTCCTCTTTATTTGGATCATCTATTTCTTCTTCAGGTACAACTTTTTCTTCTTGATCTACTTTATTTGCATCGATAGGTGCTGTACTAGAGCTGCTACTTGGCTCGACAATTTTCTTTCCACTTCTAAGAGTAATAGCTTTACAATGCTCCTTCCCTTTTTGATTTGGATTCTCAGTGTTACTAGGTAAAGCACCTGGTGGTCTTGTGCTCATATTTGAAGCTAGTTGTCCTACTTGTGCTTCCAACGCTCGTATGTAAGAGGAATTTCCTTGCACAATAGCTTCTATCCTCATGATATTTTCATGCATCAAGGCTTTAAGAGCTGTTAATGGATCAGCTCGTGGTTGGGAATATTGCTATTGCTATTGTTGTCCTTGCATATGTAGATTTCACATTGAAGATTGTTGTGGTTGCACACGAGTATGTGGCTACAACTAATCTTGATGTACATGCATCTGAGGACTTTGATTGAAATTTTGCTGTTGCTGATTATAATTCACTTGTCGAAAATTTCCTTGGCTGGAAGAATATCATATCTAAATGTGGTTGCATTTTGATTTCCCTAAGGCTGTTAGTTTCGAGCTGAGCTGTTGTAGGAATTACCATAAGATTTTCCTCTGATATTATTAATAGAAAACGCATTCTTTGCATGCTATGGACAATCATCATAGCTATGATTGTCGCCACAAATTTCACAACCAAATGTCGGGACATCCATTTGTTGAGCAACTTGGATGGGAGCAACTTCACTTGTCCCCTTCATGTTCTTTATCATATTTGCTAACGAAGATACCTGTGTACTCAGAGCTGATATAACATCTAACTCAATAACTCCAGAGTTTGTCTTAACTTGAGCAGCTCGAGAGATCGGATATTGGTAGTCATTTTGAGCGATCCTATCTAAAATTCTCACAGCTTCACCATAGGTGCAGTTCAACAAAGGACCATTTGCAGATGCATCGAGAAGATTTCTTGTCTATGAATTCAACCCATTGTAAAAGATCTCTATCTGCATTTCTTATTGAATTCCATGCATGGGATAGCATCGAAACAGGGTTTTGTAAGGCTCCCATGTGGTATGCAAATTCTCATCATCCAATTGATGATATGTAGTGATATCATTCCTCAATCAAGCATTCATTATCGATGGTATAACCACAAAACAAACTGAGTCGCTAGTGTATTCCATGATGTAATCGATCTAGCAGGCAATCCAAGGAACCAGGTACGAGTCTATCCTTGCAATGAGTAAGGAAACAGTTGCATCTTCAAGGCATCATCAGGAACGCCATGCTGACTAAAAGAAGCACATATTAGTAAAAAAGATTTAAGATGCTCTCTTGCATTCTCATGAGGCAAACCAACATACTATCCATTCGAATTTAACATTTGAAACATAATCCGTTTTAACTCAAAATTGCCAGCTTGAATAGCTGGTCAAACAACCCCTGGCTGTAAATCATCTAATACAGGAACAACAAAGTCTCAAATAGGTCTATTTTGTACTTGTTCTTCTTGTGGCAGCGGTGGAGTATTTATATTTTGTGGCTGTACTAGAGGGATAGGATTTTGTGGTGGCAATGGAGGTATGATTGCATCATTTCTAGGCAAAGCCATATTCCTTTGTTCTTCTTGTCTTCTTCTTCTAATAGTTCTTTCGATTTCCGGATCTAAGCCAACAACAATTTCAGAATTGCTCCTGGTCATAAAACACCTAAAGAAAAAATTTGAGAAAGAGTCAACAAAAAGTAAAAAAGTTAATAAGAAGTAAAACTAACAAAATGAAAAATAATTGTAAGAACAAGAATAAACATTAAAGAAATGGCATCCCCGACAACGATGCCAAAACTTGATCACGCTATAAACGTCACAGCAAATATGTGCAAGTGTACAGTATTGATGCAAGTATAATAGATAGATGAAAATCTATTGGATATCGATCCCACAGGGATGGCTGCTTATGTTTATAATTGTCGATGCAAAGAAAGTTAAAACTAAAGAGATTGTGATGAATAATGTCAGAGCAAATTAATAAGAATATGAAGTAAAGTTTTGAGAATAATTTGTTGAAGCAATTTAAGAAAATTTAAGAAGTAACAAACAATGATAATGAAATGGGGTTCTGATGGTATTACAAATGACATAGATTTTTGTCCCAATTTAGTGTTTAAATTGTCCCTTTTGTAGTTAATTTAGCATTTATCATTAGCATTTTATACTTAGTTTACTTGTTTTCCAATTTATTATTAGATAGTTTGGATTCTTATTATTTTCACATATTTTTGTACTAAATGTCGATGCAAGCAGCCGATATATTGTGTATTAATATTGTCAGCACAGGAACTTAGTCTAGGAAAGGAAATATTGGACAAGTGCAGCCACAAGATCAGCTAAACATTGCGACCATGAAATGTCGCCACATTGAAACTGATTCTCAATTAAGAGGAATCAAGCTTAACTCACAACTGGAAGCACTAGACGTAGGAATTTCATAGATGTCGCCACAATTATTCTTTCAGAATGCCTCCAGTGATACAACGACAATCTGCAGATCTCTAAATAATACATTAGAACTGCGTGAGTGCACAGTTGTAATTTAACTAATTTTGGAAGTTGTAAGATCTAGATCTAGATCTGAAAATGAAGGCTAAATCATGCAACATTTTAGAGATTATAAATAGAAGAACAAAGAAGAGAAGAAGGTATCAAGAGCAAGGGGAATAAATTCCAAAAATTCTATGTGAATCAAAGATTTGAGCTGGAATCGGTGAACTGATGAAGCAAGCCTACAATTGCTTCTGACGAGAAGTGCTAGATGTCAAGCAAGAGGAACCATTAGGGAGTAAGCCTAGTAATCTAGAGATAGTAACTTCGTTGTACTCGTTAATTTTTCTTGAACGATGATGAATTCTGATGATGTTAAATGAATACGAGAGTATCTTTTAATGTTATATCATTTTGATTCGTACTTTAGATTGCTTATCCATTTATTCTTGGATTTAACCACTCTAAACACAAAACTAAAATTACAGTACACCGACATCGAGCGATGCGGTGACAGGTTAGATTAACAAGTGGGTTAGGCGAGAGCTGCTTGGGATTGGGACAGACTCCAGTTACTTGTTCTTGGATACACATCAGTGCTCGCACCGATAGGTGGAGTAGTGTATTTGAGTCAAGATTAAGTGGGGAGCTATTATAAGTAAGAACTTAAAGGGACTTCATTACTGCAACAATTCATTTACACTCTACATTGTCGACGCATCCAGCATTGCAACCTGTAGAATCAGTGAACCACTTCCACCCTTTACACTTGATTATATTTATATTTCCTACATTTAAATTTTAGCACTCAACACTCAACACATTTGGATTTATTTTCAGTACACTGACATTTAACTTCTGATATTTATTTCTAATTGCATTAACAGTAATGATTACTTTAGCGTACAAATTTGACATAATTGCACTGACATCTTTACTCACATTACACTGATTTTTAGTACTGATTGCTCCAACATTAGAACATCGAGAACCATTTCCTCGTGAGATCGATATTCGATAGCTCTGTCTATCAACTATACTTGCATCGACGTGTGTACGCTTGCACAATCGTTGTTTCGTAAAAACACCGAATAAGTTTTGGCGTCGTTGTAACGCTCTAAAAATTATAGGGATTAAAGTGAGATGATTACAAATATTTATGGACCTATTGTGTAAATTTTCGTTAATTGAGGAAGTTGGGCTTGTTTGTGATGAATGTGAAAGTTTGGGTCAATTGGATAACCCTAGGATAATTTAAGGACCCTTGTGGAAATAAACCATATTCTTAGATATAAAAACACCCTTAACTCTTTTTCAGCCTTTCTTTTTTACATTTTGCTCTTACCTGTCGATTTTTCTTTTCCCTTTTCTTTCAATCTTCCCTTTTGTTCAACCTTCAAGCTTCAATGAATTGCTGTTTGTGCTAGGTACCGCCATCATATATTCGTTCTTTGAGTACATACGAGTAAATTGTTTCTTTTTCTCCTTCCTTTCAACCACCGTTCGTGTGATTCAAGAGCCTGAAATTTGGGCATTTATTTGAAGGTTCTCTTGTGTTTCTTTGGGATTTGAGTGTTGGTAAGTTGCAATATTGGGTTGTAGTTAGTTTTGAGACTTTTTATTTTGTAAATTGTAGTGGTGGAGTGCCATGCGTGGTGGTGGAGTGGTGGTGCCGTCGGTGGGCAGAGGGTGTGTGTGTGGGAGGGTTGTTATTGTGTTGTCAAGTGGGAATTTGGGTCAAATGTGGCAGGCCAATGTTGGTGCCCAAATTGTGACCCAATTGCATGTTTTTTTTTGTGAGCCCAAACTTTATTAAAACCAATAACCCAAATTCTTCTAAATTCTCTAAGCCCAAATTTTGACCCAATAACCCAAACCCTTTAAAAACCTAACCAAACCCATTTGAACCAAACCAATTGAACCAAGTCCAACCCAAACCAAGTCAAACCGTTGACTGGCCGTTGATCGACTGTTGACTTTGACTGTTGACCGTTAACTTTGACCGTTGACTGTTGACTTTGACCGTTGATCGTTGACTTTTTTTGAAAAACCCTATCCTACCATTTTTCGACGTCCTGAGTCCGTTTTCGATGTCCGTTTTGCCAAATTCTGACCTGAAAGTCTCATTTTGATGGTCTTATTTTAAATTGCGTACTTTAAATTATTTTAGAGTTCTAATTTGAGTAGTACTGATATTAAGTGTTCGTATTTAGGTGATCACGATTCTGAAGCAGACGAGTTACCTCCTCCTTCTATTCAACCTGTTCCTACATCGGTTCCGAGAGCTGCTCGTAAGTTATTTTAGTTTAATTTTGTGTTTAAGTGGTGGCTAGGTTTGTAATTTTTTAAGTTATGTTTGTAGGATCTAATTCCGTTAGATCGGGAACTCGTATAATGCGTGGTGGACGACCTCCTCGTCGCTAGAGTTTTATTTGCTTTAGGTGTGTTTCTAATTATAATATACCTTAATGTTTGTGATGTTATTTGGATTATGTGATTTCATGCTGATTGAGATATGTTGATATTGAGATGATTGTGCTGTGATAAAAATAATTAATGGTATGATTAATTAAGTTGTGCAAGTGTATGATGTTAATGTCATGCATACATTTACATTTTTACATTGAGCATCTGACGGATAATTAATGTACTTATGCCATAGTGATTGTGATATGTGCGATATTAATTAAGATTGAGATTGGGAAAAATATGAATATTTGATAAGCATGTGATCATACCATTATGTGTTCATGGGGGCGGGATTGTAAGGTGGAAGAAGTGGTTATCATTCCTTTTAAGGTTGATACTAAAACCACACTGCGATTGGTGACGTTGGCTGGGAGAGGGTTCTGGGGAACCTTTTCATTGTGTTGGTGTGATGGAGTATGGGTGCATTGCATCGTGCTTGTGTATGTAGTACGACTTGTGGTTACCCAATCTTGTTATAAATTGATATGTTGTTGTATTCTAGCATTAGGCTGTATTTACTTTAGAGACACATTAGGCTTTATAGCTCATACCTCTTCAGTATCCTTACAGGTATTCGAAAATTAGGTGACTTGGTACCCGGAGGCTTAGTGCAAAATTATAACATTATGGTTATTATTATTTATTAATATTATTATTACTATTATTATTATTATTTTGGAATTTTAACATATTATGTTAATAAATATGCGTTTTGGGTTGTAAATATAATTTATTCTAGGACTTTTGATATTTTATTTTTTGAAGTTTAGTTAATTTATTTTATTATTAATTATAGATTTAAAGTTTTATCTATGAATATTTATGCTTATTTCTGAGGATGAATGAAGATGATTTTGGGTGGTTGAGTTGGGGTGTGGGTAAATTACTTAAATAACCTTCTAGATTCGGTCGTATCTTTTGGGCCGGGTATAGGGGGTTACACGCTTGCACAATCGTTGTTTCGTAAAAACACTGATTAAGTTTTGGCGTCGTTGCCGGGGAAATTGGCGTTTGTTCGATGTTTACTTTTGTTGATGCAATCAATTTTACTTAACTTTTAACTTCCATTAATTTGTTTATTTTTCTTTTCTGGTTTTGAAGGTATTGTATGTCCACAAGGAGAAATCCTAAGGACATTGTAAGCTTTGATCCGGAGCTTGAGAGAACACTTAAGAGGAGAAGGAAAGAACAAAGGGAGATGGTTGGTAACAACAACAATAATAATCAACCACCACTGCTGCCACAGGATAACATTCCTCCAGTGCTGCCACAAGATTTACCACCACCATGCCCACAACAAGAACAAATACAGAATAGGCAAATAAGAGATTTTGTTATGCCTACACTCGATGATCCAGAGGTTGTGAGACCAGCTATTCAGGCTTGTAACTATGAACTAAAATCAGTGATGTTTCAAATGATCAAATCAAATGGGCAATATTCAGGTTTTTCGCATGAAGATGCATGCGAACATTTGAAATCATTCTTACTCATTTGTGCATCTTTCAGTCAACATGGTGTCCCTGATGATGCCTTGAAAATGCAATTATTTCCTTACTCGTTGCAAGGAAAAGTACAAACATGGTTTTTAGGTTTGCCAGCTGGATCCATTACATCCTGGAATGCCTTGGCAACACAGTTTGTTTTGAGATTTAATCCGTCGATAATGAATGCAATGTTGCAAAATGACATCACTGCGTATCATCAACTCGATGACAAGAATTTACACACAACATGGGAGCGCAACAAAGCATTGCTCGACGCTGCCCAATGAATGGAATTCAACAAGAGATCCAGATTGAGATATTTTATAATGGTTTAAATGCTCAGACAAGGAATCTTATCGACGCATCTGCAAACAGTCCATTGTTGGATTGCACATATGATGAAGTTATTTTAATTCTAGAGAGGATAACCCAAAATGATTACCAATATCTGATTTCTCGTTCTGCATAGGTAAAAACTAACCCTGGAGTTCTTGAATTAGATGTTATTTCTACATTGTCAGTGTAGGTATCTTCTTTGGCCAACATCATTAAGAACATGATTGGAACAAGTAATATTGCTCCTATACAAATGGCCCAGCAAATGGATGCATCGATATTTTTGTGTGAGATTTGCGACGACAACCACTGCTATGAAGACTACCCACAACATGTAAAAATGCATATTATGGCAACAACATCCGAGGGGGTTCATTTGGTAAGTCCTACAACAATCGTTCGCAATAACCTTGGGGAACTCAGAATACATCCACATTTCGATATGAAAATTCTTCGAACCAAGGAGGTTATAGGCAAGGAGGTTACAGTAATAGTCAATCGCAGAACTATCACCAGAATTCACAAGTACATCCTCGATCTGAATCGATGAAGTCACATAGTCAATTGCAACCACAATCGCGATTACTGCCACAATCAAGCTTGCAACCACATATGCAAGGACAACCTCATCCGCATCAACAGCAAATTGCTCAACCAAAGATAGACCCTATGACTGCTCTTGAGGCTATGATGCACGAACATATCACAAGAACTGAGATGATAGTGCAAGGCAATTCTTCTTCTATACGAGTATTGGAAGCCCAGCTTGGACAGTTGGCCTCTAATCTTAACTCCAGATTACCAGGCACTTTGCCTAGTGACACTGAAAATCTACGCAAAGAGGAAAGGAGCATTGCAAAGCACTTACGCTAAGGAGTGGCAAACAGACAGTAGAGACAAGCAATTCTAACCAAGACAATGTCGAAGCATCCATTTTGAAGCAACAAGGTGAGGTTATAACTGAAGAAAATCAACCACAAAACACTGCTGAAGAACCAATTAAAGAACAATCTGTGCCTATGGATTGTCTAAGTAAGTTATCAACACAAACCCCACTGTCGAAGCAACCAATATATCCACAGTAACCCTATGCCACCATACCTTTGTTGTTTTCCCTAATGTTTCAAAGAAAAAGTCCATGACAAAGATTACCAAAAGTTTGTTTCTACTTTGAAGCAATTGCATATTAGTACACCTCTAATAGATGCTCTTGTTCAGATACCCAGTTATGCGAAATACATGAAGGACCTGCTATCAAAGAAAAAGAAACTATCCGACTTCGAGACGATTGCGCTCACAGAGGGGTGTAGCGTTGTACTCAAAAACAAGTTGCCAACCAAGATGAAAGATCCTAACAGCTTCACAATTCCATGCTCCATCAGAGATCGTTACTTAGGTAAAGCATTATGTGATTTAGGAGCTAGCATTGACCTAATGACTTTGTCTATTTTCAAGAAGCTAGGAATCAGATTAATGAAGCACACTGCGGTGACATTGAAATTAGCGGATAGATCTCTAGCACAACCGGAGGGACAAATTAAAGATGTTCTTGTTCAAGTTGATAAGTTGGTGTTCCCTGCCGATTTTATTATCCTAGATTGCAAAGCTGATAAGAAGGTACCCATTATCTTGGAAAGGCCATTTTTAGCAACGAGACGAACACTTATCAACGTGTTTAAGGGAGAACTAGTGATGCGCCATAATAATGACCACGTAACCTTCAATGTGTTCGAAGCAGCACCGTTAGGGCCCAAAGAACAATGTCACCACGTTAATGTGTTGGACGAAATTATTGTTGAAGAATTTCATACCAAGAATTCAACATTGTCTAATAGTAATGCGGCAACATCTACTAATGATATCCTAGAAGACTGTGTTGACAAAGAGGAGGTGAACAATTATGAGTTACGAAGATATTGGCAATCGGAGTCGTTGGATTTGCCTAACAATTACTATCTTTAAACCGTCTATCGAGTAACCTCCTACCTTGGAGTTAAAACCATTGCCGACACATTTGAAATGTGTATTCCTTGGTAACAACGAGACACTGCCTGTTATTGTCAACACATCCCTCAACGTAATACAAGAAGAGAAGCTCATTGCAATTTTAAAAGAACACAAGAAAGCCATAGCCTCAAGCATCGTAAACATCAGAGGCATTGGTCCCTCTTTCTGCATGCATAAGATAAGGTTAGAATATGAAGGGAAGCAATCCATTGGGCAACAAAGACGACTCAATGAGAAAATGAAAGAAGTGGTGAAGAAGGAAATCATCAAATGGTTGGATGTGAGCATAATATACCTTATTTTTGATAGCAATTGGGTAAGCCCCGTTTAATTTGTTCCTAAAAAATTGGTTTTACTGTTATGACCAACGATAAAAACGAGTTTATCCCTACTAGCATCGCAATTGGATGCCGTGTGTGCATGGATTACCGACGGTTGAATGCGGCCACAAAGAAGGACCATTTCTCGCTACCTTTCATCGATCAAATGTTAGATAGGCTAGCTGGTAAAGCCTATTATTGCTTCATGGATGGCTACTCTGGATACAACCAAATAGCTATTGCATCGGAAGATCAAGCAAAAACTACATTTACATGCCCTTTTGGGACTTTTGCTTTCCGACGGATGCCGTTTGGCTTGTGTAATGCGCCAGTAATGTTCCAGAGATGTATGATGGCGATATTCTCGAATATGATTGAAGATTCACTCAAGATATTCATGGATGATTTTTCAGTCTATTGATAGAGTTTTGACCAATGTGCCGACAACTTGGCAAATGTTTTGAGAAGATGTGAGGAAACAAACTTGGTTTTGAATTAAGAAAAATGCCATTTCATGACAACTGAAGGGATTGTCCTTGGCAATCGCATTTCTTATCAAGGCATTGAGGTTGATAGAGCAAAGATAGAGATCATTGAAAAACTACCACCACCTATAACTGTCAAAGCAATAAGAAGCTTTCTTGGACACACGGGTTTTTATAGAAGATTTATCAAAGATTTCTCCAAGATAGCTAAACCTTTATGTTCTTTATTAGAACAAAATAAAAAGTTTGTATTCGATGGCATCTGTCTGGATGCATTTACAACAATTAAGACAAAGTAGGTACAAGCTCCGATTGTCGTCGCATCGGATTGGACGTAACCATTCGAGTTGATGTGCGATGCTAGTGATTTCACTGTAGGAGCTGTTCTCGAACAAAGGAAAGAAAAGGTATTTCATGCTATCTACTATGCTAGTAAAACACTAACTGAAACACAGGTTCATTACACCATAATTAAAAAAGAGTTGCTAACAGTGGTCTTCACATTTGACAAGTTCCACTCTTACCTTGTTGGCGCAAAGACTATAGTCTACACGGATCAGTTATCTTTGAGATACCTTTGCAACAAAAAAGATGCTAAACCTAGACTCATTAGATGGATCCTACTCCTCCAAGAGTTTGATTTTGAAATCAAAGATAAGAAGAGATTCGAGAATCAGGTAGCTGACAATTTGTCTCGACTGGAAAGTGGAAGCGAAGATGGACAACAAACTCAAATTGTCGAAGCATTTCCTGATGAGCAACTGTTCACTGTCAACACATCGCCATGGTATGCTGATGTAGTCAATTATCTTGTATGTGGAAAGCTACCCGTGAGTGCAACTGGTCATAAAAATCAGGTTCATGCTCGATGCTAATAAATATCATTGGAACGAGCCATACTTATTCAAGGTATGTGCTCACAATATAATTCGACGTTGTGTTCCTGAAGAAGAAATAATGTCAATACTGGGACATTACCACGATGCCCCTTAAGGAGGTCATTTTGGTGGAACAAGGACTGCTGCAAAGGTCCTACAATCCAGATTCTATTGGCCCAATTTGTTTCTAGATGCTCACAATTTCATGCAACTGTGTGATCATTGTCAAAGTACTGGTTCCGTTTCTCATCGCAATGAGATGCTCCAACAACCTATCATAGAGGTAGAACTTTTTGATGTTTGGGGTATTGACTTCATGAGACCATTTCCAAACTCTTTTGGAAATATGTATATACTAGTAGCTATTGACTATGTTTCCAAGTGGATTGAAGCTATTGCAGTACCAAAAGACGACGCTCGGAGAGTGTTGAAATTTTTTCACACGTACATTCTCACACGATTTAGAACACCACGAGCGTTGATTAGTGACCAAGGCACTCATTTCTATAATAACTAGGTAGCAACTGTATTGAAACGATATGGTGTGAAGCATCGAATGGCTACCGCATACCACCCACAAACTAATGGTCAGACCGAAGTCTCCAATCGACAAATTAAAAGAATACTTGAAAAGGTGGTTAACCCATCTAGGAAAGACTGGTCTGTGCGATTACCTGATGCATTGTGGGCACTTCGCATCGCTTACAAAACTCCTTTGGGGATGTCGCCATATCAGCTTGCATTTGGAAAATCATGTCACCTACCTGCGAGCTGGAACATAAAGCCATGTGGGCAATTAAGCAGGTAAATTTAGATTATGACGTAGTTGGTAAGAAAAGATTGTTGGACATCACAGAATTAGAGGAGATCCAATGCCATGCCTACGAGAATATGGTAATGTACAAAGAAAGGATGAAAAAATGGCACGATAATCTCATATTGCGTCGACAATTTCATCTTAGGCAGTTGGTACTTCTATTTAACTCACGTTTGAATTTGCACCCAGGAAAATTACGATCAAGGTGGCTTGGTCCATTCCGAGTTGTTGAAGCATTCCCTAACTGTGTGGTGACAATAGAGAACTTACAGGATAACCGGTAATTTAAAGTGAATGGTCAACATCTCAAATACTACGTCAGCCCAAATGTTCGTTGAACCAGATGAAATTGTCAACCTGGTGATATTTAAATAATGTCGATGCATTCATTCATTTCTTTTAATTGCTTTACTATTTGTTTGTGATGTTACAGATTCTTAGAGAAATAAAAATCTCCTTTTTGTCGACGCATGGAAGCACATTATGTCGGTGCATTCTACGATGAGTCTACATTACTTTTTGGGTAAGAATCGCGTCGATTGATTTCATTTCACCCCAGCCATTGGATTAAACTAAAACAGTACGATCTACAGCCTGGAAATTAATGGCTGCAAAAGTAATGTTTCACCGTGTTTTTCCACTCATTGCACCTAGGTTATATAATCCCCCATTACAGTTACCTTTCTTCTTCACAATCGCCATTATTCTTGCAACCATCTCCTCAAACCATCTGTAGATTCTTTCTCTTCTCTTTTGAAGCAAGATCCTTCTGCAATTTTTCGTTATATTCTTTTTCTTCCAACCATGGCTAAAACTCGCGCTTCTAAAGCTAATCCTATACTTTCATCAAAAACCACTCCAACCACCCCTATCGGGATTCCATCCACGAACCACCACCCTCAGGCCCAGTACTGTTTCTCACAATTATGGCCAAAGAAAGATATCACAACACTATGCTTAAATGTAATATCCATCCTGAGCAAAGGCCTCCAATTGTCCCCACAGTTGCCCCTTGAGAAACAAGTCCACCGCACTATCAGTCACTTAGGGTGGGAGTCTTTTTGTGACCACCCTTCTAGTTATTCCCTTACTTTGGTTCGAGAATTTTATGCGAACTTGGTGGATCAAGAACAAGAATTTGTTTTTTTCGTGAAGGACTTGTGCCATGAAGTACGGCACACATCAACGTCCTACTACGGATACCAGAACGGGTAGACGAACATTCGTACTTCCTGCACAATCTAAATGAGGAAAGCCTTACTAAGATGATGATCGACCCTTGCGTCGACAATGCCAAATGGACGAGCAGTTGATTTCACAATTTCACAATGCATATATGTTACCTGAGGACCTTCTGCAAAGTATGGTTTCTTTTTGTTAGTAATCGAGTGATGCCTTCTACCCACAGCATTATGACCACTCTAGACCGTATGTATTTGTTGCATTCCATCTCGTATCATCGTCACATCGACATTGGTGAGCTAATACATGCCCAGATTACGGAGGCAGCAGGGAAGCAAACTGGTATCCCTTTCCCATCTCTTATTATGCTTTTTTGCCAACATAAGGGTATTGTGCCAAGAGGGGATGAGAAAGTCATGGATAATAAAAGCCCAATTAATG
This sequence comes from Gossypioides kirkii, assembly GCA_005610355.1. Lineage (NCBI taxonomy): Eukaryota > Viridiplantae > Streptophyta > Magnoliopsida > Malvales > Malvaceae > Gossypioides > Gossypioides kirkii. The sequence continues at coordinate 25,088,943 of CP032245.1, forward strand.
ACATTTTCGTTGAGCGATTAACAAGGGGTAAGGATAGACCGATGGCCAAAGTGACCTCCAAGGAAAAGGAAAAAGGGAAAGGTAAAAAGAAGGTCGACAAATCTGATGCGTCGACAATGGCACAAATGACAGAGACACTAGCCCTGGTGCAGTCACACTTGGAACACCTCAACAGAAGGTCTATCCACACTGATAGTATAGTGGATGATATGGAATTTCGACTCCGTAAGTTCTATGCATATACCAAGGCGTGGAATGAAGCTTTTGTCGCTGCATTGCGCCAAATCACTCAGACACCACTTCCAGACTTCTCGCGATTTTCGACCATCTACCGCCCAATGCAATACTCCTCATTAGAATAACCTACCCTTGATAGTAGGCCAACCCCTGTACCCACTCACATCCATGTTTTTGATGATGACAACGATGGAGACCAGTCGCCGGATGATGATGTGTTGCATCGTAACATTGCTCAATTTTTTGAAGATGAGTTCTCAGATAGCTTAGGGGCGAATATGGCAGAAAGGGAGGCTGTGCTGAATGATGATGTCATTACAGTAAGATATGCTGACATTGGCCCAATTGAACCTACTCAACCTGAGAAAGATGAGGTAAATTAGGATGATCATGCCGAGAAGGATGAAAAACAAGAGGATGAAGAGAAGGATGAAGTGAAGGATGACGAACACATTGACATCGAACCTGCCCTGGTGCAGGACGAGAAGGAACCCGATGTCCCCACAATTATCATTGAGGATGTTGTAGGAGCATTAAGCTCAGACAAGACTCCACTTGCTGCGAGTTAGGCTGAGGTAGTCACTAGCATTGCGGAAGAACCTAACCAGTTAGCAATTGTGTCTTGTGTGGCTCCGCTAGCTGAAATCCATCCATCCGATGTGACTATTGATAAGGCCACCACCCAACATACTGAAGAGGAGCAGGCCGTTGATCCGGTTGGTTCGAGGGATAAGAAGAGGAAGCGGCACAAAGATAAGAAAAAGAGAAAACACTATGACGAGGAGGAGCGCCCGAAAAAGAAAAAAAGAAAACAGAAGCAACTTCTGTATCGGTTGCTGCCAAATAAGTTTGTACATCCCTTTTTAGTTAGCATTCTTGCATTTTATTGTGCCTGCATTTTTATTGTCACTGCATTCATTTTGATATAGTGCATTATCATTGCATTTCCATCCATTTTGTATAACTATTGTCAGTGCACTAGGGACAATGCAGACATTAAGTTTGGAGGGAATTAATGTGATTTGAAAATGCAACTACATCTTCTTATTGATTTTTATTTTTCTTCAGTAATGAAAAATTGATAATTTTAAAAAAAAATATGACCACAATTTTGATTTTAATGCGTAATTCTTGAATTGTTTGAATGCTGATATGGAAATTGGATGAGTATGAATGAATGATGAATCTACTATTTTGGAATGAATGTTCAAATTGTTTCAGTAATGAATGAATAGTATTTATGTTTGAATCTTGAACTCACTGACCAGTACAGCGACATTGTATGAATAAAAAGACACTCCAATATGAGTGTATCGTGATTCTTAAGGGGGAACACTCCGCTGCAGTTAAAGAAAAGAAAATCTAGCCAAAGGCTGTATTTGTAAGAGTGTGTGTCGGTGCAATTACATGCCTCCTAGGGGTTTGTTACACCCCATCATTACTACCCAGGAATAAAGGTAGAGTAATGCAATGACATCTCTCAATCACTTGAATGAAAAAAATGAAAAAAAGAAGAAAGAAAAGAAAAAGAGAATAAATTGCTAAAATGGTTCAAGGAAGGATAATATTCAATATATGATACTAACATCGATGAAGTTGCAGTTTTAACTATTCTTACTTATGAATTGCCGACGCATCATTCTATTATATGAATGCAATTTGAACATTAAAATTTTTTAGAGAATTCAAGGTGTGTGAATAAAGATTGTGGTGACAATTCTAATTGTTACTTATTAATTTTTATTTACTTGAGGACAAGTAAAAACTCAAGTTTGGGGGTATGATGCTATTACAAATGATATAGATTTTCGTCCCAATTTAGTGTTTAAATTGTCCCTTTTGTAGTTAATTTAGCATTCATCATTATTATTTTATACTTAGTTTATTTGTTTTCCAATTTATTGTTAGATAGTTTGAATTCTTGTTATTTTCACATATTTTTGTACTAATGTTGATGCAAGCAGCCGATATATTACGTATTAATATTGTCAGCATAGGAACTTAGTTTAGGAATGGAATATTGGACAAGTGCAGCCACAAGATTAGCTGAATATTGCGACCATGAAATGTCGCCACATTGAAACTGATCCTCAATTGAGAGGAATCAAGCTTAACTCACAACTGGAAGCACCAGACGTAGGAATTTCATAAATGTCGCCACAATTATTCTTTCAGAATGCGTCCAACGATATAGCGACAGTCTGTAGATCTCTAAAGAATACACTTGAACTGTGTGAGTGCACAGCTGTAATTTAACTAATTTTGACAGCTGCAAGATCTAGATCTAGATTTGAAAATGAAGGCTAAATCCTGTAACATTTTAGAGATTATAAATAGAAGAACAAAGAAGAGAAGAAGGTATCAAGAGCAAGGGGATTAAATTTCGAAAATTCTATAAGAATTAAAAATTTGAGCTGGAATCGGTGAACTGATGAAGCAGAACTGCAACTACTTGTGACGAGAAGTGCTAGATGTCAAGCAAGAGGAACCATTAGGGAGTAAGCCTAGTAATCTAGAGATAGTAACTCTGTTGTACTCGTTAATTTTTATTGAACGATGATGAATTCTGATGATGGTAAATGAATACGAGAGTTTCTTTTAATGTTATATCATTTTGATTCTTACTTTACATTGCTTATCCGTTTATTCTTAGATTTAACCGCTCTAAACACAAAAGTGAAATTGTAGTACACAGACATCGAGAGATGCGGTGACAGGTTATATTAACAAGTGGATTAGGCGAGAGCTGCTCGAGACTGGGACAGACTCTAGTTACTTGTTCTTGGATATACATCATTGCTCGCACCGAGAGGTGGAGTAGTGTATTTGAGTGAGGATTAAGTAGGGAGCTATTGTAAGTAAGAACTCAAAGGGACTTCATTGCAGCGACAATTTATTTATACTCTACCTTGTCGACGCATCTAGCGTTGCAACCTTTACACTAACACCCTTTACACTTGATCATTTTTATATTTCCTGCATTTAAATTTTAGCACTCAACACTCAACACATTTGGATTTATTTTCAATACACTGATATTTAACTTCTGATATTTACTTCTAATTGCATTGATAGTAATGATTACTTTAGTGTACAAATTTGACATAATTGCGCTAACATCTTTACTCACATTACACTATTTTTTAGTAATGATTGCTTCGACATTAGAACATCAGGAACCATTTCCTCGAGGGATCGATATCTGATAGCTCTATCTATCAACTATACTTGCATCGACGTGTGTACGCTTGCACAATCGTTATGTTGTAAAAACACCGATCAGGTTCCTTGACTTGAAAAGTTGGCAAACAGCTAAATGTGATCACAAGGTAACTAATAGATAAATTTTTGCCGCAATTAGGTTCAATGAATCTTACCAACCTCGACTTCGCTGTTTATCAAAGACTTAAATACTCACACTAACCACACCTTCTAGTGCTGACAATGCAAAATATTCAAGAACAAGTGGACAGAATTCCTTCAATCCTCAAGCAACTTCTGTTAACTTTCTTGTTAACTTAATTTGTTGCTACACTTTCTAGTGACAGTGACTGCAATCACACTTCTGTGGTCAAACAATTAAATCCAAAGATAAACAATGAAGGAAGATTGAAATAGATATCATACTTGATCTGAAATTAAGTTGCACTTCCATACAAATTCAATTAATCAAAAATTCATCAGCGTTTAAAGAGAGAATAAAAGATTGAATTCAAACATCCTATTCCTAGTCTTCTAGAACCATTCCCTTACACTCCTATTGCATCACAATTAAGCATGCTCCTTGTCAGGAGCAGATTTGCCTTCTTGTCGCAGTCAGGTCGCCCTCAAGGAAGTTAAGCTGCCATGGAAGCAAGCTTAAAAAATGTTGAAGAGAAAATTTTTATGCTTAAAAAATCTGGAAGATGAAACTTGAAGAAGATCCTCTCTCATCAGTATTTATCAACCATTTCCAAGTACAGGTGTCCTTTCTTTCAGATCAAACTTCCTCTAGCTGTACAAGTTGGTTATACCAGTTGTACACTCACGCAGATCTGATTGTTTCATCAGACAGTTGCCGGTTGTGGCAATATTGCTGGGCAGAAATTTGGATTTTATTTTTTGGCGATGATAGCATTACAAATGACATATATTTTCTCTTTAAATTGGTGCGTTAATTGTCTCTTTTGTATCTCATTTAGCATACATCATAAGCATTTCATACTTAGTTTTTATAATTTCCAACTCATTGCTAGTTAGTTTAAATTCTTGTTATATTTATATCTTTTTGTACTAATGTCAACGCAAGTAGCGAATGTATTGCGCTTTAGAATTATCAGTGCAGGAACTCAGTCCAAAAGATTAATGTTGTTAGAAGAATACAGCCACAAGATCAGCTTGGAATTGTGACAAGCGATGTCGCCGCACAGAACCTGAATTTACATTTGGAGACTTTAGCTGGAACGGTGAATTGATGGAGCAAGGGAGCAACCAATTCTGACGAGAGGTGCTTGATGCAAAGCAAGAAGAACGATTAAGGGATAGTCTTAGTAGTCTAGAGATAGTAAGCTTCGATTGTATTCTTTAATGCTTCTTTAATGCTGATGGAATCTAATGACAATTGAATGAATACAAGAGTATCTTTCATTGTTAGATCACTTTGACTCTTATTTAATGCTTTTTATCTGTTTATTCTTGGATCTAATCGTATCAAACACGAGAGCGGCTTTGCAGTCTATCGACATCAAGAGATGCGGTGACAGGTTAGGTTAAAAAGTAAAATAACGAGAGTTGCTTCGGACTAGAAGAGATTCTAGTTACTTGTTCTTGATTGTACAACATTACTAGCACTGAGAGGTGGAGTGATTGTGGGTACTTAAGTCTCGATTATATGGAAGATTGTTATTGGTAAGAGTTCATTGGTGCGTTATTCCTGTGACATTTAATCTATACAATACCTTGTTGGTGCATCCAGCGTTGCGACTTAGCGAAATCAGTGATCCACTCCAATCTTTTTCACTTGATCATATTTACATTTCGTGCATTTAATATTCAGCACTCAACACATTTGATTTACTTTCAGTACATTGACATTTAACCTCTAACATTTAACTCTGATTGCATTGAGAATATTGTCTATTTTAGTGTGTAGATCTTACGTAATTACACTGACATCATTACTCACATTTTACTTAATTTCAGTATTAGTTTCTTTGACCATTAAACATCAAGAACCGATTTCCTCGTGGAATCGATATCCGATAGAATTTTCTATCAACTATACTTGCATCGACGTGTGTTCGCTTGTACAATCGCTGTGACGTTACAAACGCGATCAAGTTTTAACGTCATTGCCGGGGAACTGGTGTTTGTTTGATGTTTACTTTTGTTGTTGCAATAAATTCTACTTAGTTAACTCCTAACCTTTACTAATTTTTTAAGTTTTCTATTGTTTTCCTTTTCAATTTTGTAGGCATTGCATGTCCACAAGGTGAAATCCTAACAACCTTGTTAGTTTTGATCCGAAGCTTGAAAGGACATTGAGGAGGAGAAGGCAAGAATAGAGAAGAATGACTGGAAACAACAATGATTTACCACCATTGCTGCCACAAGTAGTTAATAAAATACCACTACTGCCTCCACAAGAAGAACAAGTGAAAAATTGGACGATAAGAGACTTTATTGTTCCTATACTTGATGATTTACAACCAGGTGTTATGAGACCAACTATTCAAGCTGGTAATTTCGAGCTAAAATCAGTCATGTTTTAGATGCTAAACCCAAATGGGCAATATTCTGGTTTTCCTCATGAAGACGCAAGAGAACACTTAAAATCATTTTTGCTTATTTGTGCATCCTTTAGTCAACATGGTGTCCCTGATGATACCTTGAAAATGCAATTATTTCCTTATTCATTGTAGGGTAAAGCGAGAACATGGTTCTTGGGATTACTGGCTGGATCCATTACATCTTGGAATGCATTAGCAACACAGTTTGTTTTGCGTTTCAATCCGCCGACAATGAATGTGAGGTTATGTAATGATATTACTGCATATTATCAGTTAGATGATGAGAACTTACATACAACATGGGAGCATTACAAAACTTTGCTTCGACGCTGTCCAATGCATTGAATTCAGCAAGAGACCCAAATAGAGATTTTTTACAATGGTTTGAATGCTCAGACAAGGAATCTTGTTGATGAATCGGCTAATGGTCTTTTGTTGGGTTGTACTTACAATAAAGCTGTAAAAATTCTAGAGAGGATTCCTCAGAACGATTATCAATATCCAATCTCTCGTTATCAATATCCAATCTCTCGTTCTGCACAGGTAAAGAATAACCCTGGAGTTCTTGAGTTAGATGCTATTTCTGCTTTGTCAACGCAGGTATCCTCATTGGCCAATATAATAAAGAATATGAAGGGAACAAATGATGTTGCCTCTATTCAAGTGGCCCAACAATTGGATGCGCCGATATTTTCCTATGAAATTTGCGACAACAATCATAGTTATGAGGATGCCCACAACATGTAGAAAATGCTTTCTATGTCAACAACATCAAAGCGGGTTCATTTTGTAACTCATACAATAACCGATCTCAACAACCATATGGGAATCAAAATGCTTCCATATTTAGATATGGAAATTCCTCAAATCAAGAAGGTTATCGACAAGGGAATTACAATACCAACCCACAACAGAATTATAATCAGAATTCGCAGGTAAGTTCTCAACAGATGCAGTCACAATACCAGATGCACCCACAATATTCATTGTAGCCACAATAGTCTGTGCTACCACATATGCAAGGATAGCATCATCAACATCAACAGCAGTAATTTTCTCAACCAGAGTCAGATCCTATGGCTGCTCTTGATGCATTGATGCACGAGCATATCACGAGAACTGAAGCAATAGTACAAGGCAACTCTTCTTCCATCTGAGCATTGAAAGCCCAGCTAGGACAGTTATATTCTAATCTCAGCACAAGATCACCGGGCACTCTGCTTAGTGATACTGAGAATCCTACGTAAAGGGAGAAGGAGCATTGCAAAGCAATCACGCTGAGAAGTGGGAAGTAGATGATTGAACCAAGCAGTTCTGGCCAAGACCATGTCGATGCATTTGAACCACAGCAATAAGAAGAGGATGCGGCTGAAGGAAGTCAAGTAGAAGTAATTTAAGAGGAACCAACTGTAGTAACATCTATGCCTACAGTTTGCTCAATAAAGTTGTCGACGCAACTACTAACGTCGACACCACCGAGTTTTCCAAAATAATCCACTGCTATAATACCTTTTCCATTTTCGTAAAGATTTAAAGAGAAAGTCCATGATAAAGAGTATCAAAAGTTTGTTTCTACTCTGAAACAATTACACATTAACATACCTCTTGTAGATGCTCTTGTGCAGATAACCAGTTATGGGAAATTTATGAAGAAGCTACTATCAAAGAAAAAGAAATTGTCCGAAATCGAGACGATTGCGCTCACAGAAGGGTGTAGCGCTATGCTTACAAATAAGTTGCCAACCAAGATGAAAGATCCTGGCAGCTTCACAATCCCATGCTCCGTTGGGAATCATTATTTACGTAAGGCTTTACGTAATTCGGGAGCAAATATTAACCTTATGGCTTTGTCTACTTTTAAGAAATTAGGAATAGGTTCGATGAAGCCCACTACAGTGACATTAAAACTTGCGGATAGATTATTAGCACAACCTGAAAGCCAAATCAAATATTTTCTTGTCCAAGTTGATAAGCTTGTGTTCCATGCTGAGTTCATAATCCTAAACTACGAAGTAGATAAAGAGGTGCCCATTCTCTTGGGGCGGCCATTTCTAGCAACGGGACGCACACTTATCGATGTATCCAAAAGAGAACTTATCATGCATCATAATGATTAGCATGTGACCTTCAATGTGTTTGAAGCATCTCCGTCTGGAACTAAAGAGCAATGTCAACACATCGAGGTTTGGACGAGATCATTATAGAAGAATTTAATGCAAGGAGTTCAGCAATGTTAGATGAAGATGCGGCAACATCCACCGATGAAATCCTAAATGACTGTGTAGACAAAGAAGAGGTTAACAATTGTGAGCTGAGACAGAATTGGCAATTGGAATATTTGGATTTGTCTAACAGGACAATACCTTGGAGTTGAAGCCACTGCTGACGCATTTGAAGTATGTCTTTCTTGGTGACAACGAGACATTACCTATTATTGTCAACGCATCCCTCGATGCAATACAAGAAGATAAGCTCATCGCCATTTTGAAAGAACACAAAAGAGCCATAGCTTGGAGTATTGTAGATATCAGAGGCATCTGTCCCTCTTTTTGCATGCATAAGGTAAGGCTAGAAGATGAAGGAAAGCAATCAATTGAGCAATAAAGAAGACTTAATGAGAAGATGAAAGAAGTAGTGAAGAAGGAAATTATCAAATGGTAGATGAGGGCATTATATACCTTATTTCTAATAGCAATTGGGTGAGCCCTGTCCAATGTGTGCCAAAGAAGAGTGGTTTCACAGTCGTGACAAATGATAAGAATGAGTTGATCCCTACTCGCATTGCGACTGGCTGGCGAGTATGCATGGATTATCATCAACTGAATGTGGCCACAAAGAAGAACCATTTCTCACTGCCTTTCATTGATCAGATGCTAGATAGGCTAGCTTGTAAAGCCTATTATTTCTTCTTAGATGGCTATTTTGGCTACAACCAAATTGCCATTGATCGGAAGATAGAGTAAAAACCACGTTCACATGCTCTTTTGAAACCTTTGCCTTCCGACGTATGCCATTTGGATTGTGCAATGCGCCAACAACATTTCAGAGGTCTATGATGGCAATCTTGTCGGACATGATCGAGGATTCCTTAGAGGTATTCATGGATGATTTCTCTGTCTACAAACAGAATTTTGACCAATGCGCTAACAATCTAGCGAAAGTTTTGAAGAGATGCAAGGACACAAATCTAGTTCTGAATTGGGAGAAATGCCACTTCATGGCAACTGAAGGCATTATCCTTAGCCATCGCATATCTTGTTAGGGCATTGAATTTGATAAAGTAAAGGTAGAAATCATTGAGAAATTCCACCGCCCACCAATGTCAAAGCAATAAGAAGCTTTCTCGAACATGCTGGTTTTTATAGAAGATTCATATGTGATTTTTCCAAGATTGCTAAACCGTTATGCTCACTATTAGAGCAAAATAAAAAGTTTGAGTTCGATGACAACTGTTTGGACGCTTTCATAACAAAAAGAAGCAGCTGGTACAAGCTCTAATTTTCCTTGCATGGGACCGGACGTAACCGTTTGAACTAATGTGCGACGCAAGTGATTTTGCTGTGGGAGCTGTACTAGGCCAAAGAAAAGAGAAGGTATTTTATTCTATTTACTATGCTAGTAAAACTCTAATTGAAGCGTAGGTTAATTACACAACCACTGAGAAGGAGTTGCTAGCAATAGTCTTCGCATTTAACAAGTTTCATTCATATCTTGTCGGCGCAAAGACTACAGTTTACATAGACCACTCTACATTAAGATACCTTTTCACAAAGAAAGACGCCAAGCCTAGACTGATACGATGGATCCTACTCCTTCAAGAATTTGATGCTGAAATCAGGGATAGGAAAGGATCCAAAAATCAAGTAGTTGACCACTTGTCTCGATTGGAAGTTGGAAGTGAAGATGGGTAGATGTCTCAAATTGTCGAAGCATTTCCAGACGAGAAGTTATTCTTTATCGATGCATCACCCTGGTATGCCGATGTTGTCAATTACCTTGTGTGTGGGAAGCTACCCTTGAATGCTACTGGTCACAAGAAGATCAGGTTCATACACTATACTGCAAAATATCATTGGAACGAGTCATACCTATTCAAGATGTGCGCTTATAACATTATCCGTCACTGTGTACGTGAAGAAGAAATGACTTTAATCCTGCGACATTGCCAGATGCCCCGTATGAAGGTCATTTTAGTGGTACAAGGACTACTGCTAAGGTCCTACAATCAAGATTTTATTGGCCCACATTATTTCAAGACGCCCACAACTTCGCACAATAATGTGATCGATGTAAACGCACTGGCTCATTATCTCGACACAATGAGATGCTCCAACAACCTATCATGGAAGTAGAGCTCTTTGACTTTTGGGGTATTGACTTTATAAGACCCTTTCCAAAATCTTTTGGGAATGTGTACATTTTAGTTGCTGTTGACTATATATCGAAGTGGATCGAGGCAATTGCGGTGCTAAGGGATGATGCTCGGACGGTGTTGAAATTCTTTCAAACATACATTCTCACAAGGTTTGGAACACCAAGAGCATTAATAAGTGACCAAGGAGCTCATTTTTATAACAACCAAGTGGCAACAACGTTAAAAATTTATGGTGTGAAGCATCGTATGGCTACTACATACCACCCACAAACCAATGGTCAAGCCGAGGTATCCAATCATCAAATCAAAAGCATCCTTGAGAAGGTGGTTAATCCATCTAGGAAGGATTGGTATTCGTGGCTACATGACGCATTGTGGGCACTTCATACTGCATATAAGACCCCATTGGGAATGTCGCCGTATCAATTAGTGTTTGGTAAGTCTTATCACCTACTAGTTAATCTTGAACATAAGGCCATGTGGGCAATCAAGCAGGTGAATATGAACTATGATGCTACCAAAAGAAAAAGATTTTGGACATCACTGAGCTAGAAGAAATATGCCGACATGCTTATGAGAATGCCGTAATATACAAGGAAAAGACCAAGAGACGGCACGACAATATCATCTTACGTTGATAATTTAGTCCTGGTCAGTTAGTACTTTTATTTAACTTATAGTTAAAATTGCATCCAAGTAAATTACGATCAAGATGGTCAGGCCCTTTCAAAGTTATCGAGGCATTTGAGAGTGGTGCGGTGACAATTGAAAATCTAAAGGATGGACAACAATTCAAAGTGAATGGCCAATGTCTAAACCATTATGTGAGCCCAGATGTTAAAGAACTAAACGAGGCCATCAATCTGGTCACATTTAAATAATGTCGAGGCATTTTTCTATTTACTTTTATTTGTTCTGATTTTACTTATGTTGTTTCAAATTCCTTGTAGAAATAAAAATCGTCTTTTTTTCGAAGTATTGAAGCACAAATTGTCAGCGCATTCTGTGATGAGTCAGCATAGCTTTTTCAGCAAGAATCGTGTCAATTGATCTCTCTTCTCTCCTAGTCGTTCGATCAAATGATATAGTACGATCTACAGCCTGGCAATTAATGTCTACAGACGTAACATTTCCCTGTTTTTTTTCAATCATCATGATTCTAGGTTGTAAAACCTCTCTCCTGTAGTTTTCTCTCTACTCACATCCTCCATTATTGCTACATCTCATCCCTTTCATAACCTCTATATTCCTTTTTCCGTTCACAAGATATTCTTTTTTGCAAACTTCTCTAACTTTCTTCTTCAGTAATAATGGGTAAAACCCGAGCATCGAAAAACCCTTCTAAGACTCCTTCCAAAAACACCCCAACAACTTCAACTACTGTGGCTCCGACCACAACACTATCTCTGTCTATAGGTCCGGTTTTATTCTTGACGACTACGGTTAAGGACCGTTACCAGAATATCATGCTAAAGTGTAACCTCCACCCTAAACAAGGTCTGCAATTGTCCTCACATCAAACCTTGGAGAAACTTATTGCCCGTACCATCAGTCGCCTTGGATGGAGTTCTTTTGTTAACATCCCTCTTGTTACTCCCCTACACTGGTGAGGGAGTTCTATGCCAACCTTGTGGATCCAGAGCAAGAGTTCGTTTTTGTAAGAGAGGGGCTCATCTCATGAATTACCTCCCAAATCAATGTGCTTTTGAGAATCCCTGAGAGGGTGGACAACCAATCACTATTTATACATCGCCTAGATGATGAAGGACCTCTATGTCGATGGAGCCACCTAGACTGGTAACGGGTTCCACAACTACACCATGCATTGAAGGTATCTCACAACCTTCAGCAAGGTATGGTTCCACTTCATCAACAGCCGCATCATGCCCTCTATACATAGCACTATGGCGACATTAGACCTTATGTGTCTCTCATATTCTATCCTACACTTCTGACACATTGACATCGGAGAGATCATCCGCGATCAAATCGCGAAAGCCAATAGCAAGCAAAACAGTATACTCCCATTCCCCTCTCTAATCATGTTACTTTGTAAACAGAAGGGCATTGTGCTCAGGGATGGTGAGGAGATATTAGAGAATAAAGGCCCGATCAATGACATCTCCATTGAACGGATGACTCATGGCTGAGAGATATTAGAGAATAAAGGCCCGATCAATGACATCTCCATTAAACAGATGACTCATGGCCAGGAGACACCAATGGAAAAAGAAGCCTCGAAGAAAAAGGATAGAAACAAAGGGAAAAAAAGGCAGAATAATTCGATGCACCCACAAATCGACAAGTGACGAAGAAGCTGGCTCTAATAAAAGTACATCTTGACCGTATTGACATGCGCTCAATCCACACTAACGGTGTCGTCGATGACATGGATTACAGGCTGCATAAATTTTATGCTTACACAAAGGCTTGGAACAAGGATATTGTCACTGCACTATGCTAGATCAGCCCCAATCCATTGCCAGACTTTCTAGCCTTTCTGTCCATCTTCCGCCAGATGCAATACTTTACCTCCGATCAACCTACTCCTGATGGTAGGCCTGTCCCTGTACCAACACAAATTCACATTTCTGATGATGAAAAGGAAGAAGGGAACTCGAAGGCTAAGGATGATTGCTATCGCACCTTTGCCCATCTGTTTGAGGACGTGTTCTCCAACAGCCTTGGTGCGAATATGGCTGAACGTGAGGCTATTGTGGATGAAGGTGTCAACGCAGTGGAATGTGTTAACATTGGTCTAAACAAACTAGAGTAGCATGAGTATGAAGGTAGGGATCAGGGAGATGACCAACTGAAGGAAAAGGAAGAAGAAGAGAAGAAAGAAGAGAATAACGAGAAGGACCCTACTGAGGTGTAAGAAGGGAAGGAAAAGGATGCCCTGACAATGATCGCTGAGGATGTTATCGACATACCAGAGAGTGTGGGGGCAGCCAACTCTGATGAAGCTCGACCTGATTCGAGCCAGGCTAAGGTTGTTATGAGTGGAATCAAGAAACTTAATCCTCTTGCTATCGTGCCATATGTGGCACCGCTCACTGAAATCCACCCATCTGAAGTGACAACCGATGAGGCGAACACACAACCTGTAGAGGAGGACCAATCCGCTGAGCCGATTGGTACGACGGATAAAAAGAGGAAAAGGCGCAAGGATAAAAAGAAGAAAAAGCACCAAGACGAGGGTGAGCACTCAAAGAAGAAGAAGAAGAAAACAAAGACAGCCGCTGCATCAGCTGCTAACGAATAAGTTGGTACATTTCTTTTAGATATTTTGTTGCATTTTTTTTATTATCCCTCCATTTTATTTTGTCACTGCATTCCTTTTGTTAACTTAGTTGCATTGTCGTTGCATTTCGATTATTTTTGTATAATATTGTCAGTGCATTGGGGACAATGCAGACATTAAGTTTGGGGGGAGATAATGTGAAATGGAAATGCAATTACACCCACATATTTGAATTCTACTTGTTTCTTTGGTTAATGAGAATTGACAAAATTTCAACAAAAATGTGCCTAAAATTTTTATTTTTATGCGTAATTTTTGAATTGTTTGGATGCTGATGCGTAAATTGGATGATTGGAATTGCTTCTGTAATAAATGAATAGTATTGATGTTTGAATCTTGAACTAACTGACCAATTGCAGCGACATTGTATTAATAAATGAATAGTATTGATGTTTGAATCATCTAGCCAAAGGTTTTCATTGCAAGAGTGTGTGTCGGTGCAATTATATACCTCCTGGAGGTCTGTTGAACCCCATCGTTACTGCCCAAGAATAAAGGTAGAATAAGGCAATGACATCTCTTAGTCACTTGAAAAAAGAAAAAAAAGAGAAAAGAAAAAAAGAAGAAAAAAATTATATTTGCTATAATTGCTGAAATGGTTCAAGGAAGATAAGATTTAATGCATGATACTAGCATTAATGAAGTTGTAGTTTTAATTGTTCATACTTATAAATTGTCGACGCATTATTCTATCATATGATTACAATTTGTGCATTAGGATTCCAGAAAATTCATGTTGTGAGAATATTGATTGCGGTGACATTTTTGCTTGTGACTTTGCTAATTTTTGTTTACTTGATGACAAGTAAAAACTCAAGTTTGGGGGTGTGTTAGCAATACAAATGACATATATTTTCTCTCTAAATTGGTGTGTTAATTGTCTCTTTTGTATCTCATTTAGCATACATCATAAGAATTTCATACTTAGTTTTTATAATTTCCAACTCACTACTAGTTAGTTTAAGTTCTTGTTATTTTTATATCATTTTGTACTAATATTGACGCAAGTAGCTAATGTATTGCGCTTTATAATTGTCAGCACAGGAACTCAGTCCAAAAGATTAATGTTGGAAGAAGAATGCAGCCACAAGATCAGATTGGAATTGCGACCAGCGATGTCGTCGCGCAGAACCTGAACCTCGAATGAGTAAACTCAAGCTGAATTTACATACGGAAGCACCAGCGCAGGAACATCACAAGTGTCGCCACAATTATGATCCCAGATTGCTCCCAGCAATGCAGCGACAACCTATAAATCTCTGAAGAAAACATTAAATCTACGTGAGTGCATAGCTATACTCTAACTAACTTTGACAGCTGCAAAATCTAGATCTGGATCTGAGAATAGGAGGCTAAAACATACAACTTTTGAAGGCTATAAATAGAAGAATGAAGAATGAAGAAATCATCAAGAGGTAGAGGATTAAATTCTGCAATTTCTGTGTGATTTGGAGACTTTAGCTGGAACAGTGAACTGGTGGAGCAAGGGAGCAACCACTTATGACGAGAGGTGCTTGATTCAAAGCAAGAGGAACGATTAAGGGATAGTCCTAGTGGTCTAGAGATAGTAAGCTTCGATTGTATTCTTTAATCCTTTTTTTATGCTGATGGATTCTAATGACAATTGAATGAATACGAGAGTATCTTTCATTGTTAGATCACTTTGACTCTTATTTAATGCTTTTTATCTGTTTATTCTTAGGTCTAATTGCATCAAACACGAGAGTGGCATTGAAATTTGCTGACACCGAGAGATGCGGTGATAGGTTAGGTTAACAAGTAAGACAACGAGAGTTGCTTGGGACTAGAAGAGATTTAGTTACTTGTTCTTGATTGCATAACGTTGCTCGCACCAAGGGGTGGAGTGATTGTGGGTACTTAAGTCTCGAGTAAATGGAAGATTGTTATTGGTAAGAGTTCATTGGTGCGTTATTACTGTGACATTTCATCTATACAATACATTGTCGGCACATCCAGCATTGCGACTTAGCGAAATCAGTGATCCACTCCAATCCTTTTCACTTGATCATATTTACATTTCATGCATTTAAATATTCAGCACTCAACACTTAACACATTTGATTTACTTTCAGTACATTGACATTTAACCTCTGACATTTAACTATGATTGCGTTGACAATATTGACTATTTTAGTGTGCAGATCTGACGTAATTACACTAACATCATTACTCACATTTTACTTAATTTCAGTATTAGTTGCTCCAGCATTTAAACATCAAGAACCCATTTTCTCGTGGGATATCCACTAGAATTTTCTATCAACTATACTTGCATCAATGTGTGTTCGCTTGCACAATCACTGTGGCATTACAAATGCGATCAGGCGACAACCCTGGATACCTTCAGGCATTGAACTTTTCGGACAGACTCCTGCACTGACATCTTTGAATGCAATACTGAAAACTAATTGTGCAACATTAGTAGCAAAAATAGGATAAAATTAAAGAAAATTAAACCTAGTATCATTGAATTAGAAAATGCAGTTACTAAGTTAAAAATGCTAAAAATGCATGCTAAAAAATGATAAAATGGGAACAAATTACACCCTAAGTAAGGAGAAATTAATGGTCTTTTCTAATGCTATCATAGATGTATTTCCATATCGAAATGTCGTAGTATTTTGTCCAGCATTCTGAGTTCCCTAAGACTATTGATTGCATGCAGAATTATTATAAGAGTTGTCATAAGAATTGTTGCGGATGTTACTGACATTGAAGGCATTCTCTGCATGTTGTGGACAATCTTCATATCTATGGTTATCACCGCAAATCTCACAAGAAGTGGCGACTTGTATAGGTGCAATTTCACTAGTCCCTTGCATATTTTTTATCATATTTGCAAGAGAAGAAACTTGAGCACTAAGTGCAAATATTACATCCAATTCAATAACTCCCAGAGTAGCATTTGTTTGTGAAGCTCTAGAGATAGGATATTGATAATCATTCTGAGAAATTCTCTCAAGAATTCCAACAACATCATTATAAGTACAATCTAGCAAAGGACCATTGGCTAATGCGTTGACAAGATTCCTCGTTTGGGAATTCAGCCCATTATAAAAAATCTCAATTTGTGTTTCCTATTGAATGTCATGTATGGGGCAACATCGAAGTAAAGATTTATAACGCTCCCATGTAGTGTGAAGATTCTCATCATCCAGCTGATGATAAGCTGTAATATCATTTTAGAGGCGAGCATTCATTGTCGACAGGTTAAAGTGAAAAACAAACTGTGTTGCTAGTGCATTCCAAGAAGTAATTGAGCCGGTAGGTAGCCCAAGGAACCAAATATGAGCTCTTCTCTGTAAGGAATAAGGGAGTAATTGCATTTTTAAAGTGTCATTGGGAACACCTTGTTGACTAAAGGAAGCACAAATAAATAAAAATGACTTAAGATGTTCTCGTGCATCTTCATGCGGTAGTCCAGCAGATTGCCCATTAGAATTCAACATTTGAAACATTACTGGCTTGAGTTCAAAATTCCCAGCTTAGGTTGCTGGCCTAAAAACTCCCAGTTGTAAGTCATCTAAGACAGGTACTACAAAATCTCGTATAGTCCTATTTTGTATTTAAGCGTCTTGTAGCAACAGTGGGTCATCAGGATTTTGTTGTTGCATCGGGGGTATGGCTACATTGTTTCTTGGTAAAGCCATATTCCTTTGTTCTTGAAGTCTCATTCAAACGATTCATTCAATTTCTGGATCAAAATCAGCAATAAATTTCGAATTGCTTCGGGTTATAAAACACCTAAATTAAATGTGAAAATAACGACAAAAAGAAAACAAGTTAGTAATAACTAAATGTTATATAATATAAATAAAGTGCAAAAACAAAAACAAAATCAAACGAATGCCATCCCTAGAAATGGCGCCAAAACTTGATCGGCTATTTAATGTCACAGCAATATTGTGCAAGTGTACACTGTCTATGCAAGTATAATAGACAGATATGAGTCTGTCGAATATCGATCCCATGAGGATGGTTGACTTTTGTCTATCAATATTAGTGTAATAAATAGATAAAAACGGGATAAATTGTGAGAATAGTTGTCGGAGCAATAACTTGAAAATAAAGATGAAATATGATAATGATAAAATGAGATCCCCAAAGTGAATCTTCAACAGAATACTAAGTTCTCACAAGATTTTAAAGGATAGGTGATTATTGATGCAATAATTTGCATTGAATATCTTACCAAGCTTAACTTTTATATTTGATCTAAGACTTAAACATTCACATTAATCAGACCTTCCGATGATGGCAATGGAACACAATTAAGAACAAGTGGATTAAATCCCTCTAATACTAAAGGAACTTCTGTTGTCATGCTTGTTAGCTTGAACTGTCGCTGCACTTTCCAATGGTAGTGACCGCAATCACATTTTCATGCTAAAAACATTCAAACCCAAAGATTAAACAGTAGAAGCAAAGTTGAATAAAATAACATTTAATCCAAAAGTCATATGTAATTCCATACAAACATGAAATAGAAAGTAATCACCAGCGTCTAGAAAAGAAATATAAAAGAAACAAGTGGAAAATACTATTCCTAGACAATCTCGACTTGATCTCTCAATTCTCTCTTGTGTCACACTCAGGGCACCTCGTCAAGAGCTGATCTGCATCCCTTTCACGTCGGTTAACTCGTAAAAGACTTAAGCCACCATAGTCGAAAAGTTTCAAAAGATATGTTGAAGAAGATAATGCACAAAAATCGACCCTTTTTCTCTTTCCTTGTGCATATTTATATTCTTTCTAATAGTACAGGTGTCTTTTCATATCCGTACAAGTTGGTTATACTAGACTGGACCGCTCACTCATTTTTGTTCTTATCTACATTGGAAGATTCTTTGACAACTGTCGGGTGTGGTGACAATCCTGGGCGCAATCTGGAAATACTCAGAGCGATATCAGTACCAAAACATGACAAAATTAAGGATAAATAGGCTAAAGTCTACCGAGTTATAAAATGCAATTTACTGAATTAAAAATGCTAAAATATGTGCTAAAGATAACTAAATGGGGAAAAATTAACCAATAAGTAGGGAGAAAACATATGTTCTTTCTAGTACTATCAATCGATATCTTTGCCCTATGTTTGTATAGGTTTGTCATTTTTCAGCTTTAGGGAATATAGAATATGTGATTTCTGACCTATTCGATCGATTTAATAAAAGGGTCACGCCAATACAGTAATATTGGCTAAAACTTTCAGATCGTTAAACGCGTGTAAAAGAGAAGGAGAGGGAAGATTCATCGACTGCGCATCATTATTGATGGTATAGTTCCACAACCACTTTTTGAAAGTGAAGAAAGTCTCTTGACGGGTGTTTTCCAAGAATTATTTTCCTTTGGAAGAGTTTGTAGCTACACAAAGGCAAGGAAACATCTTTGAGGAAAAGTGGATGACAATACTTCAAAGCCTCCGAGGTAAGGATATCGAGTGGCAAACACCCTGGTTAGTGCCCGGTGAGATCCTATTCCAATGTGGAGATTTCAACTAGGTTCCTTTGGTCGGGATATGGGGAGCCATAGGATACGGCCCTTTACTTGTACTAAGATAGTTTAGATCAAGGCAGTTCATTCCAATAACGCATGGGTTGGCTTAATCCGAGTTTTCATATTAAGGAGATAGCTATAAGAGGAAAGTTCAAGAAATATCAAATGCATGGGCCCATGTTCACAAAATGAAGGCATTTGCTGCAAATCCTATGAAGACTCCGGAGTATGATTGGTGGAGGAATAAGAGAATCAACAACAACATTCCTCTACTGAATTCGTAAATTATACTCCCGATCGAGGAAAAGAAAGTTCCAAGACGCTCAAATCCAAGAGAATGCCATGAAGCGTAAGTTGTTAGAAAGCAAATTTGAAAAAGCTGAGTTAAAAGCTTGAATAATAGAGTTAGAAGAATCCCTGCACAGACATCGCAGTTGTAACTCGATAACAAAACTGAAAGCGAGTTAGGTCGAGAATGCGGAGTTGAAGAAAAGAGTGGAAGAACTCAAGGCCTCACTACAGAATAGCAAGATACGAACTGAGATTCTCGAGAGGACTTTGGAAACAAATGAAGGGCAACTTCAACATGCTCTGAGGTAGGTTTAAGACAAAGATTATGTTATGGGTGAATGATCGGGTCAGTAACGTCACAACAATTATGCAAGCGGACACACTTCGAAACAAGTATAATTGATAGAACAATTCTATCAGATATCGATCCCACAGGGAATGAGTTCTTGAAGTCTATATGTCGAGGCAATTGAAACTAAGATTAAAGATAATGTGAGTAAAGATGTCAGCGTAATTAAATCAGATCTGCATACTAAAATATATAAAATTGTCAATATAATAAAAGTTAATTGTCAAAGCAACTGAAAGTAAATCAAAGTGTTATTGAAATGCTGAGAATTTAAATGCAGAAAAATAAAAGTGTGATCAAGTGCAAAGGTTTGGAGATCACTGATTTTAATAAGTCGCAACACAAGATGTGTCGACAAGAGTTTGAATAGATGAACTCTCGCAACAATCGAGTTTCAATGAAATCTTACCAATAACAATTCTCCGTTTAGTCAAGACTCAAGCACCCTCAACTACCCCATCACTCGGTGTGAACAACATTGTGCACTCAAGAACAAGTGATCAGAATCTCTTCTAATCCTAAGCAACTCTCACTGTCTTACTTGTTAACCAAACTTGTCACCGCATATCTCGATGTCGGTAGACTACAAAGGCACTCTCTCATTTTTTATGCAATTAGATCCAAGAATAAACAGATGAAAAGAATTAAATAAGAATCAAAGTAATTGTAACAATGAAAGATACTCTCATATTCATTCAAATGTCAATAATAGTTCATCATCATAAGAAGAGAGGAGTTAACAAATACATCAGAGCATACTATCTCTAGGCTACTCGGATTATCCCCTAACTGCTCCACTTGCATAGCATCAAGCACTCCTCGTCAGGAGTTGTTGCTCGTCGGCTCCGTCAGCTCACTGTTCTCCAACTTAAAATCTCCAAAAACACAAAGTAATTGCAAATTTAATTCCTTCAACTCTTGATATCTCTCTCCTTCTTCTTTCCTCTATTTATAAGCTTAAGAAATTACAAATTTTCTCTATTCTCAGATCCAACTACTTTGTACAACTGTAAAAGTTTGTTATTGACAGCTACGCAGATCTGATTTGTTTACTGGACTGTTGCAGAATGTCGACGCAAATTATGATTTTAATTTGCGGTGACAATTTGTCAGCAGAATGTCGTCGCATTTCTAGACCAACTTGTGGCCTCAACTCTGAATGCTTTCTTACTGTGATTTCTAAGGTGGATCTCTGTGCTGACAACCTTAGGCACAAAATTGATATTGAATACAACGACATTCCTCGGTGCAATTGAAGAATTGTTATGTAACGACAGTCTTCGGAGCATTCCGGAAATAATAATGCGGTGACAATTTTGGGAGCAAATTTGGATCATATTTTGCTGCGACAATTCTGGACACCTTCATGCATTGATCCTTCAGGACAGGTTCCTACAGTGACACCTTTGGATGCAATACTGAACAACTAATTATGGCGACATTAGTGTAAAAACATTAAATATAAGGAAAATTAAACCAAGCATCACTAAGTTAGAAAATGTAATTACTAAATATAAAATGCTAAATATGATACAAAAGAGACAACTAATACACAAATTTAGGGATAAAATCAGTGTCATTTCTACTGCTATTACACCCTCAAACTTGAGTTTTTACTTGTCCTCAAGCAAACAAAAGTTAGCAAAGGCATAATCAAAACATGTCACCGCAAGTTCCATTCTAGCAACTTAAATTCTGTGGAATCTAAAGTTTAAATTGCATTCATAAGATAGATTAATGCACCGACAATTTATGAATAATTAAGACTGTAACTTCAGTAATGTTAGCATCATTCTTTGAATCTTAACTTTTATTAACCAATACAACATTTATTGAAAGATAGCATTATAAATATTTTTTTTCTTTTCTCTTTTTCTTTTGTTTTCCCTTCTTTTTATGTGACTGAGAGATGTCATTGCATTACTATACCCTTGTTCTTGGGCAGTAACGATGGGGTGCAACAAGCCTCTAGAAAGTATATAATTGCGTTGACACACACTCTTGCAGTGACAGCCTTTAGCTAGATGATTTTTCTAACACATGCAGCGGAGTGTTCTCCCTTTATAAGTCACAATGCACTTACATTGGAGTGTCTTTTTATTAATATATGTCGCTGCAATTTGGAAAGTTAATTCAAGATTCAAAGATTGATACTACCCATTCATTACTAATGCAATCCCATCATTCATCCAAAAATAGAAGGACTCAATATTCGCTCACATTCATCCAATTCACGCATCAGCATTCCAAACAATTCAAGATTTAAGTATAAAATAAAAAAATTGTGGCCACATTTTTTCTTGTAACTTTGCATACTTTCATTGAACTAAAGAAACCAGTAAATTATCAAAAATGTGGGTGCAATTGCATTTCTATTTCACACAAATTCCCCCAAACCTAAAGTGTGCATTGTCCCCAATGCACTAACATTAATAAATATATATATGGAAATGCAATGACAATGTAGATGCAGGGACAATAAAAATGCAATGACATTAGTAATGCAGGGATAATTATACTACAGCTACATGATATGGATGAAAACTAAGCTATGTGCTAAAAAAAATAAAAACTAACTCAGTGTGTTGCAGCCGGAGATGTGGTTGCATTGGTCTACTTCTTCTTGCGCTTTCGTTCCTCCTGGCGTTGCTTCTTGTCTTTGGTGCACTTTCTCCTTCGTTCCTTTGGCTTGGCCAGACCTGTGGATTGCTCCTCAATAGCAAGCATCACAGCCTCCGCCTGACTTGCTTCAGGTGAGCCAAATCATCAAATGATGCATCCACAAGTTCAGGTGAGGTGACAAATTCCTCAGCTGAATTTGTCACGATATTAGGTCCTTCTCTTCTTTTTTCTTTTACTGTTGTTTGAGCTTCACATGATCTGTGTATTGCTTCTCAGTTTCTATCTCTACTCTGGCATCATCAGTTGCTTCATTCATTGATCCAATATAGACCACTATCGCCCAAAGGTTTTCATCAGCAGCTTCCGCCTAACTTGCTCCATCTTGTGCCAAGCCTTCAGTTATTGCATCCACAACTTCAGGTGTAGGGACAAATTTCTCAGCTAAATTTGCCTTGACATCTATTTTTTCATCTTTTTCTTCCTTCACATGAACTTCGTCCGTTTTCAACATTAAGTTAGTAGGTGCAGTACAGTTGTACGAAATTGCATTTACAATGGAATGCTAATGCCCCGACAATAGTGTTTATTTATTCCTCAATTGGTTCAGACACAATATGTGTTTCTTCTTCTTCAAGTGCTTCATACACTTTTATTCTCCACGTGGTCCCGAAAAATTTCCACTCTTTCTTGAGTTTTTTCCAATTCCGTAACTTCTTAATTATGCATATAGGCATCAAGATTATGCTTTCATTGAAATCACATAATGCCTTTCCAATATACCAGTTACCAATGGAATAGGGTATTGAGAAGCTCTTGTAATCCTTAAATTCTTGGAGCAATTTAATTGTCATGATAGTGCACCCTTCAGTAAGTGCGATTGCTTCGACATCTCCCAATCTTCTCTTCTTTGACAATGTGTCTTCAAGTTTCTGAGGTGTTTTGCTGTAGCATTTGTGGCGACAAAGTGATCTGATTCTGTTGCTGCAATATTTTGTTTAACCTCTTCAACTGTAGTTAGCTTTTTAGATTGTACTGACGTCTTTCCATTATTGAGATTTGAATTATCTTCTTTTGCTGTAGCATCTCCAACAACTTCATTTAATTGAGTTTCACTTCTGGGAATGATTTCCTCATCATGCTCTTGCCCTTCTGATATCGAATTCTCAATATCAACCAATAAAGTTTCTTGTGGTCGCAAATTTATTGCACCCACAATCTGGCCAAATTGATATTCTAGAGCTCGTATAGGTTCAGCTTGATTTTGAAGCACAACATTAGTCTTGACAATATATTGTCTCAATAAATTTTTAATTGATCAAAACTCTGATGCTTCGTCTTGCTAGATATTTTGCCTTAACAAAGGTTGATCATAATTGGGCAATGTCCAATCGGATCTAACATCATTGTTTATACTACCAAGGTCGTAATTGTTCCAACAAAAATTTGGATATTGCTCCTACCCTGGCGTGTAAGTGTTGGAATATGGATTTTCATTTCGGTAAAAATTCCCCATTTGGTACACATTTACTGGATTTGATGGGCATTCTTCAAACTCATGGTTTGCCCCACAGTAATTACACGCCATCAAATCCACCTCTCGGTGTGAACAATATTGTACACTCAAGAACAAGTGATTAGAATCTCTTCTATTCCCAAACAACTCTCGTTGTTTTGGTTAACCTAACTTGTCACCGAATCTCTCGATGTCGGTAGACTACAAAGGCACTCTCATGTTTGATGCAATTAGATCCAAGAATAAACAGATGAAAAGAATTAAATTAGAATCAAAGTAATTCTAACAATGAAAGATACTCTCGTATTCATTCAAATGTCAATAATAGTTCATCATCATAAGAAGGGAGGAGTTAACAAATACATTGGAGCATACTATCTCTAAGCTACTCGGATTATCCCTTAACTGCTCCACTTGCATAGCATCAAGCACTCCTCGTCAAGAGTTGCTGATCGTCGGCTCCGTTAGCTCACCATTCTCCAGCTTAAAATCTCCAAAATCACAATGTAATTGCAAATTTAATTCATTCAATTCTTGATATCTCTTTCCTTCTTCTTTCCTCTATTTATAAGCTCAAGAAATTGTAGATTTCCTCTATTTTTAGATCCAACTACTTTGTACTACTGTAAAAGTTTGTTATTAATAGCTACGTAGATCTGATTTGTTTACTAGACTAATGCAAAATGTCGACACAAATTATGATTTTAATTTGCGGTGATAATTTGTTAGTAGAATGTCACCGCATTTCTAGACCAACTTGTGGTCGCAACTCTGGATGCTTTCTTACTTTGATCTTCTAAGGTGGATCTCTGTACTGACAACCTTAGGCGCAAAATTGATACTGAATACAATGACATTCCTTGGTGCAATTGAAGAATACTTATACAATGACAGTCTTGGGTGCATTCTAGAAATAATAATGCGGCGACAACTTTGGGTGCAATCTGAATGTGCTCATGCAGCGACAATTTTGGGCGCAAATTTGGATCATATTTTGCTACAACAATTCCGAAGACCTTCTTGTATTGATCCTTCAGGACAGGTTCCTGCAGTGAGATCTTTGGATGTAATACTGAATAACTAATTGTGACGACATTAGTAGTAAAAATATTATAAAATTAAGGAAAATTAAATCAAGCATCATTGAGTTAGAAAATGCAATTACTAAATATAAAATGCTAAAAATGCATGCTAAATATGATACAAAAGGGACAACTAATACACAAATTTAGGGAGAACATCAGTGTCATTTCTTATGTTATTAGTGAAGCTTTTACTCAAGTGCGAAAAGTGGTCGATCACTTACAAACACTAGCTATTGAAGCCGATGTGTTGAGTTTGAAGTATGAATCGGAGTCAGATTGGGGTCGAAGATTAGCTGGCTTCTTAGGAAAATCAAGACTTTGAGCATTAGGGCAAATCATATACGTAAATTTGCCTTTTATAAAGAAACTTGTTATCTAGTGAAGTTTTTCTAATGAAATTGAATTAAGAGTCAATACCTTTCTTATGCATACATGAATTCATAAGCATCACATTTCATTAACATGCATATAATTTCAAGAAAATATCCCTAAGTAATTAAATTTGTAACAGTTACATAAAAAATAGTTGAGAACTTACACCTTTACAATACCCGCGGTAAATCTAAAGCGATGAACTAAAGGATAAAAAGACTCAAACAAACTCAAAGGGACATGTAAGAACAAATGCAGGCCTAGTTGCAAGACCAATTGACAAGAATGCAGCAAGATATGAAAGACCAGATTATCGATGCACAAAGGTACCTCCTAGGCTATACACCTCCACACAACCAAGTTCCACCAGAAATGTAC
This sequence comes from Gossypioides kirkii, assembly GCA_005610355.1. NCBI lineage: Eukaryota > Viridiplantae > Streptophyta > Magnoliopsida > Malvales > Malvaceae > Gossypioides > Gossypioides kirkii. The sequence goes on from CP032245.1 coordinate 25,114,754, forward strand.
TCACGAGGGGCTCTTGTTACCATAAGAACACAACAACACCCTGTTGACACTTCAGGGCCAACCAATTATCTAATGGGGTCAGGATCCAATCGAGGAGATAATGTCGAGAATCCCGTCGTTCCCCAATTTGATTAAATGGTGGAGATAGAAAGAGCGAGAATGGAGCCCCCCAAATAGTTGGAAGAGCGATACAAATGGTTAGAAGAAAAAGTTGAGGCGATGGAAGGAGCCGAAATCTTCTGTGGGATGGACGCTAAGGAATTAAGTTTAGTCCCAAACTTGGTACTTCCTACAAAATTCAATGCTCCAAAATTTGAAAAGTACAATGGAACGAGTTGCCTAGAGGCGCATATCACTATGTTCTTCAAGAAGATGACGGGGTACTTCCATGATGACCAACTCCTAATCCACTGTTTCGAAGATAGTTTAAATGGATCTGCTGCTAAATGGTACAATCAACTAAGTCGTGCAAAAATTAGTTCATGGAAGGACTTGGATTAGGATTTTATGAAGCAATATGACCATGGTACCGACATGACCTACAAAACATGGAGAAAAAACCAAATGAAAGCTTTAAGCAGTACGCCCAAAGGAGGAGAGATACCTGCAACCACCACTGACTGAAAAGGAAATAATCGTGCTTTTTATTAATACCATAAATGCACCTTACCTTAATCATTTTCTAGGGAATGCTACCAAGAGTTTCTCCGATATGGTCATGTTTGGAGAAATGATTGAGAGTGCAATCAAAAGTGGATAGATCGATGCTGGAGAAAGCACCAAGAGACCTGCTCCCAAGAAGAAGGATAACGGAGTAAACAATGTGAGCATGTATAGGTCGAATTATGCAAAGTCGATCATGATGTCACAACCAAAAGCCCTAATGACCAATTATCGAAACACTCTAAAACGAGATTCAAGTTCAAGGACGAGCAGGGAAAGAGACCAATTTACCCTTATCCCAATGACATACAAGGAGCTCTACCAAAATTTATATGATGCTCAGGTAGTGTCCTTGCACTACTTGAAACCACAGTAACCCCCTGATCACGCTATGAACGTCACAATAATTATGCAAGTGAACACTTATCGATGCAAGTATAGTTGATAGGTGTAAAGCTATCAGATATCGATCCCACAGAGGTGGTTGCCTATGCTTAAATTTTTCAATGCAAAAGTGGTCAGAATAAGAAGAACTCTCAGGAATAATGTCAGTAGAATTAATTCAAAGACTATAAATAAAAGAATTAAAACTATAAGAGCAAATATTATAATACTGTGATAAAATATGTTAGAACAATTGAATAAGAAAATGTAATCAAGGGGTGAAGGTATTTTGTTAATGCAATTTAAGAAAATTAAAAATGCAAAATAATGATAAAGAAATGGAGGGATCCCTAACTTGAGAAGTTAGCAACCACTAAATGTGACTACAGGGTAATGATTGATAAATTGTTGACATAATTAAACTTAATGAGATCTCACTCCTTTCGACTTCTCCGCGTATCAAAGACCCAAAAACTCACATTAACCACACCTTCTAGTGCTGGTAATACTTTGCATTCGAGAACAAGTGGCCAGAATTCTTTCGTGCCTTAAGCAACTTCCATTATCTTGCTTGTTAGTTTAACTTGTCACTACACTTCCCAGTGTCAGTAACTGCAATAAGACTTCTGTGATCAAGCAATTAAATCCAAAGATAAACAGATAAGAAGAATTGAGTAGAAATCAAATAGATCTAAAATTAACAGGTATTTCCATACACAATTAAGTTTATCAGAAATTATCAACGTTTAAGAGGAATTAAAGAACAAGTTGAAGCATTCTATTCCTAGCCTACTACAACTCTTCTGTAAATGCTTCTCTTACGTTGCACTTAGAACACTCCTCGTCAGGAGTAGATGCTGCCTTTTCGTCGCATCAGTTCACCCTCTAGGAATTAAGCTGCCATGGAAGCAAGCTTAAGAAAAATCAGAATGGAGAGCTTCAAGATCTCCCTTCTCTTCTCTCTCTCCTCAGTATTTATCCTCACTACCTAGTAAAAGTTTCCTTCTTTTCTTAGATCTAACTTCCTTGCAGCTGTACAAGTTAGTTAATCTTGTTGTACACTTATGATGATCTGGTGTATGCAAAAAGCAGTTGCAGGTTGTCGCAACATTTTTGGACACAAATATATACTTTAATTTGCTGTGACAACTGTGACATCTTAATGCACTGGTACTTCTGAATATGTTCACATAGAAAAATCTATGATGTAATTTGGAAGTACTTATGCGGTGACATGTTTGGGCGTAATTCTGGATCAAACTTGTAGTGACAACTTTGAACACTTCCCTACTTTGATCTTCTAAGATAGATCCCTGCACTGACATCTCAAGATGCAAAACTGACACTAAATGTAACGACATTAGTAGCATAAGTGGGATAAAATAGAAGAAAATTAAACCAAACATCACTAACTTAGAAAACACAATTACTAAATATAAAATGCTAAAAATGCATGCTAAACATAATACAAAGGGAACAAATTATACTCTAAATTCGGAGAATTTAATGGTCTTTTCTAATGCTATCACACCCCCAAACTTGAGTTTTTACTTGTCCTCAAGTAAACAAAAGCTAGCAAAGTCATAACAAAATTCTTGTCAAAGTAATAATCATTCTAGCAACTTGAATTCTCTAAGATCCTAGTGTATAAATTACATTCATATGATAGAAAATTGCACCGATAATTTATAGGTACGAATAATTAAAACTTCAACTTCCCTAATGCTAGCATCATGCTCTAAATCTTGAATCCTCTTAACCAATACAACATTTAATATATTATATATATATATTTTTCTTTTTATCATATTTTCTTTCTTTCTCTTTTCTTTTATGCGACTAAGAGATGTTATTGCATAACTATACCCTTGTTCCTGAGCAGTAACGATGGGGTACAACAAACCCCCAGGAAGTATGTAATTGCGCTGACACACACTCTTGCAGTGATAGCCTTTGGTTAGATATTTTTTTTAACACTTGCATTGGAGTGTTCCCCCTTGATAAGTCACAATGCACCCACATTGGAGTGTCTTTATTAGTAGTTATAATTATATACAAAGATGTAGATGGCAATTAGTCCAAGATTCAAATTATTAGCCTACTCATTTATTTCTAATGCAAATTTGGCCATTCATCCAAAAATAGGACACAACATTCAATCACATTCATACAATTCACGCATTAGCATCTCAAATACTTCAAGAATTAAGCATCAAATGAAAAAAAAATTGTAGTCACATTTTTCATAACTTTCATACTTTCATTAAACTGAAGGACAAATAATAGCTTAATAATGTGGATTCAATTGCATTTCCATTCCATACACATTTCCCCCCAAACTTAGAGTCTGCATTGTCCCCAATGCACTGACAATAATATACAAATATATATGGAAATGCAACTACAATGCAAAAGCATTGACAAATAAAATGCAGTGACAATAAAAATGTGATGACAACTACAAGATATGCACGAAACTAAACTAAGTACTGAAAAGTAAAGACTAACTCAATGTGTTGCAGCCAAAGATGTGGCTGTCTTGGTCTTTTTCTTCTTCTTGGGATGCTCTTCCTTGTGCTTCTTTTTATCTTTATGCTTACGTTTCCTTTCTGTTGGTTCAACCGAGGCAATGGATTGTTCCTCCAAGTTTGATTGTGTGTTGGCTTCATCGACTATGACATTAGAAGGATTAATTTCAACAAGAGGTGTCACATAAGGCACTATAGCCAAAGGATTAAAACCCTCATTGCTGAATGTCACAGCCTCAGCTTGACTCGCAATAGATGGCGTAGGGCTTCAGTAGTTGCACCCATATTGCTAGGTGCGATGACAAATTCTTCAGGTAAATTTGTCATGACAGGAACTTCCTCTTTCTCTTTTTCTCTTTCGTCTTCTTTTTATTCTTCCTTCTCCTCCTCGATACCCATAGATTGCATGGTTGTGTGCCCTTTTGCAACAACAACTTCCTTCTCTGCCATATTTGCCCCTAAACTGCTAGAAAATTCATGTTCAAAGAGGCTAGCAATATTACGAAAACATTCCTCAACATCCCTTGAATTCACATCCTGGTCCTCGTCATAAAAAATGTGGACCATATGCAAAGACTCGACAGAGTGATCCTTCCCCTCTAAAGCGGCTTTCTCAATTAATGGTGTTGCCTCCCTGATGATAAGGGAAACACTAGGAATTCTAGCAAGGGTTGCTTGCTCATGATGCATAGTGTGTTGACGATTGCAATATTTTATGCCCTGGTGTAAGCATAGAATATGTTCTGTAAGTTCTCCATGTCCTCAACTGCGGTGACAATTTTGATTTGTCGGATACTCATTCAGTCAGCCAACTATTCAATTTCTTTAAGTTTCCTCCAAAGTTGAGGATCTGTGGGAGCATGAGGTTGCTTGTCTTTTTTCTTTACCTTTCCTTTCTCCTTCTTTTACTCAAGGGTTTCTTACCCCCTCGTCATGCACTCAATCGAGATATCATTAATGGGTCCCTTATTTTCCAAGAACTCTTCCCCTTTGCGAGCCACAACACCCCTCTGTCGACACAACTACATGATAAGAGAGGGGAATGGTAGTATACATGATTGCTTCACTGCAGACTTTTACAATCTCTTGATGGAGGATTACACTGACATTAATCCAATGGCCTTTAATGATTGAATGTATGAGACACATTCTATCTAAAGTCACCGCGGTGCTGTGAGTGGAAGGTAGTAGGCGGCAGTTGATGAAATGGAATCAGTCTTTGCTTTGAACTGTAAGGAAACGACGATGCATTGTATAGTTTTTGAGGTTATTTCCTATCCAAACAGCATCGTCAATGCACTGATCATCGATTAAAAAGTCAACACCTTCCTTTGTCAGTTGTTCCAAGAAGGCAGCATGCTCATCCTCCCCCTCAATGATGTTGTACAAGGCATTTATATGGGCAGTGCCCCATTGAACCAGTCCCTCTCGAACAAAGATGAATTCCTATTCCTTATAAACAAAATTGGCGTAAAATTCGCGGACAAGAGATGGGGATTATCCTTCAAGATGATCGTAAAATTTCTCCCAACCTAGCGCGAGATGGTTCTGTTGACTTATTTTCCCAATGTGAGTATTGGAGACAACTGGAATCCTTGCTCTGGGTGGCAGTTACGCTTCAACATAGTGTCATGGAAACGGTCGTTAGCAACTTTGGTAAGAAATAGTACTGGCTCTTTGGGTGGCGATTGCTCGGCATTACAAATCACCGCTGTAAATAATTCAACGACTGATTTAGAATGGGGTTTTCTTCTCTAGTTCTAGCCATGGCTGTATGAGAGAAAGAGATGATTAAAAATTGTAGGAAATTTGAAGATTGAAGAAAAGAAAGATTTACAGCAACAATGGTAGATGTGGTTGTGCAAAACACCATCGACACAATGAGGTATTTTATAGAGGATGAAGATGAAGAGGCGTGATGATTTCCATTGCAGTGATAGGACACTGTGTCTGCATCTAATAAATGCAATGACATGGATTGTCCTTCTTCCAAATCGATCCAACGGTTGGGGAGCAGTGTGAATCAATCGACGTGATTCTTTCTTGAAATGCTTCATAGTGGTGAGTCGACAATTAAAATGTGTCCACAAGTTGTGTTTATGTACATTGACAAAAAGGATAACTTTTATTCTTGCAAAGAACTAAAGAAGAGAGTTGAAATAAAATAAAATACAAAAAGTAAATAGAATAAATGTAATGACATGTTAAGGAAATGTGACCAAGTTAATGCTCTCGTTCTGCTCATGGTTGTTTGGACTGAGATAGTGCTTCAATGTTAGCAATTTACCTTGAATTGGTGCCCATCATTTAAATCTTTAATTGTCATAGCACCATAAGGAAATGTTTCAACAACTTCGAATGGCCTTGACCACCTGGAACGCAATTTACCAAGATGCAGTTTTAAATGTGAATTAAATAAAAGAACTAGCTAACTTGTAGAAAATTGTCACCGTAAGATAATGTTGTCATGCCATCGCTTCATTTTTTCTTTGTATTTGGCAGCATTCTCGTAAGCATTGCGTTGAATTTCCTCTAGTTCCGAAATGTCCAACAATCACTTTTGTCTAGCAACATCATATCCATATTTGTTCAATTGCCCACATGGCTTTATATTCAAGTTCCATAGGCAAGTGACATGATTTACCAAAAACCAACTGATACGACGACGTTTCTAATGGTGTTTTGTGTGTTGTGCGAAGCTCCCATAATGCATCATTGAGCAGTGAAGACCAATCGTGTCTAGATGGATTAACCACCTTTTCAAGAATATTTTTGATTTACCGATTGGATACTTCAGTTTGGCTATTGGTTTGCGGATGATATGTGGTTGCCATTCGATGTTTAACACCATAACGCTTTAATGCTGTCGTAACTTAATTACAATGAAAATGAGTGCCTTGATCACTGATTAATGCTCTAGGTGTGCCGAATCGAGTGAGGATGTATGTGTGAAAGAATTTCAACACTGTCCGAGCATCATCTTTAGGAACAGTTATTGCTTCGACCTACTATGAAACATAATCGACAGCAACCAGAACATAAACATTTCCAAAAGAATTGGGAAATGGTCCCATGAAATCCATACCCTAGACATCGAAAAACTCAACTTCCATGATAGGCTACTGTAGCATCTCATTGCGTTGAGACATCGATCCAGTGCACTAACATTTATCACATTGTTGAACAAAATTGTGGGTGTCTTAAAATAATGTTGGCCAATAAAATCCTAACAGAAGGACCTTTGCAGCAGTCCTAACACCACCAAAATAACCTCCATAAGGAGCATCATGGCAATGCTTCAGGATAGGGAGCATTTCTTCATCAGAAACGCAGTGACGAATAATATTATCGGCGCATACCTTGAATAGGTATGGCTCATTCCAATAGTTTTTTGCAGCATCGCGAAGAAATCTGACCTTTCGGTCACCATTTACACTCAATGGTAGTTTTCCACAGACAAAATAATTAACAATATCTGCATACCATGGAGATGCATTGATAGAAAATAGCTTCTCAAATGCATCGACAATTTGTGACGTACTTCCATCTTCACTCCCAAATTCCAAACGAGATAAATGGTCTACTACTTGATTTTCCAATCCTTTTCGATCCTTAATTTCAACATCAAATTCTTGTAATAATAGGATCCATCTAATCAGCCTTGGTTTAGCATCTTTTTTTGGCAAAGAGGTATCTCAATGCAGAATGATCAGTATAAACTGTAACTTTTCTACCAACAAGATATGAACGAAACTTGTCGAATGCAAAAACTACTGCCAAAAATTCTTTTTCTGTGGTTAAATAATTAACCTGCGCTTCAGTAAGAGTTTTGCTAGCATAATATATTGTATGAAATACCTTGTCTTTGCATTACCCAAGCACTGCACCTACCGCATAGTCGCTCGAATCACACATAACTTCGACCGGTTGTGACCAGTCTGGTGCGACGACAATAGGTGCCTACTGTATTGACCTGTATTGGGTGACGCCGAAAACATTGGTTATGAGACTTTAATTTTTAATTATGAGTCTAGGAATTTCAAATTATTTATGTTTAATTAATTGGAATAGAGTAGCATATAAATCTGGTTAAGAAAAAATTTGGAATTGATTGGAGCATTTAGTTAAAAAGGATTCAATTGTAAAGACTTGAAAAGTATGTTTCTAGAATTAATAGTATTAAGTAATTATTGGATAAAATATTGATAGTTTATGTGATCATTAAACCAAGTTAAATATTAATGGACAATCTTGGACTACGTGTAGTGGATGGTAAAAGTATAAAGCAAGGATAATTAAGTAATCACGTAATGAATAATAGAAAAGAAAACACAAAAGTAACCAAAATAGAAAAAAGGGGCATCTTCTTCTTGAAAGTGTCGAAATTAAAGAGGGAGAGAGAGAAAACACCATTGGAGGGAAAAGTTTTAGTTTTGAAGGCTTGAAGACCTTGCATATCAAGGAACAAGTAGGACGAATAATAATCGTGGAAAAGAGAAGATTGCGGAGTAGTCAATCTCAATCTAAACAGCTATCGTAACTGAGTAAGTTCGTAGTCCTTAAAACTTGAACTTAATTATTTAGTTAATTATGTTTTTAATTAAATTGGTATCCAATTATATATATTTAAATGGTTGGGTAAGTATATATAGAAATGATTAAGGAATGTTTCACAGATATTAGATATAGTTGAACAATACAAATGGTTTAAATTATGATGTGAAGAAATGTGGAACGATGTATTTATGTAATTATCAGTTTATTCGGGTTATGTTATTTAGTTTAATTATGTTTTATATGAGTATTTGGATAATTCCATTGAATGGATGGAAATATATATACATACATGTATTGTTATGGAATGGATAAAGAATTACTTATAGTCATTTGTTGTTAAATGGTTGAATTATAAAATGAGAAATTGTTTATTATGTAATAAGGCATGTTTGTACCCTCGAACTTATTATTCTAATTAAATATTGATTAAAGTTAAATTAATTAATTGTTATGTAATTCATGACACATGGAAATAGTTATATAGATACATTTATGTAATTATTGATGTCAACTGATAATTGATGAAATGCCGGGAATGAAATATTAGTTATTTTGTATGTTTAATTGACTAGAGCTGGGCTCACATTTGTTGTTTATCCGCTAGGCATTGGGTGCCAGGATTTGATGGACATTGTTGGTTAATCCAACTAGAGTTGGGCTCACATTTACGGTTTATCCACTAGGCACTGGGTACTAGGATTTGATGAACATCATTGGTTAATCCAACTAGAGCTGGGCTCACATTTATGGTTTATCCGCTAGGCACTAGGTGCTAGGATTTGACGGACATCGTTGGTTAATCCAACTAGAGCTGGGCTCACATTTGCAGTTTATCCGCTAAGCACTAGGTGGCAAGATTTGACGGACATTGTTGGTTAATCCAACTAGAGCTGGGCTCACATTTGCAGTTTATCCGCTAGGCACTAGGTGCCATACTGTCGGTTTACCCGACTAGCGCTAGGCACAAACTGTTGGTTAATCCAACTAGAGCTGGTCTCACTTTCACTAATTATCCGCTAGGCACTGGTGCCGTGAATTGATAGAAATTGTAATGATAAAGTGAATGAATGGTTGGAAAGACTTGTCATTAGATTTATATATAATGGGTAAGAAATATATCGATTTGGAGTATTACACATACTTGATTGATTGTGTTATATGCTATATTGAAACTATGATTATTAATTTGGTAGCATGAAAGCATCTATTTAAGGATTTATATGCATCAATGTGAATGGTTATTTTGGTGAAAAAAAGTTTACTAATGTAATCAAATCTCTCATGATTTCAAGTTAAATTAGCACTAGATTCAAACTCAGCATCAAGGTAGAAATCCCGTACTCAAAGTCGGTGACATCTTCTTTTGTTATTTTGGCATGTACCTAAGGAATCTATAGGTGTTTAGTACATAAGAAATGAGTAACTTTGTGAATATTGCTTGTTATGGAAGTTGGTTGGAATGGTTGTGAATTATATATTAACTTTTGATAAATATGATAATATATGTAAATCATAGTTATATTGAATGAAATTTACATAGATTTACATGTTGAATGTTTGAGATTGGTTGATTTGAATGGAAGATTGTAATAGGTTAGTTGTATCGACTTAGTTAATATTGAAATTATGCATCTTTTGCATTTTTTCCTCATCTAGTAAAAGTGAGTATGATGTTCACTTAGATGGTAGTTTAGCTGGTGCATTTGAACCAATCATGATCTAGTAGCCATCTTTAGAATGGAGATGCTTTAATAGCCTTATTAGTTAAGTTGATAGATAATGTTATGGTATATTTGCTTTAATTGCTTGAATGCATTTTTGAATTTTGGAAGGTGATTCATTAGGGGTAACTTGCTTAGGAAATTAGGTTACAAAAGTACATTGTTTAGAAAGCAAGAAGGGTGCGCACGGCCCGTGACACGGGTTGTTACATGGTCGTGTGCCATGTTAAGGTGCAGTACATATCACACGGGCAGACATGTGACCTGGTACACAATCGTGTGGCTCAATTTTGAAAAGAAACACGGTCTGGCACACGACCTAATCCACGGGCGTGTGTTGAAAACCACGACCGTGTGCCCCTGTTTGTGAGAAATTTATTGTTTCTTCTAAAAGGTTGCAAGTTGTTTGAAAGTGATCCTTGATTGATTGTAATGTTTGCATATGATATGTGTGATATAAATGGTGTTAGTGTATGTGTTTAATAGTATAGTTTGATATGTGAATGTAAATGCTTATATGAAATTAAAAATTGCTAGAAGTAAGTTAATGATCGTAAAATGTTTTGTGACACTTTGAGACCCTAAATCGATTACGGTTACGGGTTAGGGGCATTACACCTGCACTAATTACTGCTTAATTTTTACAAATGCTTCCAAACAGGCAGCATTAAATAGAAACTTTTTATTTTGCTCCAACAATGAGCAGAGAGGTTTTGCAATTTTGGAGAAATCACGGATGAATCGTCGATAAAATCTTGCGTGGCTGAGAAACTCCTTATTCCCTTAACATTGGTAAGTGGGGGTAGCTTCTCAATAATCTCTACCTTGGCCTTGTCTACTTCTATGCCCTAACAAGATATACGATGCCCAAGGACAATGCCTTCAGTTGCCATGAACTGGCATTTTTCCCAATTTAGAACAAAATTAGTGTCCTCGTATCACTGCAAAACTTTAGCTTAATTGTCAGCGCATTTATCAAAAGTGTGACCATAAACAGAGAAGTCATCCATAAATACCTCCAACGAATCCTCAATCATATCAGAAAAGATTGCCATCATGCACCTTTGAAATGTGGCCGGTGCATCGCATAGCCTAGATGGCATTCGACAAAAAAAAAGGTACCAAATGGACAATAAAAGTTGTAAACAAAATATCCATCAAGAAAACAGTAATAGGCCTTACCAGTATCTGGTCAATGAATGGAAGTGGGAAATGATCTTTTTTTGTGGCAGCATTCAAACGGCGGTAGTCCATGCAAACTCGCCAATCGGTAGCAATGAGAGTAGGAATCAATTCATTTTTGTCATTTCTTACCACCGTAATACTGCTCTTTTTTGGAACTCATTGGACCGAGCTTACCCATGTACTGTCAAAAATTGGGTAAATAATGCTTATATCCAACCATTTTATGATCTCTTTTTTCACAACTTCCTTTATTTTCTCATTTAATCTACGTTGTTGTTCAATGGACTGCATTCCCTCATCTTCCAACCTAATCTTGTGCATGCAGAAAGAGGGACTAATGCCTCTAATATCTGTTATGCTCCAGGGGATGGCACGCTTGTGTTGCTTTAATATTCTAATTAATTTCTCCTCTTAGCTTGCGTTGAGATTTGCGGAGACAATTACTGACAAGGTATCGTTGTCACCAAGGAAAAACATATTTTAAATGCGTTGGAAATGGTTTCAACTCTAAAGTTGGAGCTTCTTCAATCGATGGCTTGAAAACAGGGATCGTCCTATTAGTCAGATCCAAGGATTCCATCTGCCAACCATGTCTAAGCTCACAAATATTTGCCTCAACCTTGTGGTCGCAATCAGGTAGGAAATTGTCTTCGGATGTCACTGCAAATTCTTCTTGTGCTACTGAACTACGCTCATTAAATTGTTCCGCAATTAATTCTTCCAGGACATTAATGTGGTGATGTTGCTCTTTACTCCTGTCTGGAGTTGCTTCGAAGACATTGAAGGTAACGTGTTCATCATTATGTCGCATGATTAACTCGCCTTTGAAAACATCTATAAGAGTGCGACCTGTAACAAGAAATGGGCGTCCCAAAATTATAGGTACCTTCTTATCAGTTCACAATCTAGTATGATGAAATCTGTTGGACCACAAACTTATCTACTTGGACGAGAACATCTTTAATCTGTCCTTCAGGTTGCGTTAAAGATCTATCTGCTAGTTGCAATGCCACCACAGTGGGCTTCATGTGACCAATTCCCAATTTTCTGAATGTTGACAAGGGCATAAGGTTGATGCTTGCTCCTATATCGCAAAGAGCTTTGCCTAAATAATGATTTCCAATGGAGCACAGAATTGTAAAACTGCCAGGATCTGGTGGCAATTTATTTGTCAGTACAGCTTTACAACCTTCTGTGAGCGTAATTGTCTTGATGTCAATCAAATTATTTTTTTTTGACAAAAGCTCCATCATAAATTTCCCATAGCTAGGAATCTGCACAATAGCATCAATGAGAGGTATATTAACATGTAGTTGTTTCAAGGTGGCCAAAAACTTTTGGTATTCTCTGTCATGTTCTTTCTCTTTGAATCGTTGTGGAAATGGTAAAGGAATGGAGACATTAGGCTATTGTGATACAATCGGCTACGTCGACATTGGCGGTTGCATCGACAATTTTGAAGGTCGAATGGTTGGCATGGGTGTAATTACTGGTGGCTCCTCCTCATTTATATCTTTTGCTTCTTCTTCAGATATAACTTCTCCTTGTTGCTTAGTTTCATTTACGTCGACAGGTGTTGTATTAGAGTTGCTGCTTTATTCAACAGTTTGCTTTCCACTCCGACGAGTAACAGCCTTATAATGCTCCTTCCCCTTTTGATTTGGATTTTCAGTATCACTGGGTAAGGCACCTGGTGGTCTTGTGCTCATATTAGAAGCCAACTGTCCTAATTATGTAACAACCCGCATTTGGTGGCACCGGAAACATTGGTTATGAGACTTTAATTTTGAATTATGAGTCCAAGAATTTCAAATTATTTATGTTTAATTAATTGGAATAGAGTAGCATATAAATCGGGTTAAGAAAAAATTTGGAGTTGATTGGAGTATTTAGTTAAAAAGGATTCAATTGTAAAGTCTTGAAAAGTATGTTTCTAGAGTTAAAAGTATTAAGTAATTATTGGATAAAATATTGATAGTCTATGTGATATTTAAACCAAGTTAAATATTAATAGACAAATCTTGGACTAAGTGTAGTGGATGGTAAAAGTATAAAGCAAGGACAATTAAGTAATCACATAATAAATAATAGAAAAGAAAACACAAAAGTAATCAAAATAGAAAAAGGAGGCATCTTCTTTTAGGAAGTGCCGAAATTAAAGAGGGAGAGAGAGAAAACACTATTAGAGGAAAAAAGTTTGAGTTTTGAAGGGTTGAAGACCTTACATATCAAGGAACAAGTAGGACAAATAATAATCATGGAAAAGAGAAGATTGTAGAGTAGTCAATCTCAATCTAAACAGCTATCGTAACTGAGTAAGTTCGTAGTCCTTAAAATTCGAACTTTAATTATTTAGTTAATTATTTTTTTAATTAAATTGATATCCAATTATATATATTTCAATGGTTGGGTGAGTTTATATATAAATGATTAAGGAATGTTTCACAGATATTAGATATAGTTGAACAATACAAATGGTTTAAATTATGATATGATGAAATGTGGAACGATGTATTTATGTAATTGTTAGTTTGTTCGAGTTATGTTATTTAGTTTAATTATGTTTTATATGAGTATTTGGATAATTCCATTGCATGGAAATTATGGAAATATATATACATACTTGTATTGTTATGGAATAGATCAAGAATTACTCATATTTATTTGTTGTTAAATGGTTGAATTATTAAATGAGAGATTGTTGATTATGTAATAAGGTATGCTCGTACCCTCGAACTTATTATTCTATTTAAATATTGATTAAAGCTAAATTAATTAATTGTTATGTAATTCATGACACATGGAAATAGTTTTATAGATACATTTATGTAATTGTTGATGTCAACTGATAATTAATGAAATGTCGGGAATGAAATATTAATTATTTTGTTAGTTTAACTGACTAGAGCTGGGCTCAAATTTGCGGTTTATCCGCTAGGCACTGGGTCCTAGGATTTGACGGACATTGTTGGTTAATCCAACTAAAGTTGGGCTCACATTTACGGTTTATCTGCTAGGCACTAGGTGGCAGGATTTGACGAACATCGTTGGTTAATCCAACTAGAGCTGGGCTCACATTTGTGGTTTATCAGCTAGGCATTGGATGCCATATTGTTAGTTTACCCGACTAGCACTAGGCGCATACCGTTGGTTAATCCAACTAGAGCTGGGCTCACTTTCACGAATTATCCGCTAGGCACCAGGTGTCAAGAATTGACAGAAATTGTAATGATAAAGTGAATGAATGGTTGGAAAGACTTTTCATTATATTTATATATAATGGGTAAGAATTATATCGATTTGGAGTTTTACACATACTTGGTTGATTGTGTTATATGCTATATTGGAACTATGATTATGAATTTGGTAGTATGAAAGCATCTATTTGAGGATTTATATGCATCAATGTGAATGGTTATTGTGGTGAATAAAAGTTTACTAATGTATTTAAATCTCTCATGATTTCAGGTTAAATTAGCACTAGATTCAAACTCATCATCATGGTAGAAATCCCGTACTCAAAGTCGATGACGTCTTCTTTTTTTTTTTTGGCATGTTCCTAAGGAATGTATAAGTGTCTAGTGTACTTAGGACATGAGTAACTTTGTAAATATTGCTCTTTATGGAAGTTGGTTGGAATGGTTGTGAATTATATGTTAACTTTTGATAAATATGATAATATATGTAAATCATAGTTATATGGAATGAAATTTACATAGAATTACTTGTTGAATATTGGAGACTGGTTGATTTGAATGGATGATTGTAATAGGTTAGTTGTATCGACTTAGTTAATACTAAAATTATGCATCTTTTGCATTCTTTCCTCATATGGTAAAAGTGAGTATGGTGTGCACTTAGATGGTAGTTTAGTTGGTGCATTTGAACCAATCATGATCTAGTAGTCATCTTTAGAATGGAGATGCTTTAATAGCCTTATTAGTTAAGTTGATAGATAATGTTATGGTATATTTGTTTTAATTTCTTGGATGCATTTTTGAATTTAGGAAAGTGATTCATTAGGGGTAACTTGTTTAGGAAATTTCTTATTTCTTCTAAAAGTTTGCTAGTTGTTCGAAAGTGATCCTTGATTAATTGTTTGCATATGATATGTGTGATATAAATCGTGTTTAATAGTATGGTGTGATATGTGAATGTTAATGGTTATATGAAATTAAAAATTGCTAGAAGTAAGTTAATGATCGTAAAATGTCTTGTGACACTTTGAGACTCTAAATCGATGATGGTTACGGGTTAGGGGTATTACAATTAGTGGTATCAGAGCTTACAGGTTTAGTCGATTCTCGGACTAAATGGAGCTTAGAATTGTGTCTATAGGTACATTCCAAAGTTGAGTTGGGATTTGGATGCTAATTATTATTGTTTCTGTAATAGTTAAAGATGTTGGATGAATTTAATAATGTGGTAGATCAAGAAATCCATACTGATGATAATCCTATTGAAGAATTAGATGAAATTGAGTCGGTAACATCTAGTGTTCATTCTGATTGTATTTAACAATCAAATGTTAATAGAGGTCTTAATGAAGGGCAAGGAGATACAAATATATTATGTGCTATTTTCGAAGCTCTTCAGAGAGTAGTAGGAGTTACACCTCTGATGATGCCGCACTGGTGGTTAAGAGAGCTCCCATTAAAGAATTGAGATGTACGAAACGCCATTCTTTGTATCTTTTATAGATAGAAGATTTCATCCAATCGAGCCAATACCAATAAAATTAAGCATTATGTTCTAGCCATCGATCAAGGGACTTATCATAATATGCTTGGATTTCTTTAGTTTAAACATGAGGTTCATAGTACCTTTCTTAATTTAATGAATATATATGTGTTGTAGTTCAATTGATATGGAAGGAAATAGATAGTAGTGATGTACTTAATGTCACTGGATTCTTGTCTGAATATGATCTAGTGTACCGAAGTAATGTAGTGAAAATTAGTTTGTGCTTTAAAATGTCTAAAAACTTGGTCATTTATATGATTAATGCTACCACCACAAGGGCTTTTTGGTGAGCATAAATAAAAAGTATAGGTTGCTTAACCTATATCTAAGGGTTACTTAATCTACTGACTTTAGTGAGTTCTTGAACTCCATTCTTTAAAAGTTTATTTATTTAAATGTTTATTTATTATTGCTTTCAACTAAATTTGGTTGAAGTTACACTTGAATTTTCAGTGGAAAAAATAAGAGTAATAAATTGTGATAATAGCTATTTGGTTGGTGAATGGTACATTATAGTTTAACAAGCACATTTGAGGGAGTTAAAGTTGAACTTAATACAGATTAATACTAAATAATATGTGTTGTTATATTGTAAATCATTGGCTGTCGAAATTAGGACAAATTATGGTTTTTAGAAAATTAAAATGCTAATGTTGTGGATTTCCTACCGCTCAAGCGAAGTAGATGTTGTTGTTGCTTGTCTTTATACTTTTAATGCTCTAGTGTACTACAAATTGAAGAGTTTAATCGCTGGAAATTTGGTGCTAATTGTTCGGGTTGTATATGGTACATTGTAGTTAAATAAGCATAATATATTGAGGTTTGAAATTAATGTATTTGTTGTTCGGGATAAAAAAAAGTTAAATTAATTATTAATAACCATTGTTAAGCATGTTTAAATTGAAGTATGAAATTGTTGAATTGAATATATTTAAATTGTTAAGGAGATGAGCTGCTATTGGCTGAAATATAGGGAATTATGAGAGGTTAATATGCTAACTTTAGCCTATGTCCAAATGTAGGATTTTCAACATTTGATTTTCTTGTTTAAAGATGTTTTAAAACTTGCTAAAAAATGCAACAATTGCATATGTTATTTACTTAATTAAGTAAATAATAGTGAGTTCTTTACCTTTTCTTCATTGATTATTTTGTTGCATCTTTATATTGGTATGAGTGATGAATTTAAGAGGAATTTTAGTGAAAATTATGGCTATCGAGGGAGTTGTTGAAGTATGCAATTTGTATGCATGTTGTCTAATTTCTTAACCATTCATGTGCTCTGATTTATGGTTGTTTACTGTCATCATTAAATAAAAATCATCCAAGTGATCAGGAAAATTAAATGGTCTGAATAGTGTGAGACTAAATTGTTAAATGTTAATTAATGTTGTCCAAATGGATGTGAATTTGTGATGATAGTAAGCTGAAAATTATGTGTTAAACGCTGTAAGATATGGAGCCTGAAGGCTATGATATATGATGTTTGAATGATGTATTTATGTTGTTTATATTGATGTTTATGTAAGTCAAAATACTGTCTGAATTAAGGTTGTTCAAGCTGTCCATTTTGGATATCTTAATGAGTCGTAAGGTTGTTCTATTTGTGTGAACAAACTCTATTGGACTAGAGATTGTTTAGGTTGCATAATTTAATGTTCATTGGGCCATCATATTGTTTCTATTTTCAAGGATAAATGTTGTTCAATTGTAAACCGTTTAAGCTGTTTGAATTGTAGGGATAATATGAAAATAAGACTGACATGATCGGGAATTAAATATTGTCTAGTTAAAGTAAATTGAAGGGGTTGAAATAAAAAAATTGTGTGGTTCAAATGTTGAAACGATATGTTATATTATAATAAAGTTACAACAGTTGTGTTTTGTAACAAGATGCAATAATTATGTTAGAAATGTATTTAATTGTATCTTATAATGGTTGGTAATTATATGATATACCAAAGAAGAGCATTTTGCCGCCTAATTGAACATGGAATTGCTACTTGTATTGACTAAACCAGTCAAATTGAATGTTTACTAGTATAAATATAATGATATGTTTATATAAATTGTATTGAAATGGGAAGAATTATTATTAGTCTTAGGCACTTAACATGTTCAGGTTGAATATGTATAGCATAGTAACTTCGAGTATTAAGTACATTGTAAATAAATGAATTGTTGGTGCATAACCAAACCATTGAGAAAAGTTGGTAAAAGTGGGATAAAATGAGATATGTAGTATATGCTTCTAATGAAATTGTGATAACTATGTGATTTGGAACTTGAGATTGTGGTTATTGAGTGTATAAGTAAGTTTATGCGTTAAATAAATTTATTCGGTAATTGGTCATTCCCTTATGTGTCAGTATGATTATGTTGGATCATCCGATGATGCAATACTTGGTTATGAGTTGTCTTAAACCAAGTTTTAGTAGCTAAACTGCATGATTAACTGTTGTATCATAATTAAAATGTAAATTTCGAAGACTAAATTTCTTTAGGGGAGGAGAATTGTAACGACCCGTATTTGGTGGCGTCGAAAACATTGGTTGTGAGACTTTAATTTTGAATTATGAGTCCAAGAATTTCAAATTATTTATGTTTAATTAATTGGAATAGAGTAGCATATAAATCGGGTTAAGAAAAAATTTGGAGTTGATTGGAGTATTTAGTTAAAAAGGATTCAATTGTAAACACTTGAAAAGTATGTTTCTAGAATTAAAAGTATTAAGTAATTATTAGATAAAATATTGATAGTCTATGTGATAATTAAACCAAGTTAAATATTAATGGACAATCTTGGACTAAGTGTAGTGGATGGTAAAAGTATAAAGCAAGGACAATTAAGTAATCACATAATAAAGAATAGAAAAAGAAAACACAAAAGTAATCAAAACAGAAAAAATGGGCATCTTCTTCTTGGACGTTCCGAAATTAAAGAGGGAGAGAGAGAAAACACCATTGGAGGGAAAAAGCTTGATTTTTGAAGGGTTGAAGACCTTGCATATCAAGGAACGAGTAGGACGAATAATAATCGTGGAAAAGAGAAGATTGCAGAGTAGTCAATCTCAATCTAAACAGCTATTGTAACTGAGTAAGTTCGTAATCCTTAAAACTCGAACTTTAATTATTTAATTAGTTATGTTTTTAATTAAATTGATATCCAATTATATATATTTAAATGGTTGGGTGAGTATATATAGAAATGATTAAGGAATGTTTCGCAGATATTAGATATAGTTGAACAATACAAATGGTTTAAATTATGATGTGATGAAATGTGGAACGATGTATTTATGTAATTGTCAGTTTATTCGAGTTATGTTATTTAGTTTAATTATATTTTATATGAGTATTTGGATAATTCCATTGAATGGAAAATTATGGAAATATATATACATACATGTATTATTATGGAATGGATCAAGAATTACTCATAGTCATTTTTTGTTAAATGGTTGAATTATTAAATGAGAAATTGTTGATTATGTAATAAGGCATATTCATACCCTCGAACTTATTATTCTATTTAAATATTTATTAAAGTTAAATTAATCAATTGTTATATAATTGATGGTATTACAAATGACATAGATTTCCATCCCAATTTAGTATTTAAATTGCCCCTTTTGTAGTTAATTTAGCATACATCATTAGCATTTTATACTTAGTTTACTTGTTTTCCAATTCATTGTTAGATAGTTTGAATTCTTGTTATTTTCACATATTTTTGTACTAATGTCGACGCAAGCGGCTAATATATTGCGTCTTAATATTGTCAGTACAGGAACTTAGCCTAGGAATGGAATATTGGACTGTTGCAGCCACAAGATCAGCTGAACATTGCGACTATGAAATGTCGCCACATTGAAACTGAACCTCAATTGAGAGGAATCAAGCTTAATTCACAACTAGAAGCACCAGACACAAGAATTTCACAGATGTCGCCACAATTATTCTTTCATAATGCATCCAGCGATACAGCAACAATCTGCAAATCTCTAAAGAATACACTAGAACTGCGTGAGTACACAGTTGTAATTTAACTAATTTTGATAGCTGCAAGATCTAGATCTGGATTTGAAAATGAAGGCTAAATCCTGTAACATTTTAGAGGTTATAAATAGAAGAACAAAGAAAGAAGAAGGTATCAAGAGAAAAGGGGATTTAATTCTAGAAATTCTGTGTGAATTGAAGATTTGAGCTGGAACCGGTGAACTGATGAAGAAGCCTGCAACTGCTTCTGACGAGAAGTGCTAGATGCCAAGCAAGAGGAACAATTAGGGAGTAAGCCTAGTAATCTAGAGATAGTAAACTTCGTTGTACTTGTTAATGTTTCTTGAACGATGATGAATTTTGATGATGTTAAATGAATACGAGAGTATCTTTTAATGTTATATCATTTTGATTCTTACTTTACATTGCTTATCCGTTTATTCTAGGATTTAACCGCTCTAAACACAAAAGTAAAATTGCAGTACATCGACATCGAGAGATACAGTGATAGGTTAGATTAACAAGTGGGTTAGGTGAGAGTTGCTCGGGACTGGGTCAGACTCCAGTTACTTGTTCTTGGATACACATCATTGCTCGCACCGAGAGGTGGAGTAGTGTATTTGAGTCGGGATTAAATAAGGAGCTATTGTGGGTAAGAACTCGAAGGGACTTCATTGATGCGACAATTCATCTACACTCTACCTTGTCGATGCATCCAGTGTTGCAACCTATAGAATTAGTGAACCACTTCCACCCTTTTACACTTGATCACTTTTATATTTCCTGTATTTTTAGCACTCAACACTCAACACATTTGGATTTATTTTCAGTACACTAACATTTAACCTCTGATATTTAACTATAATTGCATTGACAGTAATGATTATTTTAGTATGTAGATCTGATATAATTTCGCTGACATCCTTACTCGCATTACACTGAATTTTATTACTAATTGCTCCGACATTAAAACATCGAGAACCATTTCCTCGTGGGATCGATATCTGATAGCTCTGTCTATCAGCTATACTTGCATTGATGTGTGTACGCTTGCACAATCGTTGTGTCGTAAAAATATCGATCAATTTTTGGCGCTCTTGCTGGGGAAATTGGCGTTTGTTCGATGTTTACTTTTGTTGCTACAATCAATTTTACTTACTTAAATTTTAACTTCTATTAATTTATATATTGTTCTTTTCTGGTTTTGAAGGTATTGTATGTCCATACGGAGAAATCTTAAGGAAATTGTAAGCTTTGATCTGAAACTTGAGAGAACACTTATGAGGAGAAGGCAAGAACAAAGGAAGATGACTGGTAAAAACAACAATAATAATCTACCACCACTGTTGCCACAGAATAACATTCCTACATTGCTGCCACAAGATTTACCACCACCACACCCACAAGAAGAACAAATACATAATAGGCCAATAGGAGATTTTGTTGTGCCTATACTCAATGATTTGCAACCAGGGGTTGTGAGACTAGCTATTCAGGCTGGTAACTTTGAACTAAAACTGGTGATGTTTCAAATGATCAACTCAAATGGCCAATATTCAGGTTTTTCGCATGAAGATGCACGCAAACATTTAAAATCTTTCTTACTCATTTGTGCATCTTTCAGTCAACATGGTGTCCTTGATGATGACTTGAAAATGCAATTATTTCCTTACTCATTGCAAGGAAAAGCACGAACATGGTTTTTAGGTTTACCGACTGGATCCATTACATCTTGGAATGTAGTGGCAACACAATTTGTTTTGAGATTTAATCCACCGACAATGAATGCAAGGTTGCGAAATGACATCACTGCATATCATCAACTTGATGAAGAGAATTTACACACAACATGGGAGTACTACAAAGCCTTGCTTCAACGCTACCCAATGAATGGGATTCAATAAGAGACCCAGATCGAGATATTTTATAATGGTTTGAATGCTCAGACAAGGAATCTTGTCGACACATTTGCAAACTGTCCATTGTTGCATTGCACATATGATGAAGCTGTTCGAATTCTGGAGAGGATATCCCAAAACGATTACCAATATCCAATTTCTCGTTCTGCACAGGTGAAAACTAACCCTAGAGTTATTGAATTAGATGCTATTTCTACATTGTTAGCGCAGGTATCTTCCTTGGCCAACATCATTAAGAACATGAATGTAATGAGCAATACTGCTCCTATACAAATGGCCCAGCAAATGGATGCGTCGATATTATCGTGTGAGATTTGTGGTGACAACCACAGCTATAAAGACTGCCCACAGCGTGTAGAAATTGCATATTATGTCAACAACATCCGAGGGGGTGCATTTGGTAACTCCTACAACAATCGTTCGCAACAACCTTGGGGAAATTAGAATACTTTCACTTTTCGATATGGAAATTCTTCGAACCAAGGAGGTTATAGGCAAGGAGGTTACAGTAATAGTCAATCACATAACTATCATCAGAATTCACAAGTACATCCTCGATCTGAATCGATGCAGTCACATAGTCAATTACAACCACAATCGCGATTATTGCTACAATCAAGCTTGCAACCACAAATGCAAAGACACACATCAACAGCAGCAGTTTGCTCAACCAAAGGCAGACCCTATAACTGCTCTTGAGGCTATGATGCGCGAATATATCACAAGAACTGAGGCAATAGTGCAAGGCAATTCTTCTTCTATACAAGCTTTGAAAGCCTAGCTTGGACAATTGGCCTCTAATATTAACTCCAGATTACGAAGCACTTTGCCTAGTGACACTGAAAATCCTACGCAAAGAGGGAAGGAGCATTACAAAGCAATTACGCTAAGGAGTGTCAAACAGACAGTAGAGATAAGAAATTATAACAAAACCATGTCGAAGCATCCATTTCGAAGGAACAAGACCAGGTTATAACTGAAGGAAATCAACCGCAAAACATTGTTAAAGAACCGATTGAAGTACAATCTGTTCCTACTGATTCTCCAATTAAGTTGTCAATACAAACACCACTGTCGAAGCAACCAATACATCCACAACAACCCTATGCCACCATACCTTTACCGTTTCCCCAATGTTTCAAAGAAAACGTCCATGACAAAGATTACCAAAAGTTTGTTTCTACTTTGAAATAATTGCATATTAGTATACCTCTAATAGATGCTCTTGTGCAGATACCCAGTTATAGGAAATACATGAAGGAGCTACTATCAAAGAGAAAGAAACTATCCAACATCGGGACGATTGCGCTCACAGAGGGGTGTAGCTCTGTACTCACAAACAAGTTGCCAACCAAGATGAAAGATCCTGGTAGCTTCACAATTCCATGCTCCGTCGGAGATCATTACTTAAGTAAAGCATTATGTGATTTAGGAGCTAGCATTAACCTAATGCCTTTGTCTACTTTCAAAAAGCTAGGAATCGGATCAATAAAGCCCACTAAGGTGACATTGCAATTAGCGGATAGATCTCTAGCACAATTGGAGGGACAAATCAAAGATGTTCTTGTTCAAGTTGATAAGTTGATGTTCCTTGCTAATTTTATCATCCTAGATTGCAAAGCTGATAAGGAGGTACCCATTATCTTGGGAAGGCCATTTTTAGCAATGGGACGAACACTTATCGACGTGTTTAAGGGAGAACTAGTGATGCGCCATAATAATGACCACGTAACCTTCAGTGTGTTTGAAGCAACACCGTCAGGGCCCAAAGAACAATGTCACCACGTTAGACAAAATTATTTTTGAAGAATTTCATAACAGGAATTTAACATTGTCTGATACAGATGCGGCGACATCTACTGATGATATCTTAGAAGGTTGTGTTGACAAAGAGCAGGTGAACAATTGTGAGTTGCGAAGATATTGGCAATTGGAGTCGTTTGATTTGTCTAATAGGATAATTCCAGTGCTTAAACGATCTATAGATCAAGCTCCTACCTTAGAGTTAAAACCATTGTCGACACATTTGAAATATGTATTCCTTGGTGACAATGAGACACTGCCTGTTATTGTCAATGCATCCCTCAACGCAATACAAGAAGGGAAGCTCATCGCAATTTTAAAAGAACATAAGAAAGCAATAGCCTGGAGCATCACAGACATCAGAGGCGTTAGTCCCTCTTTTTGCATGCATAAAATAAGGTTAGAAGATGAAGGGAAGCAATCCATTGAGCAAGAAAAATGACTCAATGAGAAAATTAAAGAAGTGGTGAAGAAGGAAATCATTAAATGGTTGGATGCAGGCATAATATACCCTATTTTTGACAACAATTAGGTAAGCCCTGTTCAATATGTTTCTAAAAAAAGTGGTTTTACTGTTGTTACCAACGATAAAAACAAGTTGATCCCTACTCACATCGCAACTGGATGGCGTGTGTACATGGATTACCGACGGTTGAATGCGACCACAAAGAAGGACCATTTCCTGCTACCTTTCATCAATCAAATGTTACATAGGCTAGCTGGTAAAGTATATTATTTCTTACTGGATGGCTACTCTGGATACAACCAAATAGCTTTTGCGCCGGAAGATCAAGGAAAAACCACATTTACATGCCCTTTTGGGACTTTTGCTTTCTGACAGATGTCGTTTAGCTTGTGTAATGCGCTAGCAACATTCTAGAGATGTATGATGGCGATATTCTCGGATATGATTGAAGACTCACTCGAGGTATTCATGGATGATTTTTCGATCTGTGGATAGAGTTTCGACCAATGCGCCGACAACTTGGCAAATGTTTTGAGAAGATGCGAGGAAACAAACATGGTTCTGAATTGGGAAAAATGCCATTTCATGGCAACTGAAGGGATTGTCCTTGGCCATCGCATTTCTTGTCAAGGAATTGAGGTCCATAGAGCAAAGGTAGAGATCATTGAAAAATTACCACCACCTACAACTGTCAGAGCAATAGGAAGCTTTCTTGGACACGTAGGTTTTTATAGAAGATTTATCAAAGATTTATCCAAGATAGCTAAACCTTTATGTTCTTTATTAGAATAAAATAAAAAGTTTGTATTCGACGACATCTGTTTGGATGCATTTACATCAATAAAGACAAAGTTGGTGCAAGCTCCGATTATCGTCGCACCGGATTGGACACAACCATTCGAGTTAATGTGCGACATTAGCGATTTCGCTGTAGGAGCTGTTCTCGAAAAAAGAAAGAAAAGGTATTGCATGCTATTTACTATACTAGTAAAACATTAACTGAAACGCAGGTTTATTACACTACAACTGAAAAAGAGTTACTAGTAGTGGTCTTCGCATTTGACAAGTTCCGCTCTTATCTTGTCGACGCAAAGACTACAGTCTACACGGATCACTCAACTTTGAGATACCTTTTCAACAAAAAAGATGCTAAACCTAGACTCATTAGATGGATCCTACTCCACCAAGAGTTTGATGTTGAAATCAAAGATAGGAAGGGATCCAAGAATCAGGTAGCTGACCATTTGTCTCAGCTAGAAAGTTGAAGCGAAGATGGACAACAGACTCAAATTATCGAAGCATTTCCTGACGAGCAACTATTCACTATCGACATCGCCATGATATGCTGATGTAGTCAATTATCTTATGTGTGAAAAGCTACCCATGAGTGCAACTGGTCATAAAAAAATCAGGTTCATATGCGATGCTGCTAAATATCATTGGAACGAGCCATACATATTCAAGGTATGCACTGACAATATAATTCGACGTTGTGTTCCTGAAGAAGAAATGATGTCAATACTACAACATTGCCATGATGCCCCTTATAGAGGTCATTTTGGTGGAACAAGGACTGCTGCAAAGGTCCTGCAATTCGGATTCTATTAGCCTAATTTGTTTCGAGATGCTCACAATTTCGTGCAACAGTGTGATCATTGTCAACGTACTGGTTCCATTTCTCATCGCAATGAGATGCTACAATAGCCTATCATGGAGGTAGAACTTTTTGCTTTTTGGGGTATTGATTTCATGGACCATTTCCAAACTCTTCTGGAAATATGTATATACTAGTAGCTGTTGACTATGTTTCCAAGTGGATTGAAGCTATTATGGTACCAAAAGACGACGCTCGGATAGTGTTGAAATTCTTTCACACGTATATTCTCACACGGTTTGGAACACCACAAACATTGATTAGCGACCAAGGCACTCATTTTATAATAAACAAGCAGCAACTGCATTGAAATGATATGGTGTGAAGTATCAAATGGCCACCGCATATACCCATAAACTAATGGTTAGATCGAAGTATTTAATCGACAAATTAAAGGAATACTTGAAAAGGTGGTTAACCCATCTAGGAAAGGCTGGTCTGTGCGGTTACCTGCTGTATTGTGGGCACTTCGCACCACTTACAAAACTCCCTTGGGGATGACGCCATATCATCTAGTATTTGGAAAATCATGTCACCTACCTATCGAGCTGGAACATAAAGCCATGTGGCAATTAAGCAAGTAAATTTAGATTATGACGCAGTTGGTAAGAAAAGAATGTTAGACATCACAGAATTAGAGGAGATTTGACGCCATGCTTACTAGAATGCAACAATATATAAGGAAAAGATGAAAAAATGGCACGATAACCTCATATTGCATCGACAATTTCATCTTGGGCAGTTGGTACTCCTATTTAACTCACGATTGAAACTACACCGAGGAAAATTACGATCAAGGTGGTCCAGTCCATTTCGAGTTGTTGAAGCATTCCCTAGTCGTGTGGTGACAATAGAAAACTTACAGGATAGCCAATAATTTAAAGTGAATGGTCAGCATCTCAAATACTATGTCAGCCTAGATGTCCGTAAACCAGACGAAACTATCAATCTGGTGATATTTAAATAATGTCGATGCATTCATTCATTTTCTTTTATTTGCTTTACTTTTGTTTGTGTTGTTTCAGATTCTCAGAGAAATAAAAATCCTCTTTTTTTTGACGCATAGAAGCACATTATGTCGGCGCATTCTGCGATGAGTCAACATTACTTTTTGGGCAAGAATCGCGCCGATTGATTTCATTTCACCTCACCTGTTGGATTAAACTGAAACAGTACGATCTGTAGCTTGGCAATTAATGGCTGCAGACGTAACGTTTCCTCATGTTTTTCCACTCATTGTACCTAGGTTATTTAATCCCCCTTTACAGTTACCTTTTTTCTTCACTATCGCCATTGTTCCTATAACCATCTCCTCAAACCATCTGTAAATTCTTTCTCTTCTATTTCGAAGCAATATCCTTCTGCAACTTTTCTTTATATTCTTTTTCTTCCAATCATGGCTAAGACTCGCGCTTCTAAAGCTAATCCTAAACCTTCATCTAAAACCACTCCAACCACCCCTATCGAGATTCCATCCATGACACCACCACCCTCAGGCCTAGTACTGTTTCTCACAACTGCGGCCAAAGAAAGATATCACAACACTATGCTTAAACGCAATATCCATCCTAAGCAAGGCCTCCAATTGTCGCCACAGTTGCCCTTTGGAAAACAAGTCCACCACACTATCAATGGCTTATGGTGGGAGTCTTTTTGTGACCACCCTTTTGGTTATTCCCCTACTTTGGCTTGAGAATTTTACGCGAACTTGGTGGATCAAGAACAAGAATTTGTTTTTGTACAAGAAATACTTGTGCCATGGAGTGCGGTACACATCAACGTCCTACTACGGATACTAGAATGGGTAGACGACCATTCACACTTCCAGCACAGTCTAAATGAGGATAGCCTTATTGAGATGATGAATGACCTTTGCGTCGACAATGCCACATGGACGGGCAGTGGATTCCACAATTTCACAATGCATAGACGTTACCTGACGACCTTCTGCAAGGTATGGTTTCACTTTGTTAATAGTCGAGTGATGCCTTCTATCCACAGTACTACGACCACTCTGGACCGTATGTGTTTGTTACATTCCATCTCGCATCATCGTCACATCAACATTGGTAAGTTGATACATGCCCAGATTACGGAGGTAGCGTGGAAGCAAACTGGTATTATCCCTTTCCCATCTCTTATTATGCTTCTTTGCTAGCATAAGGGTATGTGCCAAGAGAAGATGAGGAAGTCGTGGATAATAAAGGCCCAATTAATGACATTTTCGTCGAGCTGATGACAAGGGGCCAGGACACACCGATGGCCAAAGTGACCTCCAAGGAAAAGGAAAAAGGGAAAGGTGAAAAGAAGGCCAACAAATCTAATTCGCCGATAATGGCACAAATGACAGAGACACTAGTCTTGATGGAGTCACACTTGGAACACCTCCACAGAAGATCTATCCACATTGATAGTATAGTGGATGACATGGACTTCCGGCTCCATAAATTTTATGCATATACCAAGGTGTGGAATGAAGCTCTTGTCCTTGCATTGCGCCAAATCACTCAGACCCCACTTCAAAACTTCTCGAAATTTCTGACCATCTACCACCCAATGCAATACTCCTCATCCGAACAACTTACTCCTGATGGTAGGCCTACCCTTGTACTAACTCACATCCATGTTTCTAATGATGACAACGATGGAGAGCAGTCACCGGATAATGATCTGCTACATCGTAACATTGCTCATTTTTTTGAATATGAGTTCTCAAATAGCTTAGGGGCAAATATTACGAAAAGGGAGGCTGTGCTAAATGAAGATATCATTCCAGTCGGATACGCTAACATTGGCCCAACTAAACTTACTCAACTTGAGGGAGAGGAGGTAAATCAGGATGATCATGCCGAGAAGGATGAAGAACAAAAGGATGAAGAGAAGGACGAAGAGAAGGATGACGAACATATTGACACCGAACCTACCCTGGTACGGGACGAGAAGGAACCCGATATCCCCATAATGATCATTAAGGATGCTGTGGACGCATCAAGCTCAAATGAAACTCCACTTGCTACGAGTCAGGCTGAGGTAGTCACCAGCATTGCGGAAGAACCTTACCTGTTAGCAATTGTTCCTTATGTGGCTCCACTGGCTGAAATCCATCCATCCGATATGATTATCAATGAGGCCACCACCCAACCTGCTAAAGAGGAGCAGTCCACCGATCCGATTGGTTTGAGGGATAAGAAGAGGAAGCGGCACAAAGATAAGAAAAAGAGAAAACACCATGACAAGGAGGAGAGCCCGAAAAAGAAAAAGAAGAAAATAAAAGCAGCCTCTGTATCGGTTGTTGTTGAATAAGTTGGAACATCCCTTTTTAGTTAGCATTCTTGCATTTTATTGTGCCTGCATTTTTATTATCACTACATTCATTTTGATATAGCGCATTATCGTTACATTTCCATACATTTTGTATAACTATTGTCAGTGCATTGGGGACAATGCAGATATTAAGTTTGGGGGCGAATTAATGTGATTTGGAAATACAACTACATCTTCTTATTTGATTTTTATTTTTCTTCAGTAATGAAAAATTGACAATTTTCAACAAAAATGTGATTACAATTTTTATTTTAATGCGTAATTCTTAAATTGTTTCAATGCTGATGTGGAAATTGGATGAGTATGAATGAATGATAAATCTACTACTTTGGAATGAACGATTGAAATTGTTTTAGTAATGAATGTATAGTGTTGACGTTTGAATCTTGATATCATTGACTAGTACAACGACATTGTATGAATACAAGACACTCCAATATGAGTGCAACATGATTCTTAATAGGGAACACTTCGCTGAAGTTAAAGAAAAGAAAAATTATCTAGCCAAAGGCTGTATCTGCAAGAGTGTGTGTCGGTGCAATTACATGTCTCCTGGGGGTTTGTTGCACCCCATCGTTACTACCCAAGAATAAAGGTAGAGTAATGCAATGACATCTCTTAATCACTTGAATGACAAAAATGAGAAAAATAAAGAAAGAAAAGAAAAAGAGAATAAATTGATGAAATGGTTCAAGGAAGGATAAGATTCAATGCATGAAACTAACATTGATGAAGTTGCAATTTTAGTTCTTCTTATGATATATTGTCGACGTATCATTCTATTATATGAATGCAATTTGAACATTAGAAATTTAGAGAATTCAAGTTGTGTGAATAAAGATTGTGGTGACATTTCTAATTGTTACTTGATAATTTTTATTTACTTGAGTACAAGTAAAAACTCAAGTTTGGGGGTATGATGGTATTACAAATGACATAGATTTTTGTCCCAATTTAGTGTTTAAATTGCCCCTTTTGTAGTTAATTTAGCATACATCATTAGCATTTTATACTTAGTTTACTTGTTTTCCAATTCATTGTTAGATAGTTTAACTTATTGTTATTTTCACATATTTTTGTACTAATGTCGACGCAAGCAGCCGATATATTGCATCTTAATATTGTCAGTACAGGAACTTAGTCTACGAATGGAATATTGGACAGTTGCAGCCACAAGATCGGCTGAACATTGCGACTATGAAATGTCACTGCATTGAAACTGAACCACAATTGAGAGGAATCAAGCTTAATTCACAATTGGAAGCACCAATGCAAGAATTTCACAAATGTTGCCACAATTATTCTTTCAGAATGCGTCTAGCGATACAGCGATAATCTGCAGATCTCTAAAGAATACACTAGAACTGTGTGAGTGCACAGCTGTAGTTTAACTAATTTTGACAACTGCAAGATCTACATCTGGATCTGAAAATGAAGGCTAAATCCTGCAACATTTTAGAGGTTATAAATAGAAGAACAAAGAAAGAAGAAGGTATTAACAGAAAAGGGGATTTAATTCTAGAAATTCTGTGTGAATTGAAGATTTTAGCTGGAATCGGTGAACTGATGAAGAAGCCTGCAACTGCTTCTAACGAGAAGTGCTAGATGCCAAGCAAGAGGAACAATTAGTGAGTAAGCCTAGTAATCTAGAGATAGTAAACTTCATTGTACTCGTTAATTTTTCTTGAACGATGATGAATTCTGATGATGTTAAATGAATACGAGAGTATCTTTTAATGTTATATCATTTTGATTCTTACTTTACATTGCTTATCCGTTTATTCTTTAATTTAACCACTCTAAACACAAAAGTGAAATTGCAGTACACTGGCATCGAGAGATGCGGTGACAGGTTAGATTAACATGTGGGTTAGGAGAGAGCTACTCGGGACTGGGTCAGACTCCAGTTACTTGTTCTTGGATACACATCATTGCTCATACCAAGAGGTGGAGTAGTGTATTTGAGTCGAGATTAAATAGGGAGCTATTGTGGGTAAGAACTCGAAGGGACTTTATTGCTGTGAAAATTCATCTACACTCTACCTTGTCGACGCATCCAGCGTTGCAACCTGTAGAATCAGTGAACCACTTCCACCCTTTTACACTTGATCACTTTTATATTTCCTGCATTTAAATTTTTAGCACTCAACTCAATACATTTGGATTTATTTTCAGTACACTGACATTTAACCTCTGATATTTAACTCTAATTGCATTGACAGTAAAGATTATTTTAGTATGCAGATCTGATCTGACATCCTTACTCGCATTACACTAATTTTTAGTACTAATTGCTCCGACATTAAAACATTGGGAACCATTTCCTCGTTAGATTGATATCCGATAGTTCTATCTATCAACTATACTTGTATTGACGTGTGTACTCTTGCACAATCGTTGTGTCGTAAAAACATCGATCAATAATTCATGACACATGGAAATAGTTATATAGATACATTTATTTAATTGTTGATGTCAACTGATAATTGATGAAATGTCAGGAATGAAATATTTGTTATTTTGTCAGTTTAATTGACTAGAGTTGGGCTCACATTTGCGGTTTATCCGCTAGGAAATGGGTGCCAGGATTTGACAGACATCGTTGGTTAATCCAACTAGAGCTGGGCTCATATTTGTGGTTTACCAGCTAGGCACTGGGTGCCAGGATTTGACGAACATCTTTGGTTAATCTAGCTAGAGCTGGGCTCACATTTGCGGTTTATCTACTAGGCACTTGGCGCTAGGATTTGATGGACATCGTTGGTTAATCCAACTAGAGCTGGGCTAACATTTGCGGTGTATCCACTAGGCACTAGGTGCTAGGATTTGGCGGACATTATTGGTTAATCAAACTAGAGCTGGGCTCACATTTGCGGTTTATCCGCTAGGCACTGGGTGCCATATTGTTGGTTTAGGCACAAATTGTTGGTTAATACAACTAGAGCTAGGTTCACTTTCATGAATTATCCGCTAGGCACTAGGTACCATGAATAGGCGAAAATTGTAATGATAAAATGAATGAATGGTTGGAAAGACTTGTCATTATATTTATATATTATGGGTAAGAATTATATCGAATACTTGATTGATTATGTTATATGATATATTGGAACAATGGTTATGAATTTGGTAGCATGAAAGCATCTATTTGAGGATTTATATGCATCAATGTGAATGGTTATTTTGGTGAATAAAAGTTTACTAATGTAATTAAATCTCTCATGATTTTAGGTTAAATTAGTAGTAGATTCAAACTTAGCATCAAGGTAGAAATCCCGTACTCAAAGTTAGTGACGTCTTCTTTTGTTATTTTAGCATGTACCTAAGGAATGCATAGGTGTTTAGAGTACTTAAGACATGAGTAACTTTGTGAATACTGCTCATTATGGAAGTTGGTTGGGATGGTTGTGAATTATATGTTAACTTTTGATAAATATGATAATATATGCAAATCATAGTTATATGGAATGATATTTACATAGAATTACATGTTGAATGTTGGAGATTGGTTGATTTGAATGGATGATTGTAATAGGTTAGTTGTATCGACTTAGTTAATATTGAAATTATGCATCTTTTACATTCTTTCCTCATATGGTAAAAGTGAGTATGATGTGCACTTAGATGGTAGTTTAGTTGGTGCATTTGAACCAATCATGATCTAGTAGTCATCTTTAGAATGGAGATGCTTTTATAGCCTTATTAGTTAAGCTGATAGATAATGTTATGGTATATTTCTTTTAATTGCTTGAATGCATTTCTGAATTTCGGAAGGTGATTCATTAGGGTTTACTTGCTTAGGAAATTAGGTTAGAAAAGTACATTGTTTAGAAAGCAAGCAGGGTGCACACGGCCTGTGACACGGGCTGTTACATGGTCGTATGCCATGTTAAGGTGTAGTACATATCATACGGGCAGACACGCGGCCTGGTACCCAGCTATGTATCTCAATTTCGAAAAGAACCATGGTCTAGCAAATGACCTAACCCACAGGCGTGTGGATCTGGATACACGGGCGTGTGTTGAAACACATGGCTGTATGCCCCTGTTTGTGAGAAATTTATTCTTTCTTCTAAAAGTTTGCAAGTTGTTCGAAAGTGATCCTTGATTGACTGTAATGTTTGCATATGTATGTGTGATATAAATGGTGTTAATGTATGTGTTTAATAATATAGTTTGATTTGTGAATGTAAATGCTTATATGAAATTAACAATTGCTAAAAGTAAGTTAATGATCGTAAAATGTCTTGTGACACTTTGAGACCTTAAATCGATGATGGTTATGGGTTAGGGGCATTACAAATTGTGCTTCCAACACTTGGATGGAAAAAGAATTTCCCTGCACAATAGCTTCAATTCTTGTAATATGGTCACACGTCAAAGCTTCAAGGGCAGCTAATGGATCCGATCTTGGTTGAGAATATTGCTGTTGCTGTTATTGATGCTGTCCTTGCATGTTTATATTTGGCATTGCAGTCTGCTGTGGCTGCATATCAGCATCTGAATGCATTTGAGTATGTGACTACATCTGATCGTGATGTGTATGCAGTTGAGGATTATGGTTGTAATTCTACTGCTACTGATTATAACTCCCTTGTCGAAAATTTCCTTGACTCGAGTAATTTCCATATCGGAATGTGGACGCATTTTGATTCCCTCAAGGTTGTTGAGTCCTAGTTGAATTGTTATAAGAGTTACCATATGAGTTTCCTCTAATGTTATTAACATAAAACACATTTTTGGCATTCTGTGGACAATCTTCATAGCTATGATTGTCGCCACAAATTTTACAACTAAATGTCGGGACATCCATATGATGTGCTACTTGAATAGGCGCAACGTCACTCGTCCCTTTCATGTTTTTAATCATATTAGCTAGGTAAGATACCTGTGCACTTAAAGCTGATATAGCGTCTAACTCAATAACTCCAGGATTCATTTTTACTTGAGCAGTTCAAGAAATCGGGTATTGATAATCATTTTGCTCAATTCTCTCCAAAATTCGCATGGCTTCAATGTAGGTGCAATCCAACAAAGGACCATTTGCAGATGCATCGACAAGATTTCTTGTTTGCGCATCTAATCCATTGTAGAAAATTTCGATCTGTGTTTCTTATTAGATTCCATGCATGGGACAACATCGAAGCAAAGTTTTGTAACACTCCCATGTAGTATGCAGGTTCTCATCATCTAGCTGATGGTAAGCAGTAATATCATTTCGCAATCGAGCATTCATCGTGGGTGGATTAAATTGCAAAACAATTTGCATTGCAAGTGTATTCCACGATGTAATAGATCCAATAGGTAATCCAAGAACCAGGTACACGCCCTTCCTTGCAAGGAATAAGGAAACAACTGCATCTTCAAGGCCTTATCAGGAACACCATGCTGACTAAAAGAAGCACAGATTAGCAGAAAAGATTTAAGATGCTCTCTTGCATCTTCATGAGGCCAACATATTGCCCATTCAAATTTAACAATTGAAACATCACCGATTTTAACTCGAAATTTCCAGTTTGGATTTCTGGTTTAACAAACCCTGGCTGCAGATCATCAAGTACAGGAACAACAAAATATCTAATTGTTCTATGTTGTATTTGTTCTTCTTGTGGCAATGGTACTTATTGAAATTCTGTGGCTGTACTGGAGGGACAGGATTTTGTGGTGGTAATTGTGGTATGGCATCATTTTCAGGTATAACCATATTTCTTTTCTCTTATCTTCTCCTCGAAATGGTTCTTTCAATTTATGGATCTAAGCCAACAATATTATTAGGATTTCTCCTAGTGGTCATACAATACCTAAATGAGAATTGAGAATAACTAAAAAAATAAAATATATTAGTAACAAATAAAAGTCAGGAAATAAAGAATAATTGCAACTACAAAAATAAACATCAAACAAACGCCATCCCCGGTAACGGCGCCAAAACTTGATCGCGCTATGAACGTCACGGTAATTGTGCAAGCGAACACTTGTCGATGCAAGTATAGTTGATAAGTGTAAAGCTATCAGATATCGATCCCACAAAGATGGATGTCTATGCATAAATTTGTCGATGCAAAAGAGGTCATAATAAGAAGAACTGTTAGGAATAATGTCAGCGCAATTAATTCAAAGACTGCAAATAAAAGAATTAAAACTGTTAGAGCAAATATTGTAATACTGTGATATAATATGTCAGAGCAATTGAATAAGAAAATGTAATAAAGGGATGAAGGAATTTTGTCAACGCAATTTAAGAAAATTAAAAATGTAAAACAATGATAAAGAGATGGGGGGATCCCTGACTTGATAAGTTGGCAACCACTAAATGTGACTACAAGGTAAATGATTATAAATTGTCGACGTAATTAAACTAAATGAGATCTCAGTCCTTTCGACTTCTCTACTTATCAAAGACCCAAACACTCACATTAACCACAACTTTCAATGTTGGCAATGCTTTGCATTCGAGAACAAGTTGCCAGAATTCCTTCGTGCCTCAAGCAACTTCCATTGTCTTGCTTATTAATCCAACTTGTCACTACACTTCCCAGTGTCAACAACTTCCATAACACTTCCGTGATCAAGCAATTAAATCCAAAGATAAATAAGAAGAATTGAGCAGAAATCAAAATAGATCTAAAATAATCAGGTATTTCCATACACAATTAAGTTCATCAGAATTTATCAGCGTTTAAGAGGAATTAAAAAACAAGTTGAAGCATTCTATTCCTAGCCTACTAGAACTCTTCCGTAAATGCTCCTCTTGCGTCGCACTTAGAACACTCCTCATTATGAGTAGATCCTACCTTCTCGTCGCATCAGTCACCCTCTAGGAATTTTAAGCTGCCATGGAAGCAAGCTTAAGAAAAATCAGAATGAAATTAATTTGTCACGAGCTTCAAGATCTCCCTTCTCTTCTCTCTCTCCTTAGTATTTATCTTCACTTCCCAGTACAAGTGTCCTTCTTTTCTCAGATCTAACTTCCTTGCAGCTGTACAAGTTTGTTAATCTAGCTATACACTCATGCAGATCTGGTGTATGTAGAAAGTAGTTGCAGGTTGTCGCGACATTTCTAGACATAAATTTATACTTTAAATTGCTGTGACAACTTTGACATCTTCATGCATTGGTACTTCTGAATATGTTCACACAGAAAAATCCCTGATGTAATCTGGAAGTACTTATGCGGTGACATGTTTGGGCGCAATTCTGGATCAAATTTGTAGCGACAGCTTTGAACACTTTCCTACTTTAATCTTCTAAGATAGATCCCTACACTAACATCTTAAGAAGCAAAACTGACACTAAATGTAACGACATTAGTAGCATAAGTAGGATAAAATAGAAGAAAATTAAACCAAACATCACAGACTTAGAAAATGCAATTACTAAATATAAAATGCTAAAAATGCATGCTAAACATAATACAAAGGGAACAAATTATACTCCAAATAGGGAGAATTTAATGGCCTTTTCTAGTGCTATCACCCCCGTTCCCAAAATGGTACAACGCAAATGCTCAATGTGAATACCATGCAGGAATTGTTGGACACTCAATTGAGAAGTGCACTGCCATTAAAAACCTGATCGAGAGGCTCATTCAGTTAGGAGTCGTGAGGTTCGACGAGTTGGTAAGACCCAATGTAGCTGAAAGTCCCTTGCCCAATCATCCTAATCAAGGAGTGAACGCGATAGCGAAAGAAAAGAGGAAGAGGGTTAAAAATGATATGGGAGAGGTCAAATCTATACTAAAATGGGTCTGGCATCAGATGGTTAACATGGGATTGATCACACAAGAAGGGCAGGACACAGTAACAAGGGCCGAGAGTTATTGTGAGTTTCATGCCAATAAAGGGCATGAAGTCCAAGATTGTGTAGAATTTAGAGCTTGGGTACAAGATTTGATGGACAATAAAAAGTTGAGTAAAGGATATTTACGCTTTTGAGGAGAAAAGAATAGTGAAAACCAATGGGGACAATCACCCAGTGGTAATTATTCCCAGGCCAAAAGGTAATGGAATAGGAGAGAGAATGATGCCACAAGTTATTATACAAAAACCTATGGCATTTCTATACAAGGACAGTAAAAGACTCCCGTGGAGCTATTACTGTAATGTGATAGTGCCAAAGGAGGAAGGACTCAAGGAGGATGTAATCCTTCTCACTCATAGTAGGAGATGCTACAACCAAATAGATGAAGAAAAAGGAGCGAACAAAGGGAAAGCCTTGATGGTTGAGCCTGAGGAAAGAAGGACCAATAAACCTGAACCATTAGTAAATAAGCCCATAACAAAGAAAGAGGCCAGAGAATTCTTAAAATTCCTAAAACACAGTGAGTATAGTGTGGTAGAACAATTGCATACTCACTCATTTTGGCACACCAAAAGCATTGATTAGTGATCAAGGCACTCACTTCCATTGCAATCAAGTCGTAGCCGCACTGAAGGGTATGGCATTAAACATAAAATGGCGACCACATATCATCTACAAACCAATGGACAAGTTGAAGTTTCCAATCTCCAAATTAAGAATATCCTTGAAAAGGTGGTGAACCCATCGAGGAGAGATTGGTCTTCAAGGCTTGATGATGCATTATGGGCGTTATGCACAGCATATAAAACGCCACTTTGAATGTCACCATATCAAATAGTGTTTGGTAGCGCATGTTACTTGCCTGTGGAGTTAGAACATAAAGCCATGTGGGCAATCAAGCAAGTAAACATGGACTATGTAGCTGCTGGACAGAAAAGGTTGTTGGACATTATTGAATTGGAGGAAATTTGACACAATGCGTATGAGAACGCTGCAATATATAAGGAAAAGACCAAGAGATGGCATGATAATATTATTTTACAGTGACAATTTACTGCAAGTCAACTGGTGCTTTTATTTAATTCGCGACTAAAATTGCACCCAGTTAAATTACGCTCAAGATGGTCTAGTCCATTCGAGGTTGTCGAAGGATTTCCTCACGGTGCAGTCATAATTAAAGACATAAATGATGGGCACCAATTAAAGGTGAATGGATAATGGCTGAAGCACTACTTTAGCATGGATGATCATAATTAGAAAGAGACCATTAACCTGGTCACATTTTTCTAACCTTTCTTTGCATTTGTATCATTTACTTTTAGTTATTTTGTTTATGTTTCAATTATCTTTCTTAGTTTTTTTTTTGCAAGAATAAAGTTCTTCCTTTTGTCAACGCATGAAAAACTCCTTATCGACGTAATTTATCTACTAACTCATCACAAAAATGAAACATTTCAGGAAAGAAATCACGATGCTTCAAGCACTTATTCCCCAATCGTTGGATTGGCTTGAAAAAGGAGAATCTAAGTCGATGCCTTTATTGGATGCAGATTGATTGTCATATCTCTAAAGTGAAAATAAAAAGCACGCCGCTCTATCTTCACGTTTCATTCCCTATAAAGCGATCTATTGTGCCAACGGTGTTCACCAGAAAAACCTCCATTGTTATTGTAACTTTTCTTCAAAAGCTCTCAGCTTTCTACTCTCTAATACCTTTATTACCAAAAAGATATGGCTAGAACTCAAGGTGCAAAAACACCTTCCAAATCTACTGCAGAATCCTCCTCCGCTGTAATGGTGTGAGAAACAGAGTAACACCCATCGAAAGAACCAGTAATGTTTCTGACCAAGATTACGAAGGATCGCTTCTATGACAACATGCTGAAGCGCAACTATCACCCTGAGCAAGGCTTTCAGCTGTTGCGGCATCAAGACCTAGGAAGTAAGTCAACAAAAACTATTACGAAAATGGGGTGGGAAACCTTCTGTACCCATCCTGAGGGGTATTCACCATCCCTTGTGAGAGAGTTCTATGCAAACCTAACTGATAAAGAACAAGAGTTCATCTTTGTTCGTGAGGGATTGGTGCCTTAGGGTGTCTCTCACATTAAAGCTCTTTATAACATCACCATCGAAGAAGACGAGCACATGGCCTTCCTGGAACAACTCATAAAGGAGGGGGTTGACATCCTGATGTAGGACCTCTGCATTGATGGAGCGGCGTGGACGGGCAACAATCCGAATAACTAAACCATGCACCATCGGTTTGTCACAATATAGAGTAAGTTCTGCTTTCACTTCATAATTTGTCGTCAGTCACTTTAGATCGGATGTGTTTAATCCATTCGATCATCAAAGGAAGACAAATTGATGTCGGTGTAATTTTGTACCAAGAAATTATGAGCTGTGTTGCAAGGCAGACGGGTATTCTAGCATTCCCTTCACTGATCATGCAATTATGCCAACAACGAAGAGTGATGCCTCGTGAGGCAGAAGAAATGTTGGACAACAAAGGCCCTATTAATGATGCCTCCATTAAGCGCATGACTAGGGGGAAGGATACTCTTGTTGTGAAGGAAGCTGAAGCCAAGAAGAGAAAAGGCAAGGGGAAGATGGAAGAAAAGAAGACTCATGTCCCCACAAATCCTAACTTATGGCGTCAGGTTAAAGAGGTAGAGAAGATTGCTGACATAATTAACATTAGACAGATAAAACTTGTCGGCGCAATCGAGAAAATGGAAAGATCTCAAAACCTATTCTATGCCTACACAAGGGCATGGAATAGTGTCATTGTGACTACATTGCGCTGTATGAGTAAAGCACCTTTGCTCAAGTTCCCTGTGTTCCCTCCAATCATCAAAGAAGCTATGCCTTCAACTAAGAGGGCTGCATTAGAAGGAAAGGACCAATAGTATCATCTCTGTAGATGGTCTATATTTCTGATAATGAACGCGAGGTAAATTCAAAGGAAGTCGAAGATTACCTCCAAAACATTGCTAGCCTTTTTAAGGATGATTTTTCAACCAGCCCAGAGGCTACTACGGTTGAGAAGGAGGCCAATATTGATGAAGGAAACACACCCTTGGAACTTGTAGAGATAGAAGAGGAAAAAGATGAGAAAGGAAAAGAAGTAAGAAGAGAAGAACTTGATGCCGCGACATATTCGTATGAGGAATTCGTCAGTACACCTGAAGTTGTGGGTTCATCTTTTGATGACTTGGCGTCACCTGATTCAAGATAGGCAGAGGCCATGACTATCAATAATGAGAATTCCAATCCTCAAGCCGTGGTGCTTTATGTTGCACCGCCTGCTGAAATACACCCATTTGATTTCACGGTCAATGATGCTAGGGCACAGCCTGATGCGAAGGAGCAATTCGAGGATCTGGCCAAGCCAAAAGAAAGGAAGATAAAATGCACCAAGGACAAGAAGCAACGCAAGGAGGAGCACAAACGAAAGAAGAAGAAGACCTATGCAGCCACATCTTCGGCTGTAGCACACTGAGTTAGTTTTTATTTTTCGTACTTAGTTTAGTTTTCATGCATATCATGTAGCTGTAGTATAATTGTCCTTGCATTTTTATTGTCACTGCATTTTTATTATCGCTGCATCTACATTGTCATTACATTTCCATATATATTTGTAAATTAATGTCAATGCATTGGGGACAGTGCAGACTTTAAGTTTGGGGGGAACGTATATGTGATGGAAATGCAAATGCACCAACAGTTTAAATATTGGTCCTTTTAAGTTTAATGAAAGCATGCAAAGTTATTGGAAATATGCTTGAATTTTTTTTCATTTGATGCTTAATTCTTGAATCATGTGAAATGCTAATGAATGAGTTGAATGAATGTGATTGAATTATGTATCTTCAAATTTTGGATGAATGATTTAGATTGCATTAGTAATGAATGAATAGTATCATTATTTGAATCTTGCATAAATTTGTTATTTACAGCTGCTTGTATATAAGTATAGTTATGAATAAAAAAACACTCCAATGTGGGTGTATTGTGAACTATCAAGGGGGAACACTCTAATGCAAGTGTTAGAAAAAGTAATGTAGCCAAAGGCTGTCACTACAAGAGTGTGTTTCGGCACAATTACATACTCCCTGGGGGTTTGTTTCACCCCATCATTACTTCCCAGGAACGAGGGTATAGTAATGCAACAACATCCTTCAATCACACACACACACATATATATATATGTATGTATGTATATATTATTATACAATAAATGTTGTTTTGGTAGAAATTTGAGATTTAAAGTATGATACTAGCATTAATGAAGTTGCAGTTTTGATTATTCATACATATAAATTATCGGCGCAATATTTGTCTTGTGAATGTAATTCATACATTAGGATTTCAAGAGATTCAAGTTGCTAGAATGATTATGGCTTGACAAAAATCTTTGTTATAACCTTGCCAGCTTTTGTTTACTTGAGGACAAGTAAAAATTCAAGTTTGGGGGTGTGATAGCATTAGAAAAGACCATTGATTTCTCCTTACTTATGGTATAATTTATTCCCATTTGATCAACTTTAGCATGCATTTTTAGTCTTTTTAACTTACTTATTGAATTTTCTAACTTAGTGTAGCTTGACCTAATTTTCTTTAATTTTATCATGTTTTTACTAATAATTTCGCTGCATTAGTTGTTTAGTATTGTGCCCAAAGATGTCATTGCAAGAACCTGTCCAGAAGGATCAACATGAAGGTGTATAGAGTTGCCGCTGCAAAATAACATTCAAATTTGTGCCCAGAACTGTCGCCGCAACTGACACTGTTTGATGAACACACCAGATTTGCGTGAGTGTACAGCTGGTATAACTAACTTGTACAGCTAGAGAAAGTTGGATCTGAAAAGGAGGACACCTGTAATTGACAGTGGCTATTAAATACTAATGAGAAAGAATATTCTGGGAGTTTTTTATCTTTTTCTTGATTTCTTTTCGGGGGATTAAATTTCTTCTTCAACACCTTTTTAAGCTTGCATTCATTGCAGCTTAAATTCCCTGAGGGCAACCTGACATTGATGAGAAGGCAACCCTGGTCCTGACGAGGAGCATCCTAAATACGATGCAAGAGGAGTGTAAGGGAGTGATTCAAGTACACTGATAAGTTTTGATAATTTGAAGTTGTATGGAAAAACAATTTAATTTCAGATCAAGTTTGATATCTATTTCAATCTTTCCTTCATTTTTTATCTTTGGATTTAATGGTTTCACCATAGAAGTGTGATTACTGTCACTGTCACTAGACAGTGCAGTGACAAATTAAGTTAACAAGCAAGTTAACGGATGTTGCTTGAGGATTGAAGGAATTCAGTCACTTGTTCTTGAATATATAGCATTGCCAACATTGGAAGGTGTGGTTAGTGTGAGTATTTGAGTCTTTGATAAACAAGGAAGTCAAGGTTGGTAAGATTTCATTATGCTCAATTGTGGCGATAATTTATCTGTTATTAACCTTGTGATCACATTTAGCTTTTTACCAACTTTTCAAGTCAGGGAACTCCATCTCATTTTCACTGTTTACCTCTTAAATTTTCTTAAATTGCTTTGACCAATTATTCTCATACTTTTACTGCATTTTCTTATTTTATTGCTCCGACATTATTCATCACAATCTCTTCTGTTTTAAGTTTCTTTACATCGAATATTATAAACATAAGCAACCATCCTTGTGGGATATATATCCGATAGATTTACATATATTTACCATACTTGCATCAACAGTGTACTCTTGCAAATATTTGCTGTGACGTTCACAGCGCGATCATTGTCATGAGGCATAATAAAATCACAACACTAAATCCTATCTTCCTAAATTTTTAGAGAAGAGGATATAGTGAAGTTGAGCAACCAATGAAGCAAAAAGTGGGTTACTTGAAGAAGAAGTTCCAAAGGAGCCAAATTCAGTGGGACCAGATGAAATTGCTCATGCTTTTAGTCTTTGCTTCATTCTCGTTGCACACGAACGAGCAAAATGGGGCAGCTATTGGAGCCCAATTTGTCCAAGCCTAACTAAAAAATAATAAACAAAAAATAAATAAAAACATTTAAATTAAAGTCCATTAATTTGCAATGTCCAAAATACAAAATTAAAAAAAAAAGTGAATACCCAATTTGCCAAACCACTAAAACCCAAAACCTAAGCCAAACCTATCATCTTAACCCATTAAACCCATTCAAACCCAATATCCAAATTACCCAATCCAAAGCCCAAATTTCACAGACCCAAAATACTAAAAATTTTGAAACCCTAATTTGCTATGGTCTTTTTACCGCCACTACCACCAATCCTCGTGCCATGTCAGTGCACCTTCCCGAGTCTACCACGCTTTTGACATCGCCCCACTAATGGTCTTCCATCTGCCACCACCGTCGAACCTACACAGCAAAGAAGAAGCAGAAGCAAAAACAATAAGACAAAAAGGGCATAAACAAAAGAAAATGATTGTACCCTTGGCTATAAAAGCCATGAACAGATCCATGCATAATTTGTACGAACGCAATAGATCTGAAATAAAAGAATCATTTTTTTCAAGGTATATTTTTGCATCTTATATATATATATATTCTATTTCCTATTTTTTAATTTTGAAATAAAACAAGAGGATTACAATAAAAAGGATTTTTTTATTAAATTCATTTAAGTTTCTAAAATAACAAAAGGGATTTAATAGGATTTTTTTACTTGTTTGTTGATATAGTTCCTCCACCGTGACGAATGAGGATGGTCACCTCTGATGAAAGGTGACGTGCTCCTGCTGTGAGAGACTCCTGAACCTCTTATGGTTCGATCAGGCTTTATCGAAAAGGAGAATAGTGGCTCTTTTAGTTATGTTTCAAGAGACGAAGAGTTTTTTTGAGATTGCTGGTATTCTAATTAGTTTTTAATAAACTTTGAACACAAATCTGTGTTCTGAAGGTTGAGGGGGTTTAAAAAAGGGGGCTTTTGTCTTTGTATGGCCATCGTAGGTGACGGTTTCCGTCACCGAGGATCGGTGACCACGGCATGGAGGGTTATTGGACCAAGGAAGTAAGGCTGGGATTTTGAGAGAAAAAAAGATGAAAAAGAAAGTTTTTTTAAAGCAAATGAAATAATGATTTTTTTAAATTCTTTCTACTTAAAGCCTCCATACAACGCCGTTTAGGGCTTGATTTAGTGGCCCTAAAATGACACCGTTTAACGCCTTAACCTGATCAGATCAAGACTTGCCCCTGAGGTCCACATATTTTTAGAAATTAGGGAAATTATCCTCGCAGTCCCTCTGCTTCACCAAGGTTTATGATTTAGTCCCTGATAGGCCTATATTTTTCCTTACACGGTATCGTTTCAAGCCTGACTATAGTGGCTTTGAAACGTTGTCGTTTTGACAACATGTTTTTACAAAAGGAGGGGAAATTTCTCCAGGTCCCTTCACATTTTCTTTTATCTGAATTTCATCCTTTACTTGTTTTTTAATTTGGTTTAAAATATG
Organism: Gossypioides kirkii; assembly: GCA_005610355.1. Classification (NCBI taxonomy): domain Eukaryota; kingdom Viridiplantae; phylum Streptophyta; class Magnoliopsida; order Malvales; family Malvaceae; genus Gossypioides; species Gossypioides kirkii. The sequence continues at coordinate 25,158,995 of CP032245.1, forward strand.
GTCATGTGATGTTATGTTTTTTACATTCTGGTCCTTTAACCAGTGATTTTAGGGGATTAACACCTGTAAAGGCTTGGGAAAATTGCTCAAGCAATCCTTGTGCATCCAAAAATTTTGATTTTAACCCCAAACTTTCTATTTTTTAACCTTTTCCTTCAAATTTTATGTTTATTTTAATTTAACCTTTAAATTGTTTTTTCCTTTTTAAATTTTGTCCCCCATTGATCTTTTTTTTAATCTAATCCTTTTATTATTTTTTTATTTTTATATTCGATTTATATTTATATATTGTTGATTTAATTATTTTTTGTGTAATTTAAATATAAAGTGTATTCATCTAATTTATTCCATGCATTTTTTTTATCTTGTCATTTTAATTGCAAATTAAATACATAATTATTCAATCTTTGTAAATTAAAAAAATGAATTATATGTTGTGTTTTTAAAAAAAATATATAAATAATTTAAAAGATGAGGTAATATCCATTTGTGTAAGAGAGTCGAAAAATTATTCCCCAACGTATTAGGTATGATTTTTTCGCTGCACTTACATAATTGAATATCCTATTTCAAATCAAAATATTTAATGTTTGGTTAGCAAATGACCTTTATTTTAAAAAATTCGAGAATGTTATGCCTTAACGTCTTGGATATGACTTTCTTTTTCTCAATTGATTCGAAATAAAAGGGCATTTCTTCACAAAAATTTGATTTTTAAAATAACTTCAAAATATATCATTCATTTAAGGATTGTATTTTAAATTTTTCTCGGGTTTTCAAATTTATGACAATTAAGACATTAAATAATCGACTAGGTACCAATTTTGGGCATGTGAGGGTGCTAATCCTTCCTCACACGTAATCGACTCCTTAGCTTATTTTCTGGATTTCAAAGACTAAAACATTTTTTAAACGAATTTAAATATTCTATAGTGATCCAATCACACGAAATTAAAAAAGATTGGTCGCGATTCTATTTTCAGTTTTAAAATAAAATTCGGGACTTTTTTCAAGAAAATGGTTTTGACAAGGGGGATTTGATAGAAAATTAATTTGGTGCTATTAATGTATTTATATTTTGCTAAATTACGAATAAGATGCTACTAAACTCTTGTTTATCTTATTAGGGATACAATTGAAGTGCCAAAATTTAAAATAAAAAAATGAGCTAAAATGGAATGAAAAGTGAAGAGAATGGCCAAATTAAAAGAAGTTGAAGAATTAGTGGATTAACTGATTCAAATTGTCAAATAGTTTAATAATCTTATTTCTAAGTGATATTTTTCTGATTTCTAGTTAAAATTATTTTTTTTTTATTATAGTAGAGGGTTTTTCTTAGGAAAAACTCATCCTAAATATAGCATTATAAATGTGTATAAATACCTAGTGTTGGACACACTTGAATACAAATTCGGTTTATCAATAAAATAATTCTTTTTTCTTTTCTCCATTCTACGTCAGCTTAGTTTGACATTTTACCATTTATTTTCATTTCATTCCCTTTTGGTTTAATTGCTTTTACAAGCCCTCCCTCTTTCACCTTCTACCATTTCCATACACCTACCAAGCATGATTAATTTCATGCTCAACTAAGTCCCTCTTAGCTTTAGCATGGTTATTACTCTGACAAGAAAACAAATTGTGAGATATGAATCCACACTAAAAAACTTTTCAACTCGATATTTGTTGTCTGTCCGGTATATGGGATAGTACAAATTCGTCCCTTAAAGTTAATTCGATATCAATCCAAAAACGCGTATTGGGATGGAATTGTTTGGCGTATAGTTCGGAAGTTGAGTCGGTCGTGCTATATTCGGATTCCCGAGAACAAATTGGTCTGTTCAATTGGAGTAAGTTAGTTGGATTCCGTCAAGGGAGATAGTGCTCGAATTTTAATGACCCATGTGGTTGAGGCCGTTAATTCGAGTTGGAATTTTTAGCTTGAAAGACTATCAAAATCGTAAATTAAGGGCACAACCAACGTGGTTAGAAATTCGACAAGGGTTAGTTTACAGGTCATACCGAAACTGACTTAGAAAAGGAAAAGTTGGCGGTTGGGACGTTCTCGGGCCCTATAACCAACTTATCGATTGAAAGGGGAAAACCAATTTTTAAGGATCGGTTCAAGTTCAGAGTGAATTGAGACTGAGGCTAAGATTTAATATATATTAATCTCCAATTTAATTTACTTCGCAAACAAAATTTCATTTTTTATTACTTTATTTTAATTTTGTTCTATCATTTATATAATTATCTTTATCACTAAACCCTCAGTTAACTAATTGTCTAAAAGCTCGTCAAGATTCGAGGGTACTGTAACGCGTAGGTTTGTGCAAGTGTACACATTCGTTATCAAGTAATAAGTATCGAGTTATCGTCTCCACAGGGATTGTATTTGTGTTAAATCACTTAATTGTAAAGTTATATTAACAACTTGGTAAATTTAAAAACACGATATGATTGTGAAGTGATGATTAAATATATTAAACTCAATGCAATGGTCCCTAATGCAAATTAACCTAAGTATGCAAACTATATGTATGAAATGGATTTTAGCAAGATTAAAAACACAATTTGCAACAATTATAACATAAATAAACTAGGACAATTAGTTTGATTAAAGTCAATTTATTATCAACATGCTTAATAACATTTGGAAAAACATTCCATGGCAACTCGATCTTTATGAGTTTGGAAACCACATTAGGTTCTTTCAGAATCCCTTACTTAGTAAATATGCATTTTACTGATCCTTATTTACTAAGGATTTTTTAGCATTCGTGTGAGGTAACAGGGACGTATTAGGTTTGAAACAGTTTAATCACACAAATCTAAAAACTATGCAGATAACAGAGCTTGGTTAGAGTTGTTATGCAACCTGCAATTTAATCGGGTTAAGATCTAAATTGAGCATGCAGATTTCAATTATGTGTCCACTAGCTGTCGTTTGGTTAGGATCGCTCAGCTAATTCAGGTGCATTTCAATCACGTATGAATGAAATACAGACTTGATTTTAATTGAAAACATGATTGATTTAGGCACAAACATCATAAGCTTCAATCAAATAAATATTATTAAATCAAAGCAATTATCCTAGCTTAAATAAAATTAAGCTAAGATTGTTGTAAACAAGAACAAAGAACACATAGCAAACATTTTCAGATTAAATTAAAGAAAAGAAAGATTAAACCCAAATCAAAGTGGCTGTCACCTAAGACTCTGATCGAAGAGGGCTCCTTCGGTCCTTTGCTTTTCTCCTTTGCTAATGGCTCTCCAAGGTGGCTGACCGAGGGCTCTTTAAGAGGCTTACTTGCTAAAATCTCTATGATGATATGAAGCTAGGCATGGGAAATGAGAAAATGCTAGAGTGAAAAGAGAAAATGTTGTATGTTTGAGGAATGAGGGATGATTAGGAATGGTGAAATGGGGTCTTATTTATAGGTGAAGAGAATAGAGTAGTTTGCTAAAAATAGAGAGGTTTAGTCTCTTCAAGCTTCTTCAATGGGTGGTGAGCCATGATTAGTGAAATTTGAATGAATTTTTGGTTGATTTTTAAAGAATTTAAATGCCATAGCAACTCAGGACTGAGACTTGGTCAAATGTAAATCTTCGGGAAAATCTCTATTTCTTCCACATTGCAAGGACCTTGTGCAATTAAAGAAAAAAGTGGTTTATGTGGACAGCCATGTGTAGCCGAAAATTGGGTTGACTTGGTATTCAATTTGGACAGTTTTGTAATCCAGCAAAGCTATAAGACCTGTCCAAAACAAATCAATAAATTAAAGGACCAAAGAATAAAATTAACCTAATTTAAATAATTAATTAAAACCCAAATTATTAATGAAATATTTTATATTTAAATTATTAAATATAATTTTATATTTTATTATTCAATTTAGTCATGCATGGCCCACTTTATGTCTTAAAAATATGTTATGTTCAATTTATTATAAAATAAGCCATTTTGTGCATGAAAACTATATAATAAAGTATAAAATCACATTTTAATAATTTCTATGTCCTAATTTCATATTTTCACACATTTCATTAATTTATTAAACATTTACTTAGTTTTAACAACGAATTTAAGTAAAAAGGTGATAAATTATATAGGAAAAAAACTATATATTTTTCAGTTTACACACCGCTCGTCCCGAGTAAAGTTCATGCACAGCAAAAGGTCTTGCTAAGGCAAAATTGCTAGATGTGTAAGCAACATCAATCTTTGTCCCATAATCATGCATCAATAAATTCATGTTCATAGATCTTCTTTATCAATAAGTAATTCAATTGCAAACATTATTCCAAATTTTATACTAAGTTTCAAAATATGCCGACATGAATCATAGTTTGTATGTATGTCACAATCATAGATAATATTCTTTATTAAACATAATTTCTTATCAATCAAGCAAAACAATCATAAGGCTTATTTACGATCTTCATATGTTGAACTTAATACTTCCTCTCCACTAATGTAGGTGACATACTCATCAAATCAATAGGTCTTTTATAAGGTTGTAATGGGGCTCGGTTAAAGGTAGGGATTTTAAGAGATGAGAAATTTTGGTTTCAAAATCTTAACCCTTAACTTTGTCTTGAATTTCTCGAAATACAACCTTTTTCTTTAAATAAACCTTTGGAACACCCCTAAACTTATTTTGAACTCATGCTCATAAATTTTTCTTTTCGGAGACTGAGCAAACTTTTCTTCGCTCTTTCTTCCTCTATTATTCTCTTTTTTTTAAGCATGAGCACGTACATCTTTACGAAATTTTCCTCAAATGTTGATTACCAAGACAACTTTAGTTAAGATGGGTGCACAAAAATAGGATAACTTAAAAAGATGATAATGTAGGTATATTGCAATAAACAGGCCTTTAAGCTCAAAATTACAGTTTCAAGGGTCTAATATCATAAGGTTGGCTTGAAAATGCTCAAACGATCCAAAGAAATAGTGCCTATATCATTTTAGATTTTTATGTCTCCTAGGATTTCGCCTCAAGAAAGTTACTAAGTCAATTCTAAAGATATAAACTTTCATGCATGTCTAATCTCAAGAGAAACTAAGTTTTCATGGCAAACATTACCTAAGACTAAGATCATATGAGCATTCCATTCTTCATGATAACATACATTCAATTTAGATAGAATCAGAAATCATGCTTTCGTTTGAACTAACTTATTAGCAAAAATTTTCTTGATCATTCATTTATTAAGGCGTACTTACGAAAAAAAATAATTGAAACATACTTGAATATTTTATAAATTTGAGCAATTTATTTGCCTTACCCCCCTTTAAAAAGAAGCAATGTCTTCATTGTAAAAACAAAGTAACGAATGAAAACTAAACACCAGGTAGGGTTGCAAGAAAAGAGAGGAGAGTCATTAAGACTACTAAAATACCAAGTCTTTCTTAACAATCCAATCCTAGACATGTTCATTCTCATTACCACATCACTTAGTCTTTCTTAATCAAGAGGTGTTAAACTTATTCATGGTTGCAATGTTTTATTATGAGGAAGCAAAATGCTAATTTACGAAAAGAAATATAAATGCTTAAATATTTAAGAAAAAGAATTTCCCCCCTTTTTATTTATTTGTGACATCCCCTTTCTTCGAGATTGCTGCAGCGTGAGGAAGTGATGCTGCGGCGAAGGGAAGAGGCAACAAGTGTTGGATATTTTTCTCCTCATCACTATTCTAGGCTTCAGCCCAAAATTGCTACATTTTTATTACTTGCACATAAATAAAACTTGACAGAAATAAACTGATTAAACTTGCGTCAACTTGATCCTCTTATTGAACATAAAAATGAAAATAAACTTAAATTTGAGAACAAAAATTCCTTTTAGGCTAATTAGAAAATTTTTCTTAGAAAACTACATTAAATTAAGTTCCCAGGAAAGGTTGGAGTGGTCACAAATGGTCCCACTTGAGTTCCAATCTCCTTAGACAGAATTAATTTAATTTACTAATTCAAGAAAATATTTCTTGTCATGCCATTTATTCAAATGAATGAAAATAAAACTGAAAATAAATTAATGGCAGAGAGAGTGAAGAGAACTCCCTCAATGTTATTGGTGATTGTCACTGACAAAGGCGATGTCGAACGACCATTTATCATACCAACCGTATCCATCTAGAAAGAAAAGATAAGGTTGCCTAACAATTGCATTCATCATTAGATAAAAAAGTAGCAGCTTTTTGTGTTGCTTTGCTCGACTCCCTTTCATTAGTACAAATATGCCTACTCGTGATGATCCTCAATGGAGTCAGCTCATCATCTATGAGATATTCTTCCTTTAGTACAAGTTCCACCCACTGAATGTCATAGATGGAATCCATGAACTTTGCTTTTAACCCTTTAGACTCGAGTTTCCCAGGATCAAATACTCGAGATTGACTTACACTGTTTTGTCCCTCGATAGAACTCTTTTCAGTATCTAATGTCCTTTTCAAAATTGGTAAGTCTAACTCGAATGGTTTTTCTCTTGATAGGTTAGGTTGCTTGTGCTCATGTTCTTCTAGCTCTAAAGATTCAAGCTGAACTTCTGAACTGAATCCTTTTGAGTTATCTTTCAATAAGGCTAAATCTGTATCGTCCTCATCTTGATGTGAATAGTCTAAAGAAATACCTTCCAACTGATCATTAAATTCTAATTTTGTAGGAAGTAGCAGATTTGCCTTGGAGACAATAGAACAATCTTTAACCTCATCAGTAGATCTTGCGACCTCGAGTTCATTAAAGGTCACCTGTTCATCTTGAACTCGCATGGTAAGTTCACCTTTCTGTACATCGATTATTGTCCTGCCGATTGCCAAGAAAGGTTTTCCTAGGATGATTGGTACTTTTTTATCCGCTTCAAAATCTAAGATAATAAAGTCAGCAGGAAATATGAATTTAACTATACGTATCAAGACATCCTCGATCTTTCCTTCTGGGTATGCCAAAGATCGATCTACAAGTTGGAGTGTAATTGTAGTCGGTCTAGCCCTAATACCTAATCATTTAAACACAAACATAGGCATTAAGTTGATACTCAATCCCAAATCACAGAAAGCCTTACCATAATAGGATTCCCCAATATTGCAAGGTATAGTGAAACTTCCTGGATCCTTCAACTCAGGTGGTAACTTATTCTAAAAGAACAAGCTACATTCTGTAGTAAGGGCTATAGTTTCAAATTCCCCCAACTTTCTCTTTTTAGATAGAAATTCCTTCATGGCTTTCGCATAGTTCAACATTTGCTCCAAAGCTTTTGTCAATGGAATGTTGATACGTAGCTGTCTCAACACATAAAAAATTCTCCTTAATTGCATATCTTTCTTATGTTGTTGGAGTCTTTGAGGATATGGAGGTTGTGGAACCTTAGCTTGAACTAGACAGCTCTTCCCAATCAATGTCTCTATATCTAACATATATGTTAGATTTTTAGAATTGACAAGTTTAAGGTTTACCTCATCGGAGTTTTCAAAAGTTCGTTCCTGTGGCATGAGAGTTTCAACTTTCGATTAAACCTCTTCTTTTTCTTGAGCATCAGTGGACTTATCTTCGACCTCAACAACATTAAGCTTTAGTGTTCTTCCACTTCGTAAGGTGACTGCTTCGTAATTCTCCTTGCTCAGTTTACTTGGGATCTCCATGTCATTGGGCAAAGCTCATTGTGGTCTATTTCAAAGTTCATGGTTATCTGCCCCATTTAGTTCTCCAAATTCCTCAAAGTGACATGATTTCTCTCCATGTATGCCTTCAGTAAGTTCTCAAGATTACCAGAAGACTTGACTGGTGGAGAATTTTCTAAGTTTCTTGGTTTAACACCTTGGGATTTTCTTCTAAGTGCATTAGTTAATTGTCCCACTTGATCCTTCATATTCTTCAATGTTGTTACCTGTCCTTGAATCAAGGCATCATTTTTAGTAATGTATGCCTTCAACAACTTCTCCAAATTATTGGATAGTTCAGCTTGTGGTGGCTGAGTTGCAACATGATTAAAACCGTGAGTAGTAAACTGTTTTAGTATTGAAAAGATAAAGGTTACCTAAGTTGAGAGTGAAGTGAGGGAATCTACTTTATGCATTCCGACTACTCGTCTTCATGAAGTTGCTTGATTTGTTAGCCATTGGTAATTGTTAGTAGCGATCCTCTCGATGATTTCATAAGCCTCATTATAAGACTTCGACAAGAGAGCACCATTTGTAGAAGCATCTACCACCAATCTTGTGTATGCGTTGAGACCAGTATAGAATGTCTCTAAGTGAATGCAATGTGGAATCCCGTGATGGCGGCACTTACGAAGTAACTCTTTGAATCTCTCCCATGCCTCGTACGAGGACTCATCATCCAATTGTTGGAAAGTAGTGATCTCGATTTGCAACTTAGCATTTTTGCTAGGTGGGAAATACTTTACCAGAAAGCATTCAGCTAATTCTTGCGAATTTGAAATTGAATTAGATGGTAACGAATTAATCCATGCTCGTGCTTGATCCCGTAATGAGTACGGAAACAACTTTAATCTCAATGTGTCTTCAGTTACACCAACCATCTTAAAGGAATCACTCACCTCCATGAATAGTCGAAGGTGAAGGTGTGGATCTTCTGTGGGCATTCCACTGAACTGGCCTATTGTTTGAAGCATTTGGAACATCACAGGCTTCAATTCAAAATGCGTTGCCTCGATCTTCGGTCTCCAAATTCCCGGATTTAGTTCGTTAAAAAGGGGCACAACATACTGCCTCATAGCATGATCCTTATCATCAGTAATAAGGATTGGATTTTGAACATTAGCGACTCCATTCTCTTGAACATCATTTCGATTCTCAAGGTCCATCTTTGCTTGCCTTTGGGCTTGTCTTTCTCGTCTTCTCTATCCAAATGCCTACTCAATTTTAGGGTTGATAAGGAGTAAATCGATGATTCGATCAATACCCATAACCACATGAAAAGATAATAAATTTAATTAAATTAAATTAAAGAATTAGTTAGTAAATAAAGAATAAATAAATAGATAAATAAATAAAATAAAATAAAAGCCAAAATTTTAAAAAATGAAAAGAATAAATTAGTAAGTTAGAAATAAATAAATAAATAAAAATCCAAATTGCAAATAATAATTTCACAAAAAATGATTAAAACAACAATTAACAATCTCCGACAACGGCGCCAAAAACTTGTAACGCGTAGGTTTGTGCAAGTGTACACAGTCATTATCAAGTAATAAGTAAGTATCGAGTTATCGTCTCCACAAGAACTATATTTGTGTTAAATCACTTAATTGTAAAATTATATTAACAACTTGGTAAATTTAAAAACACAATATGATTGAGAAGTGATGATTAAATATATTAAACTCAATGCAATGATCCCTAATGCAAATTACCTAAGTATGCAAAGTATATGTATGAAATGGATTTTAGCAAGATTAAACACAATTTGCAACAATTATAACATAAATAAACTAGGACAATTACTTTGATTAAATTCAATTTATTATCAACATGCTTAATAACATTTGGAAAAACATTCCATGGCAACTCGATCTTTCATGAGTTTGGAAACCACATTAGGTCCTTTCGTAATCCTTTACTTAGTGAATATGCATTTTACTGATCCTTATTTACTAAGGGTTTCTTAGCATTCTTGTGAGGTAACAGGGACGTGTTAGGTTTGAAACAGTTTAATCACACAAATCTAAACACTATGTAGATAATAGAGCTTGGTTAGAGTTGTTATGCAACCTGCAATTTAATCGGGTAAGGATCTAAATTGAGCATGCACATTTCAATTATGCGTCCACAAGCCTCGTCTGGTTAGGATCGTTCAGCTAATTCAGGTGCATTTCATTCATGTATGAATGAAATACAAGCTTGATTTTAATTGAAAACATGATTGATTGAGGCACAAACATCATAAGCTTGAATCAAATAAATATTATTAAATCAAAGCAATTATCCTAGCTTAAATAAAATTAATCTAACATTGTTGTAAACAAGAACAAAGAACACATAGCAAACATTTTCAGATTAAATTAAAGAAAAGAAAGATTAAACCCAAATCAAAGTGGCTATCACCCAAGACTTTGATCAAAGAGGGCTCTTTCATTCCTTTGCTTTGCTCCTTTGCTGATGGCTCTCCAAGGTAGCCGACCAAGGGCTCTTTAAGAGGCTTAATTGCTAAAATCCCTATAAAGAGATGATTCTAGGCGGGGGAAATGGGAAAATGCTAGAGAGAAAAGAGAGAATGTTGTATGTTTGAGGAATGAGGGGTGATTAGGAATGGTGAAGTGGGGTCTTATTTATAGGTGAAGAGAGGAGAGTAGTTTGCTAAAAATAGAGAGGTTTAGTCTCTTCAAGCTTCTTCAATGGGTGCACAGCCATGATTAGTGGAATTTGAATGAATTTTTGCTTGATTTTTAAGTAATATAAATGCCATAGCAACTCAGGACTGAGACTTGGTCAAATGTAAATCTTCGGGCAAATCTCTAATTTCTTCCACATTGCAAGGACCTTGCGTAATTAAAGCAAAAAGTGGTTTATGTGGACAGCCATGTGTAGCCGAAAATTGGGTTGACTTGGTCTTCAATTTGGACAGTTTTGTAATCCAGCAAAGCTATCAGACCTGTCCAAAACAAATCAATAAATTAAGGGACCAAAGAATAAAATTAACTCAATTTAAATAATTAATTAAAACCCAAATTATTAATGAAATATTTTATATTTAAATTATTAAATATAATTTTATATTTTATTATTTAATTTAGTCATGCATGGCCCACTTTATGTCTTAAAAATATATTATGTTCAATTTATTATAAAATAAGCCATTTTGTGCTTGAAAACTATATAATAAAGCATAAAATCACATTTTAATAAATTCTATGTCTTAATTTCATATTTTCACATATTTCATTAATTTATTAAACATTTACTTATTTTTAACAACGAATTTAAGTTAAAAGGTGATAAATTATATAGGAAAAAACCTATATATTTTTAGTTTACAGGTACGACCATTCCCGTGACAGTAATTTTGTCCACAAGAAAAAGCGAAATTAGACATCCAATCCTTGAGGATTCCGCCCTACTACTCTATTCTACTCTTTAGTATTATTTTTATAGTAGGAATTATATTTGGTGGTTTCAACACACATTACTTTTATTGCACAAACACTACACTATATATTCGCCATCTTGCAGAGATTATTAAAACCCTAACTTTTTTTTATTGTCTTCCTTTGTGGTCTGATAGTATTAGAAATTACACTTAATTTATCCTTGAATTAGTGCATAATTTGTTCCTTTTGTATCATATTTAGCTTACATTTTCAGCATTTCATATTTAGTATTTGCATTTTCTAAATTAGTGTTGTATGGTCTTACTTTCTTTCATTTTATTCCTTTTGTGCTACTAATGTCGCTGTATTGAGTATCAGTTTTGCATCTAAAGTTGTCAGCATGGAAATCCACATTAGAAGATCAGAATGGGAAAGCATTTAGAGTTGCGGCCACAAGTTGACCTAGAATTGCGGCCAAAGATGTCATCACATAAATGCTTCTACATTTTATCAGGGATTTTATGCTGTTAACATATTCAGAACACCAGCGTAGGAGAATGCCAAGTTGTCACAGCAAATTTAAGTCATAATTTGCATCCAAAGATGTCACGACAATCTGTAACTGCCTAATGCACAAACCAGATCTGCATGAGTGCATAGCTGGCAATAACAAACTTGTACAGCTGCAAAAAGGGAAGTTAGATCTGAGTAGAAGGATAGACCTGTGCTATAGACCTATTATAAATAGAGGGAAGTGAGAGAAGATAAAGATCAAGCTGTGAAGAATTCAATTCCATAGATTTTCTCATCTTTTCTCAAAGTTAGCTGCCATGGAAGATTGATTCCCAGGTGGCTAAACTGACGCAACAAGAAGGCGACTACTCCTGACGAGGAGTGCTTATGTATGATACAAGAGGAGCTATTACGGTAGAATTCTAGTAGACTAGGAATAGCATGCTTCAATTTATCTTTTAATCCCATCTGAATGTTGATGAATTCTATTGACTTTTAATTGTATACGGAAGTATCTCTTATATTTTGATTTCTACTCAATTTTCTCATCTTTTACATTTGGATTTAACTATTTTGACCACTGAAGTGCAATTGCAGTCATAGACACTAGAAGGTGCAGTGACAAGTTAGATTAACAAGCAAGACAACGAAAGTTGCATCAGGCAAGAAGAAATTCTGGCCATTTGTTCTTAAGTGCATGCTTTACCAGTACTGGAAGGTGTGGTAATTGTGAGTACTTGGCTCTTTGTTAAAAAGAGAAGTTAATAACAGTAAGATCTCATTAGAACTTAATTGCAGTGACAATTCATCTATCAGTTACCTTGTAGTCACATTCAGCGTTGCCAACTTGTGAAGTCAGGGATCCCCCTATTCTTTAAACTTGATCTATTTCTTTTAATTTGTTAAATTTACATTCACAACATCTTCTACAACAATTCATTTTCTATTAATTTTCTTTGACATTTTATGTTATATTTGCATTGATAGATTTAACTCTTTGATTTGTGTAGTTTTTAACTAAATTGCGTTGACATTACTCCTAACAATTCTTTTCATTTAGACTCTAATTGCTTTGTCAAATTTAAGCAACAAGAACACCATCCTCGTGGGATCGATATCCTATAGATTCATCTTTATCTACTATACTTGCATCGACAGTGTCCGCTTGCACATTTGCTGTGACGTTTGCAGGTCGATCAAGTGTTTGTGTCGTTGTCGGGGAATGGCGTTTGTTTGATGTTTATTTTTGTAGTTGCAATTACTATTCTTTTTCTAACTTTTATTGATTAAATAATTTTTCGTTGATTTTATTTTAAAATTCTTTTTAGGTGTTTATGTCCACAAGGAGAAATCCTAACAACATTGTTAGTTTTGATCCGGAAATTGGAAGAACAATTCGAAGGAAGCGGCAAGAGCAAAGAAAAATTGCTGAAAGTAACAATGATCTACCACCTTTGCTACCAAAAAATCTTGTTCCTCCAGTGCAACCATAAGGAGTCAATAATATGCTAACACAAAGAGAGTAAATTCCAGACAGGACAATAAGAGACTTTGTTGTTCCTGTGCTTGATGATCTACAACCAGGGGTTGTTAGACCAGCAATACAAGTTGGGAATTTTGAATTAAAATCTGTGATGTTTCAAATGCTAAACTTGAATGGGCAATATGCTGGTTTGCCTCACAAAGATGTGAAGGAGCATCTCAAATCATTTTTGCTTATATGTGGTTCTTTCAGTCAACACGGTGTTCCTGATGATGCCTTGAAGATGCAGTTGTTCCCTTACTCTTTCCAAAGAAGGGCACATACATGGTTTTTAGGTTTACCGGCTGGATCTATTACTTCATGGAATGCGCTAGCAACTTAGTTTGTTCTACGATTCAATCCACCCATAATGAATGCTAGACTGAGGAATTATATTACAGCATACCATCAACTGGATGATGAGAACCTGCACACTACGTGGGAACATTATAAAACTCAGCTTAGATGTTGTCCCATGCACGGAATCCAACAGGAGACACAAATTGAGATCTTCTACAATGGATTAAATACGTAGACAAGAAATCTTGTCGATGCATCTGCTAATGGTCCTTTGTTGGATTGCACTTACAATGTAGTTGTGCGAATCTTGGAAAGAATTGCGCAAAATGATTATCAGTACCCGATTTCTCATACTGCTCAAGTGAAAACAAATCCTGGAGTTATTAAGTTAGATGCCATTTTTGCCCTAAGTGCACAAGTATCCTCTTTGGCAAACATGATTAAAAACATGAAAGGGACGAGTGATGTTGCCCGTATTCAAGTAGCCTAACAAATTGATGTCCATACATTTTCTTGTGAAATTTGGGACGACAACCATAGCTATGAGGACTATCCACAGCATGCTGAGAATGTATTTTATGTCAATAATATTCGAGGGAATTCATATGGTAACTCATGTAACAGTTCAAATAGGACTCAACAACCTTGGGGGAGTCAGAATGCGTCCACATACAGATATGGAAATTCCTCAAATCAAGGTAATTTTAGATAAGGGAGTTACTGTCAACAGCAGCAAAATTATAATCACAATCCTCAAATGCATGTGCAGCCTGACCAAATGCGATCGCAGATCCAGATACAGTCATATAATTAGATGCAACCACAAGTTCGAATGCAGCCATAACAGACTGTGCTACCAAATATGCAAGGACAACATCAGCAACAACAACACCAAAATTCTCAACCAATATCAGATCCATTAGCTACTCTTGAAGCTTTGATGCGTGAGCATATTACCAAAATAGAAGCATTTGTACAAGGAAATTCATCTTCCATTTGAGTGTTAGAAGCACAACTAGGATAACTGGCTTCGAACATGAGCACACATCCACCAGGTGCTTTGCCCAGTGATACTGAAAATCTAAATCAGAAAGGAAAGGAGCATTGCAAGGCAATCACATTACGGAGTGGAAAGCAAACTGTCGAAGAAAGTAGCAGCTCCAACCAAGCACCTGTCGACATAAACGTACCAAAGAAACAAGGAGAAGTTGCATCTACAGAAGATACAGCAGAAGTAAATGAGGAGGAACCACTAGTAGTCACATCAATGACGACCATTCATCCTACGAAGTTGTCGACGCAACTGCCCATGTCGACACAATCGGTTATATCACAACAATCCATGTGAACATACCTTTTCCATTTTCACAGCGATTCGAGGAGAAAGATCATGACAGAGATTATCAAAAGTTTGTATCTACCTTGAAAAATTACATATTAATATACCTTTAGTTAATGCTCTTATACAGATTCCTATAACAGAAGGGTGTAGTGTTGTACTAACAAATAAATTACCACAAAAAATGAAAGATCCTGGCAGTTTCACAATTCCAAGCTCCATAGGAAACCATTACTTAGGTAAAGCTTTGTGTGATTTGAGAGCTAGCATTAACCTTATGCCATTTCAACTTTTAGGAAATTAGGAATTGGTCATATGAAGCCCACTACGGTGACATTACAACTTGCAGACAGATCTTTGGCACAACCTGAAGGACAGATTAAAGATGTTCTCATCCATGTCGATAAGTTTGTGTTCCCAGCTGACTTCATCATACTTGATTCTGAAGCCGATAAGGAGGTGCTCATTATTCTGGGCCGCCCATTTCTTGCAATGGGACGCACACTAATAGATGTTTTCAAGGGCAAGTTGATCATGCGTCACAACGATGAACATGTAACCTTCAGTGTTTTCGAAGGATCTCCATCACGAAGTAAGGAACAATGTCATCACATTGATGTTCTAGACGAGTTAATTACAGAGGAATTTAATGAATAAAGTTCAGTAATGCTAGAGGAATATGCGGTGACATCGGAAGATAATGCCTTACGTGAATGTGACTGTAAAGTTAAGGCTAATGTCTGTGAGCTTAGACATGGCTGGTAGTTGGAATATTTGGATTTGACTAATAGGACGATCCTTGTGTTTAAACCATCGGTTGAAGAAACTCTAACTTTGGAGTTAAAGCCATCGCCAAGACATCTAAAATATATTTTTCAGGGTGACAATGATACATTGCTAGTGATTGTCAGTGGAAGTCTCAACGCGAACCAAGAAGAAAAATTAATTGAAATATTGAAGCAGCACAAAAGAGCCATCGCCTGGAGCATAACGGACATCAAAGGCATTTGTCCCTCTTTCTACATGTATAAAATTAGGCTGAAAGATGAAGTGAAACAGTCAATTGAGCAACAACGAAGATTAAATGAGAAAATGATGGAAGTAGTGAAGAAAGAGATCATTAAATGGCTGGACGTAGGCATAATCTACCTAATTTTGGACAGTACATGGGTGAGCCCGGTCCAATGTGTGCCTAAGAAAAGCGACATCACGGTGGTAAGCAATGATAAGAATGAGCTAATCCCTACTAGCATTGTACAGGTTGGCGAGTGTGTATGGATTACCATTGTCTAAATTCAGCCACAAAGAAGGATCACTTTCCACTTTTGTTCATTGATCAAATGTTGGATAGGCTAGCTGATAAAGCCTATTACTGTTTTCTTGATGGATACTCTGGGTACAACTAGATTGCAATCGTGCCAGAGGATCAAGCAAAGATGACTTTTACTTACCCATTTGGAACCCTTACTTTCCGACGAATGCCATTTCATTTGTGTAATGCCCCAGCTACATTCTAGAGGTGCATAATGGCCATCTTATCTGATATGATCAAGGATTCGTTAGAGGTATTTATGGATGATTTATCTGTCTATGGCCACAATTTTGATAAATGTGCTGACAATTTAGCAAAAGTGTTGAAACAATGCAAGGACACCAACTTAGTACTAAACTAGGAAAAATGCCACTTTATAGCAACTGAAGGCATTGTTCTTAGCCATCGTATTTATTGTCAAGGCATTGAAGTGGATAAAGCGAAGGTCGAAATCATTGAAAAGCTACCTCCACCTAATAATGTGAAGGGAATAAGGAGTTTTCTCGACCATGCTGATTTTATAGACGTTTTATCCGAGACTTCTCCAAAATAGCAAAACCACTCTGCTCTTTGTTGGAGCAAAATAAAATATTTTTGTTTAATGAAGCTTGTTTGGAAGCATTCCTAAAAATTAAACAGCAGCTAGTGCAGGCACCCATTGTCGTCACACCGGATTGGTCACAACCATTCGAGGTGATGTGTGATGCGAGTGACTTTACTGTGGGTGCTATGATTAGGCAACGAAAAGATAAGGTATTTCATTCAATCTATTATGCTAGTAAAACTCTAACTGAAGCGCAAGTAAATTACAGAACCACTGAGAAGGAGTTACTGGTAGTAGTTTTTGCATTCGAAAGTTTCGTTCATATATTGTCGGTACAAAAATTACAGTGTATACTGATCATTCTACGTTGAGATACCTTTTTGCTAAGAAAGATGCAAAACCTACGCTGATTAGATGAATCCTTTTTATTACAAGAATTTGATGTTGAGATTAAGGACAGGAAAGGATCGAAAAACCAAGTAGCAAACCACCTATCTCGTCTGAAATCTGGAAGCGAAGATGGAAATAAGTCACAAATTATCAACGTATTTCAAGATGAGAAATTATTCTTTATCGACACATCTCCACGGTATGCAGATGTCGTCAATTACCTAGTCTTTGGAAAGCTACCATTTAGTGCAATAGGTCATAGGAAGGTCAGATTTCTTCGGGATGCTGCAAAGTATCATTGGAATGATCCATACCTATTCAAGGTATGCGCTGACAACATCATTTGTCGCTGCGTTCCTGAGGAAGAAATGATATATATCTTGAAGCATTTCCATGATACTCTTTATGGAGGCCATTTTGGTGGCATTAGTACTGCTGCAAAGGTCCTACAATCAGGATTTTACTGGCCGACATTGTTTCGAGACACCCACACTTTTGCTCAACAGTGCGACAAATGTCAACACACCGGTTTTATATCTCGATGCAACGAGATGATTCAACAGCCTATCATGGAGGTTGAGTTATTTGATGTTTGGGGTATAGATTTGATGGGGCCATTTCTAAATTCTATTGGAAATGTGTATATTCTGGTTGCTGTTGATTATGTCTCCAAGTGGATCGAAGCAATCGCTGTCCTAAAGGACGATGCTCGAACGGTGTTAAAGTTCTTTCACATATATATCCTTACACGATTCGAAATAGCTCGAGCATTAATAAGCGACCAAGGCACTCATTTCCATTGTAATTAGGTGGCGACAACTTTGAAATGCTACGGTGTGAAACATTGCATATCATCCACAAACAAATGGATAAACAGAAGTATCCAATCGGCAAATCAAGGGTACTCTCGAGAAGGTGGTTAACCCTCTTGGTTGAATGATGCGTTGTTGGTTCTTCGCATCGTATACAAAAAACCATTAGGAATGTTACCGTATTAACTAGTTTTTGGTAAATCCTGTCGTTTGCCAGTCGAACTTGAACATAAGGCCATGTGGGCAATCAAGCAAGTGAACATGGACTATGATGCTGCTGGACAAAAAAGATTGTTGGACATTTTAGAACTAGAAGAAATTCGACGCAATGCTTATGAAAATGCTGCCATTTACAAAGAAAAAACTAAAAGATGGCATGACAACATCATTTTGCGGTGACAATTTTCTCCTGGTCAGTTAGTGCTTTTATTTAACTCACGTTTAAAATTGCATCTAGAAAAATTACGCTCAAGATGGTCATGACCTTTTGAAGTTGTCGAAGCATTTCCACATGGTGTAGTGACAATCAAGGATTTGAACACAGGCACCAATTTAAAGTAAATGGCCAACGATTTAAGCATTATCGAATAAAACGAGACCATTAACCTAGTCAATTTTTTTTAGGATGTCATTGTAATTTTTCTATTACTTTTTGTCTTTGATTTTACTTTAAATTGTTTCTTTAGTTTTTACAGGAATAAAAAGATCTCCTTTTTATTGAAGCACACAAAAGCATAACTTGTCGACACATTTCATTGATGACTCAACAAAGCGTTTCGAGAAACAATCACGTCGGTTGATTCACTAACTGTTGGATCACTCTAAAAAAGTAAGATCTATGTCCTGGCATTTATTGGTTGTAGGTACAAGGTACTCCCCAACTTCATTTTCCCACACCATTTGTTAAAGGTCGGGTTTCGCTTGCCCCTTATGCTTTCTTCTGTGCTGTGTTGAGCCATTACGGAATCGCTCTGGGTCAGTTGTTCGCTATGTCCTGGTGGGCATCGGTGGCATTCTTCATTTATTATTGTAGCCACAATGAGAATCTGTTATTAGGGGTTTTTCAAAGATTCTTCTTGCTCAATGTCCAATGGACTAGGACCTCCACTAGTTATGCCCATTTCAATTTAAAGCCTGGTTGTAGATCTCTTGTCAAAAACGAGATCTCAGATTTTCTCCCTAGAAAGAAAAAGTTTATAAAGGTGACGAGTAAACTTTTTGTGGGTTTGGGTTTCCCTACAAAGTTATCCCTCCATCGTGAAAGCATTTGCGGGGCTTGTTATTCGTGGGATGTCTAGATAGCTGAAAGATAATTCCAAAGATTAAGGAGCCATTCACTCGACTTGGCGGAGTTGGTTTCAATCAGAAACGTATTTTAATATTATTTAGAGAATTTAAGTCCTAATGGCTACAATCTATCTCTCTCTACCAACCGAGAGATTGATCCTTCCATGCCATTTACTCTTGAAGCTTGGCCATATAATTCAAATAGTAAACTGGCTCATATCCTTTTGGGGTGCATTATAGAGCCCTATTCATATTTTTATCGTGTCTACAATCTATGCCCAAGAAATTCAGTACCTATATCTTCAAGCCAAGCTACCCCAGCTGTTATCGATACAGGGTATTCGCCATGTTCTTATCCTTGATACATGGATATCTCTACACTTTTAAAAGGGCTCAGGATTGAGGCAAGGCCACTGCTCTATCAACAAGTAATTCATCATCGTGGAAAAGGGTCAAGCTCATTAGTGGTGTTCAGGATCATATCAGTGAGTGCCCACCCTCGGCGGTGCTTCAACCAGTCGAGGAGCTTGCTGCAACAGCTAATCATTTTCCTAGACAACCTACTTGTCCTACTAACCCTTCAAGGACAGCTCTTCCATCCTAGCCACCTGTTCATCCTTTTTCATTGCAAAATATCATTCTCACAATGTCAAGCAACGAATTTCCTTGGTGTCGCTTCATAGAGTCTTGATAGCATTAGAAAAGACCATTAAGTTCTCCATATTTATAGTATAGTTTGTTACCTTTGTATTATGTTTAGCATGCATTTTTAGCATTTTATATTGATAATTGCATTTTCTAAGTTAGTGATGTTTGGTTTAAATTTCTTCTATTTTATCTCACTTATGCTACTAATGTCGTTACATTTAGTGTCAGTTTTGCATATTGAGATGTCAGTGCAGGGTTCTATCTTAGAAGATCAAAGCAAGAAAGTGTTAAAAGCTGTCACTACAAGTTTGATCCAGAGTTTTGCCCTAACATGTCACCGTATAAGTACTTCCAAATTACATCAGGGATTTTTCTGTGCGAACATATTCAGAAGTACTAGTGCATGAAGATGTCAAAGTTGTCACAGCAAATTAAAGTATAAATTTGCATCTAGAAATGTCGCGATAACCTACAACTGCTTTCTGCATGAGTGTATAGCTGGACTAACTAACTGGTACAGCTGCAAGGAAGTTAGATCTAAGAAAAAAAGGACACCAGTACTAGGCAATGAAGATAAATACTAAAGAGAGAGAGAAGAGAAAGGGAATCTTGAAGCTCGTGACAAATTAATTCCATTCAGATTTTTCTTAAGCTTGATTCCATGGCAGCTTAAAATTCTTGGAGGTGAACTGATGTGACGAGAAGGCAGCATTTACTCCTCACGAGGAGTGTCTAAGTACAACACAAGAGGAGCATTTGTGGAAGAGTTCTAGTAGGCTAGGAATAGAATGCTTCAGCTTGTTCTTTAATTCCTTTTAAATGCTGATAAATTATGACGAACTTAATTGTGTATGGAAATAACTATTAATTTTAGATCTATTTTGATTTTTTTTCAATACTTCTTATCTGTTTATCTTTGGATTTAATTGTTTGATCATGAAAGTGTTATTGCAGTTGCTGACACTGGAAAGTGCAGTGACAAGTTAAATTAACAACCAAGACAATGGAAGTTGCTTGAGGCACGAAGGAATTCTGGCCACTTGTTCTCAAATGCAAAGCATTGCCAGCAATGGAAGGTGTGGTTAAAGTGAGTGTTTGGGCCTTTGATAAGCAGAGAGTTTGAAAGGATTGAGATCTAATTAATTTTAATTGCGTCGATAATTTATTAATGATTTACCTTGTAGTCACATTTAGTGGTTGCCAACTTATGAAGTCAAGGATCCTCCATTCCTTTATCATTGTTTTACATTTTTAATTTTCTTAAATTGAATTGACAAAATACCTTCACCCCTTCATTACATTTTCTTATTCAATTGCTCTGACATATTATATCACAGTATTACAATATTTTCTCTGACAATTTTAATTCATTTATTTGCAGTCATTGATTTAATTGCACTGACATTATTCCTGATGGTTCTTCTTATTCTGACCACTTTTGCATCGAAAAATTTAAGCATAGACAGCCATCTCTTTGGGATCGATATCTGATAGCTTTACACCTATCAATTATACTTGCATTGACAAGTGTTCGCTTGCACAATTACTGTGACGTTCATAGCGTGATCAAGATTTGGCGCTGTTGTCGGTGATGGCATTTGTTTGATGTTTATTTTTGTAGTTGCAATTACTATTTATTTCTTCCCTTTATCTGTTACTAATCTGCTTTATTTTTGGTTAATTCTATTCAATTCTCTTTTAGGTATTGCATGTCCACTAGGAGAAATCCTGACAATATTGTTGGCTTAGATCCAGAAATTGAAAGAACTATTCAAAGAAGAAGACAAAAACAAAGAAATATGGCTTTCCTTGGAAATGGTGCCATACCATAATTTCCACCACAAAATCTTGTTCCTCTAATACAACCACAAAATGTAAATAATCCATCGCTGCCACAAGAAGAAGAAATACAAAATGGAACAATCAGAGACTTTGTTGTTCTTATGATAGATGACTTGTAACCAGGGGTTGTTAGACCAACTATCCAAGTTGGGAATTTTGAGTTAAAATCGGTTATGTTTCAGATGTTAAATTCGAATGGGCAATATGCTGGTTTACCTCATGAGGATGCGAGAGAGCCTCTTAAATTTTTTATGCTAATCTATGCTTCTTTTAGGTAGCATGGTGTTCCTGATGACGCCTTAAAGATGCAGTTGTTTCCTTATTCGTTACAAGGAAGGGCTCGTACCTAGTTTCTTTGATTACCTGTTGGATCTATTACATCATGGAATGCACTTGCAAGAAAATTTATTTTGCAGTTTAATCCACCTACGATGAATGCTCGATTGCGGAATGATATTACTACTTACCATCAACTAGATGATGAGAACTTGCATACTACATGGGAGCATTACAAAACTTTGCTTCGATGTTGTCCCATGCATGGAATCCAACAAGGAAGATCGAAATTTTTTACAATGGATTAAATGCGCAAACAAGAAATCTTGTCGATGCACTTGCAAATGGTCCCTTATTGGATGGCACTTATGATGAAGCTGTGCGAATTTTGGAGAGAATCACACAAAATGATTATCAATACCAAATTTCTTGTGCTACTCAAGTAAAAACGAATCTTAGAGTTATTGAGTTAGACGCCATATCAGCTTTAAGTGGACAGCTATCTTCCTTGGCTAACATGATCAAAAACATTAAAGGGACGAGTGACGTTGCCCCTATTCAAGTAGCCCCGTAGATGGATGTCCCGACATTTAGTTGTGAAATTTGTGGCGATAATCATAGCTATGAAGATTGTCAACAGCATGTTGAAAATGCGTTTTATGTCAATAACATCAGATGAAACTCATATGGTAACTCTTACAACAGTTCAACTAGGATTCAACAACCTTGGGGGAATCATAATACGTCCACATTTCGATATGGAAATTCCTCAAGTCAACGAAATTTTTGACAAGGGAGTTGGACTTAGCAACAGCAAAATTACAATCATAATCCTCAAGTGCATCGCATCACGATCAGATGCAGTCACATACTTAGATGCAGCCACATGCTTGTATGCAGCAACAACAGATTGCAATGCCAAATATAAACATGCAAGGATAGCATCAACAACAACAATAACAGTATTCTCAACCTAGATCGGATCCATTAGCTACCCTTGAAGCTTTGATGCATGACCATATTACAAGAACTGAAGCTATTGTGCAGGGAAATTCTTCTTCCATCCGAGCATTGGAAGAACAATTAGGACAGATGGCTTCTAATATGAGCACGAGACCACCAGGTGCCTTACCCAGTGATACTGAAAATCCAAATCAAAAAGGGAAGGAGCATTGCAAGGCTATTACTCTTGGGAGTGGAAAGCAAACTGTTGAACAAAGCAGTAGCTCTAATACAGCACCTGTCGACGCAAATGAAACTAAGTAGAAAGAAAAAGTTGTATTTGAAGAAGTAGTAGAGATAAATGAGGAGGAGCCACCAGTAATTACACCTTTGCCAACCATTCGACCTTCAAAATTGTCGATGCAACCGTCAATGTCGACGTAGCCGGTTATGTCACAACAGCCTAATGTCTCCATACCTTTGTCGTTTCCACAATGATTCAAGGAGACAGAACATGATAGAGAATATCAAAATTTTTTGGTCATTTTGAAACAATTACATGTTAATATACCTCTCGTTGATGCTCTTGTGTAGATTCTTAGTTATGGGAAATTTATGAAGGAGCTTTTGTCAAAGAAAAAGAAGTTGACCAACATCGAGACAATTGTGTTCACAAAAGGTTGTAGTGCTGTACTGACAAATAAATTGCCACATAAGATGAAAGATCCTGGCAGTTTTACAATTTCGTGCTCCATTGGAAATCATTATTTAGGGAAAGCTCTTTCCGATCTAGGATCAAGCATTAACCTTATGCCCTTGTTAACAGTCAAAAAATTGGGAATTGGTCACATGAAGCCCACAGCGATGACATTGCTGCTAGTAGATAGATCTTTAGTGCAACCTGAAAGACAGATTAAAGATGTTCTGGTCCAAGTAGATAAGTTTGTGTTCCCAGCAGATTTTATCATACTTGATTGCGAAGCTGATAAGGAGGCACCCATAATTTTGGGACGCCCATTTCTTGCTATGGGTTGCACTCTTATAAATATTTTCAAAGGCGAGTTAATCAAGTGACATAATGATGAACACGTAACCTTCAGTGTCTTAGAAGGAACTCCCAGTAGGTGTAAAGGGCAATGTCACCACATTGTTGTCCTGGAAGAATTAATTACTGAAGAATATAATGAGAGTAGTTTAGTAGTGTAACAAGAATTTGCAGTGACATCCGAAGATAATTTCCTATCTGATTGCAACCACAAGGTTGAGGCAAATATTTGTGAGCTTAGACATGGTAGGCAGATGGAATCCTTGGATCTGTCTAACAGGACGATCCTTATTTTCAAGCCATCGATTGAAGAAGCTTCAACTTTGGAGTTGCAACCATTACCAACGCATTTAAAATATGTTTTCCTTGGTGACAACGATACCTTGCCAGTAATTGTCTTCGCAAATCCCAACGCAAGCCAAGAGGAGAAATTAATCTGAATATTAAAGCAACACAAGCGTGCCATCACCTGGAGCATTGCGGATATTAGAGGCATTAGTCCCTCTTTTTGCATGCACAATTTCAAGATGGAATATGAGGAAAAGCAGTCTATTGAACAACAACTTAGGTTAAATGAGAAAATGAAGGAAGTTATGAAAAAAGAGATCATAAAATGGTTGGATGCATGCATTATTTACCCAATTTCTGATAGTACGTGGGTAAGGCCAATTCAATGTGTTCCAATGAAGAGCGGTATTACTATGGTAAGCAATGAAAAAATGAATTGATTCCTACTCGCATTGCTACCGACTAGCAAGTGTGCATGGACTACCGCCATTTGAATGTTGCCAAAAAAAAGATCATTTCCCACTTCCATTCATTGATTAGATGCTAGACAGGCTAGCTGGTAAGGCCTATTACTGTTTTCTTGATGGATATTTTGGCTACAACCAAATTGTATTTACGTCGGAGGATCAAGGAAAAACAACTTTTACTTGTCTGTTTGGTACCTTCGCTTTTCGTCGAATGCCATTTGGGTTATACAATGCACTGGCCACATTTCAAAGGTGTATGATGGCAATCTTTTCCGATATAATTGAGGATTCGCGAAAGGTATTTATGGATGACTTCTCTATTTATGGTCAAACTTTTGGTAAATGCGTTGACAATTTAACTAAAGTTTTAAAGCGATGCGAGGACACTAATCTGGTGCTGAATTGGGAAAAATACCACTTCATGGCAACTAAAGGCATTATCCTTGGGCATCGTATCTCTTGTCAGGGCATAGAAGTAGATAAGGCCAAGGTAGAGATTATTGAAAAGCTGCCTCCACCTACCAATGTCAAGGGAATAAGGAGTTTTCTCAGCCAAGTAGGATTTATCAACAATTCATCTGTGATTTCTCCAAAATTGCAAAACCTCTTTGCTCATTGTAGGAGAAAAATCAAAAGTTTCTGTTCGATACTGCCTGTTAGGAAGCATTTGTAAAAATTAAGCAACAATTAGTGCAGGCACCTATTGTCGTCGCACGGGACTGGTCATAACCATTCGAAGTTATGTGTGATGCAAACGACTATGCTATAGGTGCAGTGCTTGGGCAACGCAAAGACAAGGTATTTCATACAATTTATTATGCTAGCAAAACTCTTGCTGAAGCGCAGGTTAATTATACAACAATAGAAAAAGAGTTGTTGGCAGTAGTTTTTGCTTTCGACATGTTTTGTTCATATCTTATCGACGCAAAAGTTACAGTTTATACTGATCATTCTTTATTGAGATACCTCTTTGCCAAAAAAGATGCTAAACCAAGGCTGATTAGATGGATCATGTTATTACAAGAATTTGATGTTGAAATTAAGGATCCAAAAGGATCGAAAAATCAGGTAGCAGACCGTTTATTTTGTTTGTAATTTGGGAGTGAAGATGGAAATACGTTACAAATTGTCGATGCATTCCCAGACGAGAAGCTATTTTCTATCATTGCATCCCCATAGTATGCAGATATTATCAATTATTTGGTCTGTGGAAAACTACCATTGAGTGCAAATGGTCATCGAAAGGTCAGATTTCTTCGCGTTGCTGTAAAATATTATTGGAATGAGCCATACTTGTTCAAGGTGCCGACAATATTATTCATCGCTACGTTTTTAAGAAGAAATACTCCCTAACCTGAAGCATTGCCATGATGCTTCTTATGGAGGTCATTTTAGTGGTGTTAGGACTGCTGCAAAAGTCCTTCAGTTAGGATTTTATTGGCCAACATTATTTCGAGACACCCACAATTTTGTTTAACAATGCGATAAATGTTAGCGCACTAGTTGCATATCTCAATGCAACGAAATGCTACAATAGCCTATCATGGAAGTTGAGCTTTTCGATGACAAGGGTATGGATTTCATAAGACCATTCGGCAATTCTTTTGGAAATATTTATATTCTGGTCGCTATCGATTATGTTTCAAAGTGGGTCGAAGCAGTAGCTATTCCTAAAGATGATGCTTGGACAGAGTTGAAATTCTTTCACACATACATGCTCACTCGATTAGGCACACCTAGAGAATTAATTAGTGATCAAGCCACTCACTTCCATTGTAATCAAGTTGCGATAGCATTAAAATGTTATGGTGTTAAACATCGAAAGGCGGTTAGATATCATCTGCAAACCAATGGCTAAACTGAAGTATCCAATCGATAAATCAAAAATATTCTTGAAAAGGTGGTTAATCCATCTAGGCACGATTGGTCTTCATGGCTCAATGATGCATTGTGGGTGCTTCGTACAACATACAAAACACCATTAGGAATGTTGTTGTATCAGCTGGTTTTTGGTAAATCATGTCACTTGCCTATGGAACTTGAACATAAAGCCATGTGGGCAATTAAACAAGTGAATATGGATTACAATACTGCTGGACAAAAGAGATTATTGGACATTTTGGAACTAGAGGAAATTCAATGCAATGCCTACGAGAATGTTGTAATATACAAAGAAAAAAACAAAGCGATTGCATGACAACATTATCTTGCGGGGACAATTTTCTACAGGTCAGTTAGTTCTTTTATTTAATTCACGTTTAAAACTATATCCTGGTAAATTGCGTTCTAGATGGTCAGGGCCATTCGAAGTTGTTGAAGCATTTCCTCATGGTGGTGTGACAATTAAAGATTTAAATGATGGGCACCAATTCAAGGTAAATGGATAACGATTGAAGCACTATCTCAGTCCAAACAACCATGAGTAAAACGAGACCAATAACCTGGTTACATTTCCTTAACATGTCATTACATTTATTCCATTTACTTTTTGTATTTTATTTTATTTCAACTCTCTGATTTATTTCTTTGCAGGAATAAAAGTTATCCTTTTTGTTGACGCACATAAACACAACTATTCGATGCATTTTAATTGCTGACGCACCACTGCGAAGCGTTTCAGGAAAGAATCACGTCGATTGATTCATTCTGCTCCCCAACCATTGGATCAATTTAGGAAAAGGACAATCCGTGTCATTGCATTTATTAGATGCAGATAGAGTGTCCTATCACTGCAATGGAAATCATTACGCCTTTTCATCTTCATCCTCTATAAAATACCCCATTGTGTCGACGATGTTCTGCACAACCACATCAATCATTATTGCTGCAAACCTTTCCTTTCTTCAATCTTCAAATTTCCTGCTATTTTTAATCTCTTTCTCTTATACAGCCATGGTTAGAACTAGAGGAGAAAAGACCCCTTCTAAATCAGTCACTGAATCATCTGCGGTAGTGGTTCGTAACGCCGAGCAACCACCACCCAAAGAGCCAGTACTGTTTCTTACCAAAGCTGCTAAAGACCGTTTCCATGACACTATGTTGAAGCGTAACTACCACCCAGAGCAAGGATTCCAGCTGTCTCTAGTAGTCACACTAGGAAAACAAGTCAACAGAACCATTTCGCACCTAGGTTGGGAAAAATTTTGTGATCATCCTAAAGGATATTCCCCTTCTCTCATCTGTGAATTGTATGCCAATTTAGTTGATAAGAAACAAGAATTCATCTTTGTTCGAGAGAGACTGGTACTATGGGTTGCTGCCCATATAAATTCCCTATACAACATCACTGAGAGGGGATGAGCATGTCACTTTCTTGGGACAAATGATAGAGGAAGGTATTGATTCGTTAATGGATGATCTGTACATTGACGGTGTCATTTGGATAGGCAACAACCCCAAAAACTATACAATGCATCATCGTTTCCTTACAGTTGAGAGCAAAGTTTGGTTCCATTTCATCAACTACCGTCTACTGCCCTCCACTCACAGTACCAAGATGAATTTAGATAGAATGTGTCTCATACATTCAATCATCAAAGGCCATCGAATTGATGTCAGTGCAATCCTTCATCAAGAGATTACAGAGTCTGCAGTAAAGCAAACAACTATATTGGCATTCCCCTCTCTTATCATGCAGTTGTGTCTACAGAGGGGTGTTATGCCTCGTGAAGGGGAAGAGTTCTTGGAAAATAAGGGACCTATTAATGATGTCTCGGTTGAGCACATGACGAGTGGGAAAGAAACCACTGTGGTAAAAGATGTTCCTCAAAAGAAAGAGAACGAAAAGGAAAAGAAAAAAGACAAGCAACCTCATGCTCTCACAGATCCTTAACTTTGGAGGAAACTTAATGAAATTGAGTAGTTGGCTGACCGAATGAGTATCCAGAATATCAAACTTGTCATCGTAGTTGAGGACATGGAGCACTCACAGAACTTATTCTATGCCTACACCAGGGCATGGAATATTGCAATCGTCAACAAACTACGTAGCATGAGCAAGCAGCCCTTGCCAGAATTCTCAATGTTTCTCCTCATCATCAGGGAGGCAACACCATCAATCAAGAAAGTCGCTTCAGAGGGGAAGGATCACTCTGTCGAGTCTCCGCATATGGTCCAAATTTCTGATGATGAGGACCAGGATGTGAATTCAAGGGATGTTGAGGAATGTTTCTGCAATATTGCTAGCCTCTTTGAAGATGAATTTTCTAACAATTTAAGGGTAAATATGGAGGAGAAGGAAGCTGCTATTGCAGAGGGGCATATGACCATGGAATCTATGGGTATCGAGGAGGAGAAGTAAGAAGAAAAAGAAGATGAAAGAGAAGAAGAGAAGAAGAGAAAGAGGAAGTTCCTATCGCGACAAATTTACCTAACAATGTGGGTGCAACTACTGAAGCCCTGGCACTATCTGTTGCGAGTCAGGGTGAGGCTGTGGCATTTAGTAATAAGGATTTTAATCCTCTAGCTAGTGCCTTATGTGGCACCTTCTACTGAAATTCATCCTTCTGATGTCACAGTTGATGAAGCCAGCACACAACCGAACCTGGAGGAACAATCCATCACCCCGATTGAACCAATAAAAAATAAACGTAAGTGTAAAGATAAAAATAAGCACAAGTAGGAGCGTCCCAAGAAGAAGAAAAAGACCAAGGTAGCCACATCTTCGGCTGCAACATACCGAGTTAGTCTATACTTTTCAGTACTTAGTTTAGTTTCATGCATATTATGTAGTTGTCATCACATTTTTATTGTCACTACATTTTGTTAACGCATTTGCATTGTAGTTGCATTTCCATATATATTTGTATATTATTGTCAATGCATTAGGGATAATGTAGACTCTAAGTTTGGAGGGAAATGTGTGTGGAAAGGAAATGCAATTGCATCCACATTTTTAAGCTATTATTTGCCCTTCAGTTTAATGAAAGTATGCAAAGTTATGGAAAATGCGACTACAAATTTATTTTTTCATTTGATGCTTAATTCTTGAAGTATTTAAGATGCTAATACGTGAATTGGATGAATGTGATTGAATGTTGTGTCCTTCTATTTTTGGATGAATAGTCGAATTTACATTAGTAATAAATGAGTAGGATCATTATTTGAATCTTGGAATAACTTGCCATCTGCAGCTTTGTATATAATTATAATTACTAACAAAAGACACTCTAATGTGGGTGCATTGTGACTTATCAAGGGGGAACACTCCAATGCAAGATGTTTGAAAAAATATCTAGCTAAAGGCTGTCACTATAATAGTGTGTGTTGGTGCAATTACATACTTCCTGGAGGTTTGTTGCACCCCATCATTACTACTTAGGAACAAGGGTATAGTAATGCAATGACATCTCTTAGTTGCATAAAAGAAAAGAGAAAGAAAGAAAATCTGATAAAATATATATAATATAATAAATATTGTATTGGTTAAGAGGATTCAAGATTTAAAGCATGATGCTAGCATTAGTGAAGTTGCAGTTTTAATTATTCATACCTATAAATTGTTGGTGCAATTTTCTTTCATATGAACATAACTTATACACTAGGATCTCAAAGAATTCAAGTTGCTAGAATGATTATTGCTTTGACAAGAATTTTGCTATGACTTTACTAGCTTTTGTTTACTTGAGGACAAGTAAAAACTCAAGTTTGGGGTGTGATTGCATTAGAAAAGACCATTAAATTCTACCTATTTAGAGTATAATTTGTTCCCTTTGTATTATGTTTAGCACGCATTTTTAGTATTTTATATTTAGTAATTGCATTTTCTAAGTTAGTCATGTTTGGTTTAAATTTCTTCTATTTTATCTTACTTATGCTACTAATGTTGTTACATTTAGTGTCAGTTTTGCGTCTTGAGATGTCAGTGCAGGGATCTATCTTAGAAGATCAAAGTAGGAAAGTGTTCAAAGCTGTCGCTACAAGTTTGATCCAAAATTGCGCCCAAACATGTCTCCGCATAAGTACTTGCAGATTACATCAGGGATTTTTCTGTGTGAACATATTCAGAAGTACCAGTGCATGAAGATGTCAAAGTTGTCACAACAAATTAAAGTATAAATTTGCGTCTAGAAATGTCGCGACAACCTACAACTGCTTCTGCATACACCAGATCTGCATGAGTGTATAGCTAGATTAACTAACTTGTACAGCTGCAAGGAAGTTAGATTTGAGAAAAAAAGGACACCTGTACTGGGCAGTGAAGATAAATACTAAGGAGAGGGACTAGAGAAAGGGAATCTTCAAGCTCGTGACAAATTAATTCCATTTGGATTTTTCTTAAGCTTGCTTCCATGGCAGCTTAAAATTCCTGGAGGGTGAACTGATGCGACAAGAAGGCAGCATCTACTCCTCACGAGGAGTGTTCTAAGTGCGATGCAAGAGGATCATTTATGGAAGAGTTCTAGCAGGCTAGGAATAGAATGCTTAAACTTGTTCTTTAATTCCTCTTAAACGCTGATAAATTCTGATGGACTTAATTGTGTATGGAAATACCTGTTAATTTTAGATCTATTTTGATTTATGCTCAATTCTTCTTATCTATATATCTTTGGATTTAATTGCTTAATCACAAAAGTGTTATTATAGCTGTTGAAACTGGAAAGTGCAGTGACAGGTTAAATTAACAAGCAAGACAACGGAAGTTGCTTGAGGCACGAAGGAATTCTGGCCACTTGTTCTTGAATGCAAAGCATTGCCACCAGTAGAAGGTGTGGTTAATGTGAGTGTTTGGGTTTTTGATAAGAAGAGAGTTTGAAAGGAGTGAGATCTCATTAATTTTAATTGCGTTGACAATTTATCAATCATTTACCTTGTAGTGACATTTAGTGGTTGCCAACTTAAAAAGTCAGGGATCCCCCCAATCCTTTATCATTGTTTTACATTTTTTATTTTCTTAAATTGCATTGACAAAATACCTTCGCCCCTTCATTACATTGTCTTATTCAATAGCTCTGACATATTATATCATAGTATTACAATATTTGCTCTGACAGTTTTAATTCTTTTATTTGCAGTCTTTGATTTAATTGCGCTGATATTATTTCTGATAGTTCTTCTTATTCTGACGTCTTTTGCATCAAAAAATTTAAGCATAGACAGTCATCTCTATGGGATCGATATCTGATAGCTTTACACCAATCAACTATACTTACATCGACAAGTGTTCGCTTGCAAAATTGCTATGACGTTCATAGCGCGATCAAGTTTTGGCGCCATTGCCGAAGATGGCATTTGTTTGATGTTTATTTTTGTAGTTTCAATTATTCTTTATTTCTTGACCTTTATTTTTTACTAATCTGCTTTATTTTTGGTTAATTCTATTCAATTCTCTTTTAGGTATTGCATGACCACTAGGAGAAATCCTGATAATATTGTTGGCTTAGATCCGAAAATTGAAAGAACCATTCGAAGGAGAAGACAAGAACTAAGAAATATGGCTTTACCTGGAAATAGTGCCATACCACAGTTGCCTCCACAAAATCTTGTTCCTCCAATACAACCACAAAATGTAAATAATCCACAGCTGCCACAAGAAGAAGAAATACAGAACAAAACAATCAAAGACTTTGTTGTTCCTGTGTTAGATGACTTGTAACCAGGGGTTGTTAGACCAGCTATCCAAGCTGGAAATTTTGAATTAAAATCGGTTATGTTTCAGATGTTAAATCTGAATGGGCAATATGCTGGTTACCTCATGAGGATGCGAGAGAGCATCTTAAATCTTTTCTTCTAATCTGTGCTTCTTTTAGTCAGCATGGTATTCCTAATGACGCCTTGAATATGCAGCTATTTCCTTATTCATTATAAGGAAGGGCTTGTACCTAGTTTCTTGGATTACCTGCTAGATCTAGTACATCATGGAATGCACTTGCAACCTAATTTATTTTGCAGTTTAATCTACCAACGATGAACGCTCGATTGCGAAATGATATTACTGCTTACCATTAGCTAGATGAAGAGAACCTACATACTACAAGCGAGCGTTACAAAACTTTGCTTCGACGTTGTCCCATGCATGGAATCCAACAAGAAACACAAATAGAAATTTTTTACAATGGATTAAATGCACAGACAAGAAATCTTGTCGATGCATCCAGAAATGGTCCATTGTCGGATTGCACTTACGATGAAGTTTGGGTGAATTTTGGAGAGAATCGCACAAAATGATTATCAATAACCAATTTCTCGAGCTGCTCAAGTAAAAACGAATCCTGGAGTTATTGAGTTAGATGTCATATCAGCTTTAAGTGCACAGGTATCTTCGTTGGCTAACATGATCAAAAACATGAAAGGGACGAGTGATGTTTCCCCTATTCAAGTAGCCCAAAAGATGGATGTATTGGTATTTAGTTGTGAAATTTGCAGCGATAATCATAGCTATGAAAATTGTCCACAGCATGTCGAAAATGCATTTTATGTCAATAACATTAGAGGAAACTCGTATGTAACTCTTACAATAGTTCAACTAGGACTCAACAACCTTGGGAGAATCAAAGTGCATCCACATCTCGATATTGAAATTCCTCAAGTCAAGGAAATTTTTGACAAGGGAGTAACAATCAACAGCAGCAGAATTACAACCATAATCCTCAAGTGCATATGCATCACGATCAAATGCAGTCATATGTTCATATGCAGCCACAGTAGACTGCAATGCCAAATATAAACATGCAAGGACAACATCAACAACAGCAACAACAGTATTCTCAACCAAGATCTGATCCATAAGCTACCCTTGAAGCTTTGATGTGTGACCATATTGCAAGAATTGAAGCTATTGTGTAAGGAAATTATTCTTCCATCCGAGCGTTGGAAGCACAATTAGGATAGCTGGCTTCTAATATGAACACGAGACCACTAGGTGCTTTACCCAATGATATTAAAAATCAAAATAAAAAGGGGAAGGAGCATTGCAAAGCTATTACTCTTCAGAGTTGAAAGCAAACTGTTGAACAAAGTAGCAACTCTAATACAGCACCTGTCGACACAAATGAAACTAAACAGAAAGAATAAGTTGTATCTGAAGAAGAAGTAGTAGAGATAAATGAGGAGCAACCAGTAATTACACCCAAGCCAATCATTCGACCTTCAAAATTATCGATGCAACCGCCAATGTCAACGCAGTCGGTTGTGTCACAACATCCTAATGTCTCCATACCTTTGTCATTTCCACAACGATTTAAGGAGAAAGAACATGATAGAGAATATAAAAAATTTTTGGCCATCTTGAAACAATTACATGTTAATATACCTCTCGTTGATGCTTTTGTGCAAATTCCTAGTTATGAGAAATTTACGATGGAGCTTTTGTCAAAGAAAAAGAAGTTGACCGACATCGAGACAATTGCGCTCATGGAAGGTTGTAGTGTTGTACTGACAAATAAATTGCGACTTAAAATGAAAGTTCCTGGCAGTTTTACAGTTTTATGCTCCAATGGAAATCATTATGTAGGCAAAGCTCTTTGCGATCTAGGAGCAACCATCAACCTTATGCCCTTGTCACTATTCAGAAAATTGGGAATTGGTTACATGAAGCCCACTGCGGTGACATTGCAACTAGCAGCTAGATCTTTAGCGTAACCTGAAGGACATTAAAGATATTCTGGTCCAAGTAGACAAATTTTTGTTCCCAGCAGATTTCATCATACTGGATTACGAAGCTGATAAGGAGGTACCCATAATTTTGGGACGCCCATTTCTTGCTACGGGTCACACTCTTATAGATGTTTTCAAAGGTGAGTTAATCATGTAACGTAATGATGAACACGTTACCTTTAGTGTCTTCGAAGCAACTCACTGCAGGAGTAAAGAGTAATGTCACAATATTGATGTCCTGGAAGAATTAATTACGAAAGAATTTAATGAGCGTAGTTCAGTAGCGCAAGAAGAATTTGCAGTGACATCTGAAGACAATTTACTATCTGATTATGACCACAAGGTTGAGGCAAATATTTGTGAGCTTAGACATTGTTGGCAAATGGAATCCTTGGA
Source organism: Gossypioides kirkii (assembly GCA_005610355.1). Lineage (NCBI taxonomy): Eukaryota > Viridiplantae > Streptophyta > Magnoliopsida > Malvales > Malvaceae > Gossypioides > Gossypioides kirkii. The sequence continues at coordinate 25,193,567 of CP032245.1, forward strand.
TCTGACCAATAGGATAATCGGTGTTTTCAAGCCATCGGTTGAAGAAGCTCTCTAACTTTGGAGTTGAAACCACTGCCAACACTTTAAATATGTTTTCCTTGGTGAAAACGATACCATGCCAGTAATTGTCTCCACAAATCTCAACACAAGCCAAGAGGAGAAATCAATCGAAATATTAAAGCAACACAAGAGTGCCATCGCCTGGAGCATTGCGGATATCTGAGGCATTAGTCCCTCTTTCTACATGCACAAGATCAAGCTGGAAGATGAGGGAAAGCAGTCCATTGAACAACAACATAGATTAAATGAGAAAATGAAGGAAGTTGTGAAAAAAGAGATCATAAAATGGTTGGATGCAGGCATTATTTACCCAATATTTTACAGTACGTGGGTAAGCTCAGTTCAATGCGTTCTAAAAAATAGCGGTATTACAGTGGTAAGCAATGACAAAAATGAATTGATTCCTACTCGCATTGCTACCGACTGGCGAGTGTGCATGGACTATCGCCGTTTGAATGCTACAACAAAAAAAGATCATTTCCCACTTCCATTCATTGAACAGATCCTGTATAGGCTAACTGATAATGCCTATTACTGTTTTCTTGATGAATATTCTGGCTACAACAAAATTGTAATTACACCGGAGGACCAAGCAAAAATAGCTTTTACTTGTCCGTTCAGTACCTTTTCTTTTCGTCGAATGCCATTTGGCTTATGCAATGCACTGGCCACATTTCAAAGGTGCATAATGGAAATCTTTTTCGATATGATTGAGGGTTCGTTGGAGGTATTTATGTATCACTTCTCTGTTTATGGTCACGCTTTTGATAAATGCGCTGACAATTTAACTAAAGTTTTGAAGCAATGCGAGGACACTAATGTGGTGCTAAATTAGGTAAAATGCCACTTCATGAAAACTGAAGGCATTATCCTTGAGCATCGTATCTCTTGTCAGAGCGTAGAAGTTGTTAAGGCCAAGGTAGAGATTATTGAGAAGTTGCCCCCACCTACCAATTTTAAGGGAATAAGGAGTTTTCCTGGCCACGCAAGATTCTATCGACGATTCACCCGTGATTTCTCCAAAATTGTAAAACCTCTTTGCTCCCTGTTGGAGAAAAATAAAAAGTTTTTGTTCGATGCTGCCCATTTGTAAAAATTAAGCAGCAATTAGTGCAAGCACTAATTGTCGTCGTACCGAACTGGTCACAACCGTTCGCAGTTATGTGTGATGTGAGGGACTATGCTGTAGGTGTAGTGCTTGGGCAACACAAATACAAGGTATTTCATACAATTTATTATGCTAGCAAAACTCTTACTGAAGCGCAGGTTAATTATACAACCATAGAAAAAGAATTGTTGGCAGCAGTTTTTGCATTCGAAAAGTTTCATTCGTATCTTATCAATACAAAAGTTATAGTTTATACTGATTATTCTGCATTGAGATACCTCTTTGCCAAAAAAGATGCTAAACCAAGGCTGATTAGATGGATCATGTTAGTACAAGAATTTGATGTTGAAATTAAGGATCGAAAAGGATTGAAAAATCAGGTAGCAGACCATTTATCTAGTTTGGGATTTGGGAGTGAAGATGGAAATATGTCATAAATTGTTAACGCATTCCCAGAGGAGAAGCTATTTTCTATCAATGCATCCCATGGTATGCAGATATTATCAATTATTTGGTTTATGGAAAACTACCATTGAGTGCAAATGGTCACTGAAAGGTTATATTTCTTCGCGATGCTGCAAAATACTATTGGAATGAGCCATACTTGTTCAGGTATGCGTCGAAATATTATTCGTCGCTGTGTTCCTAAAGAAGAAATGCTTCCTATTCTGAAGCATTGCCATGATGCTCCTTATGGAGGTCATTATGGTGGTGTTAAGACTGCTGCAAAAGTCCTTCAGTCAGGATTTTATTTGCTAACATTGTTTCGAGACACCCACAATTTTGTTCAACAATGCGATAAATGTCAGCGCACTAGTTGCATATCTTGACGCAATGAAATGCTACAATAGCCTATCATGGAAGTTAAGCTTTTCGATGTTTGGGGTATGAATTTCATGGGACCATTTCCCAATTCTTTTAGAAATGTTTATATTCTGGTCGCTGTCAATTATGTTTCCAAGTGGGTCGAAGCAGTAGCTGTTCCTAAAGATGATGCTCGAACAGTGTTGAAATTCTTTAACACATATATCCTCACTCGATTCGGCACACCTAGAGCATTAATTAGCGATCAAGGCACTCATTTTCACTGTAATCAAGTTATGAGAGCATTAAAATGTTGTGGTGTTAAACATCGAATGGCGACCACATATCATCCGCAAACCAATGGCCAAACTGAAGTATCCAATTGGCAAATCAAAAATATTCTCGAAAAGGTGGTTAATCCATTTAGACGCAATTTGTCTTTACAGCTCAATGATGCATTGTGAGCGCTTCGCACAACATACAAAACACCATTAGGAATGTCGCCGTATCAGCTGGTTTTTGGTAAATCATGTCACTTGCCTGTGGAACTTGAACATAAAGCCATGTGGGGAATTAAACAAGTGAATATGGATTACGATGCTGCTGGACAAACGAGATTGTTGGACATTTTGGAACTAGAGGAAATTCAACGCAATGCCTACGAGAATGCTGCAATATACAAAGAAAAAAACTAAGCGATGGCATAACAACATTATCTTGCGGCGACAATTTTCCACAACTCAGTTAGTTCTTTTATTTAATTCACGTTTAAAACTGTATTCTGGTAAATTACGTTCCAGATGGTCAAGGCCATTCGAAGTTATCGAAGCATTTCCTCATGGTGTAGTGACAATTAAAGATTTAAATGATGAGCACCAATTCAAGGTAAATGGCAAAAGATTGAAGCACTATCTCAGTCCAGACAACCATGAGCATAACGAGACCAGTAACCTAGTCACATTTCCTTAACATGTCATTACATTTATTCTATTTACTTTTTGTATTTTATTTTATTTCAACTCTCTTATCTAGTTCTTTGCAGGAATAAAAGCTATTTTTTTGTCGATACATTTTAATTGCTGACTCACCATTATGAAGCGTTTCAGGAAAGAATCACATCGGTTGATTCACACTGCTCTCCAACCTTTAGATGGATTCAAAAAAAGGACAATCCCTGTCATTGCATTTATTAGATGCAAACACAGTGTCCTCACTACTGATGTGAGCTCGTACTCGAAGGATGATTACGAGTCACGTGAATTCTTGATCGAAATTAAGAAGTATCGTTTGTAATGGCTTTGTGAAGGTCAGAAATGGAAATGATAGGCTTTGGGATGGTGGATGAAATGCATATGAAAGGGATATAGTTGGATAGGCTTGAATTCGATTTTAGGGACTCAAGAATGAACCAATATTATAGAAGAATATTCACCCGATTCCTATATTAGTACTTAAAACAAAAATAAGAAGAACCGTAACCCTCTATCTATAGAGAGATAGGAACTAATCGGTATAAGGGTGAACGCCACACTTCAAAGAAGTGATAAGTTTGAAATAATCAGATTGACGCCACAAAGGTTACTTGATAAGTCAATTTGAGTCAAATAAGAACAAGGAGTTTACAAACTCACAATAAGATTAATATTCATAAAAAGTTTTTTTTACAAAATGCTCCAAGCCTCATATTTATAGGCTTACAAATTACCAACTGAAAAGACATGAGATAACTAATCAAAATTACACTATAAATTCGTCCAATATTCCCCATGCACTATAAGTTAATGTGCTGGCTGCTTTAATGGAGTAGTTGGCCGAATTTAGAGCTTGGTTGGCTAGGAAGAAGTGTGTTTAAATTCTGCTAAAATTTCCCAAGCACTTGGATTAAATGTGAGCGGTGCATTAATGAATTTTAAGTAACCCGAACAACCACTTTCCATGTTCATATGACTAGCTTGTCAGCATTTAAGTACCTTGAGACCTTTGATGAACCCAATCAACCATGCATGAAGAGAACATTGAATTCCTTTTGTTGATCACGAAATGCCCTTTTGAGAGGTGTTTTTAGCACTTTAAATATTGGTAGGTGCATTAAAAGCTTGTGTTGGTCAGCCATTGACATCCCTACATCATATTAAACATGCTGGTTAGGACATATTAAATGGGCAGCAATATTTGACTAAAACTAACAACTAACTTAAGACATATTTAAAGACTTAACATAATTAAAACATGGATTAAAATAACTAAATGGTTAATACTTTATTTTCTAGCAATTTAATTAGATTAAAATTAAATGTGAATGTGCAGCATATTGCATGGAATGCATGACGGGTTATATGAAATGCATGGAATGTATGAAGTGTCTTCCCAAATTCGTTTAATTAAACCCATGGCAGCTTGATTAAATTTCTTGGCTTGTGCTCGTGTGATTGGTCCTCTAGGTAGTTCGATTGAATCGTGCGAGACTCGCCCATCCTCCATGCTCACAATGCGAGTGTTCGCAGCATCAGTGTTCACGTTATGAGTGTCCGCAACATGAGTGATCGCAACACCAGTGCTCGCATCTTTAAAGCTCGCAAGGTTTGTGCTCACATTATTACTGTTCGCACTACTCGTGCTCGCATCATCCCCTCCATCTTCAAAGTGATTTGTCCTCAAATCGTCGCCTACATCATAAGGGAATAAATCAGCAACATTAAAGCCTAGACTAACAGAATACTCACCTGGAAGTTCCAATTTGTATGAATTTTCATTAATTCTTTCCAGCACTTGAAAAGGGCCATCGCCTGTGGTAACAACTTATATATTCTTTGAGCTGGAAACCTCTCTTTTCGCATTTGAAGCCATACCTAATCCCTGGGTTCAAAGATTACTCGTTTGCGTCCTTTGTTGGCTTTACCTGCATACTGCTTGGTCCTCTCCTTAATGTTTTCCCTCACTTTTTGGTGTAGATTTTTCATAAAATCAGCCTTCTTTTTGCCATCTACATGCACAAGTTGTTAGAAGGTAAGGGAATTAAATCTAAAGGAGTTAAAGGATTAAAATCGTATACAACTTCAAATGGTGAATGCTTGGTGGCCGACTGTACAGAACGGTTGTAAGCAAACTTGATCTACGGCAAGCATTCTTCCCATGTTTTCAAGTTCTTCCTAATGATCGCTCTTAACAAGTAGAGACCACTCGATTCTCAACTTCTGTTTGGCCATCAGTTTGTAGGTGGCATGTCGTAGAGAACAACTTAGTACCAAGTTTGCTCCATAAGGTCCTCAAAACATGGCTAAGAAATTTAACATTGCGATCTGACTCAATTGTTCTTGGTACTCCTTGCAATCGAACATCTCTAAAAAACAAATTAGCTACATTCAAAGCATCATCAGTTTTGTGGCATGGGATAAAATGAGCCATTTTAGAAAATCTATCAACTACCACAAAAACAGAGTCTTTTCCATTTTTAGTTCTAGGAAGGCCTAATACAAAGTCCATAAAAATGTCTATCCAAGGTGCTTCAGGAATGGGCAGTGACGTGTACAGACCATGGGGTTTAATGCACGATTTTTCCTTCTTACAAGTAATGCATCAATTACAAACCCTCTCCACATCTCGTGTCATCTTAGGCCAAAAGAAATGTTCATGTAGCATAGCTAACATTTTGGCCACTCCAAAATGTCCCATAAGACCTCTACCATGTGCCTCTTTTACAAGCACATCTCGAATGGACCCTTGAGGAATACATAACTTACCTTCCTTAAAAAGGTAGCCATCATGCTTATAGTATCTTTCAAAAGGCCTCTTTTGACATGCTTTATAAACTTCACAAAAATCAAAATCATTTTGATATAGCTGTTTAAGATATGCAAAACCAAGTAACTTAGAATCTAAGCTATTAAGTAATGTGTACCTTCATGTCAGTGCATCGCAACAACATTCTCTTTACCTTTCTTATACTTGATCCACTATTCCTCATGCACTTTAAGTTAATGTGGTGGTTGCTTTAATGGAGTAGTTGGCTGAATTTAGTGCTTGGTTGGCTATGAAGAAGTGTGTTTAAATTCTGTTGAAATTTCACAAGCCCTTCGATTAAATGTAGGACTCGAACAGCCTCTTTCCATGTTCCCATGATCAACCTTTGAGCATTTAAGTACCTTGAGACCTTTGATGAATCCAATTAGCCATGCATGAAGAGAACATTGAATTCCTTTGTAGATCACAAAATGCCATTTTTGAGAGGTGCTTTCAACACTTTAAATATTGGTAGGTGCATTAAAAGCTTGTGTTGGCCAGCCATTGACATCCCGACATCATATTAAACATGTTAGTTAGGACATATTAAATGGTCAGCAATATTTGACTAAAACTAATAACTAACTTAGGACATATTTAAAGACTTAACATAATTAAAACATGGATTAAAATAACTAAATGGTTAATACTTTATTTTCCAGCAATTTAATTAGAATAAAAGTAAAATTGAAAACGCGACACATTGCATGGAATGCATAACGAGTTATATGAAATACATGGAATGCATGAAGTGTCTTCCCAAATTCGTATAATTAAACCCATGGCAGCCTGATTAAATTTCTTGGCTTGTTCTCACGTGATTGGTCCTCTAGGTAGCTTGATTAAGTCGTGTGTGGCTCGCCCATCCTCCATGCTTGCAACGTGAGTGTTCGCACTGTGATTGTCCGCAACATTAGTTCTCACAACACCAGTGCTCACATCTTCCAAGATTGCAAGGTCTGTGCTTGCATTATTAGTGTTCGCACTACTCGTGCTCGCATCAACTACAATGGAAATCATCACACCTCTTCATCTTTATCCTCTATAAAACACCCTATTGTGCCGACGGTGTTCTGCACAATCACATTCACCATTATTGTTGCAAACCGTTCTTTTCTTCAATCTTCAAATTTCTGATATCTTTAATCTCTTTCTTTTATAACCATGGTTAGAACTAGAGGAGAAAAGACCCCTTCTAAATCAATCACTGAATCATCTGTTGTGGTGGTCCGTAATGCCGAGCAACTGCCACCCAAAGAGCCAGTACTATTTCTTACCAAAGCTGCCAAAGACCATTTCCATGACACTATGTTGAAGCGTAACTGCCACCGAGAGCAAGGATTACAGCTGTCTCTAGTGCTCACATTGGGAAAACAAGTCAACAAAACCATCTCGCGCCTGGGTTGGGAAAATTTTACGATCATCCTGAAAGATATTCCCCATCTCTCGTCTGCGAATTCTATGCCAATTTAGTTGATAAGGAACAGGAATTCATCTTTGTTTGAGAGGGAATGGTGCCATGGTCGCTGCCCATATAAATGCCCTGTACAACTTGACTGCGAGGCAAACAAGGAGGTTCCCATAATCTTGGGACGACTATTTGTAGCTACCGGATGCACTCTCATCAATTTTTAGAAAGGTGAATTAACCATGCGACATAATGATGAGCATGTTACCTTTAGTATTTTTGAATCTTTTCCAAACAAGGATAAAGAAGAATGTCACACTGTTGATGTGCTGGATGATTTAATTATTGAAGAATTCAATGACCAAAGCACATTATTTTCTAAAGAATTTACAGTGGCATCGGATGATAAATTTTTAGCTAACTGTGACAGAATGGCTGAAGCTAATAACATTGACTTAAGGCATGGATGGCAGATTGAATCTTTGGATTTAGCCAACAGAACGACTCTGGTTTTTAAGCTATCTATTGAAGAAGCTCCTACTGTAGAATTGAAGCCATTGCCTGCTCATTTGAAATAAGTCTTTCTTGGCGATAACAATACTATTTCTAGTTATTGTCTCTGTAACACTATGTGTAGCTCAAGAGAAAAAATTGATCCATATTCTTAAGTAGCATAAACGAGCTATTGCTTGGAGTATTTTTGACATTCGAGGCATTACTCTATCTTTTTGCATGCACAAAATCAAGTTGGAAGACGAAGGAAAGTAATCGATTGAACAACAAAGATGATTGAACGAGAAAATGAATTTGTTAAAATGGAGAATATAAAGTAGCTTGATGTGGGAATTATTTATCCTATTTCTGATAGCAATTGGGTAAGCTCAGTGCAATGCGTTCCTAAAAAGAGTGGTATCACTTTGGTTCGCAATGACAAAGATGAGCTAATTCCTACACGCGTTCCTATGGGTTGGGGAGTATGTACGGACTACCGCAAACTTAATGCAGCCACAAGGAAGGACCACTTTCCACTTCCCTTCATTGATCTGATATTAGATATGCTTGCTGGAAAAGCCTACTATTACTTCCTAGATGATTATTCTTACTACAATCAAATTTCTATTACGCCGGAGGATCAAGCGAAAACGACTTTTACCTGTCCCTTTGGCACTTTTTCTTTTTGCTGTATGTTGTTTGGTCTTTGCAATGCACCACCCACATTTCAAAGGCACATGATGACAATATTTTCAGATATGATCGAGGACTCTTTAGAGGTCTCTATAGGGATAAATTTGACCAATGTGCTGACAATCTGGATAAAGTTTTGAAGCAATGTGAAGACACACATCTGGTGCTAAATTGGGAAAAATGTTACTTCATGGCAACTGAAGGCATTATCTTAGGCCATCACATTTCCAGTCAAGGCATTGAAGTGGATAGAGTTAAGGTGAAAACTATTGAGAAGCTACCTCCACCAATAAATGTGAAGGGTATTCATAGTTTTCTTAGGCATGCGGGGTTTTATCATCGATTTATTCGAGATTTCTCCAAAACTGCAAAACCTCTATGCTCATTGTTGGAATAGAATAAAAATTCCTGTTTGACATTGCATGTTTGGATTCCTTCAGTCAAATAGAGAAGCAGCTTGTTAATGCACCCATTGTCGTGGCACCTGATGGTATTACAAATGACATAATTTCTCCCTAATTTAGTGTTTTAATTATCTCTTTTGTATCTCATTTAGCAGCATCATAAGCATTTTAAACTCAGTTTTCATATTTTCTAATACATTGCTAGTTAGTTTAAATTCTTGTTATTTTTATCTATTTTCGTACTAATGTCGACGCAAGCAGCTGGTATATTGCATCTTAAGATTGTTAGGCAGGAGCTCAGTTCAGAAGATCAACATTGACAGAATGCAGCCACAAGACCAGCTTGGAATTGCGACCAGTGATGTCGACGCATTGAATTTGAAACTCAAATGAGTAAACTCAAGCTGAATTTACATTTGGAAGCACCAACGCAGGAATATCACAAGTGTCGCCGTAATTACGATCTGAAATTACACATTGCAGTGCAGCGACATCCTGCAAATCTCTGAAGAGAACATTCAATTTGCGTGAGTGCACAGTTGACTCTAACTAACTTTGATAGCTGGAAAATCTAGATCTGAATCTGGGATTGAAGGCTGAATCCTGCAACATTTTGAAGGCTATAAATAGAAGAACAAAGAATGAAGAAATCATCAAGAATTAAGGGATTGAATTCTACAAATTCTATGTGATTCTGATATTCGAGCTGGAAATTGGGAAGCTGATGAAGCAAGTCTGCAGCCACTTCTGACAAGAGCTGCTTGATGCAAGGCAAGAGGAACGATTAGGGAGCAGTTCTAGTAGTCTGGAGATAGTAAGGTTCAATTGTACTCTTTAATTCTTCTTAAATGACGATGGATTTTGATAACATTAAATGAATACGAGAGTGTCTTTTTATGCTGCTTATTTGTTTATTCTTGGATCTAACCGCTTTAAGCACGAGAGTGAAATTACAGTTTGCCAACATTGAGAGATGTAGTGACAAGTTGGATTAACAAGTAAGTTAGGTGAGAACTGCTTAGGATTGGAATCCAATTAACTTGTTCTTGAATGCACAACATTTCTCACACCGAGAGGTGGAGTGATTATAGGTATTTAAGTCTAGATTAAACAAAGAGCTGTTATTGGTAAGAATTCAAGAGAGCTTTATTGCTGCAATAATCCATTTATATTTTACATTGTCGATGTATCTAGCGTTACAACTTAGCTGAATCAGTGGACTATTTCTATCCTTTACACTTGATCACTTTTACATTCATGCATTTAAATATTCAGCACTCAACACTCAACACTCAACATATTTGATTTACTTTCAGTACATTGACATTTAACTCTGATTGCATTAACATTATTAACTATTTTAGTATACAGATCTGATATTATTACACTGACATCCTTACTCACATTCTACTTAATTTCAGTATTAATTGTACCGACATTTAAACATCAATAACCCATTTCCTCGTGGGATCGACATCTGATAGAATTGTCTATCAACTATACTTGCATTGACGTGTGTACGCTTGCACAATCGTTGTGACGTTTCAAATTTTGATCAAGTTTTGGCGCCGTTACCAAGGAAATTAGCATTTGTTGATGTTTACTTTTATAGCTGGAATTAATTCTACTTACTTAACTTTTAATCTCTAGTAATCTATTTATATTTCTCTAATTTTTTTCTTTTTTAAATTTTTAATTGTTGTATGTCCATAAGGAGAAATCCTAAGTACATTGTTAGCTTTGATCCGGAGCTTGAAAGGACACTTAGGAGTAGGCAAGAACAAAGAAAAATGGCTGGTAACAGCAACAACAATAATTTAGCACCATTACTGCCACAAGATGGAGTTCCTCCAGTACTTCCAGAAATTGTTAATGATATACCACCACCATGTCCACAAGAAGAACAAATGCAAAATTGGACAATAAGAGATTTTGTTGTGCCTATACTTGATGATCTACAACCAGGGGTTGTGAGACCAACTATCCAAGCTGAAAATTTCAAGCTGAAACTAGTGATGTTTCAAATGTTAAATTCAAATGGGCAATATTCTAGTTTTCCACATGAAGATGCAAGAGAACACTTAAAATCATTTTTGCTTATTTGTGCATCCTATAGTCAACATGGTGTCCCTGATGATGCCTTAAAAATGCAATTATTTCCTTATTCGTTGTAGGGTAAAGCAAGAACATGGTTCTCGGGATTACCAGTAGGATTAATTACATCATGGAATGCATTAGCAACGTAGTTTGTTTTGCGTTTCAATCTGCCGACAATGAATGTAAGGTTGCGCAATGATATTACTGCATATCATCAGTTTGATGATGAGAATTTATATAAAACATGGGAGCATTATAAAACATTGCTTCGACGGTGCCAAATGCATAGAATTCAGCACGAGACCCAAATAGAAATTTTCTACAATGGTTTGAATGCTCAGACAAGGAACCTAGCCGACGCATCGGCTAATGGTCCTTTGTTGGATTGCACATATAATGAAGCTGTAAGAATTCTAGAGAGGATTGCTTAGAATGATTATCAATATCCGATCTCTCGTTCTGCACAGGTAAAAACTAGCCCTGGAATTCTTAAGTTCTATTTCTGCTTTGTCAATGCAGGTATCCTCATTGGCCAATATCATAAAGAATATGAAGGGAACAAATGAAGTTGTTCCTATTCAAGTGGCCCAGCAATTGGATGTGTTGATATTCTCTTGTGAAATTTGCAATGACAATCATAGCTATGATGACTGCCCACAACATGCAGAAAACGCGTTCTATGTCAACAACATCTGTGGAAGTTCATTTGGTAACTCATATAACAACTGATCTCAACAACCTTGGGGGAATCAAAATGCTTCCACATTCAAATATGGAAATTCCTCAAATTAAGGGGGTTATAGACAAGGGAGATATAATAGCAATCCACAACAAAATTATAATCAAAATTCACATATAAATTCTCGATCTGAGCAAATGCAGTCACATAGTCAGATGTAACCACAATCGTGAGTACAGCCATAATAGTCTGTGCCGCCACATATGCAAGGACAACATCATCAACATCAACAGTAGCAATTCTCTCAACCTAAGTTAGATCCTATGGCTGCTCTTGAGGTGATAATGCTCGAGCATATCACATGAACTGAAGCAATAGTGCAAGGCAACTCTTCTTCCATTAGAACATTGGAAGCCCAGCTAGGGCAGTTGGCTTCTAATCTCAGCACAAGACCAGCAGGCACTCTGCCTAGTGACACTGAGAATCCTATACAAAGGGGGAAGGAGTATTACAAAGCAATCATGCTGAGAAGTGGCAAGAAGACGACTGAACCAAGCAGTTATAATCAAGACCATGTCGATGCATCTGAACCATAACAACAGGAAGAGGATGAAGTTAAAGGAAGTCAAGCAAAAGCAAAAGAAGAGGAACCAACTATAGTACTATCGACACCTGCAGTTTGCCCAACTAAGTTATTAATGCAATTACCAATGTCGACACCACCGAGTTTTTCACAATAACCCAATGTTACAATACCTTTTCCATTTCCGTAAAGATTTAAAGAGAAAGTCCATGGTAAAGAATATCAAAGGTTTGTTTTTACTTTGAAACAATTGCATATTAACATACCTCTTGTAAATGCTCTTGTGCAGATACCCATCTATGAGAAATTTATGAAAGAGTTACTTTCAAAGAAAAAGAAATTGTTCAAAATAGAGACAATTGCGCTTACAGAGGGGTGCAGTGCTGTGCTTACTAAAAAGTTGCCAACCAAGATGAAAGATCCTTGCAGCTTCACAATCCCATGCTCCATTAGGAATTATCATTTAGGTAAGGCTTTATGTGATTTGGGAGCAAGTATTAATCTTATGCCTCTGTATACTTTTAAGAAATTAGGAATAGGTTCGATGAAACCCACTACGGTGACATTGCAACTTGCGGATAGATCCTTAGTACAATCGAAAGGCCAAATCAAAGACATCTCTGTCCAAGTTGATAAGTTCGTATTCCTCGCTAATTTCATTATCCTAGACTGCGAAGTAGATAAGGAGGTGCCCATTATTTTGAGGCGACCATTTATAGCAACGGGACGCACACTTATCGATGTATTCAAAGGAGAACTTATCATGCGTCATAACGATGGGCATGTGATCTTCAATGTGTTTGAGGCATCTTCGTTTAGAACTAAAGAGCAATGTCACCATATCGACGTGCTGAATGAAATCATTTCGGAAGAATTCAATGCAAGGAGTTTAGCAGCGTCAAATGAAGATGCATCGACATCGACCGATGAAATCCTAGCTAAATGTAGCGACAAAGAGGAGGTTAATAATTATGACCTGAGATAGAATTGGCAATTGGAGTCTTTAGATTTGTCTAACAAGACAATCCCGATGTTTAAACCATCTATCGAGAAAGCTCCTACTTTGGAGTTAAAGCCATTGTCAACACATCTGAAGTATGTCTTTCTTGGTGACAATGAGACATTACCTGTTATTGTCAATGCATCTCTCGATGCAACGCAAGAAGATAAGCTCATTGCCATTTTAAAAGAACATAAAAGAGCCATAGCTTGGAGCATTGCTGATATCAAAGGCATCAGTCCCTCTTTTTGCATGCATAAGATCATGCTAGAAGATGAAAAGATGCAATCAATTGAGCAGCAATGAAGACTTAATGAAAAAATGAAAGCAGTAGTGAAGAAGGAAATTATCAAATGGTTAGATGCAGGCATTATATACCCTATTTTCGATAGTGATTGGGTGAGCTTCGTCCAATATGTTCCTAAAAAGAGTGGTTTCACAGTTGTGACCAATGATAAGAACGAGTTAATCCCTAATCGTATTGCAACTGGCTGACGAGTATGCATGGATTATTGTCGACTAAATGCGGCCACAAAGAAGGACCATTTTTCACTACCTTTCATTGACTAGATGCTAGATAGGTTAGCTGGTAAAACCTATTATTTTTTCTTAGACGGCTACTCTGGATACAACCAAATTGCTATTGCGCCGAAGGATCAAGCAAAAATAACATTCACATACCCTTTTGGAACATTTGCTTTTCGATGTATGCCATTTGGGTTGTGCAATGCGCCAGCAACATTCTAGAGATGTATGATGGTAATTTTTCGGAGATGATCGAGGATTCATTAAAGGTATTCATGGATGATTTCTCTGCCTATGGACAAAATTTCGACCAATGCGTTGACAATCTGGCGAGAGTATTGAAGAGGTACGAGGACACAAATATAGTTCTGAATTAGGAGAAATACCACTTCATGGCAACTGAAGGCATTGTCCTTAGGCATCGGATATCTTGTCAAGGCATTGAGGTTGATAAAGCAAAGGTAGAAATCATCGAGAAACTACCACCATGCACCAATTTCAAAGTGATAAGAAGCTTTCTTGGACACGCTGGCTTTTATAGAAGATTCATTCGAGATTTCTCCAAGATAGCTAAACCATTATGCTCATTGCTGGACCAAAATAAAAAGTTTGTATTTGATGACAACTGTTTGGACGCATTCACAACAATAAAGCAGCAGCTGGTACAAGCACCAATTATTGTTGCACCAGACTAGATGCAACTGTTTGAACTAATGTGTGATACAAGCAACTTTGTTGTGGGAGCTGTACTTGGCCAACAAAAAGAGAAGGTATTTCATTCTCATTATTATGCTAGTAAAACTCTAACTGAAGCGTAGGTTAACTACACTACCACTGAGAAGGAGTTGCTAGCAATAGTCTTCGCATTCGACAAGTTTCGTTCATATCTTGTCGGTGCAAAGACTACAGTTTACACGAGCCACTCAGCATTAAAATACCTTTTCAACAAAAAGGATGCCAAGCCTAGACTGATATGATGGATCCTATTCCTTCAAGAATTTGATATTGAAATTAGGATAGGAAAGGATATGAGAATCAAGTAGCTGACTTGTCTTGACTGGAAGTCGGAAGTGAAGATGGATAGACGTCCCACATTATCGAAGCATTTCCAGATGAGCAATTATTTTTTGTCGATACATCGCCTTAGTACGCTGATGTTGTCAATTACCTAGTGTGTGGGAAGCTACCAATGAGTATTACTGGTCACAAGAAGATCAGGTTCATACGCGATTCTGTAAAATATCATTGGAACGAGCCATACCTATTCAGGATATGCGTTGACAACATCATTCATCGTTGTGTACCTGAAGAAGAAATGAATTCAATCCTGCGACATTGTCGAATGCTCCTTATGGTGGTCATTTTGGTGGATCAAGGACTGCTACTAAATTCCTATAGTCAGGATTTTAATGGCCCATATTGTTTTGAGACGCCTACAGCTTCGCACAATAATGTGATTGTTGTCAACGCATTGGTTCAATATCTCGGCGCAATGAAATGCTCCAACAATCGATTATGGAAGTAGAGCTTTTTAAAGTTTGGGGTATAGATTTTATGGGACCATTTCCAAGCTATTTTGGAAATGTGTATATCTTAGTGGCTGTTAACTATGTCTCGAAGTGGATCGAGGCAATTACGGTGCCAAAAGATGACGCTCAGAGGGTGTTGAAGTTCTTTCATACATATATTCTCATAAGATTTGGAACATCGAGAGCATTGATAAGTAACCAAGGGACTCATTTCCATAACAATCAAGTGGCGACTGCTTTAAAAAGATAGGATGTGAAGCATCGTATGGCTACCACGTATCACCCACAAACCAATGGTCAAGCCAAAGTATCCAATCGACAAATTAAAAGCATACTTGAAAAGGTGATTAACCCATCTAGGAAGGATTGGTCTTCACGGCTACATGACACATTGTGGGCACTTCGCACTGCATACAAGACCTCATTGAGAATGTCGTCGTATCAGCTAGTATTTGGTAAGTCTTACCACCTGCCAGTTGAGCTTGAACATAAGGCCATGTAGGCAATCAAGCAGGTGAATTTGCAATATGATACGGTTGGAAAAAAAAGACTGTTGGACATCACGGAGTTAGAAGAAATCCAATGCCATGCTTATGAGAATGCCACAATATATAAGGAAAAAACAAAGAGATAGCATGACAACATCATCTTGTGTCAACAATTTCATTCTGGTCAGTTAGTACTTTTATTTAACTCACGTTTAAAGTTGCATCCAGGTAAATTACGATTAAGGTGGTCAGGCCCTTTTAGAGTTGTCGAAGCATTCGAGAGCAGTCCGGTGACAATTGAGAACCTAAAGGATGGACAACAATTCAAAGTGAATGGCCAACGTCTAAAGCATTACGTGAGCTCATATGTTAAAGAATCAAATGAGGCCATCAATCTGGTTACATTTAAATAATGTCGATGCATTTCTTTATTTACTTTTATTTGTTTCATTTTTCTTTGTGTTGTTTCAAATTCCTTACAAAAAAAAAATCAAATTTTTTTCGAAGCACCTAAGCACGTATTATCGACGCATTCAACGGTGAGCCAACATTACTTTTCTAGCAAGAATCGTGCCGGTTGATTTATTTTCTCTCCCAACCTTTGGATCAAATGAAACAATACAATCTGCAGCCTGGTAATTAATGAATGCAAACGCAACAATTCCCCATATTTTTTTTCAATCATCACGCCTAGGTTATAAAACCTACTTCTTGTAATTTCTTTTTCTCTTCACATCCTCCATTGTTGCTGCAACTCATCTTCTTCATTACTTTCATGCTTTCTTTTCTATTTACAAAGCACCCATTTTTGCAACTTTCTTCTTTTTTTCTTTACCAATGGCAAAAACCCGTGCCTCAAGAAATACTTCTAGACTTTAAAGAACACCCCAACCACTTCTAATGTGGTTCTGTCCACACCACCACCACCACCACCATCATCTACAGGCCCAGTCTTGTTTCTGACGACTGTGGTCAAAGATCGCTATTAGAACACCATGTTAAAATGCAACCTCCATCCCGAACAAGGCCTACAACTTTCTCCATACTAGGCTCTAGAAAAGCAAGTTCAACGCACCATAAGCCGCCTTGGGTGGGAATTCTTTTGTGAGCATCCAACTGGTTACTCTCTTACATTGGTTAGGGATTTTTATGCAAACTTGGTGGATTCAGACCAAGAATTTGTTTTTGTATGTAAGGGGCTTATTCCATGGAGTGATGCCCAAGTAAACATGTTACTAAGGATCCCGGAGAGGGTGGACGACCACACATCAATTATGCATCATTGGACGATGAATGCATGGAACAGATTATGAAGGACTTATGCATCGATGGAGCCACCTGGACCGGTAATGGATTCCACAACTACACAATGCACAGAAGGTACCTTACATCCTTTTGCAAAGTCTGGTTTTATTTTATCAACAGTCGCATCATGCCCTCAACTCATAGCATTACGGCAACATTAGACCGTATGTATCTACTACACTCGATATTGGACCACCGACACATCGACATCGATGAGATCATACATGCCTAGATCGTAGAAGCAGCAGCCAAGCAAACTGGTATACTTCCTTTTCCCTCCCTCATTATGCTACTTTATAAATGAAAGGGCATTGTACCCAATGATGATAAGGTGGTCTTAGACAATAAGGGTCCGATCAACGATATCTCTGTTGAGCAGATGACACATGGTCAAGATACACTAGTAGCCAAGGAAGCCTCTAAGAAAAGGGATAGATGAAAGGGTAAAAAGAAGGCTGATCAGCCTGATGAGCCGACAGAGTCCCAAGTGGCGAAGAAGCTAGCTTCGATGGAAGTATCGCCTCGACATGCACTCAATCCACACTGATGGCATAGTAGAGGATATTGATTTTCGGCTGCACAATTTTTATGCTTACATGAAGGCTTGGAACGATGCCATTGTTGCCACACTGAGCCAAATCAGCCCTACTCCCCTACCAAATTTCCCAGCATTTTCGTTTATCTATCCACCGATGCAGTACTCATCATCCGAGCAACCTACCCCTAATGGTCGGCTTGCCCTTAAGCCAACTCGAATTCACATTTCCGATGATGAGAAGGATGACGAGCATTTGCAGGCTGATGAAGATTATTATCGCAACATCATTCACTTATTTGAGGATAAGTTTTCCAATACTTTGGGAGCGAATATGGCGTAACAAGACGTTGTTATGGGGGAGGATGTTGACGCAATAGAATGCACTAACACTGGCCCAATTGAGACTAAGCAGCGTGTGCACGAGGATGCGAATCAGAGGGAGGATTAGTTGAAGGAGAAGGATCAAGAAAGGAAGGAAAAAGAAAATGGTGAGAAAGAACCTACCAAGGTGCAGGAAGAGAAGGAAACAGATACCCCAACAATGATTGTAGAGGATGTCGTTATGTGGCACTGAATCCTCTTGCTATCATGCCCTATGTGGCACCACTTGTAGAAACCTACCCATCAGACGTGACAATCGATAAGGCCGCCACCCAACCTATTGTGGAGGAGCAATCCACTGAACCGGTTGGCACAAAGGATAAAAAGCGAAAAAGGCGCAAGGATAAGAAGAATAATTATGACGAGGGTGAGTGCCCAAAGATGAAAAAGAAGAAAACTAAAGTAGCCTCTGCATCGGCTACTAACGCCTGAGTTGGTGCATTTCTTTAGTTAGTTTTATGCATTCTTAGTGTCCATGCATTTTATTTTGTCACTGCATTCATTTTGTTAACTTAGTCGCATTGTAGTAACGTTTCCATGATTTCTGTATAATATTGTCAGTGCATTGGGGACAATGCAAGCATTAAGTTTGGGGGGGAGATAATGTGAAATAAAAATGCAATTACACCCGCATATTTAAATTTTATTTGTTTCTTTGGTTAATGAGCATTCACAAAATTTCAACAGAAATGTGCTTGCAATTTTTATCTTGATGCATAATTCTTGAATTGTTTGGATGCTGATGTATACATTGGATTAGTATGAATGAATGATGAGTCTGCTATTTTTGAGTGAATGATTGGAATTGCTTCAGTAATGAATGATTAGTGTTCATGTTTGAATCTTTAGCTAATTGACCAATTGCAGCGACATTGTGGTAATAAAAAAAATGCTCCAATGTGAGTGTATTTTGACTTTCCACAGGAGAGCACTCCGCTGAAGGTTTAGAAAATCATCTAGCCAAAGGTAGTCCCTGCAAGAGTGTGTGTCAGCGTAATTACATACCTTCTAAGGGTTTGTTGCACCCTATCATTACTTCTTAGGAACAAAGGTAGAGTAATGCAATGACATCTCTCAGTCATTTGAAAAAAAAACAAAGTAATAAGAAAAACAGAAAGAGAAAGAAAAGAAAGAAAATATTGATAAATGTTGTATTGGTTTAAGGAAGATTAGGATTCAATGCATGTCACTAATAGTTATGAAGTTGCAGTTCTTAAATATTCATTTCTATAAATTGTCGGTGCATTATTCTATCATATGAATACAATTTTTACATTAGGACTTCAGAGAACTCAAGTTGTATGGATAATGATTGCGGTGACATTTCTACTTGTGACTTTGTTAATTTTTGTTTACTTGAGGACAAGTAAAAACTTAAGTTTGGGGGTGTGATGGTATTACAAATGACATATATTTTCTCCCTAATTTAGTTTTTTAATTGTCTTTTTTGTATCTCATTTAGCATGCATCATAAGCATTTTATACTGAGTTTTCATATTTTCTAATACATTGCTAGTTAGTTTAAATTCTTGTTATTTTTATCTATTTTTGTACTAGTGTCGACGCAAGCATCTGGTATATTGCATCTTAAGATTGTCAGCGTAGGAGCTTAGTTTAGAAGATCAACATTGATAGAATGCAGCCACAAGACCAGCTTGGAATTGCGACCAGCAATGTCGATGCATTGAATTTGAATCTCAAATGAGTAAACTCAAGCTGAATTT
The DNA here is from genome assembly GCA_005610355.1 of Gossypioides kirkii. Classification (NCBI taxonomy): domain Eukaryota; kingdom Viridiplantae; phylum Streptophyta; class Magnoliopsida; order Malvales; family Malvaceae; genus Gossypioides; species Gossypioides kirkii. The sequence goes on from CP032245.1 coordinate 25,213,165, forward strand.
ACATCTGGAAGCACCAACGTTGGAATATCACAGGTTTCGCCGCAATTACGATCTTAGATTAGGCATTGCAGTGTAGTGACATCCTACAAATCTCTGAAGAGAATTCAATCTGCGTGAGTGAACAGTTGAACTCTAACTAACTTTGACAGTTGGAAAATCTAGATCTGGATCTGGGAATGAAGGTTGAATCCTGCAACATTTTGAAGGTTATAAATAGAAGAACAAAGAATGAAGAAATCATCAAGAATTAAGGGATTGAATTCTACAAATTCTGTGTGATTTTGAGATTCGAGCTAGAAATTAGGAAGTTGATGAAGCAAGTCTGTAGCCACTTCTGACGAGAGGTGCTTGATGCAAGGCAAGAGGAATTATTAGGGAGAAATTCTTGTAGTCTAGAAATAGTAAGCTTCAATTGTACTCTTTAATTCTTCTTAAACGATAAGGGATTTTGATAACATTAAATGAATACGAGAGTGTCTTTTAATGCTAGATCATTTTGATTCTTATTTTATGTTGTTTATTTGTTTATGCTTGGATCTAACCGCTTTAAGCACGAGAGTGAAATTACAGTCTGTCGACATCAAGAGATGCGGTGACAAGTTGGATTAACAAGTAAGTTAGGCGAGAGCTGCTTGGGATTGAAATCCAATCACTTGTTCTTGAATGCACAACATTGCTCACACCGAGAGGTGGAGTGATTGTGGGTATTTAAGTCTAGATTAAACAAAGAGCTGTTGTTGGTAAGACTTCAAAAGAGATTTATTGATGCGACAATCGATTTATATTTTACCTTGTCAATGTATCCAGTGTTACAACTTAGCAGAATCAGTGGACTATTTCTACCCTTTACACTTGTTCACTTTTACGTTCATGCATTTAATTATTCAGCACTCAACACTCAACACATTTGATTTACTTTCAGTACATTGACATTTAACTCTTATTGCATTAACATTATTAACTATTTTAGCATACAGATATGATATTATTGCACTGACATCCTTACTCACATTCTACTTAATTTCAGTATTAATTGCACCGACATATAAACATCAATAACCCATTTCCTCGTGGGATTAATATCCAATAGAATTGTCTATCAACTATACTTGCATCGACGTGTGTACGCTTGCACAATCGCAATGACGTTTCAGACACGAGCAACACCGGATTGGTCTCAACCGTTTGAAGTTATGTGGGATGCCTGCGACATTGCTGTGGGAGCTGTCCTGGGATAACAAAAGAAAAAAATATTTCACACCATCTATTACGCCAGCAAGACTCTTACAAGACTCAAATTAATTACACAACTATAGAGAAAGAATCGTTGGCTGTAGTCTTTGCTTTTGACAAATTTCGCTCATACCTTATCAGTGCAAAGGTTACTATATTTACTGATCACTCGGTGTTGAGATATCTTTTCGTGAAGAATGATACAAAACCACGACTGATACGCTAGATTATATTATTGTAAGAATTTGATATAGAGATCAAAGACCACAAGGGTTTAGAACACCAAGTTACGGACCACCTATCTCGTTTGCAAGTTAGTAGCGAAGATGGAAACATAGTTCAGATTGTTGATGCATTTCCAGATGAGAAGTTGTTTGCTGTCGACGCAACCTCTTGGTATGCGGATATACTTAATTATCTGGTATGTGAAAAACTACCCTTGGGTGTCACAGGCCACAAGAAAGAAAGATTTCATTGAGAAGTAGAGAAATACCATTGGAACGAGTCGTACTTATTCAAGGTATGCAATGACAATATCATTCGGTGTTGTGTCCCACAAAAAGAAATGCTTTCAATCCTGAAGCATTGTCATGATGCTCCTTATGGAGGTCAGTTCGGTGGAATGAGAACTGCTACTAAGGTTCTTCAATCAGGATTCTACTAGCCTTCATTATTTAAGGATGCCCACAATTTTGCGAATCAATGCGATTGAAGTCAGCGCGCTGGTTTTATATCTCGTCGTAATGAAATATAATAGCAGCCAATTATGGAAGTTGAACTTTTTGATGTTTACGGTATGGATTTCATGGGACCATTTCGAAGTTCATTTGGAAACATCTACATTCTTGTTGCTTTTAACTATGTCTCAAAGTGGATTGAAGTTGTTGCAGTCCCAAAGGATGTTGCAAGGATAGTTTGTAAATTTTTCCACAAGCACATACTCACTCGCTTTGGCACACCAAAAGTATTGATCAGCGATCAGGGTACTCACTTCTATTGCAAACAAGTGACAGCCGCATTGAGGAGGTAGGTGTTAATCATCGACTGGCTACCACTTATCATCCTCAAACCAATGGACAAGCCAAGGTATCAAATTGACAAATAAAAAGTATTCTCGAGAAGGTGGTGAACCCTTAAAGAAAAGATTGGTCTTCTAGACTTGATGATGCTTTGTTGGCATTGAGGACAACATTCAAAACCAGACTAGGAATGTCACCGTACCAGCTTGTTTTTGGAAAAGCATGTCACTTGCTAATCGAATTAAAGCACAAGGCAATGTGGGAGATTAAGCAAGTGAACATGGATTACGAAGCTACTAGAAAGAAGAGCCTGTCAGACATCACTGAACTCGAGGAAATTAGGTGGAATGCCTATGAGAATGCAGGAATTTACAAGGAAAAGACCAAACAATGGCACGATAAAATCATTTTGCAGCAATAATTTACTGCAGGTCAACAAGTGCTATTATTCAATTCTAGATTGAAATTACACCCAAGTAAATTGCGCTCACATTGGTCTGGACCTTTTGAAGTTGTCGAAGCATATCCTCATGTTATAGTTACAATTAAGGATCTACATGATGGACACCAGTTTAAAGTGAATGGACAACGGCTGAAACATTATTTTGGGCATAGTGATCACAAATAAGAAGAGGCCATTAAATTGGTCAAAATTTTTTAACCTTTCTTGAAATTTTTATCATGCAATTTTATTTTCTTTTGTTCTTGTTTAAGTTTATTTCATTTCATATTTCTTGCAGAATAAATTTGATTCTTTTGTCGATGCAAATCATATGTCTCTTCTGAAATTGGTAACTTATCAAAAAATCAGAGTATATCAGGAAACAGATCCCACCGTTTCATCAATAAACACCCAGCCATTGGATCAATCTGAACGGGTGTCATTCCCATTTGACGCATTTATTTTGCCAGACTTTATGTCCTTTCCTCTATTACATAAAAAACACGCCTTTCCATCTTCACTTTTCACTCCCTATAAACAACCTCCTCTATGTCGACTGTGATATTCACAAAGACGCCATTTTTATTCACAACCTTTATCCTCTACAACAGTTGTTCGCGAAACAGAGCCTCCCATGTCCAAAGATCCTGCGACATTCCTCATGAAAATGGCCAAAGATTATTTTCAGGAGAACATGCTGGAAAGAAATTGTCACCCAGAACAGGGCTTTCTCCTATCGCGACAACAAGACCTGGGAAAACAAATCCATAAGATCATCGCGAAGCTAAAGTGGGAAACCTTTTGCCAACACCCTGGAAGCTATTCTCCGTCTCTGGTTCGTGAGTTCTATGCTAATCTTATTGACCATGATTCAGAATTTGTTTTTGTCCGAGAAGGATTAATCCCCTAGGACGCTGCACATATTAACGAGCTCTACAACATCAAAGTAGACAAGTAGAAGAACATGCTGAGTTTATTGAAGAACTCACTAATGACACAACAGATCTTTTGATGAAGGATCTCTATGTTGAAGGAGCCATATGGAAGGGTTCGAATCCCAACAACTATACCATGCACAGACACTTTTTAACGTTACAAAGCAAAGTCTGGGTCCATTTTATGAACTATAAATTAAGGACTTCTACACACAGCACCACTGTAACCCTTGCCAGGATGTGTCTAGTACATTCCATCATCAAGGGAAGGAAAATAAATGTCGGGGCAATATTACACCAAGAAATCGTTGACTGTGCTACTAGGCAAACAAGTATCTTGAATTTCCCCTCACTGGTGATGCAACTGTACCAGCAAAAGGGAGTTGTGCCCCGAGATGGAGAAGAGATTCTGGAGAACAAAGGCCCAATCAATGAAGCATCAATCATGAGAATGACTCGGTGGAAAGATACGCCCACAGTAAAGGAAGCAAAAGCAAAAAAAAGGAGGGAAAAGCAAAAATAGAAGAAAAGGGAACAAATGTGACTGTAAAGACTCATTTGTGGCTCAAAATGAAAGAGGTCGAGAAGATAGCAGATTCCATAAGCATTAGGAAATCAAGCTTGTCGCCATAGTGGAAGATATGGACAAAGCACAAAATCTATTCTATGCTTACACTAGGGCCTCAAATAGTGCTGTTGTGACCACATTAAGGCAGCTGAGCAAAACCCAACTCCCAGAATTCCCAATATTGCCTCTAATTATCAAAGAATATGAGCCCTTAATCGAGGAGGTTGATTCAAGGGACAAAGACTAATCGGTGGCTTCCCTTCTAATAGCGCACATCTCTGATGATGAGAAAGAGGTAGAAATGAGGGATGTTGAGGAATGTTTGAGGAAAATTCAAAGCCTATTTGAAGATGAGCATTCTACTGGTCAGGATGCAAATGTTGCTGAAGAGGAAATCCCTGGTACAAGGGAGGAAACCCAAGTTGAGGAAGAGGAAGAGAAAAATGAAGATAAAGAAGTTGAGGAAGATTCGGCTAAGAAATTGTCACTGCACCTGAAGTTGTGGGTGCAACGACTGAAGGCAGGGAGCGAGATGGAGCGAGATGGGTGAAAGCTGCAAAGGAAATTAATGAGGACCACAGTAATCCTTTGGCAATAGTGGTCTACATTGGACCACTTGAAGTGATCCATCCGACACACGATGCAGCTGATGATGCCGGGCATAGTCAGATGTTACGAAGCAATCTGAGGATCAAGCACAGCCCAAAGAACGAAAGAGAAAGAGCTCTAAGGAGGAAAAGAAGAGAAGAAAAATTTCCATGCAGCCACGTCGAAGACTGTGAAAAATTGAGTTAGTTTTATTTAAGTTTTTTTAGCTATAATTTTTAGTTTGATAGTAAGCATTGTCATCGTATTCCCATTGTCATTACATTTTAAATGTCATTGCATTTGCATTGTCATTTCATTTCCATTTGTCATGATATTTTAGTGTCAGTGCAATGGGGACAATGCAGACTTTATGTTTGGGGGAATGTATATCGGATTTGAAAATGCAATTGCACCTGCATTTAAAAAATTTTTATTTTTGAGTTGAATGAAGCATGCAAGGTTATGAATGGTTATTGCAAATGTGTTTAAATTTTTTACATTCAATGCTTAATTCTTGAATCATATGAACTGTTAATGAATGAGTTGGATAAATTAGACTGAATGTTGTATCTTCAATTATTTGATGAGTGATTTAGATTGCATTAGTAATGGATAACTAGCATCATTCCTTGAATCTTGAATGAATCTTCCGTTTACAGTTGCTTGTATATGTATATAGTTATAAATAAAAGACACTCCAATGTGGGTGTATTGAGAACTATTCAAGGAGGAACACTCCAATGCAAGTGTTAGAAAAAGTAATCTAGCCAAAGGCTGTCACTTCAAGAGTGTGTGTCAGCGCAATTACATACTCCCTGGGGGTTTGTCGCACTCCATCGTTACTTCTCAGGAACAAAGATATACTAATGCAACAACATCCCTCAGTCACATAAAAAAAGAGAAGAAAAAAAAGAAAAGAAAAAAATAAATGTATATATTACTGTACAATAAATGTTGTATTGGTAGATAGAATTTAGGATTTGAAGCATGATGCTCGCATTGATGAAGTTGCAATTTTAGTTATTCATTCTTATGAATTGTCGGCGCAATATTCTATCATTTAAATGTGATTTCATTCATTGGAATTTTAAATGATTCAAGTTGCCAGAATGATCATTTGCCTTGATAAATCTTTTGTTTAGCCTTGCTGGTTTCTATTTTACTTAAGGACAAGTAAAAACTTAAGTTTGAGGGTGTGATAGTACTAGAAAGAACCATTGATTTCTCCCTACTTATTGTTTAAGTTGTTCCCATTTAGTTATCCTTAGCACATATTTTAGCACTTTCTAATTTAGTTCATTACCATTTACTAACTCAATTGACCTTAGTCTAGTTGCCCTTAATTTTGTATATTTTACTACTAATTTGCTGCATGAGCATGTCAAGAATTGTCACTGCATGAGCATGTCTAGAATTATTGTTGCATGAGCATGTCAAAAATTGTGCCCAGATATGTCGCTGCATCTAATAACTGTCCGGATAAAACCAGAATTGCGTGAGCTGTCCAGTCTGGTGTAACTAACTGGTACGACCATAAACTGCTAGATTTGGAGGAAAGGACACCTGTACAACTTAGCTGAAGATAAATAATCTTGAGGAGAGGGAGAAAAGGGTCTTCTTAATGGGGGATTATACTTCTTAAATCCATTTTTGAATCTTGTGACAATGGAAGGTTAAACCTCTTAAGGGGTGAATTGACGTGAAGAAGGAGGCAGATCAACTTCTGACAAGGAGCCCTAAGTGTGACGCAAGAGGGAAGTAAGAGAGCAAGTCGAGTAGCCTAGGAATAGTATTCTCCATTTGTTCTTTTACATTTCTTTTTAAAATGCTGGTGATTAATGTTTATTTTATGTTTATATGGAAGTGCTCATGATTTCTGAACTAAATGTTATCTTATTTAATCTTGCTTCTACTGTTTAATCTTTGGGTTTGAAATTTTGTAGCACAAAAGTGTTATTGCAGACACTATCACTTGAAGGTGCAGCAATAGTTTAAACTAAAAAGCAAGACAACAGAAGTTGCTTGGGGATTAGAGGAATTTGATCCACTTGTTCTTGAATGTGTTGCATTGTCATCACCGGAAGGTGTGATGAGTATGCATGTTTAAGTCTTAGATCGAATAGAGAAGTCAAGCTTGGTAAGATATTCATTGTGCCTTATTGTAGTGAAAATCACTTATTCTTTAAAATCTTATAAGCCACACTTAGTATTCTGCTAATTATTCACGTTCGGAACCCCATCTATTCACGTTGGGGACCCCATTTAATTATTATTACATTTCGTCTTTAATCTCTCATTATTGCTTTGATAATTAATCTCACAATTTTATTGCATTTACTTATTCATTGCACAGACATTAATAGACAACAAGCATTCATCCTCATGGAATTGATATCTGATAAATTCACATCTGTATACTATACTTGCATCGACAGTGTACGCCTGCACATTATTGTTATGACATTTATAGCCGATCATTCCGCCACAAGGCTCACATTCATAAGTTACGCCACAAAGGCTCACATATCAAATAATAACCACAAATGCTCACAAAACAACTGAAAAGGTTTTCACATATAGGTAACTTGGTATTTTCAATGATAGGAATTCGCCTGCACTCATCCTCATGAGGTTTGCCCCTCATCGCCTAGTACTCATCCAACCATCCATTACAGATCCACGTGACATACTCAAACATGGTCTTCATTTTCTATATGGTGCCATTGCATTACGACTAGGCCTTACACTATATGAACTTCATATACACCATATGATGCCATAGTCCCGAATTAGGTATTACATGATATGATCTTCGCTTGCCATGACCATGGTTATCCACATATTAGAATTTGTGTTTATTGTCCTGACGAAGAGATGAACATGTAACCATACATACATAAAAGAGTCAGCGTAGAGATTCATGAGGTACTCACCTACTGCTCTCCGTTAGCAACTTCAAGTATTAGATCTGGGCTTCCTTCGAGTAGGTCAATAGCCCCTAAACGTCAATCCAAAGAAACCATATCAAGGTTTGTCTACTTGGCTCATTCTCCCTTTTGTTTCAAACATCAAAATCCCATAGCTACTTTACCATGCTTGCTTTACCAAGGTAAACAGGTCTGTTCGTTAATAGCCTAGTAGGCAAGGTTACGGATCTTACCTTACATGGGGCATTTCAGAACCTAAATATTTGATCGTCCTCATGCTTAAGTTGAAATTTCTTACTCATAAAGGAGGAAGAAGACTTCCTTTTTGATAACCGGGTAGCCCAGATTTTTTTTCACTCTTGCTCTTATAATAGCTTGACACTTGTTACATCCCTAACAACTGAATCATGGGAGTGGGCTATAACTATGAGGAACTGTTCATGACAATCCATCTGTTCACTTATTTTATTGCACGTGATTTCATTTCCTAGTTTGTTGCCAACTACACATTGGAATACAACTAGGACTGCAATCAACCAATTCGACGTATTCTGCCTATCGAATTTCCTTACTTTTTTAAATCTCATCCGTCTGTGCTTCATCGTGAACTAACTACCATAATGGGCACGCGAAAGCATTGTTGAGATGGGTAGAACTATGACCACCCATTCCTCTCGACTATTCACATTGTGGGGCTTCGCTAGAAGAGCCTAGTTACAGCCTTCAAGTTTGTAGCCAAGTCTAACACATAGTTAAAGCTCATTCTGTCTCCCTTCTTTCGCTGAGTATTACCGGGTAACAAGGACTTCGTCGGGTGGAGTGTTACACATGTTACGTATCATGAAAATGCCCAGGTTTGGCAGATAGCTTAGACACCAGAGAACATCTATACATAATAGAAAATACCCAACTTTGGCAGATACCGTAGAATTTAGATAACTTTGCATACATAGCGTAGACAAACTTAGGTCTGGTGAACACTTAGACCACCTATAATTACAAATACACCAAGTTTGTTGTATTAATGAGCTATTATGGTGGATTCTATTTTAGAATTACTATTGAGAACTTTTTTCAGGAAATGCCCTCAAAGCATATTCATTTTTCACCATAGAGTTAACCACACAAGAATATCTTCAAAATTAGTCAGGTCTCTATCATAGAGTCATATGTTGGAGGAGGCACAAAGCATACCTAGATCTCGCCATTAAGGCGGTTAACTATATTTCATCTTAAAGGCGTTATAGAATGCGCCTTAAAGGCATCACAGAATACACCACAAGGGTATTTAAGAGAATTTCATGTTTAATGTCTCGGTGAACCATCTCTATATGTGCCATTGGGCTTCTCTCACATGGTCTTATACATATCTTCATGTTGTGTTTTGTTAGTTTGATTTACATTTCACCTAAAGCTACATCATGAGTATTCTCCTTGTCATACATTGTCATGGGTCTCTACCACATGGTCTTACACATATCTTCATATTGTGATCTGCCAGTCCGATTAGCATTATAACTGCCCTACCAGAGGCAACAAAATCGAATCACTTTCTCACCTTTTTACATACCTTAAATTTTCCAGGTTTTGGAGTCATTTAACGAGATAGTATCAGCCAATGACTACACACAAGACCGTGCCAACATCTTATTCATGCAGCACATCATATAACTAATTTGTAAACATACAAAAGTTTTACCTCATTCTCATAACAGATTCATATTTCCATACATACTCACCATACATCAACGTATTCATATAACACAATGTACGCTTCATGTACAATCATACAGCTGCTTCACAGAAACATTTGCACTTATACACACCACACATCATGCAATTACATTCAAGCATTTGCTTCACTAGGATCATACATATACGTTCAGCAGTTACTTCAAGAGACATGCACAGCTGTTGGAACATCAATTATAGGAAGAACCTTTCTAGAATGATATGCAAGGTTTGAGGCTAGGGACCCACCTGAGTCTCACCTTCACTTCAACTTAAAATATCTATTTTGATGATCCTACCCGAAACAGCAACAAAAACTGCTTAAAAGATTATGGAACTTCCATTAAAATCCTATTTATAGAAAATTTACTAACATCTCAAATATAGACAATTCCCCCATGCAAGATCTTCTATTCATACCCTACTGTTTTTATGTCTCTTAACATCTTTACTCTTTAAAAATCATAACATGCAAAGTTATTGACTTACTAAGGAGGTTAAAACATCCACCCACTAACCTAAAAATCTTAGCTTCCGGTTTAACAAAGAAGATGAGAATATTTAGGTTTAAGAAAAAGAATTAGAGCGTAGAACAGAAGGAAGAAAACCCCCTGAATGTTCCCTTCTTACCATATATATACTCAGCTTCTCATAGTGGATCTTGACAAGTGTCAAAAACATACAAAAGTTATCCCTTTAATTTCTTACCAAAATTGGGAAAAATAAAAAGGGAATCTAGTGTAGATACTGTTTGACCAACCTAGTCCATTTATTGACTCCTAACCAATCAAGTTACAGAACCCACTTTGCACATAATTCGAGTAAACTTGGCGTACCATACCTTTGGTGGTAACTCTCATAGGGCGTACTCTTCGGTTGGCATACTCTTTCTTCAATTGGGAAACACTCCGAGATAAAATCCTTAGATACTACACGGGCATATACATTAAGCGCCAGGATTTTAACTTGCCAAAATTATGAAAAACAATGGACTATACTACAATAGTGCGCCAAACAGGTAACATTAACATCTACTCGCCTTTTTCTCGAATCTGCCAAATTTGGGTGTGATAAGTCATCCCTCCCTAACCTAAAATACAGTTAGAGTCTACCACTCTTATGGACTTAATTCCTATTGCCCAATCTCTTCCTAAAGAGCCCATTCTCAGCATAGTCCATTCTGTACCATGTTCATCTCCCATCGGTTCCATGCCCAGTCTTTCTCCCTCTAATGAGACAACTACTTTATTCACTTAGAGAGAGCACATCAACGCTGGTTAATACCCTTTCTCTCCTCTTAAAATCAACGAAACATGGAAAAGAAGTTTGCCTTAGTATAATACAAACAATTATATCAATATCAATATCCAATTTCTCATTCTACTCAGGTAAAACTAATCCTAGTGTTATGGAATTAGATGCTATATCAGCTTTGAGTGCACAAGTATCCTCATTGACAAACATGATCAAAAACATAAAAGGAACAAGTGATGTTGCCCTTATTCAAGTAGCCTAACAAATGGATGTCCCGACATTTTCCTGTGAAATTTGCAGTGATAACCACAGTTATGAGGATTGTCCATAACATGCTAAGAACACATTCTATGTCAATAACATCAGAGGAAATTCCTATGGTAACTCATACAATAATTCTAATCGTACACAACAACCTTGGGGGAGCCAAAATATGCCCACATTCAGATATGGAAATGCCTCAACTCAATGGAATTTTAGACAATGGAGTTACATAAACAACCAACAATAGCAGAATTATAATCATAATCTGCAAATGCATGCACAACCAGACCAGATGCGATCACAAAATTAGATGTATTCATATAACCAGATGCAACCACAAGCCCGAATGCCGCCACAACATAATGCGATGCCAAATATGTAAGGACAGCATCAACAACAACAACAATATTCTTAACCAAGAGCAGATCCGTTGGCTACTCTTGAAGCGTTGATGTGAGAGCTTATTACGAGAACGAAAGCAATCGTTCAAGGAAATTCTTCTTTTATTCGCGCGTTGGAATCTCAGCTAGGACAATTGGCTTCAAACATGAGCACAAGGTCAGTAGGTGCTTTACCTAGTGAAACTACAAATCTGACTCAGAAGGGGAAGGAGTATTGTAAGGCTATCACGCTGAGAAGTGGAAACCAAAGTACTGAGCTAAGCAACAGTTCCAACCAAGTACATGTCGACGAATTTGAACCAAAGCAACAAAAAGAGGTTGCCTAAGAAGAAGACACAGCAGCAATAAATGAAGAGGAGCCACCTATAATCACTCTTATGCCCACAATTCGACCAACAAAGATGTCGACGCAACTACCCATGTTGACGCAGCCTAATCCTTTACAATAACCCATTGACAATATACCTTTGCCATTTCCACTGAGATTTAAGGAGAAGGACCATGACAAAGATTATCAGAAGTTTGTCTCTACCTTGAAGCAATTACACATTAACATACCTTAGTTGATGCTCTTGTGCAAATCCCTAACTGTGGGAAATTTATGAAGGAGCTATTATCTAAGAAGAAAAAGCTTACCGATATCGAGACGATTGCGCTCACATAGGGGTGCAGCATTATGCTAACAAACAAGTTGCCACCAAAGATGAAAGACCCTGGTAGTTTCACGATTCCATGCTCTATTGGAAACCACTACTTAGGTAAAGCTTTATGTTATTTAGGAGCTAGTACTAACCTCATGCCATTATCCACTTTCAGGAAATTAGGAATTGGATCTATGAAGCCCACTGCAGTGATATTACAGCTTGTAGACATATCCTTGGCATAACCTGAAGGACAGATTAAGGATGTCCTTGTCCAAGTTGATAAGCTTGTGTTCCCAGCTGATTTTATCATTCTTGATTGCGAATCAAATAAAGAGGTGCCCATTATCTTGGGACGCCAATTTTTAGCAACGGGACGTACACTTATCGATGTTTTCAAGGGCTAGCTGATTATGCGTCATAATGATAAGCATGTCACTTTCACTGTGTTCGAAGCATCTCCGTCAAGAAGTAAAGAACAATGTCACAACATTGACGTGCTGGATGAGTTAATCATTGAAGAATTTAATGAACGAAGTTCAGCTGTTCAAGATGAATATGCAGTGACATCTATTAACAATATCCTACCTAAATGCGACCACATAGTTAAGACTAATATTTGTGAGCTGAGATATGGCTGGAAGTTGGAATCTTTGGATCTATCTAATAGGACAATCCCTGTTTTTAAGCCATCAATTGAACGAGCTTCAACCTTGGAGTTAAAGCCATTGCTAATCCATTTGAAGTATGTCTTTCTAGGTGACAATGACACATTACCTATGATTGTCAATGCAAGCCTCAACGTAAGTCAAGAAGAAAAGCTAATCATAATTTTGAAGTAGCACAAAAGAGCCATTGCTTGGAGCATTGCAGACATCAGAGGCGTTAGTCCGTCTTTTTACTTGCATAAAATCAGGCTGAAAGATGAAGGGAAGCAGTCAATTGAGCAATAATGTAGACTGAATGAGAAAATGAAAGAAGTAGTAAAAAAAGAGATCATTAAGTGGCTGGATGTAGGCATCATCTACCCCATTTCAGATAGCATATGGGTAAGTCCAATCCAATGTGTGCACAAGAAAAACGGCATCACAGTGGTAAGTAATGATAAATACGAGCTAATCTCTGCTCGTATTGCTACAGGTTGGCGAGTATGTATGGATTACTGTCGTTTAAATTCGTCGACAAAGAAGGATCATTTCTCACTGCCATTTATTGATCAAATGTTGGATAGGCTAGCTGGTAAGGCTTACTACAATTTCCTTGATGGTTACTCCTGATATCATAATTGCGCTAGAAGATCAAGCAAAGACTACGTTCACATTCCCATTTGGAACCTTTGCTTTTCGACAAATGCCATTTGGATTGTGCAACGCCCCAGCTACTTCCAGAGGTGCATGATGGCTATTTTCTCTAACATGATTGAAGATTCATTGGAGGTATTCATAGATGATTTCTTTGTGTATGGGCACAATTTTGATCAATGCGCTGACAATTTGGAGAAAGTATTGAAGAGATGCGAGGACACAAATCTAGTGCTGAACTGGGAAAAATGTCATTTCATGGCAACTGAAGGCATTATCCTTGGCCATCGCATATCATGTTAGGGCATTGAAGTAGACAAAGCAAAGGTGGAAATCATTGAGAGCTAGCTCCACCCAATAACGTGAAAGGAATAAGGAGTTTTCTTGGTCACGTTAGATTTTATAGAAGATTCATCCGAGACTTCTCCAAGATAGCAAAACCCCTATGCTCTTTGTTAGAGCGGAATAAAAAGTTTGTGTTTGATGACGCATGTCTGGACGCATTTGTTACAAATAAAAAGCAGCTAGTACAAGCTCTTATTATCGTTGCACTGGACTGGTCGCAATCGTTTGAGGTAATGTGCGATGCAAGTGACTTTACTGCGGCGGCTATGCTTAGTCAACGCAAAGAGAAGGTGTTTCATTCCATTTATTATGCTAGTAAAATCCTGACTGAAGCGCAGGTGAATTACATGACTACTGAGAAGGAATTACTAGAAGTAGTTTTTGCATTTGACAAGTTTCATTCATATATTGTCAGCGCAAAAATTACAGTTTACACAGATCACTCTGCATTAAGATACTTTTTGTGAAGAAAGATGCCAAACCAAGACTGATCAGATGGATCTTGCTCTTACAAGATTTTGATATTGAAATCAAAGACAAGAAAGGATCTGAAAACCAAGTAGTAGACCACTTGTCTCGTTTGGAAGCTAGAAGTGAGGATAGGAACAAATCCCAAATTGTTGATGTGTTTTCAGATGAGAAACTATTTTTTGTCGACGCATCTTCATGGTATGCAAATGTCATCAACTACCTTATTTGTGGGAAGCTACCATTAACAGTCAATGGTCACAAGAAGGTTAGATTTATGCATGACGTTGGAATGAGCCATACATGTTCAAGGTATGCACTGACAACATTATCCGTCGCTGTGTTCCTAAGGAAGAGATGTCTTCTATCCTGAGGCATTGCCACGATGCTACTTATGAAGGTCATTTTGATGATGTTAAGACTACTGTAAAGATCCTATAATCAGGATTCTACTGGCCCATATTGTTTCAAGACACCCATAATTTTGCGTAGCAATGTGATAAATGTCAACGCACAGGTTCCATATCTCGATGTAACAAGATGCTACAACAACCTATCATGGAGGTGGAGTTATTCGATGTTTGGGGTATAGACTTCATGAGACCATTTTCAAACACTTTTGGGAATGTGTATATTTTAATTACTATTGACTATGTCTTCAAGTGGATCGAGGCAATTGCGGTTCTGAAAGATGATGCTCAGACTGTGTTAAAGTTCTTCCACACATACATCCCTACAAGATTTGGAACACTTCAAGAATTGATAAGTGACCAAGGCACCCATTTCCATAATAATCAAGTGGCGATAGCTTTAAAGTGCTATGGTGTGAAGCATCGTATGTAAACAGCGTACCATCTGCAAATGAATGGCCAAACGAAGGTTTCCAATCGAAAAATTAAAAGCATTCGCATTCTTGAAAAGGTGGTTAACCCATCTAGAAGAGATTGGTCTTCGCGGTTACATGATACGTTGTGGGCACTTTATACTGCATATAAAACTCTATTGGGGATGTTGTCGTATCAGTTGGTGTTTGGTAAATCCCGTCACTTGCCAGTTGAGCTTGAACATAAAGTCATATGGGCGATTAAAAAAGTAAACATGGATATAATGCTGCTGGACAGAAACGGTTGTTAGACATTTTAAAGCTGCAAGAAATTCAATGCAATGCGTATGAAAATGTAGCCATATACAAGGAGAACACTAAGAGATGGCACAACAATATCATTTTGCAGTGATAATTTTCCCCTAGTTAGTTGGTACTTTTATTTAACTCACGTTTGAAATTGCATCCAAGAAAATTATGCTCGAGATGGTTAGGCCCTTTCAGAGTTGTCGAAGCATTTCAACATGGTGCAGTGACAATTGAAGATATGAAAGATGGTTACCAGTTTAAAGTGAATGGCCAACGACTGAAGCACTACTTAAGCCCAGATGTCAAAGAACAAAGCGAGACCATTAATCTGGTCACATTTATTTAAAGTCATTGCAATTTTTGCTTTTTTTTCATTCGTTTCCTTTTAAGTTTTATGCAGGAATAAAAAATCTCTTTTTTGTCGACACATTTGATAGCACGACTTGTCGACGCATTTTGTGATGACTCAGCAAAGTGTTTTAGGCAAGAATCGCGCCGATTGATCTCCAATCATCCCGAAGCATTGGATCAACCCAAAAAGTACGATCTATACCATGGCATTTATTAGCTACAAGCGTAATGTTTTCTGATGCCGATAGAGATAATCACGTCTCTTCACCTCAAAAGTTATAAAACCCTTCTTTTGCCAACTCTACTCTCACGCTCATAACATCCATTGCTACTGCAATCGTCTTCTTCTTTCACTCTCAGTTTTTCTGCACAAATATTCTCACTCTTTTTTCTCAGATATTATGGCCAGAATGCGAGGCGCTAAAACCCCATCAAAGTTACCTGCTGAATCATCGTCTGCCGTGGTTCGAAGCACCGAACAACCACAGCAAAAAGAGCCTGTTCTATTTTTCTCGAAAGCAATAAAAAATCGATATCACGATGTGATGATCAAGCGGAACTGTCACCCTGAACAAGGTTTCTAGTTGTCCCCGCATCAGTCATTGGGGAAACAAGTTGCTAGCACAATTTCTCGACTGCGAATGTGAAATGGAAATGAAATTGCACCCACATATTTGAAGAATTTATTTTTCTCTTTAGTTCAATGAAAGTATGCAGAGTTACAAGAAAAATGTGACTGCAATTTTTGTTTTATGCGTAAATCTTGAATTGTTTGGAATGCTGATATGTGAATTGGATGAATGTGAATGAATATTGAGTCCTTCTATTTTTGAATGAATGGTTGGAATTGCATTAGTAATGAATGGGTGGTATCAATCTTTGAATCTTGAATTAAATTACCAATTGCAATGATATTTACTAAAAATAAGACATTCCAATGTGAGTGTATTGTGACTTATCAAGGGAGAACACTCTGCTGCATGTGTTAGAAAAATTATCTTACCAAAGGCTGCCACTACAAGAGTGTGTGTCGGTACAATTACATACTCCCTAGGGGTTTGTTGCACCCCATTGTTACTGCCCAAGAATAAGGGTATAGTAATGCAATGACATCTCTCAGTCACGTATAAAAAAAAGAGAAGAAGAAAAAGAAAGCAAAGGAAAAGTGAAAAGAAGAAAATATATATTGCTATAAATACTGTATTGGTTCAAAAAGGTTAAGATTCAAAGCATGATGCTAACATTAGTGAAGTTACAGTCTTGATTATTCATGTCTATAAATTGTCGGCGCATTATTCTGTCATATGAATGCAATTTATACATTAGGATTCTAGAGAACTTAAGTTGCTAGAATGATGATTGCTGTGATGATTTTGATTGTGACTTTGCTAACTTTTATTTACTTGAGGACAAGTAAAAACTCAAGTTTAGGGTGTGATAGCATTAGAAATGACACTTATTTTCTCCCTAAAACTTGTGTATTAATCGTTCCTTTTGTATCATTTTTAGTATACATGTTAAACATTCCATATTTAGTGTTTGCATTTTCTAACATAAAGTTGTATGACTTTAATTCTTTTCATGTTAGCCTCTTTTGTCCTACTAATGTAACCATAGGCACCATAAGTTTTGTGTCTGGAATTGTCAGCGCAGAGATCCATCTCAGAAGATCAGTGCTGAAAAGTGTTCAAAGATGCAGCCACAAATTTAACCTGGAATTACGGCCACAGATGTCATCACAAAGATACCTTTACCTCATACAAGTGAATTCACGCTACAAACATACCTGGAAGCACCAGCACAGGGGAATTCACAAAGATTATAGATTGTGATCAGAGATGCGGCGATAACCTGCAGATGCCTGATGAACACACTAGATCTGCGTGAGTGCACAACTGGAATTCACCAACTTGTATAGCTCCAAAATGGTTAGATCTTAGAAGGGAGGAAAACTGCAAATTTGGAGAGCTTATAAATAAGGGGAAAGGAAGAAAATAGATACCAAGGGGTGAAGAATTAAACTCTGCAAAATTTCTCAAATCTTTAAACTAGCTGCCATGGAAGCTTGAGTTTCAGAGGAAGGTGATCTGACGAGCAAAGGAGCAAGACTTCTGACGAGAAGTGCCTATCTGCGACAAAGGAGGAGCTGTCATGAAATAGTTCTAGTAAACTAGGAATAGGATGCTTCGACTTTTTTCTTTGATACCTCTTAATTGTTGATGAATACTGTTGATTATCAATTGAGTATGGAAGTACCTTTTGAAGTTAGATCTTATTTGATTTCTACTCTACTTTCCTTAACTGTTTATATTTGGATTTAACTATTTTGACCACGGAAGTGCAATTGTAGTCATAGTCACTGGAAGGTGCGGTGACAAGTTAAATCAACAAGCAAGACAACGGAAGTTGCTTGAGGCTAAGAAGGAATTCTGGCCACTTGTTCTTAAGTGCAAGGCATTACCAACATTGGAAGGTGTGTTAATTACTAGCATTTGGGTGTTTGTTAAACAGAGGAAGTGATAGTTGTAAGATTTCATTGAAGTATAATTACAGCGACAATTCATCTATTTGTTACCTTGCAGCCACATTTAGCATTGCGACTTGTGAAATCAGTGATTCTCTCCACTTCTTTACACTTGATCCATTTATTTTAAGTTCTGAATTTACGTTTACAAACATCCCAACAACTATTCATTTTATCTAAATTTGCTCTGACAATTTATTTTATATTTGCGTTGACAAATTAACTCTTTTTAGCTATGCAAATCTAACTCAATTGCGTTGATATTCTTAGTAACAATTCTTCTAATTTTAACTTAGTTGCTTCAACAATTAAACATCAAGAACTCTATCCTCGTGGGATCGATATCCTATAGTGCAAATCTATCAACTATACTTGCATCGACGAGTGTCAGCTTGCACTTAAATGTTGTGACGTTTATAGGCCGATCAGCCAGCGAAAGATCGAGAGATCCAACTGAGTAGTGACTAGTTGGTTAGAGGAAAATCCCCAAAACCCAACAATCAAGGATATCATACGGAAACAACCTAATTTTCCTAAAGTCGTTTATAAGGTTTTTTACAACTAAACTTTTACTTTATTTTATTTTTATGTTCTTAAAACACTCCTTAATTTTCCTTCGTACTATAAACCCTAAAATAATTACTAATTAATTTTATTCTTTGCAAGGATTTCATTTACTATGGCTTTACACCTCTTTTGGGTACGATCCTCGAAATACTACCAAGTGTTCCGTTGTAAACACACTATATTTACAACCTGACGCATATACTTGCGGAAAGCCAAAATCTATGTTGAACGGGAGTATGTTCGTGGGCAGTCAATACCTTACAATTATAAGTCATCCTATCTCTCGTACTTATCTCTAAATTGTCTCAACTACTAGACTTAGTCTATCAAGAATATGTTCCAAAAATAAGTTTGGGGGAGTTAAGAAGAAGTACCAAAATGCTTAACAAAGTGTAGTACATAAAAAATGATACTTAGGGAAAAAAATGAATGAAAAAGGAAAAAAATATAAAGCATATGTACTCAAAAGAAACGAGAAAAGAGCATGAGCATTTAAAAGTTTAAAAAAGTTGGTGGAATCGAAGAGAATTATCCCGAAGGTTTGATGAAAGCTGAGTCTAGGGTGTTAGCTTAAATATATCTATTTTTACTTACCTCAAGCCTAGCCCCGTTACAACCTATGCAAAAGACCTATTTGATTCAAGATATCAATTCTACCTACATTAGTGGAGAGAAATTTCTATATTCAACATATGAAGGCATAAGTTAAACTTAATGACTGCAGTTTAGTCTTAACTAAGGGAATAAAAATCCAGTGGTAAGATTTTGACATGTCTTTATTGAGAAAGAAATTAATCTAGTTTTGTTAAGCATGATGATAATTGAAGATATTTAATAAAATAAATACTTGAGCTACATAATTTCTGAATTCTTTGTTTTGTGCTTAATTATGTTAAATTCATAAGAATGGGGAGAAATGATAAATTCTTTTGTGATTTGTGCATTACTCGGGACGAGCAATAAATTAAGTTTGGGGGTGTGGAACAATGGAAATCTATAGATTTTTTCATGCCCTTTTTAACTCAAATTCATGCAAATTCTTAGTAATTAATGTCAAAAAATACAATTTAATTATAAATTAATTAAGTTGTGCTAAAATTTCCAGCATATTGATTTTTAATTATTTTTATAAATATTAAGCATGAATTTGATAATTTTTTTGACAGTTTTGCACAATCAGTGAAAATCGGCTTAGTAGACAATGTAGAAGGCTTGAATCATTAAGGGAATTTCTACATCGAGTGAATTAAGAAGCCGAGAAGATTAATTTCCAGCAAATTTCGGTCCAATATTGAGCATAATTATACTTTAAAAATATATTTTTAATTCAATTAATTTGGGTTAAAAATAAATGGCAAACCCTGAACCAAAATGGCTCGATGTGCACGCAACCAAGGACCGAGCACCACGAATTGGGCAAGCCCAAGTGCCAACCAAATGGCTGACCCAATCATCTAATTTAGCTGATTTTTCATCCTTGCAAATCATCCCCCAAAGTCTCTCTAAATCCCATTCAAACCCCTCCACTTTTGGTGCTTTTATGGATTTGCCCAAGCCAAATTAAGCAAAGTTTGAACTAGTCAAACTTGCTCCATGAGTGGTCGGCCAAGGCAGTTGAGAGGCTGATATTTATTTAATAAATATAACCCTCAATTCTCACCTATAAAACCCCCCTAAGCTTCTCATTTTGACACACCAAGTCACAAACAATTCTCTTCTTTCTCTCATCTGCTCTCTAGCTTTTCCCTTTCATTCCTTTGTCGATTTCCCCCTCTTGGGAAAGAGTGGTCTTCAACCTTGGAAATAGCTTCATTTGGTGTTCATCAAAGACCTTGATCTGGGAAGAATTGAGCAAGAACGACAAACAACGCGACAATAGTTCTTGAGAAAGTGTCGGATTTAATCATATTCCTTCTCTCTATTAAATTGTTGTTGTTATTATGATGGATACTATTATGATTGCTATTGTTTATTTAATTAAAATAGCTTAAATTTTCTTAAGTGTACAGTTGATTGTGTTGATTGCTTGATTTATCATGAATCATGTTTATGTTGTTATAGTCTCTGAATCTTTTGTTTTATTAAATATTATCATGCCTAAGTTATATTTGCATTAGCCTTGTGATATAACTATTGAATTAATCATTTAAGCAAGTTGAAAGTGTGATTAATGGATACACTATTTAATATGTGCATGTTTAGTCTTCTAAGGAAGCTGAGAGTTAAATTAGCGACGATATTGAATGATATAATAGCCTTGCATAACTTGAAGGATTGTGTGATTAAATTGTTTCAATGTAGGTATATGTTGTTACTTCACTTGATCCTTTACTTACTTGTGAATTTTAATTTAATCGGTTGAATTGGCATAGATATATGTTCAAGAGATTACTTTAGTTCATAAAGTATGTATGTGCAATAACACATTTACTTATTAAAAATTAGATTAGTCGGTTGAATTGACATAGGAATATCGTTAATAGATAAATTGGTTTTTGTAAGTAATGTTGTTCATAAGTTAGTAAGATATCGGGTTGTCGTAAATTTATTTCGTAACAAGTAATTGAAGCAATTAACCTAACACATTTATGTCATATTGATTAAAGTTTAGAAATCATGCATTGGAATTAAATTTTATTTCTATTTTTATTTTTAACTTAGATTAATTTAGTTTAGATTAATACCCTTCAGAATTATTATCTTTCTTTAACCAAATTGTTGAATAATTATTTCATAAGTATTTTTCTTAACACAATCCCTGTAGGTACAATACTTGACATTTGGTTGTCACTTTATTACTTGAATACGATTGTGTACACTTGCACATTTCCATCATTCTAGCATCCATGGTCTAAAAGTAATATGACAAAAATTAGAGGAGAGTCTTTAATCTGAAAGAATAAAAATCGTCAGTATTGTTAAGTCGTATCTATGTCCTAAAATTTTCCTAACTATTTTATTGACAAAGAAATAATAAAATTCACTAGAGCGTTGCCTCCCCGACAATGGCGCTAACAAATTGACCGCCTTCGAACGTACTCCTATTCGATGTAGATTTTAGGTTCTCAAGTATACGGTTCAGGTTGTAAATATAGTGTGTACAACGAAACACTTGGTAGTATTTCAAGGATCATATCCAAAGGAGACATGTAACACCTAAAACCCGGTACCATTACCAATTAGGGTCTCGAGGTTTCTAAGGTCATTTACCGAAATTTTTAAATCTCATATAGAAATAATACAACATCACCAACATATTCAAGTCAATAAATTTGTGCTTTGATAATATACCACATTATCAAGGGTTAAAATGGTCATTTTCATAAATTTGAGGGAGTTCTACCGGAACCTGTTGGACAAGTATCATTAGAAGTCAACTCAATAAGCTTTTGGAAATTAGCTGCAGTTTACTACCGATAAAAGAGGAGGTTCTACCGACACAAGGATGGGTACTACCGATACTTCCCATACTTCTACAGATACAATGAGTTCTAGAGAGCTAACTAGTTTTACCCTACAACTTCTACCAATACAAGTGTTCTAACTGCCGGTACTACTATGGAAAAACTACCGATACTTCAAAACTTATACCAAAACATTGTAAGTCAATAACCAAAGTTGAAATACCCTGTACTTCTATAGATACATGCAAGAGTCCTACTGAAACAAGTGTGCAGAATTCAAATATAAACATAATTTTCCATGTTTACAAACATTCTTCATCTAAGTTATTAATGATAAACCAATCAACCCAAATCAAGTATTACAAAAGAGAACATCATCCTAGTACATGCCATAAAACCAAGTGATATAAATACTACCGAACTAGATACTGAGATAGTGTGATTTCTCGAGATGATCCGATCTTTAAACAACAAAATAGAATCTACAAAATAAAAACTATTTCATAGGTAAGCTTTCATGGGTTAGTAAATTCGTAGAGTTTAACAAGTTACCAAATAAAATGTGTTGAATAGTCTATAACTCAATCGAACCAGAGTATGACTCTGCTTCAATGAGCCATACTAGAGTTTCATTCTCTCTTGTTAGAATACTTCTTTTACCAATATACGATGCTGCTCACACAAGCTGATGAGGACTCGCAACATTTACGGTACCTCAACCATCGTTATGGTATCTATATAAATATAATTGTTCCCTAACGATGCTGCTCACACAAGCTATTGAAAATATGCAACTCATGCATAAATCTCAGTCATCGTAGGGCCATATAATCCTATCTAGGATTCATTTCAACATTTTCTTGACTCACGATGCAGCTCACACAAGTTGTTACAAATTCGAAACATATACAAGACCTCAGCCATCGTTACGGTGTGTATCATTGTCTCAAAACCTGATAGGTAACACCGGCACAAAGCCTAATAGATAACACCGACAAAAAGCCTAATAGATAACAATGATAAAAAGCCTGATAGATAACACCAGCACAAAGCTTGATAGATAACACCGACAAAAAGTCTGATAGATAACATCGACAAAAAGCTTGATAGATAACACTGTTGCAAAGTCTGATATTCAGTAACATCATGTGCTCACTTTAATCATTTGTTATTTCCTTTTTCAATTACTTGCATTGATATGATCTAACATTATGCAATTGAATTCAAATGATAGATTTAAAAATATCCTAAATTAAATCAAACGAACTTACAGGACTAATTTGCAATAATGGCTCAAGTACAAGGACTATCCGTCAGTAATATATCCAAGACTAGTTCTCAAAACTGTATAGCCCCTAGTGACATGTCCACGGTGTCCCAATTATCCATGAGGTTCATATGGGTCATATACCACATCCATTTCAATTAATTTTCATCACAGAATACCATTTCGAACACATATCCATATATTTCTTATTTATCAAATATAATATCGAATTAACTAATAATGCAATTTAGTTCAATTTACTAATTGTCATATATCAGTTGAATTAATTCATTCGTAATATGAATAATAACTAACACAACTCATAATCATTTAAGCGTTTCGTTGTCACCTAAATTCAACTATATCATTATGTCACTTCCAATCATGCTCTTAATATAATTTCATTTCAATTTAATTCAATTTCTCAAATTTAATATTTTCTAAGTACACAAATTAAAATACAACATACTTAAATTATTTCAAAAATTTAGAAACAAAAACTAAATCAATTACGTTACTGTACGAACTTACCTGATTAAATTGCAACACTATATAGTATAGGGACTACTCTATAATTTTCTCCTCGCTTCAATTTTCAACCCATTTTTTTATCTAAAATAATAATTTCATTAAATTAAGTGAGTCCAATAGTAAAATAAACTTATTTTATACAATTGAGTCCTTTTTGACATTTTTACAAAATTGTCCCTAGATTTCAATTTTATTCAATTTAGTCCCTAAGCCTTAAACATGCAAATTAGCCATTTTATTTCAATTTTAGGTTAGTCGAATGCTTAAGTGCTTTTCTACAGCCCTTACATGCTATTATTTCACCTTAACTCCTTATAAATTTATCACTTTAAAATTTTAGTCCTTAAACATTAAAATTATCAAAAACTACTTTACAAAATAATCAAATCTGACAACCAAGCTTATAAATATTCCATAAACTTTCAAAAACAAGTTTATTCATCAATGGAAAATTTTATAAAATTTGAAAAAAAAATCACAAATTAGTCCTTGGGTTAGCAAGGTTAAGCTTATACGGACTAAAAAACATAAAAATCACTAAAAACGGACGAGATTTCACTCACCAAATTGAAGCTCAAAGCTTGGTCGAATGGTATCTTATGGTTTATTTAAGGTTTCAGCTTGGAGAAGAAGAAAGAAGAGAAAATGAATTTTTAGTCTTTTCATTTTTAATTAAATTAGGTTTTCTCATGAAATTACAAAATTATCTTTTAAAATCTCATAATTTTCTCACTAAAATTAGTCGAGATCGTCTACTCACATTAAGAATAGTCTAATTATTCAATAAGGGCCTAAACTTACCTTTCAATTAACATCTAATATCTTTAATTAATAGAATTCAACTTTTTCACATTTTTCAATTTAGTCCTTTTTACTTAATTAACTATCAAAACAATAAAATTTCGTCACCAAATTTTAATATTATACTAATAACCCCGTTAATATTAAATAATTATTATTTACGATCTAACGCATCGAATATGTGGCCTCTAAACTACAATTCCCATTTAAATAAAAAATAATTAATTAGCAAATCCTCATTTAGTTAGGATTTAATTGAAATTTATCAAAATATAAAGGATTCCACTTCATTTCTACTATTAAACCATTTAAAGAGGGTCCAATTAAACCATTGGTCCTTCAATTATATTAAAATCAATTAAACAAACTTGTTTTCAATCTAGCCTTAAACTGATTAGTACTAAATGAATAAATAACCCAAAAGTTAGTGGATGGTAATCATTCACCACAGCTTGGACTTTTTGACCATGGTTTAATTACCATTTTGGTCCCTTTACTATTTTAATCAATAGTAATTAACTTTTGCCTCTTTTATAGTTTACTCCTTTTTCCTTAATTAAGCAATTAATCATCAAAATTACCCAACCAAACTTCAATTCACATGTAAATAGACTCTGTAAATATTTAATAAAAATATTTACGACCCTTAATTTTAAAAACCAAGTATCGATACCTCATTTTCTAAAACCACTTGACTTTTGAACCAAACCACTTATACTAATTCTTAATTCAATAATTAAATTCACCTATTCAAAATTTCATATAAAAATTATTGTTAACTTATTTAATTTAAACACTCATCTTAAGAATTTTCTCGTCGGGTTTGTGGTCCTGAAACCACTATTTCCTGCACCACTGAAAAATGGGTTGTTACAACTCTCCCCCTTTAGGAAATTTCGTCCTCAAAATTTTTAATCTTGCATTACCTATTTATTCTGAAGTTTTCCCTACGAACAAAAATCATTACTAGTTCATCCAATTATAGAAAGTAACAATCTCACAATAGTCTCGAATAACATAAAATTTATCTTGATTTTCACTATTCAGGAATCATAATAGGTAGTAACAATTTAGACAATACTTGATGTTCAGATAGATCAATGTAGAAACTTCTAGAGACCCCCTTTTCTTTTCTTTTTCTTGTATTGAGTAGAACATTATTTATATATATATAAATATGTTTTATCTTTGTTTTAAATCATTCCTTGTACTAAGACATCTGAAATAACTCTGAGTATACTATCTAATTTACTAGACTCAACCATAACCAGTACATCAGTCCAACATTTCAATCAATTCATTTTAGACTACAATTCACTACGGATATAACTTTAGTCAATATATTCCCAGAATAATACCAAATTCATGAAATGATAGTAATACTGAATCGACAGAAAATCACAGTCATAAATTTTCAGCAGATAATTTCGACATATCAACTCTATCCTAACGGATTATGATTCAAATGTCAAACTCATTGGTTTAGGAAATAGGACCCTATTCATTATTAATACAATGCAATATATAAATAAATTAATCAAATCTCAAATAGTGCATACACAAAAAATAATATCAAAAGAATAAAACATACCAGAAGTAATATCAAGCACTGTAACTTCAGATCCAACTTATGTCTTAGGTCCTACTTTATTTACCTATACTCAAGAATAGCAGTTATAAAGACACTCCTCATTTTCAAATGTTTGTGAAATCAATATACTATGACTTGCACCAAAATCAGTAATCAGAATATTGCTATTAACTCAATTAATTTCGTCACTATCAGATTCAAATAAGATCTTTAAAATCTACTATAAAACAGGAGTTAGATCGGATCAATCAATATCATACTATCATAGGTTCATATGGCATGTACTTTCTAGACATTATTCACACTACATTCAGTCCGAGAATCGACTAAATTGTAGCTTTGATACCACAAATTTAACACCCAATACTTAATATCGTCATCGGTTAGGGTCTCGAGGTTTCTTCGATCATTTACAAAAATTTTTAAATCTCATATTGAAATAATACAACATCACCAACATATTAAAGTCAATAAATTTGTGCTTTGATAATATACCACATTATCGAGGGTTAAAATTGTCATTTTCATAAATCTGAGGGATTCTATTGGTACCTGCTGGACAAGTATCGGTAGAAGTCAAGTCAGTAAGCTTTTGAAAACTAGTTGTAGTTTACTATCGATAGAAGAGGAGGTTCTACCGATACAAGGATGGGTACTACAAATACTTCTCATACTTCTACTAATACAACGAGTTCTAAAGAGCTAACTAGTTTTACTCTGCAACTTCTATCGATACAAGTGTTCTGACTACCAATTCTACTATGGTAAAACTATCGATACTTCAAAACTTATACCGAAACAATGCAAGTTAGTAACCAAATTTCAAATACCCTGTATTTCTATCGATACATGCAAGAGTTCTACTGAAACAAGTGTACAGAATTCAAATATAAACATAAGTTTCCAAGTTTACAAACATTCTTCATTTAAGTTATTAACGATGAACCAATCAACTCAAATCAAGCATTACAAAAGATAACATCATCCTAGTACATGCTATAAAACAAATTCATATAAATACTACCGAATGAGCTCTTGAGAAAGTGTGATTCCTTGAGATGATCCGATCTTCAAACAACAAAATAGAATCTACAAAATAACAACAATTTCATAGGTAAGCTTTCATAGATTAGTAAGTTCGTAGAGCTTAACAAGTTACCAAAGAAAATGTGTTGAACAGTCTATAACTCAATCGAATCGGAGTAGGACTTTGCTTCAACGAGCCATACCAGAGTTTCATTCTCTCTTGTCAGAATCCATCTTTTACCAGTATACAATGCTGCTCACACAAGCTGATGAGGACTCGTAACATATGCGATACCTCAGCCATCATTACGGTATCTGATATGTCGTCGGAAACACCAAATATAACCTATTTCGAAAATTAAAATAAATAATAATAAAGGGAAGTAGAGTCTAATCCTTAGGGACTGAAGTATAAAGAATCTTGTCTATCAAGATCCTAGGCAAAATCTTGCTTAGGAAAAGCGTCAGAATTTGGAGAAAATAAATAAAAAAACAAAATTAAGAGAAATAGAAGATTAAGGTGTCGAAATAAAGAAAATTACATAAAAATAAACAAAGTTGAATGAAGAAAGGCTTTATCGATATCGAGAGATCAAGTCTTCGGTTATCTTGATTCTTCCTCGGTTTCAATCTTAGACTTTGGATGGTTCTTCTCATGCCCGAATAAGCCAGTTATAGTGGAAGAGGACGCCTAAGACCACCAGCTCTAGATACAATTTTATTTTTAGAGGAACCTGACTCTAGCCAACCATCGCTCTAAAAGGATCGTCTTACACTAAATCATCTTTTCCCAATGACGAATGCAATGCCATTTTATCTCTTTGGCTCGGTAACCTCTGACACAATAAGTTAGCGAATCGATTGTGTAATCTCCTCAAAACACACAAAGCGACCATCTTTGCATAAGATGAAAAGATTACTTTTGTAGGGATTTTGGACGGAAGCATCGATCCAATAATTCAGAGAATTGATGAATACTCGGGTGAGAAGAATTAAGCGTGATTTCTAAGCCTCATGAACTTTGGAAGAACATTTGATAACCTTCGGCTAGAAGGGTTTTTAGTTGCTCATGTTTTTGGGGAACAAAACAAGATAAAAATAGAGCTTTTTATTAAACTAGGGTTTTTGGGAGATGAAGGATATTATAGTGAATGGAAAGTGAATATTTCAATCACTCCATCCCTTATTTATAGTACATATAAATTCCTAGTTGAATCCAATCTAAATTCTAAAAGATAATTAGAATTAAATCTAAACATTGATTCCCTAATTGGATCCACTTTAAACTCTTAAAGATAAATCTAAAAAGATAAATATAAATTAAATGTAAATAATATCCTAATTATTAATCCTGATAAAAATAAATTTTAAAATAAAATAAAATAAAATCAAGTCTTTTTGTCCTATAAAAACTCTCTTTAAGTTTTCCACCTTTTCACAACTTCTCTTTCTCTTCCAAAATCATGCTTTCTGCCCCAATTTATCCTTTGTCTTTAATTTAGTCCCTACAAAATAAAAGGATCACAAATAGCCCAAATTAATAGATCATACTCACAAAATATATCTAATTAATACCTAAAAGTATGTTATTTTTAAACGTTATTAGTATCTGTATAAAATAATTGTTCCCTAACGATGCTGCTCACACAAGCTGTTGAGAATATGCAACTTATGGATAAATCTCAGCCATCGAAGGGCCATATAATCCTATCCAAGATTCATTTCAACCTTTTCTCGACTCACGATGCTGCTCACACAAGCTGTTGAGAATTCGCAACATATGCAGGACCTTAGCCATCGTTACGATGTGTATCATCGTCTCAAAACCTGATAGGTAACACCAGCACAAAGCCTGATAGATAACACCGACACAAAACTTGAAAGATAACACCGGTAAAAAGCCTGATAGATAACACCAGCTCAAAGCCTGATAAATAACACTAGCTAAAAGCCTGATAGATAACACTGGCACAAAGCCTGATAGATAGCACCGACAAAAAACCTCATAGATAAAACCGGCAAAAAGCTTAATAGATAACACCGGCAAAAAGCCTGATAGATAACACCTATACAAAGCCTGATATTCTGTAACATCATATGCTCACTTTATTCATTTATTATTTCCTCTTTCAATTACTTGCATTAATATGATCCAACATTATGCAATTGAATTCAAATGATACATTTAAAAATATACTAAATTAAATCGAACGAACTTACATGACTAATAGCATTCGAAAAGACCACTGATTTCTCCTTACTTATGGTATAATTTGTTCCCATTTGATCATCTTTAGCATGCATTTTTAGTCTTCTGAACTTAGTTATTGCATTTTCTAACTTAGTGAAGCTTGGCCGAATTTTCTTTAATTTTATCATGTTTTTACTCATAATGTCGTTGCATTACTTGTTCAGTATTGCACCCAAATATGTCATTGCAGGAATTTGTGCAGAAGGATCAATGCATGAAGGTGTACAGAGTTGTCACTACAAAATAACATCCAAATTTGCGCCCAGAACTATCGCTGCAACTGACAATTATCTAATGAACACACCAGATTTACATGAGTGTACAGTTGACATAACCAACTTGTACAGCTAGAGGAAGTTAGATCTTAAAGGGAGGACACCTGCAATTAGCAGTGGATGTTAAATACTGAGGAGAAAAGATTTTCTTCATCTTCTTTTTGACTTTTCAGTGGATAAAATTTCTTCTTGAACATTTTTTCAAGCTTGCATCCAGGGTAGCTTACATTCCCTAAGGGAAACCTGATATTGAGGAGAAGGCAACACTGCTCCTGACGAGGAGCATCCTAAATGCGATGCAAGAGGAGTGTAAAGAAATGATCAAAGTAGACTAAGAATAGGATATTTCAAATTATTTTGTTATTCTCTTTCTTAAACGCTAATAAGTTTTGATTATTTGGAGTTTTATTGAAATTCAATTTAATTTTAGATGAGTTTGATATCTATTTCAATCTTTCCTTCATTATTTATCTATGGATGTAATTGTTTGACCATGGAAGTGTGATTGTAGTCACTGTCACTGGAAAGTACAACGACAAATTAAGTTAACAAGCAAGTCAACGAAAGTTGCTTGAGGATTGAAGGAATTTAGTCCACTTGTTCTTTAATATATAGCATTGCCAACACTGGAAGGTGTGGTTAGTGTGAGTATTTAAGTCTTTGATAAACAGGGAAGTCAAGGTTGGTAAGATTTTGTTATACTTAATTGTGGAGACAATTTATCTATTATTAACCTTGTGATCACATTTAAATTTTTGCCAACTTTTCAAGTCAAGAAACCCTATCTCATTATCACTATTTTACTTCTTAAAATTTCTTAAATTGCTTGACAAATTATTCTCATACTTTTACTACATTTTCTTATTTTATTGCTCCGACATTATTCATCACAATCTCTTTAGTTATAACTTTCTTTGCATCGACAACTATAAACATAAGCAGACATCCCTGTGGGATCGATATCTAATAGATTTACATCTATCTATTATACTTACATCAACAGTGTACGCTTACACATATTTACTATGACGTTCACAGTGCGATCAAGTTTTGGTGTTGTTGCCGAGGATGGCGTTTGTTTGATGTTTTTTCTTGTATTGGCAATTATTTTTTATTTCCTATTCTTTACTTGTTACTAACTTGTTTTTGTTTTTGGTCAACTATTTTTTAATTTTCTTTCTAGGTGTTTATGACCAGGAGAAATCCTAAATTTGTTTTTGGCTTAGATCCTAAAATTAAGAGAACCATTAGAAGAAGAAGACAAGAACAAAGAAACATGGCTTTGCCAGGAGACGATGCAACCATACCATAATTGTCGCCACAAAATGCTGTCCCTCTGATACAACCATAAAATATAAATAATCCACCGCTGCCACAAGAAGAATAGATGTAGAATAGAATAATTCGAGACTTCGTTGTTCTTGTGTTAGATGATTTGCAGCCAAGGGTTGTTAGACCAGCTATTCAAGCTGACAATTTTGTGTTAAAGCCGGTTATGTTTTAGATGCTAAATTCGAATAGGCAGTATGTTGGATTTCCTTATGAGGATGCGAGAGAGCATCTTAAATCTTTTTTATTAATTTGTGCTTCTTTTAGTCAGCATGGTGTTCTTGATGATGCATTGAAGATGCAACTATTTCCTTACTCATTGCAAGGACGGGCTTATACCTGGTCCCTTGGATTGCCTACTGGATCGATTACATCATGGAATGCGCTTGCAACTTAGTTCTTTTTGTGATTTAATCCACCAATAACAAATGCTCGATTGAGGAATGACATTACTGCGTATCATCAGTTGGATGATGAGGACTTGCATACTACATGGGAGCATTACAAAACCTTGCTTCGACGTTGTCCCATGCATGGAATTCAATAGGAAACGCAGATTGAGATCTTTTACAATGGGTTGAATGCACAGACAAGAAATCTTGTCGATGCATCTACAAATGGTCCTTTGTTGGATTGCACTTATGAAGAAGCTATAAGAATTTTAGAGAGGATCGCTCAGAATGCCTACCAATATCCGATCTCTCGTGCTGCACAAGTCAAAGCAAATCCTGGAGTTATTGAATTAGACACTATATCAGCTCTAAGTGCATAAGTATCTTCATTAGAAAATATGATAAAGAACATGAAGGGGACCAGTGAAGTTGGTCCCATTCAAGTTGCCCAACAACTGGATGTGCTGACATTTTGTTGTGAAATTTGCGGTGACAATTATATCTACGAGGATTTTCCTCAGCATGCAGAAAAGGCGTTCTATGTTAATAATATCCGAGGAAATTCCTATGGTAACTCCTACAATAGCTCTGCTCGAAATAAGTAGCTTTGGGAAAATCAAAATGTGACCACATTTGAATGGCAATTCCTCTAGTTAAGGTAATTTTTGACAAGGGAATTACAATCAACAACAGTAAAATTTCAATCAAAGTCCTCAGATGCATGTACAATAATATTAGTTGCAACCACACACTCGTGTGCAGCCACAACAATCTTCAATGCCAAATCTGCATATGCAAGGACAATAACAGCAACAGCAGTATTCCCAACCACAAGCTGACCCATTAGCATCCCTTGAAGCCCTGATACGAGAGCATATCACGAGAACAGAAGCTATTATGCAAGGAAACTCATCTTTCATCCGAGCACTAGAAGCACAGTTAGGGCAACTGGATTCAAATTTGAGCACAAGACCACCAGCTGCTTTACCCAGCTATATCGAGAATCCTAATCAAAAGAGGAAGGAGCATTGCAAAGCCATTACTCTTCGTAGTGGGAAGCAAACTGTCGAGCCAACTAGTAGCTTTAATATAGCACCTGTCAACTCAAGTGAAGTAGATCAAGGAGAAAAAGTTGTATTTGATGAAGAAGCAGACGAACCAAATAAAGAGGATCCACCAGTTGTTACTCCCATGCCTACCATTAGACCAACAAAATTATCAACGTAACTGCCGATGTCGACGCAACCGGTTTTGTCACGACAACCTAATGTATCAATACCGGTGTTGTCATGTCAACATACCTTCTGTGGATTCTCTCGTACAGATTCCTAGCTATGGGAAATTCATGAAAGAGCTCCTATCCAAGAAGAAGAAGTTGACTGATATCGAAACAATTATGCTCACAGAGGGATGTAGCGCAGTCTTAACAAATAATTTGCCACCAAAGATGAAGGACCCTGGCAGTTTTATAATTCCATGTTCAATTGGAAATCATTACTTGGGAAAAGCTCTCTATGATTTAGGAGTAAGTATCAACCTCATGCCGTTATCAACATTTCGAAAATTGGGGATTGGTCACGTGAAGCCCACTATAGTGACATTGCAATTGGCAGATAGGTCATTAGCGTAACCTAAAGGGCAAATTAAAGACGTCCTAGTTCAAGTAGGTAAGTTTATGTTCCCAACGAATTTTATTATCCTTGATTGTGAAGCTGATAAAGAGGTGCCCATAATCTTGGGACGCCCATTTCTTGCCACTGGCCACACTCTTATCAACGTGTTCAAAGGCGAACTGATAATGCAACATAATGATAAACATGTCACCTTTAGTGTTTTCGAAGTAATTCCCTATAAAAATAAAGAGGAATGTCACCACATCGATGTGTTGGATGAATTAATTAAAGAGGAATTTAATGAGCATAGCACAACAGTCCCAAAAGAATTTGCGATGACAAATGAAGAAAATTTTCTAAATGATTGTGACTACAAGGTTGAGGCAAATAATGTAGAGCTTAGGCACAAATGGCAAATGGAATCTTTGGATTTGACTAATAGAATAACTCCTGTATTTAAGCCATTTATTGAAGAAGCTCCTACTTTGGAGTTTAAGCCATTACCTACCCATTTGAAGTATGTTTTCCTTGGTGAGAATGGCATACTACCAGTAATTACCTCTACAACTCTTAACGCAAGTCAGGAGAAAAAATTAATCCACATACTTAAGCGACACAATCCTGCAATTGCCTGTAGTATTGCGGATATTAGAGGTATTAGTCCCTCTTTTTGCATGCATAAAATTCGATTAGAAGATGAGGGAAAGCAGTCCATTGAACCGTAGAGAATATTAAATGAAAAGATGAAGGAGGTTGTTAAGAAGGAGATCATTAAGTGGTTGGATGCGGGCATCATCAACCCAATTTCTGATAGTTTGTGGGTGAGCCTAGTCCAATGTGTTCTAAAGAAGAGTGGTATCATGGTGGTAAGTAACGACAAAGATGAATTAATCCCTCCTTGCATTCCTACAAGCTGGCGAGTATGCATGGACTATCGTCGTTTGAATGCAGCCACAAAGAAGGATCACTTCCCACTACCCTTCATTGATCAAATGTTGGATAGGCTTGCTGACAAAGCCTATTTTACTTTCTCAATGGCTATTCTGGCTACAATCAGATAGCAATTGCGTCGAAGTATCAAGCAAAGATTACTTTTACTTGTCCTTTTGGTACCTTTGCCTTCGACCAAATGTCCTTTGGTCTATGCAATGCATTGGTCACATTTCAAAGGTGTATGATGGAAATCTTCTCAGACATGATTAAAGACTCATTGGAGGTATTTATGAATGATTTCTCTATCTATGGCAATACTTTTGATAAATGTGCTGACAATTTGGCTAGAGTTCTAAAGCGATGTGAGGACACAAACGTAATGCTGAATTTGGAGAAATGCCACTTCATGGAAACAGAAGGCATTATCCTCAGTTATCGAATCTCTTGTCAGTGCATTGAAGTGGACAAAGCAAAACTTGAGATTATTGAGAAGTTACCCTGGCCAACCAATGTAAAAGGTATTCAGAGTTTTCTTGGTCATGTAGGTTTTTATCGAAGATCTATCTAGGATTTCTCCAAGATTGCAAAACCTCTCTGCTCCTTGTTAGAGCAAAATAAAAAATTTATGTTTGATGATGCATGTCTGGACGCATTTATGCAAATTAAGTAATAGCTGGTGAAGGTACCTATTGTCATTGCACTGGACTGGTCGCAACCGTTTGACGTAATGTGTGATGCAAGTGATTATGTAGTGGGTGTCATGCTAGGACAACGCAAAGAAAGATATTTCATACAATATATTATGCCAGCAAGACTCTCACTAAAGTGCAGATTAATTATACAACCACAGAAAAGGAGCTATTGGCAGTAGTCTTTACCTTCAACGAATTTCGTTAATATCTTGTGGCTCAAAGGTTATAGTATTCACTGATCATTTTGCATTGAGATACCTCTTTGCTAAGAAAGATGCCAAACCAAGATTGATTCGATGGATCCTGTTACTACAAGAATTTGACATTGAGATAAAATGATCACAAAGGATCGAAGAACCAAGTAGTAGATCATTTGTCTCATCTGGAAGTAACAAGTGAAGATGGAAATACATTCCAAATTGTTGACGCATTTCTTAACGAGAATCTATTTACTGTCGACGCATCCTTATGGTATGCAGATGTCGTCAACTACTTGGTCTATGGAAGGTTACCCTTGAGTGTAACAGGCCACAAGAAGGAAAGGTTTCTTCGCGACATTACAAAATATGACTGGAATGAACCATACCTATTCAAGGTATGCAACGACAGTATTATTCGACACTGTGTTCCAGAAGAAGAAATGCTTTTTATCTTGAAGCATTGCCATGATGCCCTTTATGGAGGTTATTTTGGTGGTGTAAGGACTACTACAAAGGTCCTTCAGTTAGGATTCTATTGGCCTTTGTTGTTTAGAGATGCCCACAATTTTGTTCAACAATGTGACAAATGTCAGCATACTAGATCAATATCTCGACGCAATGAGATGCTACAACAGCCAATTATGGAGGTTGAGATCTTTGATGTCTGGGATATGGACTTCATGGAACCATTTCCAAGTTCGTTTGGAAATGTTTACATCCTGGTCGTTATTGATTATGTGTCCAAGTTGGTGGAAGCAATTGCTGTTCCAAAGGATGATGCTAGGATAGTGCTGAAATTTTTCCACATGTACATACTCACTCGTTTCGACACACCTAAGGCATTGATTAGTGATCAAGGCACTCACTTTCATTGCAGTCAAGTTGTGGCCACACTGAAGCTGTATGGCATTAAACATAAAATGGTGACCACATATCATCCACAAACCAATGGTCAAGCTGAAGTTTCCAATCACCAAACTAAGAATATCCTTGAAAAGGTGGTGAACCCATCGAGGAGAGATTAGTCTTCAAGGCTTGATAATGCATTGTGGGCGTTACGCACAGCATATAAAATGCCACTTGGAATGTCGCCATATCAACTAGTGTTTGGTAAAGCATGTCACTTGCCTGTGGAACTAGAACATAAAGCCATATGGGCAATCCAGCAAGAAAACATGGGCTATGAAGTTGCTGGACAGAAAAGGTTGTTGGACAACACTGAATTAGAGGAAATTCAACATAATGCATATGAGAACACTGTAATATATAAGGAAAATACCAAGAGATGGCACGATAATATTATTTTACAGCGACAATTTACTGCAGGTCAATTGGTGCTTTTATTTAATTCGCGACTAAAATTGCACGCAGGTGAATTGCGCTCAAGATAGTCTAATCCATTTGAGGTTGTCGAAGCATTTCCTCATGGTACGATCAGAATTAAAGACATAAAGGATGAGCACCAATTTCAGGTGAATGGATAATGGCTGAAGCACTACTTTAGCCAGGATGATCATAACCAGAAAGAGACCATTAACCTGGTCACAATTTTCTAACCTTTCTTTACATTTGTATCATTTACTTTTAGTTATTTTGTTTATGTTTCAACTATCTTTCTTAGTTTTTTTTGCAGGAATAAAGTTCTTCCTTTTGTCGACGCAACTTATCTACTGACTCATCATAAAATCGAAACATTTCAGGAAAGAAATTATGGCACTTCAAGCGCTTATTCCCCAACCGTTGGATTAGTTTGAAAAAGGATACTCCATGTGGATGCATTTATTGGATGCAGACTGACTGTCCTCTCTCTGTAGTGAAAAAACACGACTCTCCATCTCCATTTTTCATTCTTTACAATGCGATCCACTATGTCGACGGTGTTCCCCAGAAAAACCTCTATTGTTGCTTAAAATTTTCTTCAAAGCTCTCCCCTTTCCTACTCTTTAATACCTTTATTACCAAAAAGATATGGCTAGAACTCGAGGTGTAAAAACATCGACCAAATATGCTGTAGAATCCTTCTTCATCGTAGTGGTGTGAGAAACAGAGCAGTACCTAGTGAAAGAACCAGTGACGTTTCTGACCAAGGCTGTGAAGGATCGCTTTCAAGACAACATGCTGAAGCATAGCTGTCACCTTGAACAAGGCTTTCAACTGTTGAAGCATCAAGACTTGGGAAAAAAGTCAACAAAACTATTGCGAGAATGGGTTGGGAAACCTTCTGCACCCATCTTGGGGGATATTCACTATCACTTGTGAGAGAGTTCTATGCAAACCTGACTAACAGTGAACAAGAGTTCATCTTCATTCGTGAAGGGTTGGTGCCTTGGGGTACCTCCCACATTATTGCTTTTTACAATATCATCGTCAAAGAAGACGAGCACATGGCCTTCCTGGAATAACTCACAGAAGAGGGCGCTAACTTCCTGATGCAGGATCTTTGCATTGACGAAGCGGTATGGACGGGCAACAATCCGAACAACTACACCATGCACCGACGCTTTCTCATAATACAGTCACTTTGCATCAGATGTGTTTAATCCATTCGATCATCAAAGGAAGACAATTTGATGTCGGTGCAATTTTGCACCAAGAAATTGTGAACTGTGCTGCAAGGTAGACAAGTATTCTAGCATTCCTTTCACTGATCATGCAGCTATGCCAACAAAAAGGAGTGATGCCTCGTGAGGGAGAAGAAATGTTGGACAACAAAGGCCCTATTAGTGATGCCTCTATTGAGTCCATGACTAGGGGGAAGGATACTCCTGTTGTGAAGGACGTTGAAGCTAAGAAGAGGAAAGGTAAGGCAAAGATGAAAGAAAAGAATATTCATGTCGCCATAGATCCTAACTTATGACATAAGGTTAAAGAGGTAGAGAAGATTGCTAACACAATTAACACAATCGCGAAAATGGAAAGATCTCAGAACCTATTCTATGCCTACGCAAGGGCATGGAATAGTGCCATTGTGACCACATTGCGCTGTATGAGCAAAGGACCTTCGCTCGAGTTCCTTGTGTTCCCTCTAATCATCAGAGAAGCTACAATTTTAACTGAGAGGGCTACATCAGAAGGAAAGGATCAGTTAGTAGCATCTCCGTAGATGGTCCATATTTCTGATGATGAACGCAAGGTGAATTCAAAGGAAGTCGAAGATTGCCTCCGAAACATTGTTAGCCTTTTTGAGGATGATTTTTTAACTAGTCCAGAGGGTACTATGGCTGAGAAGGAAGCCGTTTTTAATGAAGGAAACAAACCCTTGGAACTTGTGAAGACAGAAGAGGAAAAGAAGAGGAAGGAAAAGAGGCAAGAGAGAAGAACCTGATTTTGCGACAAATTCATCTGAGGAATTTGTCACCACACTTGAACTTGTGGGTGCATCATTTGATGACTTGGCGCCACCTGAAGCAAGTCAGGCGGAGGCTATGACTATCAGTAATAAGGATTCCAACCCTCTAGCCATGGTGCTTTATGTTGCACCATTACTGAAATACACTCATCTGATGTCACGATCGATGATGCCGATGCGCAGCCTGAAATGAAGGAGCAATCCAAGGATCCGACCAAGCCAAAAGAAAGGAAGAGAAAGCACACCAAGGACAAAAATTAAGGCAAGGAGGAGCACAAATGAAAGAAGAAGAAGACCCATGCAGCCACATCTTCGGTTGCAACACATTGAGTTAGTTTTTTATTTTTCGCACTTAGTTTAGTTTCCATTCATATATCTAGCTATAGTACAATTGTCCTAGCATTTTTATTGTCACTGCATCTACATTGTCATTGCATTTCCATATATATTTGTAAATTAATGTCAGTGCATTGGGGACAATGCAGACTTTAAGTTTGGGGGGAATGTATATGGGATGGAAATGCAAATGCACCCACATTTTAAAAAATTGTCCTTTTAAGTTTAATGAAAGCATGCAAAGTTATTGGAAATATGCTTGAAAGTTTTTTCATTTGATGCTTAATTCTTGAATCATGTGAAATGCTAATGAATGAGTTGGATGAATGTGATTGAATTATGTATCTTCAAGTTTTTTATGAATGATATAGATTGCATTGCTAATGGATGACTAGTATCATTATTTGCATCTTGAATAAATTTGCCATTTAAAGCTATATATAACTATAGTTATGAATAAAAAAACTCCAATGTGGGTGTATTGTAAACTATCAAGGGGGAACACTCTAATGCAAGTGTTAGAAAAAGTAATCTAGCCAAAGGCTGTCACTGCAAGAGTGTGTGTCGGTGCAATTAAATACTCCCTAAGGGTTTGTTGCACCCCATCGTTACTTCCCAGGAACAAGAGTATAGTATTGCAACGACATCCCTCAGTCACATATATAAAAGAAAGAAAAATAAGAATATATATGTATATAGTATACTACAATAAATGTTGTTTTGGTAGAAATTTGAGATTTAAAGTTTGGTACTAGCATTAATGAAGTTGTAGTTTTGATTATTCATACCTATAAATTATTGGCGCAATATTCTGTCATGTGAATGTAATTTATACATCAGGATTTCAGATGATTCAAGTTGCTAAAATGACTATTGCTTGACAAAAATCTTTGTTATAACCTTGCTAGCTTTTGTTTACTTGAGGGCAAGTAAAAATTCAAGTTTGGGGGTGTGATAGCATTAGAAAAGATCATTGATTTCTCCTTACTCATGGTATAATTTGTTCCTATTTGATCATCTTTAGCATGCATTTTTAGCCTTCTTAACTTAGTTATTGCATTTTCTAACTTGGTAAAGCTTGGCCTAATTTTCTTTAATTTTATCTTGTTTTTACTAATAATGTCACTGCATTAGTTGTTCAATATTGCGCCCAAAGATGTCACTGCAGGAATCTGTCCTGAAGGATCAATGAATGAAGGTGTACAGAGTTGTTGCTGCAAAATAACATCCAAATTTGTGCCCAAAGCTGTCGCTGCAACTGACAACTGTCTAATGAACACACTAGATTTGTGTGAGTGTACAGCTGGCATAACCAACTTGTACAGCTAGAGAAAGTTAGATCTAAAACGGAGGACACCTGTAATTGGCAGTGGACGTTAAATACTGAGGAGAAAAGATTTTCTTCATCTTCTTCTTGACTTTTCGGTGGATAAAATTTCTTCTTCAACATTTTTCCAAGCTTGCATCCATGGCAGCTTAAATTCCCTGAGGGCAACCTGACATTAAGGAGAAGGCAACACTGCTCCTGTCGAGTAGCATCCTAAATGCAACACAAGAGGAGTGTAAGGGAATGATTAAAGTAGACTAGGAATAGGATACTTCAATTTATTCTATTGTTCTCTTACTTAAACGCTGATAAGTTTTGATAATTTGAATTTGTATAGAAATACAATTTAATTTTAGATCAAGTTTGATATCTATTTCAATCTTTCCTTCATTGTTTATCATTGGATTTAATTGTTTGGCCATGGAAGTGTGATTGCAGTCACTATCAATGGAAAGTGTAGCGACAAATTAAGTTAACAAGCAAGTCAACTAAAGTTGCTTGAGGATTGAAGGAATTCACTCCACTTGTTCTTTAATATATAGCATTGCCAATAGTGGAAGGTGTGGTTAGTCTGAGTATTTGAGTCTTTGATAAACAAGGAAGTCAAGGTTGGTAAGATTTCATTGTACTTAATTGTGGCGACAATTTATCTGTTATTAACCTTGTGATCACATTTAGCTTTTTGCCAACTTTTCAAGTTAGGGAACCCCATCTCGTTATCACTGCTTTACTTCTTAAATTTTCTTAAATTACTTGACGAATTATTCTCATACTTTTACTGTATTTTCTTATTTTATTGCTCTGACATTATTCACCACAATCTCTTTAGTTTTAACTTTCTTTACTTTGACAATTATAAACATAAGTAGCCATCTCTATGGGATCAATATCCAATATATTTACATCTATCTACCATACTTGCATCGACAGTGTACGCTTGCACATATTTGTTGTGATGTTCACAACGCGATCAATGACTAATTTGCACTAATGGCTCAAGTACAAGGACTATCCGTCAGTAATACATCAAACACTAGCTCTTAAAACTATATAGCCCCTAGTGACATGCCCCTTTGTGTCCCAATTATCCACGAGATTCATATGGGTCATATATCACATCCATTTCAATTAACTTTCATCACAGAATACCATTTCGAACACATATCCATATAGTTCTTATTTATCAGATATAATATTTAATTAACTAATAATGCAATTTAGTTCAATTTACTAATTGTCATATATCAATCGAATTAATTCATTCGTAACATGAATAATAACTAGCACAACTCGTAATCATTTAAGTGTTTCGTTGTCACCTGAATTCAACTATATCATTTCGTCACTTCCAATCATGCTCTCAATACAATTTCATTTCAATTTAATTCAATTTCTCAAATTTAATATTTTCTAAGTACACAAATTAAAATACAACATACTTAAATTATTTCAAAAATTTACAAACAGAAACTAAATCAATTACGTTACTGTACGAACTTACCTGATTAAATTGCAACATTATATAGTATAGGGACTATTCCATAATTTTCTCCTCGCTTCGATTTTCAACCCATTCTTGATCTAAAATAATAATTTCATTAAATTAACTAATTCCAATAGTAAAATAAACTTATTTTATGCAATTGAGTCCTTTTTGACATTTTAACAAAATTGCCTAATATTTTAATTTTATCAAATTTAGTCCTGAAACATGCAAATTAACCATTTTTTTTCAATTTTAGCTTAGCTGAATGCTTAAGTGCTTTTCTAAAACCCTTACATGCTATTATTTCACCTTAAGTCCTTGTAAATTTATCAGTTTTAACATTTTAGTCCTTAAACATTAAAATCATCAAAAACTACTTTACAAAATAATCAAATCTAACAACCAAGCTTATAAATATTCCATAAACTTTCAAGAACAAGCTTATTCATCAATGGAAAAATTTATAACATTTGAAAAAATTACAAATTAGTCCTTGGGTTAGCTAGGTTAAGCTTATACGGACTCAAACACATAAAAATCACTAAAAACGAACGAGATTTCACTCACCCAATTGAACCTCAAAGCTTGGTTGAATGGTTTCTTTAGGGTTTCGACTTGGAGAAGAAGAAGAAAGAAGAGAAAATGAATTTTTAGTCTTTTGATTTTTAATTAAATTAGGTTTTCTCATGAAATTACAAAATTACCCTTTAAAATCTCATAATTTTCCTACTAAAATTAGTCAAGACCATCCACTCACATTAAGGATGGTCTAATTATTCATTAATGGCTTAAACTTACCTTTCAATTAACATCTAATACCTCTAGTTAATAGAATTCAACTTTAACAACTTTTTCAATTTAATCCTTTTTACTTAATTAACTATATAAACAATAACATTTCGTCACCAAATTTTAACACTATACTAATAACCCCGTAAATATTAAATACTTAATATTTACGTTCTAACACATCAAATTTTTGGCCTCTAAACTACCATTCCCAATCATATAAAAAAATAACTAATTAGTAAATCCACTTCATTTATACTATTAAACCATTTAAGGAGGGTCCAATTACAAAATTGGTCCTTCAATTATATTAAATTCAATTAAATAGACTTATTTTCAATATAACCTTAAACTGATTTGGATTAAATCAATAAATAACCCAAAAGTTAGTGGATGGTAATCATGTCACCACTACTTGGACTTTTTGACCATGGTTTAATTACCATTTTGGTCCCTTTACTATTTTAATCAAAAGTAATTAACTTTTACCACTTTTACAATTTACTTTTACAATTAATCATCAAAATTATCCAACTAGAC